>OZ010745.1:90559395-92959395 GCA_963932245.1 Tachinus rufipes | reverse complement strand
TGGAAGCAACAAAGATTATGGAATTAGTATTTGCAGACGATATGGCAATAATGGCGGAAACGGAGAAAGATTTACAACACAACATCAACATAATAGACATGGAATTAACAAAAATAAACATGAAGATCAACATAGACAAATCCAAAACAATGATAATATCAAGAAAAAACAAAACCCATAGAATAACACTACATGGAAAAAAGATTGAACAAGTTGAAAACTTTAAGTACTTAGGAACAATAATTAACAATAAAGTAAAGATTTGTCTATCTAAATAAATGAAAGAATGTGAAAAACCGGGAAAATATTCAACATGATGAAAAATACATTTTTTGGAAGAAAAGAAATACCAAAGAACATAAAAACAGATATAGTAAAGAAGGTAATAAGACCAACAATAATGTATTCTAGCAAAACATAGACATTGTCAGAAAATTACAAAACAAAATAAATGCAACAGAAATGAGATTCTTAAGAAAGGTAGAAAATAAAACAAGAAGAGACATAATAAGAAACGATGTACACAGACAAAACTTACAAATAGAACCCATAAATGAAAAAATAATGGAGGGACAACTAAGATGGTTTGGACATGTATGCCGAATGAAAGATACGCAAATAACAAAAAGAATATATATGAAACAAGAGAAATAGGAAAAAAAGGAACGACAATGTAAAAGAAGAAGCGGAAAGAAAGGGAATACCGTAGGAAGGAATCAAACAAACAACTCTGGACAGGAAAAAATGGAGAGAACTATATCAAACAAAGTAATGTAAAAAGCCATACACCGAAAGGTAGAATGGTATATGTTTAAATAAATAAATAAATAAATAAATAAAAGCCAACTCATAATATGGCAGAATAACCTAACTTGTATTTTAATTTAATTTGTTTTATTTTATTAACACTTCTTAGGAACTAACATTAAACTTATGAAAAGTTTAATAGTTGTTTAATTCATAATGCACACAACGTCACAAACACTAGACAAAAAACATGTAAAACTTTTGTTTACTTATATTTGCATTTCAAATTTACCACCACGAGTAACGACAATTTATTGAAATTAACCGACGTTTGTTCATGGTGAGTGCGGTCGCAGCTTTTGTAACCTATTTCTGGTAACCGCGCTCTGTATATTAACCTGTTTTAGGATAACCGGCATTTTGGTTGTTTTGGTTGATATACGGAACGCACTATTAGTGTTGGGTTTTCTCTGCAAAACTTGTTATTCACACGGTGTACTGTACAGGTCAAAATGCTTTTAGGATCTATTGTTGTGGCAAACACTATAGCGTCGATTAAAGATTGGCAAGGAAAAAGTGAAACTGGAAGGATTGTTGGTAAAAGCTTTTGTGCTGTACAAAAAGTGTATTAGCGTTATTTGGATACTGGCCTGATAACCAAAAGTTCAGGATCGGGGTGAAAAAAGTCCCCACAAACAGAGATAATTGTTTTTTGGTGTCAACAAATTTGCGGAACAGCTTCTGCAGTTTATCTACAAAATTAACTCTATGAAGTTAGAAATGTAAATGTTAGTTAATGGACCTTTATGGTAAGGTTTTGGGCTGCTGGAGTTTCGTGTAGAAAGATGGCTACAAGTCCACTTTTACAACGCTAACATCGTGTTGCAAAATTACTTTTGTCCAAAATCACCGTGCATGGAATAATGAAGACTGGAGCAGGGTACTGTTTTCAGATGAGTCACATTTTTACCTCAATCGATCAGGAGGACGTCGGAAAGTGTGGAAAAGACGCGTAAAAAGATACGCTTCAGTTTGTATTGATGAGCGACTTCTATATGGTTTAGGCAGGAATTTCTACCAAAGCACGCACGCACGAACGCACGAACGCACAAAGTTGGTCTTTATAGAGAAGATTATGTTATGCTTTTAATAAGAACTATGGGCGAGCGCGGCATTTTCACTCAAGATAATGATAGACTTCACATAGCCAAAGTTGTCAGAGGTTATCTTAATGAAGTGACCTTTTTTTTATTCATATCAGTTCTACGAACAAAAATTCAAACTTTGTCTGAACTGTAAATTTGTGATATTTCCAAAATACGCAATAAAAAAATAAATATGCTTTTCGGTTCAACATTGAATTTTTAATTTAGTATGCAAAATACAGTACAATTGTTTACAGTTTGCTTTCATAAGGATAAAACAAAAAATTCCAAATCTAAGTCATAATTTTAAAGTGACCTTTGTTTTTTGCTCGCAAACTTGTTAATGTTAAAAATTGAATGGTGGTGGCCGCTACTCTGTGTTAGTTTATTATAAAATAAATAAAACATATTTATTATGTAATATATCACTAATATATTTAAAAAACCGTAACTAGTTAACCTTTACAAAGCCATCATCACATCATTACAAGTTTACCTGTTTGAATCACTATCCGATGATAGCTTTGTAAACGTTGAAATTAGCTACGGTTTTTTAAATATATTTGTGATATAGTACATAGTAAATATGATTTATTTATTTTAGTTAATGGTAATTCTTAATTAAAGTTAAATGATAAATATATATAAATAAATTAAATAAATAATACTGTAACATATTACAAGATGTACCATCTTTTGTGAAACACCCTATATGTAACTCAAGTTTGCAAGGAAAAAGAATAATTATTAATAATTAATAATATTTATTTATTATACTATTATTTATTTTTATTTGAATTTTTTTTATGACTACTAAATTTAATGTTTTTTATTATTGTAAACCCAATACAATAAATAAATAATTTATTTTATAGGTTATTTTCAATAATGATACATTTTTGAGATAAATTGTGATCCAAAATTCAGTTTAATAACTTTATATGTGGGAAACAAACGCTTATACATACATCAAATTAATATACCTCTCTGCATGTCATAAACAGGTAGAAATGTTTTTATAAGGTATTTGATAAATTGCGTGTACACCTCGTATGTTTTATGCGGTTCGGAATGTTTTTATAGGTCATTTAAAAACCATCATATAAAAACATGCTGGATTATATTAGCGTTTAATGGTTTCATGTAAAAATTAATTAACACTAAAGTAATATTATTTTTATTAAAAATAATTAAATAAAATCTCATCTCCGGTCGGAGTTTTTTTTTTATATAATGAAAATAAATTATGTTTATAATATTATTAACCCACCATGTTTATAAGTATTTAAAATATTTATTTATGCACAAGTTTTTATAAGAATTAAAATGTTAACCAAGCGATAAATGTTGATTTAAACAAAGTTATTATATCTGACAAATTCAATAAAAAATGATAAAATAAATGATTTAACTTATTTACGATATTATGACATCGTACCATATGTTGCTCTGAGTTTGAGACAAAGTGTCTATTAGATTAGACTAAAACATTGTGAGAAAAGAGTAAAAACATATTTTTACATTGTTGGAATCTAATTACTTTAGTAGAATTCTTTTAATAACCGGATGTTTTATTACAATGGGCCTAGGCTTAACAAATTACATTATTTATTTCCAATTTTGCAAATAAATTATGTGGTTATTGCTAAACAATATTAAAATCAGTCTATCATCTATCACAGATTAATTAAGTAATTGAAAAACAATATATTTGAAATAAGAACTTCAAAGCAACTTGTTGCTGCACGATCTACATTATTTTCGTGAAAGTTGAATTTATGTAGCTCGTTTATTTCATTCTTTCTTTATCCTACATAAAAAAACAATGTTCGTTTACGAAAATCATGATGTATTTGATTTGACCACACAGATTGTGTCATGTTTATCCTGTTTAGTCGGTTGTATATATATATTTCGTGCGCCTTTAAAGGTGTTTATCAGTATGCGTACAACGTGAAGCCTTGGATTACTTAGCATAATCGCGCCGCAGGAAAATGGCAGCAACACGTTTCCGCAGGATAAATCGGGAGGTCACATAAAGCCTAATGCATTTTCGTTTTATCCAACGGATGCGTGTTTCCCAGCCGACGTATTTCACAAAACGTCGTACAGTTATTTATGTATCACCACTTCATAATGTATACATTTTATCTTTGTTATAAATTTATGATTGTATTATGCTACAGCAAAATTTTTTATTTTGTCTGCACTTAGAAATTTGGTTTGGTTTTGCATCTAATTACAAACTAACCTCTATACGTTGTTCTGAATCATTTTACAAGATACAAATAAATAACAGTGATTAATGGATGCTGTGTTTACTATGGTAAAGTTGCATATCATTTATCTTCAATGGTAATTTAAATAAAACTATAATTCTAATTTAGTTTACAATTTTTTCTAAATTATTAATTGGCCACTTAGAAATTAAACTTGTTCAGTTGTTTAGATGGTTTTTGAACTGAACAAACTATTCTACTGTAGAATTATCTAGATCTCCGCCAACATTGTAACGTAGTATGCCTACGAGCAAAAATTTTGAAACGTTGTTACTACCAGCATTGAAAGTTTAGGATTTGAAAACATGAGAAGACTGGTTAACGTACGTTCTTAATCTTTTTTTGGAGTTTGTGCGACATACTTAGTTTCTAGCTCAAGACCGTTATTTGAACTCAGCAACCTACCATAACAATTAAAAATAAAGAATTTGAAGTAGTTAATGAATTTATCTATCTTGGATCAAACTTGACAAGGACAATCAAACAACGGAAATTTTATAACAAATACGCATGACTTGGCAGCATTTGCTAAACTAAATTTTGCTTAAAAAAACTCAGACATACTCTTAGGATTGAAAAAATAACTGTTTGATAAGTGCACTCTACCGGTTATGACGTGTAATCTACAAATAATAGCAATGACTAAAAAAGCGCAGACCGACTACAAACAACACCGTGAACAATTGAATAAGCAATGGTAAGAGTACGCTTAAAAGATTAGATCAAGAACCGAGATATCAAAAATAGATTTTGTCTCTAGTTCAGGAGACGTGATCTGTCAGTGCACAAGCTATTGGGCACATAGACCAACACATTGGCAGCCAAGACAAAACAAACGTGCAATTAAAAAGCCACAAAAACAATGGACTTAGTGTCAAAAGAGCAAAAAAAACTGGCAAAAAATGGGAGAAGCCTACGTCCGAAAGTGGACCACACAAGGCAGATGATCATCTATTTCAAAAAATGTATCTTTATTTGTTTGCACAATTGCTTCCAACAACAGCTTTAATATTGCCTTTGCATCTATACATTATTGCTGGATTGTAGAGCACATTTTATTTTAACCGTAGCCTTAAAGGTAACATCTAAAAGTGTTAAGATCTTGGAGCTATATTAAAATCTCTAAATTTATCCAAAATTGCATTTCCAACAATAATGTGATTATTTTTTGATTTGAAGTAAAACGATATTTTTAGATCAAAAAAAGTTTGTTACTATAGCTCAATATTGCAGTTTGCCAACGGTATTACCTGCATTATTTTTTAAATGTACGGTTAATGACTTTGTTGTGGATAAAAGGTCATTTGTCTAATGCTTTTGAATTGTTAGAGCTCTAGGTGCAACAATTTTGTTTATTGATATGGCCAGAGATAACAATGTTCATTGTAACTAAAGTCAATTTTCTTAAATAAAAAATCAGCATCTGCTTTTTGTATTTTCAATATTCAATATACGACGTTGTCTGCTATTTGCTGGCTTTAATTTTATATTAACTATACTTTGTAGGTTGGTTTTATGCTAAATTATTGTAAATGTTTTTGAATTGACATTTTTGGATCTATAGTAACACTTTTGGCTAGGTTTTTGACAGCTGTAACTTTGCTAAAACGTTTAAATTTAACGATTAACTATTCAATACTTGGGCAAAAAGGCACTTTACGTCGAGCAATTTTAGTACAAACTTTGCAAACTGTATCTACAAAATGCTTACTTTGTTGGTAATGATTTATACAATATTATTGCTGCGTTGTTTTGACTAGAAAACTGTTAAAGAGCCTCGTCTCTATTTTAACAGATATGAAAAAGAAAGATATAAGGAATTATTTGAAAACTTTTTATCTAACACGGATAGTGGTTTGTATGATGATTTTGTTATTTTGCAACATTTGGATTTTGAAATAAACGTTGTATGCAAATAATCATTCTTTTGCAATGTGGTTGTCTCAAAGGTTTTTTTTTAAGGTACTTTTTTTAGGTATTGCAATATTAAATTTTGTGTACCACCAAAAGTATGGCAAGCTCTTACTGACTAACCCCTCGATCTACCCTCAGGTGGTGATTTTTTAGGAATCTGGTCAATTTATTCAACGAGGATCAAACTAACTCAAGATCTGAGTGATTTGCGATTTTAGTTTCAGTTTTTTGCTATGACCAACATGTGATATTTGATGTTGAAATCTGCACCAGCCCACAGTTGAGTGCTTTGAATGATTTAAGGTGCTTTTAGAATATTTCTCAGTGTCTTATTAAATATCTTCTTAAGATATGTAATGTTTATTTTAATCTGGATATGTGTATGCCAGTATTAAGCGTATAATTGTTTTGAGAAATTACAATTTGATGCTTGTACTTATAGTGATGTTCTTGTAAAGCAAACTTTTATCTAGTTTTTATTGTTATATGCAATTTGAAAGTGAAATCTTTCTATAATTTGATTCTTATTTACTTAACTGTATCATCTACGAAATTAGAGAGTCGTTTAAGCTGATATCTTTCTGAAGAGTTAATAATTTGCTCATCTCAGAGTTGATTTTTACTCTCCAGTACCTTGGCCAAGTTTCAAATACCATACAAGCTGCTGGTGCAGTGTACATTAATGGCTTATTGTTAGCACATTGAGCAATTTTGATACTAGACATGATTCATGGTTTGTCAGAGCTATACAAGTTAAAGATCATTGAAGATAAAATTGAATTTTAAAGAACCCCTGTTTTGGTTATGTAGGGAAAACACGATTTTGTGAAAATAATTCAAGTCATCATTGGGCTTAGAATGGCATTACAACTTTTTTATAAATATAGAATATACTACGTATTTAGCACTGCATTTGTAATATTTTTGAGTAACATTTCAACTTTGTGAGAAAAAGCTTTGGAATCTTTGTTTGGACTCCAATTAGTACCTACCTGGTAAAAATTATCAATGTTTGATTCTAAAATTGTGGCAGAGTTAGAGTTTTTTTTTACGATTTTGATTTTGACCACGTGGTCTAAGTCTAAATTCTCTTAACAAATGCTTTAGCCTGGTTTTCCAAGGTGTACTTAAGTTCTCGTTTGTCATGTTTAAAAGAAAGTAGTGTACGCTTATTTTAAAGAGTTTTAGCTCTACATCACATTTTTATTATATAGAAAGGTAAACTTAAGGGCAGATTGCTAACATTGATTTTTGTTGCTTTTGTTACCTCTCTATGGAGCCATTTCAGCTCAGTTTGGTTTACTGTGTTATGAAACGTTTTCTATTTGAGTTTGAGCTAGCTAGAGATTCTGCTTGATATCTGCAAGGCAATAACTAGCTCATGTTGAACTACTGCTAACTCTAGACAAGTTTGACAATGAAATTATTACAACAATATTTACACAGAGAAGAAAACATCTTTTGGTTTTCTGCCATGCGTAGTAATTTTTAAGAGCCATTTGCTAACGCTACACCTCGGTATGTCTACAAAAAAAAGATAACTTGGCAAAGTTGTTTTACGTTAAGACTAAACTGAAACTATAAAGTTTAGCAGTTTTTTATATTAAATCTGATTTGCACAATACTTTGACATTGTTAAAATGCTACAAATATCTACCGCAAATTTTTTTTGTGACAGTTATACAGAGTTAACTGGCGTGTCTTAATGTATTTGAATTTGATAATCTTTTTTGTTTGACCTGTTTCATTGTTTTGTGGTAAATTAGTTTGATCTTGTATCTGGTCTATAAGCGTTTTGGAGATTACTAGTTTCTTGTATTTGATTTGTTCTAAGGACTAATTAAATTTTTTATTCCGGTTAACAACTGTTTTTAGCGGGAAGAAACTTTTAAGATATTGTAGGTGTTCCGGAGAAGCCGTGAGTTTGGATAGTGTTATTTTTTTTTGTTTTGCCTCATTAAGTACAGTGGTTGGTATTTACTCCGAATTGACGATAAAAAGTTTGCGTTTTAAATTTTTAAGGATAATAAGAGATTTTTACCAGGTCTTAGATTCTTGGAGAAATGTGTAGACTGTTCTTTAAAAATCTTTTTAGTGCAAATCTGCAAGTAAGTATTTTATTATTGACTTTTGGTTAATGTTTTAATGAAACATTGCTTACAACAGCATTCATCTGAAAGAGCCGTATGACAGCGGTTTAATTTTTTTATTTTCAAGAGCCGTTATTTTAGAGCAACTAGAATGTGGAGAAAATACAGTGTTATTCTCATGTTATACTTGCTAATACAACTAAAGCCACAAAGTTTTCTCGATAAAATATTTGTACAACTTTAAAATTAAAGTAAAGGCTAAACGTAAAACGGGTATTAGTTGATATTGTTATGACTTTTGGCAAATAAGTGCAACGTTCTTTACATTTGGGTGAAATGCGCAGGGTTTTAGAAGAAAATGGTAAAAATGTATCCACTTTCCTAAAGTTTGCCTTATGTCAAGAAGCTTACACTGCCAGTTTTAGAAGGTTCCTAGTGCACAGTAGATTTTGCTTTACTAGACGGTTTGCTTTTAACAATTGTTCCAAAAGAATTTAAGTCAATGCATCCAGCTTGACACAGCAGACTAACAAACGCTAAAGGCAAAGTAGTGTTTAGGTATGGTTAGGGTAGGGGCTATACTGTACTAAAGCAAGACATGCCAACTGATTACAATTACCAGAGGTACACTGGGTATGTTATTGACATTGCTTTTCTTAACAACATTGCAGTTTAAACTGCTATTTTGGTTTTAACAACCTTAGCTTAGAAAATAACCGAGTAGTCTTAAATTTATATGGGAGTTGTGAGTTGGTATACAAAACTGGCTGGATTTTGTTTTTGCACATTCTAGAAGATAGCATCAGATTGCTACCTGACAAAAAGAATTGACAACGCGGTTGTTGGATTTACTAGTCTCACCTTGTTAGCAATAAAAAAATTTATTAAGGTTTTTCCAAAAACTGAATAGAAACTGCTTTCGAGTCTTTCAACAAAGATGATAATCTGATATAGAGGATTGCTAAAGCTTTTCTAAATAAGCGTACACTACTTTTTTTTTTAATTTATGACAAATGAGGCTTTAAATACAAGGCAAGTATTTGCTGACATGACAGCCTTAAACTCCAATGCACGTCGGTTTATGACAAAAATCTAGACTTGGATTAGGGTCGTATAAAAAAAAAAAAAACAAGTGGGGGTTTACAGATAAATATTTATATATGGCCATGTATGATGTCTTTCTTTATATGAATCTTGATCGTATGAATTTTTTCAGATTTTTCCAGTAAAGTTTAAGCAATCAAAATTTAAAAAAAATGTTTTTTTTTTAATATTTTTTACTTTTTTTTATCGTTTATAAATTTTCAGGGTTACATTTTTAATAAAAGGTTGTAAGAATTTTTTTAAATTGTTCAAAAAATGAGTTACAGCCAAAAAATTTTTTCCTTAAATTTGAAAACTTCCCAGAACTTTACAAAACAGTTCTCTTAAAAAAAGTTGACGAATTTTTTTTTTCTTAATAATAGATAAATACGTGCGTTAATATGTGCATAATTGAGATACGTCTTTTTTGCCAGTGAATTTTTAGATTTTGGTTGCAAAGATTACAATTTTTAATAAAAAACTTAGGTAATTTAGACTGCCAGACTCCAAAACATTGTTTAAGATAAGCCAGTTTTGTATTTGGGCGTTTGCTATCGATCCAATCCGGAGATGCGTCAAAATGTTTATCTTAATACGTTTTTTTCTCTCCAAAAGACAATGACATGACATTCTGACAAATTTGTAAAAATATTGTAACCAGAAGCCAAAAATGGCTTAAAAATAAAACTGTGTCCATAATACAACTCCAAAACAGTGCTATTTAGCACTTTCATATTTTTAGTGAAGGCGCTCTTATTCTCATAGACCGGCAGGCACATAGGCTCTAACAAAAAGTAAAGTGCACTTGTGATTTTTTAGTAGTTTAACATTGAAGATTGAAATTTAGATAGCGTGTGACCTCAATTTTTGCACGCGGGGTTACTTGTGACTCAAGTTTTTTTTTTTTTCTCTAAATTTGTAAACATTTTAAACTAGTGTTAAATCGATAAAACGCAGTTTTTACCAATAAAGCAAACTCTCGCTTGTTCTAAGTCAACAGATAAAGTGCAGATTTTTTACCCGTATGCACACCACTGTTGTCCAAAAAAAACGTTTTTGTGGTTAGTCTGGGTGAATAGATCCAATGCAGATGTGAGATGCTAGTCGCTGTCTTTTTATTTAGCTGTATGCACGCCACTGCTGACGTATAGTATAGTAGTATAGTTTTTTTGCTTGTTAATTAATTCGGTTGTAAGCAAAAAACGCAATTTTTGGTTAAAAGTTGTTTTACCAACAAAATTATTACTAGACCAAAATTTTATTGAAAATTTAATGTGTGTAAAAGTTGAAATAAAGTTATATTCTTAAACTTATTTTTAATGTTGCATTTTTTTCGTATTTTTTAATTGGTATAAATAAATTAATGTTAACTAAAAATAACGTTTTACAGCACTTGGGGGGGGGGGGGGAGAGTTGAACTCCAAAAACCCCTCTCAGATACGGCCATTTCTTATCTTAAACCTAATCTGGCACTCCGGATTACATTCTAAATTAAGCTTTCTTAGCATTTTTTTACAAGGTTTTAATGTTCCTTAAAAACATTACAAATGCAATGCTTAAGACGTTGCATTTTTTGTCATTGTGGAAAAGGTATAATGAAATTCTTCTCACGAAGGTTAAGAAACATAGACATTTTTTTATAATAATAAAATAAAACACTGTCTACGTTTTTTACCACAAATATTTTATTGATATAAATCTATATTCCTAAAGAATATATATTAATATTAACAAAAGTTCACGACTCGAGTTTCGACTTTTGAAGGCCATTATCAAGTGAAAACAAACTAACAAAGAAATACATTTATACAGAAAAATTATTATAAAAATTGAAGTGAGGGAAAAATTTTTATAATAATTTTTCTGTATAAATGTATTTCTTTGTTAGTTTGTTTTCACTTGATAATGGCCTTCAAAAGTCGAAACTCGAGTCGTGAACTTTTGTTAATATTAATATATATTCTTTAGGAATATAGATTTATATCAATAAAATATTTGTGGTAAAAAACGTAGACAGTGTTTTATTTTATTATTATTATGGATTACCACGTAGTAAAGGTCTCAACCATCCTTTATTTTTTTATAAAATTTCCGTCTAATAAGTCTTTGGTCGACTTTAAGTAAGGTAGCAGAAAACTGGAATTTTAAATACAATCTGAGATTACATAGTGGCTGAAAACCTGTTGCTAAATTTTCAGCACGGTTACAGATAATGGCTGGTTCTGGTTGTACAAAACAAGCCACTAGTGTCCTATTCTTTGATTTTAAAATGGCTTTTTATAAGATCTACTCTTGATATTATATTTTATTTATCTAAATAAACTTCAATTGCAAGGATGGATTCTGCAAAGTACCTAAAAATACGGTTAGATAGAGGCTTAACTTTTAGATGGCAAATAGCTGCTATACTGGGTCAAATCTGGTTTGTCTGCGTTATGATCTGCTGGAGAATTAAAACATGGTCGTTGTCACACACTAGAAAATAATTTAATCTAAACAAAATCTTATTTGTTTTACATTAGTATATTGAGGATTTGGATCCTGTGTTTATTATTTTTTCTTAGTTTTATTTTAAAAAACTTTGTTTGCTTTACAAAGGTTTGGTGTACATGTACGGTGCTTTGGGTTTAAACTACCGTTTATTTTGTTTTTCAAAAGTATAATTTAATTGTAATATTTATGAGTTGACACAAATTTAGTTTCATGTTTGACATTTAGAAAATAGAACGCTTTACACTTGAACAAAGTTGGGTAATAATGAAAACTTACTTCCAAAGTGGAGAGTCTTCTACTCAATTAGTAAAAAATTTACAAAACAAATTTGTTAAAAAAGAAGTGCCTTCAATGCAGTTTGTTTACCAATTTGTAAAACAAGTTTGCAAAGCTAGATTCTTAGTGTATAAAAAAACCCGTTCAAGTTCTCGTCCAGTGCGCTCATCTGAAAAAATTTATGCTGTTGCTCAAAATGTGCGTGAACATGCATCAACATCAACTCATCATCGTTCTCAGAAACTGAATATTTCTTGCACTTTTCTAAGGAGATTTTTGCATAAAGACCTCGTGTTTGAAGGCCTACAAAACTCAATTAGTCTAAGAAAAAATAAAGCTTCAAGACTATTCGATGCGTTTTCAGTTTGCCCAATGGGCTAAAAATAGTTTGGCTGAAAATGTGCATTTTTATAAAAAAAATATGTTTTTTGATGAAGCTTATTTTCATCTCGGAGGCTATGTCAATAAGCAAAATTGTCGCATTTAGAGATCAGAAAATCCTCACATGACCATTAAACTGCCTATGCATTCACAACGAGTAACCGTTTGATGTGATTTTTGGTCCGGCGGCATTATTGGGTCTTTTTCTTTGAAAAGCCGCCGTTACCGTCAATAGCAAACGGTATTGTGCTATGCTAAACAATTTTTTTTTCTAAAAATTGAAGAGTATGAAATGGATGACATTTTTTTTAACAGGACGCAGCACTTGCCATACAGACAATGTAACCATCGATTTTTTGCGCACTCTTTTTGGAAATCAAATAGTCAGTCAAAATGCTAATGTAAATTGGCCGCTTAGAAGCTGTGATTTGATTGTTCTATTTTTTTTTTGTGGGGAATCCTTAAGGATAAATGTTACGCTAACTATCCAGAGACGATTGATGCTTTGAAACACGAAATCGAAGAGTTCAAACAATAAAAAATGTACTAAAAAATTGGGTTAATTGGATGGGTTACTGTCAAGCCAGCCGTAGCAGTCATTTGGATAATGTTGTGTTTCATTCTTAAATGAAAATGTCTAATATTTCTAATAAACTTATAATTTTAAAAAAATATTTATTAATTTTTTATTTAGAGCCGATTCGAATTCTAAAAGTTAGATAGCCCACGTTTTATATGGGCTCACAGAATAAAAAAAAAAAACCTAATTATAATAGAATTAAATTTTCACACATTATAGAAGAAAGTTCAATCTGTTGCCTCAAATTAAAAATAAAATGATGCGATAAGTCGTTTTTCTACAGTTAATTTTTAACCCAAAGAATTGTAATTCAACTTATAAAATAAGTGATGACTGAAATCTTATCGTTTGGATATTGAGTTGGTTGGTATTTTGTCCCATAAGAAAATTTTTCTATAGGAAAAGTTTCACCGATATTCTCATAGATGTGATAGAATTTCAGTATGTTATGTTCGTTAATAATATTTTTCTATAACACTACTACATTACACCCGGCAATTCTCTAGTGTTGTATGTTAATATACCTTAGCTAATATTTTTTTATTGATTTAAAAGTATTAATCTTAAACATTAGCAATTTGACCAAGCATTACAGTATTTCTATTTCCGGTTATTTGTGTTGATACGGTATGTTATGAACGAATCATAAACTTTAGTTAGTGATCCAAGTTAATTCAATTTATTGTCAATAGTAATATAAATTAGTTCATTAAATTTGATCCGGCTGAAAAGCATCTCGAATAGAGATGATTGATCGATTCGAGTCCTGAAATACGCTTCTATAAATTCGAATGACATCAATTTATTAAGTTCTGTGGATTGTTTACTCACCTTGTTTAACTTTCATTCGATTTATGCGATGCTTGAGCCCACGACTTACTGAAGTCGTGGAATAATAATCTACAAGATTGTTGCAGACTTTGCAATGAATAATAACAAACCACTTTACTATTCATAAACTTCAACATCTAATTTGATTATGCAGGAGACCATGGATTACGTCAGATAACAAACTTTTCAATATTTTAATGGATTAAAATAAACTTTTAAAATTGGGTCTTTTGTGAACTGTTTTAATTTGATTTGGGCTTCCAAGAAAATCATTAATTCTGTACGTATATAATTTAATTACTGAGAAATTCAATTTAATAAGATTTACATGCAAATGTTTGTTGTAAAACAGCTTGTTAGGGTAGGTTTACATAAAATGAAAATATGAATATTAAATTTGAAACCGACTTGAAAACTAACAAGTGCCTTATATATAATGTAAAGGTGAGAATTCTCTTTTGCTTTGATATTTGAGGAAATGATTTCATGCACGCTTTATTACAAGATAAAAGGAAAACTTTCAAAGTGTATTCACATCGATGATTTTCTTTTAAAATCTGGATATGTTTGGTAAACATTTCACACCCTGTTGTCACGTCGTATTTTAAGACAAATTTAATAAATAAGCAAGTTGATATACTCTTGGAAAATTGTAAAGTGGACTTTAATTAAGGCAACTACGGGGGCAGCTACGGGCGGGTATCTTTAAATTATGTTATATGAGTTTTACGTTTGAGTAATTACAGTAGGGTAGTGTCTCTGAGGGATAATGAGGGATGTATTTCTGAAGCCATTACAGCTCATTCCTTTTCCTTATAGCTTAATTGTATACTTTGAAGCAAGTTACGTGTACTTTGATATTTGTCAAGAGAACTATACTGGCATCTTAAGTTCAGAGGGCATGTTCTTAATGAAATAGTATTACAAGTTTCCGGAAGTCAGACAACTTGTGGTAAGTTTCTCAATTACCTTTGATATCTTTGATAGATTTACCACTCCGTTGCATCATATAGCTGTCAAATATACTTTGGACACTGCTATATTGTTAAACAGTAATATCTCCAGTTATATCTGAATAATCAATAAATACATTTCATAGATTAGCCAAAGTAACTACTTAAAACTTACTATTCAATTAAAATTATTATATACCAATTTATCAATTAATTTCAATTAAACAATAACAATATTTGTTAATAGTAAAATTAATTTATTATTTTAATCTAAGAAGAAGAATTTATTTAAATAAGTTAATACTAAAAAAAATTTTTGTAATTATGGTTTTTACTATTTCAACTTTCAATGTTAGTAGGAATTAATATTATTAAACTTAAATACATTTTGAGTTTTATCAATGCAATCAATTATCATTACTACCAATTCTATAAAATTTGAATAAATTGACACAAAATTTTTAGCATATCCTGTAATTTAGTGACACTTGCCATTAAATGATAAAACATTTACGTTAAGACTGCATAAGACTTTACAAAAAAATTGAAAGGTACACATTATTAAATAGCGCCAAGGAAAGCAAAAAAAAAGAGATGGCAGGAAGAAAAACTCATAACACAACACAAGTAGAGTTATAAGAGAAAAATGGGGAAAGAAGTTCGGAAACAGAAACAAGAGCTGTAATAGAGAGCAAACATGGAGCGACATATGTAAACTTGCCGATACAAATAAAAATACAGATGAAAGGATCTCTGGGAGAAGTTGTTACTAAATACAAAAATAGATAGAAAGATATGGAAAAAATAAGAAATGGAATGGAAGCTTACAATGTAAGAAAAGCCAACAACAAACCCACATCAGAGGTGATGATCAAGGATATTAGCCTTAAGACTAGTAGAGAAAAAATGTTGGCAAAACTTAAAGTGATAACAGAAATACGATAATATCCATAAAGAAAAGGTATAGAGAAAGCAAACTGCTATAGTCAAAATAGAGAAAAAATTTGCGAAATAGATAATAGGATAATGAAGAATAAACATAGGACTCATAAAATGCAGAGTACAAAAAAAAAACAACAAACGAAAGAAAATACTACATGTGCTGGATGAAAAGACATTTAAAAGGCATACAAGCTGAAAGAAGGAACATCAGGTTGACGAATGCAAGAACATAGAACACTGCATAGAGAGAGAGAGAGAGAGAGAGAGAGAGAGAGAGAGAGAGAGAGAGAGAGAGATGCCCGGCTACAAAAAAAACAAGAAAATGAGAAGGAAGCAAGAGCGATTTAAGAGGAGTTTTTTAGAGTAGATGATAGCATTACCTTACAGTTTGCAACAAAGGAGACAAACCGACGTTTGTATGAGGAAGCTCAAAATTACATATTAACATTACCACAGCAACGTAGAAAAAGGCAACAATAGTGAATTATTGGACCGTGAAAAGGAAAGAATCACTAAACTTACACAAACATATACAATACAATACGAAGCTGAAAGAAAAACAAGAGTACAAAGAGAAAGTGAATGGAACGTAAGAAGGATGAAGAAAGAAAAGATAAAAATACTGATGTAAACAGAAGAAGAGACAAAAAATGAAAATATAGAGAAAGATACTCCAAAAAGCTGAGAAAAACGGCGGATGACGCACTTTCCAAGTACAGGGAAGGGGGACAAATAATACCATACTACACAATACAAACAAGAAGGAAAGTCAAAAGATAGAAAATAAACGGAGAAAACACAGAGGAAACGGAAAAAGAACTAAAAAATGACAAGACAACCTTCAAAAAAGCAATCCGGGATAGCAGAAAAATATGTAGAAAAAAAATTATGCAATCTATATCTACGAGGATTCTTGGAGAAAACCGTACAAAAACGTTATGAATAAATTAAGAGGAAAAACAAAAAGAGTATACCCAAAAGAAGACAAAGAAAAAAGTGTCAGGTCCGGACAAAATATCAACAGAGATTGTAAATGCAGCGCTGGACAGGAACGAAGTAGAAGTAAATAACTTAAATAATCAACAGATACCCAAAAAAAGGAACTTTTTCAGGGTGTTAGAAAGAGACCACCCTAGTACTGATTAAAAAAAAGCAGAAAAGCAGTGTCATACAAGCCAATATGCTTAATTAGCTAAAATAATTGAAAATGTCATTGTGCGGAGAATAGAACAAGAAATAGAAAAAAAATTAAGATGGAAAAAGAAACAATACAGATTTACCAAGAAAAAAACAACTTAAGCCATAGAAAACCTAAAAGCAATAGCGTATTCGTAGAGGTTAAAAAGAACACTGCGTAATGATAGCGTTAAACATACAGAACGCGCTTAACATCATCGTGTTCTGGAAAACATATATATAAAGGCGACATTAAAGCTGAACAGGAAAACGATTAAGATGGTATGAAGCTTCTTACATGGTATAAACTTAGTAATCAAGAAGAAAAGATTTAAACTGACCAGAGGTGTTTTTAGAGCTCAACACTAGGACTCTGTGGAAACTAATTTATAATGAGTTACTTCGGATGAGGTTGTCAGGGGCGTTACAATAAATTTTTTAGTCATCATCAGGATTCTTATAATTTTTTTGTTGTAATGTCAATGTGCGGTGGTGACATCTGTAGTATGTTTGTTACCGGCTCCTCGCCTTCGAGGTGGTAGGGGTGGGAGTCGGTGATAATGGAGAAGGCGGCGTGGCCCTACTTGAGGTAGTTTGTGTGCTGGAGTTGATTGTGAGGCCATAGACCTCGGGGTTCTGCCTTGATGGGCAATATATTGGTTCCCGTTGGTAGCGGCGGATGCGCTATTTCTGCTGTGGGTTGCAGGTGTTGTGCAAGTTGGAATACACCTGGTGGTATGGTGTGACGTGCTGCGTGCCTTCAGGGTTTAAGGTCACGCTGGGCACCTGGTTTGTGGGTCCAGGTGCCACGGAGTGGTGTGCGTTCCAGTTAGAGTCGTACCCGCAGCTGGAATGCACGTCATCAAGTTTGTATCTCCTGGGTTTGGGATTAATTGTCCTACGGCGTAGGGTGCAATGCCGTGGGTGCAGTTGGGGGCTAGAGGTGGGTGAATCATCTCTAGCGCGTTCGTCGGTGAGTAGTAAAGTCCAGGAGTTTTCATGGGCATAGCAGGTGTCGGCGTAGAGAAGAATGCGAGAAGTTCCCAGCGTAGGAGATGGTGTCCCATTCTCCAGGTGGAAGACGGCTCACGGCAAAGGGTGCATGGCCTTAAGTTGTATGCAACTCGGGGTGCAGATACACCCCAAGGCGGTGGTTGGTGTCAAAGTGTAGATGGGTCGCGTTCCGGAAGCGTTGTCCAGGTGCATGGCGGTGGTCGGGAAATCATTCCGGTTGTATGTAGTCGGTGGTGGCATCGTAAGTGAAGGATTGAGACAGTTGTGGTGATTCAGTCCAGGTAATCCTTACTGCTTTGTTGCGTGGCTAAGACACAAACACACCACAGATGTCACCACCACACATCTACATTATAAAAAAAAATTATAAGAATCCTGATAATGACTAAAAAATTTTAATCAAAACTAGTTGAAAATAAAAAACTAAAAAGCATACAAGTATATTATATTATTACTTTCCCAACATATATGATACAGATATGAATGAGAAATAAAAGTTTAAAATTAGCAACACAAAAATCAGAGGCGGCATGGCGATTTACTAAGAAGGTTAATAGAAAAACAGGTAAAATAAATTAGAAGATCAAGTGATAATTATAAGGAAGAAAATCAAATGTATTTTGAAATGACACTTAAAGCAAAAGGCAGGAATAAACAGGTTAAGAAAGCGGTCATGAGAACAAAAAAAAAATGGAGAGAAAGCTTGGTAGACTTATGCCAAACAGTAGAGGTCTAATAGAGAAAACCAGAAAGCTAATAGCAACGGCAGTAAGAAACAAATTGTTATACTTCACAGAAACATAAGGAGAAGCTATGAAGACGAAAAAAGAAATAAATAAAGAAAAGCTAGAAGAGCAAGTTTGTGTAGGAATAGCAGGGTCTACAGAATGGTGTCACAGAAGGCAGTAGAGATAATTGCGGCTACACTTCTCTCTTGATGGTGAAAGAAAGATTAAAATAATTTAAAAAAACTAGTAAAAAAAGAAAAAGTAAAAAAAAAGCAAAGATAAAAGCAAGAGAGAAGACGCTGGAAAATTGGGAAAGACAGAAGAATAGAGAAAAAGAGGAGAATGGACAAGAGAACAAATTTTGAAGTTAAAAGAATGGGTAGAGAATAAACTTGTAATGTGCTATACTGCACAAATATTGACCGGGTACGAAGCTTTTGGAAAGTTTTTGCAAAAAATAAAAAAAGATCAACAAAAAGAAAAAATGTTTATTCTGTTACACTATTCTGAAACACACAATAATGCAGAACACACTCTAGTATAATGTAAGGCGTGAGATGAAGATAAAAAGAAATAGAATATATAGTGGGAAGCAAAGTTTAATAAAAATTAATAAGATATGCCTAAGAGATAAAAATGAGTAAAAGTCGCTAAGAAACTTTGGAAAATGAGCACTACAAAAGAAAATTGACTGTTTTGACAACAAACTTAAAAAATAAAAGTTACAGAAAAGAATAAAAAAATGAAATAAAAAGGATATGATAAATATGCATACCAAAAAATAGAAACAAAAAAAAAACATTTACAGTGTTTACGATACCAAATGAAACTGCAGAGATAAAAAGTACAAAAAAATTTTTGAAGAAAAGCAATTTACAGAAATGACAAAGAAAACACCAAATGGTAAATACGCCATCTTGAGGTTGATAAATAACGCAACTTTTGTCGCTGGTGCTGCGTGAAAATTTTGAACTAGTTCTAAATCTAGAAGACATTATAACAACACGATTTCCGTAGAGATGATAACCGGAAAGTATTACTATGCTCTTGTCATTTTAAAAGCCACTTGAGGAGGCTAATACTTCACTACGTCTAAAAATATATACTATACATTGGATTTTAATAAAGTTAACAAAGCAACTTTACCAACACATCTAATTTAATGACCACTACCATTTAATGTTGATCGGTTAGGTATAAAGAAAACATTGTAGTAACCCGTTACAAATGACTGTTGAATTGTCATATAGAAAAGTTTTAAGCCTATACATTTGATATTGATGAAATGTTTTGAAAATACAGTCAAACTTTATTGTTAAAAGTTGTATGTTTAATAAAATTAGTATGGCAGTTTTTGCATAACCTTAAATCAATGACTGTTGCTTTTAATTATCAAGTTGTTAAGTGAAAGCAAAAATTCATAGTTAAATAACAATGGATTGTATTTTATATAAATTTATCAACAATGCAGTCAAAGATCGAAACTAACAACTGTATAAAGTTTTAAAAAATTAATACAAAATTTTTGACATTTTTTAATTTAGTCAATTTTTCTTAACAAAATGTATAACCTCAAAACTGTACATTGAATGAAATTGTATTTTAACATAATTATTACCAACTGTATTAAATTATATAAAATTAACACGGCAATTTTGAGACAATCTTTAGTTTGGCTAAATGTTGATGTCTTAGGAATTAGTTAGATATTAAGTGCGCGGTTTAAGGAGTGTTATAAAACTACGAGCAGAACTCACACAATTTAACTTTTTTAAATTGTTTTTGACATTTTCCAGTCTAATGAATTATATGAGTTTAAAACCTTCAATTGTTTATTAAATTTTAAAATTAAATTTTATTTTTTGTCGAAAAATTTGATTTAACTTTAAGCGTCATACTTTATTGAACATTAGATTTAGTAGAATTTCTGTTGTGTTATAAGTTATTTTTCTAAAATAACAATTGTTTTAGTTCTGTTGTATGATAAAATGTAAAATTTGAAATTTGTGCGTGTATTAATTTTTCTAACAGTTTGGTACTGCTGCTATCTACTTTGAGTTCTGCTCGTAAATTTTGACAGTCTTTAATCCGGCCCTTAAAAAAATATATAATTTTAAAACTTAATGTTAGATTTTAAATGAAATATCATTACTACTAACAGTATAAAATATCAAGTTGGTGGATGTGTTGTTAGCAACTAAACTGCAAATAGTAGAATTGTTAGGTTTGAGAAGTCAAATTGAAGCAAAAAAAACTTTGTAGTATCTATCCGTCATCTGTTTATAACCAGATGTAATTAACATTGGGGCTTTCTGTGCCAAAAAAAAACAAGGTTTTGTAGTTGTTCCAAATTTGGTCACGCTACCCGATCCACTGTTTTATTTGTGGCTGGAAAAATTTTATTGTTTCAAAATATCCGTAGTGCAAAGTTGGGAAACAACACTAAACAATGTTGTTTAGCTAAATGTTTTTTTGTGAATCTTGCTAAAATGTTATCAAAAGTTTTGCAGAATTTCTATTAAGTAAAAGTTTTCAAAAAGTTAAAATACTCAATTGCCGTATGAAAAAAATGTGCAGAAAATACTTAATTTCTGCGGTTTGTTAAACGTTTTTTATATATATTCTATTTCAGTTTGTTGTAAGATAGGAGGTGGTTATTGGTGTGATTTAGTATTGACCCACGCTCTATGGAAGTATAGTAATCAGAGAATATAACGGTATAATAAGCAACTTGCACTCATGCCTTTGTTTGTTTAAGCATCCTTCATTTGCGCTTACATATTATGTGGTTTTAGGATTACTGTATTTTTGAAATCAAATATTTGTGATTGGACAACATCATATTCTACTTGCAAATGAAACAGACTGACCAAGTTTGTTAATCAATTTTCGTACCAACCTCACAATTGCCTATAAAAAAAGTTTTATGCACTTGTACATGCAATCTTTTTTTATGAAATGAATTAATATTATACTCAAAATCAGTTTAACAAATTACAGCAGCCAAAGATCAAGATGGCAACACTAGTCTTTTGATTCATTTTTTATATTTTTTTAGTTAATTATTGGAAACATTTGATTTTTTAAATCGGAAGTTTGTGCGTCTAACAATTTTTCATTGGTAATTAAAGAAAAGTGTCCATACGTACAAAAAATTGCTATTGTTTTTTGTTTATTTACGTAAATTGGTTTTATCTGACATTTTCAAAGTTGGTACAGCTGTACTTAATTTACTGCATAGTAAAGTAGTAGTAGTGACATTTACTGACGTTTTTTTAGGAGTCTTATTTCTTAAACTGTTTATGTTTTTTTTTTGTCAAGTGTTTGCAGGTATAGCTTTGACAACACAACTAAAATTTTTATTTGTTGAATTTGTTTTTTTGGATGAGGTTATTTGCGGTAAGGAAAGTTTGCACTGTTTTAATCTACTGCAAAAGAATACGGCTATTTAATCTACGAATTGGTTTGAGGTAGTTTTTTAGTTATGCGTGCTACTAAAACATAAACATTGCTAATAGCTTAAAGCAAATCGTTTTTGTTGCTACAACTTTTTATTTTATAGCAGTTTTAAAACATGGTACTCTTGTAGATAACCTCAAAAAGCGGCAGCTAAAAAATTAATCAAAACAACCAACAAATTAGATCCAATGAAGGGGTTTTAGAAAAAGTTTGTTTAAATATATACTTTACAGCCGTTTGACGTTAAGTGTGTAAAACAAAGTACATTGGCGTTGAGGTCATTAAACTACTTGATGGTAGTAGCATACTAGGTACGCTAGTTGTACTAAGATGAAAGTTATTATTTATACAATGGCATTTAAGGCTTTGTGCTTAACAGTCAAAAGCATGATTTGTACTGGTATTTGAAACTGTAGAGTTGCTCAAGAACCACAAACGGTTGTTAAACTTTGTCTGCTGAAGCCTTGGGAGTGTATGCACTTGTTCTTTTTTTTGACGTTGTCGGTCTATCTTTTTATAGGTCTGCCTATACTCCAATTTTTTTATGGTTTATAATTAACTAGTTTTCTTATTTATGATCGTTTTTTATTGCTACGTGTTCAGCTTATTTTCACTTTTTTGGTTATGTCCGACATGTTTGTTTTTTATTCTCAATGTGTTTTTACAACGTTTGTTTTTCTGAGTAATAAAAATAATAATATTTATTTAACGTCATACAAAAACATTTTACAAGGCTTAAAAGTATACTTAAAATTAAACTTACACTAGATTAACACATAAAACAACTGTTATGCATCTATGGCACAACGAGCATCAATTTTAAAACAATTTAAAGATGATGCAAAGTTAAGACTGTTGCAGTATCTGTTTACAATGTTACAAGTTCTTACAAGCGGACTATATAAGAGATACGATGTTCGACTGAACGGAACGTGTAAAAGTAAAGAATAACGTGTTCTATAACTTAGTACATTTAAAGAAAAGCATTCAAGGCAATTGGATGAATTGATCAAATTATTTTAAATTTTAAAAGCAAAATATTTATCATAATATTCTTGCCTTTTAAAAGAATTACTGAGTTGACGTGTACCCTAACTTGTTGCAACGTTAGTATTACATTTTGACATTGCAGTTTGTATTTTATATACTTCAGAAATTTGCGTTGTACAGACTCAAGCCTATTTACAAAACCTTGGAAGTGTGGTGACCCTATTACACACAGAACTCCAAAGTGGAGCAAAATAATGTAATAAATAACACTATTAGACTCTGAATGTTTGTAAAATCCTTTGTGATACGTTTTTAAATAAAACCAAGCATTTTATTTGTTTTAGAAATAACAATTTCTATATGGTAAGAAAAAGACAACTTTTTGTCAAAATATACGCCAAGATCTCGAACAGTGTCTACATAGACTAGTTTGATATTGGCTAAATCATAATCAAATCTGTAGTTATCAAGTTTTTTTCTGAACAGCATTACATGACACTTATCAACATTAAGAATCATATCATTATTAATGCACCAACTGTTAATTGTATTGAGATCTGATTGCAGAATTTTGGAATTATTGAGCCACAAAATTTGTCTAAATAATTTAACGTTGTCTGCAAATAAAAGTATTGGGGACCTCAAACCAACACAAATATTGTTTATAAATATGTTAAAAAGAAGTGGTCCTAAATGAGATTCTTGAGGGACACTAGATGATACGTAATATATTTCTGAAGAAAAACTGTCTATGAAAACTTGTTGCAATAAGATGTTATTCATTTTAAAAGTAATCCGCAAACACCATAACATTCTAGTTTAGCTATCAATAGTTTAATATTAACCTTATCAAAAGCCTTACTAAAGTCCATATACACCGAGTAAACAACAAAAGGCCCCGCATCAAAAGATTTCATAATATAATTTGTGTATAAGAAAAGATTCGTATCAGTTGATCGTTCACTCATAAATCTATGCTGTTGGGCTATAATAATATGTTTAAATTAGTTTCTCATAATACTTGCAATAAGTGATTCAAAAACTTTAGAAATCGAAAATAGAATACAAATTTTCTATAGTTTTTAACGTCGTTTTTGTTTCCTGATTTAAAAATAAGTTGTACATAAGACGATTTCCACAATGATGGAAATTTACTATGAGTTAATGATAAAGAAAATAAAATAGGCAATGGAATATATAAAGTAGAGATACACAAATTAAGTACTAGAAGTGGAGTTCCGTCCGACTCTGCTCCACCTTTCACGTCTATATTTAGCAGTGCTATCTGGACCTCAGTAGGAGTAATATTTAATTGAGATAGACAAAAATTTGAATCAATTTTAAATTGCAAAGAAAATTCCGTTGGCTATTGTAAACTGAAGAAAAGTATAATGCAAATGCATTAGCAATTACGCTACCGCCATTAAGTTGAACATTATCAAAAAACATAGACAATAGTAGTTTATTTGATCCAGATTTTGACTTTACAAATTTCCAAAAATTACTAAGGTTTTCAAGTACCGATTGTTCAGTTTGTGTTATATAAGTATCATAAAAAAACTTGGTAAGAGTCCAACAAAGTTTTCTAAGGTTTGCAAATATTAAGAAATCATAGTGCTGGTTTGGTAATTTATATTTTTTATAAGCATGCCGCTTTTGGGTAACCAGTATTCGAAGCTCTGTATTAAACCAGACAGGAAACTTGGGTTTGTGTACTATTTTTGTTGGTACAAATTCTTGAAAACCGTCATACATTATATTATTAATAATTAAAGTTGCAGTATTATTATTAGTAGTATCAGAACATAACTCTAACCAATTTATTGACATCAAGTAATTATTTATTAAGACAAAAGATAAATCAGATTTAAGGTGCTCATCATCTGTGCATAAACATTCAGCTTCTAAAGATGGGTAATACGCATTACATGGTATTATAGAGTAGCAGTTTAAAACATTTGTTACCATAAACGACGCAAAACACAAGTCCAGTACAACACCATAATCATTAACAACACTATTAAACTGTGACAAACCATACGATGCATAACAGTCACAAACTAAACTTTTAATTGCATTTTTTATATAAGAACTATTTTTAACGTTAGATGTATAGAGCCTTACGTAATCATACATATCAATCTAAGAAAGATCCGGCATGTTGAACTCACCCATCACTATAATTTTGGACTCACAAATTGCAGACATTGATTCAACATGAGATTTATATATCTCTATTGAAGATTTTGACGGTATGTAAACACATTCCAAAATATAGGATTCATTATTAATAAATAGTTTTATCCACGTTTCCTCTGTACTGTTGTTAGTAGGAATGGCATATGATTTCAACGTATTAATGACAAGTATGAGGGCACCGCCGCCCTAAAGTTTTGAGCTATTTGCAGCAGAACAATCCGTGCGATACACTGTATATCTATCATCAAATAATTTATCGTCTAAAATACCAGGCTCAAGTCATGTCTCGGTAAGAAATATAATGGGATATTTTTCGAAGATCATGGAACAATAAAAATCTTTTAATTTTGTTTGTAAGCCCCTAACGTTTTGATAGTTAACAATAAAACTGTTTACTTCTTTTGAATTGGTACGGTCGGTTTGGGAAAATTTTCAGTTACAGTTAGTTTAGGCTCACGACAAAGAAAAATTTTTTTAACAGCAAGCCTAACAGGCCATAGCATAGGGTCTAAAAGACATTTGACCAATGATTCATTAACTTTTAATTTATAGGAACAAATATCTTCGTTCCACATAAGTTCAAAACATTTTACATCGTTGATATTTAAAACATTTTAAACATAGTCCATAACTGATTCAGCTGACGAATCAAGACTACATCTTCCAATGTAAATCCACTGACGCCTCTCAGCAGATATAATTTTGTTTGTATCTGCTCCTGCATCATCTTTGCGATTTCCTATGATAAATTTGTTCTCCTGTTAAACAACGTTTTCATTAATAATTTCCTTAACCTGACCGGAATTTGAAATAATTTTATTAGTAACTCTAAATCTGAAATTTGATGACAATTTATTGTTCATATTATAAAGTTTGTTGGATGTTATTACAGCTTCTTTGTGTGTTAAAATGTTTGTAATAAGAACTTCAGATTGAGAAGGATTATTTAAAGAAACAATAATAATTGTTTTTCTTGTTATTAAGAATGCTAAGAATAGAGTTCAATAACAACGTATGTTTATCCACTTTATTAATAACGTCATGCAGTTGATTACTAGAATTATTTTTTGTTTCAGTACAAGATTTGCAGATCCAAGATAGACTTTTATTCTCAAGTAACGCTTTACAAACAGTTTTGTTTAGATTTGCATATTTTGTGCCATGAAATGCTAATTTACAATTACAACACTGAACTGTCTCTGTATTAGTAGGAGTAACTAATAACTCACAGATTTTACATTTAAACATTATTATTGCAAATTTTACAAACAATACAAATAACAAAAAAAAATAAAAATCAACTTAATAATTGAATAAAAATTAAATCACACTTTTAATTTTTTAAACTTAAAAAAGTATTAATAAATAATTACTTTAACGCATAAAAACTTGTAAATACTAAACCAGTTTATTTAATTACCGACGGGGACACACTATTTTCACACCACGCGACCCTTTGAGGTGACTTTAAATGACAAACAAGACATAGCCACGAATGGATTTTAAATGAATACAAAGGAATAAATAAATTGAATTATTTATGTTTTTCAGGATGTTACTAAAAACGAAATATTTGTATATTTTATGTACCTAAATCTTACAGCGTTTTTCTTTCGTATTTTATAGAAAACATTCTTCACAGATGCAGTTTTAAGCCGTTTTAACACATTTTTTACTTTAAGTTTTTAATATTCCGATAACTAACACTTTAATAAGACACATATATAAAATACACAATTTTTGTTACAACTACCACTAGAATGCTGTTTAAAATTAAATACGTTACACCCAATAAAATAAAATTCCTACTTTTGAAAAAAGCCATATTTTAGTATTTTTGCCTTTTTAGCTTTTCTTATCTAATTTTTTTTCAGCCGTTTAATGTCTACTTTTGGACGTAAGTTTTTCTCAATAACTTCTAATCCGGTCTATCTTGTGCCGTTTATTTTGTCGAGTCATCTTTTTTTTATTTTTCTATTCTTCTTTTTGTTCTTCTTGAGCTTCAGTGGGTGACTTAAGTTGTCCATCTCTATCTATATACTACAGTTTGTGAATGGTGCCTACTTTAAATGTTGGTTGCTGCGTATAGCAGAATTTCTCAAAAATTAAATGAAAAATATGCTGGATAACAATGTCTTTCTTGCGTTACGTAACAGGATGTAGTGTCAGCACGATGGAGCACCGATGTTGGGCGATACGTAGTTTGGTGGCTTAAAGATAATTTTAATATTAGGTGGATTTGGAGAAGAGGTCCAGTGAACTGGCCTGCAAAATTTCCTAATTTAAATCTATTAGATTTTGATGTGTAGGGATACATAAAACAATTGGTTTATGCGGAGTCAATAAACAACGTGGAGCAGCTACAAAAAAAAATTGCTAATGCTGCATTGTACATTTAAAACACAACAAATTTTAAAGCATTTTACCATTTTCTTTTAGTGCGATGTCAAGCTTGCGTCAACGTTCATGGTGGTCATTTTGGAAAAGTATTATTGTTTTGTTTGGTGTTACTATTGTTACAAAGGTTTTTTTTTTTACTTTAATTTTGCTAAATAAAAAGTTTTTTAAATAATGTGTATTTTTTGATTTTCTCGAAAACGAAACGAGATAGAAAAAGTTATTTTTTTTTAATTAAAAAATTTACATAAAATTTTATTTTTTGCTTCTAGTTAGAAAACACCTTATATATATATATATATATATATATATATATATATATATATATATATATATATATATATATATATATATATTTACAATGCAACATGCAAAGTCACTTTTATACTTTTCCAATTATTGAACATATAGATAGAAAATCAAATTTGTAGCAGAAAGCTAACTGTACCTTTCTTTTACACTTTTAAATAAAAAAGTTACAGCAAGTTTTAATTTGTATAGGCTGGCCGATAGAACAAATATCGCACGCCCATTACTTTATATCCATGGCCCACGTTGTTTGTTAAGCAAACTGTAAATACTTAATCTTTTACATAATACAATTCTTTATCTTCATTGTAATTTTATTTTACCCTATTTTCAATGAAATGACATCACACAAATTTAAATATACCACAATCATTCAATTAATTTATTAGACAAGCAAGTTTTTTTTTTAATTTAAATCTTCTTTATACTATTAACAAATCAAGTTGCATTTAATATGTCATTTAAAAACAGGAATATATTAACTTTTTCACTCAACCTTCATCAATAAAAGGGGAAACGTAAAACTATAAATAGATTTTATGTGTATTTTTTTGTAGTAGATCTTTTCTTTTGGATATTACAGCATCATTTTAACTTATTTTTGCTGTAATGATATTTTTATAGGCTACTATTATTTTATTTTACATTATTTTATTTTAAATTATGATGGATGGATTTATTTCTTATTATATCACAATAAATGTAGTACTAATAAAAACACTTGTATGCTGGGTATCAATCTATGTATATAAGCGTGAAGAAATTATTATTATTTTTTTTCCACTTGTAAAAAGTGTAATCTATTTTAGCGCATGTAAATTGATTATTTAATTTGAAAATGCAATTGTCTAAATATACAAATAAAAAATTTGTTTTTTAAGTAACAGTTAAATTTTTTATTTTATAATTTTTACGCTGCGTATAATATGATTTTAATAAATACAAAAATCCAATATTAATTAAATTATTATTTTATACAAGATAACTTGTTTTAAATTAAATTAAATAAATTATTATTAAAACTTAAAGCAAATTAACCGCATTAAGCAGTAATGGTCCGACGGCGGATATTACTTATTTTATTTTATCTCAAAAAACACATAATATTGTTAATTATTTGTTCCCTTTGTGTGCAACAAGTAAACAAGTTAACAAGTTATCAAGTTAACAACTTAACAACAAACTAACTAAACAACTTAACAAGTTAACAAGTAAACAAATAAACAAGTAAACCAGTAAACAACAAAACAGTTGAACAAGTAAACAACTAAACAAGTAAATAATTAAACAAATAAACAAGTAAACAACTATACAAATAAATAAGTAAATTAAATAAGTCAACAACTAAACAAAACAATAAGTAATTAACTAAACAAGTAAACAATCTAATAAGTAAACAAATAAACAAGTAAACAAGCAAACCAGTAAACAACTGAACAAGCTTAATCTATAATCCTTTCTTGTTATTTATTTTATTTTTATTCACTTATTAAGTGTAAACTTTTTTTGCGCATAGTAATAGTTTAATCGAATTGCAATTGCAATTTTCTAAGTATATAACTAAACTTTTTTTCTATAATGTAACAATTAATATTATCTAAATTTTGTAGTATTTATCCGTCGGCAGTTGAATTTCTTATTTTATATTATTACACCGCATAAAATAAGCTTTTAATAAATATCTGAAATATCACATTACAAGATATCTTGTTTTGAATTTAATTGAATGCATTAAGATTAACACTTAAAATATATTAACTTGATTAAGCTGTAATGGTCCAACGTCGAATAAATTACTTATTTAATATTATCTTAACATTCACATAATATAGTTTTTTTATTTGTTTTGTTGTACTGTTGTTTGTATAAAACAAGTAAACAAGTAATCAAGTAAACAAGAAAACAATTAAACAAGTAAACAAGTAAACAAGTAATCAAGTAAACAAGTAAACAAGTAAACAAATAAACAAGCAAAGAAATAAGCAAGTAAACATGTGAACAAGTAAACAAATAATCAAATAAACAAGTTATCAAGTTAACAAGTTAACAAGCAAACTAGTAAACAAGTTAACAAGTAAACAAATAAACAAGCCAAGAAGTAAACAAGTGAACAAGGAAACAAATAAAGAAGTTATCAAGTTATCAAGTTAACAAGCAAACACGTTAACAAGTAAACAAATAAACAAGTAAACCAGTATACAACAAAACAACTGAACATGTAAACAGCTAAACATGTAAATAACTAAACAAATATACAACTATATAAGTAAACAAGTAAAAAAACTAAATAAAACAAAAAGTAAACAAGTAATCAAGTAAACAACTAAACAAGTAAACAACTAAATAAGTAAACCAGTAAACATGTAAACAAGTAAACAAGTAAACAAATAACCAAGTAAAGTATTAAACAAGTTAAAAAGAAAATAAGTAATCAAGTAATCAAGTAAACAAGTAAAGGAGTAAAAAACAACACAAGTAAAAAGTTAACAACTAAACAAAACAACAAATTAACAAATAATTAAGTGAACAATTAAACAAGTATACACCTAAATAAATTAACAAGTAAACAAGTAAACAAGCAAACAAGTAAACAAGTAAACAAATAAACAAGCTTATTCTGTAATCTTTTATTGTTATTTATTGTATTTATTCTTTTTTTTTTTCACTTATTAAGTATAAACTTTTTTGCGCATAATAATAGTTTAATTAATTTGCAATTGCAATTTTTTAAGTATTTAACTAAACATATTTTCTATAATGTAACATTTAATATTATCTAAATTTTATAGTATTTATCCGTCGGCAGTTGAATTTCGTATTTTATATTATTGCACCGCATAAAATAAGCAGTAAACATGTAAACAAGTAAACAAGTAAACAAATAACCAAGTAATGTATTAAACAAGTAAACAAGTTAAAAAGAAAATAAGTAATCAAGTAATCAAGTAAACAAGTAAAGGAGTAAAAAACAACACAAGTAAACAAGTAAAAAGTTAACTAAACAAAACAACAAATTAACAAATAATTAAGTGAACAATTAAACAAGTATACACCTAAATAAATTAACAAGTAAACAAATAAACAAGTAAACAAGTAAACAAGTAAACAAGTAAACAAGTATACAAGTAAACAGGTAAACAAGTAAACAAATAAACAAGTAAAGAAGTAACCAAGTAATCAAATATACATGTAAACAAGTAAACAACTAAACGTCTAAATAAGTAAGCCGCCAGATCATTACTATTTAATTCAGTTAGTTTTAGTTGCATGCATTCAATTTAACTTGTGAAACAATGTGGAAGTAGAAGTAGAAGTTTTCTTATTGTTTATTTTGTAATCTGCATACTTAGAAATTTTTGTTAATTAAATTTCAATTAAATAGAACAATTTTGCATATTAAATTACAAAAACTATTTTTTCATATGATATTTATTATTAAAAACTGCAAAATAAATTTGTTATGTAGGTAACATTATATTTAAAAAGTTTATATTGATTATTAAAAACTATTGTGATTGATATAGTGTTGTATGATATTAACGCGCAATAAAACAATAAGTAATAGCAGTAATAAATAATACAGGGAGTTTATAAATGAATGGGATTATGTAATCACTTTAAATGTGCCGCTTTTTTTAAATTGTTTACTAAACTATTTGTTTTGACAGATCAACTTTGACAGCTGTCAATCAAATATATGAAAACATATGTAGTATAGTAAACGATTTTAAAAAGGCGGCATATTTAAAATGATTACATAATCCCATTCATTTATAAACTCCCTGTATAATGGTACTATAATACATCGCCGTGAATTTGTGTTTATCTCAATGTCATGCCAGTTCAATAGCCTGTTTAAGCAGCAGATGTTTCAAACAATATAATGCTAACAATATCTCCATTATGCCACTCGCCGTCGCTAGGTATTAAAATAAAATTTAGGATTATTCCAATAAAAATAAATAAAAATAAATGCGTGTTTTGTATAATTAATCAGCATATTGCAGCACAGGATAAAAATTTTATCAAAACTAATTGATGCAAATTGAATTAATATAAAACGTTGCAATAGCGAAAGAAAATAGTAGGCGGTCACAAATTTCTATCATTGCGTAAACAAGCAACCCACCAAAGAATTGGTCACGCCTATAGAAGATCACATATATTTTGGCGCCTTCACCATTGTTTGATATGTTGCGTTGCGTATAGAGAACATACGAGACCACGACTTCATATGTTCTTTGTGATCTTGCATGTTGCGTTGCGTATCTAAAATGATCTTGCATGTTGCATTGTATATATATATATGTATATACCTGTATGAGACTTTGTGTACATGATGAAATATATTATTTTGCTATTAAATTTCCAAACATATTCAATGAGTATTTTTTTTTAACTATTTCTTCAAATTTATACATGCTAAATACGACTTCTTGCTATAAAAAGTAATATAAAAACCATATGTTTTTTTAAGAATACGCCGATTTTGACTATTTTTGAATATTAAAAACCTTTTTATAACGCCCGATATATCATTTCTCATATAGATAACCCTTTTTATTGTAGTCTGTATTTATGGGTGCAATTAATTTGAACCATTGTAAACTTTTTTATCTTTTTTTAAAGGCTTAAAAATTGAAATACAAAATAAGCTAAAATAACTTTGGGAATCTTATTTTTTTTATCTACCGGGTGCTTCAAAAAAATGTATACACACTTTAAACTATCGTAGTTTTCCCGCTCTACAAGGCTAATGTTATATTTCTTTGCCAGGTGGCAGCATAATCGTCTCTCTATGTTATATTGTCAGTTGGAAGTTGTAATATCAACATGGCGGACGTACGTTTGAGTTTTGAAGAACGTAAGCAGGTTATTAAGTGGTACTGGAAGTTTGAGAATGTAAATGAAGTTCAAAGACAGTGGAGAAGGAAGTATGATACAGAACCACCTTCAAGATTAACAATTACACGCATATGAGACAAATTCGAAGTTAATGGAACAGTGTGTGATGTGCATAAAGGTCGTTCAGGTCGACCTCGAACAGCTACAAGTGATGAGTCATCAACGGCAGTCTTGGAACTGTTTCAACGCTCTCCTAACAAATCTTCAAGGCAAGGAGCACGTGAAAGTGATGTAAGTGCTAGCAGCGTGCTACGCATTCTGAAGAAACGGAAGTTTTGTGTTTACATTCCAAGGCTGGTGCAACAGCTAAATGACGACGATCCAGATCGAAGGTTGCAATTTTGTGAATGGGTTTAGGAGATGGTGATACGTGAACCGGGATTTATGGGTAGCATCATTTGGTCGAATGAAGCCCAATTCAAACTTAATGGGACTGTCAATAGGCACAATTGTGTTTACTGGTGTGAAGAAAATCCTCACATTATAATTGAAAAAGCTGTAAATTTGCCTGGTGTAAATGTGTGGTGCGGTTTGTCTTCAAGGGGACTCATTGGACCTTTTCGATTTGAAGCACTGTAACTGGTATTAATTATCTAAGACTGCTTGCTGATTCCGTATTTCCTGCCATTCGTGCATTATACAGTAATGATATGTTTTATTTTCAACAAGATGGTGCCCCGCCGCACTATCACAGGGACGTACGAGCTTACTTCGATCAAAATTTGCCGGGCCAGTGGATAGGACGCAGGGGGCCAATCGAGTTTCCAGCACGCTCTCCAGACTTTACACCACTGGATTTCTTCTTATGGGGCACAGTAAAAAATGAGGTGTACAAACGTAAACCACGTAACCTAGACATTCTTTGGGATGAGATTCAAGCCGTGTGTTGAGAAATCTCATTGGACGTTTTGATACGATGTACAGAATCAGTGATGACTTGTACTCAGAATTGTATTGATGCTGTAGGTCACCAATTTGAACAGTATTAACATTTGTTATTTATGTTTCATTTACATTGGATTTTAAGCTTTCTAATTTCCTAAAATTTAACTTTGTAGAACGGTAAATAAATTTTCTATGGACGTTCAAAGTGTGTATACATTTTTTTGAAGCACCCTGTATATTTTGATCTCTCAAAATTTGAGCAAAATCAAAAAGATCGATTTAGTTGAATAGTCAAAATGTAATGGAATTACCCATATACATTCTTTGACGTTTTTTATTTGTTAGTCGTTTATAGCTATAATTGCGTTTTCTGAACTGGAGTTTAAAAAAATATTTGCTGTTCTTGAGATCTCGTCAAGTTGAAACAACATATCTGGTAAATCTGTGATACTCCTACTAAGTATAATGATGTTTTCTGTGAAACGTAAATAGTTCAGGTATGTTCCATCTTGTCAGTGCCATTTTTTTTTAATCAAGTTTTTTAAACACTTTTTCTAGAGCTAACGTATATAGTTTAAAGAATATTGTGTCATCTTGTTTGACTTTTTTTTAATGAAATTTTATCCGTGATCATATTTATGTGCATGTATATCTATAGTTGATTAAAGTATTTTCTAGGTCTTTAAATATAGTCTTTAGTTGAATTGTGTCGAAAGCTTTTTGGTAGTCGACAAATGCTATATGTATTGGTACGTTATATTCTATGCATTTCTATATAAGGTTTTTTAGTTGTTTGGAGGTGTTCTGCAAACAGCTAGAAACCTTATCTAATCTATTTAATCCTAAGTATATGTATTCATTTACTATGGTTATTTTTTTTAAACGATATTTATTATTACGTTTTATAAATTTAGAATTTTTATATATATATTATTCATAAAAGAACGATACAAAAAATAAAATATACATATTGAGTACATTAAATGTTTTTAATATTTTTTTATGGGATGGCCATCGACTTTAGTCTTTCAGCCTTAGAATTTTTATTTTATTTGTTTAATTTCTAGTCCTACTTTTTGCGAAGCTAGTCTTAGTTGTTTAATCATGATTTTTAGTTTTTCCGGGTCTTTACTGATTAGTACGACGTTTTTTAGATTAAAAATATATTTTAAATAATCAATATACAACGTAAGCGCTTAGTGTGCTGGTTGGAAAATTGTGCGTATGTTGCGTCAATTATTTAAAAAAGATAATATAAACTAACTGAGCGTAACATAATTGTTTTTTTTTTGTAACAATAACAAAATACAGATGCGTAAATAGCATTATTGCATAAAGGCGCAATTAATATTTACAAAATGCTCATTGATGTTGGCTAGCCACAGACGCTTTAATTGCTAATTACAATTTTGCAACGTACAAACTACTCTATTATCTCAGAATATCGGTTTATTGGATACGGATTGTTTAGTTAATTCCTATCAGAAATCGATTACCTCAACCTTTTCATTAAGATATATCGATTTACATACAGTAACTATAATTTGCTATTCTATTGTATTATGTTAAAAATATAAATTACTTAGATTTTAATTTAAGGTTTTTGTGTATCAAAATGAACCAAATGCTATTTTTATACAATAAATATGTTTGATAAGGAGCTAAACTTTTTGTTTCTGTAACAATATAAAAATATATGAATAATGCAATGTTGCAAATTAATTAAATTAATTAATTTAAGCGAAATTCTATTTAGCAAAACTTCACACTTTCAAATATGTTTCAAATACCACCTGGATAACTGACAGCATTCAGTAATTCTATGAATTTGATTTACATTTAAGTTAAATCATTCGAGTATTTATAATTTAAAGTTTACAGATTTACTGAAATTGTAGCGGCACGGTATTTACGTTAGAACGTATCAAAAGGGAAGTAACTAGGTGCAAACGTGAAACGAGAAAATTACATCCGCAAAATTTAATTTGCCAGCTAACATAATTTAATGAGAAGTTGTATTTTCTTGTTTGGCAGGTAAATATATGTATTTTGTTTATTATAAATGGAGTTTATAAAGTCAAATAATGTTATATAAAAATGTAGACTAATTAAATACGGACAATTTTTTTTTATTGTTGAGCATTATTTGTTAATCTTTAAATTGACTTACTTGGCCTATGTTTTAAAAAATATTAATCAATAAAATTTATGAAGTTTGTGTTATCATATTAACTTCTACTTAAATGGATTGTTTGTTACCGATTTTTTAAGCCTTATTGTTTGAGTTACTATTGAGTGTTTTTCCTGTAAGTATATTTGTTAACTTCTGACTACTTATTTTTTGATAATGGAGTTTAAGAAGATACATGTCATGTCATACTCAAACTTTATTTTAATTTTTATCTTATTAACCTTATTCCTAATTCTCAATTTACTCAAATGATCGAGAAAAACATTAATTATGTAAAAGTTCTAAATGCTCAATCAACCTCTGCTGCATGAATTTTCAATTTGTGCCGCAAACTATTCTTAATCCGACTACTGTTATTAGTTGTGCTTCAATCATGTGTAACGCGTTTTGAGAAGTGATTTTGAGGGAAGTGGTGCTTGGGCATTCATCTGATTGGGTATGCAAATTATTTAACAAAACAATAAATTCAGGTAACTAGTAAACAATAAGAATAAACACAGTAATACTCTTCCTGATGTTACGGACTTTCTTGAGTTAGCTAATAATTTTAGTGAATATTTTGCTAACATTGCCATTAATCTGTCTAATCAAATACCATCTGTTAAAATAAACTGTTCTATAAAAACAAATACTAAATCTATAATGCTAGCACCAACAACTTGTAATGAACTAGCTGATATTTGCAACAAACTAAAAAATAAAAATAGCGCAGGCCACGATGAAGTACCAATGTCATTAATAAAAAAATGTATAAACGTAATAGACAAACCACTTGTACACATAATAAACAATTCAATGAAACATGGTATTTTTCCTGATAAGCTTAAACTGGCAGTGGTTAAGCCCTTCTACAAAAAAGGAAATGCTGATGCATTAGAAAATTATCGACCTATTAGTTTATTGTCAAGTTTCAGTAAGTTGTTTGAAAAAATTATGTGTAAAAGAATAATAACTTTCTTTGACAAACATAAATTATTCAATAAATCTCAACATAGATTTATAAAGAACAAAAACGTAACCACAGCTATTTACGATATAATTGAAGTAATCACAGAAGCATTGGAGGTACGAGACATGACATGTGGAGTGTTTTTAGACTTGTCCAAAGCCTTTGATTGCGTAGATACAAATATATTGTTAAGTAAATGTCATAAATACGGTATTAGAGGAGATGCCTATAAATGGATAAAATCGTACTTAACGTCACTTCAACAATATGTTACTATTGAACAAAACGGTTCAACTGTAAACTCGTTAGTTTCAGATATTTTATTAGGAATTCCGCAAGGAAGTATTGCTGGGCCTTTGTTCTTTATTATATACATAAATGACTTACCAAGTATTTTAGATGACACAAAACATAAAATAGTCTGTTACGCAGATGATACAAACATTGTTTTTGTTGGAAACGACTTGAACAGTATTACAGCAGAAGCGTCTACATATTTTCCAAAACTTGAGGAATGGCTTCTAGCTAATAAGTTATTACTTAACATAAATAAAACACAATGCGTTCAATTTAAGACAGATCATTACAGAGGAGATCATATTAATTATTTTAATTGCAATAACACATTTTTAAAAACATCATGCAATGCCACGTGTCTTGGCATAAAGATAGATAAATGTTTGAAGTGGGCTTCTCATATTGATGATCTTGTTGGAAAGTTGAGTAATGTGATATTTATGTTTCGAGTGCTTCGATCACATTTAAATAAGGACATTTTAATAATTGTGTATCATTCTTGTTTTGAGTTTTTGATGCGTTTTGGTATTGTTTTTTATGGAGGTTCAACTTTTTTAAATAAAATCTTTGTTGTACAAAAAAAGCTTTACGTATAGTCAATAGCATGGCATACAACCAGAGTTGTCGTAATCTATTTACACAACATAATATTTTAACTGTATATGCCTTATATGCATTTGAATGTTTAATGTTTAAATTTAATAATAAGGATAAGTTTAAAAATTGTATTTCTAGTCACCTGTATAATACTCGTAAAAATATTTATGTATATCCCACGCATCGTCTAAGTATTTTGGAAAAAAATGTTCATTATACATCAATGAAACTTTTTAACGCTCTGCCTACAAGATTACAAAATATTCAAACAAAAAATAAATTCAAAACAGAAATTAAGAAATTACTTTTAACCATCGAACCTTACTCTCTTACAGAATATTTTGATAAAATTAAAATCTTCTATTAAATCTAGTCATAAGTTTATAATTGTACTAAATGAATGTTTATTTTATAAAATGTTATTTTAAAATGTATTAAAACTGTTTTTGTATTTCAGTAACTGTATTTTCAGTATTGCTTTTTTTTTACTTGTTTCATATTTATTGTTTTTTATATTTTTTTGTATTTTGCAATCTTTATGAAATAAATAAAATTTATCTATCTATCTATCTATCAGGAAAAAAAAACTGGATTACTGAGAAGATAAAAATAATGTGGACGGAAAGACAAATGCTATAATCTACTTGCAAGTAACTGAAGTAGTGCATAGTTGGTGTCAATTTATTACAGAAGCAGAGCACATTTATCACATAACTTAAAAAAGCGTCAAAAGATCAAAGTAGTAACTAAAGGGTGGGCCATCAAACTTATGGAATTTGAATCGGCTATAAATAATAAATTAAAAATATTTTTTCAAAATTTTGAATTTATTAGAAAAATTAGACATTCATTTAAGAATGAAACACATCATTCAAATGACTGCCACTGCTGGCTTGACAGTAACTCATCCAATTTACTCAATTTTTAGTTGATTTTTGATTGTTTGGGCTCTGATCGCATAAATGGCAACTTTGATTTTGTGTTTTAAGGCATCAATCGTCTCTGGATAGCTAGCGTAAAACTTATTCTTAAGATCTTTCTACAAAAAAATCCAACTGGGTCAAATCACAGTTCCTAGGCGGCCAATTAACATCAGCACTTTGGTTGATTATTTAATTTCCAAAAACAGTGCGCAAAAGATCGATGATTACGTTGGCTGTATGACAAGAGGCCCCGTCATGTCGACACCAAATGTCATCCATTTCATACTCTTTAATTTTTGGAAACAAAAATTTGGTTAGCATGGCACTGTAACGTTTGCTAATGACGGTAACGGCGACTCCTTGCTCATTTTTGAAGGAAAATGGCCCAATAATGCCGCTGTACCAAAAATCACACCAAACGGTTACTTGTTGTGAACGCATAGGCTGTTCAATAGTCTGGATTCTTTAATCCCTAAATCCAACAATTTTGCTTATTGCCTCCGAGATGAAAATGAGCTTTATCTAAATACACGATTTTTTTTATAAAAATGCTAATTTTTGGCCAAACGATCTTTAAGCCTATTGGGCAAACTGAAAACGCATTAAATGGTCATGAGGCATAATTTCTTGGACTAATAGAACTTTGTAGGCCGTCAAACCAAGGTTTTTATGCAAAATACTGCGAGATAAAGAGAAACTGTGGAAGTGTATGAGAAAGAAAGAAATTTGCGAGCACCTGGTAAGAAGAATAGAAGAAGTGTATGAGGAGACACCAAGCAGAGTGTAAGTGAACGAGAAAATGAGTGAAAGATTTTGGAGAACAAAAAGAGTAAGATAGGGATGTTCATTGAGTCCCAAGGGGTGGGAGAAAATAAGTTGAAGATTGGAAATAGAATGGGCAAGGTATTACGGAAGTAAATTTTTTTAAATATTTGGGATATGTTTTTTGCACATGAAACACTGAGAGCGAACACATTAAAGAGATGGCACAAAAAGCAAATAAAGTAATGGGACAAGTTTGGGGAATAAGTGAAAGAAAATTTGAATGTATGAGAATAAAAGGATTTATGTTTAATAGTTTAGTTAGTATGGGTCAGAAATATGGGGATGGATAGAACAAGAAAAATTAAAAGCAATACATGTAAAATATTGGAGATGGGTGCTAGGTTTAAATAGAAAAACTCCAGCATATATTGTGCTGGAAAAAATAACAAAAAATAAGTTAATAGTAGAAACAGGAAAAAGAGCTATAAAATATGAAGGAAGAATGAAACAGAGACACAAATGTAAAATCTTACAAGAATGAAAAAAAAATGAAAGCAAGAAATGAAAAGCTAGGAGAAATTAGCAAGAATTATTACAATAGAAATGGGTATGCTAACTAAGAAACTGAAAGAAAAACAGAATCTGGGAGGGAGACATGGTACAAAATTATGGAAAGAGATAGAGATAAACAAAGGCAAGAAAGGAGAATACGAGTGAAAGAGTCTAGGTACAACGCAAATTATGAACATAAAGTAATCTGCCAATGTACCTAGAAAGCGATAGATATAGTAAAAATAATAAAAAAGATGATTGCAAGATTCAGATATGGTAATGAAGAGCGAGTGACAAAATTTTAGATGGAAAAAGATTTGAAAATGTACAGAATGTGCGGAGAGACTAAAAAAACTATGGAACATATGTTGAAAGTGTGTAACGAAATGAGAAAAGAACAGATGGGAAAAAATGACATTTTGAAAGGAGTCGGAAAAGGTATAGAATGGATGATGGCAATTAAAAAACAAAGAAAATAAGTTATTAAACAGAAAAAAAAATACTTTTAGTTGTGTTAATTTTATAAGGATAAGGTTTTGTAGTTTTGAGAAGTTAAAAATGCATTTGTAAATGTAATTTTTAAAGCCGAAAGGTAAAAAATAACGTGTTATATATACCCATTCTTGAATGTGGGTTTTTTCTAGTTGCTTTTATGTTTTTTGATATTGAGCTGTTTGGAGCAAACTATCCCATATTGGTGGTGGTTTTCCTCTACTTCTTTTGTGCTTGTACAATTTCTATTAAATAATTCTTTTGTCCTATCTTATTTTGTTGTTTTTTGCAATTTGGCCTACAATTGTATAGTTGACGGATGCGACAAACTTTAGTAATAGCTTTTATTTAGTTATTACCCTATCTATTTCTTTTTGTTGTTTATATCATGGCTTTTTTTATTGCTTTTTGTGATGATTTTATGTTTGTGTTTCTTGTAGTCTAGTTTCCTGTACTGTAAGTTATGACAGGCATTGGTATAAAACTTTTGATTTTAAGTGCTGGTTAATATTTTATTTCTTAATACTAGCTTATGATCCAAACCAACCAATATTGGCTTTTTTTGGCCGTTATATATGACTTGTGCTTTCAAAGATCACTTGATAGGCTTTAACATGAGTTTAAGTTTGTTAGACCTTTTTTTACCTTTTGAAGCATAAAGTTGTAAAATGAAATGCATTGTCAGATCACAGATGGATAAAACTTAATTTAGAACATGAGTATAAAACAAAAATCAGGCCATACCAAAACTTAAGACTAACCGATAGGGTGGTCTTTTGAGACAACTTATTGCGGAGTTAAGTATCTATGCAGATTAAGTGAACCCATTAGAAAAAATATAAAACACGAGCGTAAAAGGACTTATTTTCACTTAGACTGGCTACAAAATCTGACAACACCATAGCTTGGAGGCTTCACAAGTAACTTTTAACAGAGCAAAAAATTTAAACAAAGAATTAGACTAGATGTTATACAAAAATGCCCAGAAAGATTATTAGAAACGGAAAATTTGGAGATCTTTTTGTGGGGATGTTGAAAACATTTAAACTGTTACAAGGCTGAAAAAAAATTTATCTAATTGATGACATACACAGTCAATCGACCCCAACCTTATTAGAAGAGGACTTGGTAGATGCTAACCATCTTGTTGAAGAGTTGGGAATTGCATGGACAATTAAAATCTTTTTCCCCTACAATGCGCCAGTATTTGATAAGGTTTTTCCTGTTTTTTTACAATGGGGCAAAGAAATTATTTTATCTTTTCTGGCAAAATCTATAGGGCATGCATTGGCTTTTAGTACATACCTATAGCATGGAAGGAAGTAATTTATTTATACCAAAACCAGGACATAATGATTACACATTTACAAATCCTATTGGCCAACTAGCCTCACGATTTATTTTTTGAAGACATTAGAGCATTTGTGCAAAAGATCAATTTGAAAAAAAGCTATTATTACTACGCCAATACTGCCCTTTTTGTTCCTGTCTAGTTGTTTGAAAACTTTTTTAATGGCTGCAGTGAATAATTTGAGTGAGATCAGAATACCTTTCCGTACCCTTTTGTTGATATTTATTTTTTCCGAGTGTAGGTCTTTGTTTATTTTTACGTGAAAATTGTCCTCTTTGTAGATGTCTTTCATTAGAGCGGTATATTTTGAGTTTTGCTGTTTTCTCGATAAATATTTGAATTGTTTGTAAGTGGTCTGCTGTGGCAAAACTGTTCCAAAAATCTGCTTGCTCTACTGGTTGGTAGAAATCTAGTTTCTTTGTGAGTTGTTTTGTGATAATTTGCATGCTTATATAGGTGTGATAACAAGCTGATTGGATGGTAGTTTTCTATGTTTGTGGTGTCTTCTTTTTTGTGCAGGATAATAACCTCTGCGTTCTTTTATTTTATTTGGTAAGCATTTGTTTGTTAGTATCCGCAGAGCTTCTAGTAGGGTTTTGCTTTCTATTTTAAGCATTTTTGACGTTTTCTGGTTTTCTTCTGGGTCATCCGGTTCTTCATTTGTTTTAACGCATGTGTAATTTCAACTGTCGTTATTTCCAGCAGTTCTTTCGATCCTACAATTGAAATAGTTTTTGAGAATGTCGTTGGGGTTGGTATAGATGATGTGTATAGGCTGGCGTAGAATCTTTGAACTTTTGCTACAATGTCTGTTTTATTAGTCTTTAGAAGTTTTTTAGTTTAACAATACCTTGTTTTTGATTGGAGAGCTTTAATTTAATTTGTTTGTCTTTATGATTTTGATGATTTTTTTGGGTTTTATAAGCTCTGATATTTGTGCGTATCTTCTTTTTTATTTTTTTATTCATGGTATTGTAACTGGGTGAGTCACGGATGTTTTACAGGAAGAACAGAATTGTCAATGATTTGATTAGAATCTACACGGATGGCTCAAAACTCGTTAATAGTCTTATTAGGCTGATACGCCAAAAATCTAAAAAAAAGATGGCTCAAAACCCAGTACAGGTATTAAAGCGGGAATCTTCTTGCAAGACCTGGATCTCAAAATATCTTTACCACTAAAAAACACACAATTATTTTCTATGCAGTTGGGATAACCTTTGAAATTAAGGAAATAGTAAACTGCAACATATCTGGCAAAAATGTTCAAATTCTAACGAATAGTAGAACAGTTTTATTTGCTATAAAGATGTCTTAAATCACATCAAATCTAATTTTTGAATATTACCGCTCCTTTACTTTAGCAGCCTGTGAAAATAACATTGAACTGCTATGTGTGAAAAGACATCCCAACAAATTAGGTAACATTAAGCCGGACGGGTTGGCGCATAAAGGTTCAACCCTAATGGCGTGTGGACTTGAATCCTTGACCATTTTACCACTCAAAAGCTTTACTATAAAGAATCCATTTTGGAAAACTGCTGTCTTGATATGGCCAGTATAAGAAAGACGCTCTAAGACATATAGGATGGTTAAATGCCAATACAACGGAGGGAGGTTACTACAAAAGCCCTAATGAAGCTTACTTGCAGTAAACTTTGATTTACCGTCCGATTTTAAATCAAAAACATGCCTAACCGGTAACTTTTTGTAATTTTTAATAATGGGTATTGCTCCAACAAAATTTTGTATACGACCAGGTGTTGACTTAATTAGGCTTGATATTGTTTCTAGCGTGCTACATTAAATTTTTGAGTAACATGTTGACTAAGCTCGTTTGTAATTAAAAGAAACTGCTTGGGCAGCAATCACCAGAATAGTGTGCATTCAACTAATACACTTAAAAACTGATAAATTGTTCAGAAACAATTTATTTGCAAATCAATGCAATAACGTCAAAAAGTTGCTATCTTTCAAAAGTTTGTTATACTTGTTTTAGCGACGATATAAATATGTGTTGATTTTGTTGTCGGAATTTGCATTTGTTAATCAATAAGTACGCTTGATCAATAATAGCTTATGTTAAAGCCTATAAAATGATTTTATAAATAGCATAAGTTTTTTTTATCTGATATTCAGTTAAAAGAGAATCACGGTTAGAATACGTACACAACATACCAACTATGGAACACCAACTTCAAATAGTTACTAACTGTTTTATGAGCTAGGTTAATAGCAATAGATTTAGTTTTGCTGCTAGAGAAAAAAAAAATTGTTTTTGTAGAATACAAACAAACAAAGTTTTTGTTTTCATGGTTTTACATTTGACTGGATTTTGATTTTGGGTTCCCATTTTATAGATCTGAAATTTAATGTGTTTAGCACTAAACTTGGTGGATTATTTAGTGAAAAGTCAAGGAGATAGAATTCAGGGGTGGCCAACCCAAATGATCTTGCGGGCCACTTTGAAAATGCATCATAACTTCGCGGGCCTCATATAAAATTATATATGCATGTATTAGATTTTTTAAACATACTATAGACATTTTTTGAAGAAAAATTGAAACAAAATATAATTTAATTATTTTGCAAACTCTAAGCCCTATACTCTTTGCAACATTAATAGACGAGGCTATAAAGAAAAGTCAAAAAAGAGCCAAAGAGACAAAGATAAGATACAGAAAAATGGAACAAATTGGTATTCAAATCTTAATGTGTGCAAATAACATATTACTACATTAATAGCAGACAAAGAAGATAAACTACAAGGAAACAAAAGAGTATACAAAAAAGAACTAAAATAGACATAGAAATAAGCACAAGTAAAAAAACAATGTTAGTAACGACAAAACCTAAAAGGCATAAGATAGACTTGGACCGACCAATAATTGTTATAAAATATTACAACTTCCTTGGTACAATAAACAAGGAATATAGAAATGGAAATAGGTGCAAGAACTGGAAAAAAAGGAAAAATATTCAATGTAAAGAAATAACGAGAAAAGATAAAGTAAACAGCTCGAAAGTAAGAAATAAACTAAAAATTAAACCTATAGAAACAGTAATAGAGAAGAGACAGCTAAGAAAGCTAGGACAAATACACGAACTGAATAAAACCAGAATAGAACAAAGAAAATACATGAATTGAGAATACAGGAAAAAACAAAAAACAGAGACAAAGCATCAGAAAAAAGAAGAAAAGAGTAGAGATAGCAAAAATGGTCCAAGATAGACAAGTTTAGAAAATAATATAGTCCGACACCCAAAAAGGGTAATAAAAATAAATAATAATAATATTTTACAAATTTATAACTGTAAACTCATAAATAAATTTCTACAGTTAACTTTTGAATATATGGATGCACAAATAATGTATTTTTTAAATAAATTGGTTTTCACTACTTTGACTATTATTAAATAAATATATTTTGTAAAAGTGTTATAAATCTTGCGGGCCGCAAAAATGTTTTAGGCGGGCCGCGGGTTGGCCACCCCTGGGATAGATAGAAAACAATCTATGCTGCGTTTAAATCTAAATTATGACTCCATCATTTATGCTTTAGAAGATCATCTACATTACGATTTTAGATTCATACATTTTACAGATTTATTTAGTGACTGACAAACTTTGCACTAGCACTAGCCCTATTGTTCGTATTTTGTGCAACGCAGCAACATTTTGGTTCTGTCTCTGATTTTGGTTCTTATTTTTGAGAATTGGGTTTTTACTTTTTGTTATCTATTAAATATTTTACTTGGACATTTCAACGCTTGAGGTTAAGTATTACATTAACAAAAATGAAGCAAGCCTTGACTTTGCTAATTGAATATCAAGTTAAATTTGTAAACGCTGTTTGGATAATTACTGATTGTTTAGTCTGTTTTGTGTTTTTGTAGTAGTTGCAGCTAAAATTCTGAAAATGTGTCTAATGCATGCTGTGTAGAGTAGACGTGCACAAAAGAACGTAAAGTATAGTCAGCCTTGTCCATTTTGTATGTATAGAAAACTTTTTAATGTAATTAGTAGATAGGACTAAGTTGTAAATTTAGTTTTATAACATTTAAAACCTAAACTTTTTATCAATTTCATTATGTAAAAGCCACAATCCATTACTTAAATGCTAAATTTTGACACAAAATTTGAAAATTGCAAACTAAATTGCGTTAAAAAATGAATTTTAAAGTTTTATAGACAACATTTTATCAATTAAAAGTACAAATTTTCTAATTTAACTAAAATGTATGTCAAGAAATCTGGACACTCCATAGTTAAATAACAAGTCAGTAATTTAGATTAAAGTGGCTATCTACTTAAGTGTTTGTCTTTAAAAGTTTAGATAACAATCTTTTCTTATAATTTTTGACGTTTGCAGAGAAATCAAATAATAAATCTCTTTATAACAAACATTTGGGTGGGTGGGTGGGACACACCATAGCAAAATAACAAGTCAACAGTTTAGACTAAAGTGTCCTATCTTTCCACCCAAGAGTTCATCATTAAGAGTTTAGATCACAATCTTCTCCTGTGACAAAGTAACTTCTGACGCTTGCACAGAGTTCAAATATATTAAATCTCTTGAAGACGAACATTTTTGTAAGTGGGTAGAACACACCATAGCATAATGACAAGTCAGTTATTTAATTTAGATTGGAGTGGACTCTTGACGCTTGCAGAGAAGTCAAATAATACATGTTTTGATGACAAACACTTGGGTGAGATACTCCACAGCAAAATAACAAATTAGATGGGAGTGACCTACCCACTTACCCAAATGTTTGTCTTAGATCACAACCTTTTTTTGTGACAAAGTAATTTCTAACGCTTGTAGAGAGATCAAATATTAAATCTTTTGAAGACAAACACTTGGGTGTGTGAGTGGAACACTCCATAGCATAATGACAAATTAGTAATTAAGATTGGAGTAGCCCACCCACCCACTTAACTGTTAGTTATCAAAAGGTTAAATCACAATCTTTTCTTGTGACAAAGTGACTTCTGACGTTTGCAAAGAGGTCAAATAATAAATCTCTTGACGACAAACTTGGGTGGGTGAGTGGGACACTCCGTAGCAAAATAACAAGTCAATAGTTTAGATAGGAGTAGCCCACCCACCCACCAACCTTTTCTTGTGACAAAGTGACTTCTGACGCTTGCAGAAAAATCAAATATTAAATTTCTTGATGACAATCCATAGCATAATGACAAGTTAGTAGTTTAGATTGGAATAATTAGATAAATGGTTCTTGCATTTTAAATATATTTTCATTAAAATTAAAAATTATCCAGATCAAACGCTTTACTCAAATCAAGGAAAATTTCCACACTCGTTTTACCATCATCTGATTTAGAAACCAAATTGTGTATCACTAAATAGTTTGTGTTTGCTAAAGATAGAAATTATGCAATTTGCTACAAGTGTTTCTAAGATTTTTAATATTGTACAGCAACAGACAAAAGTCAAATGCAATAAAATATATACTACATAAAAGATATTAATACTTATATTTCTCTAATTTATTAAAATTATAATGCGAATATTCTATTCATTAGTTATTTTACTTGTCAAACCATAACCTTAAGATGAATATAGGTATCATGTTTGACGTTTATATCAATTAATTTAGTATGTTTTTTGTTTGTTTTTAACCTTTAAACTTCAAATGTTCCGTTACGATTTTATTACGTTACGCGTAAAATAATAAAAGATTTATTAAAGCATTCCAAAGGTACGTTATTATATTATTAAATTACCAGTATCTTTTAATAAAAATATTATATTAACAACACTATAGAATATTATTTGAAAACAAAAATTCTATTAAATATAAACCAATTAAGAAAGATATCTTTGTAAGAATCTTATTATAAACTCACCCCTTTGACACCGAGACGGTGCCGCGCGGTTATCTAACAAACATATAAGACGCCTGGCGTCACCTTATCTAGAAGATGTACTTACGTGTTTTCCCGGTTTTATCTACCGTACTTTATGAATGCCAAATATAAACTAATTACGGTTGCGCCATAAAATGTATTTGTAGATTAAGGACAAAAATAATGGTTCAATTCACAGAGGCCTTCGACCTACATGTTGTTAAATAATTAATACGGAGTGAGTATGGTGGTATATAATTTAGTTGTTAAATATAATTACTAATTTATGATTATTATTGTATTAATCTACAAATTCATAAATATATCAATCAAATATAATGATAATTGTGATTTTTCAATCTATATACAATTTGTTTGGTATATACAGGACGTCTAAATGACATTGCCAAGCCTTTTACAGTTTGCTTTTGTAAATTTTTGGATTGTAATAACTTTTTTTTAATATGTGTTGTTTTATTTTTATTCACAATTGATTGTTTAAACAAAAAAAATATTATTTTTATTTTTATAATTAACTATAACACTACTTAAGAAAATTATCAATACTATAATAGCACTTAAAAAAAAATAACTTTAGATTGTGCTTAAATGGATTATAATTTTAGTTTAAAAAACTGTAGTTTATTGTACATCATTGGACCCAAAATGTTAGGCAAAATTTGCCTCTGGAGCAACAAACGCTTAACTACCCAACCACCATACCGAGCGTTTACGTTGTATATTAATTAGTTAAGGTATATTTTTAATTTAACAGCCAATGCCGCTTGCCGTTAATTACTTATAACTGTCAATCGGGCCTATTCTGTATAATTTTAACATCGATGTTAGTTAAAATTGCTGTTAAAATCTATGTTTAGCCAATCAGTTGCCGAGTTTTTTAAATGTTACCTAGCAACGTTCTTATTATGAATTAACATGAGCGTTAAAAATATACAGAATACGGCCAATTAGCAGTTATTTTATGCCACCGCTAAAACTCAGTGGGTTTAATGCTTTACTGTTACATACTACTAACCTGAGTCAGCTGTGTAGTACTTGATCCAACTATCAATACACTTCATTCTATATAGACTCAAGACATTGTTGGTCTATGTGGAAGTAATTTTAGTGACTTAATGTCAATGTATTTTGTAATAATCAAGATTTTTCTTGCATTAGTGTAAATAATCTCCAACAACTGTGTGCTTTAAAGATTTCAATGTCTTATACTCAGTTATACAAATCTCCAAGATAATTTTAATCTATTTATAAGTGAATAATTTCTAATTGTTTCTACATGTAAATATCAATGTATATAGTACATTTATTAATATAGACAATGTTCAATAGAACAAAATTTATTTTGATAAAATACTATACTCCATAAATACAGCTGATATGAAATTGAATTAGTAAATTATTGCTACTTTATTCTGTAGAAAATAATTGTATTTACCATTATTGATTTTTTTCACACATAACTTTACACACTTGACAGTTTTATTAAATTTTTAAAGTATTCATACACAGCTACTATTTTTAAATAAATTGTCAATATTTATTATCGTGGATGCATTTGACGTTCGATTAAAACCATCCCACTAGACTGGTATAATCCAAACTAATTATAACTTTAGTTAACTATATATAAACTTACTTATGCCACAATTCATACAATTAAACAAATTCTATAAATTTAGGCTAAAGATAACAATAACAAAAATATTTATAATATATTATCCAATAAAGCCTATTAACTAATTAGGTTATATTATAAATTTAAATTAATCTAATTAAAGTTTTGTATTACACGCTGTGGTTTTGAAAATGCATTACCAAGTTTCCACAAAATTATGATTAATATTATTAGCAAGCGCGGCAGTTTATTCAGTCGAGGATAGTGTAAAATGCTGCCAATAGAAGGAGAGGAGAACTTCAACGGGAAGGAGAATTTCAAGTTTAATTTATCACACGAAACGTACATTCATGCACCTGCAGAATGTTTAATTAGAGTTGGCTGCATGGACTAGTTATCCATACACCTACATCATTTGTCATTTTGTTATATTATGCATTAAATGTACCAAGGAACTATGCTCCTAAGTTACTGTTAATTATTTACGGTTGGCATATTTTGTGCCTAGTCACATATTTTCTACGGTGATTTATAGCTTCACTACAAGATCGAAACTCGATATTGTGAGGTGGATGGATATTAAAGAATATTTTATGTACGTTTGACGCAATTTCAACCTAAATCAATATTTTTTTTTTTAATATAATGTGAGAAATATATTTTTAAGAAATTATAAACGAATTTATTCAAACTAATTGCAGCCATGTGTATCATGACAACAATAATTTGAATGGATATAAAAATAACCAATTAGTTTTTTATTTATTTATATAGTTTGTAAAATTAATTATATAATAAGCAGGCTCATTTTTAACGTCACAAAACTAATATAAACATGATCAAATCGGTGAGACTCTAAATGTCTGGTTGGTTTTTGTACTTCTTCTGTACTTGCGACATTCTTGTTTACTTATAAAACTTACAATGATCTTTCCGGAGTAAACTACATCAGCGAATTCTTTACAAATCCAGTTATAACTAGGTTTGGCTATGTTTCAGGATAGCAAGCACAACAAACCGCAGTTATTTGCATACAACTAGGAGAAGGGACGTTTTTATAAGCTGTTGTGTCATCAAATGGTATTATCGCATAAATTAAATTTTAACTATGGTGAACAGTACAGTTTAGTGCAAGGATTGTTAAATGGGCAGCCTGGGTTTGGTGCTTGGCAGCAGAAATATGTAATTTGTAGAATATATTTTGTGCGATTGTCTCCTTTGCAAAGTAAGGTAAAACCAGCAATATACCTGCCTAGTGTAGTTTGGATTCCACGTTAATTTCAAGGCATGTTTGTGTAGAACTATTATTGCACACCCCAAAGATACAAAAAGGGTGCTTACGGTCGAAGCACCAAATTATGCGAAAAGATAGTTAACACTCTACAGAACAATTGTAGAAAAAAGTTTTTATTTACTAGAGGGGTTTCTACAAAGTAACAGCTATCAAATTGTATATACATTAATAAATTTGCAAAAACACCAACAATGTTGGATATATTTAAAAATAAACCCAATAGAAATCAACGCAGTATTCTAAATGACGCCAACACACTAACAAATTCGAAAAATTAATAGGTTATTAAGTTTTTTTAAATTTACTAAATAGCTAAAATAGAACTCAGATGACGCCAAAACACCAAAAACGTGTGGCATATAAATGACTTATTTAGGAGCCTACCATGAAAGGAGGTGTTGGTGCTGGCGGAGCAGATACACAAAATGCCAACCAACTGATAGTTACCAACTAGGCATGGTTACAAATTTGTATGTGTTATTTATTACTTTCACATTACAATTTGTATTAATTTTTTCTTAGATTTGAGGTTTCAAAAAGCAAAACTCTATTTAGGGCCTAACAAAAAACTTAACGTAAAAAAGTTTATCAGTGAGTGAGTTATAAAACAAAAAGATTGATTGTCATCAATTGTAAATTGGAGTTTTTGCAGATTGTAAGATTTTTAAAGGTGCATATGGTGACTTGAAATGGGTTTTTAATAAGCAATCTGCTGCAGACCTTGGATGGAGTGATCCAGACCGCCATTTTTGAAAGTTTGCAGATGGTTGTTTGTCTTTTGGGGTACGCACTACAGTCTGCGTTTTTTTTTTTTTGGTGCCTATCCAAATCGAATGTTATATATGCCCACCGTTGTTGTGTTGAACCATGTGTTCAGATTCTTTAACCAAGAGGTTCTTCTTCTTCCTGGTCTTTTTTTTCTCTTTATTTTTAAGTAATCTTATTTATGTTAGTATAGGTAGGTTGTGTTTTAAATATTTTTGACGTTCCCGTGAATGAGATTCTGGATTTTTTTATTTGGCACTTTATCTATTTTGCTTAATCTCAGGATTCATTAAGTGTTGTGCTTTAGTTTGTGTATGTTTTTACTCTGTCTATTGTTTTGTTGTTCACTCATATTTGGTTTTGATCATGATTTTGTTTGGAAATTATCATGTATTTAGTTTTTTTATGTTAAGTGCAAGGCCATACTTTTGGCTGTTTTCTTTTACTCTGTTTATTAATATCTGAAGATGTCTGCGAATACCGCCGTAACGTCTGCGTATTTTATGTTGTTTATGATTTCTCCGCTAATCTTAATTTCATATTCCGTATCTTCCAGTGTCTTTTAAAATACTTGTTCTGAGCATACGTTAAATGTTAGCAACAGTACGCTTCCTTGCCAAACACTTTTTTAATTTTTATTTCTTTTGAGAGCTCTTCTTGGATGCGTGCGGAGACTGTTTGGTTCCAGGTCTTATGATATTTAGGACATGGTGTTCCAACCCTATTTCTGTTAGTATCTTTATAAGCTTACTATGTTGTACATTGTCAGAAGCATTTTGATAATCGAGGAAGCATACATGTACATCCCTGCATATTTGAACTTGGACAGTAAATATAGCATTTCTGGTGCCTATTGCGTTTTTAAATCTAAATTGTGTGCGAGTTCTTCTCATATCTTGTTTATTTTCGGGTGTATGATTTTCAGAAATATTTTTAATAAATGACTCATTAGGCTGATGGTGCTGTAGTCATTACATTGCTTTGCACTAAGTTTCTTAGAAAGCGTCGATTTTAGTCAAGGCTTTGGTATTTCTCCTTTTGAGTATATATTGCTAAATATTGCTGTTAGCCATCTTATGCCTTCTATAAGTTGTGTTTGCTTTTGAGATTTGATCTATTGTTATAATCAGGGGTGTGGAGTCGTTACAAAATTTTAGCAACTCTGACTCCGACTTCTTAATTTTTTTTGTTTTGACTCCGACTCCGGCTCCGACACCGACTCCGACTCAATATCTTAAAATTGTGCAAAATAGTGCGTGGACTGTTACTGCGTTGCCACTAACATAAGTAAGAGTGGAGCAAATAGTTTCAGCTTTAAAACTAATAAATCCGGATTTAAGACAAGTTTTATTTATTTTATTTTTTGTAAAAATTACCTTATTAATAGTTCTGTTCCAACATACAATTTGGACAGTTTGCAAACCGTTCAAACTATGCACACAAACAAATAAATGTGTATACAAGATTTCCAAAGGATAACAAATATTTGTTTGTGTGCACAGTTTGAACGGTTTGCAAATTGTCCAAATTGTATGTTGGAACAGACTTAATATGATTAATTTTTTTGTATTCTTTTTCTTAATTTTTGTATTATTCAGGAGTCGGAGTCGGATTAGTTACAGTCGACTCCGGCTCCGACTCTTCAAATATTAGCAAACTCCACGACTCCAGACTTCGACTCCAACTCCGACTCCATATCACTGGTTATAATTATGAAGTTAAAGATATTCCTCACAGAACCTTGTTCTCCCCTTGGTGTCCTCAAAGAGTTCTGTTAGATACGCTTTCCATTAGTTCATTTTTTCAGCTTGGTCTATTATTATGTTTCCATCAGCATTATGTAGTATTCTTGTTGTATTGGGTTTATTAAGACCTGATGTTTCCTTGATTTTCTTGTGCATATTAATATAATTGTATTTTTTCTTCAGTGCCTCTGTTTCTGCGCATTGTATATTAAGCCAGTTTGCTTTTGCTGTTCTAATTTTTTTATTTGTCTATGCAGAATTTTTTTGCTTGGTTGGTTTTTACTTTCTTTCTTTCCTTCATATGCTTTAGTATTTTGTTCGTCATCCAGTTTTTTCTTCTTTCCTGCTTATCTACTAGGTGTTTGTCTTCTACTTCTTTGAGCATTCTAGATAGGTTTTTTAGTGTTTTATCTGTATTATTTCTTTGCTGTTCTATCTCTTTACAATTAATGTTTAGTATTTTTTTCACTGTTTTGCTCGTGTCTTGTTCTTTTAAACTCTTCATATTCAAGTTTTTCCTAATATAATATTTTTTTTTCAGTTTAGTTCTGAATCTTCCGATTAAAGAGCAATGGTCTGATAATATGTCTGCCCCAAGATAAATATTAATTGATAGGCAGCTATTTTAAAATCTTTTATATACAAGCACATAATCGATTTGATTTCTGATGATATTCCCACGTCGGTTTTGTGGTATGTATATAATTGTCTGGATGGGAGTTTGAAAAGATGTTCAGTATGACAACTTTTTCTTCTGCAAATAATTGTAATCTATCTTCTTTATTATTTCTGACTCCTAGGCCCCAATCCCCTATGTATTCTCCACTTCTTCTTTTTCCAATTTTGGCTTTTAGGTCCTCCATGATAATGGTTATGTTCTGCTTGTTGAGTTGTTTGAGTATATCTGTCAGTGATTGATATACTTCTTCCACTTCTTCATCAGATTTATCTGCGGTTGGGGCATAGACTTGAATGATATTCAATTTAATGGGTGTGCTTTTTATTTAAATGAGTAACATTCTTTCTGATATTGGTGAGAAATGAATGGTATATTCTTGAAGTTTATTTGATATTATTATTCCTACTCCGTGCATATGTTGGTTATTAGTATTTCCGGAGTGGTAGACTTTATATTTCTTAACCACGCAGCATTCTGTTTCCGGCCTACGCATTTCACTGATGCCCATTCTATTTGTTGTTTTTTTTTCCGTGCTATTGTTTAAAATTTCCCCGGAGGTCCGATTGGAGGATTTAAAACTCCGGACTGATTTATTTTAAAAATAGCCATGATGATGAGTACTAGATCATTGTGTTGGATCTTTGATGCAGTGGTTTTCCGTTGCCTTGTGCATGTTTATGACGTTGCGCATGTGAGGTTTGTCCGCCGTTTGGAATGATTTCTAAGTCCAAGGAGAAGACGGTGCCCTTACTCTTGTCAGCTCATCCACCCAAAGCTGTTAGCTGGCAAGAGGAGATTACTTATTCCGGCAATCATTTGGTGGACAGAGCCTCGTTAGTTATCCAGCAGGGTGCACCGCGGGCAGGAGAGGTTGTTATTTGGGCTGATCTTTGAGTTGTATCATTACCCCTGACACCACAATTGGTTGCAATGTTGGTTTGGAAATCGACGTAAGAAGTGCTTGGCATGGCAAGCCTTTAAAGGTAGGATTTTAAGCTTTTTAGTTTAGAATGTTTTTCTGGATGTTGTTTTGGATTCTAGAATATTCAATTTTAGATAATTTGTTAGGGTTTCTTTTTTCAAAGTCTCGACCAATTTCTTTTCACAGGTCTTAATAGGGATCTCTGATTGTCTAGTAAGCTATAGCTTAAAGTTATTAATTATTTCTACTTAGATTTTTTTTGCTGCAAGAGATTTTTTTGAATGGAAAAAGTTTTACAATTAGGTTGGGAAGTCTGAGAAGTCCTTTATGTAATAGAGTTGTCCGGAAGTTGTGTTTGTGTTTTGAAACCAAGTTATTGGAGTAATTTTTGGGGAACTTCTTTAGGTTGCGGGAGTTTTTTGATGTCAGGTCCGTGAAGTTTGGGGCGTTTTGCTGCGAGAGATTTTTTGATTGGCAAAAGTTTTACAATTACGATGTGGCGTCTAAGAGGTTTCCTAGGTAATAGGGGTGTCCGGAAGTTGTTTTTATGTTTTGTAAACAGATTTTTGGGATAAACTTTAGGGAGTTTCTTTAGGTTGTGGAAGTTCTCCGATGTTAAGTACGTGGGGTTTGGGGCGTTTTTACACCAAGTCGGGAAGCTAATTGTCACGGCTTAATTTTTGTTGAAAGCAGTAGATGAAGGAAGTTCCTTAGCTGATGTTATGCCTAATTAGATATTAGTGAGATAATAATGAGGTTATTTCGATTTGGGCTTTATTTCCAAGGAAATGCCTAAGAGAAAACAAACGTTATGCGGCTGCTTGCCCAGGAAAATACCTCTTAAATATTAGTATCTCTAGGGTACTGCGAGTTGTTGGTAGAAGCGCAACAATGATGTCTTTTTGGCTGTTAGCGGGACTAAGCTATCTAACAACGGTTTACTAAAGGTAGATTAGATTGTTTCATTGTGGCACTTTTAAATAAAAAAAAAAAACTGTTCACTTTCAAACTTTTTTTCGCATTTATTAAAAATAAATTGTTATTTAACACTGCGTTGCATGGTATTGTAAAGGATATTTTAAAAATAATCCAAAATGTTTCAATTGTAATGTAAATAATTAAAAAAATTTAAAAGTGTTAGATTGTTACTGATGTCCGACTACATGTTTGTTCAGGTTGTTTATCAAAAAACTTTACGGTTATTTCCTAAGATGTGGTCAAAAGTTTGAAAATATCTATTTGACATCGTATTCAAAAATTAAACATTTCAAGAAGTACTATGCAACGCATTGTCGCGAACAAAGGCGTTGCTAAAAATGCACAAACAGTTAATGGCGAATGGTGTTGTGGAATAATAATACAATTTTTTGCTTTATAAATGTATGGTATGGATCTTAAAAAATAAGCTTGTAACCACCTTAAACTTGAACATTTTACAACAATTTTAGACAGTCTAAGAACATTTTATGATAATTCTAGAACAGTTTGTTGGTACTTATGACAATACAAAATGCTGAAATGATGTTTCTTGAATATTCTATGCTACTTTTGTATCATTTTATATGATTTCTCACAACTTAAAACATTTTATGACAGTGCTTAAACATTTTGTTAGTTTAGGGCAGTTTTAGAGTTATTTCAAATTTATTTTAACTTCAAACAAAAGTTTGAACATTTCATGAGTTCTTGACTATTTTATGACAGATCTGGAACATATTATGAAAGTTCTAAAACATTTTAAGAGAGTTCTGTAACATTTTATTATATTTGTAACAAGTTTGAACATAAAATATAAGAGTTTTGGAACATTTTATAACAGTTCTAAATAACATTATTGTATTTAAGTAACCGGGTACATTTTATGATATTTAAGGAATGTTTTGTAATATTTATGACAAATAAGAAAATTTGATTGCTATTTTAAGACATTTTTGACAGTTCTAAAACATATTGCGGTACATGTGACAAAACATTTTAAGACAATTCTGGAATATTGTGTGGTGTTTATGATATTCCAAAACATTTCATAAGTGTACTAAAACATTTCAGAACAATTTTGAAATAATGGTAGTTTTACAACATTTTATAATACTTTTGTAGCATTTTATATAATTTGTGACAACTTAGATTATTTTATGACAGTTTTAAAACATTTTGTAGTATTTATTACAACTCAGAACATTTTATAACAATCTTGGAATATTTTAAAGTAATTGTGGAAATCCAGTACATTTTATAACAATTCTAGAATATTATATGGTACTTGTGACAATCCAAAACGTTTGATACAATTCCCAAATATTTAAGAACAGTTTTGGAACTAGTTATGGTACTTTTACAACATTTTATGGTATTTATGTAACGTATTATTTTGGTTGTGACAACTTATTAGAACATTTTCTGACATATCTAAAAAACTTTGTAGTATCTGTAACAACCTAAAACGTTTTATGACAATTTTAGAATACTTTGTGGTATTTAACGCCCAGTAAAATTTATGACAGTTTTTGAACATTTTGTAATATTTATGATTTTTTTAAACATTCTATGGCAATTTTTGAACATTTTATAACAATATTGGAATATTTTATGGTACAACCCAAAATATTGTAAAATATTTATGCAATATTTAGTAATATTTGTGACATTTTATGACTGTTTTGGAACTTTTCAGTTCTGGAACTCTTTGTGATACGTTTAACAATCCAGAACATTTGATGACAGTTTTGGAAAATTGTGGGACGTATAGGCTTCTACATTATTTGATTTACTATCATTACTCCCGTGTGTGAGATTGCTAATTCTACAACGTTTGCTTTCCCAGGTGGAAAATGCCTCCTAGATCAGGTATATTTACCGGGGGCAGACCAAAACTAACACAGTATGGTTTGACTCAGACTTGGCAACTGCAAAATATGACATAGGGAAGCAGCTTATTTAAAGATATTATATGTTTTTTCTAAATGTCTGATTAAGGTCTCAGACAAGAATCACATATTGACTTAACTGGCGGGGACACTGCAATGAGTAAGGCAAGAAGAAACTTATAAAACTATAATAAAGTATAGTCTTTAGAAAAAAAATATTTTGGCGGAGAAAGCTTACCTAGCAATTGATCATAGTAATCGTTTACCAAAAACAAAAGAAAAGGAAAATGGGCTTCTTTAGTTGTATTCTAGCAAAATTTTATAAAATTTAATAAACATCAGTCCAAGTGGCAACATGGAGTATGAGAACTCGATGGAAAGCTGGTTAGAGTCAAAAAATGAATAGATTCCGAATTAACATTTATAATCAAGTGGTTAAATACAGGTCAATGCTTGACTCCAAACAGTACAATATACTTACTCAGGAAGCAATAATAACTGTCATATAAACGAAGTGGCAATTATAATAGATAAAGATAAATAAATTAGTAATAAATTTTTCAGTTGTGGTTTCGCAACTACTAACTATTTAAGAAATACCAAATGTAATCCTGGTATATGTACCTACAGCATAAAATGGCAATGAGAACATAAAAAAGTTTAACAAAACGATTGGACAACTTTTAAAATTACTAAATTAATAGATATTATGGAGGTCGTAGGAGATTGAATTGCTAAGATTCTCAATGGAAAATGTGGCAAATGAGTTGGTGAATATGGTCTTGGTTTAACAAATGAAAGAGTTAACTATAAACAAACAATACAAACATTCAATTACATTGGTAAAAACATACCCAGGGTGGACATTAAGAAAGCTTAAAAAACTAAAACTTAAAGCAACAAACAAAAAGGAACATTTAGAATCAAATCGTGCATGCTTTAAGAAAAATGTAACAAAATTGAAATTTTTTGAACAAAATATGATTTATTTAACATGCACAAGATGGTATAAAAACTCAGCAATAGTAAAAGAAAACAGGCATTTATGCTCAAAGATCTAAAGAGAAATATTATTGTTGACAATTTAAAAATGTGGCAAGAATACGTAGAAGAACTTTTTTAAGATGACAGATTAACTTCTTTCTAAAAACTTGCAAGAAGAGACAAGTTTAAAGATACCAGAAGAAGAGGTAATTTATGCTATCTAAACATCGAATAGTAAAAAGTCTCCAGGATTAAATAAGGTACCATCAGAGCTACTCAAGCTGATATAAGAAGACTCGGTTTATGTATTAGTAAATTTGTTTAATAAGATTTTTAAGTCCGGCAGAATACAGCAAGATTGATTATTGTAAGCATTTGTCACTATTTTAAAACAAACACAGACAAGAGAGTGCGGTGACTTCCGTATAACTAGTCTAATGAGCCACACACTAAAGATCCTTTATAAAATCATTTTAAGTAAACTTCTAAAAAAGTATAAGAAGATATGGGCAATTCCATTTCAATCAGACCAGAGCAGGGAGGAGTGGGGGTGCATTGAGAAATTTGCTATAGTATTTTTTTTTTTCAGTTTTTATAACTTATTATTCATGATGATATTATTGATCGATTTATAAGGGTAAGACCCATAAAAAATTCTACTTTTTGTCGATTTTTAACTAAATCGCATTTTTTGTTAAAAACTGTAAATTTAACTAAAAAAATAAATGTTACTAGTGAAATCAATCAGAAATTTTTTGTAGAACCCAAACCTGGTGCCATTTCAAGTCTATACCCTACCTATAAGCCGCAAAAGTAATAAAATCATGTTTTTGTTTTCAGTGGGTTGGGCAAAAAGGAGCATTAATAAAAAATTAACCGCCAAAATTGGCGTACTTTGATGTAAATTAATAGGAAAATATAAATTTGTTCTGTGTATTTGGGTTTTAAGGGTTTAATACTCAAAAAATCTGCAAAGTAGGTCTATTCTTCTCTTCCTTCCTGCTCTGGTCGGTTTGAAACGGAATTGCTCATATAGATAAAATTTAGTTTTTATTCTGAAATGGATATGGAACCTGGGCCAATTATAAGAGTTAAGAATTACCAACTAATGCAGCTAATCACGCAGAAAAAAATTTAGAGAAAAAAAAGTACTCCTCCCGACTTACATCTTGGCTACGGAATCTTAGAGAATGGTTCCAGTGCAGTTGTATTCAATTGTTTAGAACATTTGTTTTAAAAATAAAAATAGCAATGATGATTGCCAAACTTTGCAGCGGAGAGCATTTAAAAAAGAAAACTTTTTACGATTGAAGTTTTTTTTTGCATGATTACGTATTTCAGTTTAAGCTTTTTTCTACTTCTTCCTTACCCGAGGACAAAGTTATTAAACCACAAAGTTGTATGATTCAAAATCTATAACATCTTTTCCGCAAAGCGTTTTATGGGCTGTTTTTATTAGGCAAATCAATTTTGGTTTTAGGTGGTAACATCAAATTATGCAACCAGACTGCCTTAATTGAACTTTCGGATCTGAATTTTATCAAATATTTTTAGAAAAGAAGCTTTGGTTTACATTTTATTAATTTTTAATTGTCACTGATTATTATTATTATATTATACAGATGTGGATATCAGTTTTTTTTTATAGTTTTGCTTTAGTTGTTAATCACATTTTTTCTTTAAGCCATCTTACTGTTTTGGTAAGAATTTTGCTGGCATTGTTTAACTTAATTAAGTGTGTTCCTTTTTTGTGCTGTTTAATCCATTTTTACTTACCACTTACTTCAAAAAAGAACTGATTTAAATTAGCGGTCAAAAAATAAAAATTATTTTATCAAATTTGTTGAACTTAGTTTTTTGATGACTGTATAAAGGGAAATGAGAACAAAGACAATAAAACAGCAATTTACAAAAGCACATTTTTTTGTAACTGGTGCATTTAAAAACTTTATGATTAATTGTTTTTACTTAATTTATTTAAATTGATGGTGTTGTATGAAGCGTCCACTACCTTTACGATAACTTTATCTCAGGTTATTAATATGGATTTTGATTTTCTGATTAATGTTAATTACAAATAAAATTTGACTTTGGACAAACATGGAAAAAATTTAGCAGTAGCTTATTAACTAGCTTCATTGTAAAGGTTAGAATTGATGGTTTTAATGTGACCCCAAAATCAATAATGCTGGTGTTTTTTAAAGGTTTGCTTTTTAACATTATTTTTGATTTACATTATTAATAACCAGTATCTATATTTTTAGCAATTAGTTTTTAAGTTTCAGAATATTTTGCATACGCATAACTTTTAGCCGGTGTTCAGTTCCTATCACCGGCCATATTTAATTTGTTGAATATATGCACTTTGATGCGGTTGTCTCCGACGCAAAGTAATGGCAAACCAGCGAAGTATATGACTAGTTAACTCCGCAGATTTTTTATCATGTTGTATCCATAATTACCGTTTTAAGTAATGTGAAACATCTTGCAGTTTGATTCTTCTTTTTCTTTAGGTGCCTATCCGTTCCGGATGTTGGCGATCATATTGGCAATTTTAATTTTATCTACAGCTGCCCGGAAGAGACCTGTTGTTAATGTGGAATACCAGGTTCTTAAATTTTTCAACTATAAGATCCTTTTTTTTCGGAGCTTCTCCTTCTCTTGACTTTTCTTTGCAGGATGCACCGTAGCAGCCTATATCTGAGTTACGCATAATATGGCCAAATTTTTGTAGCTTCCTTGATTTGATTGTGGCGAGGATTTCTTTCTTTATAGTCATTTTAGTTAGGATAACAGCGTTAGTAATATGGTCTTTTCACGACACTCGCAGTATTTGTCTGTATACTCACATCTCAAAGGCTTCTAACTTTCTCATGGTTGCTTTAGTCATTGTCCATGCTTCCATTCCGTACAGCAGCACCAAGAACACGTGGCATCGTACCACTCTCATTTTTGTGTTTATACCTATATCTCAACTTTTAAAAACGTCTGCCGTTTTAATGAATATGTTTCTACTTTTCTCAATTCTGCATTTTATTTCTTGCGCTAGATCCCATTTATTAATAATAATGGTTCCTAGGTATATATATTGATTGACTTTTTTGATGGTAGCATGTTCAAGTCTAAGTTGTTGTTGCTGCTGGTTTGGTGTGTTATCCTTGCTAATAATCATAAATTTTGTTTTGTCTGTATTGATTTTTAGTCCGTATTTGTGGCTGCTGTTTGTTAATCTATTCATGAGGTGTTTCAGTTCTAAAGCATTGTCAGCAAAGATCATCGTGCCGTCCGCGTATCTGATGTTATTTATCTGTTTTCCGTTCAAAAAATGTTTTTCTTAGGCGTTTTATAGGGCTTTCCAAAATATATATTCAGAGTTGGTGTTAAATATTAGAGGGGATAGTATACATTCCTGCTTTACTTTGCGTAAAATTTTTACTGTATCTGTATGGTCTTTGCCGACTCTGAAGCTTGCCGTCTGGTTTCAATAGAGATTTGTTATAATTCTTAAATTTTTATCATTTAGGCCAATCTTTTCCAAAATTTTGATTATTTTATGGTGTTGTACTTTGTTGAAGGCTTTCTTGTAGTCGACAAAACAGGCATAGCTTCCACTATCTTGTTTATCCGTTTGTGTATGATCTTTAAAAACATTTTCAGCACACTCATAAGGTTTATTGTTCTGAATTTGTTACATCTTTTTGCTGTTGTTTTTTTTTTGGTATGGTAATGAATTCTGACTAGAGCTATTGTTGCGGAATAATACCAGTATTGTAGATTTGATTGAATATATTGGTAAACCTTTTGATTTCTTTTTTGTTTATTAGTTTTAGGAATTTGGCTTGGAATCCATTTGGTCCTAGAGCTTTACCCTCTTTTATCTGTTTTATGGCGTTTTTTACTTTGGTTGTTAAAATACTTGTGCCTGTTCTTGCTTCCATTTGCGGTGGTTCTAGTCATTGATCTTGAAATAATTTTTTGATGTATGTTTTTCACGTGTTCTTTATTTTGGTTTCATCTATTAGTATGTTACCCAAGCTGTCTATGAGTTTGCTTGTTTGTTTTGATTTGTATGTCTTTGTAATCTGCTTCATTTTTTTGTGTACGTTAAGATTGTCATGTTTGGTTTGAAGGACTTCTACCTCTGTGCACATTTGTTGTGTTGCATTTTTTGGCTTTTCTTATCTTTTGTAGGATTATTTTGTGAGTTCTGTAATATTATATGATGTTTATGTTTTTAAAACTTCTTCTGTTTTCCATTAGGAGTAGAATTTCTTTGGTTATCCATGATTTTCTTTTTACGACTTTCTTCGGTTTTAGTAACCTTTACTTAATTTTTTCTACTATCTTGTTTAGTCTCTTTATTTTTTTCTTTGTGCCTGTGATATTACATGTTCTAAAACTTTCTGACATTTCTTTCTCTACTTGTGCTTCTACTGCATTGGCCACCAAAAATGAAGACGGTGAAAGTGTGCATAGTGAAAAATCGACAAAGAAAACATGCTCTTTTTGTAGATCATCCTACAAAAAAACAGTGCAATGTGTACAATGCAAACGTGGTGTACACGAAAAGTGCTTTGATCTCATGTCCGAGCTAATTTACATGGATAAATACAAGTGGACCTGTAAAGAATGCGCATCCGTTAACGAAATGGCGGGCGACACGGAATTGTCCACACAACGGTCGGAGAAAACTGCAGACACAAAAGGCATAATATGTTCCTATAAATATTGCCAAAAAGAAATAGCAAATGCAAAAGTGCAGTGTTTAACCTGTGAGGCAACTTTCCACCCAGGATGCTACCCTAAAGGTAAAAAAAACGCAAACAACAACCACACGTGCTCCTTAACCTTAGTAGAAGATGAAACTAATGAGATGGAAATGATCATGAAAATTACCAAAATTGAAACTCTTGAAAATAAGAACCAGTTGTTAAAACAACTAATTATGGAGATCCAAGATAAGAATTATGTACTAAAGGAAAATAATAAATTATTGTATGAAAAAAGTAATCTTCAAAGAGTACAAATGGAGAGCAATTGCAATAATAAGCATAGAAACACACAAACAAACAACCAGTTTAAAACTAACAATACCACAGAGGAAATACAGATGGCGTCAGCAACAACCTTAAATATCCGTATACAATATGGCAGTACAGTACCAGCGACGGATATATCGCAAAATGAAAAATTAATCAACCAACCACCGGAGTTCCAATTATCAACATCAAACAAAGATAGCAGAATAATAACTAAAATGGCAATCAACAGCGCAGTGGAAGCAGCAACAAACAAACTGAAATTCAACGAAATAATAAAGCTAAACAACAGTGATAATAAACAATGGAAAGAAGTAAGAACCAAGCGACACAACCAAAATTTAAAAAAAATTGCAACTGGTAAAACAAACATAGAATTAAATCGGCCATCCATGACAAAGTTAAAAGTCGTGGATAAAGTGGCTTGGATTTTTATAGCTAACCTTGACAGCAAAGTTTCAAGTACCGACATCATAACTTGCTTAAACGAAAAAGAAAATGGAAAATACATTTGCGAAGAACTCAAGTTGAAAACTGAAACAATGGGAAAAGCATTTAAAATAGGAGTCCCTATGAGTATGGAAAGCACCTTTAAATCGCTAGATTTCTGGCCTAAAGGCATATTTGTAGATAAATATTATTTCCCAAAAATAGATACTCCAAACAAAATAAATTTTCAACAAAACAAAACAAGCAATGCAGCAACTTAACACATAAAACTAATGGTGTTAAACTGGTCCATCAAAACATACAATCATTGAGAAATAAAACAAACCAGTTATTAAATTTTGTTCAAAAAGAAGAGAACGTTATGGTTATATGCATTACCGAACACTGGCAAGATAGCAACATAGAACATACAAAAATTGGAGAATATAAATTAAGCAGTTTTTACTACAGAACAACAATCCAGCGCGGCGGAGCTAGAAAACAGCATCAATGTTAAAGAAGTAACTGAAATTAAGCAATTAGCGGAAGAAACAGTGTTTGAGTGCGCGAGCGTTTTGAGATTTTAATAATTATAAAGTATTAATTGTAGTGATCTATCGCACTCCACTCTCATGTGCTAACCAGTTTATACTAAAACTAGGTGTACTGTTAGAGCTAGTATACGCCACAAACCTGCCGTACATGTTTGTGGGCGATTTTAATATAGACATATTAGTAGACAGTGCGGAAACAAAAACATTTACAAATATCATTACGTCTTATGGGGCCTTACTCCTTATAAATGAACCGACAAGAATTACAGAATCTACAGCAACTTGTTTGGATAACATAATTACAAATATTAAATCAAAATGCAGCACAAAAGTGGTAAATTCAATTTTTTCGGATCACACTGCACAAGTGGTGAGTTTAGCGACAAAATCAACAAAGCAACATAACCATAGTAAGACATTCTTATTTAACGATAAACAAATTAAACTTTTTTGTAACAACATTAGTAACAAACAATGGCATTCAGTAATAAATGAAATATAAATATATAAATGATTTCAATGAAGCATTTCCATTAATAAAACTAAATAAAAAGCGAAAAAAACTAACATTTCAAACTAAAGAAATAATAGAATGCAAAAATAAGGTATCAATATTCAGTGTACTATCCACATACTTGCCGGAATGTAAACAATTGTTTAAAAAATATAAACACAAATATAATATACTTTTAAAGAACAAAAAGAAAAAATTCTATGAGCAAAAAATTTTAAGAACAGAAAACAAACAAAAAGTAACGTGGCAAATTGTAAAAGAACTCACGGGAAAGGATGTGGAGAGTGGGTTAGATATTGAAACAAATAATGTTTTTAACCTGGCTAATCAGTTCAACAAATGTTTTGCAAATAAGGCAACAGCTTTATTAGCAAACGTGCCAGTTAATGACCGCAATAACAACATTGAGATAAACACAAATTGCTTTTATTTCTTCTCAGTAACTCCACAAGAACTTATCAATAAAACATCAACAATAAAAAAAAAGTAGTGGTATTGATAATATTTCAAACTTTTTACTCAAAAAAACAATTCAGGTTATTGCAAACCTACTCACAGATTTGATTAACAACTCACTAGAGCAGGAAATATTTCCCGATATACTTAAGTATGGGCTAATAAAACCAATCTACAAAAAAAGAAATAAACAGGTATTAAATAACTACCGGCCAATTACCTTACTAACATCAATATCTTAACTTTTGGAAGGATAAATTACAGAACGGCTAGTTAATTTTTTTACCAAACATAATCTGCTAAATAAAAAACAACACGGGTATTTAAAAAAATTAAAACATAGATTCAGCAATATATAGCTTCATAGAAAACGTTATGAAGGAACTGTAAGCAGGAAAGCTAACGTGTGGGATCTTTCTCGATTATTCTTGTGCGTTCGATTGCATTGATCACAACATACTGTTAGAGAAATTATATAACTATGGAATAAGAGGCGTGCTTCACAGATGGTTTAGGTCATACCTGCAACAGAGGAAACAATTTGTAGAAATAAATATAAAAGGGAAAAAAATTCGATCAAATGAAATGGAAATGAAAAGAGGTGTAGTACAGGACAGTGTATTAGGGCCGATCTTGTTTATCATTTATTTAAATGGCATCTTCCAATTGCCTCTAAGCAATAAGCATTATATCTCAAGCTACGCGGATGATACAAATCTTATTATAACCGCAAAAATATTAAAGAATTAGAATTAGAAATACAAAACATAACAAACGAAATAGAATACTGGTGTACCCAAAACAGATTAGTTCTCAATAAAAGTAAAACTGCCTACGTCCTTTTTAGAGCAAACAACATTAAGAAACCATATGACATGAATAATATTGGAGTAGATGTTAGCAAGTTTTGTCAAAATATAAAGTTTTTAGAAGTCCACATTGATAACACCTTATGTTGGAAAGAACAAATAAAAGTTTTATCAAAAAAACTAAGTAAAACTTGTTACTGTATAAGAGTATTAAAAGAAACAGTCGGGACACACAGTACTACAACAAGTTTATCATTCTACATTTTTATCAAGTTGCAGGTATGGAATAATACACTGGGGGGCTACGTCAAAATTCAGAAACGCGTAATTAGAATAATATTCAACAAAAAACACACGGAATCTTGCAGAGGAATATTTAAAAATAATCATCTGTTAACTGTACCCGGACTATTCATTTTTGAAACAATCAAATTTTGCCAAAAAAACAAAAACAAATTTCTAACAAACAGTAACACACCTGAATCTAGATTTACAAAAGATCTTTTATATCCAATGCACAAACTAACTATGAGCGAAACATGCGCATTCTACACTTGCGTAAAATTTTTCAATGCCTTGCCAAATGAAATAAAATTGCTAAAAAATTACAATAACTTTAAATCTGCTGTTTTTGATTTTGTCGTTGAAATTGAACCATGTAAAGTGAAAGAATATTTAGATTATTAAGATGTATAATATATTAAGAAGTACTGAATTTGCAGGTTTCTCTGATTTGCTGCGCACGCTGACCGGTTTACAATAGAGGGCGGCCAGCGTGCGGAGCGGGTTGGAGAGTTTTGAGAGTCCAGTAACAAACCAAAAGCCAATTAATAAAGAATTGTTGTCTATTTATAGCTGGAAAACATAAGAACATTTAAAATGAATTTGTATATTGCATACCAAAGTTTAATGTACCGGTCAAACACCAACGTAACCATGACGTTTTCTTCAATATTTATACTAATGTATATTTTATTGTATTCTTTTTGTATATTTATGAAGAAATAAACTTTATTATTATTATTATTATTATTATTATTGTTTTTTAGTTTGCAGATATTGCATATTGTTGTGGTTTGTCTTTTCTTTTCTACTCTTTTTATTCGGATTTTTAGTTTTTCCACTACTGAGTTGTGCTCTAATTGTATGTCCGCGCCTGGTTATGTTTTTACTGAAGTAATGTTCTTTTTGTATCTTTGATTCACTAAGATATCTATTTGGTTTCTCACTTTTACCTCCGGGGTGTGCGCCAGTGATGTTCATGTATACAATCTTCTTGGTGGTAGTTTAAAAAAGGTATTTAAGATAGTTAGTTTGTGTTCGGATGCAAAGACGCTTAGTAGCTCTTTTTTTTTGTCCTATTCTCCTAATTTATATGGTCCGATACATTCTTCTGTGCTTCCTTTTCCTACTTTTACGTTAAAATCACTTATTATTATGGTGATGTCTTGCTTAGGGATATAGGCACATAGTTTGTTACATGTCTTGCAATTGTCTTGTCTACAATGATTCCTACTCCATTTGTATGCTCTCTGGTAGATGTTTGTGAGTAATATATTCTGTGCTTATTAATATTGCATGAGCTTGCACCCGATCATCTCATCTCGGCAATCTCTATTAAAGTCTATTCTTTGCATTTATTTTATGTTATTATGTATTTTTCTTAATTCTCAATTGTAATGGTTATACCGCCATGACTCGGTTTGATTGAGAGATCATTTAGCATCAAATATAAGTAATGACCGATCGTCAAACAATTTTATATTATAAACAGATTAGTGAGGTAGCTATTAATAATTTAATATATAAGCGAGTTTTCAACTGCTCAAGAATATAAATTTTTAGTGTTATTGAAACTGTTTCTAGCACAGGTGGTTTTATCAATAAACAAAATATATTTACAAAAATTTTAAATTTCTCAATGATTAACAAAATTTAAGTCCTGCTACATAGTATGAAGGGATATCAAACGGGTACAAACTAAGTAGAATAATGAGCATCAAAGATATTAAGAATGAATTATTCTTATGCAAGTTTTAGTTGAATGGCTTAGTATTTGCTTGAGGAAACTTACTTGTAAACAACGAGTAAGTAAACAGCTGCGTGAAAATTAAAATAAAAAAATAAAACCACATAGTGTATTAACTTAAATATATAATATAAACACCAACTGCTTTAATGTACATACACTTTTAGTTATAAAGCACTTTTAAATCAAATAGTTAGTAAACTAATTTCTTGTCTAAAGTAGGATGTACTATACAGCCGAGTTAAAAGCAAAAACGCCGCAAGTGAAAATTATTTTAGTATCGCCTTATGAACATTGTGTAGTGTTTTACTTAGTTTTTTTTAATTCTACAACAAATTATTAAATTTGTTTTAAATGGTTGTTTTAATACAAAATTGTAGATACGGATTAACAAGGCAGTTAATAATATAATATAATATAATATATAAAAACAATGGAATTTGTTTTATATTAGTTTATCATGAATTATGTGACGTATTTGTTAATAAAAAATCTTGAGATACTGGACATACCAAGCAAAGGAATTCTTTACAGTCCTAAATATTTCCCAAAATACTTTAATATAAACTGAGCGACGCAATATAATGAATGATTGATGTATTGTGTCTAGTCAATATTTTTTTGTTAACCTAAATATAGCCTACATATTTACTATTGAATTAAACATCTAATGCAGTAGTGACGCAAGACCGTTCCCGTAGTAGCATGTATATTTCGACCGCGTCCTGAACTCCTGACCTACCCTACGTACCCCCACACAAGCTTAAAAATACTCTTGACCTTGGCTAGGTCGCGACGCAACTGCAACAAGTCGCATAGCAGTCATAGTAAACTGTTGAATAATAATAGAAATAGACTAACCCACATTCGGCTGCTTTTCGTATTCCATTGATACAAAACTTGCCAACTATTTTCGTATCAATGGATTTTTTTTTAAATATAAACAAACCACAAATTAATTAAAGCGTACATAATGGTCGGTTGTATATTAAATTTTTAAACAGTCTATTGAAATTTCTTCAGATTAAAATGGGAAATCATCAAAGGAGTTTTGCTTGCAAGGGGATTATCAGGGTATTAACATTTTCCTCGATCCTTGTCGGTTATTGTGTTTTCTCCAAACTTTCATTATTCAAAATTATCCTTTATTTTATAACTTTATATCTATATAGCAAACTTATTTTAATCAAATTTTAATTCTTTAACACAATCAAGTTAATAAGATTATGAATTACTAATAGTTATTAATAAATAAAACATTTGATACATTTTTTATAAGAAAAGTTTCTAGTGATTTGGGAGGTAAAAAGTATGTAATTTCAACAAACAATTGCCAAGTAAGCACTTATTACTTATGAAAGTTATTCTTATTATAAATATGTATCAAAAAGTAATAAAATAAGAAAAAACATTATCATTTTTATTTGGCATAGTGATTAATAAATCTATTACCTACTGCTTGACTGTTTGTAATAAAAGTGTGTAACATCATACGTTTTCCAACTAATAAACATTTTGCATGAAAATGAAATTTGATTATAGAATTTATCTGTGGAAAACATTTGAGACAATTCAAAACATTACTTGAAAATTGAGAGGTCTATTTTTTGATTAAATTATATGTACTATTGGTAACCATTCAAACAGTAAGTAATTTTTTTTTAAATTAAATTTTTCTTAATTATCTGTCGGTTTTTACTGGTTTTGTAGACGTTTTGTTGCAATTTTTAGTGTGCCAAATAAAGGTTCAGTAATTTGTTTGTTTTGTTCCATACCAATTTCTACCAGATATTATTTTTTTAAATCTTATCAAAGCAATTGGGTCATTTTTTTGTAAAGGGACTTTTAGCTGGCGAAGGTAGATTTTGGCGGCCATTTTGTTTTGGTGACATTTATCAAATCTTTTGTTTACTTATGCCAAATTACCATGGCAAGTTATATAATTGATCCGCACGTTTAAATAATAAAACTTTATTATCAAAATAAGTGTTTGTTAGTGCAAACGTTGCGCTCATTTTACGGTAGACGTGGTGGCCTTTCACAGTCGACTCTTTAACGTTTAGTAGTCAAATTTGAGAAAACGGGTTTGGTAAATAATCAGCCAAAACCTGTACGTTCAAAGAACGCAAGAACGGCGGAGAACATTGCCGCTGTCCGTGGATATTGCGTCGGGGCTTTGGCCAACATCTGTACAAAATCTAATTGATTCGTGAGCTCAAAGTTCATGACCATATAACGCTGTTTGTTTGCTGACTGGGCTTTAAATCGTTTGGAAGAGAACCCCAATTTTAGCGGAAAATCATCTTTAGCGACGAGGCGCATTTTTGGATGAATGGCTATGTTAACAAGCTAATTTGTCATATATGAGACGACACAAACCCACACGAGGTTCACCAGGTGATAATGCATCTTCAAAAAGTTACCGTTAGGTGTGAATTTTGGGCCGTCGGCATCATTAGTCCGCACTTTTTCGAAAACGACGTTATTGAGGCGTTAACGGCGAGCGCTACAGAAAGATAATAACCAATTTTTTATCGCTCAAATTGAACCATATGGGCCTAGACATGTGGTTCCAACAGGACGGCGCCACGTGTCACACAGCTGTTTTGGCGTTGGAGTTTTCTGTTTATGGTAGTGACGTAGATGCGTGCAACATGCTATTTTGTGTGTTTAGTTGTACCGTACAGAATGTATTGCTTGTTATTTATATCTTACGTACACACACACATTGTCGTTGACAGAAATTAGTTTGGTTTATATTGTTTTGCTTGTATGAGATTTTGCCGCCGTTGAATCACTACTGCTTTTATATTTTCATTTTACTTGCTTAAGATATTGCTATTTTATGCCAAAAATTTTCTTAATGTAAAAAAGGTGCTTGTCTAAGTGTATTTTTTGCACGTCTGACTATTTCTAATTGGGGTCTGGACGCAACCGTTATTTGTGCTCCAATCTGCGCACTTTGCCACGGTTATTTAATCAAGATTGTCTGAGTCCACCCGTTTTTTGGTTTGAGTTTTTTATAGCAAATTAATTACAGATTTTTATGTATCTGTCATTTGCTTTCCCCTGCGGGAGGGGGTGGTGCAAAAGAATACTTCCGCTAGCTCCTTTGCTGGTTGTAAAAGGCAAGGAAACAACCTTGTAAAATCCCCACAGTTTGTCCGTGAGATCATAAATACAACATCTATGATCTTAACATTCGATTTGTTACTCGCCCGGTTTGCCCGTTTATTCCTAACTCAATGAGGTGTTTTCAATGTCAACGTTTTGGGCACACTGCAGTTAGGTGTCTAGGCACTGCAACATGCGCAAAATGTAGTAAAACAATACATGACTCTGATCCATGTACCAGTTCACCTTTATGCGTGAATAGTAGTGGTAAGCATCCTATTTATTCTAGAGATTGCCTAAAAAAGAGGAAAGGAAGATAGCCGAGATTAGAGTAACAGACAAACTGTCTTACTTTGATGCTCAAAAGAGGTGTAGAGAAACTGCGGTTCCTACTTTTTTTAGATTGTTTGTTTCAGTTGTTGAAACACCTATTGTTTAACTACCACTAGTTATAACATTTACTAGTGCTGAAACTTTTCCAAAAAGGAACTCTAATGTTAATAGTCAAAAACTGGTTACGGGCCCATCAGGCTCAAAACCAAAACTGACTACGGTCCAATCTGGACCAAGGTCACAACGAGTAGGACAAAAACTTACGATTAATTTTAAGCTTAAACTATCTAAGGTGTTGGCTCGAATTGAGTCAAATCCAACTAAAGTAGCAACTTCCAAGTCAAAACCTTAACAGACTATGACTTAATTGGAGTCAAAGTCTAAACAGGCTAAAACTCAATCTGAGTCAAAGCCTGCAAAGGCGGCTTTCAATCTAGGCTACCGCCATCTGAGATGCAAGTTTCTAGCGATCCTGCGCCCACAGACCCCAACATTGACGTGTTGTTAGAGTCGATGGGAGTGGAAGTTATTCCCGTACAACCTACTCTCACAGATGAAATAATTTTCAATAGTAGGAGTTTTTTTGCTTTCCCAGATGTCAATTCAGCAGAAAAACCAAAATACGCTAATAATCAAAGAGTTTTCAACGTAACTTTAAAATTGGCTTCAACTAATTATACAATGGATATAATGCACATTACAAGTCTTTTAAAATTTTATAAGCTAAAATTTTACTTATCTGCGTTTTCTTACAGGAAACAAATTTTATGGTTGAAAGTTTAGTTAATCTTTGTGGTTATATCGGAAAAATCGTATAATCGCGTTATTGGTTCTTAATACGGTTTTCAGCAAAAAACTCCGTGTTTACACTTAGAAACAGTAGCCGTTCAGTTACAATTCCTTTTCTCACTGACCATTTGCTTAATCTATATTTTGCCGAACGTTAGTTTGGACATTTGTTTGATTGATCAATTACTTAAACAACTTCCGTCCCTATTCTTCTTTATGGGTGATTTTAATGCTCATAATACTATGTGGGGCTCAAGTCGAACCGATGTCAGAGATCGTAACTTAGCTAATCTATTTTCATAAACGGATTTAGTTGTCTTAAATAAAGGTAACAATACCTACTTTTCCGTGGCCAATAAATTGTTTTTGGCATTAACCTTACCATTTGTTCTGTAAGTATTGCAGCATTACTAGATTGGGAAGTTTTGCTTGGTCATAAAATCCATGAAAATTGTCATCGGAATTGGAGTATAAAAGATGCTGATTGGGATAGTTTTGTTCAAGTATTTGAGTATGATGACAGTGCTCCGGCCACCATTGACGAATACGTTGAAACTTTCACCGATTCCATCATACAAGCAGCTCATGCCAGTATTCTTCTGTTTTCAGGAAAATCTTGCAGAGAGCCCGTTGTTTGGAAGAATTTTGATTGTAAACAGCTAAATTAAACAAACGCCGTTCAATTTGAAGGTTTAATTACTCTTCAACTGAAAAGAACTTGTTAGCTTATTTGAGGTATAAAGCTGTTGCGCAAAGAACTTGCAGACAAGCTATAAGAGAATCATGGTCAGAGTACGTTACATCTATAAATTTGAGAACCCCCATTGGGAAGGTGTGGGAAAAAGTCAGACAAATTTCTGGCAAAAACCGCATCTTTACCTGTTAGTGGGTTTTTGTCAGTAGGTCAAATTATTACCGATACTCTCGATATTTTGAATAATTTGGCCAATGTTTATTTTGACGCTTCCAGTGATGATAATTACGATAAAAAAATTTTAGAGATCAAACTAACATGGAAAACAATCATCTGCCATTCCTTTCCGATGATAATAAAATACATAATGCACCGTTTAGTGTTTGCATTCATCAAGCATCCGGTGAGCGGATGTATGTATGTTGATGACGTTGCTATCTATTGCGCTTTAAAAAACATGCCAACACTAGAACGTCAACGTTAAATATCTATCAACCACAGTTTGAACAGGGCTTATAGCAAAGGATTTACTTTTTCTTCAAGCAAAACGTTGCTTATACATTTTTGTAGAAAGCGAACTTTACATGACTTTTTATTATATCTTGGGAGAGAACCTATTTCTGTACAGGAAAGTGTTCGATTTTTTGGTGTCAAGTTTGACCGTGCTATAACTTGGCGTCCCCATTTAATAAACCTAAGATCAAAATGTGTTTTTTATTAGCAATGATGGTTGTGCCGTAGTTGGTTGCTTTTGTGTGGGCTACAAGAGCTATGTCGACGATTTGACGGGTTTGACGGGTGTTGGTATTTTTACTATTTTTTTGGCAATTTTTATGGGATTAAAGCACCTTGATTTATTTCTTTCTCAAGTTTGGGTTTTTGGAGTGTGTCAATGTTTACAAGCTTAAGCCAAAATTTGCAACTTTTTATTAGCACTTGGTTGTAGATTAGTTGGTGTTTTGGGATGAGGTACTGGCTGGTTGTGAGTTAAAAATGACTCAAATTTTCATTTATATTTTCTTGGGATATTGAGAGACTTAAAGGCACTATATCTTCTATTGTCTTGCGCTGAACATTATTTCATACCGGTGCACTCTTTGGAGGTAGGGTAGGATTTTGCAAAAAACCTAATAAACAATTAAGCAACCTAGATTTTACGCTCTCACAAAACATATTTAAAAAAAAATACGTTTTGTATGTACGACGTGATGCGGCGTTGATTCAGAAACAGTAGCCATACAGAAGAACTACTTTGGTAAATATAGTTATGAATTTTTAGTGCATAGGACAATAAAGACGTTTAACGTTGCTAGGGTTGGACTTAGTTGTGGATAGTGTGCTAACGTCAGATACAAATTTTTGAAGTATTAGTCTTTTTGTTCATTAACCTGTTTAACTTTCGAGTTTTTACTTTGTCATTATTTTGGACTTGACTTGCTTGTCGTGCTGTGATTGACTTGATGCAAAATTGCTTACTAAATTTTGCAAAAATGTGATATATTTAAACAGATTATTAATTGTAAATTGAATGCAGATTCTATTTGTTTTTTTTTAGATTTAAATTAAGTATTGTTTGAGTTGGGTAATTGTTTGTTGATTTTAAATGTATCTGCTTGATTTTGCTAAGTACGCACTTGTTTTGTTTTGGGTTGACTGCGTATTTAGACACAATCAGTAAGATTTTGACAGAATTGCCATTATATTTTTTTACATTTGGATTCTAGACTTTATCTTTTTATCAATGTTTGTATTTACATATTTCATTATAGCAACTGTGAATTTTTATAGTTTTTATTTTTTCTTTTAGGTTATTTATTGATACCAGAAGTTGAGATTACTACATTTGGAAGTTTTCCGCATGTTCAAGGATTTTAACTTAAATTCTTTTTTTAACGTGCAAGTAACATTAAATTGTGTACTAGACTAAGTTAATTGAGTTAAAATAATGTTACTAATGGTAGCGTTTTAGAACTATAAATTAACAAAGCAAGAGGCTGTACTAAAAATTGCTTCTGTAATGACATTGAGTGACTTTTGTATATTTTTTTGAAATTAGGAGTAAAATGCTGGCAATTCTCAGTATTTAAAGATTACAACAATTGTAATGTTTGAGATTTTTTTTTTCTATTTGGATCTTGATGTTTGTGCTATTAGAAGTTTGTTCAGATGCAGTATTTACTGCTAACCAATGTTGCTAGCAATTTCTTCTTTCTTTTTTATTGTGCATTTTACAGCTTTTACATTGCCTCAGAAGTTTTCAACTTGTTTGATGGGGGTTGAAGGGACCAACGGCTTATTAAGAGATTTCCGAATCACCGGGTGGTGGATAAAAAGCAAGTTATTATTATAGTCATATTTTGAAGTCAAAAAGCCGAATGAAAATGAAGATAACAGAAGAGAAATAGATAGACAAAGACTTGGTAAAGCAGGCAATCAAGAAACTTAAGAACATGAAGTCTCTGGGCTACAATATTATTAAGATACTAATTAAGGGGACACTACTACTACTATGCGTACGTAGCCCAGAAAAAATAAGGGTTTTGGAAAAATTGATCTATAATTATAATTAATAAAATATTTACCTTACAACAAATCTTCAAAAAGTCTATTGAATTTAATAAACCAGAGTTTGTATGCTTTATAGATTTCTTACAAGCATTCGATAAAATAAAATAATTTAATTTCAAAAAGATTCTGAAAAGTTTTAAAAACAGGCACACAACAAAGCCTATAATAAATTGAAGACTAATCTAGGAAATACGGGTTGGTAATGTTATTAGATAAGAGGATAGTCCAACAGTTTTTATCACAATTATAGACAAAATTATTAAATTTATGAAAGCCATTGGATATACAAAAGGCAAAAACAAGTTTGCGGACAAGAAGAAAAGCCAATTAGATGCAAACTAACCATCAAAGACAGTCCAGCAGAACAAGTAATGCGTTTTAATTATCTCGGCGTTGAACTATCCACTAAAGGAGACATATACAATGATGCTTAACAACAAAACAATAAACAATACATTCATTAAGTCTAGGAAACGTAATAACGTAACAGCAGGTATATAAAACCTGCTTCAGAAATATTATGTCATATAATATTAGTCCAGACTAAAGCAAAAAACAAAATGACAAAAAAACGCTTACGAGCATTATAAATGAAGACCTTTAGAGTTATACTTGGTTTTAACCTATGGGACAAAATACAAAGCAAAGAAATTTAAAAAGATTGCTAAGTCACAAAAAAAGAATCTGCATAATCGATACCAACATGTCTAAAAATTGTTGCCGGTTGTATTTAATATGCTTTCATTTGCTGAATAGGCTTTATCTTTAAACAATAACAAATTAAACATTGAAGAATGCGCTGACAAATTAAATTTTGTGCTCCCGGAATCTAATAACTACAAAAAAGTAAAAATTGAATCAATTTTGGATCACCATGTCCTGAAAAGATATGTAAATGGTTTACTAACAAAATTGCTAAACGGCTTTTGTTTGGGATTAAATAAGGATGTCAATTTAAATGTGTTAATTGAGATCCATTGATTTGACTCTCCACTATGACAAAACTCTCAGAATTAAGAAACGGGGTCAAACTTTTATAATATTTCAAAATCTCTACACTTTTAATCAACTGAACCCTTTCTTTATTTAACAATGTCTTTTGCGTTAATTTCACTATTTCTTTACTTGCATTTTTATATTTATGATGAACTACTGATTGGACAACCTTATTCTTTGCAATTTATTTTTGTGAATTTTTAATAAAACGTAACATATATGCAATCTTCTTTTTCTTCTTCAGCCTGTTTTTATCCACTCCTGGATGTAGGCCTTTTTAACGTTTTCCATATTTCTCTGGATTAGGCTGTTTGGATCCAGTTCTTTCCTGCTATTTTTGTATATCATCTTGCCATCTTGTTACCAGCCTGCCCACGCTTCTTTTCGTTGTCCTTGGGCGCTATTCTATGATTCTTTTGGTCCATTTGGTTCCATCTTGTCTTGCTAGGTGGCCTGCCCATCTCCACTTCAATTCTGCTATTCTCCTGGTGACGTCTTTGACTTTTGTTTTGTTTCTGATTTCTCTGTTTTTGACACGGTCTTTGAGGCTGATACCTAGCACCGCTCTTTCTATGGATCTGAGCGTTAAGGTTTTCATTCCGTAAGTTGTGACAGGTAGTATGCAGCTGTTGTATACCTTTCTTTTAAAGTTGATTAGAATGGTTCTAGACTTTAGAATGTAATTTACTTTGCTGAATGCAGCCCAGCTCATCTTTATCCTTCTAGTTATTTCCGCTGTTTGATTTGGTTTGCTCAGTTTAATATTGTGGCTTAGATATGTGTATTCTTCTACCACCTCAACTGGTTCTCTATTAATGGTTATTCTAGCATCCTTATTTGTTATTGTTTTTGTTTTTGTTAGGTTCATTTTTAGTCCGATTTGTTCTTTTTGTTTAAGTTTTTCTAGCATAGAATTTAATTTGTTGTTATCATTGCTGATCAACACGATGTCGTCTGCCAAGCGGAGGTTGTTTAGTCAAGTTCCGTTTATATTTATTCTTTTGGTTCCCAGGCTAGGTTTTTAAATATGTCTTCTAGAGCCGCTGTGAAAAGTTTTGGTAATATAACATTGCCCTGTCTTACTTCTTTCCAATACGAACCACCACAATGACAATTCTTATCAACAAAAAAAACTAAAACATCAAGTAACATAAATGGAAGCTACTTTGAATAGAGTAATATACATCGTCATACAACTAAACAAGAGATACTCCGTACAAAAAACGCAAATATACGCCCCAACAAGCGCCTCAGAAGACCTGGCCATTGAAAACTTGTACGAAAGTTTAACAAAGCTCAAGAACTAGGAAAAATTCCAGTTCCAAATAGTAATAGGAGACTTCAACGCCAAAATTGGAGGAAAGCTGAGAAACAATCCACAAAATATAAGGGCTTTTGGACTGGGAAACAGAAATGCTCGTAGATTACCTGCAAAAACAAGGTATGTACTGCCATAACACCTTTTTTATGAAAGCCCGCCAAAGGAAATGGACTTGGAGGAGCCTAGATGTCTACACTAAATATGAGATTGACTACATAATCTCAAATAGGCGAAAAATATGCAGCGATGTAACAGTACTAAACCGATTCAGCACAGGCAGCGATCACAGACTAGTTCGGGCAACTATTACCATCAACATCAAGTTGGAAAGAAACAAGATGATACCCAACAACAGAAACCCTAAAGGAAAATGAGATCGAATATCAAGACAGCGTGAAGAAAACCCTACCAAAAGTAAGAGACCTAGAACAAATGGACAAAGACCATCTATCAGAAAACATAACAAACAGCATAAGAACCGCTGTAAAGAAAATAAATTATAGGAAAGGTCCTAAAACAGGAAAGCTCAGCTCTAACACCCTGAAATTACTAGAACAAAGAAGAAACACAGACAGAAAAAATTGCCAATACAAGGTTCTAAGTAAAATAATGAGCAAGGAAACGCGAAAAGACATAAGAACATATAACACCCAACTTATACATAAGGTTATTGAAGACAACTCAAACATGAAAATACTAAGAAGAAACAGATCAAAAGGAAAGAAGAAATTGTACAGGACCTTTACACCTCACACATAGCAAAACCAAACGATGGTAGATATACAATCCGTAACGTAGGCTCGGAAAAAATACCAGAGATTACGAGAACAGAATTACGGGCCACGATAAAACAAATGAAAAACAGAAAAGCCCCAACAAAAAAGACCGAGTTACTGCAGAAATGCTACATTAGAACAAGCCATCTGCACCCTACTAAACAAAAGCGAGGGAAAAGTTCTTAAAGCCTGGCTGAACGCGGAATTCCAATCTGATCTCCAAGAAAGGCGTCACCAACAACATCGGCAAATACCGACCAATTTGCATTCTAAATCACATGTACAAACTGCTATCCAAGATAATAACAAACCGGGAGACGACTAAGCTCAACCAATACTAACCATGCAAGCAGGCAGGGTTCCGAAAAGGATTTGGCACAATCGACCATCTCCAGACAATACGTAGTTTGATAGAAAAGTGCACAGAGTACAATGTCCCTATAAAATTAACGTTTGTGAACTATGAGAAGGCTTTTGACTTGGTGGAGACATGGGCGATAATAAAAGCAATTAATGGTGCAAGAATCGATTCACGATACACAAGGATCATGGAACACATATACGACAAAGCTACAATGCACATAACCATAGACAAAGACATGGTACATATGCAATGGTTTCTTGCAATTTTAAGAAGAAAGAAATTTTGTTAAACAAATTTATAAATTTAGAATAATCTTGATTTACTACATTAGAGAACAAGTGATTTTTTTTTCAATTCAGGTAAATCCTGTATTGTCAAATTTGGTTTTACTAAAAGCCAACTCACCATTGGTTTTCAAATAAAGTCTGGACCTTTTTACAAAAGCAAACATTTAATAAGTTTACAAACAAACAGACTCCGACTGGCTGGATCTGCTGGATTTTAATCTCCTGGAATGGTTTTTAGATTCAATTCATGAATCTGTGCAACACGATTTGTTTTAAAGGTTTGCAACAAATATACCGTCATTAGTTCTACAAAAAGGATTTTCTATTGGAAAACAAAAAAAAAACAATTTAGATAACAACCATGCCTAATCTCCTAATTTGAGGTACCGTCTAAGTTTTAAGAGAAGATTTAGCCCCTACTAGATTAATCACATCAGAATCAATAGTTTCAATCCGCAGGTAAGTTACTGCTCCCATTTTACAAATATTTATATTTGCATCCAAAAAACCTATCAACAAAAATTTAAAAAAATCTTTTGGATTATTGCGTCTTGGTATTCAAACATCTTTCAAATCAGTTATTTCATTTATGATTTGTGTCCAGACATTTAAAAAATTTGCTGGCAACGGATCATCATCTTCTCACAACCATAGCTGTTGTAATAAAACCTTTAATGAAAAAACAAAAGAACTCAAATATCCATTGATGTCAAAAATTCGGGCTGCTTAAGACAAAATACCTTGCTTTAAAGGAATTTTGTTATTGGATTTTATTATAAAATAGAATTTATTTCAGGAAGAATCTCAAGAAATTCCCAATAATTTTATCAAATCAGAGACATTTTCAGATATAAAATTGGCTCATTTTGTCAATTCAAACTTTTTGAAACGCAGAAGACTTATCAATTGAATTTTTAGTTTCAAAGCTTTATCCTCATTAGGAGCTCTTTATAAAATGCCATCAACATAAGTTCTATTCTTCAAAGATTCCGCTGTTAAAAGAAAAAGAATTTTTTCATCTTCAACTAATTGAAGAGTGGACCTTTGAACTAAATAAGAACTAGATGTAGTCCCAAAAATTACTCTAGTATGTTTAAACTCTTTCATAGGATTGTTAGATTAAAGCGGCATGATGGAAAATACTATAATCTTTATTTAAACTTACTTCACGAAACATATCAGTTAAAGCTACTGTAAAATCTGAAACGTGTCAATATTTGACCAATGTCTGTCTAAAGTTTTCTACCAGAGGAAAGAGTATTATTTAAAAAGATACCGTTAGAAGTATTAAAAACTACTTTGACAGCCACACCAGACGGTTTATCTTTTTTGACGTAATGAGCCAAAATATTTGAAACTGGTTTTTTTGTAAGCACCAAATGACCTTCATCAATGTAATTTTGTATGTTCTTGGAATATAATTTTTTAAAAGTTCATTATGTTTAAAACGGTTTTCAATTGACAAAAACGTTTTAAAGCATGTTTTCTATTTGTACCTTAAACAGATCAAACATTTGCTTTGAAAGGCAACTGAGTAATGTAGCAACTATTTTTATCTCTAAAAACCGTTTTTAAAAAGTAATTTTGACACAAAATTTTTTCTGGTGATAAAAAAAACTAAAGAAGGTTTATCTATCTTCCAAAAAACACGATTCATTTGTTCAAGAAAAAGACAAATTCCGCATTTATGACCAAGGAGTTCAAGGCCAATTTGGTTTTAATTATTTTTTTCGGTGAAGTATTTGAACAATGCTTGTTAGATTTATAAGTACAAAAAGAAAATGTATAAAAGACTACATTAACACAAGATGAGTTCTTTAAAGGCAACAAACCAAAATTGATGTCAGAGGCCTTATTGAAACAAGACAAGTCCTTAAAGACGTATTTCTGTGCATATAAACTAGATATGTAATTGAATAAATTTTTGTGATTGACAGAACCAATTCAACGGTCGTTCCCAATCTCATTATTTACAGAACTCAACACTATCCAACCTAAATTGGTTAAAATAGAAATTGGATTTTCCTTAATATGTGCTGGACAAAGTGATGCAGAACAGTTTCCACTACCAACAAAATATCTACTAGTGACATTACATGAATACATATATGGATCTGTTAAAGATAAATTTGAAAATTAACTTTTAAATTCATTAAAAATAGGAACAGTGGGAAAATCAGCTGTAATTATGATAACACTACACCTTCAAAATTTAAATAAAAATATTTATTAAGTTTAGTGCGTAAATGACAGCTCACCGCTCCTTTGGGTAAACTTACCAAAGACTAACCCGCTCCTATCAATGAATAAGGACATCTCCTTCTTGAAAACTTTAATTTCTGAACTAATTCTTTAGTTATAAAGTTCAATTGACTGCCTGAATCATTTATCAAACGACAGTCTAACCAAAATACATCTATCCGATAATGAATTTATTGATGACCGGTACATTGTTTATCGGATGGATAGAAATGTTAACACCAGCTCTAAAAGCAGTGATGGCGGATTCTTAATAGCTGTTAAGAAAAACTTAAAATCTACAGTCGTACCTTCGAATGATAACATTGAGATGGTTATTGTAAAAATTAGTTTTGAGCTGTCTGAACTAATTGTTACCTCCCAGATCCCCTATGGATTTATACGCTGGCCATGTAGAAGTACTTGAAAATGCCATCTTGAAGTTTCCTGAAAGTCGAATAGTAGTCACCGGTGATTTCAATCTACCCAATATCAACTGGTTACTTGATGATGAAAACTTAGCTGGGTTAACTCCAACTAATATTTTTTCTACGGTGGAAACGTTTTTTTGTGATAGTGTCAGTGCTTTAGGTTTAAACCAATTTAACTCTATACCCAATGATTTTAATACTAATTTAAAATATGTCTTACCAATAGTGATACTATGCAAGTATCTAAATGCGCTTGTATTATTCCATGCGACAGATATCATCCTTCTCTTATTATTAGTGTTGTAATTAAAGAATGTGCTGCTATTGATGATGGAAATTACTTAAAATATAATTTTAAACGTGTTAACTACGTAGAAATTAATCAATTTTTAGCCCGTACTGATTGGTCTATTCTTAATATATGTGAATCTGTAAATGATGCGGTTGATATATTTTATGACGTTATTTATTTTGTAAACGATCTGTATGTACCTAAAACCACAGTTAGCAAACGTCGCTGCTTTCCACTTTAGTTTTCCAGAAAGCTAATTGATTTAGTTCTATCCAAGAAAGAAGCTCATAAAAAGTGGAAAACATCACTTTTAGCTTCCGACTATGCAGTCTTTACAAGATTGAGATCTAACTGCAAATCCGAGATCTTACTATGCTATAGGAAGTATTTGGATAATGTTGAACAATCTATACCCGATAATTTAAAACTTTTTTGGTTTTTTGTCCGGAGTAAAAATAAATCTTACGGCATTCCCTCCTCAATGTGTTTACACAATAATACGGCTACAAATGGAGCTGATATTGCCAATCTTTTTGCAAATTTTTTCTCATTGGTGTATAAACCTTCTACACACATTCAATCAGCGTTTGTATCCAATATATCTGTAAACTTAACTAATATTTCAGTCAGTTTAGATTGTGTGCTGGAAGCATTGGCAAAACTGAAAGTTGATAGTAGTCCTGGACCAGATAACTTACCTTCCTTGTTTCTACGGAACTGTTGCCAAACGTTATCTTACCCACTCCACCAAATTTATTCGTTTTCATTGTTATCAGGAATTTTTCCCAATTTGTGGAAACAATCTTATATTGCACCAATCTTTAAATCCAGTTTCAAATCGAATGTAACTAATTACAGGCCAATAACAATCCTGTCGGTACTGCCAAAAAAATTTGAAAAAATCATTTATAATCGCTTCTTTGGTGCTATTAAAAATATAATTATTCATCAACAGCATGGTTTTTTCCAGAAAAGATCAACTCAAACAAACTTGTTCGTATTTACTAATTATATAATAAAAACATTGGAAAGTGGTGACGAGGTCCATGCAATCTACATGGACTTCAGTAAAGCCTTTGATTCTGTTAACCATGACCTGCTAATTAACAAATTGAGTGCATATGGTGTCGGTAATCCATTGATTAAATGGTTAAAGTCGTATTTAAGTGAACGTGTCCAGCAAGTTAAAATTAACACTTATCTATCTCATTCCATTAAGGCGACATCAGGTGTACCACAAGGGTCCCATTTGGGACCTGTCCTATTTTCAATTTTTATTAATGACATATCTGATATTTTAAACTGTCACCACTTGTTATTTGCAGATGATGTAAAGGTATATCGTAGAGTTAGCACTATTGCTGATTGTCTTACCATACAAAGGGATTTACTAGCGGTCAATAAATGGTGTGTTCTTAACCACATGGATCTTAACATAAAAAAATGTCAGTATATATCATTTACAAGAAGCAAAAATCCTGTTAATTTCATCTATATTATGAACGGTACCGGTTTAGAAAAAGTTGACTCAATCCGTGACCTAGGAGTCTTGCTTGATTCCAAACTGTCATTTATTCTTTATTTAGATTTTGTTATTATTTGTACTTTTTTAAAAGAGCTACTGCTGATTTTAGTAACATGCGGGTTCTTCTTATCTTGTACAGTTCTCTGGTGAGATCACATCTAGAGTATTGTAGCGTAATATGGTCCCCATCCTACCAAACTTCTATTGACAGATTGGAGTCAGTTCAAAATAAATTTTACACACTAGTATCATATAAACTCAGTCTTACTGGTGTGTGTTTATCACCTGAAAATATCGGAATTTATTTGGGATTGTCTGCGTTGAAAAAACAAAAAAATGAAATGGACATGAAATTTTTGTTCAAAGTTCTGAGCGGGCTAATCTGCTGTCAGCAGATCCTGAATATGATAGATATTCATGTTCCCCAACGTGCGGTTAAGAATTGCCTTTTTTTGCATATGTCCTTTAGTAGGACTAACTATGGTCGGCACAGCTCACTGTCTCGTATTGCACGACACGCTAACTGTGTATCAAATGACGTTGATTTTGTTGGTATTTCATACGAGAAGTTAATTGCTAACTTAAAAAGATTAACGTAACACCTTAGCCAATGTGTAGGAATGTATGTATGTGTTTATTTGTTTGTTTGTCATACTTGTAATTACTGTTTGTAAACAATTTTTATGTAACTTAACATGTAAATGCAGATTATTATTATGCTGCAGATTCTTGCTTGTGCAGTTCTTCAAAGAGCTACAGAATTTGCAAATGGTTGACAATTCATAGAATTCAAAGACACAGAGTTTAAAGAAGACTTGATAATTGCTTTTACAGGTTTTTTGTTCATATTTACTATAGGATGTGATACCTTAGTAGATGTCCTGTCAAAATGCAACAAGGTGTTGTGATCCTTTTGACCACAAGTTTTGCAAAAAAACTTTAAAATGCATCTTCAAGAATGATGATCACTCAAACAAGCTAAACAACGTTTATGAGCTTTGGTTATTTTGTACCTGGAACTTGAGGCTCCCGCTAAGAACACAAGACAATTTATTAATTTATGTTTGGTCTTACACAACAGACACTTAAAGGAAAAAGCTTTGGGTTTGATCTTTTTGACCACTATGTGAATTTTTTTTAATTAATTAGATTTTGTTAAAATTGAAGAAGTTTTTAAAATCAAGTCAGCGACAGTTGTCCGCTTGGTTAAAAAATCTATAACATTTTTAAAGAAAGGAATCTCAGTATCTAAATGTTAAGATTCAAAGTTTTTTTTTGTTTGGAATCTAATCATTGTAAAAAAAGTTCTAACAAAATATAATTTGAATGATCATTCAAACCTAATGTTTTTTAAAGAATTTATATTAACTTGTATCACATTCAAAAAATGTATGACTCCTTTAGATTTATTGAATTTTAAAGGACTTAATTGCAAAATATTTGAAAGATAATGATTTGCAAAAATTCTTTTGTTGGTGTATTGTTTTACCAAAAGATCATATGCTAAGTTGTAATTGTCTGGCATAAAAGCAACAGTTTTAACTAATTGTCGAGCATTACCTTCCAAATAGCTGCGGAACCGCAGCGCGTCTTGATTTGTGGCAACCCAAATTATTATAGAACGGTTAAAGAAAACTACAAGTAACTTTTATTATTACGCTAACAATAATATACTGCCAGTCGTACTAAATATTTTGATTAGTTTCAACTTTTTAAATCGTCGTCAGGATCTTAAAGGTGTAAAAAAAAAATACAAATGTATTTTAAATATTAGAAGACATAAATTTGTTAAAAATATTGCAATAAATCAAATTGTAGTTTACAGGCTATTTTTAAAATTTCATTATCTTACGATAGAAATTAATAAATTAATGTTCGCTTGGCGTGTCAATTCTGTGTTCTTTTTAAAAACTGATTATTTTTAGAATTGATTTGTGAGACATCGATTTTGTGATTGTGCAAATTGGCGTGTTGTGCAAGTTTGTATTGGAGTTTTAGTAGTAATAAAGTCTGAAAATTCCGAACCGCAGTCGCTTGTAAATCATAATTATGCTGAAATTGCATAGTCGATAGAAAATTGGATATAAATCGGACTGTAATACTTCCAAACCTAGAGCAAAGCAAATACGATTAAATCGTTGTGCTGAAACAATTGGGAAATACCTTCCATTTGCAGATAATCATTTAATTGTATGTTAGTCGGCAATATAATTTTAAAGCGGCTCTTACTCAATGGATTTATATTAAATTAAGCAGAACTACTACCTACATCTCATCCAGCTAGCTCTCTAACTAAACCAATTAACAATCCAATCATTTAAAATGTAATTGAATACTCTTTTTAAATTCTTTTGTTAAACTGCAGAACGACAATTAAGTTTACGGCAATCGTACTGATTATTTTCAGGACAACCGAGTGATTAATGTTGAAAAAGTTCCCGGCTGATAAGTGCGGACATTTATCTACTATCATTCGTATCACGTGAAGAATTTCCTCTTGCAAAATAATTTCTTGTTTCGTCCGAGCAACAGGCAATTCGAGTAGACACTTGTAGCAATTCATCGACAATTGTCTCATCTGTTCAGAGGTCTGATCGCAATACGAAATGAGTTGAAAGCAGATCATCTGAAATTGAAACGATTACGATTAGTTCTTATTTTTATTTTTATTTAAATAAAACTATTATATACATATATCAGCAAATAGAAATTAAAATATTGGTTTAATTAATATATGATTAACACCTATTGTAATTTTATAAAACTATATTGGTTAAGGTTGATAGAGTATAAATTGTATTTTAATTCTGTAAATTTACATATAAGCAGTATTTTTTTATTGCTGCGGTGGTGCGTTTGTACAAAAACCCATCAAAATCTATTTAATTATAAATATCTTTTTTAAATGGACGTTTCTATTTACCGGAAATAAGTGTTATTGTGGGAATGCGATCATGTGTATAAAATTTAACACTTTGAGCCATGTGATGCTATATGTTTTATACCCACATCAATTAATTATTGTTTTAATGTACTGTCTGCAAATGCACTGAAACTATGATAAGGTTGCACTTCACAATTACATTTGTGAAATTATTGATGAAATTCAGATTTATATTTAAATTATATTTTTGATTACTTCTTTTGTAGAAACAAACACTTCGCGAGATGTGGGTCGTGAAAATAAAATGTATTTTCTGTTTTGTTAATTAATAAAAGGCTACCAAGAGATTTCAAACTTGGCGACCGTGACTGAGGTTTATTTATCTATAATTATTGAAACACACTGATGCTAAAAAGAAACATCATACGGTAATTTGCGGTGCATTTATGAGCGTATCAAACCAGTTCGAAGAGGCTTTAAGAACAACAGAAGTTGACATCACAGAAGCGATGAGGTGTTTGAGAAAGTTATTACTGCCAAAGCTAGTGATGATGATTTGAGCACGGATAAATACTTGAGACAAAAATATAAGCTAAAGTTTACGCGGTTAATGGTTTGTTTTGACAAAATAAATTTTGATAAATGTGAAGTACTGTCAAGAAGCGGAATTTATGTGAAAGAAACCGCACAAAGTATATATTAAGTAGCAAACCAAAAAAGATTTAAGCTTCTACAAATTGAACTTGTCAAATTAAATAGTGACTAGTCTAAAAGATTACTATTTTGGAGCTCCTACCGCATTTTAAACTTTAGTAACTTATGTAAACTGTTACGTGTGAGACAAGGGCAAGAGTTGCCATATCAGTCTAAGCGTGTAGTACACGCGTTATTTAGGGGCACTGAAACATTGAAACAAAAACTTTTGTTTTAAAATTTGAGGTTTAAAATCAAGTTGTCATTTGCAATAACATACTATCAGTTTTTACCGGAGTATGGACCAAAGAATGAAAAACAATCAATACTGAAGTAATCGGCATCAGAGGACAATTGTTACTTGCTGGAGTTATAGGGGCTCACATAGCTGGCAAGATTTTTACCGGAAAAAAGGCAAGTTATTGGGAAAATATTTGTACAAAAAGAAGTACTACTATAATGGTGACCAATATGTTGAACTAAAATGCGTTAGTTATAGCTCTTTGGCAGTTGGATATCTTTGGAATAACATATTCTGGAAAGAATAAAACTAAATAAAAAGGTATAAATTTGTATTGCCATGGCCAATATCATCAAACTCTTAATAATTAGTGAAGAGGCTGGAGTTTACAAAAAACAAACTTAGAAAATTTCGGTATTGGAAAAATTATAATAAAATGTTTTCGTAATAATTAACAAAAGAAATAATAAAAAACAATTTTAGTGAGAAGGTCACCGGTTAGTATTAAAAAAAAAATAGCACTACAAGCATACGCTCAGTTTTTGATGCCTTGTCTTGGGGATAAAACAATCCATCTGTAAAAGTTTGGAGACCAATTTAATAGAACAACTACCGGATATTTTGTTGCGGTTTTGCAAAGACCAGATTGGAGTCTTAACTGATATCAAGAAAACGTTTTTGCAGATTAGTCTATGTTCCAAAAACAGGAACATTCTCATCGGTTTTTGTGGAAGATTGTGGATAATGAAATAAAGGTTTTCAGACAACATTTTTTTTTGGGGTAAATGCCAGTCTGTTTCTACTTGTAACAACTATAAACATCATCTTGAAAATAATTAAAGATAATGTGATGAGGAAGATAGTAAATATAAATAATTTTTAAGAGTTTCTTTTACTGAGGCTATGGAATTAACGGCTAAAGCAAAGTTTGATCTAAGAGGCTGTGAATACACTGGTAAAAACGTGGAGAAAAGTGCCAGTTTGGGCCTAATTTAAAATAAGAATACTGATACGCTTGCCATTAATTATTAACTGGTGTTTGAAAATAAAATAACAATTAAACGGATTAATGAGTTTGTCAGTCCTGCAACAATATTTTTGAAGTTTCTGTTGCAAAGAACGTTCTAGCTGTAATAAGAGTTTAACGCTGTGTAAGTTTTAAATAATCTAAAAATTTTACTCAGATTATTTTTTGTGTTTTCTTCTTTTTCATGTGCCGTCTCCATTCCGGAGGTTGGCTATCATCATTATTACTTTGATTTTGGAAACTGCCGCCTTACACAGATCAGCTGACGTGACTTTAAACCATTTCCTCACATTACTAAGCCAAGACATTCTTCTCGCTCCGATAGATCTTTTTCCCACGATATTTCCTTGGATTATGAGTCGGAGAATCTCATATTTCGGACCTCTCATGATGTGGCCGAGACATTGCAGTTTTCTTTTTTTCACTTCCAGTAGGATTTCTCTGTTTATCTCCATTCTTCTCAGAACCTCTACGTTAGTCGCATTTTCTGTCCATGATATTCTCAACATCCTACAAGGGCGTTTCTAGCCAACTAGTCTAGGGGGGGGGGGGGGTAATTAAAAAAAAGATAAATATATATTTTATTTCGTAAGTACAACAAACAAACAACAGAGAAAAGGACTTTTCTAACGTTTTAACGCCTTGGAAAAATTTATTGGTAATTTTTAACAATAAAAATTGATAAGCAAAACATTCTTAGGGGGGGTAATTACCCAATTACCCCCTTGAATCCGCCACTGACATCCTACGGTAGGCCCACATCTCAAAGGCTTCTAATTTCGTCTCACAATACACGTTGAGGGTCCAAGCTTCCTCACCATATAAAAGGACTGGGAATACGTAACATTTAAGTATCCGAGTTCTGAGTTCCAGGCTCAAGTCGCGACTACAGAGCAGTTTTTTAATCTTCACAAAGAATGCTCGAGTTTTTTCAATGCGAATCCTTATTTCTGCGCAGTAGTCCACGGCGCCGTCGACGTTTGTACCTAGATAGTTTTACCTCTCGACTCTTTCCAGTCTTTTGCCTTCCACATTCAGATGTTCATTTAGTGTTTCAGTTTTGGTGACAATCATGTATTTGGTCTTTTTAACATTGAGTGTCAGCCCATATTCTCGACTAACTGTGACGATGTTATTCAGCATATTTTGAAAGTCTTGCATGTTTTTGGTGAGAAGTACTGTATCGTCAGCGTAACGCAAGTTGTTCAGTGGGGTGCCGTTAACACGTATTCCGCCGTCCTCTCTTTCAAGGGCCTCGGTGAAGATTTCTTCTGAAAAGATGTTAAAAAGGAGTGAAGAGAAAACACACTCTTGTCTGACTCCTCTCTTGATCTCAACGGCTTTTGTTAGTTTGGCTTGGACGCGAACGGACGCACATTGGTTTAGGTACAGTTTTACTATTATTTGTATATCTCTTGTGTCGAGGTTTTTTAGTTCAAGTGCTTCTATTAGTTGTTTGTGTCTCATTTTATCAAATTCTTTATTATAATCTATAAAACAGGCGTATACCTTTTGGTTGACATCCAGACACCGCTGCATCAAGACGTTGTAGGCAAACAAGGCTTCTCTTGTTCCAACTCCTTTTTTAAAGCCAAACTGGGTTTCTCCTATTCCTTCTTCCAGTTTTTGGTAAATCTTACGGTGGATGACTTTGAGAAAGATCTTTAGAGTGTGGCTCATTTGGCTAATCGTACGGTGTTTTTCGCATTTTTTGGCATTATGCTTCTTAGGAATTGTGACAAACGTTGACTGAAGCCATTCTTGTGGTAATATTCCTGTTTCATAGATCTTATCAAATAGAGAGGTTATAGCATCTAAATGTTGCTTTTCAATTATCCTAAGTACATCTGCAGGCAGATTGTCAGGGCCAGGAGCTTTTTCATCTTTGGCTGATTTTATTGCTGCTTGTACTTCTTCTTTTAAAATAGGTGATCTAGTGTCATTCATACTGTTGGTAGTTATCTCTTCTCTTTGATCATTGAAAAGGGATTTGACGAAATCTTCCCATAGTGTCAGTTGATCTTTATTATTCAGCACAATGTTTCCTTCCATATTTGAAAAGATGTATGATCTTTGTTTCCGACCAATTTCAGTGAACTCTTTTATTTTCTTATGCATGTTATGAGAGTTGTGCAGTTTCTTACTTCTTTATACTTTTGTGTGTCTGAATTCTTTAAGTTTCTCCTTTTTTCTATAAGCCTTAATATTTCGTTGGTCATCCAATCTTTTTGGTTTGTTCTTTTATGAGCTTTCAGATGTTTCTTACAAATTTCTATGATGGCTGACTTTAAATTTTGCCACATGTCTTCAGGTTGATTCTGAGTTGTCGAACGGGTGTTTTGTGTCTTGCGGGACAGTATAATCAGATGAAAGAAGCGTTGGACATTTGACTACAGTTTCAGTTGAATTAAGCTAACGAAAGAATGGGCTATTTTTGTAAAAATGGAGTTTAGAAAATAAGATTTTTTACATTTACATACACCTAGTCAATTAGTTGAGTCAAAATGGTAGGTGAATTCAGATTGGCTGTACGCAGAGGTAAATCAATGATCAAACGGTAATGATACAAGTTGGATTTATGATTTTTTTTAAGTACCGAGATGATCAAGAACAAGTAAAGTTGTGCTTGTACAACTTAAATAAACTTGAACCTGATCATTTTCTCTATCTAAATAAATTTTATTTAAAGTTTTTAAGAAGAAAAGCAATAGGGAAATAAAGATTATTATATACTAGTAAGTGATTGGATATATTGATTTAAGTACAACTGTAAAAATATTGAATTGTTTAATTTAGCAAGAATTTTTTTAAGAAAAAAATAGGGGGTTTGAGGCTTGCACCAAACACACCATCCGGGAGGTAAAAAAGTTAATAGGCTTGCAATGATAAACTATATTTAGATATAAAAGTTTTGCAGAGATAGGATCTACAAACTTTTTCGTATTCTTACATATTGCCGGGGTTACATATAGCAGAGAAGATTAACTTTTGCAACTTACATAAAACACAACCATGTGGAAACGCAATACTTTTAAGTATATTATAGAAGCAGTATTGGATTTAAGTTAGACGACGTATTATACAAACAATATTGTTGGCGTGCCAAATATGCAAAAACCATACTGTAAAGAGTTTTGGACCAAATAAAGGAGGCAGTAGAGTTAAAAGTTATGAGGGTAGGTTTTGCCGGCCTAAAGAAAAGAGCTTGGGTATGTTTATTTTCTTGACCACCACTTGATTTTTATAGGCGTTCAGGAAGTTTGTTACAAGACAAGGAAGGTAGTTCCGAGGTAGGGCGGAGAGTGGGAGACGCTATTAGGCATTTTTAGAAAATTGCCACAAAGAGTTCTAGAACGTGCTCATATTAGTGCCAAGTATGCAAAAACCATACTGTAAAGAGTTTTGGACCAAATAAAGGAGGCAGTAGAGTTAAAAGTTATGAGGGTAGGTTTTGCCGGCCTAAAGAAAAGAGCTTGGGTATGTTTATTTTCTTGACCACCACTAGATTTTTATAGGCGTTCAGAAAGTTTGTTGCAAGACTAGGGAGGTAGTTCCGAGGTAGGGCGGAGGGTGGGAGACGCTAATAGGCATTTTTAAAAAATTGCCACAAAGAGTTGTAGAACGTGCTCATATTAATAGAGAAGAACTCACACTACATTATGAGTTTGTGAGGTTGTAATAAAATTGCGTCCGTTGACTGTCTAATAAATCAGACAACTTAATTTCATTAACACCAGTAATGTTTTCCTTAAGCTATATGAAAGTGGTGTTTCGTATTATGACTTGGCAGATACTTAAACTTTAAATAAACTTTTTTGATATGTGGAACGGATAAGAGATGATCTGCGGAAAAGGTTCCGGTTAGAATATTTGGGGCAAATGCAATATGTCAGAAACATTTTAAGTTTTTGTTTGTGTTAAAAACTACAATTGCAAAAAAAATAGAATAAACTCCAAACTTTTGAAATGTGGATATACAGAAGAGTCTTTAAGATGAACTAATAAAATTACAAATAAAGAGGTGCTAAATAGGATGGGAAAAGAACTTGAAGTTATCAATATAATTAAAACTAGAAAACTGAAATATTTGGGAAAAATTGTAATTTCCGTGTAGGAGATGTCACATAAAGAAAAAGAAAAAAAATAGACTAGTCTTTGGGTAGGGTCATTGAGTATATGACGAAGCGAAGCAATAGATGACGATAGCAGCTGTCTTAACGGTTCTGCCGACTTAGGTGCAACTGAAAAGAAGTATTGTGCAGTGCTAATTGTAAGAGCGATGCGCAACGCAATAAATATAAAAGTGCCAATTTGTTTAGAGCATGATTAGATAAGCAGAAGGATGCAATGTATTCTTTGTAGTTTGAGGCTTAATGCCTTAGGTGGGAAATGTGGAAAGCAAATAGTGTGCAAGACGTAAAAACAACGAATTTGAAAATAAAATACGTTAAAGTCAACATCTTACCTGACAGAGAACAATAATATTAATGTGTTTAATATATAGGGTTTTCCAATAAGAGGTTTTATTTTGATATTTAAAAAACGGGTAATTTTTAAGAGAAATCAATAAATGTTTATTTCATTGTAAAGAGGACAGTATGCCATTAACATTTGAAAACGATATCAGTCAAATGGTCTCCACGGTTACGGTTGCAGTACCACATTCTTTTCATGAAATTTTTCATGACTAATTTGCACATTTGCGGCTGTATGTCCTCGATAACTTCACGAATTCTATCTTAAAAATTTTAATTCGATTGTGGAGCATGATATCTTTTACGTGGCCCCAAAGAAAAAAGTCTAAAGACGTTAAATCACAAGATCTCGGTGGTCAATTGTGATCACCTCTTCGAGAAATAACACGGTCAGAAAACATGTCTTGCAAAATTGCGATTGTTTTGTTGTTTGTGTAGCTAGTAGCGCCGTCTTGCTGAAAATAAACGTTGTCTACATTAATATTTTCCAATTCTGGCCATAAAATCATTAATTATAGCTCGGTAGCGCCATCGATTCACCGTAACAGTTGCATCAGCCTCATTTTCAAAAAAGTAAAGTCTAATCACACCGCCAGCCCAAAAATCGCACCAAATAGTGACACGTTGTGGATTTGGATTTTTCAACAATCATTCTTGGATTTACTGAGCCCTAAATGCAACAATTCTGCTTATTAACGTAGCCTCTGAGGTGAAATTGCGCCTTATCACTAAAGATGATTTTTCAATGAAATTTCGTATTATTTTGATGCATTTGAAAGACCCAATCAGCAAAGATACGACGTTTATAGTGATCGACCGGTTTGAGTTTTTGTGTTAACTAAACTTTAAAAGACTTAAATCTTTATGCAAAATACGGTGTAATGTCGTTTGTGGAATGTCTAATTCCAAAGATCGACAAGGAATTGACAAACCTGGGTTTTCTTCAACACTCCGAGCTACATCAGCAATATTCTCATGTGTTCTTAAGCAATGCACACGGTTTCAATAATAATAATAATAATAATATTTATTTGTGCTAAATTAAATACATATTGCACATGTCTAAAAATTGGTACAATTTACAAATAGTTTAAAAATTTAATACTAAGAAATTCGTCTACAGAAATATTCGACTATATGGCTGGTAAATATTCAATTTATTTCGTGTATCATAATCATGAATGCATTCTATGTTAGTGTATAGACTTGGATTGAATTTGACATATATCAAGCATTGATGAATATACAACCCTGGCAAAGTTAATATTTTCAATCTTTTAAATAACGGCTGAGTATCATCTTGGTAGTGAACATCAGCTATTATCCGAATTATGCGTCTTTGAATACCAAAAACTCTTTTTCCGGCTGCCGAGTTTCCCCATATAAGAATGCGGTAACTCATAAGTGATTGAAACAAGCTATGAAATGTTGATAACAAAACGTCAAGTGGTACAGTTTTATTTAGGTTTTTAAATAAATATGTAATTGAACATAATTTATTTGATAACTTATCACAATATTTAGTCCATGTTAAATTACTATCAAAGTAAATTCATAATAATTTGACTGGTTCTGTAATACTAGACTGATCCAGGCATCTTGAGCTTATAACAAGTTGTTGAGTTTTATTTGGATTCATGTGTAGTTTATTTTTATAAAACCAATTTTGCAATTCATATAATGATAATTCAGACTTTAAAAGTGCCTCGTTTAAGTTGGTATGACGGTTTAACGCGGTAGTATCATCCGCAAAAAGTATGATACGTGAGTTTATGTGTTTATCAATATCATTTATAAAAATAAGAAAAAACAAAGGCCCAAGTATTGATCCTTGCAATATCCCATTTTTTATTGACAAAATGTCTGATTTTTTGTTGTTAATTTCAACAAATTGTTTGCGATTTGAAAAATAACATTTGAAAATGTTTTTGGTTTATAATCCTACTTTGTAGTTATTCAGTTTTTTTAATAAAATATCGTGTGAAACGCAGTCAAATGCTTTTGTCAAATCACAAAGTACTGCACTAATATATTTACGATTTTCAATTGCTTTGTAAACATGGGAAACAAACTCCAATTGATTTGTAGAGAACAATTGATTTTTTCAAAATGTTTTACCAATCTTGTTTTTAATGCAATTTCAAAGATTTTACCAAATACACTAATAATTGCCTTTTTTAAAAATGGGTATAACTCTGGAAGTTTTTAAACATGTTGAAAAACACTGTTATTAATACATAATTTATTAGCTTTGTTAATGGGAAAATAATAATATTACTTACATGTTTTATTATTTTACTATTTAATCCATCAGAATCGAGACTATTGCTAGTGCTTAAGCCCTTTATAATATCTCAAACTTTAACTATAGATACTTCTGATATTTCAAAATCATCACGTATTTTTTCTTCATCCATTTCACTTATAGGATCATGATTACTCGATGGGATATTGTTTATAATTTCGGTAGAAATATTTATAAAAAAGTTATTGAAATCATTAGGAGATATATCATTTTTAACACACTTTACTTGATTTCGTTTTGAATTTACTAAATTCCACATTGCTTTAGCTTTATTGTTTGTTTTGTTGATGAAGTCACTATTTGCTTTTAATTTACTCTTTTTTATTTCAGTTTTATAATTTAATTTCAGTTTTGAAATAGATTCATTTAAACTAAAATACGGAAATTTTTATTAAAGTCTGTTAAAAACAATATATTCTCACGCATATCTTTTAGATTGCTATTAAACCAATTTCTTTTTACAGTATCTTGGCTAGACATGGTAATAAAAGGAAATGATACATTTACAGCATTAACAATAACACTAATAAACATTTCAAAGCTTGTTTCAATATTATGAGTTTGATCTATGAATGGCCAGTTTTCTTTTTCTAATGCACGGAATAAATTAAATAATCCAGCTTGAGTAGTAGGTCTTTGTTCAGTATGTACTATATTATTTTCAATGTGCATGTTAATTATAATTTTCTGACCATAGTGAACCGATAGAGATGTGTCTACAATAGCTGCTGTATATTTCAAGTTATTGAAGATTTTAAAATTAATTATTATATTATCGATACAATTATTTTTCCGAGTATTCTCTGTTATTGTCGTCATTAATCCATATGTAGATAAAAGGTCTTGAAAATGTATTGCATCTCTTTCAACTGATCCAAATTTTATATTAAAATCAATTCTCCACATCACAAACTTGTCCTAACAGCTCAAATTTTTCCACCAGGTTTACTATTGCCGGCCGAGAAGGTGCTTTACGACGACCAAAATGATTTGAAATGTTTTATTTGTTGTGTATGTACTTGTGTTTGTGATTAGGTACACAACCTTATGGACACTTTTGAGTTAAACGCGTTGATGACATAAAACTTTTCTTAAAGTTATATTACATGCTGGCGCAATTTTTTTCTCTTACATTTCCGTTACAAATCTTTAATTTGTAACCTGCTTGTACAGTTAGCTGACCGAGTTTAAAAAGCACAGTGGTCTGTAAGATATTTCTTTCTCATTTTATTTTAGGACATATTAAAGTGTATTTTTTATACCAATAATTTTCCATAATTGTTTTGATAATCTCCGGTGAAATTTACTATTTATGAGTATTTTTTTTTTTACTTTTTTATTTTTTGGTAGTAATATGTTGCTTAGGAAAATGCTTTTTAATCATTTTCACATACCTTGTGTTGCAATCTTGTAACATGTTTCCCCATAAGTTGGTATCCACTTCTTGGCATATTTTGTATCAACATTTTTTTTATACTGCAAACTTAAAAACTTAAAAAATTAAATTCATGTAGCATTTTCTTTATGGATTTAGCTTTATGCATGCAAAGACTTTACACGCAACAAGTTTAACACAAATCAAAAACTTTCTGCTAGGTAATCTAAGATTTTTTCAGAGATTGTCTTGTTGTTTTGCATTAAAACAAACGATTGTTTTGCGGTTGTTTGACTGAAATGTAAGGCAAATGTTATTAAAACTTTAAGTTTTACGTTTACAAGAAGCTGTTGCAAAGATGCGTCTATGCGTGCTAAGTCATTCTTGAAAGCTTGCCAAGGATTTCAGTTTTTACATACACCAATCAAGAACCCGTTTTTACCTGCATTAAACTAGACAATCAGTTAAAAGTTACAATGGTTATTTAACCTTCAAATAAGTTTACACAATGAAATACTGCAAAAGCGTTTTATCTCAGTGTCTACGGTCCAACTAAAAAACAATCTGACACAATTTCTAGTGTTAACTAAAATATACCTAACAACGTAGTTCTTGTTCATTGTATTGGTATAAAAAGAAACTAAAGAAGTTTTAGGTCATTTTAACTATAGTTGTAACCTTTTTACCTTACACTGCTTGACTGTCCTAATAATATGAATACCAAATAATTTGTTTCAAAAAATGCTTCAGAATATTTGTGTGCAAAAGCTTTAAAACTCTACTAAAAGTCAACAGCTATTTCTGTTTAAACATATTATGAAAAAGATAAATTAAACGGGTTATTTTTTTTATATCGTGTGTTTATACATTATTTTATTGGTTTTTCTGGACAAACATTGTCTTTATACTTTATATAAAAATACAAAAAATAAATATTAAAATTAAACATTAGTCAGCATGACTTCTAAACGTAGACTCAGAAACACAAATTAAACTAAAGTTAGTTGGTAAAGTATTTGCAAATCTACACATTCTTCTTAGCGGATTATTGATATAATAATTAGTAGAATGGGTAGACTCACGGATTAAGAAAGTTTGCTTGCTGCGTCTATTATTAGGTGTTAAATGGAATGGAAAAGTACCAAGTAGCTCCAAACAATCTATTTCTGACATAATTAACTTAAAAATAACAAATTGGTCTTTTTGCGTCGAAGCTTCATTGACGGTAGATTATAGAGTGAGGCAATGTAATTGTAATTATAATTTACCGATAGTATACTCAATTTAAGAGAATAAACGACAAAATTTATTTGTTATGAATATCATAAGCAAGGCTCCAAATTGACGGAGCGTACTCTAAATGTAAACGCACCAACGCACAATATAAAAGTTTTAGTGTACTGGGTATTAATCCGTTGACACTCTATAAACCAATCCCAACATTTTTATGACACGATTGCACATGATGTTAATAGGTTCAACAAATGTAAGTTTATGATAAAAAATTATGCTTAAATCTTTTATTTGTGTCCCTTTGTTCTTAACTTTAGTGTCAATTACAAAGTTATAAGAAATTGTATTTAAAGTTTTATGAAAACTTATTGAAAAACATTTATTAGCATTGAAGAACAATTTATGAATAAAACATCAATTGTTTATAGAGTCTAAGTCCAGTTGTAAAATATGGCAGTCATTAAGAGATAATATTCCTATCAACATTTTTAAATCTGCAAGTAAAAGAAATAACGATAAATTAATAAATTGTGGGAGATCATTAATGAAAAGCAAAAATAAAATTGGTCCACAGTGAGATCAATGAGGTACACCTGATAAAACACAAATCGGCTGTGACAAAAAATTAATTTTTTAAAAACCTAAATAACCAGGAAATCACATCTTGATGAAAACCCAGAGCTCTGAGCTTAGAAATTAAAATACTGTGGCTCATACAAACGCCTTTGAAAAATTGGAATAGATAGAATCAACTTGTACTTTAGATTCTAATGCATTTAAAATATTATTTTAATAACAAAGTAAATTAGTAAGTATGGAACGACCATTACAAAATCCGTGCTGTTCTTCTATTAATATGCTTTTGCTCATCCATTGTAACTGACCAGTTACAATGTTATCAAACAATTTAAGAATAGCAGATTGATTACAAATACTTATATAGTTAGTGATATCTTCTTTGGTTCCAGATTTAAACAAAGGCGTAATATAGCTTTGTTTCCATATTTGAGGAAACTTACTTTCATTCAAAGAAGCATTGAAAAGTAAGTGCAATGGCTTAGCAATAGAATAAATGCACTTTTTAACAGCATAGATTGAATGCCGTCGGGTCATTTAAGGTTCTCAATTTCCTTTTAAATACAAAACAAACTAATTGAAAATTTTTAATAAATTACTTTATTTTTATACTCAAACACTGGAGTTGGATGGGTTTTGTTGGAGTTGGATGGATTTTGTTGTCATAGACTGAAGAAAAAAATCTGCAAAACTATTAACAAAGTTGTTCTCATTATTACAGGTTTGATCCTTATAATACATTGTAGCCGGAAAATCATTAGTTTTTTTGGTCTCACTAACAAATCTTTACACGTAGTACAAATAGATTGGAATTAATTATAATCTGACATTATTTGTGAAGATTTATAACGTTTATGTACAGCTTTCTTAAGTTTGGTAAGTAAAATCTTGCATAATGACAAAATTTTCTCCAATATGTCTGGCAAAAGGTACCACATGGTCTTGCAAACTATTTCTAATGTACTTATCTGCATAAAAGCAGCGCCTAAACATATGCTCTACACTATAACAGAGTTTCTACAAAAAAAAACAGTAGAAGTAAAATTAAATTGTGCATTTTGTTTTTCCTTTCATCAATCAAATTTTTACAAAAACGGATTTTATTTGTAAACTAAGCTTGATTGATCATATTTTTAATTTTGATGTGTTTTCACAGTCTAGTTGCGCTACTTATGAGGTATTTATTGACACGTGCAATTTCAAATATTTTTTTTGAATTTACTGATTAAACGTTTACTTGCGATGGGTCCACACACTTTTTTCAAGACGTGTTTGTTTAAATTGCGGTTCAGTTGTAGTGTTTGCAACGCTATAAAATATTATTATCATCTATGGCGGTGGATAAGCGTTTTCTGCCTTGACCTTGTCTATCATACATACAATCTAGTTTGCTTCAAACGTGTAACACTGCGATGGGTCGTGAATTGCCAAAGATTTCGGCAACCTTTCTATAAGTTTGTCTATTTTTGATTATTATTATAGCCATAATAATATCAGTTAGTAAATTTACTTAACACAACACAATACAACTTAAAGAAAAGTCAACATGTAATATAAACTTTTGGTATATTTCAGTGTTTCTAATTTAATAATAGTTGATTTTTAAGTATAAAAAACCTGTTTCGATTGCTAGGGCATAACAATGTGATTTAAACTATAAAATCGATTTTTATTGTTCTATTTTTATTTGAATATGTAAATTGTTTAGTGCAATATCTAATGCGTGCAGTAAAGATATAAAACGAGATTTTATTTCTATTCAGGAATCGATTGAATTTTGATATAAAACCAATAATGTAATATATTTGTATAATAATAAAATAAATATGATATGTGACTACTAGAATATAGTATATTTATAGATAAATTTGATAGATGATTTAAATATTTTTAATATAACATCTTTAGATCATGCAATTTTTATATCTTGCGTTTGGTATGTTTATTTTTAATTTAAAGAATACATTTACACAAAAAACGCAGTTTGAGGTTCCGATTAAGCTAAGCATGTGCACTTAATTATTGGATTCTACTTATAATCCAAGTAGATTCTTTGAAGTTGTTTTTTAAAAAATGTTTTCTTGTTTTAGTCATCATTTTTTCTTGGTTATTATGAGATTTTAATAAGAATTGACGTTATTTTTTTGACGTAACAAAACCTTATTTTTTTTAATTATTTAATAACTTATGTAAGTTATAATTTCAAAATAAAGTACTTACCACATCATGTATGCATTTTATGGATACTAAAATTATCTTCTCATTTCCAGCCATTTCAAGCATAATATCTAACATTATTATAGTATTAATAATTGTTGCTCCCAAATAAAACATAATATAATATCCATAAACTTGATTTATATTATTAATCAAAAGACATACTCCATCAAATCTATCAGGCATCAACTGAAATTCTTTATGAATGTATTTATTCGATTGTCCACTTATATTCATAATTCTTTTATTTAAACACATACAAATATGATTTATATCACACACAATATTAATATAAAATGTTATCGAATTGACGTAAATACACGTTAAACATACAAGCAGAATAAACTTTTTTTCATATATTACATGCGCTATACAATATATAATTTCCATTATATTTACAATCAAGAAAAAAATATTTTTCTTGTTTTTAATTGCATTTAAATCTTTATGATTTAAAAATCTATGACTAATAATAATTTCTTTAATCATTCTGATATGTATTTTACTTTTAAAAAATGTTGTGTTTATAATTATCCATATATTACATACACAGTAAGTATAAGCAAATGATAATATATAAACTTCATTTCTATTCTGTATATAAATTAGTGATATTAACATAAAAGTCAGTACACATAATACGTATATTTTATAAAGTTTGTGGATTTTATTATTTTTAGTTATTATTGGTTTTTGGCATGATATTACTGATAATATTAATACAACTTTGGACAGCATTTTATATTGAGGGTGTTAAAAGTAATGACAAAAATTAAACTTTAAAATATGCATTTATTGTCCTTTTTGCACGTCAGTATGATTGATTTTTGTTTAAATATTTAATAAGTTATTTGTATATAATAAATCTAAGTGCTACAAAGTTATTGTTATTGTAATAGTTTAGTATTAAACATAGATTAAAGTAAATCGCTATTTTATTTTATTTTCAATATTTAGGTTAAGTATCTATTGAATTTACTCTGTGGCTGAGAATTATAAATTTAGTAATTTTTAAACACATTTTTAAATTTTAACAATTGAAGAGGTAAAAAAGAAATCATTGTATAAAATAAAACAAAACATTTCCGTTTAGAGTCTAGGTTGAGCACATAATGCATGAGAATTCGATTCAGTTAGTTTTAAAAAGCATTTCATGGAACAATTATTGTAAACAGGTGTTTGATTTCAATTCGCTGAAATGTTTTAGTTTTGCGAAAAGTTTATTACCAGGAATACCGCTCGGAGTTTCAAATTTCATCGAATTGCGACAAATGATAATCAAACAAGCTATAGAAACGTTTGATTTGGCTTCATAATAAATTATAAATAGCTTTTTAAGAATTTTATGTGCATTGTACGTTTTGTAAATACTTTGTTTTGCATTTTAAACAAGATAAATTCTATTAAAGCTAATAATTATTAATAACAATAATAATAATATTTATTGATTATACTACAAAAACAAAATACATTTTTTTGTAATATTTTAACTACATATTTTGGAAAACTTTCATAAGTCTAACAACAATAATTTAGGTTACTTTTCTCGACAAAACTATAATATTGCCGAATACCAAAAACAAACCAGAGCATGACAAGATTACGTCGAGAATTTTTAGTCAATTCCGGAAAATTGCTTTCTTTTTATAGGCACTAATAGTAAGGGCAGTTATAAAACTCTAATATTTTTAAATCAAAATTTAGTTTTTAATTTCTAAGCAAACAATTGTCAATTTGACCGTTCTTAATCTCTCAAATACTCTTCTCTTGTTGTATTCAAAATAAGTAAGCGGAAACGACTTTTCATGCATGAACAGCAAAACTTTTGATCAAATATTTGCAGCGGCATTAAATCTAACAATGTTTTTGGTTTAGGGCATTTGGGTTACCAAAGCTTAAACCGTTTAAAACTTTGTAAAGTAACTTGTCAGATGTTTTTTTTGTTTTTGTTGTTAATTATTTTAAGATTGAATTAATAGCATTTTAACTTTAAAGATTGGTTTTGCCATTGTTTGACAATAAACCGCCAAACGCTGTTGTGCAATCTATTTACAGCCAAGTATGTCTAAAAATGAAGCGGTATTATAGAAAATCTTTTGGGTGTTTGCTATATGTCTTCATTAGATCTCCGTTTATTCTATTGGCTTGACTTGAGTTTAATGTTTTGAGCTTATCTATTTTAGATATTTTTTAGGCTTTGCGATCTACTGATTACATCTACTTAGTTTATAGAGCACCTAAACCATGTAAGTTTGATTCTTATACGGTTGCTGGAAGACGTTTTGACTTTAAACTTTGGAAATCCTATGCAGTTTTTGTTGTTCCAAACTTTGGCTATGCGTTGCAAGAAATAGAGAAGTACACCTACTATTTGCCGATCTCAGCAAAGCATATGACAATGTACCAGTGAACAAACTATGGGAGGTACTAGACACTAGTAGCATCAACGTAAATCTTATTGCTGCCCTGAAAAAATTGTATAAAGAACAAACGTCACAGATAAAACTTGAAAACTATCTTACAAATAGTATTCAAGTATCTAAAGGCCTACGGCAAAGATGCTGCGTATCTCGCACATTGTTTAGCATATTTCAGAAGCTGTACTTAGACAAAGAGAAGTGATCTGTAAGAATAAGAATAAAAACCAATCAAAAATTGAGAAAATGTCATTCAATGGCGCTGTTGAATCAGATGTTAAAATAATTGCCAAACAAATTTAATATGTATACAATAAATAGTATAAATGAACTTGTTGATTTAAATAATAACAGTACAACTTTGGCAAAAAACAACAAAAGTCAACAAATTTGTTTTAATATAAAACCTATCAATCTAAATGACATAAAAACAGCAATTACAAAAATTAAAAGTGAATCGTCAACTGATGATATTAACAAAAAGGTTATTTTAGCTGGTGGAAACTTTTTGATTACAAAAATTTGCAATATATTAAACCACTGTTTAATAAATAAAATATTCTCATCTCAGTGGAAAACATCACGTGTAGTACCTGTTCCAAAAATAAAAACACAATAAAAGCTGAAAAACATCGACCAATTAATATGGTACCATTAACAGAAAAATTTTTGGAAAGAGTGGTTTACGACCAACTAATGCAATTTGTCAAAGAAAACAAAATATTAATAAAAAACCATCATTCATGTGAAACAGCTTTGCAACTTGTCATAAATAGATGGAAAAATGCACTAGATAATCCCACAAAAAAAACTAAAATAATTGCTGTTTTTGTAGATTTTAAAAGAGCATTTGAAGTAATCAACAAAAAGGTATTACTTAACAAACTAAATCACTTAGGAATTGACGAACCGATGTTAAAATGGTTTAAAGAATATTTGACAAACCGAAAACAAGTAACATCTATAAATGGTGTGGACTCAAATGAATTATTTACAACACATGGTGTACCTCAAGGTACAATTTTAGGTCCACTACTATTTACGTTGTACATAAATGACATAAACGAAATAAGCCAGAATGACTTTGAGTACGTTAATTTGTTTGCGGATGATACTCTGTTGGTTGTGGAAGATGACAATATAAATGAAGGAGTTATAAAAATGAATGCTTTGTTACAAAAATTTGAAAGTTGGACAAAAAAAAATCATTTAATTGTCAATACAGACAAAACAAAAGTAATGGTGATGGGCCATGATATGGTCAATCTCGATGTCCGAGTGTGTTTACTGGGTGAAATATTAAAATATGTAAATAAAATTAAATATCTTGGTTTGATAATTGACAACAAATTAAACTTTAAAAGCCATTGTAAACAAGTGACATCCGAAATATCGGATAAATGTAAATACTTTCATCGTATGTGTCAGTCTCTTGATTGTAAAAATAGATTTATAGTGTATCAATCAATTATTAGTCCGCTTTTTGTTTACTGCCCAACAGTTTTATTTTATTTAATTAAAACTGAACTAGATAGGTTACAGGTTCTCCAAAATAAGTGTCTTCGATCTATACTTCAATGTGACAGGCGCACACCTATCAAAAACATGTTAGAAAAGTTGAAATTATTTTCAGTTCGACAGTCACTCTATTTTGGAAACATGTGTTTTATTTACAAACTATTAAATAATTGTTTACCTGAATATCGTTGTAGTACAATCATTAAAAACAGTGATATTCATAATTACGCCACCAGATCTAGACACAACATTCATGTTAATACGGTACACAAGCAAGCAACATATAGATCTTTATTTTACGAAGGAATGATAAGATTTAATGAATTAAAACCGCACATTAAAGCTGCTAATTATGACTCACTAGAACTATAATAATATGTTAAAAAGTATAAGTATAAGTAATGTTTTTAATTATTATATAATATATTATATTATACAAAATGTACCTGAAATATTTTATACTTGTAATTTATTTTTGTGTGTAAATTTATTTACAAACCTGCTATTTACTTATGTAATTATATATGTATCTTTTTTACATTTAATAAACAACATAACATAACAAAGGAGACGAAAGTGCCACGGAATGGGTATGCAAATTAGACACACCACTCTATACACTTTGCACTATGCCGACGATCAAGTTGTTATATCACAAGACCAGGAGGACATGCAGTGCATGACCAAAAAACAACAAAAGGAATACTCCAAATGGAGCCTGAAAATAAACTTAAAAAAGAGTCAGTATATGTGCATAGGTGGTATAGCTGAAAAAACTAAAGCTTGAACGTGGGAAAAAAATAAAAACATGCAAAAAGTTTACCGATCTTGGCATGGAGATCAATGATAACAGACGCGTAGAGGGCACAATTAGAGATTTTATAAACAAAGGAAAAAAAATCATTGAATCCTTAAATTCAACCCTTTGGCAGCCAGAAATCTAGCGCAGCACAAAGATGCTCATGTACAACAGCATACTTAAGAGCACCATACTCTTGTGAAGTGTGGTCTATCACCAAAGGCATAGAAAACAAACTATTAGTTGCAGAAATAAATTTCCTAAAAAGATTAGCTTGTATGTCGCCTTGATAAAATAAAAATTACAAAAATTAGAAAAAGAATGAAATCAGAAAAAAACAATAAAAGAAGATATTCAAACGAGGCAACTAATCTGGTATATCTACGTTAAACGAATGTCAGAGGAACGGCTGCCTAAGATACTATATGAATGGGTACCAGCGGAAGACGTAGAGATAGACCAGCAGTGACCTGGAACGATAGCTTTAAGAGAAAAATGTCGGAAAGGAATTTCCAGGACGGAGACTAGCAGAATTGGCGGGTGTGGCAACATGGAACCGGAAGAAAAAATCAATCTTTATAAAACCAAAACTATATATATATACTTGCGTATCTGATGTTGCTGATACTTTTTCCATTAATTTTTACTTCTACATCTTTTTCTAGAACCACTCTAAAGATATTTTTGGTTAATTTAAAAATTTAAAGATTTTTTTTTTAAATAATGGGCAGCCCACACTGTTCAGTAGTGTCAGTTTCTTAAAGAATTAAAAATCCCGTTCTTTTTTTTTTCTTAAATTGGTTTGTTTGAGACGCCAACTCTTGCACTGCGGCTCTGTTGGTCCTGTTGTACATTTTATCTTTGTTTTATTCTTCTTTGGTTGGCTATCCTTTCAGACTGTTGACAATAACAGTTGCAGATTGGTTTCAATATAGGTTAGCTAACAGTCTCACATCTGTGTTATCTAGACCAATATTTTTTTATAATATTGTCAATCTTACTATGATGTACTTGATCGAATTTATTCTTATAATTAAAAAAGCATTAAAACAGTCTTTCTAGTGCTTTGACTGTTTCTGAAACAAAATAGCCTTTTGTTCTGATACATTGATGACCATTGCGTTGGTATTTGGGCCTAACGTAATGTTTTTAATGTTTTTTTTAATTTTTTAAATTTATTTTATCTTCTTTCTAAAGTTTCTGCAGTCTAAAAGTTTTTGAAGTTTTTGTTAATTTTCTGCTGTCTTCCTAATGCCTTTTGAAAGTTTTTGATGTTTTTAAAGCGTGTTTGAAATTTTTGAAGTGTTTATTTAAAGTTTTTCGGTTCTTTCTAAGTTTTTGATTTTTTGACAAGTTCTTTAAAGTTTCTAAATAAAGTTTTAAGATATTTTTAAATCTTTTTAAAGTTTCTATATTTTTTGCAGTCTTAAAGTTCCTGAAATTTTTGTTCTCTTCCTGATCCTTTTGCTTCTTTAAATTTTTAAAGTTTTGAATTTTTAAGTTTTTGTTTTTTTTTTTAATTTTCTGATGTTTTGAAATGTTTTTTTATCTTGAAGCTTTTGCAGCCTTAAAGTTTTTAAAATTTTTAATTTGTTTTAAAGTTTTTGATTCTGTATTATTTTTTTTAAGTTTCTGAAGCATTTGAAGTGTTTTCTTAAAAATTTTAAATTTGTTCTGATTTTTTTACTGTTTCTCAATAAAGTTTTTGAACTTTTGTTTCATCTTCTTGAGGTTTCTATAGCTTTTGCAGTCTCAAAGTTTCTGAAATTTTTTCTGTATCTTTGATGCTTTTGCAGCCTTCTTAAACTCTTTAAAGTTTTATTAAGGTTTTTATTTTTAAAGTTTTTAGATTGATTTGAAGTTTTTAGAAAAAAAAAATTTACCTTGAAGTTTTTGAAGTTTTTTTTAAATTTAAATTAGTTTTAAATTTTTAAATTTTTGGCAGTTTCTCAATAAAGTTTTTGAATATTTGTTTTATTTTTTGACGTTTCTAAAGCTTTTGCAATCTCAAAGATTCTGAAGTTTTTCCTGACTTCCTGTTGCTTGTGCAGCCATCTTAAAGTTTTCAAAGTTTTTAGATTGATTTGTTTGTTTGTTTTTATATTTATTTTATCTTAAATTTTTTTTGAAAATTTTAAATTTTTTTGGAATTTTTATTTACTTTTTTAAAGTTTCTAAAGGTTTTGGATTTTTTTATCTTGAAGTTTTTAGATTTTTCTTTTTCTTAAAGCATCTGGAACTTTTAGCAATTTTTTTAAAATTTTCAGTATTTTTCTTCTAGATTTTTTCTGAATTTATTGACATATTAAATAAATAGAAGTTTTTACTGTTTTCTTGAATTTTATTTTTTAATTTTTGAAGTTTTTTTAGATTATTTTTGAAATTTTTGAAAATTTGAGTAGTTTTTAGATTTTTTTAACGCTTTTTAATTTTTTTAATTTTTTTTAAATTTATTTTAATTTTTTTTATTTTTTTATGAATATTTTGGCAGTTTATTTAAAGCTTCTTAAAATTTATAAAGATTTGTTCTAAATTTGTTGACACAAAAAAATAAAAGTTTTTTAGTAGTTGAGTTGATCTTGTGCATATATTTTATTATATTCATAACATCACATATATGTAATTCACAATTTTACACCAAAGATGGCCTATCAGCCGAAATCGGTCTGTACAATATAATAAACAACTATACAGCATATAAAAGTATATTAATACACCCACATAACCTATAAAAGTTTCTTAGTTAGTGAACAAACTTTGAATATTAACCTTTTGTAATATCGTCATAGACAAATAACGTAGAATGCCGACAGGGGTCCAAACTCACCTCGTGATTGTGTGTTTGACAATTTAGCGTTCATGGTTAAATTGTAATATTATGTAAAACCAAATAAAAAAAAAAGATAAAAAAAAAAAAATCTGAAACTCTAAAGAACTTTCATAAAAAAGTTATATTTTCTATAAGGCTGCACAAAAACCAGTGCTGGCAGGAAAAGATAGAATCAACCACAGAGGATACTAATCTGATGTGGAAGATTGCCAAAGCCTTACGAAACAGAAAAATCCCGATACCAGTCATCCATGGTGAAATCGGACTTCAAAATTCGATAGAGGGAAAGTCCGAAGCATTGGCTGACAGCCTGGAACTGCAATGCTCCCGCTCGAGAGAGGAAGATGATACGGAGCACGTCGAAAGGGTTGAAAGAGCGGTGGAATGCCTTTTAGATGGCCCTGACGACGATACCCCGTTGAACCAGGTTTGACCGTCACGGATCAGAGGAATCCTATCTAAACTTAAAGCTCGATCTGCGCCAGGTCCTGACGGTATTCCAAACAAAGCTCTTAAAGCTATTTTGCACAAAGCAGTAATGGTTCTGACCAATATTGCCAATGCAATCTTACGTACAGGGCACTTTCATTTAGCTTGGAAAAGCTCACACGTAATTAATATCCCAAAACCTGGGAAAGACCGACTGTTTCCTTAAAACTATCGGCCAATCAGTCTTTTATGCATCTAGAGCTAAGTCATAGAAAGAGTAATCTTGAATATCCTCCAAGAACACGCAGAAGTTAATTCTCTTCTACCCTCTCGTTAGCATGAGTTTAGGCGTTAATACTCTGTAATACACCAATTAAACCGCGTGACAGATCACATTACCGAGGGCTTTAGACTTAGAAAAGGCCTTCGATAAGATATGGCACAGCGGTTTAATTCAAAAACTACATAGACTTAAATTTCAACTGCGTCTCATAAAGCTGATAGCTTCATATCTAAGTAGCAGAACTTTATCAGTGAAGCTTCAAAATCATGTCTCGACCTCACGGCCGATTACGGCAGGGGTACCTCAAGGCTCTCTTCTCTCGTCTTTGCTATTCAACCTTTTCGTTGCCGACATGCCATCGGGCTGGAAACACGGGGTAAAAATGGCACAATACTCCAAAGATACGGCGCTTCTCTACAGCTCAAGGTTGCCTATGGTGGTCACAACGAAACTTTAAAAAGCAACCGACAATCTTCAAGAATAGTGCAATGATTAGCAAATCAAGGTCAATCCTAAAAAGATCGTAGTTGTTTTCTTTTTGATGACGTACTCATTCCATGGTCAAATGCTGCAAAGTATTTGGGAATCACCTTCGATAAAGGTCTAACGTACAAATTGCACGTTCAGGCCTTTCTGGACAAAGCCAAATTGGCAAAAAACTTGCTAGTCCCAATCCTCCTCAAATTTAGCGATTCACTTGAACACCGATCTAGCCAGATTGGCAGAGCCGGACAAACAAGGCCACTTCTATCGAAGACTGGTCAACCTAGTCTAACCAAGTGTGTTTACCCCACATCCTACAACCTCTCCCCACAGCCTATACGGTACTCAAAATAGGGCGGTTTTTAGTCGGTCGGCACTTTCCTTGTGAGAGTGAATCCGACACTTTGGAGTCAGTCTTTAGAAGATTTTACTGCTCTGACTACAAAAAAAAAACTGAAAAAAAAGATTTTTTGTATATAATAATAAGTAAACTTTCCTAGTTACAGTTTTATTTTTTTCCTCCTCCCCGTTTGATGACAATTTTTTTTGCAAATTATGTTTTCAAAAATATTCACACATTCTTAGATATTGATAAACTTAAAACCATTCACATCTGTTCAAAAAGCAAAAAATTAAATTGGTTAGAAGTTTTTGAAATTATTAATCTAACAAATAATCTTTCCGTAAACTTGATTAATGATCAAACCGACTTTTATAAATCTTTTTTGTTAGAAATAATTTAATCACCTTTCACTTTTTGCGGAATGTTTTTTGTCTTAATTGCCTTTAAGTAAAAACCGCCATTCATTAATCCTTTCTCTAACTGCTTAATATGTTTTTTTGTTTTTTGTTTTATTGTATGTAATTCACAATCATTTTAATCATAATAATTTTGATGTAATTTTCTACCTCTCTTTACATTTTATGTTTTACTGTCGTATATATGCATTTTTCTTTTAAATTCATATTTGCTTGTATCACCGTCCGATGATGGCCTTGTAAAAGTTGAAACTAGATACGGTTTTTTAAATATTTTGTAATATAGTACATAGTGTTTTATTTATTTTATACTTGTTTTTGTAGTATAGTATAGATAGTCTCATAGATAAATAACAAATTTGAATAAAAACTCTTTAGTTTTTAATGTAAATAAGATTATGAGTATTACTTACGTTGTTTTAAACGATTTATGTTACATCCTTTATAATAAAACATAATTTATTAATTGTTAGAAACGAATTAATAATATTATTTATTAAATTAATATTACTAAAAGTAATTTCAACTTTAGTTGATTGTATACTTTTTATATTGCCGGTATTACAAATCATGAGAGACAACAAAAAATATCTAAGATAAAAACATTTTTTTCCTTGAATTGTGTTTCTTGAGAGGCGGTCAACTTTCTGGAAAGTCTAATCGGCTTCGAACTTTCCACTTTGATGGCCTCGGCACATTGTCACATTATGTTTACAACTTGTTATTTCTCAAGTTATTTTAGGTTACATTTCAACAATCATGCCACGTCCCTGATCAATACGAAAAAGGTAGAAGGACGAACGTCAATTTAGGCCAGTAAGTTTCCATATTTCAAAGAATACATGGACAAATTGCAACTGGGATGTGTGGCATACTTTATTATAATCAATAAATTCAAACTGGACTGAAAGACTTGAATTGATAGCATCCTATTATTCATATATAATATATTATGTAAATAAAAGCATAGTTATTGTATTAATTGGGAATTAATTTATTGTCTTTCCTTGCTTGAAAATCAACATTTATGTAAAACCTTAGATTATAAAAAAATATATTTTAGATTTCACGTATCAACTCACATATAACATGAGTGTAATATTCAAAAGATTTTCCTATTCGATAGAGGTTTAAAGTAAATAATGTTTGGTCATTCGTATAAAACGCTTTGCATGCATTGTTAAATCAAATCCTGAATATTCCTAAAATTCAAAACGTCATGTTTCAAATACATAAATCCGAATGTTGTTTCTTATATATCTGCAGATAATAATAAAATTTGTAATATATTTTATGACTTAATCAATCTATTTGTTTTGCTGTTTCACCACTGTTTCATACTATTTTGAAGTTTAGTTTATGTTGCGGAAAGCCCTTGTGAATCAGTTGGGAATTCTGGTGATCGGGGTTACATGGAGTAATTAGGTAGCTTACTTTAATGTTCCCAGTACAACCAATTGCATAAATATTAACGATATTTGACTAGAGTTGAGTTAACCGTGTCGTCAGACTTTATGAATATGTTAGTGCTTTATCGTATATGGCTTGGAATATTATGTTTAAGTTTATAGAAACCTTATAATTTTACATTATATTTCTTTAGGTAATTAATTAATTAATTGAGTTGAGAAAAGTTTCAATGGACTGACATGAAACTCATTTAACTTTCTACGAACAATGGAATAATTTTTATTTTATTTAACGTTTACATATTTAACTATTTAACTACTACTACTAATTAATAGTACAGTAGCACACACATCATAAAATTAGCGTTTTTATACTCTATCGACCTTACAAACCTGGTTCTAGCATGCCGAAGGTCTTTTTGAGTGTGAGGGGTGAAATGAAGCATAATGATTAATTTTGTACGTAGATTTGTTTGTTGCCAAAACCATGAATGCCAAATCAAATAAAGCGGTGAACAAAAAAATACAAATAATTTATGGCAGAGTTGGATTTGAACTCAGTACTCACAGCATGAGAGCCAAGCAATTAACCCTTAAACATTATATTATCATAGATTTATTTTTATTCAAGTTTTGCTATACACTATTGTCTTTACCCAAATTCTTAAACAATAAAAATAAACATATTTGCTGCTACGACATCATTGACGTATCTGAATCTTGGGGACCGGAAATCTTTTTGCATATTGTTGGTCCTTTTTATTTGCCCTTAGATATTTTTTTGCATTTTGGACTACTATTTGCTCAAGTTTAAAATATTGGTAGTGCACCGCAAATATGTAGTTAGTACTTACAAGTCTGATTATTATACGTAGACAGAGGTGGCAGTTTTTACAATCTTATGGACAGCACACGAAGAAGTGGTGAAAATTAAAAAAAAAAGATAGTTGAGTTGATTTTGTGCATATATTTTATTATATAGGTTATGTAGGTGTATTAAAATACTTTTATATGCTGTGAGTTGTAAATTGTACAGACCGGTTTCGGCTGTTAGGCCATTGTTGGTGTACTACAAAAAAACTAAAAACAACTCACAGCATATAAAAGTATTTTAATACACCCACATAACCTATATAATAAAATATATGCACAAGATCAACTCAACTATTAATATGGAAAATACATCCAATTTGATCAATAATTACTATAAAAAAGAAAAACAAAAAATGAACATCTTACAACATATTAAATATATTAGCAAATGCAAGAAACAAGATCTAACACCTATTTTCACCAAGGCAAACTACCATAGCAACATTAGCAAACATATGAAGAATAAAATCACAAAAAATATACTTAATAAAGAACTCCACAACAAATACCATAATCTCAACCAAATAGAAATAGAAAAAAAATATAACATTTACCAAAACCTAACCAAATACCTACACCACATAGAAATAGAATATATCAACGAAAAAATATCTAACATACTTGGTCCAATTAAAACTAAAAATATTAACAAGAAAAAACAGAAAATTAAAAATCTACGAAAAGAAAAAGAAAATAATATAGAATTAGAAAATAAGAAACTTGAAAACAATTTCAATCACACACATGTTTTCTACAATAAATTTACAAACTTAACAAATATAACGCTTACTGAAAAAGAAACCAAACTATTAAACAAAGGTTACAAAAACCAAAAACTAAAAACCGTACTATACTGCTCGAAATACCATCAAAACAGATCTAATCAAAATACTTAAACAAAAAGAAAACAAAACTAACCCATCAACCTCTTTCAAAACCAACCAAAACAACATAATAATAAAACAAGTTAAAAACAAAATTAACAACAATAACATCACAGCTATGATAGCTGATAAAGGAGCTGGGTTTGTATTTATGAATAAAGAAGATTACAACAATAATGTACTAGAATATATAGAAGGTAATCACTTCACCAAAGTTACAACATCTTACAACAACACTCTCAACCAACTCATGCTTCGTACTAAATATATTATAACATTAACCAAACCAACTATCACCAAATATAACCCTACATACAATACTCTAATACCTATGAATAAATCTAACATACCATCAGACCCATAGTATCTACAATAGAATCCCCAACCAGCAAAATTGATAAATTACTTACAAACATATTAACTTAACATCTACAAATTAGACACAAACACACCACCATAAATTCCATATAGTTAGCCAACAACCTAAAAAACCTCATAATAGAACCTACCGATACTATTATCTCCTTCGACATAACAAACTTATACACTAATATCCTTATAACTGATACTATTACTGCTCTCCAAAACACTCTAACATCAAAAACCATGGACAAACAAGAAATTAGTGATATAATTCAACTGACAAAATTCATAACATCTGAAACAATATTTACATATAATGACAAAATTTACAAACTAACCAATGGATTACCTATGGGAGCATCTAGCTCAACAATACTAGCCAATATATTTCTAAACACATTAGAAGAAGATATTATCATCAATAGCAGCAATCCATTCAACAACAACATCATTTTTTGGCAAAGATACATTGATGACATTATTTGAATATTTAGAGGACCACCAACTAATATTACAGACTTTCATAACTTCATGAAAAGCTTACACCCTATTATCCAATTCACCTTAGAAATAGAAAACAACAAACAAATTAATTTCTTAGACCTAACAACATTATAAACATCTAACAAACTATAATTTAAAATATACAGAAAACCTACAAATCCTGGAATAATAATACCATTTGACTTGAACCACTGTAATAATCATAAATTCGCAGCCTTTCATTCACTTACACATAGAGCACTTTACTTACCTCTCTCTCCTACCAATCTGCAACATGAACTAAACATCATTAAACAACTAGCCTTAACAAACCATTTCCCCATAATAACAATCAACAAAATAATCAACAAAATAATCAACAAACACAAACACAAAATAGAATTGAATATCAACACAACACTAGCACATAATAACAAACACACAACAACACAATATAGAAAACTTACATATTATAACAAAAGCAACAAAATTAAAAAAAACTACTATACAAATATGACATCAAAAGATCTTTCTTCACTACCAATACTATCAAAAACATATTATGTAATAACAAACAAAAAACAGATATCCTAATGAAATCTGGAGTATATAAAATAGATTGCCAAGACTGCAACGCCACTTACATCGGGCAAGCAGGCAGAGCACTAAAACACAGAATTAAAGAACATAATTCTAAAAACAACAAATTTACTTTATCTAAACATCTACACATACATAAACACAGCTTTAACAACCATAACAACATAAAACTCATTCACCAATGCAAAAAAAGGTCTTAAAATGAGCATATTGGAAGCATACAAAATAAACAATATTAAAAACAACAAAAATTATAACTGCCTCAACAAACAATTTAACAATACTTTTCAACACATATGCAACCAGACACACATTAGAGTAACTTCAACCACCAACTATACAACCTTGAATAACTCCTCCCATCATTCATTTTATATTTATTACATCACATAATAATATATGTAATTCCCAATATGTAAGTCTTGCTACCTTTTATATTTATATTTATGTAATAAATAAATTTCCTTTTTTGTAGTACACCGACGATGGCCTAACAGCCAAAACCGGTCTGTACAATAAACAACTGACAGCATATAAAAGTATTTTAATACACCTACATAACCTATAAAAAATAGACACAACACCTGTGAAAAGAAAAATCTGATGATGGCCTAACTGCTGAAACCGGTCTTAATAAAAATTTAAATTAAAATCAGCACAATAAAGTATATATAAATTTTATTAAAATACCTTAACCTCAAAAAAAAGGTTGTAAAGACGGTGAAGAGAAAAAAAAATGGGAATATTTAAAACAATTTATAAAGAAAGGTTTGTAATTACAATTAATACTCTTGTGGAATGTTGGCGGCAGGAGAGAACTAGGTCGCAGGAGGATAATCGTTTAAGAATTTAAAAACGTGGTTTTTCACAACTAATTTTGAATCATTCCGTGACGCGGTCAATAAAGTACAAATTGCGTTGTGGATAGCTAACATTGTGTAATTGGTAGCTAATGCAAGAAAAAGGGGTGGCGATTAACTGATCTTAACCCACCAAGAGAGCTATGGCAAATTGGATAATTAACTTACTGAACTTGCAAATACACTGGGCATTTCCGCCGTTTAATTATATGATACACGGCCAAAGTAACCGTAATTTTTTTAATTTTTTTATAATTAAACGTATGGTGTGGCCAAAAAAATCTAACTTGCAAAACCTACCCAACAACCTATTTAATTGAAGTAGCTTAATACAACAATCACTTGCGTGACTTGAAATGTTACTGTTCAGGAGATGGAAATAGTTTTGATTTATAATTAATTTTTATAATTACATTACACATAAGGAGAGTGTGAACAACTCAATTAGTGTACTTTAAATTTGAGATCATAGCTTTGGCGTTATAAACTAAACTTAAAAATTGTGTAACTTGCTTTTCCTGAAGTTAACAATTTTTAAAACTAAGTTTGCGCGTTTAATAGAAGAAGTTGCAAAACTTTAACTTTTGTTGCAACTTAAAAAAAAACAATTTTAGTATTTTACACACAACATTGCTTAAGCTATGATTAGTTGCTAAAATAATAATGCTAATGCAATATGTACCATATATTATAAAGCTTTTGCTTTGACTATTACTCTATTTTCCAAATTGCGTTTGACGCGTACAACACTGCAATGAGTGTAACACTGCATTAGGAGCATAGAATTTAACAACTGAATTTTAGATTTTGCATCGTTGTCTATACAAGAAGGTGTTACTTTAATAAACTAAAATACTTGACGATTCTAAACATATTGAGCGTATCTGACGGACAAGCTTTTAATTGAAAACAGACAAACCAGAAAGTGGTTTAAGTGGGTTAAGCGCCTAATTAGAATTTCGGTGCATAAATTAACGTAGGTTAGAACCCCAGCTAGTGGGTATGGTCAATTGGAGCAGGTGGCACATGGTGGACGCCATTTGCGTAGTGTGGATAGGTAATTTGAATTAGTACTGCCAGCTCCACATATGTAGTAACTTAAAATACATTATTTTCTCCATAGGTTGAGGCATTTCTTTCCTTCTTGTTTTATATTGCGTTGGTAATGTTCTAATGCGGCAGGAAAGGGTTAAGTCTTGCGACGGAAAGTTGCTTTTATCAAAGTAACTAAAGAAGGAGTACGTGCGTAGTGCACTCGAAGTTGTTTTTAACTGGCAATGTCCGGTAGAGTAAGCCAAGTTTGTAGAGTTATTGTACTTTTATTTATTGTAGTGTCCATAAGGTAAACCACGTAAGTAAGGATTGGCGTCGGTAAGACTGTGTTGTCTATTTAAGCTGTACAAGTTGTCTTGCGTTTGGGGATCCTTAATTCATTAAGGCTTTTATATGTCTTGGCTTGTCAGACGGAAATTCTGTCGTCGAAAAAAAAAGTGATTTGTGTTGAGACTAATTTCCATTTTTTTTATTTGCTCCACTTGGCGATTGCGTTTTCTAAAGGGACGTTTGTTCAGGTAACCAACGCAGCCTAGCGGCTGTAACAGTAGTAACACAAGCATACGTCTTAAAACATTGAATTTGTACCAGATTATTGTTGCTAAACAAGTTTTAGTTTACAATAAAGTAATTTTCTGGAAAAAAGAACAAACGTATTTCTGTTCACATAAAAGAATAAATAACCAAAAATTTGAAAAAGCAATAGTTTAGTACTTTATAAATTAACTACTCAGTTTGTTATGCCTGGAGGCAATCCGCTAAGGAAAAAATCTTAGTGATGATGCGGATCATACAAATACAATTACAAATCTGGTCAATAGCTTTTGTTTTGATACGCAGAGACTTCTTAATTTTTTTGTGTTTTTTGGATTTGTCTACCAAGCTTTAGTCAATTTCCTGTACCGCACTTGTTTCAGAGACTTTCAAAGTTTACTTGGGGTTGCTTGGTGAATTGGCGTTAAAGCGGAATTAGGTTTGTCCATGTGGTCATTCTGAATTTCAAGTCTAAGGGCGGCTGCTGAAATTTTTTAAGCACATAATATTTTATGTGGTACATAATAAATAGAAAATAGTTTATTTGTAGTTGGTGGTGGTAGACCGCGAGACCTTTGTTGGTGTATGCGTAAAATTTAAAACATTTTGTAGCCAGTCTATTGCCGAGGTTGTTGTTGAGGTTTTGTTATGTTGTCTTTTTTTTGCAATTGGTTCATCTGATAGAATTTTTTTTGCGTTGGTATCAATTTACCTAACTTTTTTGGCGGATGCTGCATCAACCTAGATTTTGAAGCAAGGTTTGGCAATTGGTGCAGGCCAGAGGTCCTCTAAGTGGAGTTAGTTGAAACTTGGTAAAGGTAATTGTTTACCTAGTAGCAGTTGTGGTTGGCAGTGGTGATTGTTGATTTGCTTCTTGGAGGAGTCAATGTTTTTATTGTGTGCATTTGCATTTCTTAGTTTTTGTATGGTGTCATTCTTCCTAATTTTTCTGCGGATGGTACGTTGCGGTGGTACGTTGTTTGATTTTATATTTTTGCGTAAAATTCTTGAATAACTGACAAATTGCGGATTGATGTCGGGCAACATTATTTTGGAGTACTCTTATTGACAGGTTAAGTGGTTTTCCAGCACATCAGCGATTGCAGTATTTGCCGGAGTATGTCAAGGAGTGCGTTCACGTTTGTTTAGACTCTCGGCCAGTGGTAAAACTGCAAATTCGGTGATGTACGTTTTATCTCGTCCTAAATGACCTGCCTTGTCTATGTTATGGTGTTAGGTGAGTATTTCTTGTCAAGCGTTTAGGGGGCACGGATAGTTGTTCTCTACTTGTGTTTTATAGGGTATTTTATGACAGTATTTTATGACAGTGTCCACATTACAAACATACTCGCAAATGATTTCTTGTGTTTGGGAACATTTTTTCTTGCATCAGCGTACTATCTTGGCCAATGTTTTTTTTTTTCAACCGATTTATTTATGGGGTATTTTTGTGCAATAGATGAGTGCAGGCAAATTGTCTGATTGTTAGTTTTTTGTGTTTGTTGTTATTTTTTTGTAAAAATTTGGTTGTTAGCTTAAATAAGAAAATCCACCACTTTCGGGCTTTAGAATTGAACGTCTTACAAGACGGTGAAAGTTTTTGAGTGTTTTTGACAGTAAATTTAATTTTTTGCAAGAATAAAGATTACTGGATTAGTTTGGTTTTGATACCTACTGAGTTGTTTAACAAGACCAAGGTTTTATTGTTAGCCTGTAGGTTTAATGGTTTGTCTTTAAGGTAAGCATGGAATATTTTTACCGTTTATACAGTTGCCGGTTACTTCAATTTGTTGGGGTGAATTTGATTTGCGGTTTAGTCAGCTTGACACTAGCATAGTTTGTTCTGTTCTTGGTACAACTCCAAATCTCAAATTACATGCGTTGCTTTGAAAGACAAATGTAGTTTATATCAAGGTCCAAAAGCAGTTGTAAACGTTGGGCTGCCTTTACGGCTTATTTTTTAATTTCTGTCTACAAGAATAGTTCTCTTGCTCCTTACAGTTTCATGAGCAGGTTGTTTGGTTAATCTTGAGAATTCTAGATTGTTTTTCCTCGTTTATTATAATGAAATTTGGTTGATTTTAAATAACGGTCAGATGATGCAGTAGGGGTTGATTGTCTTTCGTGCTAACTTAATGTCTCAAGTATTTTACGGTTTTTGTTGTAAACTTGCATTAGAATATTTTGCATTTAAGCCCATACTTTTGCAGTGTTTATAAAACTTGGCGGAGTTTATGGATATGTATTTTAAGATTTTGTAAGTGAATCATGTTGTCATCTAAGTAGACCAAAACAATAGAATCCGTCTAATACTTTGGTCATGTGTTTTTGGAAGTTAACCGGTTAATTCTTTAGTCCAAATAGTATCACGATGAATGTTAAGTGGTTTTATCCAGAGCCGCATAAGCCGTGTATAGCTTGTGGTTGTCTTTAATTATTATTTGCTATTATCCAGTAGTAAGATTGAGCTTACAAGTAAACATTTAAAATATTTAAAATTTGTTGTGTGTTTCCTGGAGCTGGATTTGTTTTTTGTACAGTCGTTCAATTTGCAGCAGTTTTTGACGTGGTTTGCCATTTTTCTTGTTTAACAGCACCGATGAGGCACAGTAGCTGTTGCTGTCTGTTTCAATTATTCCAATTGTGAGTAGTTTATGGATCTTTTTTTTTTTTTTTTTTTTTTTATAATGAGTCGGGAATCTCGGCCAGTTTGAGTGTGGAGCTCACATCTACTAAACCCCATCTCACTTAGCGTTTTTGTAATTACCCTGGAGTTGCTGTCAAGCATTACTTCAAGGTGAATTTGCCCGGACCTGCATTATGCATGCTCTAGCTCCATTTGATGTTCATCACCTTCTTTGGTAACCATTATTCTTCGTATCATAGCAGTTATGGCGCTCCATGTGCTCTCGTCCCTTACAAGGAGGCTGCTGATGTTCTCCTTAGTCATCTTTTCATCGCATATTATCTCTGTCGGAGCCCGTTGATCTTTCCACCGTGCGCAGTAGAGGAGGGTGTGTTTGGGCAAGCCCACATCGTAGCAGTACCAGCATTTATCGTTTTCCTGCTTCTGGATTTTTTTCAGGTACGTTCCAAAGACTCCATGTCCCGTGAGCACTTGAGTAGTGTGGAAGTCACTGTTCCTCCAGGTTGTGTTTACCCATGTGTCTATGTCCTTTATGAAGGTCTTGGCCCATCCTTTGTAGGTGTTCCAGATTCCTGCCAGTGCATTAGTGTTTGTTGTTTGATTTTGGTTCTGAAGTCTGTCCCTTTCTGGAACATGCTTGTTTTTTTTCCACTTGCAGCTTTATCGGTGGGAGCTTGGTTATCGCTAGGATTGCTGTTGTTGGTACCGTGCGGTAGATTTTTGTAATGCTTGTACCTGAGCGCATTAGCCCAGATCGGAGCACCGTATAGCATTTTGTTCTAGACGGCTGTTGCCAAGATCTTTCTTTTTCTTGCTCCAAGGCCTCCTAGGTTAGGCATTATTTTTGCCAGTGCCATGAAGGTTTTATTTGCTTTGGCGCATGTGTTTCGGATGTGCGTCACCATCCTCGCATCTTTATCTATGTAGACGCCTATGTACTTCAGGGCTGGTTGGCTGTCTATGCGTAGGTTCTCCAATATCACCTGCGTATCCATGAGCTACTTTCTGCCGGCGAGGATTACCACCTCTGTTTTTTTTGTGGCCAGTTTGATGCCTAGGTCCTCAATCGCCGAGGCTACTTTTGCCATCGCGAGTTGCGCACGAGCTTCCAGTAGCGTTTTGGTTTTCCCCGTAACTACGCTGACCAGGTCGTCCGCGTAGGCTACAAGTGTAACTCCGGATCATATGTCCAGCCTCAGGATTTGATCGTAAAATACGTTTCAGAGTGTGGGTCCCAGCACGGAGCCCTGTGGTACCCCGCATGAGATTTCCGTCTGGCTTTTGTATATATCGATCCGTTAGGTAAGATTGGATAAAGTTTATTAGATAAGCGCTTATGTTTGCGGCTTTCAGCGCTTCGATCATTTTTGGCCACTGCGCCGTATTAAAAGCGTTTTCTATAAATAGCGTGACCATCGTCGAAGTCCTGATTTATGTAGTTCTCTTCTTTGATTTTTTTTGTAATGTCCAGCACCTTATTGAGGGCGTCTATTGTGGACCGTCCTTTCCTGAACCCAAACTGGTTACAGTTTATGCCTTGGTTTTTGTCCAGTTCTTCCTCTAGGCGGGTTTTTACCAGGCTTTCTAGAATCTTACCCGCGACGTCAAGCAGGCATATCGGTCTGTAGTTACTTGGTTGGTTCTGGTCTTTTATCAGTTTTTCGATGAGTACCAGTTTTGCAATTTTCCAGTTTTTTCCGAATTCTCCTTTGAGGAGACACGTATTCATGACATCCTTTATATGTTCCGCGTTTTTGGATGCTAACGCTTTTATCATATCCGGGCCCGGGGTTATTTTGTTTTTAATTCTCCTTATAACGGTTTTGACCTTATCTGTTGTGTATTTCGGTACTTTGGCTTCTGTTACGCTAGTTTTTTCCCACGTGGGGGTGCTTTGGAAATAACTTGTCAATTTGTTTGTCTACTTTTTTTGCGGAAAGGGTTATCTGCGGTCTTATTCTTAGTTTTTTGGTGACTATTTGGTAACCTTTGCCCCATACGTCGTTTTTGAGGTCCACGCATAGTTCCGTCTATTCTTTGTGTTTTTGCCTTGAGATGGCCTTTTTTAACTCCTGTTTGCTGCTTTGATATTCTCTTTTCGCTGTCTCTTTGGTGCTGTCATCTGTCCTTATTTTGTTTAGCTTCACCATTTTTCTTTTTTGTTTGATAAATGTTTTCCTGTATTCCGCAATTTTGGGAGTCCACCAGTATACTGCGTATTTTTGCGTAAGAATTGGATATGGATCTAATCTAACCTAACCTAACCCCTGTGGGTATGAATTGCAGTAAACGTGTTAAGATGGAAATGACCTAGCATTGATAACCAATCTGTTTGGCTGCCTTTATTTTGCTTGGGATCTGCACAATTGTTTTCAAATCGGTTTGTTTTATTTTTTTGTTTGATGGTTGCACCTTGGGTAAGAGCAACCGAGCGAAGTTTTGATTTGCTTTAAATGGGCCAAGGTCTTGGACTTGGTTTTATTAATGTTTATGGTAATAGTCTTATTTTCACAATTTCTACGCGGTTGTTGTTAGTTGCTTTTTATTGTGGTTTCTTGTATAGAGGTGGTTTTTCTCTTGGGAAAAGTTTTTTTTTAAATTTTTAATAGTAGATTGTTTGTTGCGCTTAGCGGTTGAAAGCTAGGTTTCTAACTTCTTAAAGTTTGCATTAAACCAAGTTGGTTCTTACCTTGATGGGGGTTTTATCAGTTGTTTGAAGTTTTTAAAGGTAATAATAATCCACCAAGGTAGGAAAGATGTATGTTATGACCATTTTTGAGTGATATACACTATATAAAACAGTCTGGCAACGCAAATAATTTTTGATTAGCTTTTTAAGTTCTATTCTGATTAGTTTTACGGGATCCCTATACCGCCTTAAGATTTATGGTTTGATGTTTGCGTAAGTCGGGTTGGGTTTTAGAATCTATTGGTTTTTTAATGTTTTGATTGTTTATTGTAGTTTTTATATCAGCATTTTGTGATGAGCCATTTTTGGGATTTTTTGGTCAAACAAGTATTGAAAAAATATTCTGGGTTTTTGTAAGATAGTTTTTGTAAGGTGGATAGTGGATAAAACTCACTTATTATAGATTAATAAGGTTTATAATGAGGTTGCAACCTTTACTAAAACATCTTTCAATATTCTTGTCCATATTCTTCTCTTCTTTATTTTTTTTTAATTTCTTATTCTTTGTCCATCTTATATTCTTTGTTTACTTTTTTTTTGTTTGGTTGTTTTTGACCGACTTCTCATCTTCTTTCAATATTTCTTTTGTTTATTTGTTTTTCTCTTTTGTTCTTCTTTTTGATATTTTTTGATAATTTTGTCGGTATCTTTTACTTCAATAGGGGTTTTGTTGGCTGTAGTTGATGCTTTTAAATGCCTTACGTTGAGAGCTATTTGTTACCGTCTTTGTGACGAAACACTCCGTAGATGGTGCGGTTGGTACACTAAATTGATCCGATAGATTTCCGCTTTGATGTGCAGAGATTTTTTGGCGTTATGGGTGACTCTTTTCAAATGTAGTCCAGGTACGTAATTATGAGTTTCTCGGTGCCGGTGTATGCAGTGTCACCAAGAAAGCTCTGTATCAGTCGATGGTGACCCGTTGGTCTATTTTAGAACAATTGCATGGGTTACGTGGTAGATTGGCGATCAGACGGTCGTCATGAATTGCAACTCGAAAGGCCACTGGAAGTTTTCTTAGATTTTAGATAAGCAATCAATTTTTTTTTAAGTTTCTATTAAGCTTATACTAACTGTTTTCAACAATATGCGTTCCAGAAGAAACCAGGTTTTTTTATTTAGAAAATTTAGTCATTGCAGTTCAAAAAATGTCAGTTAGTTTGCTGATATTCAAGAAAAATAGGTTAAATAGGAGAAATTTCAGAAAGTGAATATGAGTTAATGCTTTAACAAAGGAGGTATTTTTTTTAGAACCAGTTTAAGTTGGGACCAGTTTTGGTTAAGACTAACTGTTTGTGCTACCTGAGTCAAAGTTATAAGAGAACAATATTATGAAAACACTACCGGAAAGGAAAAGTTGTGATGATACTATAGATATGGATTAAAAGCGTGTAGATGTTCTTGCTTGTTAAATATTTTTTGATCTTACCAAAAATTTTGTTGTTTGGGATAAGATTATTACTGTTTTTAATTGTTATACAATTAAAAAATTTAAAACTTTTTGTATAACATTAAGTGGTGCTATGGGAAGCCTTTGATGATTTAAATTTACTATAAAGTAGCAATGGCAATGAAATTGAGTTTGGTTCTATATTTTACACAAAAGTAGGATAATTCTGTATTTTTTTTATGGAAGCTCATTGTTTTTGATAATAGAAAATATAGTTCTAGATAGTAGAAAATATAGTACAATTTTATTCTACCAACCATTGAATAAAGTTTGATAAAGTGGCTGTCGTTTTTTATCACATTGTAGATAACCAAAAACACGTGGTAAAAATGTTGAACAAATTTTTTTGTTGGTAGAACCATTTTATGTAATTTCCGATCACCGTGCCTTGACTCAATACATGTATACTGCGTTTCCCGAATTGTGCTTTGGTTGTTTGGGCTGCAAAAATATGAATTTAAAATTATTTACTTACCTGAAAAAAATCACTTTGTGGCGATGTTCTTTTGCGCAATCTGCAATTCGACTAAGTACGCTTTTTGAAAAGTTTTTATGTATTATGGCTTTTGCAGCTTACAGACAATTGTCTACGTTAATGCACTGTATACTAACTTTGCAACGGGCAGACAAAAGTTTGTCTTGTATTTGTCACAGGATAAAATTAAATCACAACTTTGATACTTGTTATGTGTTACATAAAGATTTGTAGTTTTTGAAAAATAATGAAAATTTTTTGCTTCTTTTCTGTATTTTCAAGTTGTTGGTATTACACTTTGCTCAAGTGTATACGTGTTTATCAAACTTGGTGTACTAAGTATGGTGGCCAAATATGTTGGCTGGTATATTATATATTTTAATCTTTGTTATGCAGCATTTAAAGATTAAAGATACTTGACTAAAGGATCTTATGTTGATGATTAAAAATTAAAGAAAAAAATGAATTGGATGTCAAATATATAACTTGTGATTTTGATGACATAGTGACATTGTCAAATAAATTTGATTTATTTAAAGTATTGGGACAAATTAAATTAACTATTATACCACTGCAGTTTATATCAATAAGTATAACATTTCTTATACAAAATTAAATAACATACAATGCATTTACTTACAAATACAAACAGTATTAATTAGATCTTTGAATAACTTTAACGTTAACGTTCGTTTTCTTCTAGCCTTCTTAATTGTGACGGTAGCATTGGTCTATTATTTGATTCACCGTCGTTAAGGAGAAAACTATGAACATTCCTGGCACCTCCATAAAATTTCAAGGGTACTCTTTGCGTATAAACTAATAATGCGCTAAACACTAATAAAATAAAAGTATGGATTAACATGTTTCTAAAAGTTTAAGAAATATTTGGATGTTTATTGTGTTTATATATGTAAAACTACCATTATTTTGTAATAAACTTTATCTAATAATTAAAAAAAAACTATTAAATGTGGCACTTAAATCTTTTTTCAATAATAAAGTATTTAATGTTAAAACCAATTAAAATAAATCTAATATTATTGCAATAATAACTATTAATGCCATATTTTTATTAAATAATTTTATTTAGTTGCAATTTTTATAATAATAGTTTTACATAAGCTGTTGCAGAATTAACATTTTACAAACAATTTTGTCAATCAAAACATTGCAGTACACATCATTTTAGATAGAAATTTTTACTGAATAATAAATCAATATTATTACCTCTTATCAAGGTGTCCCTCAAGGATTTTACACTTTTTATATAATTTATTCTGTCACGAAATCTATCATTTTAACCCAAATTACTGTAATATGCAGATGACACTACACTTATATTGCGAAGTCATTAAAATTTTCATAGATCAGCTTCTATCACTATTAAACAGAACAGATACATGGTTTAATAAATGGCGTCTTATTGCAAACCTTACTCTTTATTCCTTATCACAAATTAACAATTAACTTTTTTTAATTATTTTAAACAGCAAACATAACTAAAATGAGTCACCTATATCAAAACCTGAAAGGGGCTATTTTTATGATTTTATAAAAAAATTTACACTTTTTAAGAGTTTTATGACTTGACTTTGCATTTTTCAACAATCTATGCTAGATTTTAGTTTTTTCTAACAACTGTTTAAAATCAAAGACAAGATTTGGAATTTTTTTTTAAATATTTTTTAAAAATTTATGATTTTGGTGTTTTTTGACATTTTCATACGTCTTGACTAGATTTAGCTATTTTTACAGTCAATAATCAAAATTTTGCTATTTTGCTGTTTAGAAAATTTTATTATTTTTTTACACACAGTTTATGGCTAGATTTTGGTGCTAAAACACACTCACTAAGATGTAAATAAATTAACTAAAATATCTCACTAACAATAACTTGTATTATTAAGCAAAAACTCAAAATAAACAAAACAATAATTATTATCTTTATTATTCAATATTACGTAAACCTATCGATAGTCTTCACGGTCAATCGGTCCTTGACTGGCAAATCTTTTAATACCTAGTTTTTGCGTGATTGTCCTTCTTAAATCAAACAGTCGAGAAAGTTTGGCGTTCCGTCACACATTCAAACGGCCTCTCGGACATCTTTTTATTTGCGGCGTTTACATTTCTAACAATATTTTCATATTTTATGGCCGCATTTTGCTTGTTTTAAAATTTTATAAAAAATTGTACATTATTCAACAGTTTATGGCAAAACTTTGGCATTTTATAACAATATTTTGATGTTTAAAGATTAGATTTTGCTATTTTTTGACATTTTACAAACCGTCTTTGACCATATTTTAATATTTTATATTTTAATCATTTATAACCAGATTTAGACTTTTTATTGGTAAAAATTTGGACTTTTTAACAGTTTAAGACAAACATTTTTTACTAATAAATAGAATTTTGCACTTTTAAACAGATTGTGTTTATTTTTTGTAAGAATACTTTAATAATTTATAGCCAAATTTTGATTAATGGTTTCTGGCCGGATTTTTTCTATTTCTTACATTATTTTGATAACCAAACTTTTCTGTTTTTAAATTTTTTAATAGATGGACGAATTTTGATGTTTTCTAACAACATTTTGATATTTAAAACCAAATTTTGCTATTTTTGACATTTCATAAAAAAAACATTTTTCAGCAGTTTATGACTAGATATTGGTTCTTTATGATAATATTTTTATATTTTATAACCGGATTTTTGAAATTTTATGTTTTTAATAGTTTGTGGTTGTATTTTGGTACTTACTATTTTTCACGTTTCATAAAAAGAATTTTGCATTTTTCTATAGTTTCAGAACTGAAATTCAAAAATAAAACTTTAAACATTTTTATGGCTAGGTTTAGGTGCGTTCTAATATTATTTAAATATTGTATAGCCGGACTTTGTAGTTTATAAAATTTATTAAATTTTTTTACACTTTTTTTTATTTATTTTAGTGTTTCTAACAAATTTTTGTTTTTTTTTAATATTTTTGGTATTTTGCAACTTATGTTTTCAGTTTTTTTCAGTAAGCCATTTCCGAGTTATAAGCAATCAAAATTTGAAAAAATCTAGTTTTTGCGTTTTTTTACATTTTTGAGAGTTTGTAACTTTTTAAGGTTGCATTTTTATTAATAATTTGTAAATACTTTTTTCTTTAAAATTGTTCAAAGAATAATATTGCACAGCCAAATAACTTTTTCTTTGAATTTTGTCATCATACAAAAAACCTATAAAAAAATATAATAATAAACAATTCTACTTAGTTTTACAAATCCGAAGACCCTGGTTTGTATCCATGGTTTTTGGATTAGGGCAATTATGGCATCACTTTTAGTTTGCGGTATGGAGTTGCTACGGCCGCTCAATACAGTGGTGCAGATTGCATTGGATAACTTCAATGTGTTGTGTCAATGGTCGGTTTTGGGTCAATTGTGTATCTTTATCTCATTTTTTTTTGGTGGATCTATCATCTCCGTTTTGGTGGGTTTGCTAAACATATTGTTTATAGCAGATCTCCTTTCCTATTTAGTATGTGTATATTATCGTTACTTAGTCCTATAACAAGCAGTTGGTCTTACAGTTTCTTTATCTTGGCAGTGTAAAAAATGCACCAGTTTTTAACATTGAACCATTAGTTCTGTTTTCTGAGACAATTTTTGGTCAACCCTACAACATTCGGTTTCTTTTAAAACCACATTGTGTCCTAAGAAACTGACTAATTTAAATTCCTGCTTGTTTATTGGTAGTTTTACCTAAGGGGTGATAAAGTCTTGCTACAAATCTATAAAACTGCTTTCATCTAAGTTTTCAGAATAACATTCTTGTACTTCTATAGTGTGTTCTTGCCAAATTAAAATTCCGGATAAGATTACTAAATATACCACCAGCAGTTGCTTGCGTTTTTTGCTAGCCTTAGGATTCTTAGCAGTTTTTATAACTTAGTCCGGCATTTTCTTGTTGTGATCAAAGGTTTTTAGCTTTTGTTGCTTATTTGTACAATTTTTAATTTAACGTAAATAATGCTATTTTTTTAGTAAACAACAACATTAAGTACGTTTTGCAGAGCATTATTAAATGGTTGAGCTATAAAAAACTGTAGCTGGTCCTGCAAAAAACTAGAGGCTGTGTTATTTGTAGCTTACAAAAATGTGCATTATTAAGTTGAACTGATACAAGTAACCGGCAAAAACGTTAAAAAACTTCTGATTACAATATAAAAATGTCGAAATATGTTAAAAAGATTGCCAAGAAGGCAGAAAATTTCTCTTCTTCTTCTGGTGCCACTCCTACCGGAGATTGGATATTATCAAAGCTAATTTAATTTTGTTGACAGCATTTCTAAACAGTTTGTTGGAGCTACAGCCGAACCATTCCCTTAGATTTTGCAGCCATGTTACTCGTCTTCGTCCTATGCTTTTCCGTCCTTTGATTTTCTCTTGAATTATATTTTTTAGCTTAGTTATGCGTATTTTTCCCCTCTCATTACGTGTCCTAAATATTGCATCTTCCTTTTTTAATGATGAGAAGGATTTTGCGTTTTTGATTCATCCGCCGGAGGATCTCCACATTTGTTATTTTATCGGTCCACGGTATCCTAAGCATCCGGCGGTAGCACCACATTTCGAAGCTTTCGATGTATTTTATGTTGTTCTGTTTAAGTGTCCAGGCTTCTACTCCATAAAGCAAACCGCTGAAGACATAGCATCTCAGCATTCGTCTACGGAGAGAAAGGTTTATATCGCGGTTGTTGACCGGGCACTTTCAATACGACATCGTATTTCTTGTCCATGGTCGGAAAAGCTATTGATCCATGCTCCAAGGTACCTGTATTGCGTAACCTTTTTGATCCGCTCCCCATTAATGCGTATATCAGACAAGTTGTTCGGTGACATGGAGATAACCATATACTTGGTTTTTCTGACGTTCATTGTGAGACCATAACTGTTGAAGTGGTTGTTCATTTTTTCAACTAGTTGTTGTAAGTCGACTGCATTTTCTGCTAAGAGTACAGTATCATCCGCGTACCTGATGTTATTAATGGTCTCTCCGTTTATTAACATTTCTTCCGTTTTTTCTGAGAGGGCTTCTTGACATATTGTTTCGCTATATACATTAAACAATAGTGGTGATAGTATGCATCCTTGACAAACTTCCTTGCGGATTTCAATTTTCTCTGAAAGCTCATTCTCTATTTTGATTTTAGCTTTCTGGTTCCAATACAGATTAATGATTATCCTTAAATCTCTATCATCTATTTTTTTGTTCTTCAGGATTTTTCGTGTTGCACTTTGTCAAATGCTTTCTTGAAATCTATAAAACAGGCGTGAATATCCAGGTTCATGTCAAGGCATCTTTGGTTTAGCACGTTAAGGGCGACTAGTGCTTCTCTGGTACCTAATTCTTTCCGAAACCCCATTTGCGTTTCACTGATATGAGTCTCTAACTTCTGATAGATTCTGTTATGTATTATTTTGAGAAACATTTTTAGCAGGTGGCTCATCAAGGATATTGTTCGATGGTTGGAATGGTCCCTTGCATTAGCTTTTTTTGGAAGCGCAGTGAAGGTCAATAGTAGCTACTGTTCAGGTATTGTGCCAGTACTATGTAATAGATTAAAGAGGCTTAATAAGACTGTAATGGAATTTTTGTCCATTTGTTTTACTAATTCAGCTGGAATTTTGTCAGGTCCGAGTGATTTTCTGTTGTTAGAGTTACGTATTGCGTATTCCACTTCTTCTCTCAATATGCTTGGTCCGGTTTGATTCATCTGTTCTTCCATATAATCTGGTCTATCATCTTTAAAATGCTCTATTATGTATTCAGTTCATCTGTATAACCTGTCTTTTATGCCCACCAGTATATTTCCATGGGCATCTTTAAGTATCCCCGTCTGCTTTTTGTTTCGGTCACCTGTAATTTCTCTGATTTTTTTGTGTACATTGAATGAATCATATCTCCTCTCATATTCCTCCACTTCTTTGCATTGTTCTTTTAGCCAGTTCTCTTTAGCTTCTTTTATTTTTATTTTTATAATCTTGTCTGTCGCTTTGTACTTCTGATGGTTAGTTTCACAGAAAATTTGGCCAACATTTTTGGTTAGCAAAATACTCAAACAGCTGCTTACGTTATGTTTGGTAATCCTATTCGGTGTTCTAATATGGCAACAACACACCCTGAAAAATGTAAAGTACAAGAATGTCAGCTTGTACAAACGCTCTGCTAGTCATAAGAAGCACACTTACAATCAATCTTTTTGAAATTGAAAAAAGAATGGACGTTTACAAATTTTTTTAGCAAATAAGAAATTTTAAGCTTGTTAGAGTAATCGGGTTCAGAAATAACGGTTTGTCAATTAGTAAGATTGCCAAAGAATTGGAAAACGTATCAATAGAAAAACTCAATGTTGGCGTAGATAGATCGAGGGACAAGTACTACGGCGGAGTACGACGTGGACTGCTTAGAAACACTATAGAACGTGCAGATTGGGTTCTTTGTCTCGTCTCGTCAATATCCAAACCGTTTTTCAAATACAAGAGCAATTGGATATGTCTGGAAAGGCTCAACTAATCATAGAATCTTTGTTCTATCAATTTACCAGAAAAATTAATTATTTGTTCTTAAGTCGTATTGCTCATTCTATTGTTTGCTTTTAATTTAAGCAAGTTATTTTTAACAACAAATCGAGATTTTGTTTGTATGCTCACAATAGTTGGAAGATGGTTAGACGTCGCTAAAAAAACAAAAAAATTGTACAGTTTGCTGTGGAACGACATACAGCTCAGACACGTAACGTGATGGGGATGAATTGTTTATAAAAATAAGTCTTCTTAAGTGTTTAATCCAAGAATATTAATAGCAAATTGCTACATTAACTCGGTTCTATAACCAACATTAATGCACTATCTGACAATTAGAAACCCCTATTTTTAAGAAGTTAATGTAAAACAGCCTACAGCTGGGGTTACTATAAAATTCTTGGAACTATTAAACAGGTGGAGAATACAGACTAGGCCAACTTTAGCTACACCTCTCCTCAAATTACAGGTTCTTGGTGATTTTTTAAACTTTTATCGAATTAACAAAATATATTGCAACGCCATAATGACTTTATTTTACACTCTTCTACATTCAATTTGACCAAAAACTACAAATTGCAGTTTTCAAAAAAATAATCCAAAAATTAATTTTAAAAAAGTCAAAAACAAGCATAATTTTTTATTAAACAGTTTTGTTGCATGGAATAACCTAATTTCAGAGAAACTTAAAATCGGCAAGAAGGTGATAAAAATATAGTTAAAAGCAAATTTATCTAACAAAATTTATAATATGTAGAAAACAAAATAATATCGACAAAATAATCCAATAAAAACATTAATAACATAACTGTATCATAACATTTTCAAGGAAATAGCATAATAACAATAAACAATCCTCATTAAAACATTAATCCACTAAAAATTACATAACTAAATAGTTAGATATTATCAAAATGACAGCAATACTACGGATTAAGCGGAAATTGGATTATATTAGCATTTTTTTAAATTAAATTAGATCTAACGTACGCACAATGAAATCAAAACGGAATATAAATTGCCCCCAGATAGCGATGATTCATGGCAAGTAAATATAGAATAAGAGGATATGAATGACTCATTCACCAAATTACCTCCTCATTCATAAAGTTTCCATTGTGAAATATCAAATAATATTTAAACAATTTTATTAATCATTATAAATAAATGTAAATTTTAACTCATAATTTTGATAATATTGTAAAAATGTAATAAAAAGATTTTTCATATGCGAATATTATGTTAAGAAAAATTCTCTCTGGGCATAAAACGTAGTTTTAAATAGCCGACTGATTGGAACGGGCTTTTAATTTGGTGGGTGGTTATTAGCTGGCGTAGGGGCGACGACGTCGCACGGCATGGGTTCCGTGATAGAGGCATTAATAAACCGTGATCGATTTTCGCGTATAGAAAGGAGCATTAGGTCTCATGTTTGGGGCTCAGCTATCTGCAGATGATGGATTTTGTCGGGAAGGTGATGCGCGGCTTTTTCTATTTGCAAAGTGAATGACGATTCAAATCGGGGATCGTTCATGAATCATGTATGTGATAAGCTCCTGCGGGGATGGGAAAATACCCCAGACTTTTGGATGACATTGCGCCGGTGCGTCGCGTCGCGTCGAAGACCTATATAGACCTATACTTGTATGCAGCTTTCCCAGGACCCGGAATTCACATAATGTACAAGGCTGGGGAAATACCTCATTGTATACTCAATATATCATTGGCTGGATCGTCCAATATTCTTTGAAACTAAATAAAACCATTAATAAAATGTGATAGTAAACTAATATATCCGATATTATATTAGAAGGAAAAGCAACTCGATTTTAATCCAATCGTTTCTTGTAATCATGATAAATTATTAAATAAATTTTACATCACCAACATTTTTATAGCTAAATTATTTAAACAATACAAATACAATTTAGCAAATGAACCATTTAAAATGTAATAATTAGTTTTAGAAATAAATAAATTATAAAATTGTTCTGTTGCGTAGTTGGTAACTCTAACTGTTTTTAAAATAAATTTCAATATAAATAGTTCATTATACTTTTGCAAAGCTGGCAGTTTTGCATGTTTGTTAATGTTCACACAGTGAATAAAGAATCGCTTTAAGTGTTCTGCACAGGCTAAAATATATTTCCGTGTTAACTTAGTACAATAGTCTTTACAGGATATAGAGGGCGTTTAGCGGGTTTTTCAAATTTGATATTACTATTTCAACAATGTTGTTTTGGCATTTTGTCGTTCAGGTGAGCTGATAATAATTACCAAAGATTCATTTTTTTTTTAATCTTTAGGTTCTAACTATTGCCAGCCTACCGTTTTTGTAACACTTTTTATCTGATCAAACCCGTATGAAAGACTCTTAAAGCGGTCTCATAAAAATACGCGATTAGATTTGTACTACCATCTCCTGGCTGGTACAAAAATGTTACGCATTTAACTTTTTATATTTCAAGGCTTTTGCTAGAAAATATATTTTGATTCTACACTCTTATCTTTCTTTGGTTTAATAAAAAATAATTAAAATCAATATAATGTAACAAAAATAACCTTCAGTTTTCTCAAAGTAGACAATATCTAGAGATTCTCACATTTAGCCAGTTGCAATATTTTATATTGTTAAAAAACGGCAATAAACTTTCCTACCACCATACATGTGGTCAGCGAGAAACACCCCAAGATGACATTAAAGTCAGTATTAGCTAATTATGACCGCCTTATAACTACGATGTCGCAAATTACACAGATTGTGTCCCACCAAATCCGATTAAAAGACAATCAAACAACGTCATCGACCCCAAAACCCTATGATGCGACAATAGTGGACTCCGAGATAAAAAAAATGTTGTCAATGTTATAGAACCTTCCAACAGCCCGTAAAGTTCTCCACAAGTGATAGTACAAAAAAAAAGTCGCAAGGTGTCTATTAACGACACATACTCCTACTATTTATTAATAGAATTTTAGATAAATTACAAAATTCCCAAATCTTTTCCACATTGGATCTTCAAAACTAGTATTTTTAAACCCTGATAACGCCCAAGAGTAAGCTCATAAACGTCTTTACTATTCCAGTTTTTTTTAGTTATTGGTCATGCCGTTCCACAAAAACGTTTTAGAGACTTAATAACCGGACAAAATAGAACCCAGAGCATTTGCTTACCTCAAATCAAAGATATTGTTTTGAATAAAGGCAGAGTCTGCTAGATTAAAACTGAATTTTAGGATATAAATTCTGAAAAAATGCGGTACTGATGCGGCATTGTCGTAGAGTACACACCTACCCCAACAAAATTTTATTTACTGTTGATAATCCTGTTGCTCAATGACAGACACTTGAAAATTGTGGTGGGTAGTAGGAAAATACTACAGAAAAACCAATTTAAGCAACTAAAATAGTTGCTTACTCAAGTTTCAATTCTGGTAAGTCTCGATTTTTGACCCTCTTTTTTTTTTGTTGGGCTTAGGAGGGAAATCTTTCTAAAGACTTGGCAAGTGTCGGATTTATTTCCACGGATGCCTACCGACTAAACCTCTCCTAAGTGACTGCCATATGGAAATTTGACGTTTTACGGGCGTAAGTACCTTTCCAACTAACTAAGAAATAAATTACTAGTTTTGAAGTTACATAATGCACCAAGTGTGCCAGCCTTATAGGCGTTGCATAGTATTGTGGAAATCTTGTACCACACTATTTCCGGAGAACAGACTAATTGACCGAGTCTGAGAAGTTAACCATTAGTTGGCTAAAACCTGAGCAGAAGATAGTATTAACTTCTTAAAATAGTCACCGCTTGCTTAGGATAAGCGGAGCAGCAATTGATTGCAATCAATAATACCTGCGCTATTTGCAGAACCTGCCGTTTGAGCGTAGGACACGTTCTTGCTAGCTTTGGGTGTAGCCCTTGGAGGGGTGGTGGTCTGCTAATGTTTAACAGGTGCCTTACTGTAGGTCTTGCCAAATCGACTAACACGCAGTTTAATATAAACTGGGCAGCCTTTGTAACTGGCAGAATGCGACCCACCGCACCCGGCACACGTAATTACGTGTTCGGACTCCTTAGAAAAAGCGCAGGCAAAGCTTTGATAAGCCCAGGAGCACTTAACACACACATATGGTGCGTTGCATTGAGATGCCGTGTGGCCAAACTGCTGGCAACGATGGCATTGTGCAATCTCTGCGGTCTTGCGTTTGTACTCAACCGTACAACAAAGCCCGCAAATTTCTCTAAGAGAGAGTATCTTTTAATTTTTGGCTCCCTGGGGGAGCTGAACGTAAAGCATTGGAAAGGATTTCCCGTTCCGGAACAAACCCCCAAGCAATGAGCTCGGCTTGTACCACATCTGTCGTGATACAATCAAGAATGTTGCAAATGACGTATTTTAGGGTCTTTTCAGCCTCCGTGTAGTGCACTACGTTAGCGGCAGTACAGTGGTCAATGATAGCATGAAAGTCATTTGAAGTGCAAAGATGCATACGGATGCCATCCATCACGTTTACAACTTTATCAATATTGATATTGTTATACTTGAAAGTCTCCAACAGCCTAGAATGCAGAGATTTCTCCTTGGTCGTAATGAGAAGTTGGCGCCGGGTGCCAGCGCTCTCTGTGGAAACTGGCGGAGATGGAGGACGTAGAGAGCCTAGAGGCGGCCGACTGAGCCATAGGGGCTGGACGGGTTGATGACCCATTAGCCTTGGAGGCTGAAAGCCCTTTTGACGCTAAAGGCACCTGACGCGAGTTCGCTCATGGCCTAGTATTCAAAGAGGTCGAGAAAAACTCACCCAAGTTCTTCCTGGCCTTCTTAGACTTTTTTTTTTTTTGTTCTTGCCCACGGTCTGGAACTCTTCCTCTGGAGGCAGAGCGTCAGGGTGGGCAGCGACGTTGATCTCCGTTTCCATCTGCCCCTCATCAGATAGACTGGAGTTGATTGGATTCTCGGCCGGCCTCTGGAGGGAGACCTGGACCTGGGGATCCGGTGTCTCGATGAGCTGAGGCTCGACTGGGGTCGTCGCCGGGATTTCTGCAGGGATGGCTGGCAGTATGGGCTGCTTTGCAATCTTGGCAATCATTTTTTTTGTTTTCTTTGAGATGTCATGGAGGGTCTTGAGAGTAGAACCAAGATCTATTTGGCCCTCTGAATCTTGTCAAAGGCGATGTCAATCTTCTCCGACTCGTCTTTGACTATCCTCACCAGCCGTTCCTCTAAGTTCTTAATCTTAGTGTTTTGCGATTTAATGTACAGGACTCGACTGTTTTCTTTTTGACCCTCTAGGTTAACCAGGCTGAAAAAAAAATTCTACGACCACAAAGAAGTGCTTGGCATTGTGTCAGCTAACCAGAAAATGAGAGCGTATTTGGAAAGATACGGTAATTACTAACCACCAATTACTAAAATGAGTGCAATTATCAAAATGCCTGAGCGGTCAAGTTTCCCGTTGAACATTTCTTATACACCAGTTTGATTTTACCGTAGAGCACCAAAAAGAAATACAAAATCAGATTGCAGATGCAACATGTTGAAGCAGGTACGAGACCAACACAAAACATTTCCAGACTTTGCCATTAAGAAGATAAACTATAAAATTATTCACGTGATAATGACGTACACCCACATCTTAAAAGCTTTTCGTAGAGAAACCGCTACTAACAAAAGGGCTAATAAAAAAAAAACAACGATCTCACTGCGGGTCACCAAAGAATGGGAACATTCAATTTTAATAGCAGGATTACCCGCATTCATTACTGGCCAGAAATTTACTTTTGCAAGTGTTGTAATTGCCAAAAATTTAAATCACCCCAGCAACAAATCCTGGTCACGGATTTCGAAGCGTGATAGACACTCAAAAACTTTGCCGCAAAACTAGCACAAAACTGCGACGGCCTTATTTAATCACCGCCAAATTATCTGGTTTTGGATTAAGAAACTGAAAAGTATAAAAATCTGGCATGTGCAACCTAATCTAACCTAACCTAACCTAACGTCCGAATTGCACTACGGCAAAAGTGGTTAATGGTTTTAATGTGATGATAAATTGTAAACGTATTTTGTATAAATAATATAGTTTGTTATAACTTTAGGTCCGACTAGCATTAACAATGGACGGATAGCAATTGGAATGCTTACCAATGTCCAGATCTTCGACTTTTGGAATGTCCGTACAGTTGAAAACCAAGCATGCCATGCGAATTGCCTACTTGTTTAGAATGATCACTCCACTACTGGTTTGACTATCTCCGACTATCTCCGACTGTATCAGAAAAAACAACAACTACGCCACTAACGCCAACCAGCGAGTTAGGCGGCATTAGTTCATTGTTTTCCTTTTCTAGCCTAAATCTGTGAGCAATCTATTACCTGGCACTGACATCATGTAGCATGGACAAACTGTAATAGCAGCTTTATCGCAATATTTTTCTTGTATAAATTTAGATAGATTTAGACAACCAAGCCGGCTTTTGGTGCATGTTTGTTGTCTAAATTTCACATTATTATTATGGAGTATTAATTAACTTGCTAATTAAGACCTGAAACCAGCGACTAATGGTTATAGTTAAACACCGATTACAAAAGTCATGTTATTAGCAACGTGGCTGGCATTTGCCTGGTAATAATGACTAGCACTTTTTTTATAACCTTTTGCTCTTCTAAACACAAATAGTATTTAGTAAACGTTTAATTGCCGGCAAAACTGATTAGGTAATTAATATCACTCCTAATTTTATTAATCATTTGACTAATTAAATCTAATTTTTAGGTTATTTAGTCTTATGGTCAAGTTATAAAGCTGTAATTAGATTATATAGTGTTTCCTCACCTGTTTTGCACTCTATATGTATAACCTTGGTTATATTTTTAAATAAACCTGTAATTTGTCAATCAATGTGTTTTCTAAATATCTTCCTTTCCGTACCTGTCCACATATCAAGTTTAGAGGCGTCTACGGCAATTACAAAAATCCTGTGATTTCAGCTACTTTAGCCTTTCTTTAATATTTTATATCTGTTTGTAATTGTTAACTTTTTAGCACTAAGAAAGGAAGCAGAAAAGCTTCCAAAACGTGTGTACTTTATAGTTCTTAACAACTTTTTTATAGTTACATGACAAGAATGATTAAATAAAAACCATTAATATAACGTTAAAATCAAAATCTTATAAAGTAACTACAATTATATTCAAATTGCTAAGTTAGTCTTAATTAATATCCGCTTACATAATTAGAAATTAAGTTAAATAATTGTTGTGCGTTTGCGCTTGTGTAATAAATCGATACCACATTCGTAATGCATGTGGGCACGGGGCAGTAAAACGTGAGCTGTTAACTGAATATATGTGCATAACCTATCGTAACACAACACGTGTGTTTAAGATCAAATCAATTTTATTCACGTACACGCAAAAAATGAAGTTGAACATCACTTAAATTAAAATGTAATGATTGGAAGAGATCCAATATAATACGCACTTTCAGTTTAAAAATTGACGTATCTATCATAGAGAAAATATATTGAATGTATTTCATACAAATATGCTATGATTTATATGGAATACACAAATGCATTGTATTTGAAATCTTTATAAATATTAAAGATATTTTATCTACATTTTCGCCAAGTGTTAATCTTATTTTAAATTGTTTATTTTTATATGTGTTTTGTATTATTTTAATTAGAAATTCTTTCTTGCACAAGAAATACCTATTATTATTATTAACTATACACAACAATGATTTGAAACCTGATTTTATGCTGGTTTGTACCAAACAATTCAGGGTACAATTGTATAATACAAATAAAAATAATAATTGTATAGTTGACAACTAAAGAATTAGTAAAATAATAATAATATTAGAAATTGATTGTTTTGTTGACAATTATGTTTAACATGGCATAGCTTTACTTAGAATTTGAATATGCATATCGTTAGAAAAATATGATTATACTATAGTAACCGTAAATATTATATTTCAGTTCTTTACTAAACATATAAAACATTAATAATTACAATTAATATGTTCTATTTTAATTAATTTTAAAACATTATATCCAAGCATTAAAATTATCTATACAGTTTAAATTATATTTAAAAAGATATTTATGCAAGTGTCAAGTTTATTGCTTTTTTTATTGTTTAGATAAAGTTTATTAAAATTTGTTGTAAATAATACTCCACATCTGCAATATGATTTATAACAAAACAAACCAATGATTTGTTGCTTTTTTGGTGACACTGGCAATCTCTAATTTGTGAGTTCTATGGCGAGTAAAAAGCCAAAAAAATTAATTTTATTTTTTTAACTCTGAAAAAAAAACTTAATTTATTAGTTGAATCTTTAGATACCTTAAAAATAACAGTTTTGGTAAGTAAATCTACGGATACCTCATTGTAGTTTAAAATTATTTTGTCTATAAAGCACACCCCACAGACCAGTGTAAAAAAAAATCTGCAAGGCTGAGGCAAATAGACAAAGAAAACCGCTGCTAAAAAGCAAAAAACCTCTTTCCGGTAAAACAGGTACCTCATGTACTGGGCCAGCAACTGTTAACATAAAATAGAGTCCGGGAACTTCAAAGAAGAGGATTTGCTCTTCTATGTCTGAGCTCTCACTTAAACAACCCATGAAAAATGTGAAAAATACAAAATCTAAGGCAAAACTTAAGAGAAAAAAAAAAGGACCAAGCAACAAAGAAGTTACATCGCACCTTAATGTCTTGATTGACTGTAACGTATTGTTTCTGCAAACGCTATGTTGGTCATAAAGAACACTCCCCAATCAATTTGAGTTTGGATGTTTTTAATTTTCTGATTTGCCTTTATTAAAAATACAATTGCTAGTTTTTTTTTGTTATGTAGAAATATTTGTCAATAATTTTTACTGATTTTTGATTAAATTTTTGTAGTTTTTTAATCTATTCAACATAAGTCATGGTCTTGCAGAAATATAGTTAGTTTTGTTGTGATTGGAAACGTGCATTTTAATTTTATTGTAGGTATTGCTTACATTGATTCTTGACAGTTGGTGTGACTAATGGTGTACTTATCTTTTGCAAGATTTAGCAACTTGAGTTTGTCGGTAAGTGCCCAAATGTTTTGTGCGGTAGACGCGTGCTGTAGTTTTAGAATGCAATTAATTTTGCTTCATTTTGTATATAAGAACTTGAAATCAGATCATTTGCAAATATCAAAATTAATAAAAAATTTTGGTTTGAGCTATGACGCACTCTTCTAAAATTTCTAGTATACTACATTTTCATAAACTTCACAAATATAAAATATGATCAGTGAAATGTGATGCTCTATTAATGTAAATGTGCAATTTTAACTCTCTACTTCAATTAATCTTAGTTAAGTTAGGTTAGTTTAGACTATGGCAGATTTGCAAAAAAATTAGTACCAATACGTCATCAAATTTTTTACATCTTACCCCTCGTCAAATTAAACAAAGATTTGATGGCATATATGGTAAAGATACACTTTCTTATTTTACCATAAAGGTTAGGTTAGGTTAGGTTTAAGTGGCAGCTAACGCTCACATAGGCCTCAGATGGGTCAGTTGTGTTACCACAGTACTTAAAAGTACAACTCTCCTCAGGAGATTTTGTCAAACCAGTTTAAGCCGTGAATGAACCTCATGAGAGTCTGTGCATCTAGTGATACGAGGTCAGAAAGGTTATTAAAAAAAAGGTCTGCCTGACAGAGAGAGGCATTGGAATAAGTAATGCTGAACACTCTCCTCTTCCTCCTTGTCCAGGCAGCCTCTGCAGTAGTCCCGTTTTGCTATACCCAGTCTCTCCGCGTGTTTGCCAATAGAACAGTGTTTTGTGATGACTCTCACTTCCAGTCTAATATCGTTTCTTTTTAGAGAGACAATGTTGGTGTTTCTTTTCCTGTTTCGGTGAGGTTATACTTGCTGGTTACTTCGCAGGTTCGAAGTTATTACGGCTATAGTCTCCTTGCACAAAGCAAATGAAATACCAATATCCCGTAGTATTTCGGTTGAGTGCAGGATTGTGCCATTCCTTGCAAGCTCATCCGCTTTTGTGTCACGCTGTGGCTTGGTACCCACATGAGTTTTAAGTTTGTGTGTGCTGCCAGCTTGTTCAACTTTCTCCGACAGTCAGAGACCACTGTTGAGTTGGTGCACACGCTAGTAATTGCTATTTTACCATAAAAGAATGGGCCAAAAAGTTTTAGATGGGTTATGAGTCTTTAGAAGATCATTCACGTTTTGATCGCCAAGTCAAAGTGATCACAATAGAGTCGTTTGCTTTTATTAAAAAACTTTTCTGAACTCATAGTGAGAGAATTATCAGCAATGCTAGGGTTGTAAGATGTGAGATGCATTAATTTACCAAACACTTCATAAACATTTGGGTCTAAATAAAGTGAGTGGAAGATCGGTCCCAAAACTTCTGTCTGATGTTCAAAAACAACATTGAGTTGATTGTGCTTGATTTTTTTTTGAAACTTTGTTAAGAGAGACAAGAAGAAGTTTTGCAATTTATTGTTAGAGAGGATGAAACTATAGTCTTGTGTTATGGTCTTTTGTTTAAAAGGGAATATATGAAACAGCGGTAAACCATCACCAAGAAAATTTAGGGTATTTCCGAGCAAATGCCACAACTACAGGCCGCTACACACACATGGTCTGACCACATTTTGATGCAACAAATCTTTAGGTTTTCAAAAATTAATCCAGGAAAACAAATCACAAGACTGCTCGTGTGTCCATGGTTTTCTGGACAAACTTATATCCAAACATTAGGTTTTTGTGTATTTTTAATCAGAATTATACCAAGTATTTACACTACAGTTGAATATAGTGTTTATGTGTACGGGTATTGTAATGGCAATAGTCGCTTTGCAATAGAGCAGTGTTTTTCAATATTTTTCAAAGATATTTGTTAGATATAGATCAACTTTATTGTTTTATTTTTAGAATGAGAGAAGAACCGAACAGATCTTGAACAACTTTAATAAAACGTTTTCTAACAGCACGTAGAGTTGTTTTTTACAATTACGATATACGCACTGTAATTAGAACTTTTAAAGCAGAGTTGCCACATAGAAAATAATTTTCTGAATTGTTCTTGAAGTAAACAACAAATTATGCTTTTTTTTGGACGCTGAATGGGACCAACTTTTACACACGTTAGTATCTTTAATCAGCATGACTTTCACATTTAAGAGCACGAACATCTTCATACCGTACAAGATAGCTAAATATTATAATCAATTTTTGTGCATTTTTTTTAAATAGATTGTGCATCAATTTATTTTGGTTTTCTACGTCTAAATGGTTTAATTATTTTTAATTTTTTAGAAAATGATTTTTAATCAATCTTAGTCGACATGCCTATAATAATAATTAACATCAAATGGCTTAATTAAATAGATGTCCAGCTCACTATAATGTAGTCCAGTACAGTCTAGCGATGATTGCACGACAATTTTCTGGGAAGATGGATTAGTTGCCGTTTAGACTGTCTCCGTTCTTGGTTTTTGGGCAAGCAGCATTTTCTACTATGACCCACTCATTCGCTCAAATGTTGCTTGTCAAAGGATCTAATGTTTCTTTTACTTTTTGTGTTTTTGTAGCTATTATACATAAAAAAACGATACTCTAATGTCACTTAGTCATCAGAGAACAATAAATCTTTTGATAAATAGTGCTTGCGAGCACTAAGATGAATGTGTACGCGGGTAAATTCTTCTATTATATGCCACCTACCTACCCATGTGTTGGTCATCAAAGGATTTAATGATTTCCTACCTTTTTTATAGCTATTATGTACAAAAGAATGATACTCAAATGTCATTTAGACACCAGATAAATGTTTAACGATAATTTTTTTGATAACTTGCACTTAAGTGGGTGGGCGGTTTTTTTTCTTCTTCTTTAGCTTTTTAAAGTTCACTGTTAGACATAGGCCTCCCTTAATTCAAAATAGTTTTATTTTGTTTTGGGTTTCTTGGTGCCATCTATGGTGCCATCTGAGGTCTCCCTACTCTTTTCATAGTTTAGCGTGTTCTCCACTGTGTAACTCTATTTGTCCAACGGTCTGAGTCTTGCCTTGCAACGTGCCCTACCCAGCTCCACTTGAAATTTGCCACTTAGTGTATTACATTTGATACGCCTGTTCTAGTACGTACCACTTTATTTTTGACTTTATCCCTCAAGCATATTCTAAGCATTGCACGTTCCATGGCTCGTTGGGTTGTTCTTAGTTTCTCGGAGCTCTTTTCTGTCAAGGTGATAGTTTATAGCTTGTTGGTTATTACAGGCAGTATACATACATTAAACACCTTGGTCTTTAAGCACACTGGGACATTCCTGTTTTTTAAAATGTGTCCTAGTTTTCCGAAGGCATCAACTTAATTTTACTTATTTGAAAATCTTGGTGGTTTGATTTTTTTTTGCCTAGTTTAATTTGATAGCCTAAGTATATGTATTGGTCAACAATTTCTATAATATTACCATCAATAGATATCTGTTGGTTAATGTCGCTCATTACCTTTGTTTTGTTTAGGTTTATATTTAATCCGACTTTTTTAGAAACTTGATCCTGTTCTTGTAGCATGGTATGTATTTCTTCAATGCTATTACTCATAAAGACAATGTCATCTGCAAATCGTAGGTGTGTCAAGTTGCTGTTTTCTATGTTTATACCCCTTTTGTCCCAATTAAGTTCTTTGAAGGTATTTTCAATTGCCAGAGTGAATAGTTTAGGAGACATTGTGTCACACTGCCGGACGCCTCTATTAATCTTTATTTGGGTAGGTGGGTACCTAGTTGAATATGTGGGCAATTAACTGTTTCTACTGTGACCCACTCACCAACCCAAATGTTGGTCATCATCTTTTTGTTTGTGTTCTTGTAACTATTATGTACAAGAGATTAACTGTCAAATGTCACTTAGACATCGGAGAATAGTTTAACAATGAATTCCTTAATAACTAGCGCTTGGGTGGGTAAATGGATATCAAGTTGAATGTGTGGGTGGGAAACTTCTTCTACTATGACCCACTCACTTGCTAAAGTGTTGGTCATCAAAGTATTAAATGTATGTCCCACCTCTTGCGTTTTTGTAGGTACTATATGCAAAAGAATGATACTTACATGTCATTTAGACATCAGAAAATTGTTTAACCATAAATCCCTTGCTTGGATGAGTAGTTGTGCACTAAGTTTAACAATTAGACAAGCAACTTCTTCTACTCTGCCCAACCAACCGCTCAAGTGTTGATCGTCAAAGGATCCAATGTTTCTTTTGTCGTTTTTGTAGCAAATATGTGAAAGAAAATGATGTCAATTAGACATCAGAAACTGGTTTGACAATAAATTCTTTGATAACTAACTCTTGGGTAAGTGGACGCGGGTAGATATTATTAATAAATGTTTATAAATTGTTCAAAAAATGTCAAATCATCGAAAATGTTTTTACAATTGTCAAAGTAGTGTAAAAATACTTTCACAAGCTGTAAAATAATATATAAAAATTAATTATGTTTAGTTTCTATCAACGACAAAGCTGCTTTTCGGGATAGGATTATTCAAGCAACCCGGGAGATCACACTACCAGAGTGTCGTGCAACTACTCAGTATGTCGTCATTTATAAGCTTTGCATTGAAAATGGTGTCAGTCATTATTAGTATTTTTTGTGAATTTTTTAAACTTATCCGCTTTGCAATAAATTTTATAAAACAAAGTTTGTTTTTGTTAATTTTGGTTTTTTTTTTCTCTAGCTCGGAGAGAATTTATAAACAAAACAGACTTATTTTAACCTGAAAAATTAGCTCTAAACGTTTGGCGGTTTAACTATGGTATACCTTGTATAATAAACCTTTAGTTTGTAATCAAAATTAAACCAATCTATCATTTATTTTATCATTTTTTCATATTTACATTAGCAATTTTATTTATTTTTCTCCTCACTTTTTATGTGCAATTTTATCGAGAAATTTAACATTTACTTATTAATAATTTTATTTTAATTTATTTTTAAATAATTGATAGAATTATTATTAATTTAAAATACGTATTTGTATTGCAATCATTCTAAAATATTTGTAATAATAAAATATGTTGTTTTCTAAACATGTATTGGATTGTCTAGTAAAACATGAGAAAATAATATTTATCCAGCACTATCCAATTTATTAGATAAATCTTTTACTCCCTTTTTCCTTCAAACTAAATCCGTTCACTTTTCTATTTCCAACTTACATTATATTACTTTTACTATGTTTGAATTTTTGTGGACAGTATACAATTATAATATGACACGCAGTTTCAAGTTTTTATTTGTGTTAAATTTATTTTAACTACCACAATTTTTTACTGGAGAGTCTCAAACTATTAAAATATACATCGGATACAGAGGCAAAAATAATATTAAATTTATAAACGTAAATTGCTGGCTTACGTTTAGTAATACAAGCTTTACTAACCAGTTTAAGTTTATTCTTTGTATAATAATCGATGGTAAACCGACGGAAAAACTTTATGAACTGAACTAAGCAAATGATTATCTCTGTATTTCGCTTGAAGTAGTATGCTACAAGAAAACTTTTTTCATACTGAATGCAATTGATAAAGTTTCGTTTATTAAACTTTGAAATTTATTCAATCCCTTTTAGTTTTAGAAATGCTATTGATCTAAAAATATATAAAATTAAACATTTTATGATATAATTCTCATATATATTCATATAAAAATTACATATTGAGGTATACTTTTGAAAGAAGTAAGTTCTGTAATGAATTCAGGAGAGGTACTCTTCAGGGGCTTGGCGTAGGTAATATGTGTGGGTGCGTAGGGTATTTTATACTCGCATCAAGTTGTAGAAGGGTGAGCCGACATTTCGTAATGTTATTGACTCTAGAGCAGAAGTTTTCCTTAAGAATTTTCATCGTCCCATGTAAAGAATTCAGCACTAAAAACCATGTTGCAGAGTTTTGTACTTAAGTGGATTTTCCCCTTGCGTTTTTTTCTGCCCATTTATATTTTGTTCACGAATCTATTCCATATCCGTTGTAACGTACGATGCATCTAAGAAGCAGAAAATATTTAAAAGCTTATTATTAAATTAAGTACTCTTCAATTTGGATATATAAGAATGTGCTAAAGGTTGCAATTATTGTGATAAATATTATATAAATTTAAAATGTTGATGTGGTTTACTACTTTTAATTAAATTAATATTAATACTTAATTAAAACTAAAAATTAACTTAAGTACATTATGAATTATATAAAAATGTGTTTGCGGATAAGGGTAACAAGAGAAAACATTTTTTTTAGATAATAATGTTTTGTTTAAAATATCTAAATTTATTTTGTCTAAAAATACTAAAACTCAGTAAAATTTAAAAAAAAAAAATGTATTTTATTATTCAAATCAATTTTAAATTATGTACAATTTAGACTTTATTTAATTGATTTTTAAATTAGTTAGCATTTTTTAACTCAATCAAAACTTTTTTAGTTTTTTTTAAACAAGATTTATCAAAAATTGCACTACTTAGTACATAGAAAAATTGTTTTATTTATTTATTTTTTTCTTTCTTGTTACACTTGTTTGTAAATACACATATACAGGGTGTAACAAAAATAAGTACAAATAGTTTAGGAAAGTTTACTAATTATTTTTTGTCCAAAACCAAATTAATTAATTAAAATATTTTAACACAAACAATAAAAACATTAAAAAAAATATAAAAACATGTCAATGTTTTATCAGCGTTTGTATAGTTGTGTGCCAACAATGACTATTAATCTTAACAAATAATATCAAAAATATGGTTTTAGGTTAGGTCAGGTTAGATTAGGTTAGTGACTTGACACATTACATTTGCGTTTAGGGGATTTTTTAGTAAGTTGACATATTATAGAATTACTATTGCAAAGCATGCCCAAATATAAAGTTAGCATTCCCAACAGTTATTGCAACGGCAGAAAAACGCAGGACAATAGTGCCGTAGTTGTTAACGCTTTTAATCTTGCATTAACACAAAAAACACTACAAAAGTTTCTGCAGAAGAAATCCATCTGGAAGAAAATAGCAGCATACCTACTAATACAATTGCAATCAAGCCACAAAATAACTACACCCGTAATGAATGGGTATCCGTTAAAACCAAGAAACAGAAAAAACACAGTTTTGAAGGAAGTGCAAAAACTGTTGATCTCCCAGTTGCTTCAAATAATAAGAAGAAATGGATTTTCATGTCACGTTTAGCGGAAACTTGTACGAGTGACCAAATTAAATCGTTCTTACATAAGAAATTACCGACATCCTCAGTATGCATTGTAGAATCGTTGGAAACTAAACACCAGGGATATACATAGTTTAAAGTAGGAATTCCTGATGTTTATTCCAACCTTGTTATGGAACCCAGTTTCTGGCCGGAAGGAATATTTATCAACCATTTTTTTCGGCGCAGACCAGTCCAAGATGGAAAAAATAATTAAAACTAATAATATACCTAATAAAATTAATATTTTGCATTTAAACACGCAGAGTATCAATAATAAATTAATTGAACTAGAATCATTTTTAATTGATTCTAAGTTATACAGTAACATTAATTATAATTTTATTTGCATTAATGAACATTGGCTCTATAGCGATGAATGTAATATCTAATTTGGTATGTGTTTCAGAATTTTGTCGTAAAAAACGTGAACGTGGAGGTGTAGCTATATTGGCTAACAAGCATATTATACTTGAAAGATTACATACCATTGAAAGATTAACACAGTTCCTTTCCACATAGAGCTTGCTGCTATCAAAATTAAAAATATGGTATTGGTTAGTCTATATCGTTCTCCTTCAGGAGATTTTCAGGTAATTCTTAGTAATTTAACGGAAGCATTGGAAATTATAATTACTAGTAATCAAATTGTGGTGTTTGCAGGAGATTTTAATGTGAGGTTTAATTGCAAAAATGATACAATTACGTTGCTACTTCTTGGACTATTTAACTCATTTGGTTTGTATTCAAAACTGACTGATAATACTAGAAAAAATAATATGCTTGATAATATGTTTACCAACTTGCTTGAAAATGAATACAGTATAAATGCACTCGATTAGAGATTTTCTGACCATTTGGGTGTTTCTTTAAAATATGCTACTGGCGCCAATAACAAACCAGCATTGTAGAATAAGTTATACACCTTATACTGAACATGGATTATTTAAATTATATTATCTAATTGAAAATGTTAATTGGAATTTTATTGACAGTAGTTACTTGTCAATAGAAACTAAATTCATCAAATTTATTAACATTATAACATTAGCAATGTCTACATGTTTTGAAGAAAAAACAAAGTATTTAAATAAAAACTCCAATGTTGTTAACTGGTTTACACTACACCTTTATAATCTCAGACAAAATTTACAACTACTTACGTCTATTAATAGAACTCAACCTAGTGATGAAATTAACTCAACATAACGAAACATTTATACGTCGAAGTAACAACCCTCAAAAAGCTATGTGGAACTTAATAAAATCTTAAAGTATTAACAGTCAGACTTAAACTGATAATAAGTTTTCGGCTGATGAGTTTAATAGTTATTTTAGTAATATAGCCACTCAAATATCGCATAACATACCATCCGCATTAACTAAATATTCTGATTATATATCACCAACTCGAATTGATGAACAAGATCAATTTAAATTTGAAGAAATATCTTTTTGTCAACTAAGAAACATAATTAAAAACCTCAAAAATACAAAGTCAAAAGATTATTATGGCATAAACATAGTTATAATTAAAACAATTTCAAATTTAATATTAATACCTCTTACTAAACTAATAAATCAATCAATTAATTTTAATTATTTTCCCAATGTTTTAAAAATTGCAAAAGTTATACCTGTTTTTAAAAAAGGAGACAATAAACTAGCAAATTATTGTCCTTTTTCTATAATACCCACAGTTGGAAAAATTTATGAAAAATGCATTTCTATGCAAATAACTAATTATCTGGAACGTAATAATGTTTTACATAAATACCAGTATGGCTTTAGAAATAAGAAATCTACAGTGTTACCTGTCAAAAACTTGACAGAAATTATATTAAATGGTTTTGAAGATAGAGGTTATACATATGGCTTATTCTGTGACTTAAGTAAAGCATTTGATTGCGTGTCACACCCTATTCGTTTTGATAAGCTAAAGTATCTACGTTTTAATGCTTCTTAGCAGGAAGAACCGGCTAAACTTGCGGAATCAAATGCTAATCAGTGGTTTTTAGCAAATAAACTTAGCTTAAATAGTAGTAAAACGGAAGAATTAATATTTACTCTTAAAACGGGAGCTGGTGAACCAAAATCTGTCAAATTTCTTGGAGTTATGATAGATACTAAACTTCGATGGGATACACATACCATCTATGTATGTAATAAAATTACAAAATATATTTATTTGCTTAGGAAATTATCACATTTAACATCTCAGCAATTATTGTTAACAATATATTATGCTAATATTTATAGTATTATAAACTATGGAATATTAAATTGGGGTCATGCTCCATCTGTGACTAACATCTTCAAAATCCAAAGACGTTCAATTCGTGTTATCAGTAATTTAAATTACTCTGCGGACAGCAAACATAAATTTGTAGAATATGAAATTTTGGAACTGTTCCTTGCATATACATCCTCGCTACCAATTACAAAGCTCACTTCATTCTTACCCTACACGACAAGGAAACAATATACGCTTTGATTTTAAACGCATAAACAAAACGCGCGATGGGGCCAATTACTAGGAAATAAAAAAATTTAATGTACTACCCCTGAGCATTCAAACTCTTAATCTATTGCAATTTAAAATAAAAATAAAAAAATTGTTAACCAGCAATGCTTTTTATAATTTTTCAGAATACTTAACTTTTAATTTCTTAGATTAGTTTATGATATGTATTATTTTTTTGTGACGTGTGTAAATACTATGTATATTAACACTAATAAGTACTATTACTTTTACTATTAATATTAAGTAAATGGGAAACATTAATTTTACTATGCAAACCAAACACCAGAAACTAGGAAATTTTAAGTTAATTGACTTTTTTTAAGAAGGAATTGCATTACACAACACCATTCAAAGTATTGCTGCGTGGGGCTGATTTTATATTAAAAAAAGACAGAATCTATTAAAATGTTAATTCAGCAGGACAAAGGTTATTATTACTATATGGTATCTATCTTGCAGGTATTGCTGATTTATTTTTCCATGTTTTTTTTCTTACTTATGTTTTCTAGCACTTCTCTTTCGATGTTTGACGTTAGATTTGTTTATATTTTGTGCATTATTTGAATTATTTTTTTTTTTCAATCTTTTGCATTTTTATATTGTGTGTTCCGGTGTGTCTATTTTTAGCTAGTAGTAACAACAATATTTGGTATTCAGTTTAAATCTGTTTAGATATTTAGCAAAATATATATGCTTGGCAAGCAATTCGGTTAGAAAGTATTCTATTTCTTTGTGTTTTTTTCGTGTTTATACTATTATGTTTGGGATTTGTTTTTTGGTCTATTGTGACGTACGTTCAGTGTTTCTTGCCTTATCCCTTCTGTATCTTCTTTAATACAATTTTGTGTTTTTTCATTCACATATATTTTTTTTATATAGGAACCGCGTACAAGATGATAAAACTAATTGTGTTGCTATTCATTTGCCTCGTGCAAGACATTTGACAATTTAAGTTTTGGAAAAATTCTAGTTTTTTTCTTGGCTTTCCTGTCGTAATGCTGTATGGTAGCCAAATTTTTTGTATCTGTTTAAATATACACCTAGAAATTCCACAGTTTATTAATTGTTTTAGCGTCATTTTTTTGTTTGTAATTTTTGTTTTTTTTTGTGCAATTATAAACCCTTTGCCTCTTATCTATCTATTGATGCTGCGGGAGGTTTTTTGACATATGGTATAATATAATGTTTGCTTAACTTTTATTCTAAACCACTATGACTAGTTTATCCGTATAGCATAATTGATTGGCAGTGTTTGCAACATCTAGTTTTTGCACCGCATGACGTTTCTGTAGCGTCTATTGTTGATCGGTTTTTCTGAATGTTAATTTTTGATCTGATAGGTATTTGGTATAATAAGGACACCGAGGACTTATCAAACTATCTATGATTTTGCAGTTAACAATCTGCTAACAATGCTTAGATAAATGCTTTTGACTTTTTGCAAATCTTTTTAGCTATGAACATTGACGATATGCTTTTTCCAAATCTTCTTTTGCTTTTGCTAAAGACAATACAGAAACAGAATTTTGTAACTCCTTGACGAAGACAACATAAAATGGCTAACCTCAATATTAACTGAATATACGACTCCGGCGAAATTCCCTCACAATAATTTACGGCTGAATTCATAACATTACTAAAAAAGAACAGTACAGAAATATGTGACAAATTCAGAACAATTAGCCTAATCGACCACTTTTTAAAAGTATTCTTAAAAATTATCTACGGGTGATTATACAAACTATGCAAAAAGCCAATATCAACAACCCAATTTTGATTTAGAAACGCATTTGGCACACGCAAAGCTCTATTCAGCGTGCAAGTGCTCTCCCAAAGGTGCAAAGACATAAATCTCAACTTTTACGCGTGCTTTATTAACTACTAAAAAGCATTTGATAGAATCCAACACCATGACATGTTAGACATTCTAAACGACGCTGGACTAGATGACAAAAACCTTAGAATCATTAAGAAGCTTTACTGGAACCAGACCGCTTCTGTGATATTAGAGAGTGGAAATACAGACAAAATTGAGATTCTACAAAGCGTGAGGCAAGGATGTGAATTATCTCCATTACTCTTTAATCTATACGCGGAATTTTTTTTTAAAGAAGCTCTAAAAGACATCAAAACAGGAATCTTAGTATATTTAAAAAAAACTAAACAACACTCGATATCAATACGAGCAAAACTAAGTTCATGATTATAAGCAAAACCAATATACCAAACTGCTACATCTATAGCTGGTTGCTGATTACCTATTGAGCGAGTGAGTAAATACACATACCTACGAACTAACATCAACAACCAATAAAATCACTCGCAAGAGATAAAAATACGAATAAAAAATGTCAGAACCGTATTCAACGGAATGAGCAACATATTTAAAAATCATAATCATACATTAGACACAAAGATATGACTTCTGCGCTGCTATATATTTCCAGTCCTTTTATACGGCGTATATGGACACTCACCAAAGCAACAAGCAAAAAGTTAGAGGCATTTGAGATGTGGTTGAGCACGTAACAAATAAAAATATTCTACAAAAACTGAACAAAGAACAGGAAGTGTTAATCATCATCAAAACACGCAAATTCAAATACATTGGGTATATCATGAGAAACAAGAACAAATACCAACTACTTCAAAATATACTCCAAGGAAAAGTGCTAGAAAAAAAAAGCGTAGATAGACGACGAATATCCTGACTAAAAAACTTAAGAACATGTTTCTAAATGACCACCACACAATTATTCAGAGCAGCAGTCAACCAAGTGATAAATAAATAAACATGGTTGCCAACATCCGGAACGGATAGAAACCCTAAGATAAAGAAAGATGTTTTGTTGCCATCTTCAATTGCAGCTGTTTGGTCTTCACTTGTTCCTATTTTTTAACGATTGATATTTTATTTACCAGATGTTTATGTTGAGTTTGTTGCATAGATGCCTTTAAATGTCATTTTAGCTATTTTATAAGGCTTTTTTCTTCTGTGCTGTAAAGATTTTGTGCTACAAAAAGAACACAAACGAGAATTTAGTGTGTCATGTTTTTTTGACTAGTTCTTTTGCAGTTTTTCCTGTTTTATGCGCAATGTTATCTGACTAATAGTGCACCCGTTTTTTTAGTATTAACAGTTATTGTTTCTTTTAACTTTGCAATGTTTTGTTTTTACAAAAATATTTTTCTTTTCTTTGTTAAAGTTCCTTTCTCTGCTGTTATGTTTAGATTGGGTTGTATTTTGTTTTGTTATAGACTTAGATTTACCTTCCTGCTGACGTACCATTTTTTAGTTGCCTAGGCAAAATTTTTCAATATGGGCAATTTTTTTTTTCTTTGTAGAGTTAGTGTTTTCCTCTTATTGAAAGTGTGTAGATTTTTGCTTACGAGTATTATTAGTATCCTCAGTTTTTGCGTTTCAGCTGTAGAACTTTTCGTTTCCGCTGTACTCAGGTTTTTAGTTCAATTGTATGTATTTAAGATTAGTTTGTTAAGGAATTTATATTTCCCGCATTTTGCATTCTTGCTTTTAAAGATTTTCTGAATTTTGCTTTTCTCTTTGTAGTTTTTCTACTTGTTTTTCAATTCAAAAAACATTTTTTTTTAATTTTCAAAAAAAACATTTTTTTTACATAAACAGGAAATGTAAAAACAGTTTTTGAAAACTTGATTTATATTTTATCTCATTAACATTTTATAAGTAAAATTAATAACTTCAAAAATTTGGTAAATACCTAAAAAATGTATTATAATAATAAAATTTTTGAGTAATTTTTATTTTACAATAACTACTAACTCAATTTTTTAAACAATGTTCCCGCCTACCCGCCCAGGAGTTTGTTATCAAGGAATTCGTCACCATTTTTTTCTAACTTAATGATATCTGTCAGTCATTCTGTCATGTTTGCGAGATGCAGGAACACGGTAGGTGATTGCAACTTACAATCTTAATAACAAACACCATTATTTACAAACTGTGATCCCGCCCACTTGCCTAACTGTTTGTTATCAAGAATTTAAAATCTTATCTTTTTTTTTAATTTAATAGCATTTGTCAGTTATTCTGCCATGTTTGTTAGCTGCAGGAACACCGTAGCTGTTTGCAACTTCCAATTTCTTGATAACAAACTCTTGGGCGGTAGCCGGCAACCTGATATTAATTACTGGCCCAATATTTATATAAACTGTGTTCTTGCCTACCAGCCAAGTGTTTGTTAACAAGAATTCAATTACGTCATTTTTTTTTTAAATTTATAGCATTTGTCAGTCATTCTGCCATGTTTGTTAGCTGCAGGAACACAGTAGCTGTTTGCAACTTTCAATTTCTTTATAATAAACACTTAGGCGGGTGGACGAGATCACGATATTAAACTACTGCCCCATAATTTAAAACTGTGTTCTTGCTCACCCGCCGAAGTGTTCGATATCAATAAATTGCTTACGTCACTTAACTCTTTTCATTTATTGACTTTTGATGGTCAATATGTTATGTTACCTGTAGGAGCACGGGTAATGGTAATAACTTTCAATTTCTTAATAACGAACACTTGGGCGGGTGGGCGGAAACACAATATTAAACTACTAGCCAAGTATTTATAAACTGTGTTTTTTAACAATTAATATTTTTCCGGGTATACTGTGTTAAGCCATAATATACTACAATGTTAAGAAATTAGAAAATGTTAGGTTTTTCATTTATATTAAAGATTTGGATGGATTTATTTGATTTATTGTCGATATATTTAATTTTTTTTTGGCTTCTATATAAGGAAGATAACATTTAGCCATAATATAATGCATAAGTTAATGCTAAAAAGTTAACAAACGTTTAATTTCTTTAATTATCTTAAAGATTTTGATAGATATATTTGAATTAAGGTCTATATCTTCATTGTTTCTTGTTTTCATTTGAACGTAGCTAATTTAAAGTTAAATGCTTTTCTGATTTTTAGTTTAATTTAAGGAAGAATTATTTTGCAATAATAGTCTACAAAGATTAGTGCTAAAAACTCAAAACATCTTTGATTTCTTCAGCTATTTCAAATATTTGATAAACTTAGTTGCTTTAAAGTTTGTTACTTCAACATTTCTTGTTTTAATTTAATGCCTGTATGACACTATGCATTTTTCTGTATAACTTTCTATATAGTCGATTGTACAAATTGACCTTGAGTAGTTTCTATATAATTTTCTATACAGTTAATATTTTCCTGTATGATACTATGCAGTTTATTGTAGCAAAAATGCATGAAAGACGGCATTCTATTGGCTGTTTTCTGTGGATCGCGTCAGCTGTTCGAGATTGTTATGTTTATTTACCTATTTACGTCAACGTCGCTTTTAATCGAGTTGACATAACCTTTCAAAATAACCCTTACAAAACTATATTTTGCTTTAATTTTGGTTATTGTTGTGGATGATTTGTAAGTTTTCTCTAATATTTGTTCTAATGCCTCATTCTTAGCATGCTTATTTTTATATTAAGTAGAATCAATAACTAAAATTAAAATCAGCTGATTACATGCGCCGCCATTATTGTTTACATATATGTGAATTTGTGTTCTGCGCAGAAACTATACAATAAAATGATGTTACCATATATTTCTGTATAACAAACTATATAGAAAACTGTATTCGTGTATGACACTATACCTTTTTGGATTGTACAGACAACTATATAGAAAGTTATACAGAAAAATGCACAGTGTCATACGGGCATAAGGAATAATATATTTAGCAATAATTTTTTACAAAAAAATAAACGCGGCCATGATTTCACTCTGCCAATTACGACACCGGAAGTTTTGGCCTTGTCTTCTTTCAAAGAACTCTCGAAAACTTTAGAGTCTTTTGCAACTGCTGCAACAATTTTCCAGCTTCAATTGCCCTGATCTAAACTTCTTTCAAAAAGCGAGTCCAGCTCTTCCAAGGACAAAGAGCCGAGAAAGAAGTCCCACTCCAAAAAGAGGGATTTAATGTCGTGATCTACAGCAGTCCAAGAAGAAAAAATTGGGTCAGTTTTTTTCAGTTTTTGTTCTTCAGTGCCACCAATGCGAGCTGGTCAATAAAGCCAAAGCGTTTATTTCTAGTACAGCCAATAGGTCTCCAAGCTCTCCAACAAGCTCACCAACCTTCTTAGCATCTACAGAGGATGTTGGCCTGCAACGCTTACCCCCCATTGTATACGGAACAAACTTGTATTTTAAGGGTTCTCGGCTAGATTTATGGATATGAATATAATTATCAATCGCGCCGTAAACGATGAAATCCAAAATTGCATGCGGATTTGCAAACTTTATTTATTGTGAATGCAACAACGCTTCATTACACGGTTTAATTAAGGTTTTAAAACACTCTAAAATACGTTTTCAGGAATGTAATTGACTGTATCTAATCAACTTAAATGCAGCGTAAGCAGAGTTAACAATTTTGGAGTATGTTTTTATATTTGTCAAACGCATAGGAAGCGAAAGATTTTTAATGATGCTGTACATTCAATTGCCGCAGAACCCGCAAAGTAAGTGATCATGTCTTTTACCAAGTGGTGTCAACTCACTATGAGCGTTAAGTTTTATCACAAGTGCGGGGACATTGTCCAATATCATTGTTGCCACCAGTATGGCTACACGCTCCTTAGGCGCCCAGATATTTATTGCGGAGAGAGAAACTTAAGTTTAAACGAAGGCGAAAGATATACGATGGGCGGCTCGTTTTTTGATGCTCGGGGCGTGGTTGAGGATTTTTGATGTGCCGTCGCGCATAAATGTGTTTCCCTCTTTGTTGTATGTAACGAAAGCGAGCAGATTTAGACACTACATATTATGCTGCATATAATTTATAGTTCATACTAGTTTCAATTTATTGTATAATTTTCATGCACAGATTAATTATTATATAGAATACATGTATTAATTAAAATTGATTATTTACAAGCTAAATTAACAAACTAATCATAAAAGTTGATAAAGCAATTATATTTTATATTAAATAATAATTTAAATTAAAGTTATTAAACTATATTATTATTTATATTTATATTAGGTATTTGTCTTTTATCATTATAATATATTTATTTTATATATTCATTATTCTTTGATATATAATTTGCCAATTTAACTTTTTTAAATAATCAGTTATTGTTTATATAAATATGTTACAATATAATTTTTTATGTGTTTTGCCGTTCAGTAGTGAGAATATGCTCATTCTCTTAGTCTCTATAAGATCTAGCACAAAAAGCAAATGAGGTGGTAGGACAAGTATGAGAAACAGTTTAAGGAAAATTGTGTTAAAATATGTGATACTAGTTAGTAAGAAGCACGCTGTTATATGAGTAGACATTTGGGGTGATAGAAGCAATAAAGCTACAGACTGGTAAAATACTGGAAATACATGTCTGTCGACATGACGAATTGACAGTTCATATTTGCGAAACAATTGACAGTTGCTGCTTTGTCAAATTAACATTAGACGGTTTATATGACAGATTTCGTCAAAAATAAATGTTGACTGTTTTGTAAATTTGACAGTTGACTCTTCATTGGATGAAAGCTTGATAAAATTGTAAAATATTGCTCAAAAAAATGCTTTGAAAACGCATTTACAGCAGAACTTAAGATGTAAGCAAGTCTTAAGATGTAGCTTAAGTTGTGTTGGTGCAACCGGACATTAATGATATAAAAGTTGTACATTTTTTAATGTGTGTACTGTGAGATTTAACAGGTTTTGAACCTAGCGCCCGTTATGAGCTGTGCCAATAACAAAAAGAAATTTAATTATGTTTTTAGTATGTTTTGATGGTATAAATATGATTTAAATTTTTAACATTAGCTTTGCGATTGACAGTTGAGTTACAAATATGTAGTTATATCTTGTCAATAGTTTATTTTGACTTATCTGTTATGTAGCAAACAGTTGTGTACGAGATATGCATTACTCAATTTGTTCCAATTTGTTTTTTTTTTGTCAGGCTATGTTATAAACATAACCTAAAAAAGCCTGTCACTATGCGATTGATAACTGGTATGCATAATTAATGTTTTTATTTTATTTATTGATTTGCCAATGTTATTGCATGTGCATTACATCGCATTTTCTATTGTTTTGCGATTGATAGTTGCGTCACAGTAAATCTAAACTTAACCTAAAAATTGTTGGATCTAATTTTTTGTTTTGCAATTGGCAATTAAGTTTGCTTACAGTATTCAAACAAACTATTAGCTAGCTAGCTAGAGTAATTGACCGGCTCACACAGCGCCCAAATAATTGTCCAAAAATGTAATTTTGTTGCTTATGCTCGGCGGCGTGGCGCACCGGGTCTTGCATAACTTCCCGGAAGGGGTTTCTGGGTGACAAGTTACTTTGGGTAACTTTCCGGAAGGTGTTTCCGGGTGTGAGGTTGTCTTAGGCGACCTTCAGGAAGAGGTTTCCGGGTGAGAGGTTGCCTCGGGGTTTGTGTGCTTGGTTCTTTAGTACTGACGGTATTTTGCGAGGGGAATCTTGGGCAATTGGCAAGCAAAGTGTTGAATTCACCCTAATAGGCGTTACATAGTATTTGTGGCAATCTCGTACTACGACTAGCACGCAGCTTTACGTAAACTGGGCAGCATTTATAACTAGCACTGTACGACCCACCGCACTCAGAGCATGTAGTTACATGCCCGGACTTTACAAAATATACACGTGGAGCTTAGATGAACCCTGGCGCACTTGACACACACATATGGTACGTTGCATCTGGATACCGTGTGACCATGCCGCTGGCAACAATGGCATTATGCAATCTTTGCGGCCTTCCCCGCAGATCTCGGTGAGAGAGAGTATCTCTTTGTTTTTAACTCCCTGAGGAAGCTTGACGATTTAGGTTAGGCAGGGATGCCGTCAGCCACGTGGCCGATGATGATAATGTTATGCGACTTAAGGTCGCCAACAGCCTTGGATAGAGATTTTTCCTTGATTATAATGGGGAACGGCGTTGTGTGCCAGCACTTTCTGAGGGTACTGGCGGAGATAAGGGACGTGATGGGCCTGAGGATCAACATTCTGACCCGAGGCTGCCGACTTGGGGGCTGAAGGCCCTTTTGACGCTGAAGGCATCTAACGGGGGTTGGCTCTTTGGTTGCAAGAAGATAAAGAGGTTCTTTCTTGGCCTTCTTTAACTTTCTTCTTTCCCAGGGTCTGAAATCCATCGGTTCTTTGTCAGACGGGCTGAAGGCCTGGACCTGGTACTCCGAGGTTTTGATGGGGGCTTGGTGGACGGTGGTACTATCACAGCTTCCTTGGGCAAGGCTTGGGTTGGAGCTTCCGTAGATGATGGCTGGGCAAGAATTTGCTTAACAACCGAATTTGTGGCCATCAGGGATGAGTCTTTGCTCTGACGTAGGGTCAGATTAAAGTCCTTCCTTAGCGTGGTGAAGGTGTCCTGAAGGTCCGCTATGATAATTCTAACGACGTCCGAGACGATATCCTGCTTCATGTGGCGGACGTCATTACCACGCAGTCCACTCGGAGTCCATATGTTTATGGTATCGGGCGTCTATTTTGCTGATCTTTGCAATTAACTTCTCCAGCTTCTGGATTTTTGCATAAAGGGTCCCAGTATTTGACAATCGGGCAGCATGGGCGCGGGGCCCTTGCTGGTCGATTCCGCCATGACCGGGGATTGCTTGGTTGTGTGGGTTGCAGTAAAACTGCAGTTACTGCGGATGCTTTTCTATGCTTGTTTGCGACTGTTGACTGACTACTGTTTTTTTTTGTGTGGCTTGGGAGGAGAATCTTCTAAAGACTACAAGTGTCGGATTCACCCACAAGAGGACAAGAGACAGGCGTCTATCAACTAAACTCCCTCACGGTGAAGTTTGAGACCTCAAGCTCATAAACCTTCCGTTGTTGGACATATGCGCCCTATAGGCTGAGGGAAGAGGGTAGAAATTTTAGGAAATGTTAATCGATTGATTATCTGGACGCTTATGTTGCAAAACTTCTTTGTCTGGCTCGGCGAGTCGGGCCAGATCAGGATTGGAGTGAACCTCGAGATTGTTGAAGTACTTTGTGGCCAAAGCTTTGATGTGTCTGCGTAATAGAGGAACCCTTAGATTGCTTTGGATATCACGATTTTGGACAAACCATGGACCTCCAGTGAGCCAGTAGACGTGTATAGCCGGACTTTATTTCAGAGAGAGAGACCACTGTTCTGCCGCAGCATCGGAACCAGAAAATTTTTTGCTAATTGAGCCCCTTGCCAAAGATAATCCACAGATACTTAGCAGAATCGGAAATTTCCTCAGCTGTAACTTGTTAGTAAAAAAATGTATTAATTTTTGACTTAGGGATTGGTCTTTTAAACCTTACAATTCCTCAAATTTCGGGTTTTTCAGCAAGCCATCGGCAGTTTTTAGTAAACAATAAACATATTCTGAGAGTTTTTTATTGTCTACAGGATCTACAAGTTTCTATTGGGGGTTGTTTATTGGCATACTTAATCTTTGGTAATATAGATTTTTATAGTTTCTAGTTATTTTTCTTCTGTGTTAGAAAGTTATCTAGGTATTATGCTACCTCTTTACGCTAACAGTGACTCCAATGAATGTGTTGCTTGTAACCATCTTTTTTGGAAAGTGATATAATGGTGGTTGCGGCATTTTCCTGATTATGGTTTTTGTTTAGCAGGTTAATAATAATAATAATAAATACATTTATTGCCTGTAGTACAAATATTATTACTTATTTACAAAAATACTTAAAAAAACTAATGTTTGGGCAATGGGTTCAAGATTAGACTGAATGTTTTCTTCTTCTTCTTTTCTTCTTTGTTATTGGATTGCATTCTGTTTGTCTTCAACGATTTCAGCCGTAGTTGAGACACTGAGCTCCAGCTTTTGTGCCATTGTATTGGGGGTCTTCCAGGAGGTCTTTTCTATGTCGGAAGTCCCTCTTTGGCAATTTTTGGTAGGCTGGACTTATCCATCCTGTCGACATGGTTTCTCCACTCTCTTCTTCTATTGCGGCCATATCTCACCACATCTTGTATGTTGCACAGCGTTCTGATGTCGTGGCTTCTAATGTGAATTGAATGTAGTAACATTTATCAATTCTTTCTCTTGAACCTATATTTAGGCTAATATGCTATAAATCTAAACTAACTAAGATCTAGAGATCTAGTAGTGGAGACTGGGGTAGCTTTAGGCTTTTGATTTAATTTTTGTTGGTTTCTTGGCTACTTCTGAAATAAGTAGTTTCAGAATTTTTAAAGTTGGTTTTGCATAAAGCAAATTTGAACTCTTGTGACCTACAATTCACAAATATTTGTCGTGACGGGGCTTTGACTGCTTTTTAAAGATTTTTAGAAAAATATCACTTTACTGGTTCGGACAAACACGAGCGACCAAGCCTTTTTGTTTGGATTTTTTTGCGGCAGTTTTTTTAAGCTTCTATATGGATGGTGCAGTTCTGAGCTGTTCAGCAGTTGTTTTTAGAGGACAATTGTCCAAGTAGTAGTTTAGCTCTAGGGTTGCCTTCTACTGAAGTCTAGAGCATGGTGTAAAGCTCTTGTTTGGTGCTAAGTTAGATTTTGTTGGTCATAGTTGTTAGTTTGTTTATGGTTAGTTTGGGTACCGACTTTTAATTTTTTTTAGGTTTTTTTAAGTTAAGTTATGATCATATCTGGCACCTCTGGTTGGAGTACCGATATGTTCCAGTTTGGTAATTAAGTAGTTGAGTTAGGTTAAGTCATTTTTGGACAATGTTGAATTTTGATTGTGCTTTGCACCAAATGTTTTTAATATGAAAGATTTAATGACAGTTGTTACTAATACGTCAGAGGTTGGTACAATAACTAGTTTCTTGATAACTAACACTAGGACGAGTGGGCGGGAACACAGTTTATAATAATTTGGCCGGTGGTTTGGTACAGTGTTATAAATAATACTTGACCAAATTGTTGGCCCACTATTGCTGCTACTCCTGATAGAGCACTATAATTTTTGCCATATGACCGCTTGGACCAGCACCCGTCAGCTACTACAGCTATTAATGGTACTCCATGTTCGTCAACACTTCCAATGCTCCTTGCATACTCAGATTCCTGACGAGCTGCCGCCTCCATCTGATCTATTGCAGTTTTTTCCCATTGAGCAGAAACCAATGTATTGTATTTTCAATAAGTATTTGAAGCCAGATATGGAATATCCATGATTGAAAACATTTCTTCTGCATTGTAAAAACCTATACCAATACTAGTTGTAGCTGTTACGGAAGCAGTATTGATGTCCATTTCTTTACTTGTTAGTTTATTCAATGCAATTGCTAGAGTTTCATTGCACAAATACAATTTGCTTTTCAAACCTTTGCGGATTTCTTTTTTAAAGCAAAGATTATTAAAGTTGCACCCAAATGCAGGATTGTAACTCAAGACTCTTTTTAGCTCTTGAAATAGATGGCTAATATCAACAATACGACATCCTTCAAGTTTGTTTTCAAATACCTATAAAACACAAAGTCTTATACATATTTGATATACAACGTGAGCAACAAACATTGTCGCCTGCTTTTTAACTCCTCTAACTCATACTTTTTTAACTCAAATTATGCCGTAAATCAAATATTTTTGCAAACAGTTTAAACAGTTTTTATACAGATGTTTATCTCATTAAGCCGAGTTTTTATTGCTAAATTTGTTCTCCTAATAAAAAAAAAATGTGAATAATTATTCTCCGGGCTCTAATATTAATTAACAATTACGTGTTAAATAATATACTGACTTACCTTTTAACTTTTTACCCTTTATTAAATGGGCAATATTTCCGCGCCTTTTTTTTCTAAAGGCTTTAGTGACACTTCGCTTATTAGCTGCACCTTTTCCCATTATGAAAAAAATGGAAGATCACAAAAATATGAGTAAAACTGCAAAAAGCAAACACAAACAACAGTAATATAATAAAACGCAATTTTTAATATCCGTGCAGTGTTCGAAATAACAACGCGTCTGATGTTGAAAAGAAACCGGTTATTTTGTAGGCGTTGCTTAAAAATGTGATGCGCAATAACAGTCAATATTGGGTGTCTTACGCGCACAGATTAATATAGTGCCGCTGTCTCCTACTATGTGGCAGCACATTACTATTGCCAAACAATCAATTATTTCATTTATGTAAAGTCAAGAATGCGGCGTTATTACGCAAATTCTAGCTACAAAAAAATTTGAGGTAACTTGCAAGATATTTAATTCCATTTCGATGGAAGGAATTTTTATAAAACGCAATATAACTTACGTAAAAAAATGTTGAAATAAATTTTAAAAATTAAGATAGTATGCAAGCTTTATCCATCATAATTAATTAATTACAATATTATTCTTAAAACCCCACCATCTAACGGTAGATAAATGTTTAAGCTTTTTAAATCCGGTCTCGGATTGTTATTATGTTAACCGATGCATTAGTTATCTTGGCGCCCGTATACATGTAATTCCCTATACTGGCTAGGGGTATAGAGGCCTCTTAAGTATGCGTCAAGTGCGCCGTAGCATATTCTAGCTGTATGTGCAAATTTATTTCAAGTAGAAGGCATAAATATTTTTTTTCCTAAATCCCAATTCAAGGCACCAGTCTCTCAATAAGCAGATTCTCGCTTTTCCTCTTGGCACTTATTGTCCGCAAGGATCAATTTTATGCACAGGCAACGGAAAATCAAGCGCAAAACACTATCAGTAAAATATCAGATTTTCCATTGTTGGTTCAAGCGAGCAAAGCTGATTTTATTTTTTTGCTTAATAACCTAGAAACAGATTATTTGTCCGATTGTCTGAAATCCAGACATAGTCGAGGTACAAGTTTTCTCCAAACACTATGCAACACTCATATGGCTAGCACACTACGTGCACTTCAGATATTTCCCAATTTTTACTAAAGTAGAAGATCCTTGCACTATAAAATGCGAATTCCTAAGAATCAAAGAGGGGGGACTTTAGTTGGTAGGCGCTCGTAAAAGTGAATCCTACACTTTTCAAGTCTTTAGGAAGATTTTTCTTTTTTAAGAAAATTTAAATACTTTTGGCGTAGTTGGTCCATATGTAACTATTCTTGTTGCAGTTTCCTATCTTTTATTTGTACGGGTAGATAGTAATATTTGTCCTCGGTTTAGTTTAGTAGTAATAGCGTAGTTTATGTCACTAGATAAAGTGTATTTAATGTTATGAAAAATTATTTTTTAATTTTCATTTGCATTTTACGTATATCGCTTAACATAACTCAGAATTTAGTTTTATCTAGTAATACTAGAAGTCACATACAATGTAGATTTAATACCGTCATTATTTAAACGATAAAATAAAAATGTGATGTGCTTACTTTACGATAGTAAGTAGTAAATCAAAAGAACATAGTATATTTGCGGCTTATGTATTTCACTTTATAGAATCATTAAAGAATATTTTACATTTTAGTTAATTTCTGTATATAATGATCATTTTTAACTATTTTAAAAGAGTAATAATTACTTTTAAGATTGTAAAATAATGTTTTGAATGAAAAATCTTTGAAACTTTTAACAACTTGCAAGAAATCTCTGTAGCTGAATTCTCCAACGTGAGAGAGAAAAAAGAACGAACGACTTCATTAATTACGAGTTAAAAAGGCGGGAGTGAGCTTGTGAAAATGTATCAAATTTTTACCGCCCGCTGAACACGGAGCATTAACTTTTTCCAAGTAATACATTTTTATAACAATGTATATTGTGGTGTGCACGTAAAATGCACGTAGTATTTTATGAAATTATACAAAGTATAATACCAATTGTGCTGTAAACGAAACTAATAAACCTGACGTTTATAGTTTAATTTTGTTTGTAATTCAGTGACTGAAATGGAAGAAATTTTAACAATATCAGTCACGTTCTACCCTCGTTCTGCACATTGTATGTTATTAAATTAATTTTGTTTGGACCTGTAGGGTCGCAGCATGGTTATACTTTTAGGATGTTGAAAATCGATTTGTTTAATGGGAATTTGAATAACATTAAAAATGCTTTTGGTAGCGATCGACAAATTTAATGCTCGGTAGGGTAGATTTTCGTTTTATAAAGTGTACTCTAAAGAAAAAAATTAACATATTGTTTTCATTATTCATATTAATGAATTAATGATTTTATTTTATTTATTTATTTTATTTTATTTTTACATTACAGACATGTTTCGATGAGTTATATCATCATTATCAATGTATATATATATATTATATTTCAAACTAAAAATATTGTTTTCATTTATAAAAATCAGTCTCTTAATGGAGATTAATATGTTTTTGTCAACCAACTAGCAGTTTTAAATCTACTAAGTTGTTTGTGAAACATACTAAACTAGATATTGATTAGGTATGAATGAGACATTTAACAATTTTGTTTTTTCAGTTAAATCATTAATTTTGGAGATTGGTTGATGCTTATTTAAAATTTAATAAATGATTATAATCTACTTGTAGGGAATAAAACATAAATTAAATCATATTGCAGAAAAATTAAATAAATAAGAAAAATTAAATTATTTATTTAAAAATGCACAATTTTAAACTTTGTTTGGTTTATTTTATTAGCGCAACATGTGTATGTACAAAGTGGAAAAACCTATGTTGTTTAATCAGATATACAGTTTATTCTTTACTGTAGTTACTTATAGGCTCCACTAGGCTCTATGTAATTCTCAACGGAATTTCTTCTCATTGATATCATTTCTCCACCAACTTTCTCGACGGCAGCTTCTTTCTGAATTTATTTGGGTGGTTCAGCAGGTGGTTCAGGCCGGATATTATTATCTAGGTGAAGTATGGTGGGGGCATTGTATGTGTAGTCAACAGTTATGGTTGTCTGGAGCGTAAGTGGTGACGTTGGCTTGTTCTTTTCAAGGTAAGTAGCCTGGCTTTGCCTCTTGGAGTTGTTGGTCTAGATTGGGTAGTATACCGGTTGGTATATTTTATTATCCGTATTTTGTTAAGTTGTGTCTTAACAGCATATTCAAGCAGTTTTTGGATCGACTTCTTTAGTTTAGCGTGACAGCGCTCGACCGGGTTTATATGTGGATGTATATCCCCATCGATAGATTAGATGCTTTTCCAATGCATAGACGGATGGTTTACTAGTTGCTGACAGCAGATACACTGGAACAGGGCTTTTAATTGTTGTGAGCCAAGCTTGGTTTGGGAACATATTAGCAGATAGCGGCGAATGTGGATTTTCACATCCGTTTTGACTTCCAGCCAGTGTGGTACAAGCCTAGTTTAGAATTGCGGCCAGATGGTGTGGTAGCGGTTGATTTCCTTGTATTTTAGTCCATATTTTTGCAACTGTTTTAGAGCTTGACGGAGATGATAAATGTGTTTGTTGTGATTTTGGAACAATATTATATGATGCCGCTTAGGTAAACCAGGAGAATGGTGCTCAGAAGCCCATCCAAGACTCTTCTTGAGTTAAAAGGGTTTACGTTAAATTGGAAGGTGCTTTTATCCGGTACCGCAAAGAAAGTATATGATTTGTAGTATTTTTCCATCGATGTCTACTAACCGGTGGTCAAGTCGAGCTTGTTAATAATTTGAGTATTTTCAAAGTCTTTTAGAGTCTTGAATTTTTAGAAGAGAAGCAAATTTGGTTTTGGTGAGATCAACTTCTTATAATCTATACATAAGTGTGGTTTTCCATATTTTCTATTTATCAGTGCCACCGGAGTGTAAAAATTAATGCTGCTTTTTTTATTATCCTATTAGTAAACAACTTATAAATTTGTTTAAAAATCTGGGTTTTTTGGCAAGCATTGTGAGTACACTCTGGAGGATTGTATCGGAGTGTTGTCTACAAAGTTGATTTGGCGGGTGATTGTCCGTTTTATTGTCCGTTGAATAAATTTTAAATTCTTGGAGTAGGTTTATTAATTGGGTTTGATTTGTGAATGAGTTGGTGGGAATTTGAATTTCTTTTGATTGTTGTTGCAACTAGTATATGTTAGATTGGCGTTTTTTTTTTCTGTAGTGCAGGCATTAGCAGAAATAGTCAATAATAATTTCTTAATTCTTCAACCATTGGTAGCCTAGTATCACCTCTTTTTCCAAACTAGTTGTAAAAAAATAAGAATGATTTAGCATTGATAGCCAATCTTAATGGTTGCCTTCACCGCGCTCGTAATTTGCACTAAGGTTTTTGGGTCAGCTTGTTTGGTTTTTCTGTTTGATAGTTATGCTTTTGGTAGGCAAAGGCGGTTGATGTTATATTTTGCACCCAAATCTACTAGAGCTTGGTTTTGGTGTTTTTTGAAGTTTACGGTGATGGTAGAATACTTTTTTCTACGGTTTCTATACTTTCAATCAGTGCTGGATGTTTGGTAACTGTAGGTTTGTTTTTGAAAGTTGTTTTATTGGTGTCTTTTTTTTATTTTTTCTTTGGCGATAATTGTTGTTGTGAAATTGAAACAAGCAATTTACGTTGATTGGTTTACTTTCTACTTGTTTCCCAACTGTGCAAAGTTGGCAAGAGTGTTTGCCGTAGTTGGTGGTTGGTGGGCCAAATTGGTTTCTACTTTTATAAAAGTTTTTACCACATGCTCAAAAAATTTAAAGTAATTATATCTAACTAGATTTAAAGTTCTACCAAGGTTGCAAAAGTGCTAAACATGACCTTTTTGGAGTGATGCAGAGCGGTATAGCTTCTTAGGTAACTCTCTACTCGTTAAGTGGTAATCTTCACTGGGTCCGTGTACTGTCAATAAATTTGTTGTTTTGAGTTTACACAAGTTAGGCAGTGCATTTTGTGTATTAGTCTTTAAAGGTTTTTGTTGTTCTTTTAAATTGTTGAGTCACCACTCTGTAATGGAACCATCTTTGGGATTATTTGATTTTGGAAATGCTGTTCAAAAGCTTTGAAAAATGATTCCAAATCTACATAGGGTTTTTTGCTAAAGTGTTTTGGGCGGGCATTTTTGGCTTTTTTGATGAATGGATATGGCTTGCAAAAAATGTGTTACTTTAACTTTGTGGCTAATTGACTGTTGGATTGAAAAACGGGCCTATTTATACTTTATTGCTGTCATCCATATTTAATATTCATTTATACTTTGTGTTGGCTCGTGATTAGCTAAACACATTGCAAGTAGTGCCACCTAGCAGCCGTACTAATTTCTTTGTAGGCGATAAAATGTTGAGTTTTTTAAGTAAAATAAAAATGTTTTTGGTAACTTTATTCAAGTATCATGCTTGGTTTGAGTCTATGGATTGATTGTTAAAAATTTTGTAATAAGTAAAAGTGTCTACAATGGGTTCCATTTGGTGTCGAAAAAATCATAAGTTTAAAAATTTGAGGCACGGGTTTTTATGCAAAACTTGCGTTTGACGTTGTTATCAATTTCAAGTAAATCGCTTTTGCCACTTTGTATTTTATATAATATTTACTTCGGTAAATTTTTATGCGTGGATTTGTTGTGCAAAATTTTTGTTGTCGTAAATATCGATGACAAAATCCGCAGGGTAAACAACCTGGTTGGCGCACGGTGCCAACTTATACTATTTTGTTGCTTGAGATAAAACTTTTCAAGCAAATGTAGTAGTTTGCAAATGTAGGTAGCCCATAGGCTAGTAATGGGCAAATTAAACCGCTAGGAGATACGGCATTTATTTCTGTTGTTTTTAAAAAGGCGGTAGAGTACTTAATGATTGTGTTAGCTAAATTGGCGTTTACTTCTATTATCCACTCGTAAATCCAATCCATGTTGTGTGCAATGGTATTTGTCACGTTGGTGATAAATAGGTCATGACATTAACTTACTAAAAACAAAATTTTTGTTTCGTAAACAGATAATGTTTGCCGTGCTGTAAAAGTTTTAAGAGGTCTGGGAGCCTAAAAATGTTAAAAAATTGGTTGTATTTATTTAAAATTGTGATTTGCACATTTTTTATTTTTTTTTTAATAATCAAATTAATGAGAAAACGTTAAATCCTAACGTAACATTGTTCGTAAAATGTTATGGATCACCTTTTTTGCGTGTTTTGTGTGTTTTATTCTAGCTTCTGGATTTTTTTTCAACTTCTTGTTGATTTGAGGAACAAGATCGAGTCTTTCAGTTTTTCAACTGCCTTGTTAGGCTTTTGGTTTTGCCTTAAATTGGCTCTTTCTGTAGAAAACCTGATCCATGATAATAAATAAAAAAAATTGTTAATTAAATGTGATAAATCACAAATAATTAACAAAACTGATTTGCAACAAAAGTAGCATTTAACTCTTTCTGCAATATTGACTGGATGGTTACTGGCAGTTAAATAGCTTACAAAATTTTGAAATAATTTTTTGTTGCTCTGTACTAACGTTTGATTGGCCAAGAGCATTGCTGAGTGAGTTTATGTTACAATAAACAACGCAACCTAGTGGTTGTAACAAAGCCTTATGATTAATTATTGAACTGTTATAGAAATGTTGGTCCTATACTCACTAACTTTGCCTTCACTTGAAATGTAACTTGACTGAAATGAGCTTCATTTTAACATCAAGCCCAGCTTTAAAAGAATGTTATAAAACAAATTTTGACATTTATATTTTATAATAAATTAATGAAAAAAATTGATTGACAAAAAAGTTTTTTTTTGCGAATTAAAAAGCAGCATTGTGAATATTGGCAATATTGCTAAATCTATCCGGATCCTAGCAAAGACATTATTTATAAATGCATGCTACAATACAATCTTGACATCAGCTAAGCTTGATTCTGAGCTGAATTTAATTCTGAGTTGCGCTTGGTCAAGTTACGTTGGAGAATCCAAGCGATAATCTTTTATTTGATCTATAAATCAGTTTTTGAGCGAATATAACGTGGCATTTTATATTTACACTTCTTTGGCAAATTTTGTACAGCTACATTGCTTAACCCGACAGCATGTACTCAACGGTGTTGTTCATCTGCGGCAAGCGAAGAACGTATGTTATGGGTTGTCCTCTACTTTTCAATCTGCACATTTGTTGCCGTCTGTACGGTGGAATCTCTTGAGATACGTTTTGAAGCATCCGTGTCCGCTTAGGAGTTGGCTCAGGTAATAGTCGACAAAACTAAACTTTCTCGTTGTACACGCAGATAGGTCTTTTATTATCCTCTTACTCTACGCCGCTTTTTTGGTATTTTGGTTCTATATTATTTTATTTTAAGGTTACTTCTTTTTAGTCTTTTCTTACTAAGCTGATTTGCTTTGTATCTCTCTTCTTTCATTTTGGCATGTAAATGAATCGACATGACCGAGACAATCACGAGGGTGGCTACCGTAGATATGGTTCTGTACTCGCCAATTATTCTTATCTTCTTTGCTGCTTTAACAGCGTGTCTTTGTGTTTACGGTATCTTAGAGTTTTCCTCTACACCTAGACACCATCCAGCATTATCAAGTGCGCAAGGCTTGCTAGTATTTTAATCTTTCTTTCTAAAAGTTTTCGGATGTTGGGCGTCAGAATGGTTAATGTTTTTACCGTTCTCTCTATCATTTTGATTAAACCACACACCAAGGTACTTTACTGCGTTCTTTGTTGTTATATTGGCATTGCCCACTGTTATTACCGCTTTTACCAGTTTCTTGCCACCGTACAAGATGACGTCCTATGTTTTCTTGGCGGCAATCTTCAACCTTAGCCCCTCAGATTTGGTTTCGATCTTCTCTACAGCCGTGTTCATCACCATGAACAGTTCTTTTTCTTCTTCTTCCTCTTCCGCCGTTGTGATAATGCTGGTCTCAGTACGCTGTTGTAGTATATAGTTTATAGTATTGAGGCATTTTTAATGTCAACCGTGGTAAACATGCACATTTTCTTGATTTTATAAGCATTCTTTCGTTTTATTGGCATCAATGATAGACCTCCCTTTAAGAAACCTAAACTGGCAGTTGGGTATGTGACTTTCTACCTTCTCTTTCAATCTATTCGCGATTAGTTGTTTGTATATTTTTTACAAGGTATTTATTAAGCAGATCAAACTAAACTTTAGAGCTTCGTTTGTTTCTTTCTGCTGTTTCCTAAGCAGCACCAATTTCAACTGTTTTCATACCTTGTAAAAGCTACTACTCTGGTTCATCACCTTTAAGATGATATCAGGTGCGGCCTTTACCACCTTTTTTGTGATTTTAGGAAGTATCCGGTCTGGTCCCAACGCTTTTTTGTCCTTAAGATTTGCCGACGATTCTTGTTGTTCCTGCAGAGTGACGGTTGCAGTCACCTCCTTCTCCACGACTGCTGGCCATATCACCAACAGGTGCTTTGAGAACAACTGTTAGGCCACTTACATCTGCTTCTTATCTCCGAGCTAGACACAGAGTCCAGGCTGAACTTGTCCGTGACAATTTTATACCCCAGACCCCACACGTTGCTCTCTACTTTATCTAGAAGCTTCTTCCAAGTCTTTTTTTGCCCACATTATCGCTTTGTTAAACTCTGCTGTCTTGTCCTCCAGGATTTTGCACAATTGATCCTTTTGCTGCTAGTCGATCTTTTTCCTGTTGGCTATAACCTAACCTTACTTTAAACAATTTTCAATATTGTCATTTTTAAGAATATTATCATTTAAGCCAAACACATTAAATTAGTATCTTTTTTATTGTAATCTGGTCCGTCGTATTGAATGATAGTGCTAAATTTTTTGATAAGTTACATAAACCGTTTGTTGTTTCTACGTGAACTTATGATGACTGAAATTGGTTGCCCAAAGCTAATAGTACGAGTATACGATAAATAACAAATTATTACTTATTATTTATTCTACAAACAATGGATTTAATAATTTAATTGAAGGTAGGTAAATTATTTAAATGTACATTAAAAAGTCAAGCAAGAGAATACCCCGCTGTCTTCTAAGATGGTGCTATAATTATTCACAGCTGCCTAAAGACCTATGCACTGGTTTGGTGTCTTAAAACTAAGCTAAAACATACGCAAACCAATTAAATCAGTTGCAACAAATACGATGCCAACTGAAGCCATGGAATCAATCCTGTGTTTGCTATTTTTAGACATTTATGTCAAGGATGTCAACTTTAGCAACTGCGCCTGAATGCAATTGGATTCTAGTACACTGCGGGGAGAGCCGGCAGGCTCTGTTGCTTTTTGGATGAGGCTGTAAAAAAACACTTCTTTATTTAGGCCTAAAGACCTATGCACTGGTTTGGTGTCTGAAAACTAAGCTAAAACATCCGCAAACCAATTAAATCAGTTGCAACAAATACGATGCCAACTAAAGCCATGGAATCAATCCTGTGTTTGCTATTTCTAGACATCTATGTCAAGGATGTCAAGGAACTTTAGCAGCAATGCGCCTGAATGCAATTGAATTCTGGTACACTGCGAAAAAAGCCGGCAGGCACTGTTGCTTTTTGGATGAGGCTGTAAAAAAACACTTCTTTATTTAGTATTTAAGAAATCCTAGACTGCACACAGACGTGGGAACAAGGACAAACTCCTTCAGATCTTTACTTATGGCACAACAACTTTCTAATGCTCTGAAGCAAGTGTCTACTGGGTAAAAAACAATTTAACAAAGTAGGCTGTGTTTAGGTAGATGGATTTGCGCGCAAAGGGCCGACTTTTAAAACGTGTTAGCTTGAATTTTAGACCGCATCACTATTAAAAAACCTATACTAAAAACAATTACAGTCAATGTTTTTAAAGTACGGTGCTACAACAATCTGGGCTGGGGACAGGCAAAAGAGGCAATGATTACTTCAAAACCCTAAAATGGCAGACTACTACTTGCAACTGTACAGAAAGAACTTGGAAACTATTACAGAGATCTTGGCAGGACACTTTTAACTAAGAAAACACATGCATATTATGTGTATTGTAAATAGCCAATATGTAGAAGATGTGAAATGAAGATGAGGCAACCGAGCATGTACTGTATACTTGCTAGTCACTCTCCTACGTAACAGAGTTCATGTGAAGGAATTACTAGTTTGACCTGGTTAGCATAAGGAAAACCTCTCTAAGCTCCTTTTCAGCATAGATCAACCACATAGGCTAGTTGTGTGCTGGGACGGCGGAGTAAGGTTATTACGGAGGAGGTATAAAGAGCCTAATGAGACCTAAGCGCAGTGAAAATGGTTTAGTTTTCAATTCAATCCAGAATCCAGAAGTCAGGAGTAATTCAATTTTTTTTCTTTTTTTTATTTTTTATGTCTAGTTTTAAATAATTGTGGATGTAATGTTTTTTTTTTTTAATATTTTGTAAATAAAGTTTTATTATTATTTATATTTTTGTTTACATGATTATTGCTTGCAGATATAGAGACACTTATCAGACAAAATTGTTTGTCTGTCTGTACTATTATTATTATTATTAATAGATTAGATTAAACCTTTTTGTTAGCATAATTAATTCACGTATTTATTCTAAATCTAAAACAAAACAAAATTTCAATAATAGAAATGAAGCAAAACATTTTTTTTTTCATTGATAATAAAACAATGTCTGCCTATCTTTGCATACTTTTTCATACGCGTGCTTCTCTTGCCTTAGTACTGTGTTTGCGATAGAGTCAATCGACTACGTTAACGATAAATTCATTTAATCATAATAACTAACTATTGAAATTAAAAATAAGAGCCTACAAGTATTAATTTTGCAAAAACCTCTATATATTATTTTACATCCATTTATTTAATAGATTTTCTAATTAAGTGTTAAGATCATTACCAAAATAGTTTCAGTATTTCGAAATCACTCAACAATTCATTACTATTGCATTATCAGGTGTATTCCCATTGAATCCCATTGAAATGTCTATCATGTATGAGCACGAACATTTCATGCATTATATGTATAAATCGATATTGCATTGCTGCTGCACTTTTAAACATCTCCTTGAACACATGCATTACATTTCTACAAATGAAATTAATTAGTTACAAGTATGAATTTGTAAGCACAGTAAAAACACATTTAATACTGGGGCACAGAAATTCATTTCAGTTAGCGGAGAAAAATAAACCCCCGTACAAGAGCATTCCGCCAACTTGTTATAAGTTCATCCCTACAGAGTAATCAAAAGCTTTCGTAATTTCACCACGCCGTATTTAGATATAGATTATTCTAAAGGACGAGATTCTTTATATAATAAAGTTAAAAAAGTCCGCTTTTCCTTTCTGAAGAGAAAATATGAATTATACAATGTTGCCAATTAATTTTAAAATGAAAATTTTCTGAAATAAATTCCTTTGAATAAAAACTAATTAAAACATAATATGTAATAAAATTTTATCTTTAATTGCAACTTACAAATAATATTCCTAACTTTATATTTAAAATTTCTTTTAAATTTTAGAATGTAATCGGTTTCAAATTATTACATAAAGTTCTAATTAACTTTTCTGTTTGTTTCAGTTTTATCGTTTGATATTAGTAATCGAGAAGTAAACATCGATTAAGGTAAGAAGTTTTAATCTTATTTATTTAAAATTATCTCAATAATTTTAAAGTGGAACAAGAAGAATTACTCCAATTTGCAAATCCTTTCAGCATTACTTTTATTAAGTTAATATTGAGTCTTTAATAAATATTTATTAAAATCATATTACAGATTATAAATAAAATATAATAATAAAACACAAAACAAATTTTTATTATATAGAAATGGGTAGTTTTCTTTAATCGTTGCAAATATTTTAGTTTCTACAAATGCATTCTATTCTCAAAACAAATAACAACAGTCTAAAATCAATATTCAATATTTAATTTAAACAACAATTTCAATCTGAATATTTACTTGCACGCTATAAAGACATTCTGAAAAGTTTTAATATATACTAGCAAGCAAACGTGCTTTGTATATTTGGTTTTCTAAAAACTTCACTTAACTTTCAACTAGTTTGTGCAGTTTAAAATGTAGATGACCCACACTACAGACAGGCTTTTAAAGGCGGGAATTAGTATACCACATTTATCGAACGATGGACTTTTTTAAAGTTATCTGGCTACGTTCGAAACATAATTTCCTGACTCTTCAAGTTATAATTAAGTTTTTTTGTCTGTGCGAGCTATACACTTTAATATTTACAGAGCATTCATACTCAAATGCCTCCGATAACTTCTTTAATTACGAATTAAACTTGAATCATTCTTGATTATATGAAATTTAGGGCAGACTGTAATATAATGAGTGCGGGGTTCCAATAAAAATCTGATAATGAATTTAACGGAGCTTCACATAATTTCCTGATCGATGGTTTTGAATTATAAGGAAATGGAATTATAAGGGTGTCTGCAACGGGATTGGTTTTTATATGGTAATTACAATGTATTGAGCTATAAATAAATAATTTTATTATTGCGCTTCATCAATTTCAATTTGATTTGTGGCAATTTGTTTTGAAATTCATTTATTATTAAATAAATCTATTTTATTTGTAATAAAATTAATTTTTAAGTATTAATTTATTGATGTAGAATAAATTATTATTCAGTTTATTCAATTAAATGGATGCAAATATAATCATGTAACAATTATAAATTAAATTGGTAGTATATAAAGGTTTTAATGATAAGTAAAAAAGTATCAAAAGTACATAAAAAAGCTTTTGCCCAATCTTTACATTTACTTTTACTGATGCTGTAGCACAGATTTATTTGTTATAATTATAATAAATTTCAGATATTTATTTCACTTTTCAAATATCAATTTTACAAACGGCGTATTTTTATTTCTGATATATTATGTTTCTCTCATTTAAAATGATTTTATACTAAACATATTTTAACTTTATTTTGCCTATTGATTATAATATTGTTGGCGCAGTTATATTGATATTTTATTTTTCTAATTGTTTATTATTTAAGTAGTTTGGAGTCTGACACCATCAATATTTTTGCTGATCGTTTATCCGCTATATATTTTTCACATAATAAAAGTTTTCTACAGTGTTTCCTGCATTTTGCAGTAATAGCATTTATTAGACTTTGTCACTTTTATTTGCTTTATGTAACTTCTAAAGAATTCTTGTCCGGTTTGAACTTATGTAATGTGATATTTTATCGATAGATATTTTTTCTTATTTACATTTGGAATTAGAGTTAGATTAATAATACTTTCTAAGTAGTATTCTTTAAACAGTCTGTTTTGTTTACTTCTATCCCGGGCTTCTTGTATCCAGTTAGCGCGATGCGTTTCACATCGCCTGTCCATCGGGTCGGTGGGCGTCTTCTACTTCTGTACGTTGCCTACCTAGGTCATCACTCCAGGATCTTTTTAGTCCATCTGACGTTTGGCATCCTTGCAACATGCCCGGACCAGTTTCATTTTAGTTTTGTTATTTTTTTAATTGCATCACTAACTACAAATCGCTATCTTATTACTTCGTTTTTGAGTCTTTCTTTCAATGTGATTGCGAGCATGGAACATTCCATCACTAGTTGTGCTACCCTGATCTTTTAGATGGACTTTGGTGTGAGCGTTAGAGTATCTGTTAGGTATGTTGGATCTAGTAAGATGGATTGGTCAAACACCTTGGTTTTAGGCAGTTGGGGATGTCAAATATAAAAATCTGTTTAAGTTTTCCATAGGCTTTTCATGATAGTCTTAGCCTTCTTCTAATCTCGTGTGTCTGGTTGTCTCAACCTATTTTGATTTTGTGACCTAAATACTTGTATTAGGGTTTTGATAGTTTGCAGGTGGTCGATTGATACAGTATTGTATGCATGCCTAAAATACGGTTAATATTTAGAATTGCTTATTTCTGTTAGATGGAATCTTTGTATGTATTTTATAAACTGCTACTGCGTACAGTACTATAAAAAACATAAATAGTTGTTTGGCATTTTATTCTTTTTTTTTGCGTGATTTATGGTTATGATTGATAAGTCATTTTTGTTTTTTATTAAAGAGGTGCTTGTTTTGCTTAAAAACTCTATTATAGTTTATAATAGTGTTAAGTCATAAAACAAATTTTGTACGACGTTGTGTAGATCTATATTAAAGATAAAAGAATTTGATTTTGATAAGGTTAGGTTAGGCCATTGTTTTTTAATTTATTTTTTTTATTTTTAAAGGGTTGATTGTTTTGTACATTAAAAATTGTTATTAGTGCTGCGATTTTTTTGGTTCTGCTATGTTTTGAATCTTTTGCCAGTTTTTGTGTGACGCGCATTATTTATCAGCAAACCGTATTCTTTGTTTTCTATTCAAAGTTGATTTAGTAATTGTATTTCAAAGATTGATATTAAATAGGTCTTCAATGTTGTAAGCATACTCTATTATAGTATATATTAGTGTTAAGGCAAGCAACAAATTTTGCCTTCCTCTATATTAAAGAAAACTAAATTTGATTTTGATTAGGTAAAGTTAGGTTAGGTTAAGTTATTGCTCTTCAATTTTATTTTATTATTTTTAAAAAGGTTGATTTAAAATTGTTTTGTACGTTAAAACTTATTATCAGGGCTGCCATTTTCTTTGTTTTGCTCTATTTTGCATCAGCAAACCGTATATTTTGTTTTCTAATCAGAGTTTAATGTCTTGTTTGGTTTTTAAAGTGCTAAATTTGAAGAAAGGTTTTGATATGTTTATCAATATCAGGTCTTCTAATTTTGTTTATTATTCTAGCACAGGTATTAGTACTAGTTGCACAAGTGTGACCTCTAATAATAATAATAATTATTATTATTTTATTAAACCCATCTTATAATAGAATATACATTTAAAATCACATGTAGAAGTATGTTATAAATCACTACATATACCATTAAATTATTAAAATACTAATAATACAAATCTCTCTCGTGGGTACTACCTTGTCGTGGAGAGAGGGCAGAGTAACTTCTGCTTAAGCCATGCCGGCAAAAGTTTAAACTCCTGGCAGGGCTACCCATGCCGAATGGGTCAATAAACAGAAGCCAAACCAAACGTATCCAAAGCTATTCCTGGTTATCTTTCCTATTTTACCTGTCATTTACATTTTTACCTTTAACCTTCTTTCTCTTTCATTCCCAACCTGGCGATAGGTAAAACGCAAACTTTTTTTGTAATTATGTTAAAACTGAATTTACGCCCCCAGTCCGTGCCGTCAGTTGAATCTGACAGGGGCATAAAATCAGTACGGATTTGGCAACTACCGAAGTGGGAGAACAATGCTCCGGTAGAGCAGTAGTTAATTCTTTGGAAGTTGGTGCAACTAATCGGGTTGTGCCAATGGATAATGCTACCCAATTCCCGTTCAATGACAAATTGGACCCTCCAGCTTCTTCTTCGACAAAAAGGAAGAAGTCTGGCAAAGTTATTTTGTCCAATAGTGCCGGTGATGAGAAGGCGGGACCTGTTCCTCGGTTTATCCTAGTCACTAGAGAAGAGGGCAACTTTGATAAAGTAAGCCTCTTCTTAATAAGTAAGTGTTTATACGGACTGATCGGTGATACTAAATTTATTAAAAAGGTCAGAGATGGCTTTTTTGTAGAAACGGTTTCAGCCGCTCTGTCATCAAAATTGCTAAAATGTAACCGTACCTCAGATATGAACGTGACAGTTGCAGCTCATAAAACTTTGAATTCCTGTAAGGGGATTGTCTACTGCAACAACTTTTTAAATTGGGTTATAAAAGCGCGTCGCATTTCTAGCCCTAATTATATATTGACGTTCAACCGCCCTCAACTTCCCACCAACATAAAAGGGGCGTTTTATAGTCTCCCAGTCAGGGCATATATTCCGGCACCAATGCGTTGCTTCAAATGTCAAAGGTTTGAACACAACGCTGCTCGTTGCTCCAAAGAGCAGATTTGCGCGTGTGGCAAACCTCTGCATGAAAGTAGAAAATGTCAACAGCCAATTTCGTGTATCAATTGCAAAGGAGAACACTCCGTAAGATCACGTAATTGTCCGAAATATAAAGAAGAATCAAAGAAATCATGACTAAGAACAAATTATCGTAGTTTAAAGCACGTAAATTGATATCAATCTCAACACCAATAGCCAAAATATCGTAAGCCAAAGCGACGACTGAATTGGAAAGCTCGAGAAAGCTGCACTAAGCGGACACATTCAGCATCCTGCAGCAAACAAACCACCAATACCGGTCATCCAGACCAACATGCCCCGCCAAATCCTCCGGGACAACAACGGTTAAAGAGAACTGTACTCTTCTTAACCAAAAACGTGAGGGAAACACTTCCACACATTTTCAGGTTGGTCTGAAAACCGACCTGACTATACTTGTTTTGGCAAATACGCCAAAACAAACAGATAAGGATCAGTCGAATCAGGGTAAACGGAAGCGGGATGGCCCTTCTTCCAGCAACCGTGACAACAAATTCAGTTTGGCATCAGAACTTTCTGTTGTCGACAGTGGCAGAAACAGAGGCAGAAGAAGAAGGAAACCTGGCTGTAAAAAGAGCGTTTTCAGCTTCTATTATGTTTTTTTAATTAAATGTTGTTTTGTATCGGCACTGCAGTCTTTTACAACAGCGGTGTTATTTGTGTACTTGTATTGTTTTTTCCATTTTAAGGTTTTGGCAATAAAGAATTTTTTATCTTTAATGTCATCTGTGATATTAGTTTTAAGTTTTATTTATTGTATGGTTCTGGCATCGAAGTCTTTTAGAACTTTGATGTTATCTGGGATATTAATTTTAAGATTTTATTGTTTACTTTGTCTACGTCCAAACATCAAAGTCTTTTTACAACTTTGGTGTTTTATTTGTTTTGTGTTAACTTATTTTAATAGCTGTCCGTCTATTACGTGTTATTTATTTCTTAATTTATTTTATTTTTTTAATAACTGTTTAAAACTATAGAGACAATAGTACAGTGGAATTGCAACGGTTGCAAACGCAACTATTGTGAGCTGAAAATGATCCTGGTAAAGCACATGCCTTTTTGCGTGTGTTTACAAAAAACGCACTTCAAGTCCCAAGAAAATTTTAATCTTTGAGGCTTTACGTGCACAAGAAGTGACGTTCTGCCGGATGTCCAAGCCAAAAGTAGAGTTGCTATTTTTCTAAGGAAAAATTTACCGTTTACAAAAATAACCCTCTGAACTAGACTCCAGGCAATCGCAATCCGGCTTACCATCCCGATAGAAGCCACAATATGCAACCTGTATCTTCCGGAGTTTGATTGGACTCTGGAAGATATACAAGAACTTATTTTGCAGTTTCCCCAGCCCTATCTCTTGGGTATTTTTATCGCCCACAATCCACTTTGGGGTTCCCTAAAGAAAAACACGCGAGGTCGATTGTTAGAGGATTTTCTCGATCAAAGCAACGCTGTCCTCCTCAATACGGGTTCCGACACACACTTTGGAGGTAGGGGTACAAACTTTTTGGCAATTGATTTGTCTCTATCGTTTCCACGTTTGGCCACACGTTTATCGTGGCATGTATTAGAGGACCTTCACGGCAGCGATCACTTTGCCATCGTAATTAAAACCATTGTCAAACAGGTCAGACAGTCCGTCCCCCGTAGATGGTGTCTCGACCGCGCAGACTGGCAAGGTTTCCAAGCCAGTCTGGTCCCACAAGAATCAAATGGTGAAAATGTTGAGACCGCCGTGAAAGTTTTCACTAATTCTATTGCCTGAGCAGCAGATGTGTTTGTACCAAAGTCCAGCGGGCAGCAGGCCGGTCCGTCGGTTCCTTGGTAGAACGACGGTATCCGAGTAGCTGTGAAAAAGAAAAAGAAAGCTTTTAACTGTTTCAAAAGAACTCCGACGCAGGAAAACATGATTGCTTTCAAGAAAAAGCGCGCCATTGGCAACTCAATTTGCAACAGCCAGTAGCTCTCAAAATTATAGTAAACAGTTCCTGCGTCAAAAAGATCAATTAAAAACTTAGCTAAATTTTTCTTCCCCTAATTCTTTGCCCTACAACTCTTTCTTTACCTCAAAACAGTTAAAAACGGCAATTAACGGTATGGGTACCTCTTCTGCACCGGGACCAGACAACGTGCCTTATCAGGTTATCCGGCAGCTTCCATGCGGCATCTACCCGGAATCTTGGAGAAAGGCCATTATCCTGCCGTTGTTAAAGCAGAGCAAATACCCAAACAACGTGAACAGCTACATACCAATTTTACTAACCTGCTGTGTCAGTAAGATTTTAGAAAAAATGATCAACAACAAATGTCTGGTGTGGATGCTAGAAAGTAACGGTCTTTTAGCTAAATACCATGCGGGTTTTAGACGAAATCACAGTACCGTTGATCATTTAGCTGTCTAGAAAATTCTATCCAAGACGCCTTTCTAGCAAGAAAACACCTCGTAGCGGTGTTTTTCAACCTTGAGAAGACGTATGACATGATTTGGCGTTATGGAATTTTGCAGAAGCTGCACGCATGGGGATTGAGAGGCCGTATGCCTTTTTTTCATAAATCTTTTATGCGCGATGGCAAATTTAAAGTAAAGGTGGGAACCACTAACTCGGAGACTTTATGTCTAGAGAACGGTGTTCCCCAAGGGTCAACAATTAGCGTTACTCTTTTTACCTTAGTAGTCGACGCTAAAATACACAAAAAAAAAATAATAATACAAATAAAAAAACAGTATATAGATAAAACAAGTAAAACAAGGTAAAATACATAAAATACTACACAATTTTTATAAAAATTCTGATTAAAAATAATCATCCATGCTATAAATTTTTTTTTTTAAATAATTTTAAGTTAGGTTGGTTTTTTATTTGTGTTGGTAGTTTATTAAATATTGCTTTACTTAGGTATACAGGAAAACGTCTGATAAGTTCACTGTTGGGCTTCAGTAAGTAAAGGTTATGTTTTCTTTTTGTATTATGATTATGTACCTTACTAACTTTAGTTAAATTAATGTTAAAAACCTGGCTTGCTACTTCAAATATAAATAAAGAGTAAAACGTTAATATTTTGTCTTTAATAAATAATGGTCGACAGGTTTTTTGAGTTTTAATATTATTTAAAGATTGAACTGGCCTTTTTTCCGACTTGAATATAGATGTTAATTTCTCGTTGGATGCATATCCATAATAACATATCCTGTGCCGCATCCGAGTTTCAAACAATGAATAAAACAAAATTTTTGCAAGTTGTTTGACAGTGTTTTTATATATGGCTTTAATAGCATATGACGCCGACGATAATTTTTTTAGAAGACTTTCAATGTGATTATTCTAACTTAAGTTATTATTGATTAAAATGCCCAAAAATTTTTGATTATATTATATATAATTTAGATGTGATTTAAAGTTCATGATTTTAGTTTTAGTTATATTTAAAAGAAACTTATTTGAGTTAAACCAGGAGTAAAGTTTATTTAAATTGTAATTTCGAGGCTTTTCTGTTTGTTGTTTGTCTATAACTTCATTCATTTGTAAAAAATGGTTTTGTCATTAATTATCTTTGTTGACCTTAATTTTGAATATTTTTAGAAAAAGATTTAATTTGTTGCTGCCTATTTCCAACAAATGTCATGCGGGCAACGGTGTTGAGAAGGAAATTTTAGCCTAGTAATTATAAATTACTGGCCAAAATCAAAGTATAGGATTCTCTCTCTTTTTTTTTGCAATAATAAAGTTGTTGTTTTCTCGACTAACGTACAAGATTTTAGAAAGTCAGCAAGTTAGGACAATAAGAAAGAACTTTTTTTCATTTTACCAACAAGGTTTGAGTTTGGTAGAAACAATAACATTGGCAAGTTAGAAGTTTGCTGTTGAAAACTGAAAGCAGCTAAAGAGGCCAGTGAGGGTTATGTACCTCGTACATTTTTACGTCAACGGCTAGAGCCGGACTTGGTGTACGTAAAGATTAATGGACATTGTAAAAACAACTAGGTTATGCTGTAATTGTTGCAAATTTGGTCATTTGCTTGCAATTGTAAAAAGCTTAAATTTTTTTATTGTTTCAAGTGTGGTATAGAATGATTTATGGTATCAAATTGTCTCGAAAAACGTTAATTAGCCAAGTGAAGTTGTTCTAATTGTTCATCAGCTTTTAGCTCTAATATTATTGTTATGAGTTATGTGTTATCCCATGTAGAGAATGACCAGAGACCGTATCTAGAAGTAGACATTAGTAGGTAAAGCAACTATGTCGCCTGGAAACCAAGATGCAAAAATACAATGGCTCATTAGCATAATTGCATAATTTATAATTTACATAATTAATGCTTATTAATTATACAATTATATCATTTAAATTAATTGCCCATAATTGGCAGTTGCCCCAATTTCCGAAATTAGAATGCATCTAGGAACCAAAACTATTTAGCCCCAGTTCCTAAAATTAGGTTGCACCCAGGAACCAAAACTATTCGATCATCATAAAATATACTTTAAATTATTTATAAAAATTTGTAAAAATGTGACTGTTGAATTCATGGACTACTCACATTATCTTGGGGTTACAAGGCCCACATCTGGCGGATGGTTTTGTTAATATCTTAGTGGCTAATGAAAGTAAATGTATTTGTATCGGTTGTGTGGTAGTAATTTTTTTGTTTTAAGGTACACGTGTTAGATGTGCTTGAGAAGATTTTGTTGGATAAGATGGTAGAAGTACATTTTTATTTGAAGGAAGATGCAATAGATTGTACCTTACTAGTAGAATATGTAATGAAGATAGATTTTCAATTAAGCTAAGATATTATCTGGTATCCCCTCATGCACAGCAGCACATTAACCACGATGAATTGTTGGAAATGTAAAATTTGTGGTTTCTTGCTGGGCTTTTTGTGCCCAAAAAGGACAGGTCATTTTGATTTTGTGTCGATTTCTGCAAATTAAATAAATTCACTAATTGCAATTCATATTTCTAACTATACATCTTGGCTATTTTGGATTGTTTGTGACAAGTGTTACTAGGCGTTAACTTCGTTTATTGGCAAGTGCTAGTATCCAAAGACTTAAAAGACTTTTTTAGCTTTACAGGATTGTTTTCTTTTACGCGCATGCCATTTGGCTTACGTAATGCCCAGGCGACGCGCAGAAAATTATTAGATAACTTGTTGGAGGCCCAACTTAAGAAAGATGTGTATGTTTACCTTTAAGACCTTATTGTTGTTTAGACTACTTTTGAAGAACACTGTCAGGTGTTAAATAAAGTATTTCGTAGGATTCGAGAGGCGAGCTTAACTTTAAGTAAGAATAAATGCCATTTATATATTTAACATAAAAAAAAACAATAATTGACCAAGAATTAAAAAAAAAGAAAACGATATTTGATTTAGAATTATCTACAAAAAACTTTTTCGTCAAGAATTAAAAAAAGCCATATTTGACCTTTTAAAACAATAATAATAATAATAATAATAAAAACATGTTTGTTTGAGAATTATATTGAAAAAACTATATTTGATATAGTAAAAACAATATTTGACCAAGAGTTTTTTAAAAAAACCTAATTTGATCTAGAATTTTTAAGAGAAAAACAATACCTCACAGAGAAATTCTTAAAAAAAAACTAAATTTTACATTTTATAAAGAAAACAATATTTGACAGTTAATTTCTTATAAATATATTTCTTTGACTTAGAAAATTGACATTTGACTGAGATTTTTTTTATATAGACAATTTCATTTCAAACGGATCAGAGCATTGAGAAATTTGCTTTAGTATTTTATTTTAGTTTTTATAACTTATTTATAGTTTTTTAAACGGTTTATGAAAGTATGAAACCCTTAAAAAAGAATTTGACAATTTTTTTTAGTTTGTGTGTCTTTTTTAACTTAATCGCATTTTGTTTAAAAATCGCAAATTTAACTGAAAAAAAAAATAATTTACTAGTGAAATCAATCAAAAATTTGGCGTCATTTTAAGTCTATACCCTGTCTATAAGGTGCAAAAGCTATAAAACCATGTTTTGTTCTCAGTGGGTTTGGCAAAAATAAAAAGTAAAGTAAATTTATTTTTATAAGTTTAATTTACATTTTTTAAACAAAAATTCAATTAAGTTAAAAAACGACAAAAATAAACTAAAAGAAATCGTAAGATTTTTTTTTAAATGTTTTATACTCTCATGAACCAATCAAAAGACTACTAATAAATTATAGAAATTGAAAAAAAAATGCACCTTTCTCCTCCTACTCTGGTCCGTTTTAAGATTTTTTAGAAAAAATACTATGTTTGGTCGATTTTTTTTTAGAAAAAAACTACAATTTACCTGAAAAAATCGATATTTGATCAAAAGTTTTTTATAAAATACTATGTTTGAGAAAGAGTTTTTTTGATAAAATGATATTTGATCTAGGTTTTGTTAAAAAAAAATATTTTATTGATAATTTTTTAGAAAAAAAACATTATTTAATCTTGAAAAACAATATTTTATAAAAAAGATTAAAGAAAAAAGTTGTTTGATCTAGAGTTTACCAAAAAATACTATATTTGACTCAGATTTTTTTATCAAAAACTATATTTTTGAGAAAGAACGATATTTGATCTAAAGTTTACTAGAAAAAACAATATTAGACCGGGAATTTTCTATAACTATATTCGGCAAAGAATAAACGTCAGTTGATCTAAAATTAAAAAAAAAACAATATTTGCCAAGAATTTCTTAGAAACAACGATATTTGGAAGAAGAAGAATTTTATAGCAAAATAATATATGACTTAATTTTCTTGAAGAAAATCTAGATAATTTCTGAGAAAAAACGAATTTAACCAAGATTTCGACGCGATATAACAACCGAAAACGCTGTTGATGCTATTAAATTAAAACTTTATGGATTATAAGTAGAGCACAATATCAACTTGGATAAAGAAACAAAATGACAACAGAAAACATCAGCAAATATACGGAAACACAAAATTTTATTAAAAATACAATAAAAATAGAAAATGATACTTTGATTACAAAAAAGTGCATAGAAGTTAAAAAATTTAAACAAAATAACAATATTTTCATTTTATAAAAAATATAAAAAAGGTCATGAGCATTGCATCAAAACGTATAGGTTTTAAGAGATCTGATATATACGGTTCTGAAAAATTTTAATAAAAAAACTGACAATATTTTTGTCAAACGATACACAACCTATTAAATACAAAAAACTTACAAACGTTTACATGTAATTACTACAGTTTTTTTAAATCTGATTTTCACAATATTAAGGATTATGCATATTAAAATATAGACTAAGACTTTGCACACAGAATTTAATAATAATAATAATAATAATACTTTATTCACGGTATAATCTTACCATTTACATCTACATCAAATATACATAAACAATGATGTTTTACAATACAAAAATAAAGAATACAAATATATCATTCATAAAAGCGCACATATTAGACATTAGTCAGCATAACTTAGCTGACTTCTGAACGTAGATTTAGAGACACAAAATACATTAATATCAGTTGGTAAATTATTTGCAAATCTACACATTCTACCGAGTGGATTGTTGAAACCATAATTAGTAGAATAAGTAGACTCGCAAAATAAAAAAGAATGTCTGCTATGTCTATTATTAGGTGCTACATGGAATGGAAGAGTACCAAGTAGCTCCGGACAATCAATCTCAGACATAACTAGTATTAGTAGATTGTACAATAAAGCGATGTAGCAGTAATCATAATTTGCAGATAATATGCCAGATTTATAAGACAATAAACGACAAAACTTTTTTTGAATTTGTTCAATACTACGGTTATGAATTTCATAAACAGGACTCCAAACTGACGGAGCATACTCTAAATGCGAACGCACCAAAGCACAATATAAAAGTTTAAGTGTACTGGCTGATAAATCCGCGGACATTCTATATACAAATCCTAACATTTTTATGGCACGATTGCACATGATGTTTATATGTTCAACAAATGTAAGTTTATGATCAAAAATAACGCCTAAATCTTTTATTTGTGTGACTTTGTTTAACACTTTAGTGTCAATTATATAGTTAAAAGAAATTTTACTTAAAGTTCTATGGAAACTTATTGAAAAACATTTATCAGCATTAAAAAATAATTTATTAATAAAACACCAAGTATTTATAGATTTCAAGTCCAGTTGTAAAAGATGGCAGTCATTGAGAGATGATATTCTTCTATACATTTTTAAATCATCCGCAAATAAAAGAAATGACGATGAATTGATATACTGTGGGATATCATTAATGAAAAGCAAAAATAAAATTGGTCCACAATGAGATCCTCGAGGAACACCAGATGAAACAAGAATGGGCTGTGACAAAAAGTTATTAATTTTTACACACTGCGTGCGATTTTTCAAAAAGCTGAATAACCAGGAAGTCACATCATGATGAAATCCCAGAGCACTGAGCTTGGCAATCAAAATATTATGACTCACACAATCAAACGCCTTTAAAAAATCGGTGTAGATTGGGTCAACTTGTACTTTAGATTCAAATGCATTTAAAATATCATTTTCATAACAGAGTAAATTAGTAAGTGTGGAACGCCCTTCACGAAATCCATGCTGTTCTTCTATTAAGATGCTTTTGCACATACATTGCAACTGACTAGTTACAATTTTATCGAACAATTTAGGTATAGCAGATTGAATGTAAATGCCTCTATAGTTAGTGATATTCTCTTTGGCTCCAGATTTAAACAAAGGCGTAATATAGCTTTGTTTCCATATTTGAGGAAATTTAGTTTCATTCAATGAAGCATTGAAAAGTAAGTGCAATGGCTTTGCAATAGAATAAATGCACTTTTTTAACAGTAAAGAGGGAATGCCGTCGGGTCCATTACATTTAAGGTTTTCAATTCCCTTAAAAACATCACACAAACTAATAGAAAATTTTGAATGTATTACGTTATTATTAAAATTAAACAATAGAGTTGGATGAGTTTCGTTATCATAGACTGAAGAAAAAAAATCTGCAAAATTTGTTACAAAGTTGTTCCCATTATTACAAGTTTGATCTTTATAATGCATTGTGGCTGGAAAACCATTAGTTTTTTTGTTCTCATTAACAAATCTCCAAAAATGTTTTGAATTATTTTGAATTTTACTTTCAGTTTGTAAAATATATTGCTCGTATTGATGAGCACTGAGATTTTTGCACGTAGTATGAATAGATTGGAATTCATTATAGTCCGACAATAGTTTAGAAGATTTATATCGTTTGTGTATAGTTTTCTTGAGTTTAGTAAGTGATATCAATTCTTTGTTGAACCAAATAGGAAAATTGCTTTCACGCCACAGTTTTTTTAGGGACAAAACAATCAATAACATAATCGATTACAGAGTAAAATACATCAAGACACATATCAATATCACAGTTATAAAATAGTGCAGTCCAATCAACATTCAACAAATAATTATTGATTGCGTTGTAGTCGGCAAGTTTAAAATCATTAAAAACATAATTACAATTTAAAATATCACAGGTAGTATCACATTTTATAGTTAACAAATACGCAGTATGGTGTTGGCTTAAATTTAACAAAACATCTACAGCTTCTATCACAGAAATATCACGATCGTTAGTAAAACATAAATCTAAAAACACACCCTCACTATTAGGAATAGAAATGCATTGTACGCAGTTTAAGAACCCAAATGAATTAGCTACTAAATGAGCAGGGTAACTATCATTACAAATTACTCCTATACCTAAATCATCGTTAACCCAAGAGGCTGCAGGTAGATTGTAATCGCCCAATAAAACTAGTTTACTGCTTGGAAACTCGTCGGCAATAGATTCGACGGAATAACAATGGTCAAGATATTTGTCACTAGTTAAATTAGGTATTAAATATACCGCACAAATTATATAAGACACAAGATTAAACTTAACAACTACAAACAAATGTTCAACACAAATAAACGTGGGGTAAAGTAATACAGATTTGAGGTGAGTTTTGATAGCAATTAAAACACCACCTCCGCTTTGTTTAGGGCTTGTAAGGGCCGAGCGATCACACCTAAATAAATGATAGCCTTTTAGATTTAATTCAGAGTCACTGATGTCTGTAGAAAGCCAGGTTTCAGTGAAAACAATCACATCATAGTCTGATACGGCTACAGCTAGCAAGAGTTTTTTGAGTTTAGTTTTTAAACCCCCGACGTTCTGGTAGTAGATGGAGAAGCCGTTATCATTCCTGAAGATGGGTCCAAGCTGTTAACAGGATTCAGGCTCCGAAAATCCATTGGACATGAAGCAGGACATTTTTGTGAACGACCATAACTCACAAATTTTTTGACAGCAATGTTAGCTGGCCAAAAGTCTTTGCAAATAATAGCTCGAACATGGTCGGCTGGAACCGAGACTTTAAAGCTACTGTAACTTCCAGATTGTACAACTAGATCTACAGCGTCGATTGATATATCGGGGTATTTCGATTTAATGTAGTTAATAACATTGGATTTTTTAGTTTCGCGTTTAAGTTTTGAGACATGTATACGTGAGTTTGGCACATATGCCTGCAACTTATCGTTACTTGGACCACAACCAAAAATTGTTGGGGTTTTAGGTTGAACTTTCTGTTTAGGTTTTGTTTGAGCAGTAAGGGTTGCAAAAGAAGAAGAAGAATTATTAATTACAGAATTAATTGCAGATGGAAGCAATTGAATTTCCTCATTAATAGTTGGTGTAACTACACTAGGCATAGATTCTTGAACACGAGTTTTGTATTCAAGTATTACCTTATCTTTGTCTGCAATCTTCTCTTCAAGATACAATACTTTATCTAATAGCAATTTATTGTTAGGCCGAACTTCATCTAACAAAACTTGATACAGTACGAATTTGGATTCTAAAACGGAATAAAAATTAGAGAAGCCAATTTTGCTTTTATTGTCTTATCACAAGAGTCGGCTCTTTTTAGATTAAAAAGCTATTTTTTACATTGACTAAATGTCTTGTATGAGCAATTTTTGATAAGTCATTTCTGCAATTGTTGATTTTGATAAGACAAACTATTTTTAACAATTTTTGGTCATTTTTATAGTAAAAGTATTAAGTAGAATGCAAGACATCTTAAGCAAATTTTATTTTTAGGCAATTTTTGAACTTAATTTCTTACAATACATTTTTTTTAGCAAATTTTGTTTTATGTATATGCAAAAAATTATGATCAATTTGTGATTTTTGCACAAATTTATGCAAGAAATATTTCTAAACAGATGTATCTGAATTGTGGATACTCAAAGTAATAGGTTAAAACCCAAATGTTTATTAAAAAGGACACGGGACTTCAAGAAAATATGCTGATAATACATTATTATTTTTATTATCACAAAAAAAAGATGACAAAAAAAATGAACTGCTGGAAAATATAGACCATAAGTTTAAATGTAACAATTTACATCTAAATACTCAAACATCGGTTTCAATTAAATTCACAGCAAACAACTTTTTCCACATACTCTTTCTTTATAACATATAATAATTGGACAATAAAACAAGCTGATAATACTTGATACATTGATGTAGATCAATTATGCAAGTTTAAAAACAAACTTAAAAAAACACAAAAATTTTGTTTTATGTAGCGCGGCTACTTATAAATTAGTAGTCAGACATACAATTAATCTGTTTTATTTTACGAATTTTTAATCTTTTATTTATTATTGTATTGTTGTATGTGGTGGGTCGTTTAGTATCAAATGAGTTTTTAAAATACAGAAAAAAAATTTACGAATAAAGTTATGTTTACCACAAATTTCTCCTTGTAGAAACTTATTTAATAAAAATTGAATTTTATTTGTGTATAGTTTATACATTTTTCAAACAGTAATAAACGTTTACAACAAAATTAGAAGACTATACGACAGTAAATATAGGAAACATTGTATACAATACCAGGCACACTTCATGAATACCCAACTTACAAATTAACGTTCTATGAAAAGTGTTCTAAATATGTGGGTGTAAAATTATATAATAAATTTTGAAGAAATATAAAAAGTTTAAACCAACAGCGCTGTAAATTTGAAATTAAAGAAATTTTGTTGCATAAAAAATTTATTCAAGATGCATGTTTTATTGTATTATAGATTACATACTATTTTTATTATTTTAAATTTTATTACTGTAAATTAATCTTTTTATGTCTTTCTTTATTATATTTGTGATGACTTGTCTTATACATGTATCTTGTATAGATCTTCTGGACTAATAAATTATTGTTATTATTATTATCATTAATAGTCGGTTTAGAGAAAATCTGCACAATTTTTATCAAATAAATTTTTAAATATTTACTTTATAAAATATAAGCTTTAATTATTTTTTATAGCTCAATTGTACAATTAAAAATAAAATAAAATAAATTTTTCTAGTGTTTATATTCAACCGATTTTGAAGTATGTATGAACTACAGCAAATGTACCCAAATTGTATATCGACACGACCTATGCAAAGGCAGCGATTACAATTTACTTTAATGGTCAACTATTTAATTTCTAATCTAAGATCAAAACACTGCTTCTACTTGTTATTTTTACATAATCATTTTCTTAACTCATATAATTATATTTAATGTTAATAATAGTAATTTTAAATAAGTTTTTATATAAAATATCAAATTATGCAAATAAATGCATCAAATTATAATGTAATTTCATTAAAACAGCTTCATTTACATATTCCATATATTATTCCGTAACTCGATTTACCGAACAATGAAATATTTTCTATAAAACATCACCGATCAATCAAAATAAAACGTCTTTCTCAAAAGAAAATGGTTTGGATAGGGTTCTCCATTTCGCGGCAAAAATTATAATATTTTCACGGAACGTTAACTTCGAAAAGAGTGCGAATAATTGAACTAACCTAAATTATGGTCAATATGAAAAAGGGTTAGAAATAATAAAATATCTAATGTATGTATGTGTCAAGACTTCCAACTGACACCGGGAAGAACTCGTTCGACCAGCTAGACCTAGATAAAAGTAATATAATAGATGTCTTAAATAAAACTTCCAGTTCACGTAGGACGGCGATGGTGGTGATGAAGATACATGCAACAGATTCCCGGTTTTGAATTCCGTTGGTTGTCGAGGGCGGGAATATAATAAAGAGTTTGGCTTCAAAGTTATCTGTTATTTGATGTATGATAAGTTTGTTTGGTTTACACATACTGTTTTTATTGCTAGATTTTTAATAAATTATAAAATCTTGTATACATATTTGTGAACTATACATTAAAAGAAACCGCAATTATGAAAGTAATTCAGAGCGGTATATGATGAAGTTAAATATTACATTATAATTTATTTGTTCGGATTACAAAGGCAGTGTGGAGACAAAATAAAATATAACCACCGCATTTTAATTCAATAATTTTAATGTATTTTTGTAGCATACATACATTAAATAAAATGCTTTATTCAAGAATGTGAATCGTATGTTGTTGCAGAGTTTAGTATTTATTCTAAAAAATAAAACAAATTATATATGTAATTTCCAAATAGGTAATAATTATTTTTCTGTTAATTACTTTATAACGTGTTTGATATTTTGTAAGAATCTGTTTGAAATATAGAATATTATTATTTTGAAGAATGTAAAACATTTAATTGCTTTTGAATGTTCAAAATTTTAATAATATTTATATGTATATTTACGTTTATTATAGCAATTTCTTGGTTAAAAACTCTACTCAACGGAGTTTTGTTAATAAGCTGCTAAATCTCAGGCATCTAATATAATATAATATTAAAATAATTATTATAATTTTGTTAGGAAGCAAACCAATCAATTTTTTACATATAAAATTTGTAAATTTTTTTAGAGACAATTTTTTTGATAGATTTTGACATATTTTGACATAAGTTTCAAAAATAATTTTATAATATAGTTGAATAAAATTATTTATGTCCTTTTTGTGGATTAGCAGTATGTAGCAGGTCAGGTAGCAAAACGGACCCAGTTAATGGTAAAAATTATGATATTATTGTAAACTGTTTAACAGTTTTAGTAACTAGGCAGGTTTACTAATAGTTTTGATAATTTTGAATAAAATATGACACATAGAACATTTTTTTTTTTTTAATTTGTTTAAGTTTTGTAAGATATTTAATAGTTTTTGAATGTTTTGGAATTGTTTAAAGCAGTTTTTGAATATTTTTGTTAGTTTAAGAACATTTTTGACGGTTTGTAAAATGTTTTGACTGTTTGGTAATTTTTGACAGTTTAAGAGTACATTTGATTATATATTTTTTTATTTTACATTTTATGGGATTCTAAAAAGAACATTTCTTGTTAATTTGTAAGAGCTTTATAAGATATTTGTCATCTTCTGAATGTTTTGGAAATGTTTGAAGTAGTTTAATTTTTTTTTGTTTTGTTAATTTAGGAAAATTTTTGATAAATTGTGATACATTTTTGACGGTTTGTGAAATATTTTGAATGTTTATAACAGTTTTGTCAGTTTTAGCACATTTGATAAGAATTTTAGAACATTTTTTTCTAATTTGTAACAGTTTGTAAAGCATTTTTGACAAATTGTAAATAAAGTTGGCTGATTAGGTTATTTGTCAGTTTCCAAATGCTTTGGAAACGTTTTGAGCAATTTTTGTTAATTTATGAACATTTACTGTTTTTGGAAATCTAGAAAAATGTTTCACAATTTAGAAGTAATTTGGTGCAGAAGTTGATGGCAGAAAGTATTAAAAGAATGCTATTGTAAACACATCTTATGGTCATTTTTAGAAAAAAATGTTTTAATGTTGCACCGTAGTTTATTTCAATTATTTACATTTGCGGCAAAACAACTATTTTGCATTTTGTGACAAGTTTATTAGTAAACATATCCAAAACGCGTAAAAGATTATTGTAAAATTGAGTTGTTTTTTTTTGTTTAAGACTAAACACAGTTGCGTACGTGCATTGGTTAAACAATAGTGGTTTCTTGGATTGTTTTTTTAACGTTACTGTAAAATAAGAAGTGTTATTATTCTCATAGTCACTTTTGCCGTTTGAGGCGAAACATTTTTTTGTATTCATTTTTATTAAGTTGGACCTTTTATTTGACTAATACTCATACAGTAATGTAAGTAGAAAATACATCATTATTTTAGGAATAAAATTATGTATTTTTTATACAAATTACACAAACGTTTAACTACCCAACCACCACATCGAGCGTTCACGTTATTGATAATTTGATTCCCAAGATTTGACACTGTAATTGCTGTGTATAGCAATAGAGACGGTGTCAGAAGCGCTGAGGGCATTCCTGAGCTTAGTATTAAGTTTTTTCTGGTTAGTGTGTACATCATTAGTAACAACTACAAACAATCTGACGCAAGAGCAATGATGCATACTACAATTGAAGAAGTAAAAATCAGATTAGGCAAGAAGACCACACCATGTCTCCAAAAATATTTATTAATGTTATGGAACACTCATTCAAAAAACTAGAATAAAAAATAATGAAGATAAATATTGTTGGCAAAATGCTCAATTACCTTAAGCTTGCAGACGACATTGTCCTTATAGCAGACAACCTAAAAAATACTAAAAAGATGATACAACAGCTGAAGACTGTGTCAGACTAGTTGGGCCTTAAAATAAAGTATGCAAAAATTAGTTGATTAGTTTATTTATTTAACGTTGGTCTATTTCAGCTGCCAGGGCTAATCACCAACAATAGAGCTTAAGACTACTACATCTGAAAATTTTGTCGCAAATTTCTACCTAAATGATTGAGTTTTTTAACATGCACATGCAGTACACAATACATTTTAAAGTTTTTTTTTATCCGAACAAAGGCGTACTCATCACAACACATTTTTTCTTAACCATAAAAACTGACCCTCCAGATAAGGAACTTAAATCCAAGACTTCTGATGTGACAGTCGGGTACGCTAACCACTACACTACCTGGACGATAACTATGCAAAGACTAAGCTTTTTAATAATGTAGAGTTCAATGAGCTAAAAAAATGATGACACAGAAATCAACATGATAGATACAATTACCTTTGACATAAAAAATTAACAAAGACAACCAAAGATAGATAACGTTGGGTTGGGCAGCATTTGAGAAGATGTTCAAAATATTTACAACAAAGATCCCGTAAGTTTAAAGAAAGAAGCTTACAATTAGTATATCTTGCTAGTAATGACATATAGTGCAGAAATCCTAAATCTTATCATAGCAACTTAAAAAAACTCTAAATAGCACAACGTTAGATTAAAGAAAATTGTCTAGGCTCACAATACAAGACAGTGTGAGAAAAAAAATATTTGCAGAAAAACTGGCGTGCAAAACATTGTGGCATTGCAAAACAAAAGTGAAGATGAGTTGGACATGTTGCAAAGCTAAACAACAGAAGATGAAGAAAGACAATAATAGAATAAGGACCAAAATCAGACAGATTGAAAAAGGTATTTTCTTTTTCTAACAAGATGGCATAATGACAATAAACAAATAAAAATGAACTGGACAACACCCGCTCAAAACTGAAAAGTATGGAATCAATTCGAAAAGATCTATGTTCAACAATAGACGACAGAACAAGGTTGAAAAAAGAATAGATGTCATAAAGGATGATGAGCAAAAATGTAATTAATGTTTACCAACAACGCCAAAAAATGTTATAGCAGTTTTTGAGTAGTAACAAATATTGTAATTTGTTGCTGTTACATGTCATAAAATGTTCCACAAATCTCAAAAATGTTTATAAATTGACTTTGATTTACATTCAGAAATAATTTAATACGTTCTTATTCTATAGTAGATGTTATAAAAGCTTTTTACAATAAATGTAAAAAAACTATTCTATTCTGTTAAAACTGTTCTTAACTATTAACAAATGCAAAACATTCTTAAGTTGACATCAAAACTTTTTAGATCTAATAAATATCATAATATGAGCTTAAAAATGTTTATAAGCTACCAAAAATATCAAAAAATGTTTATAAGTAGACAACAATATTTCTACACTTTAGAAATATTAAAAAACCATTTTTCATCTATAATTGCTGATATAAATACTTCTGAGCTAAAAAGCTATTAATGTTTCTGAGCTACTATTAATGTTATTTTTTTTTTCTAATTTGTTAAAGCTGTTTTTGGCCAGTAATAATTATTGTAAACCATTATTGACAACTAAGTTTTTGAGTTATTTTAAATGTCCGAATGTGAGCATTCTTGATCTACCACAAATATCATAAATGTGTACAAACTGACATTAATATAAAACTTTTTTAATAATTTATCATTATCATTAACTTGAGCATAAAAGCAATCAATATTTTTGAGCTACAAATGTCAAAAAATGTTTCTAATTTGTTAACGGCGTTCCTGTCTATTATTAATTAACAACAAAAAAATTGAATTATTATAATATAAACAGGATATGTTACAAGTCATAAACAATTTCTGAGCTACCACAAATTAAAAAAAAAAGTTTATAAATGTGACAAGCATAGTTCTAAAAATTTAAAAATGTTATAAAAGATGGAGAAATACTTTATCGAAGGTGGCGAGGAAGCAATGGGCAAGAGAGGCAATGGAAAGGACAAAATAAAAATCGCTAGAAGCATATGTTCAGGAATGGACGAAATAAGCGCTGCAGATGATGATGATGGTATAAAAGACTTTTACTTTAATATATGTGCTATGAATGTTTCTCATCTTATAAATTGACAACACAATTTTTGAGTTGTTTTAAATGTCATATGAGCTTGACGTGTGATATATCACATGAGGTTCTTGAGTTACCACAAATGTTAAAAATGGGTATAAACTTACAATCATATTCTTGTACATTCAGAAATGTTATAAAACTTACTTAATCTATAATAGAAGATAAACTTTAGTTTAAAAGCAATCAATGTTTTTTTTTCTAGGCTACTAAAAATTTAAAAAAAATGTTTCTAATTTGTTAAAAGTGTTCCTGGATAATAATTATTCATAAATTGACAGCAACGTTTTGAGATGTTAAAAAAGTCATTTTTGAGCTACTAAAATAATCAAAAAATGTTAATAATAATGATAAATATGTTTCAAGGTAAATTTTATAAAACATTAATAATAATTTATAATAGATGTCATAAACGTTTTTAAGCTGTTAAAAAAGTTTACAATAATCTTGAGTTGTTAAATGTCATAAATTAAACATTTAAAAATATATAAAACATTATTAATCTATAATAGATATAATTAACGTTCTTGAGCAAAAATGCAATCAACATTTTTGAGATACTATAAATGTCAAAAAATGTGTCTAATTTTTTAAATATGTTTTTGACCATCAATACATATTGTAAATCTTTTTTGATTTGATAACAAAGGTTTTGAATTACATAAAATGTTTTTGAACTATAAAAGTCAACAAAATTATAGTGACAATCAAATTTAGAAATAACTGAGCTAAAAATGAAATTGTATTCAAACGTTTTTAAATTTACATAAAACGTTTGTGAACAGTTACAAAAGTTAGTATATGCTCCCAAACTAATTAAAATAGCGTATAATATTTATAAACTATCAGAACTATCTTTTTTTATCATAGATGTTATAAGTTGTTTTTAAATTAGCTATTTTAGATGCCATAGTATTAAAATTAAAAACTAATATAGCTATCATTAATCTTTCTAAATAAAACTTTTTAAAGTTATTTGTTTCCCATATCTGGAACTAGTTTTCAAATCGTTGCTTATTTCTAAAATTTTCAGAAGAGGCACAAGTTCCAATCTTACCCGTCGGCGTCTTTGGTTTTACCCATTAAAGTTTTGCAAAAACTGTTTATAATTCAAAAAATAACGGTTTATTTAGCTATATTTATGTTTTAAGTATTGCACATTTGTTTCATTTCTTGGATAGGTTTGTCACGTAGTGTCTGTGTTGTGATACTTTATAGCATTTTTATTACTGCCGTTTGGGCTATACTTTTGGTTCTGCTAATGCTTGCTCTGGTATGTGATTATTGGCCAGACGTATGATTTGTATATTTGGATTTTTGTTTTTTTTAGAAACTCGTTCTTCTATTTAATGTTTTTCATGCATATCCGAGATTTTAGGTGTTTTATTTGTTTGGTTAATTACCTCAGTCTTGATGGGCGGTTATTTGTACTCCTAATCATCTAAAAAACAGCTTCTGCTCTAATATGTTGTTGTTAATGGTTATTATTTTATGGGTTAATTTGCTGCAACTGTACCGAAATTGGTATATTGTAACGTTTTGATGTCAAGTAAAATTGGTGTAGTAGTCTTTGTAGTTTAATTTTATTTTGTGTTATAATTACAGCGTCATTTGCGTATCACAGTATTGTTATTTTGCCTTTATCAGTTCTGAATCTATGTTCTAAGTTTTTGACGTCTTTTACTAATTTGTCTTTAATTAAGTTGAAGAGAGCTAGCTTTGTAAATTCCGTAGACAAGCTGTTTTTGACAAGTAATCTAAACACAAGTTTGTGTTTATGTTTCCATTATTTTAACTAAAGAGTTTTCTAATAAAAAGTTTTATTTTAATAATAAAAGAAGCATTTAGTTATTCTTAAGTAGTACATTTATTTTTAATTTAAATTTAAGTACACTGAGATTACTTGTAGAAAATGATATCTAGTTTAGCCCACCTCAACTCTGTCAAGACATTGATAACACCTATATTTAAAAGGTAACCAAGTACAAATACCTAGGTACGTGGATAACAAATACAAACTTTACTGTCGTTAAAAATCAAGTCTAGAATAAAGATGGCTAGAACTGCCTTTTTCAAAATAAGAAATCTCTTCTGTGATTGCGATCTAACGCTAGAGCTCCGTGTTAGAATGGTAAGATGCTACATATTTCCAATTATACTGTATGGTATGGACGCATAAACACTGAACCAACACCTCAGTAACAAACTCCAAGCTTTTGAGATGTGGACGTATCGGAGAATCCTGAAGATCTCATGGACAGACAAAACCCCGAATGCCGAGGTCCTCACAAGAATGGGAAAAGAAATAGAAATCCTTCACATGATAAAGATCAGAGAGCTGAAATATTTGAGACATACCATGCGAGAGGATAAATATAATGTACTGCAGCTGATTATGCAAGGAAAAATTTTAGGCAAGAGAAGTGTGGGAGAACGCAGAATGTCCTGGATGCAAAACTTAAGAGACTGGTTTGGTTGCACCTCTAAAGATCTTTTCCGAGCTGCTGTTTCAAAGATCAGAATAGCCACGATAATAGCTAACCTCCGAGTAGGATTTGGCACGTGAAGAAGAAAAAGAAGAAAAAGCTTGTAACGCTTTCCTGTTAGAAATAAACATTTTTTATGTCCAAATTGTCTAATATAGGCCAAAGACTGTAATTGCAGCATCTTTGTTTTTCTTGAAAAAGTCCCGTAACTCTGCCAACTCAAAAACCGCATTAAACAGTAACATGTTGGGAATAAAGAGGTTAGTCAACTGTGTCAACTACTGTTCTAAGATTTTTGGAACCCTAGATGCTGTCTATTGACAAACTTACTAAGATAGAATTGGATTTGGTTGCTAAAAAGATTCTCTATCTGCATTTCCAGCACCCAAAAAACAAAAGTTTGGCGTTGTTTATGATCAGCTGGCACAAATTCCCGCGTTAACTGCACTTTATAAGCATGTAGGCTAAGATCTTGCAGTATACGGTAAAGACTAAACAGTGAAATCAAAAATTGCTGTAAACGTCTTTAGGTAGACAAATTTGGGTTTTCTTCGACATTGTTGGTTGCAATGTTTTTGGCTGACCTAACAATACGAGTTCAATTAGCAATTTTAGCAACTTTACTATTTTGTTTAAATTTTGTTATTAGCTTTACAATGGCTTTACGAGAAGGTAATTTTATACCAATCAAAAACACCACAAACTTAACTGTTTTGGCAAAAAATTTACCGTGTCTATAATAAATTTTTATTATTTTTATACATTGTTGGAGCGTGTGATAAATTGTATAGTTTATAATGACAAACATTAAAGGTTCAACAGATCAAAAATGCAGCAAAGTTGGAAATGACATTTCTTATTAAAAAACTTTATATTGGGTACAAATGTGTATACAGGGTGTCTCAAAATTGTTGCTTATGTTTTTTAAATCCGATTTGGTAAACAAAACTGTTTCTTTCTTTTCATTCATGCGTATTATAAGTATTGATGATGCTCATCTCTGTAAACGTGGATTCATTGGTCTACAGAATATTTACAATAAAATGTGGATTATTGTTCCACTGTTTAAATTTAAAAAAGTTAAATATTTTCGTGTGCTCTTAGTTACTTGTTAATGAGTGATAATTAGAAATAAATAAGAGAATTTTTTAATTGTTTTGGACTCCTGAATCGGATTTTAATAACACAGACGTCACTTTTGAAACACCCTGTACATTTTTTTTGGCATATGTATATCAAATAAACATTAAAGTTTATAGTTCTTGATGTTAAATGAAAACATTTAAGGAATTGTTTTAAGAAAATTTTTGAGTAACAGTTGGGTTTAGTCATTATTTATTATGTTTTGGTATCATGTGAAGCAAAATAAACTAATATTTGTGGAATTGTTTAGCAACTCCCCGAGTTTTTTTTTTAGGAAGCTCTTTACTAGACAAGTTAACCATTGTGCTGGATAGTACAGGTTTTAATTTGATATTTTATTTAATTATTTTGATGCTTGGTTTTAATGTTTTTCTGCAGCAAGGTGGGCTATTGCTTATATTAGTTTTTGATACATTACGTCTACAAAAAGGTCTTAGAGTACGAGGTAATTAACACGGATGATTGGATTATTATCATATACTACCACAAACCTTTATGTAACATATAATTATTAATTACAAGTATAGTTATACATCTAATCCACGATCTCAATTTGATGCAGAAATTTACTAATATATTTTGGAGAACATTCTGTAATACAGCATTTTTATAAATAATTAATATTTTGACAAATTTCTATACTGGCTAGATGGATACATTTTTGGTTTATAAAAAACGTCGTCAGATGGAGCACAGCATACGTTTGTTTCATTAAATTTATAATTATATATTTTATAATATTGTTATGTACAAAGAGATGTAATCTTTATGCATTGTAAAGGTGACTTATTATATATAATAATTATCTCTACTTTGTTACGTAAACTCAAATATCTTTATTGTGTTACTATTTTAACAAAAAAAATATAATTATTTTATATATGCCGGACAAATTAACCGCACCTTAGTAGTGAAATGTTATTAATTACCACGAGTAAGCTTTTAATGCTATAATATTGACCTTCAATTATAGTTTGATATTAACAATGGAATCAGTACTACCGCAATGCGCATCTAATAAATTAATTGTTTATGGTAATTGATACATATCGTATTACGTACTTTTAAAATAGGTTACTGGTATATATTAATTCACATTTTATAAAATAATTAGCATTAGATCCGACGATAAAAGATTCCCAGCAGATTTAAAATTAGGAGTGGTGACAAACTACTATTTTTTAATTATGTTATACACCATAAACGTAATACAAAATATGAGGAAACTTGCACGTCAAGCTTCGTTTACGTTTAACAATGCCTATTCTCAATAAACGAATCAATTAACATTGTATGATTCCTGTTACAATACAATGTAATTGGATACCGTTTAGAATATTTTCCCACATGTTTTTTTTATTCATATTTACTTATTTATTTAATAGTACCTAGTTTACTATAATTGGCGCCAAAATACATGACGAAAACATAAAAAGTAAACCCTCACCTCAAATAATAGAAGCTATAGGAATAATGGGGTTATATTCTCCCCATGTTGGACGTGTGATGGAATTTCTTTAAGATGTTGGGAATACTTTTACATACCTGCAGAGAGGGTGACTGTATCTCACCACAGGTATAACAGAATAACGCACCTGATTCTATCCGTTGCAACGGTCATTTAATCTTGCCCTTCAAGACATCGCCTTGAGAATATCGCCTCTTTTGATAATTATTATAATGCCCAAGTCCCTTCGGGAACAAAACACAATAAAAAATAAATGGGTGAAATCACACCGCACGACGTTTATTTATTAGATGCTTATCGGCAGCATTTTACGATTGGTTCTGCTCGATCTGTGTAAAACAAACAACACCCTTGGCCGCAGTTTTAGCATATTTATTTGAATTTGTTACCTAATCCAATATCTGTGGGGTCGTTTTTTTAGATCCATATAAAATATTGCGAGTGTATTCGTTGCAATTACATCAAGTAATTTTCTGATAGTGAAGCGAATATAAACAAATAATAATAGAAATTTAAATAATTGGAAATGTTGTTTAATATATTAACTAAATATGAAAATTAGACAATATTTCAAAATAATTCAAAGTATATAGAGTTTGTTGAATGTTGCTGTGCTTATAACTAATATACATTTATGATTCCATATATAACATCAGTTCGTGATGTATGGAGATTAATTAATTACAATTATATGGATTTCATTGTGCTGCATGAGTTTATTTTCATATCGATTATAGATGCTGTTGTTTTGTTGTGGTATACATTCATGCAATGAAATTCTCAAATTGTTTGTCCAGGGGAATGTTTACACAAGTTAAACATATTAATTGAAGTAAGGTGTTTTGTTGAAAGATGCAACAATACATTTTTTAACCAGATTTGGAGAAATGGGACTAGTGATATGGTGTATTATTTATATATTTGTGTTGTTGTTGTAGTTGATTTATATACAATATTATTATAGCAAATACTTGTCTAACTCTGAGTATGACACAAAAGAATGCAATCTTTTTTTTGACTTGTCAAAAGCGTTTGACACAGTTTGCCCGAAATTTATAATCAATAAACTTCATGCTATGGGGATTAGAGGAATAGCCTCTAAATGGATTGAATCTTACTTAAAAGACCGCAAAATATCGGTTAAAATAAAAGATATCCAATCATTAGAATATACATTAAATACGGGTGTGCCTCAGGGTTCCGTACTAGGGCCTCTTTTGTTCTTGCTATTTATAAACGACTTGCCTATGGCTATTCAAGATGCAACTGTAGTTATGTTTGCTGATGACACTACAATTGCAATATCAGCTTTAAATGAATTTGAACTTGCACGTAAAATTAACAAAGTTTTAAATGAGTTTCATCTATGGTGTCATAAGAATAAATTAATTATTAATGCTGATAAAACTATTATTATGCATTTTCATCAACGAAGACAGTTGTCTAATAATTTTAAAATTGTATTTGATAGCAAGCAATATTTATTATCTGTATCAACAAAATTTTTAGGTGTCATTATTAATGAAAAATTATCATGGAACGATCACATTGACTATGTTTGTCAAAAATTGAATAAAGCGTTCTTTGCAATTTTACAATTAAAAAAGTCATTAAATTCTGATATTTTATTAACTATTTATTATGCCTTGGCGTATTCGCATATAGCTTTTAATATTGTTGTATGGGGTAGAGCGACAGATAATAATAGAATATTTATTCAACAAAAGAGGATAATACGATTAATTTTTAACATTAAAATCCCCAATACATGCAGAGATATTTTTAAGACTCATAAAATTTTAACAATGCCTTCCATTTATATTTTTAAAGCCATAACACATGTGAAAAAAACATCAATACTTATAAAACTAATAGCGCAAATCATTCGTATAATACAAGACATTGTGATCATCTTAGAACTGCAATACCCCATTCAACACATTACAAGAAATCCCCTGAGTACTCCGGCGTTGCTTTATATAATAATTTGCCTATAAATTTAAAAAACATTAACAACTACAAAAAGTTTAAAAAGGAATTGCATTCATTTTTAAGTGACAAATGTTACTATTCTATTGATGATTTTTTTCTGTGATAAATAAATATGTTCAGGATTTATATGTTGTTTTTACTATGTTTCTTGTCTATTTTAATTTAGGTTTTTAATTTTTAATGTGTATTTCTATATAGATTTAAATTTTAATGTGTATTATTATATAGTTTTTAATTTTTATATTCAAATGTATGACGTTTCATATCCATGTAGTGTGGCTAAAGTGAAATAAAGATATTATTATTATTATTATTATTATTATTATTAAAAAATTATGTCTCTTGGTTTTGATTTAGCATCTTTGGTAATTGGAATGTTTTTATGAAGCGGGCGTAGTTGTAGCATATATTTTTTCGAATTGTCTCAAGACATATTTTGTACAATATAATATCAGCAACTTTTTGAGTTTGGCGTAACCATAATATCTATCTCATGCACGAACTTATTAGAAGGTGCACAGACCTGCTTAGTGACACTTGAGACATCTACAAGCTCACTTTTTATGGTTTGATCGTGGAGTTCATTTTTGACTGTGAGAGTACCGCTTGCTCAAACTGCGATGTGGATACTTGAATAATGTATATACACAAATACTAAAATGTTCTTGTTTTTTAGACCGGTAATTTTTTTAGTTTTTTGTTAAATTTTTGCGCAACTTCTAGCGATTTTAGTTTTACTTTTTAATGTGATAAAGGGCATCTACAACAATGTTATCTTCTGTCAATAAGTAACGTGTAGAAGTAGAGAGAATTGCCATAAAAGGTCTGTCTAAAAAGTATCCGACCATGAATTTTTCCGCTAATAATATTTTTCTTGGCGTTCCTGTGTTTGTCGGATTTTGATTTCTCTTAAAATGACTAAACGAATTGAACAACGGTACTGCATACAATTTTGTCAAAGTTAGGTGATATTTAAAGCAAAACAATTTGTAATAATCACCAGGTATTTGGAGAAGATGTTATCAAAATAACACAAGTTAAGGAGTGGCTTAACCAATTCAAAAATGCCCGGACATCAGTAGAGAATGATCAGCGTTCTAGAAGGCCACAATCTGCTCGGAATGTGAATATTGTTGAGAGGGTAAAAGATCTAATAAAGGGATATTGTTGTTTAACCGTACAAAAGATTGCCAAAAAAGTTGAGATCAGTAAAGATTTTGTCCGCACATGCAATTTTGCGTAAACATTTATACATGCGCAGAGTGGCTGTAAAATTTGTGCTAAATCTTTTGTCGGCGGAACAGAAAGAACTCCATCTTGTAGTTGCACGTGACTTGCTGGTTACTACCAACACTGAACCTAAGCTTCTGGACACAGTCTTAACTGGAGATGAGTCATGGGTGTACGGGTACAACCCGGAAACAAAATACAATTGTGATGATAAAGTGATGCTAACTGTGTTTTTTGATGTCCGTAGAATTGTGCATTATTAATGCGCACGGTAAGGATGAACAGTGACTAATAATACTATTAAAAAGTTTTCCGCCGACTCCGTGAAGCAGTTTAGCGTAAAAGACTAGACCTAGACGGCAAAAAGTGAAAGTTGCATCACGACAATGCTCCTTCTCATTTATTGCAAAAAATAAAATTTTAGTTGTTTGCCAACTTCTCTGGTTCCCAGCGGCTTCTGGTTGTTTTTGTAGTTGAAGATGCCATTAAAGGGATCCCGTTTTCAGAGTAAAAAAAGATAATGCATAACGCAACGGCGGAGTTAAATACCGTTCCAAAAAAAGACTTTCAACGGTAGGTAAAGTGTGTGGAGACGCAAGAGACCTACTTTGAAGTGTATTAAAATTGGACAAATTGTATATTTTTAGCTTTTTAGGCTAGTAGATAAATAGAAGATGAGTAAATTTTGTTAAAATTAATTTCCAAGTGGAGGAGTAGCCGATTTTTGACACCAAACGTAGTTGAGTTTTGCTTCTGATTTGCTTTTTACGGGTGTTGAGAGTGATTTTTAGTATAAACGTTTAGAGAAAAAAAGTTTACTTTAGATTGAAATAAGCTAGGCAGCAATTATAACTTGCGATGTGTAGCCTTTTGCATTTTGGCGCATGTAGCTACATGCTCTTTGTAAGTTTGTACAAAGTGTTGGGATGGGCTTTTGCGCATACTTAAGAAAAATTGCATCAAGGTGCCGTGACGTTATGCAGTTGGCAACGATGGCAGTAGACTATATCTCAGGGTTTGTGTTACTACTCAACGCTAGCTGTGAGTTTACACAATTTGATGAGTGACATGATCTTTCAACTGTTGCTTTCTGTAGCAATTGAACTTAGAACATTGAAAATGATTTTTTATCTTTTCCCATGCTTTTGACTAATAAATAAACAAATTTTAAAACTAATAGCTCAGCGTGCGCCACATTAGCCTTGATGCAACCGGGTATGTTTCTTTTGTAAAATATTTTTGGTTATTTTTGGACCCCAACTGGAATGTGTAGTGGAATACATCATTGCTTTTAAAGTATGCAATGGCAACTTCAAAGGGACAGGGTTTTGTGGTAAACGGCAACGTTACTGTTTAGCTGAAAGACCTTTATCCGCTATTTTTAAATTTTTTGCGAGATTTTTTTTTTGCAGTTTGAAGAAAAACTTCTTGTGGTCCAGCTTGATTTGTTTGAATTAATTTGTTTGTGTAAATTAATTTGCTCTGACTCTTTGTCAGTCAAACTGGTAATGTACTCAAATTTGTTTCTCGTGTTTCTTCTAAAGCTGGACGTACATTAATCTTATTGTATGGCTGCTGTTTAGTTTGGGGTTTATCCTGGATAAAAATCTGAACTGTCAGTTGTTATATCTTGTAGATAATATGTATTAGTAAATTAATACGCCATTAAATTATACGCATTTTGCTAGTTATTGTAGTAAAAATTGCATTTAACACTAGTCTTTCGGATTGCTTTAGTCGGATAATAGTTTGGGCATTCTGAAGTAGGTTGTTAAGAATCTACTGTACAAGTAACCTACAAATTGTTTAAGTTTTTATGGTATTATGTTGTTGTTATGGTTATATAGCCTTAACTTTATTAGATCTAATTGTCGGAAACAAAATAGCGTAGAATTTTTTTTGATATTTACTTTAAGATTTTTGAAGCAATAAACGTTAAATTGACTAATTAGTAGGCGGTGTTTTTAGAAAAATCAATTTAGACATTTTGAATAAAAATTATTTGTTCTACTTATTAGCATTACGTTTATATCACTGTTATTTCTGCAATAAACGTTTAAATTCAATATACTGTTTTGTGTATACAAGTTGAAGCACTGCTTGTTAAAAACAATAGCCACAAGCAGGAAACGCAAACGCAGCAGCCATCGTCGAATAGATACAAAATGATAAAAAAGCTTAATCCAATACTACTGATAAGACCAAACGAACTTAAGCAAAGGTTGTGAAACGTCAAGAAAAATTTGGAAAAAACTTGAAAACATCTGTCAATTCAGAGAACCAGCACGGACGGCGATGATATACGCGAGCACTTAAACCAATTTGTTGACGCCGTAGACAAGCTAGATATCATGAACGTGAAAATAAACAACAATTTATTATCCATTTTGCTTTTACACTGTCTACCCGGCAGGTACAAACATTTTCAGTGCGCAATGAAGTTGCGCAACGAGCTGCCAACTCCAGAAGTTCTACGGGTGAAAATAATAGAAGAAAGCAATGCAAACAAAGGAGAACAAAGCGGCGTAGTGCAAAGTGCAATGTGGGCTAAAGGACCTAAAAAGCAATACCGGAAACAAAGTGAGAAGTCCAAGCAAGCTAAATCAACAAAAAAAATTAAGTACAAGTGCCACAAATGCAGACAAATAGGCCACATATAAAAAAATTGACCAAACAAAGCAAGAAATAAGTAAGACAACAAACGCATGTTTCAATATGTAAATAAAAATATTCACGAACAGTGGTGTCTTGACAGTGATGCCACGTTACACTTTTGCAAAGACATCAAACGTTTTAAAGCTATTGACTATAATTGAATTGGAAAACTAAGTTTAGTCAACGGGGATAGAACAAACATATCGGCAATTGGAAATCGGCAACGTAGATTTTGGCGCTCCAGACAAATCTGATGTCCGTAAGTAAAATAACCAATAAAGATCACAAAGTGCTATTTACGCGCGGTGAAGCAATAATTTGGAACAACTAAAATGAAATTGTACTTACAAAGCGCGTAGACGACTTGTAGTATCTGAAAGCAACGACATTTCCAATTACGTAGCATGTTTAGCAAAATTGAATCATAGTTTTTGCAAATATCACTAAATAATGGGTCACTTAAACTTGCGCATCTTAAAGGACGCTTTAACAAACAAGAATCTGCATGCAGCGGAAGTAAAATTCAAAGATTTTGAATGCGACGTGTGTGCCAGAGCAAAAATGACGCGTTCCAGTTTTCAGATAACGGTACAGAGTATGTGAACAACTCATTCGACGAGTTACATTAAAAATCGCTACCCATCAAGTAGTTTAAATGGAAAGACACCATTTAAATTATGGTGAGGAAAAATTCCAAACGTAAATACAGAAAGGCTTCCAAATCTAGCTCGTAGAGGAAAAAAAATTGAAAGTTTCCCGCGACGTAAAATTTGTGGAAGATAAAGACTGAATTCAACATAAAAAAACGACCAAAATTTGTTAAAAATCATCATTGAAGATAACGTTGGAAACCAAGAACATAGTGATGAACATCAAGTAAATAAAGTGGAAATTGAGAATCCAGCGGAATCGGCAATCGAAAATGAGAATTAAGGGCAACTCAAATTTAGAAGAAGTTCCGGCTGATCATGGCTAGAAGAAAGAAACAGAAGCTTACCAAGAAAGGTTTACAACATGATTCTTATAATTAAAGAAAACAAAGGTAAAGCAAACTGTGTGATGACTGAATTCTGCCATAATTATTTAGATTTTTGTAAATGTTTATTTCATAAACGTTGCCACTTGAGCATTATTTTAGAGAATTCATATAATAATTTTTTAACATACCAAACGAAGCCGATACTACGCCAATTTTTTGTCTGCATTTGTGGCTGATTAAAGGTTATTATGAGTTATTATGATCAATTGTTAAGAAGACTGACAATTGCTGGAGATTTTTTGTTAAGAGATCACAGCTGCATATGCTGTGATTTCTATTGAAACATTGACCGACATAACTGCAAATAACGTATGCTAATGTTATTAATTAATTGAAAACAGTACTGCATGTTTTGGGAAAGTTTGTTAATGTTCCTGGACGGGATTGGCAAACGTTAAATCTGTTTAATTATTTTGATATGACTTTTAATGTTCTTAGTATTTGGTTATAAAATTTCTGCCTGTTTGTACATATACGCTTGTGCAATTTTTATATGTTAATTTAATTACTTCAAATTTTGTAAATTTGTTTGTTTTTTGCGTTAAATAAGGTGTTGGATAGTTTTGACTGAGCCAAAATATGTGAGAAGTAAATCTTGAATCAGCCGTTTTCTTTATTTGAGGATATACGTTTTTATTTACTTTCTTTGTTATTAATTTCCCTATGTTATTGATGAGATAACCGGTATTAAATTTTTTTAAATGTCTTTAATTCTTTATCTTGATCTTCTTGTGCTATTGGAACTGAAATTGCTTTGTATCATTGAATTGTACGCCGCCATCTTAAGATTATAGGGGTGGTTTGACTCGTTGGGAAATGTGCCATCTGTAAATGTTAAATTTTAAATTTAAGTTTATTATTTTCTTTGGTAAGTGTAAGATCCACGTAAAATAAAAGCATTATGGCACGACTTTCTCTAGTTGTGTAGTCTAAATTGTGCAATTTAAAGTTTTTTGAAATTAAAAATTTGTCAAAAAGCCTATGATTAACCAAGTTTTAAAAGAAGATATTAGACGCTGTATTACTGAAATCCAACAACAGTTATGTCAAACCGTAATTGAAATTTTTGCAAAAAAAAAAAACAAATTCAAGTTAGCAAAGTTAGGTCTTCAACTTTCGACATCAAGAAAAATTAAAAGATAATTTATTTAATAGATAAGTTGTTAAATACATAATTCCCATATGTCTAGATATTAATTAAACAAAACTTGGTAATCTTAAAAAAAATTGTTCTGTTAATAGATCACTTGTTGGAATTGATACTGCTACTTCTGCAATTAAGCCGCTCAGATGTGGTGGGGTAAAAGAAGAAGAGTAGGTCACGTGTACTGTCGATGTTGTGTGCATGTTAAAGAACCCAATTGTTTTGCTTAATCAATTCATATTTTAACGCGTTTCTGCAATCTTTTTCACAATGTTGTCTCTTATTTTAAGTGCATAGCGTAGTTCTATTAAGCTTGTAATGTACCTGATTTTTTTGTTGTTGCTTTGGTTTTTGGTTGTAACATCTACAAACTAAAGAATCAGTTAATAAAAATTTGTATAAACTAATGCAGATACATTTCTTAAGCCTAGTACACACTAGTAGACAGCCTAGTACTTACTAGTAAACATATTGCGCAATGTTGGTCTTTGAGACGTGTCTCAGGTTGTCTACGTAGACATGTCTATAGACCAATCCACGTCTACGGGCCTGGTGCAAAACGAAAAATTGCAGGTCTAAAGACTCCCGATAAGAATAAAAGATAGCATGCAACGTTAGACATGTTGCAGCTACCGAGTGGTGTGGTTTGGCTGTTTACAGTTATTTTTCAAAGTGTTACAGTTTTTTTTTTGAAAACATGTAGTTTCACAAGAAAGTTTTAAAACTAATTGAAGATTACCATGCGTCTTATTGTTTGTGGAATGTTACAAGTCCCAACTACAAAAACCGGATATAAAGAAAAGTGACCATAAAATCTTAGGCTGCAAAGCACAATGTGACTGTGGCGGAATTTAAAAAAAAATTCATAATTTAAAAACCTCATTCAAACGGGAGCAAAAAAATGAAAAGTTTTTTACGGTGTACTGCAAAGATGAGACTGAAAAATTTACATTGTAATGTGGACGCTAGACAAGACAAAGAACGGTGTTTCTAGACGGTCTATAGACCGTATCTCTAGACGGTCTATAGACAAATTGCGCAACATTGTCTACTAGTGTGTACTAGTCTTTAGGATCTACACTTATAAAAATGCTATAGTAAACAAAAGCATCATAGAATGGAAAAAAAAAATTTGGACTATTTAAGTCTCCAGGAGCTAACGGAATCTTATCTATTATGTTTCAGAAATGGTTTTTTGCTTTGAAAGGTCCTCTATGTGACCTTTTAAGAGCTACCATAACACTTTTATATACACCAAACAGTTGAGGTGGTATTTATAGTAAAGCCGGGGCATCCCATTTATGTCGTAGATAAATCTTACAGACCAATCAGTCTGACATTTTTTATAGTAAAACTATTAGAAAAAATATACGGGAATATACGTTAATGGAAAACAGAGGCAAATCATCTCTTGTCTAATATTCTCTCCATGCTCCAGAATCGTATTGTAATAATTACATTTTATATTTTAAGAGCTTAAGTCTTTAGCGGATGCTTACAGGGCGGTGTGTTGTTACCTCTACCTTGGTTATTTATCATAAACCGTTTACTTTAATTATTTCAAATAAATGAAACGTTTAGAACTGCTGTATCTAAAATGATTCAGAATGCGTTACCGTACCGTACCGTACAAAGATGTGATTTTTCGTTTTCTTCTTAGCTTTCATATTTTTATTATTAGATAAAAACTTTTTTCATTTGTTTTCATAAGTTTTTTTGCTGTGCAATCTTCATCTTCATCACTGTTTTCCCGTTATGGTACTGATATCTCCTTCTTCTTCTTATTACTATATTTTGTTTGGTTTTCTAGCTATAAAATTACTTTCTGGAGACCCTAGAAAAACAAACAAAATATTGGATTCAGATGTTGCAAGAACCCCCCAAGTAAAATGACTCTTGATTTTTTTACACAATGACAAAAAAATATGTATGAAACCGCACTTTTGATGATGAAGAAAGGAAAGTAATTGAGACTTACGCTTGATACCAAATGAATCTTTTATTATAAACTCGATAATGTGACTATGAAGGTCAACCGGGTGTTTTTGCAACCAATTTGATAGTCGAACGAACAAGGATACCAACACTCAATATGACCAAATAACTATATACAGTGGTAATCAGACTCCACATTTAAAAGTATAGAAACCAAACTAAAGAAGTTATAAATATTAGCATGTTTGCTGATAACGGGTGCAATGAGACTCCCAAAAAAGCTATGGAAACATTGCTTTTGTTAACATTTCTGCACTTAATTATGATGATAGGGACTTTGTAAGGCAACAGCAAATCAACGAAGTATTTGCCTGGTGAACTCATCTAATTTGGGTTACACGTTAAATTGTAAGTCCCGCGTGTTTGTGTAGAACTATTATTGCAAACTACAAACATACGAGTTCGACACTATAAAGAAAAGACATTAAAAATAAGATCATATTTCCGTGCACAATCAAAAGAATTATTAGATCACAATGGTTCCGGAGCCGAAACATATAAATGCAGGATGCAAAAAACAAGTGCGTTATATGAAAAAAAGGTTATTGCATATAAAAGTCATTTGATGTCATAATACCGCCACAAGACTCAGAAAAAATAAATAATATTTGGGCAGAACTAAAAAAATCATAAAATATTACCGGAGCATAATTATATGAAGGCAGGAACCGGGGTACATTGATTACGTTATTTCTGGTCTAACATATTTTAGTATAGTTTTTCTATTATATATACCGATACACTAATAAAATTCAGTCTGGTAGTAAACTGCATAACTAATCTAAAAACGTTAGCCGTTAGCTAATACGAACAGGGGTACATTTGATCTAGACATTAAAAGTTTAGAGTATAAAAGGAAATCTTGAAGCAAGCCAGTTTGTGAAACACATGATCGGCTTTTAAAATCTCATACGATACTGGAAAACAAATTATCTATAACAAATTTATAATTGAAAAAATGCAATCTGTTAAAAAACTGATTTAAAAAGAAACAATGTTTAACACACGACCATCACACATTTATCAAATAATGGTCATGAATCGATTAAAACTGCAAAAGCAAGATTTATGTAACCTTAACAAACACATGCATAGAATGGGAATTTAAATGGATTTCTTATGGCGCGGATGTCAGGAAAAAAAAAACTTTGTTAGATTTTCAGAATAAGTGCGAGGCTTACGGAATGTAGTGTTTCTTTCAATTAATTTAAGTTTACCAAAGAAGAGTTTAAGGCAGTCTATTGGCAAAAGTTTTGGACTAGATTGAAGAAACGAAACTACAAAATCTAGAGACCGGAGTGCAGGGACGCTAGACGTTAAACTTTAAAAATTAAATGCAGTTATTAAGTTTTTTTTTGTTATTAAAACCATCGTTTTGGGCTTAAGAATCATTTCTGACGTGCAGTTTAAGATTCATGACGTATTAATTGAGGTCTGCATCCACCTGATGCTAAGTTTTTTCCACATGCGTTGTGTAGCATTCTTTGCCTTTATCCACAATGACACTATGTTGCTGTCATCTTGCGCTAGGTTTTCTTCTAGTGATAGTAGGATGGCTTTCTGTTTTTTTTTAAACCATTTTGCTTAGCTGGTTGTTGTTGCTACGTCTGTGTTACTTTGCGCTGCTAGTAGGTATAATAATTTGGGGTTGGCACGTTCGGGAAGTTTGATCCAATACTTGCAGTAGTTGTTTTCTGTACTCTTATTTCTCTGATGATTAACGCTAATTGGGGTCTACAAAAATGTTAAAATCTATTTTCTGCTACCGTGCAAGCAGGTTTTTTCATTATTGATATTATTTGTTCTAGTTCTGTGTCTACAATACGTATTTAGTAAGTGCAATTTTACAGGTTAAGAAGATATATCAAAACACGGCTCAGGCTAAAATTTGTTCATTATCTAAATCAGTAATACTGTAAGTATAATATACTATTTTTGACATCATTATATTTTGCTTATGAAAAACAAAAGAAAAAAGAGATTTTTTCTTTCTTTTTGACAAGTTTGTAACAAATTTTGTGAAATAGCAATAGCAAATTTAGTAATAACACTTTCATAAATAATTATACAAAAAGAATAAAAAAATATAATACTTTGATGGAAAATCCAACTAGTACGATTTCTAGAATAAAGTTGTGTATCTTATAAAATTTTTGCAGTTTTGTGTTTTTTTAAGCATCTAGAATTACAATTACAAGAAATAATCATTTTTGATAACTCACAAATGGCTACAGAGTTATTTAAATTCACTGTTAAATTTTATTTTATTGAACTTCCTACAGTTTGAAAAAGCTCTTCAACGATATTTATAATTCTAGACCTATTTTTTAATTTAAATTTCATTCCGGTTTTTGCATCTAGAAAAAATGTCACTGGTCATATATAGATAATTTTACAAAGTTATATTTTTAGCGTTAAACAATTGATAAACATTACAAAATGTTTATGCACCATTATGTGTTATTTATGTCGCATTATATGATTGAATAGTATTAATATTTATTAAATCATTAAATGTATCACAAAGGTTAAATCTATAGATCGTTGGAAATGGTGTAATCGTATTGTTTGTATCAGAATAATAAAAAAGGCAATACAGTTACTGATAATCCCAAACGGCGCAAAGGGGGATAAAATCCACTCATCGGACACGATAATACAAAAACATTAACAGTGATTTCCTGCTGCATTTTGTAACACAGCCGACGATACATTTGATAACAGGAGTAAAACACGGGCACAGAGAGACTTTAATTTCCTGATACGAACGATAAAAAGAAATAAACTTTTATACGATATTATATTCTTCGTACTTGATGGGGTGTATAAAAATGTCACAGATATCGAACTGAATTTATATGTACATGAAAATTTATTAAGAAATTGTTTCAGAACCCTCATTACAATTTTAATGACATTATATTATTTGTGACAAATGAGAGAAATAGATTTATGGTCGCACTTAATCCAAACTATTAAATTGTAATCTTCAGGTGACATTGCTGTACTCATCTGCTAGAGGGCATATTAAACATGTAATTCAGCATAACGTTGTAATCTATCTGCGCTTTCAAATGCTGTAAATGTTTAATCTACCAATCATAAATCATCGTTATCAAACATGTATTTTATTTACCTTCTCAAATCGGCGCATATAAATTAGAATGTGTTGATAATAATAATTATTGCATTATATAGGTTGTCAACAAACACTAAGACATTAAATCAGTGCAGATTGTAAAACTGAATTAACTAGTTTTTTATGACTTATAAATTATCCTTAGTATTACACACCATTGAGCACAGAACTTTTATAAATAATGCATCTCGTTACAGAATATTTTATATAAATGTTAAAATATTTTTGGTGAAGTTGTATTAAAATTCGTCTATATATACCTACATATTGTAATAGTTATACTTGGAACGGTAGTAATATACATTGCAATTCAGAGATTTCGAGCAAATTCTGTGATTTTCTCAGTCCAATCACATGTTTTTAAAGTTCCACACGAACAAACTGGATTATTCTGTTTACAAATTGAACATTTGAAAGTTGTGAGCTTTGGTGGAAGTTGTACGCTTTACAAATGCATATTTTTATTTTATTTAATAAAATGATTTTGAATTATACGAGGTAGGATCAGAAAGTAATTAATACTGTTTGTAGTTATAATTTATTTACATTTGTTTCTATTACTAATGCAATTTTTTTATAGTTCTTTTTTTTATCATTCTTTTAATATATGGGTGTTGGAATATTAATATTCTACATTTATTAATGTCTGTGTTAGAAATAAACTTTAAATTGTTATGAATTTGGCATTTTCAATCTGATTTTTATATTAGTTGTAATATGCTGGTTTTAAAATATGTACTTATAAGGTTTTTTTCATTATTAGTTTTTTGTTTGTATTTGGGGTTGCGATGGCACTTAATTTTTCTTAAATTCATGTGTTATTGCATTTAAAATTTAATTTCTTTTTTTGTTGATGCTAATAACGTTTTTTGCAAAAAATACTGAAGAATACAGAGTTTATAAATCTTAGTTTTTCATAGCGGCAGTGGCAAAGCTAAAATATATTGAAAAAAAAAATTGATTTGTAAATTCTGGGGTCCGCAAATTTTTTAAATAAACGTCTGAGGTCCCCTTGTGTTTGTGGGATTTTACCTGTTGTGTAAATTGTGTTAAATAATGCTGTGAGTAGTTTTAACCCGTGTTTCTCTTGTTCCATTACTTTAGCATATACAGGGTGTCCGGAAAATACGTGTACAACGTTTGACGACAGACTCCTGACGTCAAAATAGGTCGATCTAAGCCGACTTAGTTATATCCAAAATTGTCTCGTTTAGCCGGTAGAGGGCGTCAAAAAAAACAAAAGTATAACAAAGTTGAAAGTATCTATTGTAAGAAACTAAGTAAAACAAAAACATTACTTAAGCAAATGTGTAAAATGACCGCCATCTTGCTGAATACACTTATTAACACTCTTTAAAAAATGATATTGGACCCTATCTAATGTCTCGGGATTATTAAAATGGTTGCCTGCATGTAAAATCCGCTGCAATAAATCATCGCGTGTGTTTACCGGAGTCTTGTAAACTTCTGTTTTAATAGCGCCCCACAAAAAGAAGTCACACATATTTAACTCAGGAGAACGTGGTGGCCATTTTACTGGTGCATCATTGCCTGTTCCAATCCATCGGTTGGGATATTGATGATGTAAGTATTGCCGAACGGCAACGGAAAAATGGGGCGGGGCACCATCATGCATATACCACATTTCCCTCCAAAGTAAAAGGGGCAAATTCTCCAGAAGAATTGGTAATGTGTCTTGCAAAAAATTTAAATAAATATTTCCATCTAACCTGTCTGGAATAACAATGGGACCAATAAGGTAGTGATCAATAATACCTGCCCAAATATTAATTTTAAATTGATGCTGATGATGTGCAACTTTAATGGCATGTGGATTTTCATCGGAATAAATATGTTCGTTGTGCAGATTGGTTACACCAGATCTTGTAAAGCATGCCTCGTCAGTAAACATAATTTTTCTACAAAAATTTGGAACAAGGATTCTTTTGTTTCTAATAAATTGACAAAATGTAAGCCGCATGGGGGGATCAGTCGGTAAAAGTTCCTGGACTTTTTGTATGTGGTAAGGATGTAACAACTGTTCTCTTAAAACCTCATTGACAATCGTTTTAAGAACATTTAACTCACGTTCTAAGAGACGGGTATTGGTACTTGGTTCTTCTTCAACTCTTTCCAGAATCATCTCTTCTGTTTCCACAGTTCGAGTTGTTCGCATACGACCCCTGCCTTCAAACTTTTTCTCAAAACTGCCCGTTTCCCGAAGAAGACGCTCAATATTGGCAAATGTTTGGTGGTTTGGTATTAGACGGTTAGGAAACCTCTCCATGTAAACCCTAACACTCTGACGCCCATTTCCTTGACAAAACCCGTATACCAGGAGCATGTCAATTTTCTGAGAGTTTGTATAATTTTCCATTTTTAATGGTAAAATGAACTTGTAATTCAAGAATGTTGATCGTATACTTGAGTAAATTTCATAGACTGGTGACAATTTGTCAATAATTGTCAATTTATTAAACGCCATAGCAAATTTTTTTGTTTTTTTTCTGGATATTCATTGCGTGAATGTTTTTTTTTTGGTTTTTTATTTACATCTAAGAGGGATGGTTGCAATAGTTGATTGTTATTAAAAAGTATCTGTACGTATTGTGTTTACCAGCTTATTTTTTATATATACTATTATTATGTTGACTACATCTCTCAGGATACCTATTTATTAATTTCAGTTTTTACCTTTCAGTTTTTTGATCTTTTATGCAAATGTATTGTATTTTTTTTGTAGAAACCTTTTATTACTCTGCATTTTCCGCGTAGCCATCGTTCTTTGGCTTCTTGTATTTTCTTACGTATTATTCTATTTATCGTTTTGTATTTTTGTAGGTCTGTTGTTTTGTGCATTCTTCTTTAGTTTATCAAACCCAGTATTTCTGTCGCCACGCATACCTGTTTTTTTGTTATTTTTAAGTCTATTTTTTGTCAAGCGTATTTCTTGACTAATTTGAAGCATTGAAGTTTAAAGTTGGCAACAACTGAGAGGTGATCAAAATTGACATCCGCTTTGGGGTAGGTTTTTATTGAAATCAAGTATTTTTTAAAGTGGTAGCTTAAGAGTATGTTGTTAATTTATGATGTGTTCTTTTGTTTTGGGCAAGGAAACCCATGTGTATTGACTATAAAAATATTACGTTTGGTTCAAAATTGTTCAAGTTATTTGCCTCTGATATTTTTTTCTTTAACACCGTGTTTCCCTACTGTTTTGTTCTCAGGTTTTGCGCCAATCTTGTCGTAGAAGTTTCTGTAACTAATAAAGTTTCGTTTTTTTTTATTTTGAGTTGTATGATTTCTGCTACGTTGTTGTAAAAGATTTTTATTATGTTATTTGGTTTGTCATTTGTGGGTGCATAAATCTGTATTATGTTTATTTTTTGATGTGCTGTTTGAAGTTGCAGCATTATGACTTTATCATTTAATGATATAAAGTCTACAACTGATTGCGCAGTATTGTCTCTTACCATAACTGCACTGCCGTATTAGTGTTAAGTATTTTTTTAAATTAAATATTGGATTCACTCTCACGAGCACTTACCAATTAAACTTTCCTAATAATAAATGCCAAACGTTTATTACCTGTATCGGGAATGGACTTTTCTGTGTAACTAAAATTTTAATGCGGGTTTTGAATATTACATATTGCATATAAGTGCTGCGTTACATAGATTTTGTGGAGAACTTGTACCACTTTTATGTCCTGGCTAGAAACTTAGTCAAAGATGTAGTTATTTTTTCAAAATCTTTGTCACTTGCTTGGGACAAGCGGAATAACAGCTGGTTTTTTTGCCAAAGGTTCCGCTTTTAGCTTTTTGCAAAAGCTAGGCGTACAGCATTGGGAAAGTTTTTTATTTTTTTTCTTGCACGTTGTGGATATTGGCTTTAGCAATGAGCTCAACCTGCACCACATATGCCGTAAAGTAGGGACTACTTCAAATAATATATTTTAGGGTTTTTTCAACCCTTACTTAATTGGTGTAGTGACAGAAATCCGCATGCAAGAAAAGTTGCATGCGGATACAATCAACCACGTTTACTGCGCGGTCGTTAGTTACGTTCATTGATTTGAATATGTTCAACAGCCTTTGGTATTTGGATTTGTCTCGAATAGTAAACTAGTGCTCTCTGTGGGTGCTGGCAGATTTGACGGGCGTGAGAGAAGGCTAGATGAACTGAACCAGATTTAGTCTACTGCGCATGGGCTTGGTTTTTGATCCGGTTTTTATTTTTTTACAGAGTTGGCTGTTTGGAGCAGTTTCAATTGTAGTAAGAGGGGCTGGGTGGGCATCCCGCTAATGCAAACTTCATGCTGGCTTAAATCTTACTAAGCCTGATTCTCATGTTTGTTAATTTTTTTTATTGTCTCTCCATTAAGGACAGAATGTACGTTTATTAGTTGTTGATTTTCTGCTGGCTGTAAAAAAAATCAATTAAATCAATAATTAATTAATTTAAATTGAATTGAATTATTGTTTGGATAATTGATTGAGTGACTAGTTCAATCAATCATCCATAGCGTGTTTGCAATAAAAATTGCAATTTTTTGTTCGGTCGCTGCAATCGGGTGTTTCTCTTTTTCTTGCGGTTTTCTAGCTTTGGCCGTGTTTCTACTTTTGTTTGTTATTTGGATTAGTTTAGAATTGTGTTTTTCCGGTTGTTTTGTTTCCTTTTTGGATTTCAGTACTTTACTCACAGTAACAGTTGAAGCTATCCTGGCCGCGCCTAAAGCTAATCATTATTATTTTTAGAAAGTATTTTTGATGCCAAAGCTTAATATTGACAAAACTGCTGCTTGCTATCACGTTTTGCTAAATATAACCATCCTTCGTACCGCCAACTATCTTGTGGGGATGCTACCGTTTTTGGTGAAAGATACTACTCCTATCCATAGTGCCATATTTGATTAAAAAGTTTATTAGACATAAAATTGATCAATTGACTAGAAGTAAAAAATCTATATTAAAAATTGTTGTAACAAGTTTATTAAAAATAGTATAAATCAAAATTTATTATGTAAAATGACACAGGAAATCTATTTAAGTAAAAAAAAAACAATGTAATATAATTTACGTATGTCTAAGTTTTCTTGTATTTTTTAAGACACAAAAAATACACAAATAAATTAAAATACATATACAAAACAGACATTAAACTAAAACAACAGTTAATACCCAAAAACCAAACGATAAAAAAATCTCCAAAGATAAACAACATAGCAATAATACAAATTTAAATATAGCTTATTTCTACAGAAATTTAGAGTCTAGTCCCAACATTACAAATTCTCAAATATCTTGTTTCTAAATAAACTCAGAAGTTATTAGAATATCAAACCAACAACATCACAAATTTTCAAATAACTTGTTTCTACTGGTACTTAGAGGTTATTGGAGTATCAAAATAGCAAAAATACAAATTTTTGTGCGTTTCTTTTTATTGCCTTCAAGTGCATCTTTAGTCTTTACTAGTGTTGCGGCCACATGCACAACTTACTTCTTGTATTGGAAATACATTGATGCATGCACTGCACTTTTAACCTGTCTTAATAGATCTCTTCACTTGCATCGTGGCCTTTTACTCTTGATACGGGGGCATACCACCTTTTGTGTTATTGCACCGGAGCCGCATTAAGAGCATGGTGCTCTTACTTACTCCCCACACCCACACATCTAAAAACATAGTATGTAAAAATAACCATTGACGTCAAAAACGACAACCAGTTTTAAATCAAGCATACAGCACTAGCCGCATCATGCCCATGCTGCACAACACCCGAGTACTATAAACTGCTTTGACTTAGGTCTGCTACGGTGGGTTCTACTTCACATTTGCAAATGCATACAACAAGGTTAGCAGTCTTTCAGCAACCTAAGGCAAAACCACATAACGTTGTAACTCGGCAACACGTGCATGCGTGCTCTTCTACAACTACGAGTTGGTCTGCACAGTGGGTGTTACTACTATCAAGAATAAGGTATACTACTAGATTACGTGCCGGCTTTAGAGACACACATATCAACAACTTCTGAAAGAGCACAAAAAGAACTTGAAAGCTTATATCCAATTGAATGAAAGACACTTTGATTGACCGCTGATTCCGATAACTAATTGGCATCTTGCTTTGAGGTTTAAAAAACAAAGCTCGGCGATACGAGGAGCAGTTTAGCAAGGAACCGCAGCTAAGTTACTTCTGAAGCAAACAGCGGTTACTGCGTAAGTACATTAACCCTCCGTTATGCACTCAACTGGAGACCACACTGATTAATAATGTGCATTATAAAATACTATTTTTTGAAACAAGCTACGCTATTTCAGATAGTGTACCTACACTACGACGCCTTACAAATGAGCGCGTTGCTGGTCACGTAGATTCATCCCAGGATCTAGCAAGCCCTGAAGTTATTGTGATTTAACAATCTTAAACAGCTGGTTGAGTACGCTACTAAAGTAGAAACAAATTTAAAACATCGCTAAAGCTTACTAACACTAAGACAAAAACCCTAAATAGTTTGGGAAACAATAAAAAACTCGATCAGAGTAGTACCATTACTCAACCGGACTACGTCAATAAATCAGATGATCAACACAAACCTGCTCACAGTGTACGGTTTATGGGCCGTCTAAATTACCTGCCTAGAGTTATTGTGTCTATTATTGGGGCAGCATCACGTAGCTCTGATTGACTCTAGTGCTAGCGAAAATGTTACCAACTTTGCCAATAAAAATGGCAATAACCCAGATTTATTTCAGCGCGCCACTCTGTAAGACACAAGCAAAGCGTACGTGCAACTAGCCTTAGACAAAAACACCAGCTCAGTCCCTTTCATAATTGCACCCGAGCTGGGTGAGACGATTATACTGAACCGTTACTAGCTGCAAGACAATAACACAAATATGGTTTATATGCGTCGATGCGTGCATTTTGGTAAGCACAAGCAAGCTACAGTGTTTTGGAAATGTGTAGAGAAAACCGCACAGACCTCAAACGTTCACTTGATTTTGCCTGAAAAGTATCCGAAAGAGCTAGAAATGGCAGAGCTAGTACGTGCATTTCCCTCAGTGTTTGCACAATAACTTATAAATTTGAGCTACAGGACTGTACCTCAGTGAGAGCACTTTGGTACACTTAAAACATGTACAAAAAAAACTGTAATACTGCTGCAAGTCAAAGAATACCGGAATTAGTCCCAAATTCGGTCAATTTTTTCAATAGTTTGCGTAGTTTTTGTAGTTTTTGGAAGCTCGTCTCGGTTTTCATGCAGACTGGCAAGGTTTTCAAGTTAAATGATAAGAATGTCGAGACCACCGTAAAGGTTTTTAGTAATTATATAGTCAGCTGGTTGAACCACCGGTTCCCTAATGGAACAACAATATACGAAATTATAGAGAAGAACTCCTGCGTCAAGAAAAACAATTAGAAACTTTGCTACATTTCTCGGAGTCTTTGCCCTACCCTACAACTTCTTCTTTACATTAAAGGAGTTGAAAACGGCTATCAACATGCATGGATACCTCTTTTGCACCGAGACCACACAACGTGCTTTATCGGATTATCAAGCAGCTTCCTTTCAGCATGATGAAGCGTTTGCTAGAAACCTACAACCTGATACAAAAAAGCGGCGTCTACCCGGAATGTTAGAAAAATGCCATATAAAAAAATCTATCCATCTTTAGCAAGAACACATCTCGCAGCAAAGTTTGTAGACCTGTAGAAGGCGTATGACATGACTTAGCGTTATCAGATTGTGTAGAAGCTGCCACGCATGAGGATTCAGAAACCGTATGCCCCATTTTCTTAAATCTTTCATGCGCTATAACAAGTTTAAAGTAAGGGTGGTAACTGCTAACTCAAACACGTTATGTCTAGAGAACGGTGTTCCCCAAGGGTCGACAATTAGCGTCATCCTTTTGGCGATCGCGGTAAACGATATTGCGGCTTATACCTGTGCGCCCCATACATCGCAGAAAATTCAACCGTGCTTCCGTGGTTGGTTTTCTGACAGCTGGTTTCGCTGCTTCTATAGCGTAAAATATGCTTTTGTGGACGCCGAGATTCTCTTCGTCCACCCTAACTTCCCACTGTACCACCTAACCTAACCTAATTTTTAATAATGTGTTGATATTTCTTAAGCTCTATTTGCTATTATTAATATTTTATTAAAAAAAAATTAGATTTTCTAACATAATATTTAATATTTTTTGCTGGATTATTATAGTTTTGAATTTTTATGAAGATTTTAATAGTTTATGACCGGATTTTGGTCCTTTTTGACAATACTTTAAAATTTCATGATTAGGTTTTGCTATCTTTGACATTCTATTTGTAGAATTTTGCAATTTCTGACAGTACATGTCCGGATTTTAGTTCTTTCTAACATTTTTGTAATGTTTTTTAACAAGATTTTGTTAGTTTTTACTTTTTATAAATAGAATTTTGCGCTTTTCAACAGTTTATGACCATAACTTATTTTGGTGTTCCAAGACCAAATTTTCCTATCTTTGACATTTTATAAATCAAATTTTTGATCGTTTTAGGCCAGATTTCAATTTAAAATGCAAGTATTTTAATGTTTTATGACCAGATTTAACTGTTTTTAATTTTTATTAATAAAGTTTTGAACTTTTGTACTACTTATGAGCAAACTTTAGTGCTTTCTGACAATATTTTTATACTTTACGCCAGTTTTTGCTATTTTTGACATTCCATGAACAGAATTTTGCACTTTCAACAGTTTATAATCCAAGTTTGGAGCTTTCTGACAATATTTCGATGATTTTGCTGTTTTTGACAGTTTTTGGCTGCATGCTTATTATTTTAACAATAAATTGATTTTTTGTAGGCAGAAATTGCTGTTTTTGATTTTTTTTTGCTCTTTTTGGCCAGATTTTGAGTATTTATGACAACGTGTTTTGGCAGGCTTCTTGAGTGAGGTCTGAACGGGGGCGTCCAAAATCTTGGTGGGCTAGGCTTTAGCAGCAGCTGCTAGAGAAGGCGCTGTGGTCTTAGGAACCTCTTTGGGAGAGGTTAGAGCCAAAACTTACGGTGAGACGTGGGTGGATGGATCTGCTTAACTATGAATGACATCAGCCCTGCGGTGAAGGCGGCTTTACTGTTTTTGATTTTCAGCAGAATCAGGTGCGTCAAAACCCTCAGTTTCTTAGGGCTCGTGCTCGATAGTACTCTTTCCTTTCAGGTTAATATTGATGAATTGGTTACACGTCGGGAGTCAAGTGTGCCTCGTCACTTTGCACTCACGTACGTCGTGATAATGCGAGCAAAAAGGGATCACAGCAACCGACTCATATTTACCGTCAAAAAACGCAGCAACGTAAATACAGACTCAGGCCTACCGTCAGTAGGTCAGTGTACGTCCGAGAGCAGGAGCTAAAGAATGTAAACTATGCAATAGTATTCAAGGATGGATCTGACCATGACTGACGCCGGGGGTAAAAGCTCGGCTCGATTTGATCTTTCAGAGCAAACGAGAAACTTGCCCCAATGTATTGAAAAGCAAGTTTTTTGATATCGTTGCCAAATACCCAGACTTTCCGCGTTTTAGAGGGTACGGCCCCATTCATAATCATCTCACAACTCGTTCAATTTGTTGACCCAGCTTGTACAAATTTTGATTTTCCGCCTAACCGGGTTTGAATTATTTGTCCAAACCCGGTCAGGGGGATGATCAACTGTCAAAAATACTTAGTTTCTCAAACATAATTTTATTGAACTTAATATGTCTTAAACTAACAAATAGCTGCTGTCACAATACTTAATCTAAGATGAGAATGTGAATTTTGCACTTTTCAACTGTTCAGACTGGATTTTGAATCTTTCTGACAATGTTTTCAATTTTTGTCTTTATAATAGAATTTTGCACTTTTTATCAGTTAATAAAAACTTTGGTGCTTTTTGACAATCCATATTTTGAACATTTTTGACGGGATTTCAGAATTTTTGACATTACATGTTAAGAATTTTGCTTTTATCAACAGTTTATGACCAGATTTTGGTGCTTTTTGAAAAAATGTATGCAATTAATGTTTGTTTTGTACATTCTTAAGGTTTTTAAAGTTAATTTTGATAAAGTTCTTGTGATTTTTTAGCAAATTAAATACCGGAATAATTAAAAAAAAATTGTTCTCCATTAGCGCTAAGTCAAAAAGAAGGACTGCTTGAGTTTTTGTATAGTTTTTTAGAAGCTCAACGCAGCCACCAAAGACAAAGCTGCTCCCCTGTCAAAGATTCAGAAAATTCTCAAGGGGCAAAAATAATATCAAAATGAACTTGAAGACGACTTATTGGCAAATTTTACTAGAAAAACAGCAACGCCATACGAGTACATCACTTTTGCAGCGCCAAATGGTGAGATAGTTTTGCGTCATGCCAATTGCCTTAAAAACGTTCATTTTATTTCAATCGCAAATTGAGGAAATGCAAATTTGCCGAAACCAATGTAAAATAATTGGGACACCAGATCACGGCAAAATTGAATAGATTTAAGAGCACTACAGACCGACCAACAAAACCCGACTACGCAGTTACTTAAGACTTTGCACCTGGCACTGCAAATACGTACTTGGCTATACCTAAATAGCGACGCCGTTAATAAAGATGCAGAGCCACCAAAAAAACTTTCTAGCTGATAAAAACTAGCATGGCAACGAATCGTTCTTTTTTTGTTTATGTTGCATCTTTACACCATTTTTTTATCAAATAATATCCGTCATCCTGATTGAACTTCACCAAACAGTACTGTATTTGCGTTTGAGCTAGCACTACTAGTCGACAAACGCTTGGTTTGCATGAGTTATTAAAATAAACTGCATTCGCCAGTCGACATTTTCTATTAATTTTTCACTACTAGCACCGACAGCAAGTGCTGCTTCTTTGAGTAACATTTTATTGTGATTTTCACGAGGCCGATTTTGAGTGGTTTTTGAAAATCTCTTATTTTAATGGTTTATTGTTGGCACAAATCCGTTGAGATGAAAATGGGCTTTGTCGATAAAGATAATTTGTTTTAAGTATTGATTTTTTGCCTGCATTTTCAAAACCCAAGAAACAAAAGTTTGACGTTGTTCATGGTAAGCCAGTTTTAATTTCTGCGTCAGCTGTACTTTATAAGCATGTAAGCTTAGATTTTTATGCAGTATGTAATAAATGCCAAACTGTGATATCTTTAGTTGCTGTAAATGTCTTGCTATAGACAAACCTGGGTTCTCTAAGACACTGTTAGCGACAGCATCAATATTTTGGGAAAACTTGACAGTACAAGTTTAAACTGGTAATATCAATAACTTAACTATTTTGCTTAAACTATGTGATTAACTTTACAAAAGCTTTGCGAGAATTTAACTCATACCGACCAAAAACACCACAAACTCTGTGAACTGTCTCAGCAAAATTTTCTCCATGTTTATAATCAATTTTTATTATTTCTATACGTTGTTGGAGCGTATATCATATTTTTTTAATTGTTTAGTTTCCAATTATGATCAAAATAGCCGCAAAGTTTAAAACCAGATTTGCAAAACTTTTTATTTGACTAGAACGCAATATTATAATAGTGCAATTCTTTCTCAACGTATTCTTTCAAAAATAAACTGATTCTGATTAATACATTTTATGTAGATCTACTTTTAACCAGTTCTATTTTAAATTACTCATTTCTAAATTAACAAAGTTAGAGAAATTACCGAAAGAATCAACTTAATTGTTTTATAGAATTCTCATGTTGGAAGCAGTATGATTCATATAATTTTATATGAAATTCTATGAATCACACATAATATTAATTTAAACAAAAATATAAAACAATAATAAATATAGTTTTTGTGCTTTATGCTATATTACAAAAATATCTTTAAAAAACTTATTGGAAATAAATATAATAAAGTTTTACAATTTTTAATCAACTTCAATTGTTATTTTATTGCTAATCATATTAACGCGCTTGGGTTTCTCTATAGTGAAACTATATTATATTATTCAATAAATAGCTTAAAGCTAACCAGCATTAACGTTATATTTATTTATTTAAATAAATTTATTAAGTAAAACAATAAACTTTTATTTTAACGTTGAGTTTGTGGCTCACAACAAAAATAGTAGTTATTGTATTTACTGTCTATGGGGAAACATTTAAAATTTCGAATGCTTTCGACTGTTGATTATTTCAAACTTTAACTGTACTGTAATTACATAAATGTTAGAATAGCTTTTAGTTTTATTTAGTTAACAAAATTTAGTAGTTAAGTTAATAGAGGTTAATCTCTTTTTTATATTTTCAAAATATACACTTATAACAAGTTCATTAACTAATTTTTAAAAATAATTAAATCTCAAATATTTGCAATAATGGGATTAATTAAATAATATATAAAAATTTCAATGAGTTAATTTTAAATTGTAAGTGATAGCTCAATGGTAGAGAACTTGCATATCATGCGAGCAGTCCGGGGTTCGATCCCCGAAATATGACTGAAATGATAACTTGCTCTATATCCACCAGCGTGGTTCGGAAGTCACGTATTAAGCTGTTGGTCCTATCAAACCACTTTAAACAAGTCGTAGACTTACTGTGGCGATGTAAAATAGCCGTACAAAGCATAATAATAATAATAATAATAAAGTTATTTCAAAAAAATATTACATTACTTTATAGTTGTAATTTGATAATAATTAACTGAAATTGTGTGATAACTATGCTGTAGGAATTACATTATAATTAGTTAACTACAAGTAAAAAATTGTATTATAAATAAACAATTCAATCGAAAAAGCCTTTAATAGAATGTAACACTCAAAGTTGTAAGAGATACTAAAAAAAAAATACTGAAATAAAATTGATTTATTATTGTAGCTATTGTTGATGAGGTGGCTAGTAATAAATAATATTTACATACAATATTGATATAATATTTTAAATTTATAATATTTTGTTGCACTAACAAGTAACGAGTAATATTTTAATTATTCTAAAACTTATTAAATTTATTTATTCAGTTGCAAAGTAGGTTAATAGAGCAATTTACAAAGGTTGCACACTGTTTTATTTTCAATTTCCCTCTAAATCCAATTACAATTGTGATACCTGTACTCGCATAAAAATATTTTATTGGAGTTACTGGTACCATATTTCAATGTTACATTAATGCATGCAAATCGTTGCATTAACTTTCAACTGGGTCACGGTTGTTTAATATATAATATATTCAAATCAGCTGCACAGCAAGTTGCATATTTCTTCGCAATATTACATTCACAATATGCAGATATGATGTAGTCGCACAGATCTCTAATTCCAAAAACGCGCGCCTGTAATTACATTAAATTTCTGCACGGACTCAATAATACCCTCCCGGTATTATATGTTTTTTTCTATTTAAAGCAATTAAAAATGGTGAATGCGCCGGGCGACTATTATAATGCTTAATTGGTATGCTTATATATACCAAACATCAAACTCTGCAGAACAGTATGTACATACTGCATAGTATTAATAATAACTATAAACTTTGGGCTGGAGTTTAAAATTAATTATGCAGCAAACACTGCAATTTCACATGTGATAATATTATCTATTACGAGTGTAGAGCAGAGCGTAACCAAAATAATAACTAGAATGACTGTTAAATTCAAATTCATAGAAATGTCAATATTGGTGCTGAATTTAACGTAGTTATATATTCATTAGTGTTGTCAAATTTAATTCTCATATTTGTGTAACGCATGCAATTAGAATTAGTATTGTATGGAAAATCCTCTTGTTTAAATAACTCTGCATCAATATTTACTATTTAATTATTAATAATAACTAATTTCAATTACACACATAAATGTTAATTAATCCAAAATAGGGGTTTTAGTTTTATGTATCATATTAATTATAGTTCAATTAATAGAGTTAATTAACATAGTGCGTTTATATTTATATTTATTATTAATTCAATCAAATTTACAACTATATGTGATGGTAATCATTTTACTATTATGCAAACAAAATTAATATAAACATTGGATTTTGGTATGAATATAAAATCTAGAATAATGGTTGGCATATAGCAAAATGGTGTTAATGTAAAGAGGCTTTTCATTTTTTTTTTTTTTAATTTTAATAATGGAATTATAATAAGATTTTGTGAACGAAAGGTTTTTAATAAGATTATATAAACTGCATAAGAAACGAGACAATAAACACATTAGTTGAACATCATCATAAAATCTGCCATCCATGCTCATTTAATTTATGATGTCTTTCTAATTTTGATTTTTAGTGCTAGCACCACATCTCTCAAAATACCCGCTAAACTGATTAAGAACTCAATAATATTTTTTTACCTACTGTGGATCCGTAAACTTTTTTTTTATGGCTGCTTCAAGATGAATAGTTACTGAAATATTTTGGGCGTTATATTTTTGGCATTCAGTTATGCTCCTAAACTACGTTTATCCTGCAATGTTTGATACTAACAGTTAATGACGTCAGTAAGGAAAAGTTAATGGGTCATCAATTGTTCCTATTTACTGCGGTGAGTCATTAATTGGTGTATTATATTTAGTTTGTACTTAACTTATTGTTTTGTTTTATACTGCTAGCACCATATCTCTCAAGATAACCGGTAAACTATGCATGTTGCAAAATTGACTTGAATGTGATCTATTTTGTTTTTTAGTCAGCACACATCATGGAATCTAAGTAAACGACTTTTGACAAATAATCAAGATGGCTGCGTAGCTACTACAAACCGTTCTTAAGTAAGGTAGAGTATTTGCGACTGCAAATACTTAAATTAAGACTATTGTCTAGAAGCAAAAAACGATAAAGCAGTTTAGTCTTAAACCACCAACCACGGCTGACGTAATCAACTATATTATAAAGGCTTGGTTACTATAGATTGCATAAATCTTACTACTACTGTAAATACAGCTTCAACATTAAAGCAAAAATTTATCTGATTAAAGCTATTGCAACTGAGAAATATTTGTCAAAAAAACTTATTAAAATTATTGTAGTAATGACTGTTACCGCAGAAAATGCAAAAAAGACTTTAAAGAATCTAGCCAGTTTGTACTAGTAAATTTAAAAACTATTAAGCAGTAATTATATAATATGATAGACAAACCGTATAAATTTTTCTGTTTTTATCAAAAATGTGGTCGAGGAAAAAACATTTGTTGGCAGACTGTACCATCTGCAGAATTAAAATAAACCTACTCAACTTGTCAAATTTGTTGTACTTGAAAAAGAAAAAATTACAAGATTGCTTTTAAGCTTTACCGTTCACAATTGTTAACGTCGTAAGCAAAAGCTTGAAAACCAAAATATTACAAAACCACAGCAGACAAAGCAGCATCGGTAGGTGACCTAATAGATCAATCCCGGAAGCTAAGGACAGTGCAGGTAAAAACACCGGCATGGTGATGAAACCTGAACAGGGAAACCTTATCAAATAGCAAGACCTGGCAAATATTACCGCGGAAAGTAAAAGCGTAGCGACTGATATTCTCAAGGCAGCAAAGCTGGTCATGGCAATTTCACTCAAGCACAGAACGACAAAAGGCGCAAACAAGACAACAGAAAAGGGGTTAGACTCAGGAGACACTAGAACGCTACTCTCATATTTGCTACCCCGCAAACTGACACTAAACAATGAAATTGTTAACCCAAGCAGTCAAAAACAAAAAAAAAGACGCAAAGAAAAGAAGGGTAGGCACTCCTGAGAAAAAAACAACAGAAGCAAATAACTTCTTAAAAAAATGAAAATGGAACACGACAGCGTAGTTACCCTTGTACGGAGACTAACAGAAGATACCGCAAAATTAGTGGATCAACTCGAGAAAGTCCCCAACACTCAAAAAGCAATAAAAAAGATTATAGAAGATCTTACAGAGGTTTTTGGAAAACTTATAAACGTAGAAAACAATGACGAAAAGGCTGAAACCGCAGAAATAGGTACTTATACAAGCAAGCATGCGAACTGGAAAGAAGTAAGCTTAAGGAGTTAATTTTCTTAAAATGGCCGAAAGAAACATATAAAATGTGCCGCTTAACTAAACGAGAAAGACGGCAGGTAAAAAAGAAGACCTGCTTGTTATAACAATGAAAAGACAAGTAGAAAACAATAAAATTATTAATGATATTTTTGGCAGAATCCCTAAATTAGAAGCTGTGGCAGAAGAGGGCTGCATTGAACCGGGCAAGGTGATATGCAGTGTGACCTCGCATGGATTCTTTACAGAGGACGATGAGATGCAGGATAGTAATGAAAGTTTTTTTCTCTCAACGCTAGAAGAAGACACGGATAGAACACGGCCAAACGCAGAACTTATCAAGGTACTGCGTAACATTGTTGTCATTGCTAAAAAATTGGAAAAAAACATGTGGCTTGCCTAACTTATAAAAAATCAAATCACAAAGACACTAAAAAAGTCCTTGACTATATAGGCAAGAGAGAGGAGATTCAAATAAACTTATACAAATGAGAAAAGGAAGCAAACAGCCACCAAAAAGAAGAGGACGAGATGTCAAAAGTCATAAAAAGAGGTCGCAGAAAAAATAGAAACTATAATAATTGCTCCAACACAAGGGGCCTCCTATGCGGACATAATAAAGCACATAAAAGCACATGTTGACACTAAGAGGGTTACGGTTGCAAAAATAAATAAAACCAGCAAAAATGGCGTAAGACCATATAAGAAAAAGACAAAAAGGACAAAGTAATTTTCCGCAAGGCGCTTACCCAAAACATGGAGGAGATGGCAAATGTTGGTCCCAGATAACACCCAAAAACTATTATGCTCCTAGAGACAGAAAAGGTCAAAGAAGAACTAGAAAAAGCGCTTTCTAAAACAGACTCTCTACTGGAAGGGTAATCCCTAAGACAATACAATCAGAGATGGTGCCAAACACGCCTTTGTAACGGTACGTGAGAGAAATAGATGACAGACCAAAACGCGGACGCGGCTATTTACGTGCCACATATCCACACCAAAGTTTACAAGACGGGAAACAAAAACAAATTTTACCCATGCTACCTCTCACTTAAAATCCAAGCAGATGACTTTTGTAGTAGCCTAGTAGCCCTTGGCAAGGACCTAAAAAAGCACTCAAAAACAATTTTTATTAGAGGCGATTTTACTGCAAAGCCCCATAGCTGGTGCTCCCCAACCAAAGACCGCAAATGTAGCAAACTGGCAGAGTGAACCGGCGAACACGATCTAGTAGTCTTAAATAAAGGCAATAAACTGACCTTTGAAAGAGCAGGCGGCACGTCCTACATCGACGTAACCTACTGTACAGCAAATCTGGCCAAGGTGATACTAAAGTGGGAGGTGAGCGAGAAGGAAAACCTTAGTTTTTACAAAACAATTAATATAGAAGTCAAATCCCAAACAAAAGCAATAAAAAACCGCTCTACCAGAAAAAAAAGCTGTCATTTTAAACCCAAACAGACGGATTAGCTGGCAATTAATTTTGCCGAAGCAACCAAACGGGAGTCCTTTTCACACACAGTCCCTGACATGATGGCTGCTCTAGTGAAAATTTGTAACAGTGTCCTTCCTAGGAAAAAACCAGGACAGAAGAAACAGATAGTTTACTGGTGGAACAGCAATATTGCCACTCTGAGAAGCAGATGCGTCGGAGCTAAGCAAGACATCACTCGCGCACGCAAAAAAAAACAGCTTGAATCAGGATAAGGTAGACGCTCTGACAGAAAATTACAAACAAAGCCGTAGAGACTTAAAGGCAGCTATTGCAAATGCCAAGAAAGGTGCATGGAAGTATCTGTGCAAAGACGTGGACAACGGCCTTTGGGGTAGAGGCTACAAAATTGTAACAGGCAAAACCGGAATGCGCTTGCCGGTAAGGTTGACGGATGAGGAGCAATTGGATGTGGCAAAACAGCTTTTTCTCAACCACGCAAAAGTTATGTGGCTGCGCAATGCATGCATCGGGCTTGCTACCCAACATCACCAAATAGGAGACTAATCTCCTATTTGGCGATGTTGGGCGTCCCTAAGGAAGCGGGACGCAAAGTCAAAACAAAAAAGCGGCGGGGCCGGATGGAATCCTACCAGAAGTTATCAAGGCAATATCCGAATAATGTCCAAAAGCCTTACAAACCACCTTAAATAACAGGCAAAACCGGAATGCGCTTGCCGGTAAGCCTGACGGATGAGAAGCAATTGGATGTGGCAAAACAGCTTTTTCTCAACCACGCAAAAGTTATGTGGCTGCGCATTGCATGCATCGGGCTTGCTACCCAACATCACCAAATAGGAGACTAATCTCCTATTCGGCGATGTTGGGCGTCCCTAAGGAAGCGGGACGCAAAGTCAAAACAAAAAAGCGGCGGGGCCAGATGGAATCCCACCAGAAGTTATCAAGGCAATAGCGGAAAAATGTCCAAAAGCCTTACAAACCACCTTAAATACTCTTTTAAACAATTGTGTCTTTCCAACAGAATAGAAAACAGCCAGACTAACTCTGATAGAAAAACCAGTAAAGAAAACAGAGAAAAAAGCGTACAGGCCGTTAAGTATCCTCATTGCAATCGGAAAGCTCTATGAGTAGATATTCAACAAAAAACTGTTAAATAAACTTGAGAAGAAAGGCGGCCTGGCCTGTCTAACATTTAGTACGACTTTAGGAAGGGACGTTTTACTATCGATGCAGTGCAAAAGGTCCTGAAACTGACAAACAAATGCAAAGCGGATAAAAAATTTGTGCTGCTTGTGACTTTTGACATCAAAAACGCGTTAAACTCCGCACGCTGGGTCGACATAATAGAATCACTGCAGGGTTTTGGCATATCAAACTAATTGATAAAGATAAACTGCAGCTATTTAAAAAATTGCAATCTCTTGTTAAGAGATAGTCACAAAATGAAAATGACCGCTGGTGTCTTACAAGGGTCAGTCAAGGGACCAACTCTATGGAACGTTAATTATGACGGAGTTTTAAAGCTGATGATGCCTAGCAACATCTGGCTTATAAGCTATGCGGATGATGTGGCAATGGTTGTTGCTGAGCGCAGAGAAACTGGTGGAGAATGCCAAACGGACAGCCGGAAGATTTACAAGATGACTAGACAAAAAGAAGTTTGAACTTGCAGCCTATAAAACGGAAACGGTTTTAGTGGGTAAGGCTCCTTGTAAAAAAGTAGTCACACTGCCGTGCATAAAGCATTTCCACCTCTCTCTATCTCTCTCTCTCCTAAGAAAAAAGGTTAGGTTAGATTAGTTGTCGTACGAGTTACGTTTGATATAAAGAATGCATTCAACTCCGTGCAATGGCTTGACGTTTTGGACAAGCTGCAAAATATAGAAGTGTCGGACTACTTAATCAAGACAAATAGAAGTTATCTCGGAACGCATATAGGGTCTGACGCATAAAAGGTCTGACGCATAAAGAGTCCGACCTTCTGGAATGTTAGCTACAACGGCGGCGTACTACAGTTGGAAATGCCCAAAAACGTTTCTTTCATAGGTTACGCGGACGTTGTGTTAAACATATGGTTGACAATGCGAAATGAGCAGCGAGCAGGATAGTCGGGTGGCTAGATAAAAAGTTACAACTTGCTGCATAGAAGACGGAGTTGGTTATTCTTGCGGACAGGAAACAGCTGAAAAAATTTACATTTACGGTTGACAACACACGAATAACAAGCTAGAGGAACCTGAGATATTTTGGCATCACGTTCTCCCACAATTGTGGTAATTCCGCTAAAAAGGCAGACCGCGTCAATACCAAACTTGTGCGACTTATGCCCAACTCAATAAGGGGAAATGTATGGGGCACCTGTCTGGAGCCAGTGGGCGACCGTCTGCAAGTACAAGGACATCTTTCTGGGAGGACAAAAAAAGGTCGCAATCAGAATAATGTGCGCATACAGAACGGTCTCTACAAGAGCGGTACTTTTAATTGCAAGTACAATACTGCTGAACCTACTGACCATGAAGAGGAGTTATGTCCCCAAGGCTGCGAGCAGAACAGGAAGGCGCAAAAAACAACAAATGCGCAGTAGGAAAAAGAGTGACAGAAAGAAACTTATTCCTGAAATAACCCTGTGGATAAACAGGAAACACGGAAATGACGACTACATCCTGACCTAGTGCTTGAGTAGCTAGGGCTGTGTTTTAAAATACTTTCACAGGCTTAAGCGGAAAGCTAAATCGAACTGTGGAACGGACTGGCGGCTAGATGAAAAGGGCAGCTGGTCATCTGTACTAGGTGCAGGCAAGATCACTCTAGACAACATTGTAAGGCACATACTGGAACTGCAATGTCAAAGAATTTTTACATAAGTTGACGACACCACTTTTTTGATTACTTGTTTAGGCCATTAGTTCAGTAATTCACGAGGAAAACATACCGTTTATCAACTATACATTTTAAGCGTTAAGTACAGTAATTTGAATAAAACAAATTCAAAAAAACTAGACTACAATAGTTGCAGTGAGAAAAGAGTAACTATCACAACTTAAATACCTTTAATGGAATTAATAACGATACAATAGGATTTTAATGTTGACCGTGTAAAAAACAAACTAAATAAGAATAAACGTCAAGAAAACCTCAGTCGACTACAGAAAACTTTGAATAATTTTATGCGGCACTTAAATAGATTCTCATAACCGAGTGTAAAACAATATATGAAATAAGCTATGCAATTTCAGAGTAAAGGAAAGAGTACGAAATAACAGCTTCTGAAATTTTTAAGTAGTGTTAGTATGATTTACTATTAATAATTTTATTGTAAATTAATTATTTTGCATAAATGATTATCAGATATTGCTTATTTTGTGTACCAATTGCAGTTATTTTATTTTTACATAAATATTAACCGACGTAATAATTTAATACCAGTTATGTTAATTATGCAACTACTATTACTTTGGTTGTAGATGTTTATTTATTTTAATATTACAAATATAACTTATTCTGAGTTACACTTTTATCTGAAATTTGAACTAACAACACTGCAATATTTTAATAATAAGTAAAAATAATTTTGATAAATTTGTTATTAAATTTATTATTATTCATACTGAGATTGAATTAAAACAGCTTCTATTGTAATTTACATGAATAATTATTATCAGTTATCAAGTAGCTTTACATTGTGCTGAATAAAACGAATAATTTATTCAATTCAAATTATACGATTGTATAATAAATAAAGTTAAAAGGAGCAGCAGATAGAGTCAATTTTAATATTCAGTGATCTCCATCTTGATGGTGCGCTTATGTTCGGTTATTTTCCATATTTTACGAGGCAAAGTTGACGACTGTTGAATTTAAACTGTTCTATTCATAACGCGCCACCGATTTTCATCTTTAATCATTAATTCATTAATGAAGGGTTTTGATATTCTTCTCGTGAACCTGTAAATTCTGAAATTAAAAAAGAAATAAAATAACGTTCCACTTTAGTGTAATGAGTGTAAGGGGAATAAAGTTCTGCGTACGAACGTGCCATGATTACGGGTGTTTTCGTATGTAATGTAACATGACGTAAATACAAGTTGATTAAGACCACGCCATGTGCGTGCTTTTACCGGGAAGCTTGATTTATAAATGACTGGGGCCCGGTCCAGGTAATCCCTAGGGATTCTATCCACAGATATGCGCGGACCCACATAATTTCCGTATCGATCTGTCATTCACTTTAACATGCTAAACCAAATGTAAACATTGAAAGTCGCATTGTAATAAAATACTATGTCAACATTGTTTTTACAATATCCGGTTTCCATAATCTACATATTTTATTACAAAATAACTATTTTTAAATTTTGTTTTATATTGGATTATTATTCAACGTTATTAGGTTTTTATAATCGTATTTAGGAATATTTTAAATTTATATCAAACATAAAAAAGAATTAAATTTCAACGTGTGACAAAGTAAAAAAATATAACATAATACGATTTAGTTAAAATATATTTTAATATATCAATCATTTATTTCAACGAAAGTTATGAAGGTAATATCAAGAGGGCAAATTAGCGATCAAGCTACTAATTGTGTGGCTTTAATATTTATTTTTAAACATTAGTAATTAAGATGAAAATAAGTTTACGCTAACGCCTATATTGCTAACTTTCTAAAAAATCTAAAACAAAATTTCAAACTTCAATGCAAAAGTAAGAAAAAAGATGAATGAACAATTTCAAAGGTTTATATAAACTTGAAAGGAGAAATAAAAATTAAGATTTACTTAACTTGCAAGAGATTTTAGTTTTTTTTAATTAATTTTACAACGATAAAGTTATGTCTTGCTGTGTGTAAAAGTGCTTTTTATTTATTTTTATAATTTGCTTGTATTTGATTATTTTTTAAATAATTTAGTTTTGCCAAGAATCTGCAGTACAAGAATTAGTAGTACTAGTATTATTTGACAAAAAAAAAGATAATAACATAGTGTGACATTTTTTTAGGCATTCTGCTTTTTACCTCTATCGAATGATCCCATTGCTCATTTGATTTTATTTGATTCTTTTAATTTGTTTATAAAAAAAAGCAGCCTTGTCGGGTTTATTTTCTTTTTACTAATAAACATAAAAATTATTCTGCCGATTACTTTAAGAGCGGTTGTATTACATTCCCAACTTTTTGCTATAGAAGGTTTTTCTCGACCAGCACTGCCACCTTGTAGTGTAGGACCTGTAGGCTTTTTTCTGTTATCTACAATTCAATTCTGGTTGCTGCCTTTTCTATAGCTTGTTTTTTGCCAATGACCACCATTGCTAGCTAGGTTGTCCGCGTATCTAACTGGTTGGTTTTTTTTTTGGAGTTTCAGTCAGTACGCCTTTATACAGAACGTTCCACAGTGTTGGTTTAAAGACGGAGCTTTATGGTACACAGCAGGTTATTTTATTTTTTATTTTTTTTCTTACCAATTAGTATTTCTGATGATATCTCTCTATCTCTAGAGTTAAAAGCGTTTTGTAAGCTTAAGGTAACAATTGCGACGTAATATTGTTCCGTTTTGATTTTGGCTGACAACCTTTGTATGGTCTGCATGGCGTTTACCATTCCTCACGGAACCCAAATTGCATGTCGACCGTCTTTTTTTTGTTTTTTTAAGAGTTGCTTATTTATTTTGCTTATGATGTTTAGCAGGCATATTTGTCTAAATGCTTTTATCTCTACGAGTTTGGTAGGATTATCAATCAATGTTAGTTTGCCAACTTTCTACTGGGGTAGGAATACTTCTGACAATGTTGATTAGCAATCATTTCCGGAGTGTGTTTTGCAACCGTTTTTTTTTCTAGTGTGTATGGAGATATCTTTAGTATTAGCCATATCTCAGATTTGTAGTTGGGGAATAGTTTTTTGTTTTTACAGCTGATCACTTTTCAAAAAGATTTTTAGGATAGAAAAACGCGATCAACGTAGAAAGCGAATAAAAAGAATCTTTGGTTTGCAATACGCACAAGAAGATAGAGCTGTTTCCAAAACAGTTTCAATAATAAGCCATCTTGACACCTTGACTAAAAAAATTAATGCAAATTCTGGTGAGTTATATATTATAATTATTATATAAAGTTGTTGTTGTCTAGATTTAGAAAGAAAAAATATTTGAACGCGATGGTTTTTCAATACATGCAAAAATCTTTAACTACAGCATCCCGTCTAACCGCAGCCGTTGTGAATAAGCCACAAATAGCATCTGCAAAGACTACCTTTTCAAATTCAAATTTAACTTCAGTCTTCTATAAACTATAATGTAAGACTTCTACTTGTAATTTGCGTTAAAAGCAAATTTAACAAGTATAGGAAGTTAACTAATAACACCGTTGTAGTAATTGTTTGTGCTATCAACATCAACAATGGCATTTGCTTTACTTTTAATAATTTACCAACTTCCAAACTGCAAAAGTGATACTTGAAAACAAAAAGCTAATTTTTACACGCTGGAAACGTGCAATAAAAAAATGCTAAAATGATAACTCGTAACGTTTCACAACTACTAGTGCATTGAGTTGCTTTGATGACCCCAAATACGTAAATTGCGTGGTTTTGCACTGTTTGGCAAAATGCTCTAAAGACAAAAACACTCTAGCCGTAACCACATGTGCAGTCTGCGCGTGCAAGTCAAATTAGCAAGAGGAGTAAAGCCCGATTGTTTTTTCTACACGCGTTAATTTAGACTTAGCAAGGATTTTATTTTGGCATTAAATTTTTTACAAAGTAAAATATAAGAGACAAAGTGGCAAATGTGAGCCACATCTAAAGTAACAAATATAAGGTTGGCGCTTGGGATCACATTTTTATAAAAAAATACAAGACACATCTATAGATTGCGTCATGCACAAATTTTTGTTTTTTTATGTTCTTTCAAGTAATCAATTGTCACTTTTATATAGGAATTATTTTGTTACACGTAGAGTCATTAGAAGATTATCCAACTAGACCACATTATTTTTAGACTAGGAGGGAAATCTTTCTAATGACTTTGCATTATGTTGGACTTTTACCAGCTCCCCTTCAAATAAATGCTGCAATAAAAGTTTTTCGGATGTCTTACCAGAGACCAGATTATTTTTTTGACTTGCTTTTAGTTTGAGTTAAATTGAGCAGCTTTCATAGCTTGTGGTGAGTAGCGCATGTTGCAACCTGCTCGGACTCCTTAGTTGTTTTGCATTTGAAGCTTGCACACATAAAGCAAGTTACACCTTTATGCCGTGTGGTCGTAACGATGCCAACTGACATTATGCAAACTTGACGGTTTTGCGTTTGAGTTTAACTGCCACTTAGCCCGCACATTTTAATGAGAGACAGATTTTTTTTACTTTTAGCCTTCTGGAAAATCTAAACTTAAAGCAATGCTAAAGGTTTGTTTTTTTTTTTCTATACATAATTGGTCTTATACCTCAGAGCAATTGGCTTTGTCTGCACCTCATCAGCCTTGAAATCAGATATATTTTAAATATTTATTTTAAAATTTGTTCAGATTTGACTTGATACGAGTATTAGAAAATGTTATTGCTTTCACAATACTACGGAAATCCGAATGGATGCCACGTTTACTGCACGATCGATTTAAATGTTTATTGACTTGAAAAGTGCGGACATGACAAGAAACATGATTACGTTTGAGAAGAGACAGTTGAAATGTTTAAAAAATTAGGCACCAAATGTTTTGACTTGGAAATAAGTTTCCAAAGCAGTTTAGTTCCATTAGAGTTAATTGATGAGTGTGATGTAACAAGCAATCATCAGTCAGCTGGTTGATCTGTATGTTTCTGTTAAAACAACAAAATTTAGGTATTTATGAAGAAGATACGTCTAAATTTATTTTAAAAAGGCGTTAACGTTAAAAAAAGAATTATATTTAAGAAAAGAACGGCATTGTGTTACCACCTCTCACACATTACTAAACATAAACTGTTTAATAATTAATTTTATGTAAATTGTTTCTCCGACCAGTGAGATACTAAGCACATTGATGGGTGCATACCCTGAAAGACCCGAGGCAGTCAATTTCTCGCCGAGCACAAGAACTCGGGCTTTTGCAGACTTCCATTTGGCAAACTTTGCGTTGGGATTTAGGCCTACACCCGTACAAGATCCAATTGACCCAGGAGCTCAAAGATAAACAACGCTGTTTGTTTGGTAACTGGGCTTTGAAGCGTTTGGAAGCAGACCCCAATTTTGCCAAAAAATCATCTTTAGCGACGAAGCGGATTTTTAGATGAATGGCTATGTTAACAACCAAAATTGTCGAATATAAGACAATACCAACCTACACGAGTTTTACCAGACATGTATCCTCAAAAAGTTATCGTTTGGTGTGGATTTTGGGCCCGAGGCGTCATTGGTCCGTACTTTTTTAAAAACGACGTTGATGAAGCGGTCACCGTCAACGGCGAGCGCTACAGAACAATAATGACCAATTTCTTGTGGCTCAAATTGAATCATATGGACCTAGACAAAACATGTGGTTCCAGCAAGACGGCGCCACGTGCCACACAACGGACACCACAATTGACATTCTGCATGAACGTTTTGAGGGTAAGGTTATCTCTCGCATGGGTGATATGAATTGGCCACTAAGGTCATACAATTTGACTCCGCTAGACTTTTTTTGTGGGGTTTTTTGAAGTCGCAGGTCTATGCAAATAAACCACAATCGACCAATGCTCTAAAAGTAAACATAACACAAGCCATCGCTCAAATTCAGCCAGATCTATTCGGAAGAGTAATTGAAAATTAGACTACTCGAATCCGTGCCACCATAAGAAGCCGAGGCGGGCATTTGACCGATGTCATATTCCACACTTTATGGCATACAAGAGTTTTTTAAATAAAAAAAGAATTTTGTTAATACCTCACACACAGCTTGTTCTATTCCTTTTCAACATCTACCCGCTCTTATTAAAAAACCACTATTATATTAAAAATAAATTAAATAACAAGTAAATTGCAATTTGTTTTTAAATTACAGAATGCATCATATTGTCTGGCAATTATATAAAAAAATGTAGATAGATTTAGCTTTTTTTTTAAATAAAGTATTTTATAAATAAATCATATATATTATATTCCAGTTATATATAAAACCAATAAAAAATGATTAATTTTAAATTGCATAAATGAAAATTCAATATAAATTAATAATTTACATGTAACAATTAAAAAACACATGGCGCTAAATATATTTATTTTTGGTAAACGATAAATATAACATTATGTTTTTCATTTTGCTTTGTTGTAAGCAATTCCATTTTCCTGGAAATTGCATGGAAGATTACAAATCGTGCTGCTTTGATGCAGGAAAACTGTAACCCCGCCGTTAATGGATTAAAATTGCAAACTGTTAAAAAGGTGTATGAATTTATTTGAGAGCATCTTGCTACTTGACGCTTGACCTATATCATTGCTGCATCATCGATGTCTAGTAAAGGTCAACTTTGAAGTTTGAGTTAAGTTAATAATGTATTTAATTTGATGGAAATTAGTTTAGAATCCATTGTATAATATTTGGCTTGATGTTGATGATTTCAAAGGCATATTAACTGTTATATATCGGAAATTAGTATAACATACGATATTTATTTAATGTAATAAATATAAATTAATTTTATAATATAACATTACTTTAATTTATGTTAACTCATTGGTAAGATTAACAAAAATTCTATTTTTTTTTTCGGTTGCAAGTGCCAATATTTTAGGGCTTAAGGCTTAAGTTGCTTTTAAATATCTACCTAAAAACATAAATATATTCTATTGCACCCGTTAATTGAGAGCTGAAACTAATTTTTACCGTCCTTTTTGGTATTTATTTAGATTCTATCAAAACATTTTTGGTACTGATTAATGCGGACATTTAGTATTAAATTGCACTATATGATCCTAGTCGTTTGTTTGATTATTTAAATAGCATTTTATTCAAATAATACTATTGATTTTGACATTAATATTAATTTTAAATCGCAATTAATTTAATTATATTGTTTTTTTATTACTATTAATTGATTGCTGAATCAAATTTCTCAATTCAATTAATTATATAGTTTATGTTCAAAGCTCAGTAATTGGAGGCAATCAGGTCGCATTAATCAATATTCATTGATAAGCGCTTACTTGATTGTTGTTGCTAATGATTATTGTTTAATTGGGTATTACTGCAAATTAGATGAATTAAAAATTATAATGCTGTTTTTAATAAAAAATATAAATATTTAAGTACTTATTCTACATAAACACATAATTTCGTAGTTAAAAATTAGTTATCAACGTATTTATTCACAGCTAAAGAGTATATTAACTTTTTGTTACTACTAATCTAGCCAAGACAAGCCAAGACAAAATAGAAATAATTTGCAATGTAATGTGAAATTTTTTTATACATTAAAAAGAAAACGTTAAATAATAGCATTTTAAGGTCTCATCAAACTTGCCCTAAAAAACTTTTTCTTCTCTTATTTTCCCATTACGTTACTGAGAGAATCAATTAACTAAATGTTTTGGACCGATTTTTTCTTCTTTAACGATAATGTTTTTTTTTAATATGCTCATATATCAATTGATGATAGTTTATATCAAACTAACTAATTAACTTAACCAAATTAATCAATTATTAATGTGTATAATTAATTTATTTAAAAAGTTATAGTTTGATTAATTGTTTATATTTTACTATGAAAATATAGAAAGAGATAAAAATTATTTATTTTATTATTATTTGTTTTTACAGCTCACTTCATAAAATTTACAACTTTGTTTAAGAAGGTTTGATAAGCTTAATCAGATCGAAAGATAAATACAAAGTTTTTATTTAGTCATATTTTGTCGATTTAACTACTGATTTCTAACGTGCTAAGCTAGCGCTCTATCAATGAGCTACTTTACCGTTAAAATACATAAAATATAAAAAGTTTTTCAATAAGAACATAACAATTTTGTATTTTAATAAAACAAATTAATTGAGATATTGGGCTAAAATTTTAAATGTAGTACACATGTTATGAGTTTGATCTCGTTCATATGACTACTGCGTGCAGGATTGCAGCATTGATTCTTTGAAGCCAATTTTCCACTACTCTTCTACATCAGCCGGAACGTTTTTTGCGTTTGATATTGTTTCTAAGTTTTTCTTACGTTATTGGTTTGTTGGCATAAACCAACGACTTAACGTGACGCCATAAAAAGAAATCTAACGGCGTTAAATGCTTAGGCGAGGTGCTCATTTGACCGGACCATTTCTCGATATTACACGATTAACTAATTTTATTTTTATCAGATCAATTGTTTGACCAGTTATGTGGAGTGTGGCGTCATCTTGTTGGAACTACTAATCACTAATGTCAAGTCCATCTAATTCTGACAAAAAATAGTTTTGCAACATGGCACTCCACACGGTCACTTTTTGTGGATACAATAGAATTTTGTGAAGCACATGTGGGTTTATTGCTGTCCAATAACGCATATTTTGTTTACTGACAAAACCATTAAGCCAAAAATGAGTTTTATCGCTAAAGACAATTTTTCGATGAAATTCAGGATTTCTTAAAACTTTGGCATAGCCTAATCGTAGAATATTCGACGCTTCAAACAATTAAAAAGCATCAGTTCTTAAGTTAACTTAGTCTTGCTAAAAGTGCCGGCAAAGGTCCTTACGCAAAATTGACACAATGTGGATTGACAGATTTCCGATTCCTATAAACGGCGTAGAATTGACTGATTTGGCTTATTTTGAACTAAAGCACTTACGACTGCTATATTTTTATTTTATTCAATAGTAAACATGTTAACTCAAACTTATTCACTGTAGCACGTACAACCTCTTTGTTGGGACAATTATTACAACCCAAAGTTGGAGTAAACTTAGGACCACAGACTTAGAGTTTTGGTAGTAATATTTAATAATTTCCAAACGTTGCTTGTTTATGAACTTCACCATGATAAAAATGTAAGCCTTGACTGAGGTTTTCATATTGACAGATCAAAAAATAGTTAAATGGTGCGTTCCGTATTTAAATACAAAATTGATATGTCTCTGTTGAACCTTTTGATTGTATAGATATAATATATGATTAGTATTTATTACGATTTGTTATTTTCTCAAACCGGTGAAAACGTTGTTGCGGGTTATTTTGTCTTTGGAAGTGATTGTTGTCTTGTACCACGAAATTATTCTTACTTGTTTTGAAATATTGTGTAGTGACTTGAGTCTTGTAAGTATCATAGTTGTATGATTTAGAAAACTTTTAAAAGTAACTTTGGCAATCGTAAACTTTAAGGAAATTACTAGTGCATTAAGCAAGAGAAAAGCTTTTTAACTGCAAATAATTTTTGGTATTTTGGGGAATTTTAAGGACCTGCGTAGAAATGTAAAAACCGTCGGCTGCTCTTATTTTTGCTAGAGTTGCAGATAATATGTTGTAGGAGCAAAACTTTAAAGAGAGATTTCTTTAACCGTACTCAACGTAATCAACACTTAGTATAACTTCCAAATTTAGTATTTCCCAATAAAATAAACGTTTAAAAACTGATTAAATCTTGTCTTTAATGTAATAGTTTCAGCAAGGATAGTTTCAGTCATTGAAATTTAAAGATATTTTTATGATTACATTTAAAAATTCAGAAAAAAAGTACCATAAAGTCATGCTAGGCTGCAGTATTTACAACTAAAGGCAAATAAACCAAATTTATTATTCAATGGCATGAAATGATGAAGGGTAGCGGTACCCATTATACTGGACTTTACTAGCAAAAAGAAAATGATTCCTGACTGGATTAGCAACCGGGCTATTGCAAGCATGGTTAGTAGAACTGAAAGCAACTTTACAATTATACTATGGTAATGAAAACATCACGGCTGGCAGTCCAGGGAACCTCTTCAGTGGAAAAACGCTGCTAAGAGTTTTTTCCATCGCAAAATAAAAAACAAAACCAATTAAAATACACAGTAAGCATATTTAACCTAGAATGTTTGCAAAAAAGGAAAACTAAAAAAATCATAAAGGAGATATTTTTGGAATCAGTAAAGTTTGATGGCTTGATTCAAATGCAAATGCACAATAGCTCATGCAGTTTTCTATCACACCGGCAGTTATAAACATCATAAGAATAAAGTACGGGTAATAGTAAAAAAACAGGCAATAATCATTTTTTTTTATTCTTCGATTCATGTATTGCCTGAAAGTAATCATATTTCCTGCCTACGCTCCAAACTTAGACAGTAGTGGTAATCAAAACCTTCTATAAAGAACTTAAAAGTTAGTTAAAATATTGGACAGCACAATAAAATTGACAAGAGAAGTATGAGAAATATGTTGAAGACTATAGACCAGAAGTGGGAACTGAAAAAGGAGAGCGACTGCTGCAGTTCTACATAGAAAAAAATTTTTTGTTTAATTTACCACCAAGACAATTAATTACGTAAAGTTTGTCAGCCAATAACAATGCACATATAGTACATAATCAATTTGATTAAATATATTTTAGTAAACGTTTTAAAAATAAAGTTAAGAAGGTCAAAACCGCTCCATATGCGGATGTGATTGCTGATTACAATCCAGTACTTACAGATTTAAAAATATAAATTAAGAAAATAGCAAAAACAGAAGCAAACCACAAAATAAATATAAAAAAGTTAAAAGAATACAACAAGCCAGCGTTAGAAAGTCTAAACTACAATCTTTTAAAACTCCGGACGGCTTTTCTAGAACATACAAGCATAAATAAAACGTTAACAAATAAAGGAACAGTTTTTAACTACAGTACTTAAGAACTATTAAACAAAAGCAATGGATTACACAAGAAATTTTGCTTCTAATGAATCAAAATCAATTATTTAAGAACAAAAATGGCATCAAATACTAGCAAACATATAAATTAATTAAGAAAAAGATTTGAGAACCTAAAAGTAGCTGGACAATAGAGAGATGTGCCAAAATAAAAGAAATACAGAGAAAACATGACAAATTCAATACTTATAAGAAAAACGAATAACTAAAAATACCCAAACTTTTTTTAAAAATAAAAATGGTTAAATTATTATAGATATTGAGAGTAAACTAGAAAGGTGGAAAGATTATATTAAAAAATTATAGCAAAATATATAATGTCCGCTTAGCACTTTTAATAATTATATATGATAACGGTATTGTGATAATAATTAACCATTTTTATGCTACATATAAAACAGAGATCGTACCTAACTAGTGGTTACAAATCAACCGTTAATGCGCTACCAAAAATTGTTTGGGTAATTCAGTGCAATGAGTACAGGACTATTAGCCTAATGAATCACATCATAAAACTGTTTATACGAATAATTTGCGCCTGCATACAAAAGAAATATGAAAAAGACATATCTGGTAATCAGTTTGGTTTCCGATGCTGATTAGGAACTAAAGAAACCCTGTTTGCAGTGAACATGTTAGCCTAAAGATTCTATGTGCTTGCTTCGTTGATTATAACAAAGCGTTTGCTAAAGTAAACAACAGTAAATTGTCAGAAATACTATATAACCTACACGTAGGTTACCGAGACATCTGAATAAAATTAACTTTATATTGGAATCTAAGCTTGAGAGTAAAAATTAAGAACTACTTTATAGATAAAATAGAAATGCGCAGATTAGTTAGGCAAAGCTGTATACTGTTGCCAATATTATTTAATATATGCTCAGAAGCTATTTTGTTTGACATTGCAAAACAAACTTGCTGGTATTTCAATTAACGGGACCTACGTAAACAACATCCTATATGCAGACAATAATACTTCTCACTAAAAACTAAACCAACCTGCAAAATGATTTAATAAATAAGTGCTAAAAGCATAAAATTAGACTTTAGCATCAACAAAAAATAAAATTATGGTTACTAAAAATAAAAGAATAACCACAACCGTTAAAGCAAGCAACAACAAAGAGATAACTTTGTACAATTGCCTGAGAACTGGTAACTGGTAATAAAACTGAAACCACAAAAAATAGTAGGGCAAATAAAACAAGCAAGAACGGTATTCACACTAATGAGAAAGTTGTTAGCCACGCCCGATATGGACCTCCAAAATTAATAACAGCGCAAATACAATGCTATTACCTCTGTATCTTGTTATATGGGATGGAAAGTTAGACACAGACGCAGAAAACCACAAATAGAGTTAAAGTTTTTGAAATGTGGATTTATAGAAGACTGCATTTTATAAATAAAAAGCGCAAACTTATATTCACGAAGCAAAAAATAAAATTTCAATGCATTAAACACATAACACGTTGTATCAAATACGGTTTACTACAACTTATTACTCAAGAAAAATCTAGAAAAAAAAAACTTTTGAAGTTGGAGAATATTTTGTTTAGAAAACCTCAAAGAATAGTTAGTGTCATTAGTTGAAATATTTAGAGCCGCCGTATCTAAGTTTAATTCCTATAGTTATCAACAATCTTTGTAAGAAAAAGCTGCAGTAAGTAGAAGAAGTTTCTTAAGATACAGGGTTTGCATCTGGATACGCTCCAGATTGCATTGATTATTTATATTTTTTATCATATTGTTTAAGTATTTTTAGAGAGGTCGCTGAAGTTTCTGTTAATTTGTACTTTTTTGTTGTTAGTAATTCTATTCTCTTAAGATAAAGTTTTCCAAGTTTTATACCTTTGTTAGAGGTAGATTTTTAAACTAAGATTGATTTGTTAGGCATATGTTTAATTAAAAGGAGCATCTTTTTGGTGCAGTACTTCTAAAAAGTTATTCTGTTTACACTTTCTTGTTTTTTTTTATCTTTTGGGGAATCTATTTCTATGTTGTGATTTTGTTATTAATTTAAAGTAGTTTTTCTGTTCAGTTTTTCAAATGTTGGCATCATGTTATATTTTACAAACGTTGTTCGGAAAGCGCGTTTGTTGATTATTTGGTATTTTCAAAGAAGGTTTGCTGTAGCACTGCAAACTACTTTCAAGAAATTACAAAAGGGTATTATTTGGAAAGGTGGTAATCATTTTTTAATTAACGGTTTGTTTCTAGACCACGATTCTGATTAATGAGCAGTTTTTTCTTGTTTTTTATGGTCTGCTTTGACAAAGTAGTTTTTTGCATCTTCTTTAGTCTATGGTTGTTTTTAAAAATACAAATTATTGACATTTGATAAGCTTTAGATTGTTTATAGTATTTCTAGAAAAGTAGTTAAAAATTTGTGCATTAAATCTTTATTGTTGTCAGATTTTTTGTTTTTTCGGCGGACAGAAATTTAGCTTTAATGATGAGATTATGGATGCAACATTACATTTAAAATATTGAAAAAATGTATTACTTAATAATAATTATAATTTCGAAGGTAAATTATGATGGCAATGCCAATCCAAATGACAACCTCACCTGCACGTGGTGCCCTGTGTTAGAAACTAAAGAGGCTCTGTCGACCAATCGTCTACCGGAATAAGTATACTTCCTCTTGTTGTCAACAGCTTTGGGTGGAAAAACTGGTAAGAGGTAACGGCACCGTCTTGTCCTTAGAACTGGAAATGATTCTCAAAAGCGTATGAATCAGACAAGATCAGCTGCAAAAGAATGCAGAAAGCAAAACTACGGCATTAAAGATCTCAAGAGAAATCTCTAGAAAAATTCTTATGGTTAATCTCAAAACAAAATGTTTTAAAGTATTTAGTCTCTTGCTTAGATCTCCGTAAGGGACCGTTTTGAATGAATTAAAAGACCCAAAAAAAAACAAGATAATACAAAACCATACAAAAGTAGCAACATGAAATGTGAGAGGTCTTATTTCTGCAAGTAGAAAATGTAATACATAAGATAGAAACAATAAAGATAGGCATTTTAGAAATTAACAATATAAAATGGAAGGCAGAAAAACGTCAAACAGCAAATGGCACTTGGACCCTGTAGTAAAAAGTAATGCGCATTTTTTATATAAAAATAGATTTATTGTTTGTACTGGTACAAAAGCTTAAAATTCTTCAAAAGACTCTCCCCCTGCACCAATAATCTTTTGGAGACGTGTCTGTCACGCCTGGAAGGCACCCTGAAACTTTTTGACAGTAATGTCTTTTAATAACTTTGTAACATGCTTTTAGATGTTTATCACAGACTTCCAATGCTTTCCATTTAGCTCTATCTTCAACAAAAAAAAGTTGCACGAAGCCAAGTCGGATAAGACAAACATAAAATGTCAGTGAAAAAATGGAAGCATGTGCAAGCAGCTATAATAAATTGCGGGAAAAACGCAATTGCAATGACTGATGAAATACTACACCTAATGGACAAAAATGAAAGAAAAAAACAGTTAAAAAATTCTCAAATATATAAAAAGATAAACAAAATTATAAAAAACAAAATAAAAGACGCTAAAAAAACATGATTAGAAGTGCAAGGAAATAGATGAATACGAAAAGATATATGATAACTTTAAAGTCTATAAAAAAATAAAAAAGATGATTGAAACTATAAAAAAATCGATTGCACAATTTTAAAGACTGGAAAATTAATCTTATCTCAGTGATTAAAAAATCCAAACTATTACAAAAAAATTAAAATTAGAATTGTTTAAAAGTACTTTAGTAGTGAAATTAAACATTTCATCTAAGAGTAGGAAGGCTACTCTAATTAAGATGAAATCTCCGTAGAACTCTTGAAATAGGCTTACAATGATTTAATTATAGTAGTGCGCTACCTACTAAATACAATATAATATAAATCAAATAAAATACTAAAATTAACCACTAAACCTTTATAACCTTGTTAAGTTTTGAATATAAAACAATATCAATGATAAGTCACGTTTTAAAGATACTTCTGAGAATAATACATAACATAATAGCAAGAAAACTGGAAGTTGTCATCAGCAATACACAATTCGGTTTTTGAAACGTAGTAGAAACTAGGCACTGTTTGGGTTAAATCTACTGAATCAAAGATGACTGGATAAAAACTACAATGTGTTTGCATGATTTATTGACTTCCAACAAGCATTGGACTAGTTTGACACGAAAAACTAATAAATATATTAAAATCAAAACTTAAAAACAATTTCAAAATAATAAGCAACTTATATTAGGAACAGACAGCAAAAGTTGAAAAAGAAGATAAGTTGACAGACGAAACACAAATTTTAAAGGGAGTGAGACAGAGATGCGTTTTATCACTACTGTTAATTAATGTATACATTGAAACAATTTTTCAAGAAATACTTGTAAACAGGAAATATAAAAATATATATTGCAAACAACGTAAGGTTTATATATTAAGATACTAGTACAACAATTAAACAACAAATTTGAAAAATATAGTAGAAAAATAAAAACAAAATTTATAACAATACTAAAAAAACAACAGACAAGTGCAAAGTTAATCATAAATAACGTAGAAATAGAAAAAGTAGACAAACACAACTACCTATGTACATAGACTACAAATAATCCAGACCAAATAAATGAAACAATCCATAAATGCTTTTATGGAATTAAAAGAGGTTTTTTGTAATAAACACTTGAATTAAAAACTGAAAGTAAGAAAGTAAGGATGTTGTGTTACTACGTTTTTTGGACGTAATTATATAGAGTAGAAGCTTGGACAATAAAGCAAGCAGAACTAAAACGAATTGAAAAATTGAGAATTGGTGTAATTGAAGAATGCCACAAATTTCCTGTGTTGTACACACATTTCACAGTACTTGAAAGAATGGAAAACAAGCAAGTACTTACACTAACCATCCAAAAGAATACTTGAATGCATTGGACATACGATGAGAGGAAAAAGGTACAAACTACTCGGCTTCTTATGGAAGGAAAATTCTAATCAACAAGGAATATAAAGCGTAGAAGTACACAGTGGCTTTTAAACCTCAGAAAATAGTGTGGAAGAACTGCCAGCCAACTTTTACAGTATGGTTTAGAAAATATGGTAAATGGGGAAGCAATTTGAAGCTTCATTTATTTTTTTTGCCACGCCAGATGCAATTGTGCATTAACTTAATAGAAAGGAACTTCTTTTTGAAAAATGCAGTAGTTTTTCTTTCAAAACGTCGTTGAAACGGTCAAGAGATGTTGCAGTCATTTTTGCCGTTGATTGCATTTTTCTTATAAAGGTGATCAATGTGGATAATGTAGTATGCGCACACTTTTATATAAGATGTGAACTATTTTAACTAGTTTATCTGTTTTCAATGGCTGTCAAACTAAATGAAATACATCTTTCACCCGACTTCTCACTTTTTCTTTTAGACAACTATGTTAAAACATAATCTTTTTTGTTCAGCCATTTCTTTTTTTTTTTCAATTTTAACACATTTATTTTATTTTTTCTTCGTATTTTAACTTGAATACAAACTTTGCCTACGGACCAATCTCTTTTAGCTATAAAATGGAAATAGTGTTATCTGAGCTAGTCAGTGATGCTGCCGGTTGATTATTCAAGATGTTTGTGGAAGTTATTTGAAAACCTTTCTTGTTGTTAAAAATTAATATCAAATTCACTGTCTTACCTTATTAGCTACATCTTTGCAGTACTTGGATTTATGAAGGCTTTTCAGAAATGTTTTTAAAATATTCTTTGCATCTTGCATTCTTTAGTTTCTATTTATTTAAAAATATACAATAATATGTTTACATTGCACATTTTAGATCCAACAATAGATTTTTCTAGGAATATTCTATTAATATATTGCATTACTTTCATTCTTAGACGGTAATAAAATTTATTTTGATTTTAATTTTTATTCACCAACAATTCCTAAGCGCATGTTTTAGTACAAATGTATGCATAGTTTTCTACCTAATAAAATTACATTTAATACATTCTATACAATAAAAATACATTTCAAACTTTAAAAAACTATTGTTAATTACAAAAGTCATTACCACTGTAATTTACTTCAATAATAATTAAAGTCCAGTTAATAATTATTGCGATATTTAACCTTTCAGTGTAATAAACATTCTTTTTGGGTTTGCTGACATTCAACGAGATGATACCATTTTATACAACAATTGCAGGAAGTATGAGATTATATAAATATTCAAATCTATGACAATTTGCTTCATTGTTGAAGGTTTCTAAACATTATTCAAGTGTGATATTACTTTCAAATTAAATTGAATATTATGATTTAATGTATGCTACGTACAAATGGTATTTAAATTAAAGCATTGCAAAATGAAGATGGCTATGTTATTATGATCAATGTAAGGTGATTTAAATATCTCAATACAGAGATTTCTCAATTTTCTTTCAATTTAAATGGCACTATGTACAATAACATTAATTAAACACAACCATGCGTATTTATCTGCACAATATCGATTTAATTTCAAATAGATTCATTACGAAATTCTCTATTCAGTGCGCGTATAAATTCAAATTTATTGTAACGCGTAGAGTAAATAGTATTTAATTTATATGTAAATTTAATGCACCAGTAGTAATGATAATGCCTATTTTAAAATTAATATAAATTGAAATGTAAATGTGTTAATATTCATTAGGAATTGTTAAATTGAATAAAATTATGTTATATTGTGTAATGCAGATCTCCACTTTCTATTAACCTATTTCAACAATAATTTTTGCGATGAATAATAATTGCCCATTTAAAAATTATGTTCTTTTTGAATAGTGAATTGCGGACTTGATTGTGTGTTACATTTTGAGTTGGGAAGTAGAAAGTCATGCGATTAATTCGTATATTGTTACATCCTTTTTGAAGTTGATGAGGCAAATCGTTATATTCTTGCATAATTGGATGTTCATTTTTGAAATGTTATGTAAATTTACCATTTTGCCAATTTATTCATTCACTGAATACAAACAAATATTAAACATTAATTTGTTATCAATTTATAATGATCATATAAAATATCAGTTATTTTTTAAATTACGTATGTGAATAAAATTTAAATTGCTATATTTTTATGATCAACAGAAAGAAAAGTTGCAGTTTTATTACAAATTTGTAAGTATTTAAGTTCTGTAATACAAGCATGAAAATAGATAATTAATTAAACTAGTTTAATTTAGTAGTAGCAAACATTATTTTACATTTTTACAAACTTTTATTTACAAAAATATTATGAACTGAACTGGTTGTGTTGATCTACCAGCTTAACAACAAAGATCGTAAGCTGTACCTACATCTTGACATTGGGTAGGTTATTATTTAATAAATTATTTTAAATTAAATTATTATTTTTGCATACTTGTAAAAACTGTTTTTCTGCTTGTATTATGAATCAAAAAGTGATGCATTTCTGCCCTATGGCGGTGTAATTATTTACAGCTCGTTTAAAAATATAATTTATACATTTTTTTTTTGTATTCTATTTTCTTTAAAAAAAAGTTTAAAAAAAAGTCAAACGTTTCTGAATGAGCCATTCTTAAAGGCTGGTAAGATCAAAGGTGAGAACTCAAACAAAGATAAACCCAAAACTGCATTCGGAATGGGCGGTTCATTTACAACCTAAGAACAGGACTCGCCAACACGCTTGGCAAGCGTGGCGTTTTAATTGCCAATCACCCTTTAAATGATAAAGTTAAATTTTCAAAGAAAGTTACCCCAGTCGGTTACGGCTAGAAGCCTACAATCTTACACCGGCGCATAGGAAGGAAAAAACTTCAAGGCAGCTTGTACTGTCCAGTTGTGTCAGGTTTCTACTAACAAAAACTCCACCTTTTTCTTTTTTTACCGAAAACTGATTTGCGTCTTAGTTTGGTTTTTGCGAATGTGGTCAATTGTCTGTGGATTGTCAGCATACAACACTTTCCCCCTCAATGCGCCTTACAAAATAAAATCCAGTGGTGTTAAATCGCAGCTGCGAGGTGGCCAGTTCATATCACCAAACGGCTAATAACGCGGTTGTTAAATTTGGTGCGCATAAAATTGATCATGGCATGTGCAGTATGAGATGTTGCCCCATTTTGTTGAAACCAGAGCTGCTGTAGTTTAAGTTTCTCCAATTTGAGCAACAAAAAATCAGTAATTATGCCTCTGTGACAATCTCCGGTAACAATAACGTTGGCTCTTTCATTGTTTTAGAAGAAAAATGGTCCAATAATGGCACCACTCTAAAATCTGCACCAAACGGTAACTCGCAAATAATGCATTGGTTTCTCAACTATGGCATGTAGATTTTTTGTTTCCCAAATACGGCAATTTTGTTTGTTTACATAACCTTCAAGATAGAAATTGGCCTTGTCCAAAAAGATAGTTTTTTGGTTAAAATTAGAGTCAACATTTGTATAAAGCTCATTGAGCAAAGCAAAAACAAGCAGCAAGGTCTACGTAAAAAATCCGCCTCAAAGTGGTTTGGTAAATATAAAACTGCTGACTTCTGCTCCGAGTTGATGTTTTTGGGTGCTCGCGTACACTTTAAACCACAGAAGCGACAATTTTGTCAGAACGCTTTGGATGAGCATGCTTCTGTATTCTTTTGATCGATGGCGCTTCATTTCTGCCGTACAAAATTTTTGCGCTGTTGCAGACAAATGAGACCCATTTTTAAAATAAATGATCTATCTTTTATTATTTGTTAGTCTCTATTTATGTTTGACCATCATTTTGGTTGTAAAGAACACCTGAATAGCTTTTGTACATATATTAGTCAGGGGTTTATCATCATCATTGGCCTCTTTTTACGCCACTGCAGTCTTTTCTCTGCCTGTACTGCTGAAAACTTACATTACAGTTTTAAGTAGATTTAAAATCACTGAAAAAATCATTAATCTACTCCGGACCAGTGAAGGATCTTAGTCATAATACCTCTTGTTGACAAGGCGGGTTGGGAAGTAAGAGTAATTTGTTTGAAATAGGTTCTGTTGTGAGGTTTAAACCCATGCTGTTTAGTGCAGCAGTCGGATGTTTAAACTACATTAGGAGCGTATCTCTATACATTTTTAGGTTTTTTAGGTCTGTGGTTGTAGTTTTTTTACTAATAACTCTTTTTTTGCACCACTTTTCTACAATATTTAATGCACTCTGTATCATGTTTGACACGGTTGCTCTAAACTTTCTATGCGCAAGGATGTTGATCTCATATGCGTAGTCTGGGGCAAAAATGCCGTTAAGTATTTGTAGTAAGTCGTCCATGACTAAGCAATAAACTAAAAATACACTCTTTTGTGGGTACTTCTCGGCAATTTTAGATCTTACAATTTTTTTTATGATTACAGCATACTTGAGCATACTGTTGACCCATTGTTATATTATGGTTTATTCCGTGGTTTTCTATTACTTTTGAAGGTATTATTGTCAAATGCTTTTTCCATATCCACAAAAGATATATATATATCTGCATTGGATAATGTTTGTGCACTTGCTGACTAGCTGTTGTATGGTTAGTTTGCAGGATTTTTCCGTTGGGTAAGCATACTGTTGCTGGTGCAGTGGTTGAGCCTTTAGGGCGCATTGTATGTACTATTTTTTAAATAGTTTTTGCATAAGGATGTCAAGATGATTTGTCTGTAGGATTTAAATAGGCCATACGTAGGTCTTGTCGGCTTAAATAAATATTACCTTGTTGGCTTTCCAGTTGCTCGGTATTTGGGAAAATGCTTTGCATTAAGGATCTCGCATAAAGGCTTTTTTAGCACTGCAAGCTTTTTTTGTAGCATGATGAGATAGTTAGCGTAGAGCTCAGGAAGTATGTTTGTAGTTGTTTTGATCGTTCTCACAGTATCTTTTCTACAATTCTTATTTGGTTTTCTTTATGGCATTAATATTACCGTATTTATTTGGCATTGTTGAACAGTTTTTTAGTGTTTGTTCTTGTCCTGTCAAGTCTTTTGTTTTACCAAGTAGTTTTGCTGGTATGTGCCTTTTTTCAGTGTGCAAGAATGTTTATCTTATCTGCGAAGTCTAAGGCAAAGATACCGTTAAGTGGATGTAGTATGTAATGTATGACTAAGCACTGAATTAGCGTAAAGCTCAGTAAGTATGTTTGCAGTCGTTTTGAACGTTCTCATAGTATTTTTTTTACAATTCATTTTTTGTTTTTTTATATGGCATTATTATTAACGTCTTTTTTGGTATTGTTGAACAGCTTTCTAATGTTTGCTCTGGTTCTGTCAAACCTCTTGTTTTACCAAGTAATTTTTCTAGGGCTCTTGATTTTTTTGCTGCTTTTGGATAGATCCCAACTAAGCAAGGTAGTATTTTGTAGTGTAGATTCTAGTTAGTTTTTTAACGGTTCCTGTGTTTTAAAAGGAACGTTTCTTCAAACTCAATTTTGATCAAATTTATGCATGATCAAACAATGAGGGCTTGTCCAACCATTTTAAATCACTTCACGTACTTTATAATTTGTTAATGTTGAGAAACATTGGCTTGTTACTTTTGTTTATAACTTTAAGCTTATATTCTACTATAAATTTTAGTAGTTTTTCACATTTTAGGTTTATATCTTTTTTCTCTTAGGTGGTGGGCTTTGGCGTCGCATCCAAGGATAAGCGGTGCGTCCATCAGCTGCAGTCACTCTGCTGTTCCGGTTGATTGTAAAGAAGATCTAAAAATTATATTTTTTTGCATAAACCGCCCTGCAGAGATGTAAATTGATATGCACGACTTTTAATATTGAACTTACCGTTAGTGTTTCTCGGCGACCAACGATGGATTTTGATCTACGGACTTTTCGAAAGTTTTTATTATTTATGGACTGTCTCCATCTTTTTTGAAAAGAAGCAGAGCTTGGAAAGTTATTTTGGATACACCTAAGTAAAGTTTACTTCCTAAGTAAAGTTTACTTTCTAAGTTAGCCACCTTCTTACAAGCAGAATGTGCTGGGTTTTTTTGGGTTTAAAATTAGAGTTGACCGCCAACCTTTTTAGAGGCGTTGCTGGTACTATCTGTGGTCTTGGTACCTATGTTATTACCCTTTTTGGCTTAAGTAAATTTTTCAGATCTATAATCTAAAATTAATTGTTCTCCAACAATTATTGGCCATTGATCTAAAGAGCTACTCTTTGGTTGCTTTGCTCATACCCGTGATTTTTGGGAATTCCTCATAGAAAAACTTTTGTGAAAACGGGGTGATGTTTTATTTAAGGTTTTTTTGCCGTTATTACATTGTGCGTGCTTCTGCTAGACAGGTTGTGTTTTTGCTTCTCTGATGTACCCGGAGTGTAACAAAGAATATAACACGCCATCTAATAAATAAACTTGACTTTTATTAGCCACCAAAGCAAGCAGGATTTTGAGAAGGTTATAGCACATCAAACCACATAAAAACTATTTGTACACAAAAACAGAAAAGCACATAATACAACAATTTGTTTCACTTAGTATTCATTGATTTTTAAAAAACTCTTCATTTGATCAAACCGTGAGCAATATTTACTGCTATAAAAAATGGCAGAATAAATTTGAGAGGCACAAATTTACTTAGCTATATTTATAAAAATGCAAATAAAACAAATGAGAACGCAGTTACTAATAAAATTGACCAGCCCAGTAAGGAGATACCATTTTTTCCAAGGACATAGTGAGATGTTGGCCTCAACAAGTGGCTCTTGAGAATAACTAACGCATGGCAATACCTTTTGGTTTTTTTTTTTAGCTCATCTCTAGCTATACCTTATTTTTCTGCCCTACTTCCTACACTGGCATTTCACTCTTTTTTTCTTATTCTTGTGCTATTCAGCCTTGATATTTGCATTGTTCTCAAGCATTTTCTTAGTTTTTTTTATATCTTTATTAACTTTTTTCTCGTCGTATCTTTTTTCTTTCATAAATTTTTTGTACAGCTCTATTAAGTGCATCCTCTTTGGAAGTCCTACATTTGCCAGTTTAACTTTTAGTGAGATTCTTAAATTTCTATTTGGGATTAGTTTTTTCTGTCTCCTGGTACTCTGACCATTCCTTGGCAGGCATAGTTGTTTTGACCTTCTTTGTTTCTTTCTTCTTTATTACTTTTTTCCATATTCTTTTGCTTTCATTTAACTTCACGCTCTTCCTACTATTGTCTTCTGTGGCTTTAAAATTGTGTGTTATTGTTGCATAGTTTCTTAGTGCTCTCCATTTGTTTTTGTCACTCAGGCATATTTGACATGTTTAGAGACGTTTACGATTGCAGAGTTAAGTTCTAATGTTTTTTTTCTTCTATCATTTGGTGATCTCTAAACTGCAAATAGTCTAAGTAATTGTAGCCGTTTGTGCTGTTTTGTAGCTAATCTTGCTGAAAATTACTTGACAGGTCTTAAAGGGCTCTTGTTGACATGTTGGGATTATTTGGTTAGTCTTATGACTAGTTCAGCGGTGGTTAACTTGATTTGGGCATGTACTATGGCTTTTCAATAGTAAATTACATTGTAAACTATGTAGATGTTGCAGTAGCCGTTTAATTATGCGTACTAAGCCTGCACGTATGTAACTAATATGTACCATTTTGTGTTGCAGCTAAGCGTTTGCAGACGTGGTTTTTAAAACGTAGGCGATGGTTGAGAGCTGTGGTAGTGTTGTTATCAATAAAGCTTGTTTTGTATGTATTTGCAAATTTTAAGGTTAATGTTCTATTCATCGATGCTAGCCAAGTATTGTTTTGGGAGACTATGGTTATTGTTGCTTAGAGTTCTAGAGCGTAGACGACTGGCGTTGCTATCTGGGATTGATTGTTAAGAAACGGAATATTACTTTAAATTAGATGGAGTTCTTGTTAATGGTCTTAGTTTGGTTTTGTTTCAGACCTTGATCGGTAAAACTATGGCAAAGTTCTAAAACATGTTTTGCTTTTTTATATAGTTTATTGTGCTATGCTTTAAAATATTTACTGCTTATGTTTGATTAGCTGTTATAGTGTTAGTTGTTTATTTACTCATTAGCATAAACTTCTATTCCAAGACAACAACAATTCACCATTGAGCAACTAAACACCAGCAATTACTACAGAATTACTTGCAAAAAAAAAAGACTAGACAGAACCTACTCTCTTATATGATCCAACTTGCATCAGCTTTCCGAGTATTTTTATTAAAAATAGGGCATTTTTTATTAACGCATAATTGCTGCTAGGTTTTGTTTAGCACCCCATACTCTCATTCGCCAAAACGTTCTACTTAGAGAAGAAGAACACTCAATTACTTTTATACTTTCATTGATTCGGATTTTTTGTAGTCTAGCTTGGTCGGCCAATGCTATTAAGTTTGCTGTAGACTTCTAGATGTCTTGCTGAAGTTTTAATATTTATATATGTAAGAGAGCAAGTGGATTGACCTGGTTGCTTTGTGAAACTTGTTTGTTTTAGTCTAACACTACAATCACTTTTGGTTGAAGTAAGTTTTATTGATTCTAAACACTACAGAAACTGTTCTTTTTAAGTTTATATCAGTTTTTAAAGATAGGTTTGATATTGGTTGTCGTCTTAACGTAGACGCAAATTTTGAGCAATACACTGTGCAGATTAAGTATTAATTTTGAAGTTTTACTTAGTGCTCAGTGGTTTGTATTTTTTTAAATTTTAGGTAAATTTGAAATTAAGTTGATCTTTCTGTTGTTGGCTCATTTGGAAATTTAATTTACAAATACAAATCGTAAATATTATTGACAATAGAGTCAAAATACGTTCTTTGTTAAAAAAAATAGTTTTGCATGAAACAGCTAGTTTAGTTTAAATAATGCAGTTTTTTTTATAACAAATTGTATTTACACATGCCAACAAAAAGAAAAGACACAAAATCCAAGATAAAAAAAGAAATAAAATACTAACAAAAGTTACCAAACTATATTTGAAGACCTCAGCACAATTTTTTTTTAAATAGAGCTTGACAAGTGATTTAAAAGAAGAAAGTTAACTTTTGATCTAAGAACAAATTGTTTTTAGAAATTTTTAAATTGGACTTAGTTTTATGTAATACAGAAGAACAACCTGTGCTCAATCAACTTTATGACAAAGATTGTCTAGTAACATTAACGGTTTTTTGACAAATTTAGAATTCAATTATACTTTTAGATGTTAAGCTGATAAAAATATTCTTTCAAGATATTTTTGCAAAGGAGAGTTTTTAAACAATTTTATTATGAGTGTTGCTTGGAAGATTGTTGCACAATACCTCTAGATAAATACAAAAAATTACCTGAGAATTGTAACTTGCAGTACAGATCTGCCTTTTAAAAAAATTATTTATGCAAAAACTTTTAAAAAATCTTAACGTGAGTGTAACTAGAGAAAAGGAAAAGACAGAAGAAAATGCTAGTTTTAGATACTAATTGTACAACTGGTTATGATATAAACTGCTTGTTGGAACGTTTGCCATGCAGATAGCAGTAGGTGAATAATGCTAAGACAAATCGATTTGGATTAACTGCGCCATCTATCTTTATTATTTGCCCAAATCAAAGAAAACGGTTTAAATCAAAGAAAACTGTTTAAACAGACATCCAATCTGCTATTTGGGTACCGCAAACACCACACTCCTTACATCCTACTGAACTAAACCAAACTTTATTGGCAAACAATCTTCATAATTGTAAAAACTAAAACTTTTGTTGGTAACTCCTTGAAAATTTGATACTTAACGCAAATTTATCGCAGCAAATAATTGAGAATTGTATCTAGGTTGATTTTGACTTATACGTTTAATAAATGTCAAAAAGTAACAATATGTATATTCAAAATGTAAATGGTTTCTTTATTTTAACCTACATAACAAGCAATATAGAACAGATAAATTTATTTCTTATCACTGTTATCAGCATAAACAAAATATATGTATACTACAAACATGATAAATGAAACATTAAACCAATTCCGAAATGAATTTTGATTCAATTATAAGTTGAAAATCAATTATAGAAAACGTTAATGAAACCATCAGTATTGATACTAGTTTATGCATATAATTATTTGAAATTAATAATAAAATGCTTATAATGTTCATTGAACAGAGCAGATTATTAATTATGCTCTTTTTATATTATAAAATAATAATGCAAACGCTGATTTTAGTAGATAATGCATTTATCATGTGTGTTTGAACAACAATTAAATTTCATTGCAATTCAAATTTGTGTACAAAATTTCAAATTGATAAGCATCGAGAGCGCAATTAATCTGTTTTTAATTTACTTAAAATGAAATGGTGTAGCGAACAGCGTTATACACTAATACGTCATTTTGAACTAATGTAATCCTTGTGAATAAAAAAAACATACGCTATATTGTTTTTTAATGGTTTAAATTGTAATTATAGTAAAATCTACCTTGAATTGCTATTTACAGGACACAACAAAATAACTAAATTACTCGGTGACAAATGCGAATGGTATAATTAAAATCCGCGCGACCTTTAGCATCAACCTTAACTAAGTATCGACCTCAACACAATTAGCATGAACTTTGCGAATTTTATGTATCTGGATACGCACACCTTGGTGCGTCATTACCGCCGGAACTGTTGGTAATCAGATATTTACTTCCGGCAGATAGTTGTATTTTGCAAGTTATTATTTACCTGCACTATCTTCATATTCTTTACTCGGGTTTCGGGATTTTATTTCCAATTAGCCTTATTGCTGTTCAAAATACCTACCCCTACGATACATCTTGCTACCTGAACTAATCATGTTATTACAACATTTGGGTCGTTTTCGGTTAAATATCAGGATGATGATTTGTGGCTTTTTTATATATTTTTTAATCTAGTCATAACGGTATTATTAGCGCCCATTCATTTAAATTTAACAGACGTTTTAAATTACTATGCATAGTTTTATTAGAATATTCCAAATTAGTTTTGTAATTGTTCTAATGTTAATGGTATATGCGATAGTACAGTTTGTGTTGCGACAGAAACGTGGGCAAATTAAATATTAATTTAAGTTAATTACAATGTAGGTTGTATAATCCTTGTTACAAGAAATTAATCCGCTGGAATGAAACAATTAGTATAATACAAATTTTAATAAATAAATTTAAAACATAGATTTTTAGTTGGTTTATTGTTGTCTAATGTAAATGTTTTATTTTGATTCGATCGGTAACCAGTGGCGTAGCTAGGATTTTTAGGTCCAAGTGCAAAGTTGTGAAAAGAGCCTCTTAAAGAAATTTTTGTTTGTTTTATTTTATAATCTAGTATTTTCAATTTTTTAAATAAAAATTAATAAAAAAAAAATTTAAAGTGTAAGGTGCACCTTAACTATACAGTCTACATTTTTTTATATAGAAAAGGAAAAATGTTTTATGCACTGGCGGCGGCTTGGATATGTAGCCACCAGTGTGTGACTCCGTTTGTGTACCCACTAAAAACTCTTCAACCTCTCTTTGCTTCCACCCTCATTTGGTTCGCCTCTCAGCATTTTTTCAGATAGAGTAGCGGTTCAATTATAATTTTGTCCAACACCTCTTTTGCTATTTTCCAGATCTCGACACTTACTAACATTACCTCGATTATATTATCTTTTGTTATAGTTGTACCTGTTTTAATTTTAATTTTTTCAATCTCCGGTTTCCACTTTTCACAATTAAACATGTGTCCGAGGTCATCCTTGTAGGAACAGTACATCCTGTTGCAGTCCAAACCATTTAAAATAAATGCCGCAACAACCACGCATAGTCATCCGTTGTGTTAAATGGTAACTTAGGTTGCTCTCTTTATTATTGTGCCGTTTGTCAATGTCTTTTATAAGCGTCTTTGTTCATTTGCCTATATTGCTTTTGTTCTACTTGTTTTGCCATTTCTTTAATGTGTTTTTTTTTTTAGAGTTTTTTTTCTTTGGCTTTTTGGAAAGTTGTTTCTCTTTCAGTCGCCATCAGTTCTATGGGTATTATTCCTGCTTATACCCTTGGCGGCTTCTAATGATGTGGTTCTATATGCTGCTACTATTCTGACTGCCAGCTGTCTTTGCAGTCTTTTAAACTTGATTCTGTACGCCTTTACTTCTAGTGCACTCTTCCATACTTGGGCACCAAATAGAATCACCGACTCTACAACTGATGCTAGCATCCTTTTTTTGATAATTCCAGCTTTACCCATTTTAGACATAAGTTTGCTGACAGCATTTGTTGCCTTGTTGTATACAAAAGTAACATGTGGCTCAAAGCTTAGGCGTTTGTCAAAAATTATTTCTAAGTATTTAATTTCTTTTTGAGCTTCTATCTTTTGATTTCAATTATGAATTTTCTATGTTTATTTCTTCTTATTAGTAGCGCCACTTTAGTCTGCTCTCCACTACTTTCAGCTGTTCCTCCGTTTTGGCCGTTGCTACAACAGCCACGTCGTTAGCAAATGCCACCGTTGTAACATCCTTTACCTTTTTTAATCTGAGTAGATCATCGTAGATAATGTTCCACAAGTGTGGTCTTAGGACCGACCCTTAAGGTACCCCAGCCGTCATCTTTACTTTCTTTCCCGGTTGTAACTCTACTACTCTATCTTTTAGATAATCTTGTATTATCTTTACTAAATAGGCCGATAATCTTCTTTTTTGTTTAATGCATTAACTATCACTTCCCAAGAGACAGAATTAAACGCATTTTTGACGTCTAGCGTTGCTAGCACACAGTACCATCTAGTTTTCTCGGTTCATTGCTATTTCTAGTACCTGTTTGATCACTTCTATTGTTAATTTACTTTTCCTAAATCCATGCTGATTATTGGCTTACCCCACGGTTTCTTCTATTTCTTCCTGTAGTATTTCTGCTATCATTCAATTTCATCTTCTTGGGTTTGTCTCTTAGTCGGACAATTTTGTACCCAAGAACCCATACGTCCTCTTCAACTATTTTTCATACTTTCTGTTATTTTTTCTTCTTACTTTTCTTGATCAAGAGTATTAATTTTTTTGCATTGTTTATATTCTGTTGGCACTTTCTCTGTCTGTTGTTGTTTATGCTCTTGTATAATTCCTGCGTTTTTGAACACAGTGCTTCCTGTTTTCCACTATCTCGTCTGTCCACCAGTACACAATTTTTTAATTTTTATGTTACCTTCTTTTTTGCATCAACTTTTTGCAGCAGTACATAACTATGTCTAAGAGATCTTTAGCGTTTTCAATGTTTCTATTTTCTATTTTGTCTTTCAGTGCACTGTCAAAAGCTGTGTCTGTTTTGTTGTAATTCCATCTTCTTGTAGTTGGGTCTCTGTTGAGTTTTTGAGTCAAAAGTTGCACGTAAACTGTTCCAAGCAGTAGATTTGTTAGAAATAGAAACTGAGTTTCACTCAAGTGTTCTCAGTTGCACTAAGAAGTTTTTAAGTTATGTAAGCTATTTCAATTTTTTTAAATTTATTAGACATGACTATAATCTTAAGTGTTCTAAGATGTACTGGAGCGTTTTCCAACTGCATCTAAAGTGTTCTAAACTGTTCCTGAGTTTACTGAGCTTATTTTAGTCTAAATTAATTTATTTCAATGTAATTTAAGTTTCTCTAAATAGTTCACATTTCTAATTAACTTAACCTAAAACTTTTTTAGACAATAGTACACTACTGAGTCTATTTAAGGTTAGAATAAATCAATTTCATTGTTTCCAAATTTAGTGATTTTTAATTTTTCCGATAAATTTGTTCTAAAGTATTTTAAGGTGTACCCAAACTATTTTTAATTGCTGCTGATGTGTTCAAAGGTGTACTCACCTAAATAATCTTTTTCAATGTAATATAAGTTGCTTTAAAATGTTCTCAGATGCACTTTTTCAATAAATTTAGAATTGTTTGAAATTTGTTTTCAACTGCACCTTAAGTGTTTGAGACTGTTCTGAAGTTGTGTAAACTTATTTTAAGCATAAGCGTAGCTAAAATTTTTAAGTCTTAGAGCCGTCTGACACGAGACAGATTTTAATACAAGTGTCAGTACAATAATTTTACGCGCCAATTATTTAAAAATTTAATTTTATAATCCAGTGTTTTTGGCGACATATATATACATTGACGGATGTATGTGTCAATTATTTAGTAAGATTTTATCCAAAAAATTAGAACCTGTTCTAAATTCTTGCTTAAAAGCTTGCTAAATATTTGAAAAACTGGCGCGCAAAATTATTGTACTGACACTTGTATTAAAATCAGTCTCGTGTAAGACGGCTTTTACCAAAAAATATTGATAAAGGCTCCAATAAGGTCTGTTTTTGAGTACTTCCATATTACAGATCCCTGTTTTTATATAGCTACGTCACTGAACCATAGTGATTTGTGCATCTAATTTTTTCTTCAGGTGCCTATCCGATTACCAAATGTTGGCGATCAATATAGTTATTTTTACTTTGTTCACAGCAGCGCGGAAGAGTTCGGTAGTTGTACTCCCGAACCACTGTCTTAGGTTCTTGAGCCAGGATATACGCCTTCTGCCAGGACCTTTTCTTCCAAACACTTTTTCTTGCAGAATCAGTTGTAATAACCCATATCTTTCTTCAATCCTCACAATGTGTCCGAAATACTGCAACGCGCCTTAATAGTATTAACTACCTCCAGTTCTTGTTCGAAACGTTCAAGGACCCTTGCGTTGGTGATATGGTCCTTCCACAAAATTCTTAGGATTCTACGGTATATCAACATTTTGAAGGCTGATAGTTTTTTGCAGGTATCTTTGAACAAAGTCTATGTTTCCATTCCATATAAAAGAACCGGGTACACGTAACATCACGTTTCATTTTTTTTTAATATTTAAGTCATGACTACGGAACACATCTTTCATCTTAATGTAAGCTCCCCTGGCTTTTTCAAAGCGACATTTTATTTCTACCAAATGGTTCCACTAATCGTTAATTGTGGTACCTAGGTAAATATACTTTGAGACTCTGCCTGACCTTCTGCTTTGAGCTGGATGTTTTGAATTGGCACTTTGCTGATGACCATATACTTTGTTTTTTTTAGGATTCAGGGTCAATCCGTAGTTTTTATTTGCGTCCACAACATTGTTTATAAGCTCTTACAGTCCCTCTATGCTATCTGCACACATCACAGTATCATCAGCATATCTGATATTATTGATATATTCACCGTTTAACCGAATGCCAGTATTTACCTCATAGAGCGCCTCTTTAAATATTTCCTCAAAGTATAGATTGAAGAGCATTAGCAATAATATGCACCCCTGGCGTACACCACGTTGTATATTAATGTACTTGGTGTCCTGTTCGTTGACTTTTACGGACGCCAGCTGGTTTCAGTATAGGTTACTAATCACTCTAATATCTTTCTCGTTCAGTCCAATATTTTGTGAAGTTTTGAGTATTGAACTTTATCAAACGCTTTCTGATAATCAATAAAGCATGCAAACACTTCACAATTTACGTCACTACATCTTTGAAATAGGACCTGGACGCTAAACAAGGCTTCTCTGGTACCGAGTGCATTTCTAAAACCAAACTGCGTTGCGCTAATATTATCTTCACATTGTCTATATATTCTGTTATGGATCATCTTTAAAATGATAGTTCTATAATTGCTGCATGCTTTTGCATTCTGTGTCTTTGGAATTGTCACAAACGTGGAGTGGAGCGAATCCTGTGGTATGGTACCACTGTTATATATGAGGATCAAAAATGATGTCATGATGTCTATACCTTCCTTGCTTAGTACTTTTAACACCTCTGAGTGAGTATTATCTGGGCCTACTGCTTTTCCGTCTTTGGTTTGCTGGATGGCTTTTCTTACCTCCTCCTTAGTGATAGTGGGACCCAATTCTGCATTATTTGTGTTAGAAATTTTCGGTCTTATATCGCTGAATAGTTCTGTAATGTACTTTTGCCAGGTTTTTAGTTTATCTTCTATTTCAAATATAAGCTGCCCTTAGTTGTTCATTAACGTCCCGTAGTTCTTCTCCTGCTGCACCCAGTATCTAATTATATTGGTCATTTAGTTGCATTTAAAATGTGGCTATATAGAAATACTATGTACTAAAAAAATATGGAATGGTACTAATGAGAATTGGACTCGAAAGAGATCTTATGTATATAATTAAATAGAGAAAACTAGACTACGAGAAGCAAAGTACAATTTGCTCCGCTTTATGAAAAATAGAAGGCAAAAGCGGAATTGACCACAAAAAACAATTATGGTTAAGAAACCTCCGACAATATACGGGTCTATCGGCGGAAAAACTGCTACAATTTGCCTAAAATTAGAACAAATTTAAAGAATATGTTAACACAAGTGTTGCCAATGCGTAGGAAACAAAAAAATAGGAACGGCACTTAAAGAAGAAAAAGAAGAAAATGGCAACCAAAATTTGCAGCAAAGTATGTAATAAATGAGAGACCAAACTAAGACTAGATCCACTAAAACTAATAAAAAAAAGAAGGAAACACCAAAGTACAAACAAGTGAAAAGCAAATAGGATCTATAAACATAGAAAGGATTTAAGAACCTATAGAACCAACCAAGTTCTCCAAACCATAAAGAACAACAAATACATAAAAATTTTAAAATCAAAACTAGCAAAAGAATAACTAAACATTTTTAAAACAAGAAACTAACAAAAAATATTGTATCTAATAAAACAGATGTTGCACTAGCTATTACCAAATTTTATAAAAAAACTGCAATACCCAACCACAATAAGACATCCAAGACCAACATAAACACGGGTTCAGAAGACATAATAGAATTCACAAAGTTAGAAACCAAACATGCACTCAGCAAAACTAAAAAAAAAACGCTCACGGATGACTAAATAAAAACCAAAATGATAAAACTAGGTGGAAACAATTTTGAAAAGGCATTTATACTACTACTAAACAAATGTCTAAGTAAAGGTTAAATACGTAATGCTTAAAAAAATGCGGAAGTGATACAAATACACTAAAACTAACATAAAAAGTTATTATAACAATCAGACTTACCACAGGCAGATTTTTAAAAGGGTTTTGCAACTTTTGACTACCTACAAACTTTACAATCAATTATAGAGAAGGCAATAGAATATAATGCACATGCCTAGATTACCACAAAGCTTTTGTCAGCATTCAAACATGGGCTTTTTTCTGCGTTATGGACAATGCCAGAATCAATTCAAGATATTCAAAGATAAACGCTACTTTTCATATAAAAATCAACAAAAAACTCATTACAAAAAACCCGTTGGTATAGGAGTCAGACGGAGATACATTGTTGCCAAAAAAAAAAAAAGATGTTAAAGACCCTGAAAAAAGTGTATAATACTTGTATTTTACCAGTATGCACTTGTAGACAAGAAGTAATGACCATCATAAAGAAAACCGCCTACAAAAAACAGAAAGATCTATGGAAAGAGCCATGCTGGGATTATATCTAAAAAATCAATTTAGAAACACAGAAATTTTAGAAATAACAAACGTAATAGACATCATGAAGATTTCAAGTCAGAAATATTTGCAAGACAAATTACAGAAAGGTGGACACACAGAGCTTTTAATAAAGACCACAGAAGAAAACTACAATTGCGATGAGAAAACGTAAAAAGTAGCCGGAAAACAATGGATAAGAAAATGAAACAGCACAAGACAAAGAAACATGAAGAGATTTAGAAGAAGCCTATATCTAACAATAAATGACAGAAGATCAATAAAAAAAAATACAATAAGGTACTCTTTAAATAAATATTACGGTTTTAATACTTTTACATCAACCGTTAAATTTTAAAACATTTTTATTTATCTTAATTACATTATTTCACTTAAAAACTAATTTTTTAATGACTAATTTAACACTTAAAAATATGTAATTTTATTTATATTAATGATTATTCAAAAAATGTTGTACCAATTAAACTTATTGCAAATAATAATCCTGAAACATATAATAATTTTTGAAAAGATCTAATTGATCCATCTTTAGGTTTAACAAGATTTTTGACAAAATTTGTAACTGCCCAACCTACAATATAATATAAAATACTTTTTAGAGTGAATTTTAAAATTATAATTAAACCTTCAGGACTCATAAGTGATTGGAGCGTTTCAACCGTTTTTGATATTTTAGCTATTATTTCAACTATTGTATTAATTATTGGAACATTTTTCAGTATTGTATTACTTAAGCCATCTTTTAAAATGTCAAATATAGGATCAAGAAATATTCCAAACGGATTAAGAGATTTGAGTCCTATTGCTAAAACGTTTTCAATTCCACCTTCAATTATTTTATTAACCAGTGCACTAGGATCTCTTAATGCCCCAATAGTATCGCCTATTCCATTAGCAACATTTACTGCATCACCAACTGCGTTTTTAGCACTATCAGCTGCTTTTTTAGCAGCATCTCCTAAATCTCCAACACCAGCACTGACAGTTTTACTGATTCCATTAACTGCCCCACCCATGCCACTAACAATATTTCCGCCTATTTCTCCAATACCAGCATTGACAGAGTCTTTCACTTGTTCAGCAATATTTCCGGCAACATTTGAAGCAATATTTCCTACATTTCCTGCAGCGTTTCCCAATCCCCCAATACCAGCATTGACAGATTCTTTCACTTGTTCAGCAATATTTCCTACATTTCCTGCAGCGTTTCCCAATCCTCCAATACCAGAATTGACAGATTCTTTTACTTGTTCAGCAATATTGCCTACATTTCCTGCAGCGTTTCCCAATCCCCCAATACCAGTATTGATAGTTTCTTTTATTCCATTAGTAATACTTCCTACATTTTTGGCACCATCTGCTAATTCTCCAACACCAGCACTGACAGTTTCACTTAATCCATTAACAACATTTCCTATTCCACTAACGCCAGCACTGACAGATCCTTTTACTGTTTCAGCAATATTTCCTACAGAGGGAACGTTTACATTTGAAACAGCATTTCCTACATTAGCAGCAACGTTTCCTAAAGAACTTCCTATTGATTTTAAAAAGCGCCTATTTCGAATTTTTGGTATGTCTCCATCATAATTATTAAATAATATTGAATTAATATCTTCTTGATTACGTACTTTGCCATTAATAAAGTATTTAAAGATTTTATCATCTTTAATTGCTTCTAAACTACTACAAACAAGTAGTATTAGACCAAATAAGAAAAGTAACTTCATAACTGAAATTCAAAAGATTAAAATAAAATTAAAAATATATAAACAATTAATTAATTTTCTGCAAAGATCTGGTGGTAGTTTTGAAATATTTTTAGCATTAAATTATATGGAAACAATAGATAATCACGACATTGCAGTAACTTTCTTTTGATAACTCTTAACAAAATATTAAGAAATCTATAAATAATTAATAGAGTAAATAAAGAAAGCATTGAATTAATTGAGTGTTTTTAAAATATATCTAAAAACATTTCAATTTTTATTTTAATTATTTACAATAACCAAAAACAAGAAAAATACTTGTAAAGCAAATTTTTATTGAATTGAATAAAAAATGATAAAATAAAATAAATTTTATATTTACTTTTGTTTTTGTTGCGTTTGGGCAGGTTTGATGATTAATGACTTTACAGTAACTAGATTCATATTTATACCAAAAAATGTTATAGTTGCATTAAACAATGTCGTATTAATTTAATATATTCTATATTTGAAATAATTACCAATAATTATCAACATTTGAATTGTAAATTAAAGTAAACAAATTTTGACATTAATATTTGTCAATAGGCTGGATAATTTTCTTTTTTTTTAATTCTACGTTATAACTACATATTATAATAAAGAAATTAATCTACCCAATATTTCTTCATATTATACTTAAATAAGTTGTATAGATAATTTTTATAGATAAGTATGAAGTTTATAAAGATTCATAATTTAAATTTTATTTAATGATAAGCAGAAAAACAGCCGCTTTTTAGATTCAATTACATTTCGTTACTTTTTTTTCTCGTAGATTATATTCTAATCTAACCAAGCAAAATACACGCACTCCGCAAGAACTTTTTTGATTAGAAACAGATAAATGATCAACTTAGTTCTCGTTTAGTAGAATTAGTACAGTAAACACGTTCATTGTTGATGCGGTGTGGAACATTTAACAGTGTTAATTTCATTAAATTCAACATTTACTGACAGTATGTAATAAGTTATGTCTTTACATTGTACATGTGAATGGAAAGAGGGTTGCATATAGTAATTTTAGATATTAAGACGTTGTTAAGTAAATACAATTCATAAAACTTAAAGTTATAATACTAAAAATATTTTTTTACTTTATATTGTACATTATTATTGATAATTATGGCACTCAAACTATGTTTTTATCGAAATTGTTTAAAGAAAATTACAAAGTTTGAAATTTTTTCGCCAATAATTTAGAAACTCAATAATATTTATTTGCTTTTTCTTTCAATGGTATCGCCTTCTATAAGCTTAATACATTTTATATTATTGATATGAATGAAAATAATATTCAAAGTGCTCTTGGGAATACTGTAGGTACGTTTTCAATTGCTGCATAACATAACAATGCCATTCATGTTATGGTATTGATTTGTATTGTTCACCAAATTTTATTTGATTTGTAAATTGTTTGGTGCTTCCAGTAACGCATGCAGTGCATAAAATAGTAGTTTTCTTGACTTTATAATTTAATATAATATAATATAAAAGTTGTTAATGTATATTAATTTGAGATTCAGTTTCTAACATTATAGACAAAATGATTAATAAGGTTTGAAGAATAAACTTAGAATTAGTGGGTAGTGAAAATAATATACAAACCAAAATTAGCGGACATTTTCCACGGAAGACAGCTTTAAATAATTGGTATCAGTTTGTGGAAAAAATATACAGAACACTAAGAGTTAGATTATAAATCTGTTTTTTGCGTTGTTTTAAAATAGGATTGTCCTCAATGCTTAACAAGTATTGCAAAGATTTAAAAGTATAGTGGCTTAACTTTAATAATTTAAATGTATAACTTTTGTTTTAATTGTATTTTGTGTTTTTAGTAATGAGTTACTTTGTAATTGATTTTTAATTTCTTAAAAAAAGACAAAGTTAAAAAATACACTAAACTACTTAAATAACTGAAGAAATTCTTATAGAAACAACAAATGCATTCTGAACATACACATACATAATGTACATCAAACACAGTTTTAAAAACAGCAATTAATTGTTAAGCACTAACAGTCTATACAACAATGGCGTTGACAAAATTATCTATCTATATATTTTATAAATGCAGACATTAAGAATACTTATTTAAAATTGAATAATACGTTACCAAAAACTAGAGTTTTTTTCACCAAAAAAAGTAATAGCGTTTTAGGCTGTGTCACTTTTTATGCACTAGGGTGCTCTCGGTGCATATTTTTGTGTTCGGCCGACAACGCTCTTTTTCAGAACGCTATACTGTAGGATAGACGGATATGCACCGGCAAAGAGCAATATCCTCTTACGTCAAATTTTGGGGCGCCCCATGGTAACCTCAAATGTCAACAACGCTATAAGTTGTTAAAACAAAATTTACAACATAATAACTGTAGGTAACATCTTAACAAAACTAAAAACACAAGATCCAAAAAGTAAAAACAAATCTAATGCACCCAATACCTTGTAGTGATTGTAACAAAGTGTACCTTGAACAAACATAACATTTTAGCAAGATTAAAAAACGATCAGCAAAAATGCAAATCAATATAATTAGAATAACAAAAGGCAAAAAAATATGTTTAAAAAGAATGTATCTCTTACATCAAGCGAACTCTTTTAGCTCTAGGTCGTTTAACATGGTCATAGATAAAACAATATGCAAAGGAAAAAACGAAAAGACTACATTAATCAGCACAGCATGACACGTTACTAATAACTGATAACAATGACAATCTGCAAAGCAGTTCTACACTTTCAACACCACAGTAAAACCGTACAACACAAAAAAAAAACAAAATGCATGTTGATAGTAAGGAGGGACTTATAAAGATTCAAATTAGATGTGAACAGCAAAAGTATTAAACAGATGATGTCTTTAAAGTACCTTAGAATTGATATTACCAGAAAAAGAACAGAAAAAAAAACACTGAATATTAGTGGCTGCTTAAAGGAATTCATATGAAAGCATAAATATATGACTACTAAAAACAAAATTAAAATGTACAAAATGGCTGTGAGATCAATACTAACTTACACTGCGGAAACTCGAGCAAACAAAAAAGAACAAAACAGTAAACAACCGTGAATTGAAGACATTAAAGTCAATAAATAACATTACACTTAAAGACAGACAAACAAGTAAAAATATTTGAAAAGAATGTCAACAAATGGATTGAAACAAGAAGAATCAATCAAGTTATTACAGCGGCTAAGAGTCAAGGGCATGCAATTGTTTCGGTTCTACAAACCTTGTCAGTGTGCTTACACTATTACATAGTAGCAAATTTGAATAAATAATTAATAATAAATGTCTGCATTAAGTATTATTTTGCATGTATGCAATTGGAAGCCATTTTTCACACTGATAAGATTTTTAGAATTGAAATATTTGTGTTTGACTCTTGGACTCTGTGATTGTTAGATTGTTTGATCGTTTGAAATCATTAATTTATTTTATAATTCATTAATTTTTGACAATTTAAAATTGCTTAAAACTTACAAAACGGTTGCCAATTGCATAAATGGTATATAATGATGATGCGGACATTTAGTATCAAATCGCAGCAGATGCAGTCACAGGCTTTAGTTTGATTTATATTAATTGTTTTGTGCATCTAATTAAAAAAAAACCACATCAATAATTTTTAAGTTAGTACAAAGGCGTATTTTTAATTAAGCAATACTCGCAAAACTTCATACACAGTCAATTCTTTTGCAAACGCATAGAAGATAATGGTATAGAAGAGAAAAGTTTTTTAGGAACAATTTCGTCTTATTCTTCTTTAGGTACCAAAGTTTAGCAATCACCGCTATGCATACTTTTGAGATAGCCGCTTTAAATAATTAATTTGTATTGCAATTGAACCAGTCTTGCAGAATTTTCAGCCATGAGATAATTTTAAATAATTAAATTACAAGTAACAGCTAAATATTAAACAAACACTATTTTAAATGTAAACAAACTTAAATATACTAAAGAAAACCATGAGTTCAAATCAATTTTCTAAGGGTTACACAAATAGGAAAAAAAGTTTGGGCATTTTCATGTTGTCTAGACTTCAGAATTCAATTTGCTCCCTTGCTCTTGACTATAAATATTAAATAACTCAATGGTTAGAACAAAGACAAACAAATAAAATGTTTGTAAAAAAATGAAATTATAATTGAAATATTCATTTCTCTTTGATTAAAATGAAACAATATCAAAGCAGTTTTTTAGGATTTTATTTATTGTGTTAAGCTTGTTTGCATAATAAAAACATCACAAACGATTTGAAATCAATTAAAAGTTACTGTTTGATTTATTTAAACTTAGTTTAGCTAATAAATTTATTCATAAATATAAAGAATAATAAATAGAATGTACAGAATAATAACAAAAGACTTGTTGTAGTATACATACAAGTCGTGATGGTTTAACGTATAGGTAGAAATAAGTTTTAGAAATAGTTTTACTTAATTTATGAAAATAATTTTTTTGTACAGATGATCAATGATGAGCGTGGCATTAATTCAGGTAAAGTTTGATGTTAGTGTTTCTTATTGTTTTATAAAACAGTAGTTACTAACAATTATTAAATCAATACATATATGTGTTGCCAATCATTGTCTAAAAAGTGAGGCGGGGATTTAGTAAATCTAAAATCTACACAAATATAATAAAATGTAAATTCCGTGCGATTGGGTCACGGTAACTCAACTTAGTAGTATCTGATACATAGTCCTCTACAAAGTGTTTAATTAGGTCACGGAATAATACGGATTTAATGCTTGTTTACTGTTTTTGCAATTCTATACTGTTAGGGTGTTGCCTAAGCTTAATTATGTTGCAAAATTGTTTTTAATTTAGATGTAGGGTTCTACTAAGAGAATTACGTGGAAGTAGAAGTCACTTCTGTTTTACTATAGTAATAGTTGTTGCAGTTTTCTTTTCAATTGCAAGGGCCGATATTTTAAGGACTTACGCTTGTGTCACTGTTACTACTGCACAAGCTGCCTTTGAATAGGTACCTGAAAACACAAATGTATACTATCGCACCATTAATTGAGAGAATGAAGACGCTGTAGATAGTGACGAGGCTTAGTATCTGGTCTACCCACACTCTCATATTAAATGTAATTATGGTTAAATAGACACTAATCACATATAAGACTAAAGTCTGAATTAATAAATGTCAAAATTTCTTAAAATTTTTCTGCCGGAACTGGGGCTCGAACCTGTGACAAATTATGCGCCGAAATTTGAGCAACTCTCCGACATTGTTTAACATTTTAAAATTAAGTCATTGTGCTTCTACTTTTCAGGTTTTTGCATCAATGCATATGTGGTAAAGATGTGTGCGATGGATTTTAATATCAAATTCTTTTGATTGAGATTTACCAATGAGCTACGTCCTGATGTAGTCTTAGATGACGTTTCCAAGCCAAGCAATATCTGTTTCTTTGTATTGATTGCATTGGTGGATAAGTTCAATTTTTGCTTGTTATTTTTGAGAAGTCTGTGAGCTTGGGGGTTTGCAGATATTTGGGATATCTGTTTTCTGTAAGAAAATATTTTTTGCAAACAAGTTTTGTCATTGTTTAGCTCAAGGATAACCTTTTGTTAAATTAGGTACAAGTTTGTTTCAAAGGCTGTGGTTTTAGGTTAGTATACGCTACTTAAACGGTTTAATAACAATTTTGTTAAAAATCCGACGTTGGCAATTATCATTGCAATCGAAATTTTGATGGCGGCAGCTTGAAAGAGTTTGACTGATGTTCCGTATTAAAGTCATAGATTTTCAATTTAATTTTTTTGTTGTCTACAAGGACCTCTCCTTCTTTTTATTTTATCTTGCATTATTAATTGCAGCAAACTATATTTATTTCGCAGTATGTGACTAAAGTAAGACAGCTTGCGTATTTTAATGTCTTTAAGTAGCTTGGGCAATTCAACCTGCATTTTTCTCAGAAAATCTACATTGATGATTTGTTCTACTCAGATTATTTTTAAAATGCGGCAACATATTATATTTCAAATGCTTTAATTTTTTTGAATATAGCTTGTGAGCGTTCATGCTTTTAAGTCATAAAGCAGCACTAAGCAAATATTGCATTCTATTTTTTTTTTTTTTTTTAATTCGAATAGTTTCTTTTTTTCAAACTTAACTCATTATTAGAAAAAAAAACAAACATTTTGAGAAAAGTTGATCTTTATCTTTCGACTTTTTGGAGTACTTCTCATGAATTTATTGATCACGATTGCGCAAAGTTGATTTACTGTCGTGTATTTAGTTTTTGTTGTGTTTAGTTGTAAGTTATACTGATACAGAAGTATTACTAATTTATTTAACATATTATCAAATATGACTGTTAATAGCACGGTATTATCGGCATAACAAATGTTTTTGATCTAAATGCTATTAATAGCTATGTCCTCAGATGCATTTTTAAATACTTTGGCAAATAGTTTCTTAGAGTAGACGTTAAAAAATAGAGGAAATAGTATGCAACCTTGCCTAACACCGCGCCGTATTTTCAACTCTTTAATATTTTGGTTTTTTAATAGATTTTCTATTATTTGTATATTACTTTAATCTATCAAAGTTTTCTTCATGTCTTTATGTCGAGTAGACAAGCTACTTCACCAGGTCAAACGCTTTGTCAAAGTTTATGAAACACGCATTGACTTTACAGTCAACATCTTTGTATTATGGCGTCTTCTTCAAACGCTTTTTCCTGTATTTTTCCATGTATTATTATTTGGAGCATATGGTACTTCTCCCCTCTAGTCACGTGTCCCAAGTATTGTAATTTTTGCGTCTTAATAATGTCTACAATTTTCTTTTCTATCTTCATCCTTCTAATTACTTTTGTGTTACTCGGTCCGTCCATGGTATTCTCAATATTCTCAATAGTCCTCTAACCTTTTTTTTTGATGTTTGCATTTTTAAGTGACTATGATTCAGCTATATACAATAAGATTGATTGAATATACCATGCAGGCATTTTTGTGGTGTTTTTATCATTACCATAAATTTTGTCTTCGTCGCATTTAGAGATAGTCCACATTTTTTGTTTGCCTCTGTCACTTTGTTGAGAATTCTTTAAAGGTCTTCTAAGTTAGTTTATTTTTTCCCAACAGAAATATCTAATTACAGGAAAAATTCAGTTTTAATCATTTTACCTTAGTTGCAATTAGAGCTGTGTGTCGTCAGCATATCTTATGTTGTTTATCAGTATGCCGTTCACTGTTACCCTTATTTCGCTATCTAGAGCTTTCTTCATGATTTCTTCTGCATACAAGTTGAATAGTGTTGCTAATAGTATGCAACACCTCTTTATTCCGATTGCTTCCAATATATTGCCGTCTGTACTATTGCTTTTTGGTTATAATACAAGTTAGTAATGATTCGAATATCTCTACTGCCAAGCGTCTATTCATTGAACAGATAGATAAGGCGGTCGTGTTGTACTCTATCAAATGTTTTGTTGTAATCGATAAAACATATATATATATATATGGGTAATTCCATTACTTTTCGACCAATTTGAAAAAGTCGACCTCTTTGATTTTGCTCAAATTTTCAGGGATCAAAATATAAATGATAAAAATGAGATTCCCAAAATTTTGGACCTTAGAATATTGCCTGTTAAAAATGACACACATTTGAAAGTCAGAAATTTTACAATAAAACGTCTTTTTTAGCTTATTTTGTATCTCAATTTTTTTGATTCTGGAAAAAGATAAAAAGGTCTACGATAGCTCAAATTGTTCCTTACTACATGTACTTTAAAACCCATATTATTATGTTTCATATCGTGGCAGTTATTTTGATAAATTAGCTTTAAACATTATTCCAAAAGAAAATGTAAATTTAGCAAAATCGCAAAACTTTGCTTTCTTTAAACCGTTCTAACTTTGTCAAATCTTAACAAAACTTGATTCGCAAGGTCAAGATTTCCTCGTGTTTAATCTCTTTTTAAAGTTATTTATAGAATCAATACCTATACACCATTATTTTGATGCAGGAAGTTGCACATTTTTTCTTAAAAACTTGTAATTTTCAATTCCCGAAAAAGCGCTGTCACCCTATATCGATTTTAGTCAACATTTCAGTAAATACTCTTTAGAACACAAGAAAAAAGGGTATCTATATGAGAAATGATATATCGGGCATTATCAAGAAATTTTTAATATTTAAAAATTGTCGAAATCGGCAAACTGCACATTTTTGTATCTCAATTTCTGAGCTTCTGGAAAAAGATAAGAAGGTCTGCGGTGGTTTAAAATATTCTTTATTGCATGTACTTTAAAACCCATATTCGTATATTTAATGTTGGGGGCAGTCATTTTGATATATCAAGCTTTAAACATTATTTAAAAAAAACGTAAATTTTTAAAAATTGCAAAAATATGCTTTGTTTAAACCGTTCTACTTGGTCAAATCTTAAAGAAATTTGATCCACAAAGTCTAGATTTTTTTGTGTTCAATCTTTCTTTAAAGTTATCACACTAGACTTATAGAATCAATTCATATTCACCACTATTTTGATGCAGGATGTTGTACATGTTTTTGCAATCTTCAAAACATGTAATTTTAAGGTCCCAATAAAACGCTGTGTTGATTTTAATCAAAATTTTAGTAAGTACTCTTCACACCACAAGAAAAAAAGGTTATTTATATGAAAAATGGTATATTGGGTATTATCAAAAAGATATTGAGAAAATGCAAGTCGTTGTGCTGCGTTGCCTAGTTGTAGGTGTTGTACATTTGATAATAATATGGATGAACATATTTACTAAAAAACGCGTCAAAAAAGTTGCTTTCTGTTGGGAAATCTCAATTCCTAGAGCATTACCATTACAGAATCCGTAAACAAAAATGATATCTGCGTATTCTCCGTTGTTGACAAGCATTTTTATCAAATTTTGCTAACCAAACCAAAGAAAAATGTTTTAACAAATATCAAAAGCTTGCATCAATGCACACTTTTTAAAGTAATTTTGTTTTGTTTGTGTTTTTTTGCTAAATATAAAGTTTTTTAAATATTTTGTATTTGTTGACTATCTCAACAACAACGCAAGATAGACAAAAAGTGATTTCGATTTTCTGAATATAAAAAAATTCTTGATAATGCCCAATATACCATTTTTCATATAAATAATTTTTTTTCTTGTGGTCTGAAAAGTATATACTGAAATTTTAACTGAAATCGACATAAGGTGACAGCGTTTTTTCGGTACCTAAAATTACAAGTTTTGAAAATCGCGAAAACATGTGCAACTTCCTGCATCAAAATAGTGATGAATATGTATTAATTCTATAAGTCCTGTGTAATCACTTTAAAAAAAAGTTGAACACGAAGAAATCTAGACCTTGTGGATCAAATTTCTTAAAAATTTGACAAAGTTAGAACGGCTTAACAAAGCATAATTTTGCAGATTTGCTAAATTTACGGGTTTTTTTGAAATAATGTTTGAAGCTTAATATATCAAAATGACTGCCACAACATTAAATAAACAAATATGGGAATCAAAGTACATGTAATAAAAAATATTTTAAGCCATCGTGAACCTTTTTATTTTTTTCTAAAAGCCCAAAAATTGAGATACAAAAATGTGCGGTTTGCCAATTTTGCCAATTTTTGAATAATAAAAAATTCTTGATAATGCCCGATATAACATTTCTCATATAGATAACCTATTTTCTTGTGTTCTAAAGAGTATTTACTGAAATTTTGACTAAAATTGACATAGGGTGACAGCGCTTTTTCGGGACCTGAAAATTACAAGTTTTGAAGATCGCGAAAATATGTGCAACTTCCTGCATCAAAATAATGGTGTATACGTATTGATTCTATAAGTCTTGTGTGATCACTTTAAAAAGAGATTAATCACAAAAAAATCTAGACCTTGTGGATCAAATTTTGTTAAGATTTGACAAAGTTAGAACGGTTTAAAGAAAGCAAAGTTTTGAGATTTTGCTAAATTTACGGTTTTTTTTGGAATAATGTTTAAAGCTTAATATATCAAAATGACTGCTAGAATATTAAACATAAAAATATGGGTTTTAAAGTACATGTAATAAGGAATAATTTAAGCCATCGTGGACCTTTTTATTTTTTTCCAGAAGCCCAAAAATTAAGATACAGAATAAGCTAAAAAAGACGTTTTATTGTGAAATTTCTAACCTTCAAATGTGTGTCATTTCAAACAGGCAATATTCTAAGGTCCAAAATTTTGGTAATCTCATTTTTTTCATTCATATTTTGATCTCTGAAAATTTGAGCAAAATCAAAAAGGTTGACTTTTTCAAATTAGTCAAAAAGTAATGGAATTACCCATATATATATATATAGATCTTGATTGACATCTAAGCATCGCTGCATAAAAAAGTTTAAAGCAAAAAGTGCTTCTTGCGCATCAAAGCCGTTTTGGAACCCGAATTGTGATTCGCTTATTTCTTGTTCCAGTTTACCGTGTATTCTGTATTGTATTTCCTGAAATGAAATGTTTTTAATGTGTGGCTCATAAGGCTTATGGTGCAGTGGTCCGCACATAACTTTGCGGTTGTCTTTTTAGGAAGCGTTATAAAAGTTGATGTTAGCCATTCGTTAGGTATTATTCCTGTAGAGTATATAGCGTTAAATAGGTTTACCATGATGTGGATGTGTTCTTTCTCAATTAACTTAAGTACTTTAGCTGGTAACTTGTCAGGGCCTGATGACTTTCCGTTTTTTAGATTTTTTATGGTCCAATGATGCCTTATCCCAAAATCTACACCAAACGTCAAGTTTATGATGCATATTTATTTTATGAGACACGTATAGGTTTTTTCCATTTAAAATGAAGTAATTTTGCACTTTTACTAAGTCAACAACATAAAAACAGGCCTTTATCAAATATTTTATTTAAAAACTTACCATTCATATGTTAATGTTCAGTGAACAAAAATGCAAACTTTTTAAATTTTGTAGGCATAACGACGCAAATCTTTTGTGAGAAAACCTGCTAGATGTTCTTTGACTCTAAACAAATTGTCAAACAACCTACAATTACATTTTAACAGTTTAACATCAGTAGTTAATCCATTTTTTTTTAAATTTGCTGATTTTTTTTTTACAGTTTATGGAATTAGATTTAATTTGTGAATTGTGGAAATCTAAATAATGTTTATCAATAAAAATGGGTTATTGTGCCAAATAAAAAATTATTTTTAACATTTTAAGACCTACTATTGAATTATTGGGGTGTAAGGGTCGATGACACAACTCAAAGGTCAGCTCAAATGACAACTTCTCTTGCCCGCGGTGCACCCTGCTGAATAACAAACGAGGCTCTGTAGACCAAATGATTGCCGGAATAAGTAATCTCCTCTTGCCAGCAAACAGCTTCAATTGGATGAGCTGACAAGAGTAAGGGCACCCTCTTGTCCTTGGAGTGAGAAATCATTCTAAAAGGCGGACAACCACACATGGTCAACGGCATAAAACACATAATGGGCATCAGTGACATGCGCTGGCGGGGAACAGGATGCTGCGTGGTTAAGGAATATAAGGTCTACCACTCCAGAAATACTAATGACCAACACAAGCACGAAGTGGGAATAGTAAGCACACCCATTAAAATGAACATCATTTAAGTCTATGCCTCAACCGCCAATAAATAAAATGAAGAAGTAAAAGAAGCATGACATAACCATTATCATGGGGGACCAAAATGCCAAAATTGGAAAAAGAAGAAGTGGAATACACAGGGGATTGAAGCCTAGAAGTTAGAAATGACAGAGGATATAGATTACAGTTATTTGCAGAAGAAGAATATGTCATACTGAACACCTTTTTCAAACTCACACTAAGACGATTATATACATGGACACCACCACAAAACCGACGAGAGAGTATCATCAGAAATCAAATTGATTATGTGTTTGTTAATAAAAGATTTTGCAACAGCTGCCTACCAATGAAGACATATCCTGGAGCAGATATATCATCAGACCATTGCCCTTTAATCGGAAGATTCAGAATTAAATTAAAGAAAATTAAGAAAAAAATGATTAGGAAAAAGTTGATTATGAAGAGTTTAAATGAACAAGAAACGAGCAAAATAGTGAAAAAATTAATAAACATTAATTGTAAAAAATTAGAAGAGCAAAGGAATAATACAGATAAAACCCTAGATAAAACACTAGAAAACCTATCTAGAATGTTCAAAAAAGTAGAAGACGAACACCTAGTGGATAAGCAGGAGAGAAGAAAAAACTGAATGATGGACGAAATACTAAAGCGTATGGAGGAAAGAATGAAAGTAAAAACCAAGCAAGAAGCATACAAAACTTTGTAGAGACAAATAAGACATGAAATTAGAACAGCAAAAGCAAACTGACATAATATACAATGCGCAAAAATAGATACCCTAAAAAAGAAATATAATTTTTTAATATGCACAAGAAAATCAGGAAAACATTAGGTTTAGGCACTAGAGTGGCTATATTACTGTCCAAGTCTTTCTTCAAAGATGCAGGGATGTAGACTGCAATGTACATGTATGGTTTATAGATTATCAAAAAGCTTTTGACAATGTACAACATGGTAAGCTCATAGAGATACTAACAGAAATAGAGCAGGAACACAGCTTTCGCACGCTTTCAAAAATAGCTCTAAGGGGAGATCAAAATAAAGAAAAGGAGTTTGGCAAAAATGCGTACTTTCGCCAACACTATTTAATGTATACTTAGAACAAATATTTCAAGAGGCACTGGAAAGTACGGAATATGGAAGTAAGATTAACGAGGAAATTATAAACAACATAAGATACGCAGACGATACGGCGGTATTTGCAGACAGTCACAAACATCTCCAGATATTAATGAACAGAGTAGAAGAAAACAGCCAAAGATATAGCCTTGCACTTAACATAAAGAAAACTAAATACATAATAAGTTCTTAATAGAATCATGATCAAAAACAAATAAAAGCAAACAACAAAACAATAGACAGAGTAGAAACATACACATACATAGGCACAACAATTAACGAATCCGAGGATCATGCAAGAGAGATAAAGTGCAAAATAAAAAAATCCAGATTCTCATTCACAAAAATGATTAAAATATTTAAAACACTTAACCTACCTAAACCAACAAAAATAAGATTACTTAAGTGCTACATATTTCTAATCTTGTTATACATAGCCAAATCGTGGGCTTTAACAGAAGCGACAAGCAGAAAGCTAGAATCCTATATGGTTATACCGCCGCATTCTAAAAATACCCTGGACGAATCATGTCACCAAAGAACATGTTATAAACAGAATCAGAAAAAAAGGAAATAATGATAACAATATGAACAAGAAAACTGGAATATCTAGAACATGTAATGAGAAATGAATAGAGATACGGGTTACTGCAGCTAGTCCTACAAGAAAAAATAGATAAATAAAGAGGACTAAGAAGAAGAAAAACCTCCTGGTCAAAGAATCTGCGCACATGGTTCAACACAACAACGGTGGGCTTACACCGCGCTACAGCAGATAAAGTAAAGATAGCTATGATGATTGCCAGCATTCGATACGGATAAGCATCAGAAGAAAAAGAATACTATTGAAATATCATAATGGGTTGACTGCTAAAGCACAACAGTTGAAACTGAATTTTATTTTTCCGTTCTTGCTAGAACATTTTTTATTAAGGTTTAAAAGAAACAATAAAGACTAAAATAATTTTTACCGAGAGTTTAGGTTAGGTTAATTCATTTATTTAACTGCGACTCCAGAGATTAAGACTACCACATCTGCGCGTTTTGCCGTAAATTTAGGAGTTTTAACCTAAATTATTGGTTATCCAAAGAAAGACGTACTTATCACAACACATGTTTTTCTAAACAAAAAAACTAACATTTTAGATAGAGGACTTTAACTCGAGGTCCTTTGTGTAGCAATCAACTACGCTACCTACTACACTATCTAGGTGGTACTAAGAGTTTAGACGACTTTTCCAAGAGTACTTTTAGTGCAATTATGTCTATATTATTTAAAAATTTTAGCAGGTTGTATGACAAAGATTGTTTTTCCAATCAGTATAAGCAGAACGTAACTCGCAACAAAGACAAGCATTTTAATTTTTGGTGAATCTGCGAACGAAGGACGACCGGCCAAAACTTTTTTGTCGTTTTATAGCTTACAAGAGTAGCGCTTTTGTTACCGTTTTTTTTATGTTAAGTGCCACTTTTGCTACTTTTTAAATAGGGTTTAGTTCTTGAATGCTTCTCAGTCCAAGAGAAAGGGTTGACAAAAATATTAAAAAAATATCAGTTTTGATAAAAAGCGCAGGTGTTATTAAAAATTGTGAATTCTAAATAAAAATTTGTTTAAACATTAATTTATTTGAAATTACATATAATACAATAATTAGTATTAATAACATGTAAGAATACTTCTACAACTAAACAAATACAATGTAGTCCACGGGAAGTTTAAAAATCGACAAAACTCGGGAAGTAATTAATTGAAACCAATTTTAACTTTAGTAAAGTAGTACATACTAAGGTAAATGTTTGTTCTCTGTACATAATATGCTGTTTTGAAGCCTATTCTACTACATGTAGTACATATACAATGTAAAGATTTTTTTGTAAACAAATTTTGTTCTTTGGTTAGTTTTATAATAAATAATTGCATAATCTAGTGGCTGTTAGACGTCCACACAATTGGATTGATATTTTAAAGCCTGAAAATACACTTTTTACAGGTTTAATTAGTTTTCATTAAGTATGTGAAACTTTACCATATTTTTGGAATCATGAATTGATTTTTAATATGAAAATGTAAAGATTTCTATTAATGTCGGTTGTTTTTTATTTTTAACAAATTTATCTAAACCAATTTTTTTTGCAGGAGTTAATTCAGTCTCCTGCGCAGCAAGTTATTGTTATAAAAATTGTAATACAATTTGGCAATCTTGGAACCATTGGATGTAATCATGTAAAGAAATAAATTTTACAACCTGAACAACTCTAACCAAATACTCATTTACAAGTTATAATAACACTAATATGTTTCTAATGCTAAAAATGTACAGGGTGTTGCAAAAATCTTGAAAAAAACACAATTTTTGTCTGATTACCTAGAAAGTAGTATTTGCTTTATTTTGATTTTTTTTATTGCAGCACCCTGTATGTATATTATAAATTATTTAAACTAATTATCTAGACATAAATTTTTACAAACGTGAGAATAATTCTAATTTTATATTATATTTTTTACTAATACTAACTAACTAGTTGACAACAATATACTTAGAGAACAACATAAAAATTGACGTTCAGATATAATGCTTAAAGCTAATAATAATCTACCGTTAACAATTTTTTTTTTTTTAATATCTACAATTTGGTAAACATATTATGTTTTGAAGTATCATAAAATTAGTTAAGTAGCTTTTAGTTTTAACCATATACATAAAAAGCAACATTGAAATTGACATAGATGATCAGTTATAATATTTAAACTTAAGTATATTATTACTTAACAAATGTATAGTGATATTTTGTGCTTTTTCTATAAATTGTTAAAACATATTACAATGATTACTAAATCTTACCAAGCAATTTTAACTAAATGTTTGAAAAACTATAAAATACATTCAATTAGTCATAATATTTAACTCTAATTAGTATTCTACTATTATATTTTTTCTATGTCTACAATTCTTTAAACATCTTAGATTTTCTATTAAATACAAATTTGTTATAATAAGATTATTAAAAATCTACATATTTTTACATTATTTTTAAGAATCCTAATACTTATTATACATAATTTTTAAAATTATAAAATTTATTAAATTTAGAAATCGAATCAATATTTTATTTATAATTATAAAAGCACTATTAAGTATATTGACATACAGGGTATCCGGGCAGGATTAGTTACAATATTAAAAAGTAATGTTCTTTTAGGCAATCAAGTTTATATAAACACTCACGGTCACAAGCTTCTTCAAAAATCTTAAGTTTAAGTTTCTGTGGTGGTTTCAGAGGTACCCTAATCATTTTACAGTCCAATGACAAGGGATCACATTAATAGAAGGTTGGTGATGCTTAGATTTTCTTCTTATTGGTGCTTGCCAATGATTATTAGGGGGTAAAACCTAACTAGTAAACCATTTTGCGGTGTTTTGGTAGAAATTCTTTGTTAAGAGCTCGGTCAAATCCAGCTGAATTTTGGATTCGAGTAGGAAGGTGCAACCAATTTCACTACAAAATTTCTTTATTATGTTTTTTGTAGGTTTAGCTGGAAGTCTTTTAAGTGACGCTGACTTCTGCTGCATTCAATGGGCAATACAGTGTGAACTTAGACCGTGTACTTCTGGTTGTAATTCTGGTGCATCCTTGATAATTATGTGGCAGTTAGCTTTCTTCTTATGTTGTATTCACTTGTTGATGTTGGCTGTAAAGCAGCTTTGATGTGTTACATTCGGGTTAGTGTCAAAGATGCTTGTTAATGTTGTTTGTTTTAAGACAAAGCTTATTGTTGATTAGAATTAGGATACCAGCTTGGTGATGTCTAGCATGTAATTTCCGGTATCTATTCTAGGTTGCAGTAGTAAGTGCGACTAGGTTGCTTTACACTTGTTCCCACTTAGTGCGCCACTTTCATGTCATTATAAGAACAATCCAGATTGTGACATATTTACTGTGTCATTTTGTGATGGCGGTGACGGGCTGAAATGGTTTATACAATCGGGCATCTACGGATTATAGAAAGCAGTTTAGGAGTAATTGTGGATTTGCTCCATGGTATCTTGGTGAATAGTTATAATTATAAGAATATTTATTTTTTATTTGCTAAGGTTGTTTATGTCTAGCATAAAAATAATGACTCTTGTCAGGGGTGGTTGCAGCAAAGTTTTTCATCTGACGCATTTGTTTAGTGCTTTGGTTGAGAAATCTTTGCCTTTCATTGGACTTTTTAAATCAGTTTGTCATCAACAGGAGTAAGAAGGCGGCATTACATGTCCGAGAATACAGTAATGATTTTTTCAACTAGTTAAGTAGTAATTTTATTGATTGTATTAGTTTTTTGTACCTGCGTATGATTTTCTTCTTCTTAGGGTGCCGTCTCCTTTTAGAAGTTGGTTAACATCAAAGCAATTTTTATTTTAGATGTTGCTCTGAACGGAATGGTAAAAATCAGTTTTTTTTTTGTTTAAAATTTTCTGTATTATTTTTTTGTTAGTGATTTTAGTTGTCCACGGGATTTTGAGAATGCGTACGTTTAACCAAATTTTAAATGCTTCAATTTTCTTTATGTTTTCTTTCTTTAGCATCCACGTTTCTGCAACTAGACTTTTCTGTGTTAGTAGCGGTTTCATTTTAATCTTGCATTTTCAAATCTTCTATTTATCTCTGTTGTGTAGTTGTTAGCTTCATTTATTAATGTACCTAGGTATTGGAATCTTTGAACGTGTTCTATTATTGTGTTGTCAATTGTCAGTGTATGTTGGCATTTTGTTTTCTTAAAGTTTATGTTGATTCCGTTGTCATTGCTAACGGTGTTGATACGTTTGATCGTAGTCTGCAAATCATTTATGCTGTTTGCCTAGTATTACTGTATTATCTGCGCATCTTATGTTGTTTATATGTCTTCCATTTACAACTACTTTAGTGTCATGTTTCAAGGCACGGCCAAAATTTTCATATGAATAAATTTTAAATATTTATGGCAATAGCACACATCTCTGTTTCACTCCTCTGTAGATTTTAACTTCCTCTGAGTCTTCTTCTTCTATCTGTCTTATGGCTCCAATATATTGTGTTTATTATTTTTTTGTGTTGTGTTGTATAAGTCAACCAATATTTGTAGGTTTGGGTTTTCTAGTAGTTTTAGTAGTTCTACTGGTCAAAGGTTGGGGCCAACTGCTTTGCTCTGTTTGGAGTTTTTAATCGCATACTTCACTTCTGTTTGGTTCCTTTTTGTCCTACTAGTGTTTCTAGGCTTTCTTTGGGTTTTCTTTGCCTTTATTATCTTGGAATAGCTTTTTCATATACTCCTTGTTGTTTTTTTGCCTATTTATGTATTTTTTTAAATTTGTGTGTGTGTACTAAACGTATTATACTTTCTCATTTATCTTTTTTCTAATATTTTTATGAATGGTGATATAATTTCACAAGTCATCTCTTCTTTCTTATGATTTTGTCTAGTTTGTTTTAGTTTTTCTTATCGTACGGATAGTATTGCTTTTTTTATGATAATATTTATGTTTTTAGATTGCTAAAACAAGCAGCCTTAATGCAAATGTACTCATTTATTCGTAAAGACCCCCTGTTTTTATAAAAGCTTTACTAGCACCTCTTATTTGAAACTCAACTTATGCCAGTGCTGATAGAAGCACCTGGAGCAGCCAAAAATATTGCAATCAAGACGGATACAATTAACTAGAAAAGCGATACACCGACTGACAGGTGAACTAACCTAACATTTAGCAAAGGTTCAAAGGATATCCATTAATAGTCTTTTTAGATGCCGCCCGGTATTAGTGGTGCAAAATGATCACCAATATCAAAAAGAAGTGCTACAAAGCTAGCAAGGACACAATCAAAACCCGAAGGAGAGAGACGACCGCAATAGTGACCCAAGCAGAAGGAAAGACCAAAGCTAAAAAGGAAAGACTTTAAAATCGAGATCTATAGGGTTAATAAGGTAACAAAGAAGATAGCCAAATCACCAGGAGTGAAAGCATATATGCCGGACGGTACGACGGCAATAGTAGATGCCAACTTGCCCTGCAATGACGACACCACAGCAAACTTGTTTGCAGTGTTTATAATTATAGACACTAACTTTACACTACACTGAGTGCACACGCTCTGACCGTTTTTGTACAACGCGTGACTAGAAACGTAATCAGATTACAGTCACAATTTGTGGTCGCACACTTAACTCACTCCCGCCGTCGTTCTTCTTGCTCTTGATTGTTTGTGTCTATAATCATAAACACTGCGTACAGCACTTCTGCCCAACGACGGACTTAAACTACTATTTTCACCTATCCAATGCCTGCCCGAGACTACCAGATCAACTACAAAAACGGTCACAAAAAAAACTGAAGTTGTCCCTGCCAATTGCACCGACAACATTTTAATCGGAACACTTATTCGGCAGCGCCGTTTAACGTTCTCAAATTAAGAAATCTGTAGATAAGTACCAATAGCAATGCAATAAATCAATTTTGCCTAAGAGTGGATTGTAGACAGTTTTGCAAATTCTAACCTTACCTAACCAAACTTAATCTAACCTAATCTAACCTAACCTAATCTAACCTAACTTAATCTAATCTACTTAATTTTACTTGACTTCTAATTTACTTCCAACAAAAAATCACATAAATGCGGCTGCAAGTTATGCACAAATCAAGACGCAACTACCAATTTTACATCAATAGACAATAAGCATGCCAAAAGTGGCTTTAAACATGGTGATGCTAGTTTAGACAACGCGCTAGAAAAGAGCTGATCTTCAGATTTTGATGACCAGGCTCTACTGGCGGCTGTGGATGATAAATTTGCACTATCAAGCACTATTTGATGTCTACGATTGCTTGTCATCCCAGAAAATTTGACAAAGTGTGGAAATTGTTTAAATATGCTAAAAATCGGTAAAATGAGCAAAACCCGTTCCTTTAATGAACTCATCACTTAAGATGAGTCTTGGCTTCTGATCAAAATTATAAAAAACGTGTCAACCAGCTCGGTATTTTAAAAATTAAGCAGTGCAAAAAAGCTATGTTGTGTGTCTAGTGGGATCGCAGCAGATTTATTTATTAGGAGATCGTCTCCAACGGCTACGGTAAATGGTAGAATGACAATGATGAGCGATAAGATTATTGAATCCCAGATAGAAATGTTGAAAGGCAGTACAACATCAACAAAGATCAAAAAGAATAAATTGTTTTCCACCACAACAGCACCTGCCTTCATGTCGAACGCTTTTTGATCAACCCTCTTCCAAACAAATAGAAAACAAAAATTTACTTTAAAGGTAACGATGACAATTATATGCAGCAAACTGGTCTAAATGTCTGCTACAAAATTCTAACTCTTTAACGACCAAAACACTGTAATAACCGTTATAATTAAAAAATTATTATCGAAAGTACAGAATACTGTGTTGTGAGCGGTACTTCAAAAACGCTACGTTTCTACATGAAATTTTTAATATCAAATATTAGATTAAGCGTGACGTTTCAGGGAGAGAATACTTTCTAGATGCATTAGACCAACAATTGCAAACTGCAAAGAATTTGTTTTAACAACTCTTAAACTAGTGAATAAACTAAAAACATTTAAATTAAAATTATGTTATATTAGTTAACTTGTATAGATAAGCAACGTTTTTTTCTAAAATTTGACAATTTGTTAAACATCAGCTAATGATGGCGATTGTAAAATTGTTTATTTTAATCCAACATATGGGTTAACAAAATATACAAAATATAACTGTGAGTTACTTTAAAAAGCTAATCTAACCTAACTTGGCTTAACTTAAATTATTCTAACATAACCTAATACAACCTAAGCTAGTTTAAAAACGAGATTGGGTATTTATATTACTTTGACTTTATCCAACCTGGTTTAACAAGCATCAGGAGCATCAGATAAATGCTAAAACTCTGAGCATTAAGGCAACTGCAATACCGGTGAATAAAGCCACAACTATTTAACGACTGAGTGGAGGTGTTGAGATCCCAGCATGACTGCTAGGTCTTTTAACAAATACCACTTAGCTACTTCAAAACACCTAAATTAAAACAATTAATTAACGCCAAAAAATTATAAAATTATACAAAAATAATAATAAATTTAAACACTGCTTACATGAGATTGCAAAATTTGACCAGTTGGCGATTTGCTACTTGGTTCCAACAAATCCAACATAATAATATAGAGAAATTTTCCGGAAATTAATGTGTATGTATCAATATTGTAAAGCAACCTAAATTTATCTCTCAGTTTTCTTATGATCAAATGCTGATTAATTCGGCTACCGTTGTTTAAATTTGCCAAGTATGTATCAAGTATATGATCATGAATCGTCATTGAAGAATGAATACGAGAAGATGATATAATGCTTTGATCTAAATCTTTTGATCTTTTATTAATTGAAAACATTTTAGATGTTATTTGCGGAGAATTTTTCATAAAGTCGCAATCAAGATTTAATTTAAAATTGTTTAAGTTTGCTTCAAACATGTTCGGCACTGTGTCAAATTGGAGCACTTCTGTTGTATTAATGTAGTTTAAATTGACTTTGGTTTCATTTGATGACTCGTGTTTAAATAATGTATCTTTTTCGTAACTAGTGGTTGGTTTAGCGGCTATATCATCAGAATTTTTTCTAGAATAAATTATTTCATTGCACTTCTCACATATTGCATAATGCGTACCAGTAGAAAATACGGGATAGTATTTGTTCTTGTAGAAAAATCCTTCTTCGATTAATTTTAAATACGAACTCATACAAGCTGTTATAACACGAATTCTATATGTTGACTGATTGGAAGCTTTTGAAATTATTCTTTTGCAATATCTATGCTGAATGTTATCTCTTGTTAACTTCATACTAATTTCTTCATCGGTTATTTCTTTTTCCACCGATGCTATTGTAATGAAATATGATTCTGAGAGTGGTTCATTTTTTTTTCGTTTAGTTACCAATTCAGTAAAGTTTTCTACTATATTTCTTTCTTGTAGTTTAATCAAAGTTTTATTAATTTTTTCGGTGCATGTATTCGTTTTAATAATAAAACCGGTTTTTGATTGTAAAATTACATCATTTAAATTATTTTTATTAATGCACCAAATATTTGACAATTCGATTCTTGTAAATGGTCTTACAGTTTTTACAAAATATGTGTATTTATATTCTGATGACAATAGATGGGTGTATTTGCTTGCACAATGCAAATTACTATATTTGTTTTCTTTGAAGTTGGTCATAATTTAAGTATTAGTTTATAATATTTGTAGCACTTAACACTTTATTATATTAGTTAAAGTTAAAATCACTTTGGTTATGAATGCAGAGAGTTGTTACAGTACAAATGTTGGTTCACGAATGACCATTTTTTTAAATGTTATTGAGTTTTATTTTATATGCTTTTGTTTCATCCCACAGAAAATCCGTTTGCTTCACTTGATTAAATTAATTATAATGCATATTTATACGTTAAAACGTAGGCAAACTTCAGAAACAGACGTTCTTGTATAAGTATAAGTATGACGCACAAAATTAATCCAATTAAATTGATGGCAGTAATTGACATGTTAATTAAAAAGAAATTCTGAAAATAATAAAACTGAGTGTTGTGCAATTGGTTTATATTTGTGGCCTAATTACATTTCTTATTAAGTACATTTACATGAATATATACTATAGAAACTTGAAATTACGTAATAGCCTATAAGCTACGATTCCTTTTGTATCTCTGGTTTATCATATATGTATTATGATTTCATCTTATATTTTGTTAGATTAACGTCAACTTTGCTTTGAAGTTTTTAAGGATTATATTTAACTGGGGATGATAGAATTTTCCTGCTATATTTGTATGAAAAATATTGTTTATTTCAGAAAGACACAACTAGACAAATACAAAATATCTTTGACTGTTTACTAATGAAATAAAAATGATAAAAAAATATAATTTTATTCTATGCATGTACTTATTCAGGCCAAGGTCCATCTCTTCTACTAAAAAAAATGAATAAACTAATTTTTTTTGTGACCATATAACGTACCTGTATGTACCGCAATAATACATCCATATTTATTATGTCAAGCAGTAACTTTACGTTTAGCTGTCTGCAAAGCACACCCAAGTTGGGGCAAGTGGTGATTGATATAACAAGCAATCATGGTCTTAAAAACACAATTAACTTATTCATAGAGGTTGCTTTGCGGATGCTTTGTAAATCTGCACACCATTGTCAGTGAGAATAAATTCGGGTACACCAAAAATGAGAGAGTAAGATATTTTTTTCCAGCAGCCGACACACACTCTGAGTTGTTGCTTGACAAACAGGATATGCCAACGAAATTTTACTCAGAAGGTCAGTCACTACAAAAACATGTGTATTTTTTCGCAAGCAACGTGGGAATAGTCCCATCAAATCCATAAAGATCATTTACATATTTCTTTATTTTAATAATAAATTTAAAGAGTTTTTTTTTTACTTTCAGTACCATTGACAAGTATCATTTGCCGCTTTATAGTTACTTGGGACTGTGGATTGCAACAAATTTACTTTGAGAATGGCACAAAAAATGTAATCCGGCATTACATAATTTTTACTCTTCTGGTGTATTATCTGCTAATGGAACTGCTGCAACTTTACGGACCAGCGGCCTAACCTGCCTTGAGGGTTTTTGATATTGTCCAACCATTTTAAACTATGATGGTCAGTTATGATTTTAAATTTTCAATCCTCAAGTTAGCAACGCAGTTTCTTAATACTCTAGATAACACGCAGGCATTTTTTTGGTTTAGTAGAATATTCCTCTTTGGTGTTAATGAAAGATTGTGGTATATAGCAGATAATCTTCTCCTCCCCATTAATATATATTGCAATATCACTGCTCCCAGTCCCACATTGTTGGCATCGCATTGCAAAGTAAATGGTTGCCTAAACTCGGAACAGGCTAAAATGAGGGAGATTCACTAACAATTCTTTTAATGAATTCGCTAAATCCTCGCACTCTTCCGTCCACAAAGTTTTCTTTCTTTTCTGGTCAGGTCAGGGGTTTAATATTTCCAATATTTTGGGATAAACTTGGGCTTCCATAAAATCATGCCTATCAACCGCCAAAGTTTTCTGCCTATTTAGAGAGTTGAGATGTTTACAATTGCCGTTACTTTGTTTAGATATACATATACAATAAACCAATTTGTCAAGATAGAATACGCACTTTTTTTCAGCCTCACAAACCTTATCCTTTTTAAGTGAGTTTTAAAGTCGGAGCTAGTAATAATAATGTCGTCCAAGTATTTAATCAAATAAAGCTCTAATTCTGCACTAAAAAGTCTCTAAAAATCTCTACTAACGCCTGAAAAAAGCTCCTCATAGATCAAATCTCTTAACTTGAAGAAACTCTTTTTCCAGGAAACGCAAATGCAGTTAGGCTTTTGATCTCCTCTGCCATCAAAATCTGCTTATAAGCAAACTTAATATCCAGACTACTAAAATATTACAAGTTTCCTAAAACTGCCAAAATCAAAATTATGTTAGGGATAGAATAGGCGCAGGGTTTCGATACTGCATTCAGTTTTTGGTAGTTTTCACAGAACCGCCGTCACTTTTGAGAACCATCAAGATATCAAAAAGCTCTACCTACTTAAGCTCATCTCGCGTATCCCGCAGTTTACTTCCGCCGTCGATGCTAGCCTCACTACCAAATTTGACAAAAGACTCACTGATCACTTTCTCCACGAATAAATCCGTTTAGCATTTTATAAAGTCCGCTACTAATTTATTTTTGTTCTTTTGTTCGACATTATTATTACTCTCAAATTAACACTCCCTTGACTGTTGATTTGGAATGATTCCTATTCCCACTCAGAAATCTATGTCTAAAACCAGTCTATGGCTCAATTCAGGGACTTTAACCTGTACTTATTACACCTTTTTTTTGCAGTTCAATGGGGACTCTTATTTTTCTTGCCCAATAAATCATCAAACTCCCGTTCGCTACTGAACAAGTGACGCTGCATTTCTCCAACTTCATCTTTAAAAACCTTAACTTTTCTCAATCCTCTTTTCTAATTAGTACCCAATTTGTGCCGGAGTCTGGTAACCCCAACATAAGAACCCCGTATACTCGCACTGATGGGTGCGTACACTTATCTTTCCGCGACTGATCCAAAATAAAGTTTAAATAATGTTTACTAGCTTTTGTGCTTTTACCACAGACCAAATCTATCTGGTTATTTGTTAGGCGGTTCCGACGATCATTTCAGGGACAACTAGATTTTATGTGCTCAAAACACTTAATTAAATTCTCTATGCAAAAACGGGACACGTCTTTTTTTGACACCAAAAACATGTTAATTTTGTCCCATTACTTTTTCTCCCTAAATATTCCCGTGTACACTCTGAGTAATCTTTTGCACAACCCTTTGAAAAAGTTGAATTAATCTTTTTCTCAAGAGATTTACAACCAGCGTTTGGACTCTGATAGCGCACACTATATTGTAATCCTGGGTTTTCTCAGCCAATGGTCAAATTTTACCTCATTTATTTAGACTTTCTTTAGTTCCTTTTAATACTATTTTTTTGTAATTGGGTGCACAAAACTCAATTTACTTTTCTGACTAAAATCATTGGTATAGAGGTAATAAGTTTTTCTTTATTATTTCTGTTACTCGTGTATTAAGGCAATTAGAAGTTGTGCATATAAGCAAAGTATAACTTAATAGGTTTATCCTCCCTATGGGTGTGAAATTTTATTTGAGTCCAGAAACGCTCATTGTAGTTCTTTGTCAAAAATTGTCTTCTTAAGTGTTAGGTCCGACCAATTGCTTAATTTGTGCTATATCAAAGCATTATCTTGCAAGATTTCTTTGCAGTATGGAACAATGCCGTTTAATTTACTCCTAACTCTTCTACCCCCTCAATAAACCAATTAACGCTTTCATCGACGTTACTATGAAGTTTCAAATCCCAAAGTTCAACCTTTGCCTTTTTCATCAAAGTGGCGACAGCCAGATTACCTTTTAACTCCGGATTAAAAACCTTTGCATACACTAATTAGAGTCGATGTTGTTCTTGTCGCCTCCTCCAGACCTAGTTTATGGAAATATTTCTTTTTTATTCATCTGTTCAATCTCTAAACGCTCTGTAGACTATTACTTGCTCTAGAGGTTTTTACTTCTGGATAGGGGCAAATTTTGTTTCTAACTTTAAAGACTTGCCACCTCAAGCATGTGAGCAATTACCTTGCAACGCAACTAATTTTGTATCACACGCTCTGACCTCTGTCTTTACTGCCCCCTCTCTAACGCTTACAATAGCTGCCACTCTTCTTAATCGTGCCCACAATCCCAGACACCCCCCCTCACTGCCAATAATTGTTGGTTAGCTCTTCTTTGAGCAAACTCTCCCATGGGAAAAATTAGTAACAACAAGATAAGATAAGAACAAGATAAAAAAACAACCTCGTTGAGAACCCCTCCAACAATAAAAAAGCAAAAGAAAGTTGAACAACGGAAGCATCTAAAAAGAAAATCCCGCTAAAGTACGGATATGATTTTAGATTACCTAAACAAACTGAAGAAAGAGCTAACGTACCTGGTAAGAAGCACGTTAGTACTAAAACAAAGTTTATGGAGTCCAATAACAGACTTAATTATTAAATATATATTTTATAAAAAGGCTATAAATTAAGAAATGAAATTGCTGCAACTAAAACAACAAACGCTAAGCTGGAAAGAAAAAAAAAAGGTCAACAATTTTAAATATTAATAAGTTGATGGACACAACTGGTGAACTAATAAAGTGTACAAAAGTGGCAAGAAAAAAACTTTTTGATAAAGAAGATAAATACTATTGAAAGAAGACATAACACTTAGAATGAATATGCAACTTGAATCAGTTGAGTGAGATAAAATCATGATAAAGTCAAAAAGCAGGTTCAAAAAGATAATCCAAACAAAAAGCAAAGTGTACCAATAAACATGGTAGCAAAGTAATGAAGACGGTTCATAGAATATTAAAAAAAAATCCGTATTTTTTTTTGGTTAATTACATTGCACCAGTAAGTCTACGTATTTAACCAAAAACTTAAAAAAAGGAAACTTTTTAGATGTAGAATGAATCTAGATTGGTATCGTTAGAAAAACCAAAAAAAGAAGGCAAATCTAATGGTTATAGGATGTAAATAACAAACTATCTCAGAATATAATTTAAAAAAGAAAAGTTACTGTGGGAGCTATGGAGAAAGTGGTTAGAATAGTAAAAAAAGCAAAAAGCAAAGCGATAAAAATGCTAGCGATTGATTTTAAAATGCATTCAATACTGTACCGTAGAAAGGAATCCAAGCTACACTACATAACATGAAAGTCAATAATGCCATCTAATTGCTTCTTTAACAGAAAATTACTTATCGGAGTGAAAAGAAGCCTGATAATGTTTTGTGATTTGTTGTAGGGGTCATAATAAAGGGTTTTCCAATAGGGACGCCCCTGTTTTGAATAGCTGCTATTTGAACATGTGTGAAGTTAGCTCCATATTATAAACGTCAATTTGTTTGAGACATTATACCATTTCATCATGGTAAAGTACACGTGTGCGCAACGTTAGCAAATTATTAAAATTTATTACGAACATTCGAGTTCGGTCACCGCAACTTTACGTGCGTTGACTTCGATTTTTGGTCGTTATAATCGTCCAGATAAACGGTCTGTGGTTTGTTTAGTGGCTAAATTCGAGTCGACCTACTCATTATTGGATGTTCCCGTGCCGAAAAGAGCAAGACTAGCTATAAGCGAAGAAAATATTGGCGCTGTACGTGCTTCTGTAGCCGAACAACCAAAACAATCGATTTTACGCCGATCTCAAAAGTTGGGGATCAGCCAAACAACATTGTGGCGGATTTTGCAAAAAAACTTGGCCTACACCCGTATAAGATCGTTCTAACCCAAGAAGTGAAGCCGAATGACTATTTGCTGCGCAGAAATTTTACCAATTGGGCCTTAGACAAGATGGAAATGGATAATGATTTTTATCAAAAAATTATCCTGAGTGACGTGGCTCATTTTTGGCTAAACGGTTTTGTTAATAAACAGAACTGTCGCGTTTGGGCAAAGGAAAAACCTCAGAAAATCAACCAGTCAACTTTGTATCCATTAAAACTCACTGTTTAGTGAGGTTTTCATGCCGGCGGAATCATTGGCTCTTATTTCTTTTTTAACAATGCAGGAAATGCCGTCACGGTCAACGGCGATCGCTATCGGGGCATGTTAACCGTTTTTTTTTTCTGACAACTTGGATGATTTCGATGTGGACAATATGTGGTTCCAACAAGACGGGGCCACATGCCATACAGCCGGCCAAACAATCCATTTATTGAAGACCAAGTTCGGAGACCGTGTCATTTCAAGACACGGCCCAACCAATTAGCCGCCTTGTTTGTGCGATTTAACGCCCCTAGACTTTTTTCTCTGGGGGTACGTTAAGTCAGTGGTCTACAGCAACAAACCAACAACATTGGAAGAGCTATAGACCAATATTGAAAGAGCCATTGCTGACATATCGCCAGATTTGTGTGAAAAAGTGATGGGAAAATTGGGTTCAGCGTCTCCAATCGTGCCGGCGTTCCAGAGGTGGCCATCTAAACAATGTTCTGATCCATTCTTAACGGTATAGTGTCACCTTTAACCCACACTAAACAGATCTTTGATATCTCATCAATTGCTCGTTTTATTTACATTTCAAATGGGGGCGCTCTTAATGGAAGACTCTTTAGGTCCCGTGTTATAAAAGGTATTACAAAGATATATTAAAAATGCAACCATCAGAAGGAGTGCAGATGATATGTTTTTCTAACAATGCAACTGTCAGCAATACTTCAAAATTGGAAGAAAATTTAGAATCAAAAATCAACAAAATTCTAGAACGTATTACATGGAAAATTAAACAAACATAAAAGACTTAAAACAGCGGGAAACAAAATTGAAACGGTGAAGGAAAAAGATTGGAATACGTAGAATAGAAATTAGATCAAAAACTATATACTATATGGTTTGATCATAACTTCAAAATAAAGAAGCATAATAGAAGAATTATTGAAAAGGCTGTCTAAGGACCTACATTCATCAAAAATAAGGTTAGGTAGCGCACTGCCTGATCCTATAAGGGGCCCAAATATGGAAACACGCGCTTAGATTAAGAAGTATAAAAGTATGCTAACGGTTCAACAAAAAATTTACGCAAGAATTGCGTGCGGTTATAGCACGATCTCAGCGGATGCAAAAAAGGAGATATAAAGACACGGGAAAAAAATACTTTGAAGATTAAGTTGAATTAAGGAGAATTTTGACCCAGGAAACCAATATTGAATAATTAATGATACAAAAAAAACTGCAACTTAATCCGAAACCAAAAAATCGAGAATCAAAATATAGCAACCAGAGGCATGGTGCTTTCCTAAAATCACAATAAAAAAATTATAAAGAAAGAATAGTTTCATCATCATAAGAGCTACCAAAAGTTTTTGATTTTAAATCTTCTACCTCGGTGCTCTTGTTCTGCTTTTTATACAAGATTGATAGTTAAATTCATTCAATCTTTTCTATAATTTCAATATAAGTGTCAAAGTTATTATTAATTTAAGGTTTTAATAATTTTAAACGTCAACACATCTAAGCTTCTTGTAAGGATATAAACGCATCGGACATGATGTGTGGATACTAAAGAAGATTGTTAAAATATTTTTATCTAAGAACTTACTTATAGTTTAATTTTTATTATATATATATATATATATATAATAAAACTTCTTATACCGTTAGGTGTCAAGGTGTCTGACATACCAAGCCACAGAAAAAACATGTGTATGTTTAAGTGCCTACATGAGGTAACGGATCCATTAAAAAAAACGCTACGCTCTGCATCACTTTGTTGATCATCCATCCAAATCTCAGCCGCTCCGGCCGCTGTTAATCATAATGTCCTGTCTGCCGTACAGCCGACGTGATTTTTAGTAGATATCATAATTTTTTTTTTTTTTTCAAAAAAATCTTGTATGTGCCTTCACCAGCAGTCTTGGAGGTGGAGTACAAGTATGCTGCATATTTATGATTAATAATTACGCAATGATACTCTAAAAAATGATACGTTTGACGCACATTGTTTTGGAAACTTTAACGGAAAATGCAAAGACTTCTAATATAACGCTAATGTTGCTAGTGGAATAGAGTAAGTTTTTTCGACTTACAAAAATAGACATTCAAAATGCTATAAAATATCATTTCTATATTATTTGCGAACCAATAAGAAATTGAATTCTGTTTAGTAGTTTCAAAAATATAAAATATTTTTTTATATATGTGGGTTTAATTTTTTTTTTCATTTTTTGGTTGTTTAAGGCTGTCTATAATATATTTTGTTAAAAACGTTTTTGTTAATTCTTTTGGTTGGCAACGTTATGCAAATAACTCAATTGAATTAAATTATTGAAGTCTCTCACGACATTACGTAAATTTATTTAATTAATTGTGTTTGTTTGTGGTTCAGTCTATTTATATGTACAAAACACTAAGATTTTAAACGATTGAATTATAATTATGTAAACAATTAGATAATATATATTTAAAAAACTCAATATTGCAATTTAAAACCAAAAACATACTTAAAAGCTTTTAAAAGTACATTTAGCATTATGAGAAAAAGTTATATTAATATTTTTTCTAATTTTATAATGTGCCATTTGCGAAACTATTATAGCCAGGAGATGAGTGCAAATTTTGTATTAATGAAACTTGATGTTTGTTGCATCATTTTATTAATTAAAAAATTTAATTATAAAAAAACTATTGTAAAGCTATAATAAAATTTATTTCTTTATGGCAATGAAAATCTAACAAATAAATTTTCCTAGAAAGCTTCCTTGCATGTTTCCAGTATATAAAATGTTTTCTCATGGGATCTTATATACGACAATAATTTTATATATAGATTTGATATCTGTAAACCTATTATATGTAATTGTATTACAAATCCAATCTGTCTAAACAAGATAACGAACGTATTATTGGAGACATCTCTAAATAGATATTCATGAAGTAAACAAGGGGTGTAAACAATTTATTAATTCCTGTTATTAAAAATTAAGTTATTATGGTTGATTAAAAAAAAACGTATGTTTCTTTATTAATAATTTAATCATTTTTGTTATTGGTATAAACCTATTTACTACATTCCATGATAAAAAAGTTTAAACAAATATTTTAGCTGAAAACAGTAATTCATGATAACTAGAGACAAGAAATTACAGCTCGTAGAAAAATATGAAAATTATTTAGAAATATGACACGTTTTAGAAACAAAGTCAAGATTTGTAAGTAACAGTTAGTCCAGACGACGTGTATCAAATGCTTTGTTCCTACATACATAAATATCTTGACAGAGCAAAACTAGTTCTAAGAAAAATAAGTGGTAAAATCTAATCAATCAAACGTTGATGTTTACTAAGAGTTTATAATAGGCAAGGAAATCTACACTAATAATTGGCTTGCTAACGTTTGCAATGACGAAACGCCAGTTATATACAAGCCTAAGTTACAAGTAAAATGAGTAAAACTATTGCCAAACTTGCAAAAACTTTGGTTCCGCTTAACTTGAATTGGCATTTTTTTTAAGATTTAAGACAGTTGCATATAACTCACCTGAAGAAAATAGCATACTATCGTCAATTACCTAGTCGACCGTCTTCACTGACTACTAAAGACGGCCATTAAATGCTATGAAATTCAGCAATAGACACGCATTTTATTAGACATATTACTAAGCATGTCAGTAGCATGACCAAAAGATTTAAGAAAGAGCGTCAACTAAACTAGTCTACGGCCAATTGCTACGTCTATCTGGAGAATTTCTAACAATACGTTATTAAGAATTCAAAAAAAAGCAAAGTGATTTATGAAAGCATTTCTCATGCAAAGCCAGGATACAATGTTAAAAACCTTGCTACCCTAAATACTAACAAAACCTAATATCACAGATTGCACTAAAGTTGTAAACAACTACGGTGTTTTAAACGACTTAAATAAATAAATTAACATCAAAATCATTAAGGGTGGTATTCATAGACAAATCTTCGCCTCAGACTCACTCGGTCTCACAAAAATAAGCATACAAAAAAACTTAGTTTTGTATCAGCATCTTTTGGCGGATACGAAAATGTCATGCATACAACCCATATATTTTTTCTAAGCCCAAGTTTGTTTCATACCTACATATTATTTCTCTTCAATAACGGAGAAAATCAATGTAATGTAAAAAAATGTAACCTTTATTAATTTGCAAAGTACATATAAGATCATCTTAAACTCTCACTGCATATAAAACAATTCATCTTAAAAAAGAATTCACTGTTAAAGACCGATAAGTCGTCTATTTACAGTGGCAAACAAAAACATGAAGGTACCAACAAATTATATGAAGATCAGAACGTGGATTGCAAGATGCCTCTTTGCAGCAAGAAAACTCGACAACATAGTAAAAAAAATGAAAAGACTAAATGTAAATATATTAGGAGTAAGTGACGTTAGATGGCCAGGAAATGGCAGTTGCACTACATGTAACCTCACAATTTATTATTCAGGGAACAACGACCCGAAACATTTATATGAAGTTGGGGTAATTGTGGATAAAAATATTACAGGGTCAGTTCTGAGTTTTCTTTTATACTCAGACAGGGTGATGTTGTTTCAACTAAAAACACACTTAGGAAATATAAATATCATACAAACATATGCACCAACAGCAGAGAAGAAAGAAAACGAAGACAACATTTATAGAAATTTTAATGCTAAAGTGGGCAGGATCAAGGTGGAAGCACACACAAAAAGTTTCGGACTGAGAGAGAAGAATGACAAAGGGAATCGACTGATCGAGTTCTATCAAGACAAAAATCTGATGATAACAAATACTTTATTTAAACTCCCAAATCCCCTGCTGATAAACCGGGACATACAGTAAGAAACCAAATAGACTACATCCTTGTTAATAGCCGCTATAAGAACTCGGTCAAAGCCACACAAACTTACTCAGGCGCTGCAATTAATTCCGACCACAACCCGGTGATAGCAAAACTCAATATAAAGATGAAGAAGATAGCAAGACGACAAATCAACTATATCGATTGTAAGCTCCTTAAAGACCCTTAAATCCAGAATACAGTAAAACAACAGGTAAACAAGTGCATGAAAAACATTGGTATACTTGACGAAGCTAATGTGCATAAAAAGTAGAAACAAATACAATTAAGTCTAGAAACAGTAGCTAAAGACCATCTAATAAACAAAAGAACTAAGACAAAACTCTGGACAACAGATATCCTAGATCTTATGAAAAAGAGGAGAAAGAACAAAGAAAAGGGGGATAATTATAAAACACTACTTAAAACGGTACAAAAGAAAGTTAAAGAAGCCAAAGAAAATTATTTAGCCGCACAAAGTATAAAGAAAGAAAATCTAAAAAAAAAAATTTACTGTTTCAACATGAACAAAAAAAAAACAAAGGAAATGGCTGGATGCTACAAAAATAAATCTATTAGGAATATAACCAAAGACACAGACAAACCAACGTGAGAGATAAACTAAGGATTTGGAAAACATACCTGTCGCAATTCTTTGATGACGAACTACCTCCAAAGCCTGCTTTACATTCAGACAATGTAAGTCTAAATATATTAAAACCAGAAATAGATCATGCATTGAAAACTATAAAACCCGGGAAAGCTGTTGGTCCAGCCCAAATACGTATAGAACTCTTCAATGGCGACGTTATTGATATCCTCCAAAACCTTTTCAATAACATCTACAAAAAAGGAGAAATTTTTAGGCAATGGCAACCGTCTACCTTCTTATACTTAAAAAACCAAATCCAAGGGAATGCTTAGATTACCGACACCTTAAAGTTGTTTTTGAAAATCATTCACAAAAGGATATATAGAAAATTTGAAGAAGGCATAAGCAATACTCAATTTGGATTCCGCAAAGGTCTAGGCACAACAGAAGCGGTCTTTGGCATTTACGTTCTTTTCCAGCGTTGTCTAGATATGAATGAGCAGGTATATGTGTGTTACATCAATTTCGAGAAGGCTTTTGGTAAAGTAAAACATGATAAGTTACATCAACTACTCATCAGTAAAGACATTGACTCGGATGACGCTAGAATAATAATCTATCTATATTAGCACAAGCCATTTGGATGGCTTGTGCTAATGTGGTGCTACCGCAGGATGTGGCTAACAGATAGGATCACTAACATTAAAGTGCTAACCAGAATGCAGAATGGAGCAGAGGTTGTTAATACCATAAAAAAGAGAAAGCTTCATTACTTAGGGCACATAATAAGAGGCCCAAAATATAGACTTCTCCAATTGATTGTGCAGGGAAACATTTGTGAAACAAAAAATATTGGAAAACACCGCGTGTTGTGTCTTAAAAATCTTAGAGACTGGTTTGATTGCAGCAACATTCAACTCTTCATAGCTGCAGTTAATAAGGTGCATATAACTATGATGATAGCAAACCTCCGATTGGAGATGTTAGTGCAAGAAGAAGATGCATATATTCTGGATTATTAATTTTCCAATATTTGAAGAAGATGAATCTGGAAATACAAGTTCAATCTACCATGCAAAATATAAAAATATGCATTTTTTTACAAAAATCCCCATTAAAAGTAAAATCGATACGATTTAGTATTATATGACAATGAAATTGCAGATGAATCAATTTGCATACATGACATAAGTTTACAAGAAAACTTTTTAAACTTACTTAAAATAAACACTTAAATCCTGCAACATATACTGAAAAGTTATCATCAAGAAACTCACCACATGGAGGCATTACTGTCTGATTGGATCAATGATATTTGAAATACAAAGTATTCGTGATGCGATAGCATTCCCCAACACATTTGAAGGACATGATCCTCTAAGTGGAGCCCCATCTCCATTAAAAAGGAAAAGGATAAAAAATTATAGCACATTACATGACATTTTTCCACTACACTAGAAACGTTTTTTCAGATCCGATAGGATTAAACCGTTTTAATACTAGCAGGGGCATGATGTGATATACAATACCTAGTTTTATATGGTCGAAACACACCTGCATTAGCATACTATAAAAATACATTCAAATCGGAGCAAACATTAAAAAACAAATTTGTTTGCATTTTACAGAAAATTTTGCAATGATATTAATATATTAATCAACCCTATGCTTTAAATATGATTATTTCATTATAATAATGCATTTGAAATATAGTCTTTTACAACAAAACTCAGAAACACCAACAAATTACAAATGATTATTTACGTACATTGCGCACCGCGCTATGATGAGTGAATTAATTGGTGCATTGTCATTCTCATTTGCAGCCATTGCATTACTTCATTATTTCACTGATTTCAGTCATTATTTAACCTGTTTTAATAGAATAATTTACTATTTCATATAAATATTTATAAATGTATTACTATTACTGAAATGAAAACTTTTTTGTTGAAGTATGGATCAAATCTAATTTTGTAACCATTTCTTAAACTCATTGTATGCAACAAACGTTTCATATCCTTGTAAACTTATTGTTATAGTTACCTTATCAGCACAATAACGAATGTAGTGTCACTATAATACCACCGGTGATTTCCGGAAAGCATCCGGATCATGATGATGAAATGCCATCAAGTGTTCCCGGGACTGTTTACGCTCGCCCTAATAAATTACTTCATTATTACATCTGCATGTACGGAATGCTGAAATTAAATTACAATTTTCAACAGCCTGTTAATGAAACTGCCATTGTATTAATACTCGTTAGTTAGTTGCTGTTAGTTAATGTTTGATGATTTTTTTAAATTATAATTAATGTTTCAGTTACGTCCAATCATAAATTCATAACATTTATTTTTTTCCGAAACGATTCCGGATTAAGTAATAAATTAAATGATTTAAAATCTAACAAACATGTTTTTTGTTTGTATAGAAATTTTCCACTCAATATATTTATCCTAAAGATAGTTTAAAAGACTTACGTGTGCTTTATGATTTTACTGGATGTGGGCATTTTATTTATGGCACCATATTTTTCTCAATTATTTTCACTTCATTAATTTCAAATAAAATGCTCGGACACTTACCCAACCGCAGATGTTGCCAAGTAAACACTATTGATTTGATATTCCCAAGACTGACCTTAAAATGACATAATTTTGTGTGAAAGATATCCACAATAGATAAAAACTAGCATATTTAAAAGGACCAAGTCATGAGTATATAATTTATATATTGAATTAATGTTTATCAGTTTTCATTCTTTGGAATCGAATATTATTTTTAACAGTTTTTCGTTTTTATATTAATTATTGTTTATTTTCTATCAAGATTTTTCAAGTAGTTTTCTGATTCTTAACTAAATTAATTGTTAATTAAAATATAGAAGTACTTAGATTACTCGTTGCATTTTATTGTAATATGACTTTAAATTGCATCATATAGAACATTATAAAATAATTGGACCATTTCCTCTATATTAAAAGTGCACAAAAGTTCATTACAGTTTACAAATAATTTCTATGGCCTAAATCATGTGTTTATACTTAAAATACACTTTTAAGATTTTAATATAAATTGATAAAAACAAACTGCAACTATAATAAAAGATTTAACAAAAAATACTATAAATCGACGAAACGGCTGTGCATAAAATGAAACCAGGTTATTTAATAGCCCTTCAATTTTTAAAGTAACACATCTGATATTTACTTTTAGTTATGTAAAAAAGGTTAAGTGGAAGACCAGCCTTAGGCTGAACTTCGCCGTTTTCTTGTAGTAAATATTAAGAAATAAAGATGCTATTATTATTATTATTATTATTATTTAAATTGAATACTGCAGTCGCTGCTTGCTAAAACTTTTAGTTCTGTCAGCAATTATTTGAAAAGTAGATTGGATGTTTGTTAAATCTGAATAGATAATTACTTGAGGTTACTTAACCCTAGTGGTTTAGTATCATATCAAGAAATAGTGTTTCTAAAGTTTCTCTAAATAATTTCTAAGAGTTTTTGCAATTTCATTGACTTTTTCTGCTCAGTTTTTCTATATCTATATGCGCTATATCTATAAAATCAAAAAAATTTTAACTTTTCAAAATGCAACTCTACAGTATTTTTCAAGTCGTTTTTGATAAAAAGAAAACAATTTTTAGCATATTGGAAAAGGTTTCTTTTTTTACATTCTTCGTTATTGTAGTCTCCTTTGGTACGCTCAGTTCAGTTTATAAACCTATTGCATAAACTTCTGTTTTGTGGTTTGTGGTTTCCCAGTTACAATTTTACAGAATTTTTTTTTTATCTTAAAATAAAGCAGTCAAATTTTCTTTGCAAATTTGTCGTCTATACAGTTTTGGTTCGGGATTGAGCAACGTGGGACTTTATTGTGCCGACACTTTGTTTATTCACAAATTTTTATGTAGACTTTATACTAAATCTTTAGCTTTTTTGATTTGTCAGTTGGTACTTTTAGAGGTCACCACTTTGGGTCATAAATGAATACTCTGTCCTATTTTAACTGTTTGCACCAATTGTCTCTTGTTATATAGTCGGTTATAAGTTGCGATGTTTCTATTTAATTGTCTGTTTTGGACATTTTTGAAGACGAGGGGTGCTATACTGATCTTTGTGATTTTTGTCATCTTTGTTTTTTTTTTCATGGAAATGATGTAAGTGAAATAAGACAAAATGCTACTTAAATTTTATTAAAATGACGTAATTTCTATGCCAAAATTCACCAATAAAAAAAGTCACCTGGATCACAATCAATTTCTTGGGTTGTCTTGGGAATAGTGACGTCACAACCGCTCAGCAATAGGTTTTTGCTTTAATGTTTTACAGAAAAGCTAATTACCCTTATTATGACAGCTAAAAGACACATTTAGATGAGTTTATGATTATTGCGTAGTTTTAAAAGAAATATTTTAAGGCAATGTCACTAATTTGTTATTTATATAAGCATAGCAAAATGTTAGTGCTGAGCACTTTATTGATAATTTTTTTGAAAGTTTAAAAAAATTTGATAATTAAATGTTTCAACATAAAATTCAAATTGCTTATTGCTATCTTGGACATGTCTTATCTGTTACTGGTTTTGATTGAAGGTTTTGATAAACTTTATTAAAAGTAGATAGGACAGACTTGGTAATGGGCAGGTTCAGTTTGCGTTTAATTTTTTGTAATGGAGTTTGAACTACCGTTTAATTTGTTTTTCAAAGGTATAATGTCATTTATTAGTTGATAGAAATTTAGTTTTATGTTTGACATTTACAAAATGGGACACTTTACACTTGAACAAAGTTGGGAAGTAATGAAAACTTATTTCTAAAGTGGTAAGTCTTCTACTCAAACGGTGAGAAATTTACGAAACAATTTGTGAAGCAAGTTTGCAAAACTGTATCGTTAGTAGATAAAACAAAACACGTTTGCGTTTTTGTCCAGTGCGATCAGCCAAAAAAAAAAGTTCTGTTGCTCAGAGTGTGCGTGAACAACAACAACATCAACTTGTTATCGTTCTCAAGAACTGAACAATTCTTGCGCTTTTCTGAGAAAAAAGGAAGTTCAATTAGTTTAAGAAATAAAGCCTTATGACTATCCTAAACGTTTTCAGTTTTCCCAATGGGTTAAAGATCGTTTGGCCAAAGAACATTTTTATCAAAAAATTGTGTTTTCCGATTAAGCTCATTTTCATCTCGGAAGCTAAGTCAATAAGCAAAATTGTTGAGTTTCCACACATGACTATTGCATAGTATGTATCTACAACGAGTAACCTTTTGGTGTGGTTTTTGATCTGGCAGCATTATTGGGCTATTTTTTCAAAAATTAGCAAGGAACCGCCGTTGCCGTCACAAGCAAACTGTGCCACGCTAAACAATTTTTGTTTCCAAAAATTAAAGAGTATGAAATAAATGACATTTAGTTTCAACATGACGAGACCACTTGCCATACACCCAACGTAACCATCCATCTTTTGCGCACTGTTTTTGGAAATTGAATAATTACCCGAAATTCTGATGTCAATTGGCCGACTAGGAGCTGTGATTTGATCCCGTTGGATTTGTTTGTAATGAGACCTTAAGGATAAGTGTTAGGCAAACTATTCAAAGACAATTGATGCTTTGAAACACGAAATCAAAGTTGTCATTTATGCGATTAAAGCTGTCAAGCTAGTTGTGGTAGCTATTTAAATAATGTTGTGTATCATTCTTAAATGAAAATGTCAAATCTTTCTAATAAACTCATAATTTTGAAAAAACATTCATTAATTTTTTATTTATAGCCAACTGAAATTTGAAAAGTTAGATGGCCTACAGTTTTTAGAATTGTTAGCAGATAACCAACATAATCTACAAAGAATGGCGGAACTAATGAATAGTGTTAGCCCAAAAATGAACTTAAAGAAAACCAGTTATATGATTATATCATAATCAAGACTACCTAATGATGACCTTATCATTAGAAACACCTAGATTAAAAGAATATCCAAATACAAATATGTTGAGACATGGGTAAACTAGCACCAACAAACAGACAATAGAAATTAAAAACAGAATTGAACTAGCTAAAAATGTCTTTCTTAAAATTAGACAAATGTTCAGCAATCGCGATCTAAACTAGAACTCTGACTGAAAATGCTGATGTGCTATGTTTTTGTTATATTATTGTACGGCATGGAAGCATAGACAACGAACCAACAACTCACAAATAAACTCCAAGTTTTTGAAATATGGATTAAGAGAAGAGTCTTCAAGATCTCATGGACTGATAAAGTTAAAAAGAAAGAGGTGAGAAAAAAAACTTGAAGTCATCAATTATAACTGGAAAACTGGAATATTTAGGTCATAGTATGCGTGAGGACAAATATAAAACACTGCAACTAATAATGCAGCAAAAAATTAAGGGGAAAAGTAGTATAATATAATAGTTGAAGAACTTTAGAGACTGGTTTAGGTGTACCTTAAAGGACCAGTATCCAAAGTAAAAATAACCATGTTAATTGCTAACCTTGGTGTAAGAGATGGCACATAAAGAAAAAAAAAGTTTCTACTAGTGGACGCTGCATTTACTTTGTTTTAACGTCATACAAAACGTAAACAACTAACAATTTTTCAAAACTATTAATTTCAACTTCAAACACAGTCATAAAGTCGTCGTAGGATAGCTTGTACTGATTTTGATAATCTTCCAACTCAAAGTACCAAAACGTTAGACTCTTGTAGGTTTTGTAGCAACAACAATGATAGAACGCGTTTGAAATAAACTGAGGCGTTTAATCAATTTAAGATTTATTGTTTGTAACGCGGTTCTAACATGTTTGTAATATAGAGAAGCTTTGTTGGGTTCAATAGCAACAATTATTGCAAATTCTCACCGATCGTTTGTCACTCTTAATAGTACTGTCCAGTTTCTTATGTTTTTGAGCCATGAGTGTTTTTGGCTTGGGCCCCGTCGGCCTTCTATCTTGCCTTCCAATATAAGTTTGAGCTTTGACTGCTCTAAGGATGTACCCAACGTAATCTGTCTTTTGTTTCTTAACAATTTTCAGTAGTTTTCTGTATTTTCCATGCGTGTAAGAACCTTAGCGTTTGTGATAAGCACACTTAGAATATTTTATGCATCCGCCAAAACGTCCACATCTCGAAAGTTTCAAGTCTATTCATGGTATTGACCTTCAGTGTCTACGCTTCAACATCATAAAACAACACAAATTGAACGTTGCATTTTACAAAACGATATCTCAGGTTGAGGTTTAGACTTCGCAATATTTTTTTCAAAATTGTCTAAAGAATAAGTTTTCTTATAAAAGCACGTTTTTATCCATTTATGAGGAAAAAAAATACTTATCATTTTTTTTTTAAATAAACTGTCACTTAGTTTAGCAAAATTTTAAAATTCAAAAAAAAAATGTTGTTTGTGAACATTAATTTTTTAGATAATTTTGAAGAAAATAATTCTTTTATAATTTTTTCTTAAAAATGCAATTTTGAAAAGTTACAAACGATTAAAAAATTTATATTTTAAATTTAAGCCTTTTTCGCTATTTTTGTAGATACATTGTAAAGAATTTCGGAGCGTAGCACACGGCACTTCCTGAAATTTTTAGGATATTTTTCACAAATAAAAGCACGTTTTTATTCTTATTTGAGAAAAAAAATACCAGTCATCCTTTTTTTAAACTCTCTTTTAAAATTTTGCAAAATTTTCAAAATTCAAGAAAAATCATTTTTGGTTATAAAAACTTTTTGATAATCTTTCTTATAATTTTTTTTCTGAAAATATAATCCTGAGAAGTTACAAACGATCAAAAAATGTGAAAAACTTAAAAACCTCAATTTTTTCAAATTTTGATTGCTTAGTACTTGGAAATGTCTCACTCAAAAATCTGAAAAAATTCACATAATCAAGATTCATGTAGAAGAAGGCTATTTCAGTGGTTTGAGCAAAAACAAATTTTTATTTTGTACACTTGACTCATATTTGGCCATATATACGACTTTTTTTTTGATCTTTACAATTTTGCAGAAAAACTGATAACCCAAACATAGCTTCTTTTGTACCAAGCCCGTCACAAAAACCAAATTGTTTTTGATTAAAGATTTTTTCACATTTCCTACGTATTCTGTTGTGTAGTATTTTAAAGAATACTTTTAATACCTGGTTCATTAGGCTAATTAATCAAAATTGTTTACATTTATTAGCGTTGGATTTTTTGGAAAGTATTATAAATATTGCTTTTAGCGAATATTTTGGTCATTCAAAACATATATTTTGTTAAAAAAGTATACTAGTATGCCGATGTTCTACTATATTATAAGTTTTAGGGTTTTAATTTAAATATCACCTGGACCTGCCACTTTATCTGATTTGGTTGAATTTAGTGCTTTAATAACTTCTGATTTAGTAAAGTGTCACCATTGTTGTTTGGTTTTGGTAAGTTTGTTTCATCACCAAATAGTTTTCGAATACATTTTGCTCATTCTTCTTTCAGTTCTTCTTTACTTGTCATAAAATGTCCGTCTTTATTTATTAATCTTATCGGTAAAAAGTTTCTAAAATTGTTAGAAAAGTTTATTAAAAAAAATATTACATTGTTAAAAACCTTTAGTACAATTTTTTGCAAAATAAATTAATAAGCGGTTTTACAGTTTTAGTTATTTTATTTACGATATTTTTATAAAGTATACGCTTTAAGTCTGAAACAAAGTAGGGATTTTCAAATGAATAAATATGTCGGATTTATTTGCCAAAATCAGTTTCTGTTGTTTGGCGATACGAAATAACTTAAGATTTGAATGATTAGCATTTTTACTTAAGAAGAAGTTTTTGCTAAGACCAACATATGATATCTATTATTACAAATGTAGTAAAGTGTTAGAGAATCTTTCTCATAGTTTTATTTTGAAATGATTTTATTCTGTTAAGATAAGAAGAAGTAGCTATACCCCAAGCAGGACATGCGTATGTCAGTATTGGGCTAATGATTGTTTTGAATGGTTGCAATTTGTTGCTTGTACTTATATTGCCGTTTTTTTTTGCATGAACAAAAGATTGACTGCCATATTGGCGTTATGTGCAATCTGAAAGTTATACTTCTATCTAATCTGTTTTCTACTTGCTTAGCTGTAAAATTGGAATTGAAATATAGCATTGTTCTTCTCAGAATTGTTTTTTACTCTTTAGTACCTCAGCTAAGTTTTTAGTGTCATATAAATTGAAACTTTAACGTGATAACTTGCCTTGCCTTTAAGTTGCGGATTTGATTTAAGATAGTATTAATCTAGAAAAACCGCTTGATAGTGCGGGTGGTAGGCACGTGATTAAAAAAAATACGACTTCTTTTTTGAAATAGAAAGCAATGAGTTTTATCAATTATGGATTAAACCTAAAATGCTGAAGGTAAGTAAGTCTTGGTACCTGATCAATACAAAAACTAGTTTTGATTTGATCAGCAACTTTGGTTAATTGATGGGTTATTGTGTTGATAATTTGTCAACATCTTTTCAGCCAACGTAATCCCGAATTCTATCCAATATTACAGTTTTTGCTACTTTACTTAAGGTCGACAGAAGAGTAATCTGGCGGTAATTTTGTAAAAAATGTCTATTATTCTCAACTTTTGGGAAATGAATGACATAAGACCTCTCTGATGATACCGGTTTTTTTTTTTTAAATTACAGTTTTTGCAATCTTATTTAAGGTAGACAGAAAACTATTTAAACAGTAATTTTAAAGAAAAAGTTTGAGAGTAATTTTACTGCTTTGTTGTAAATTGCTCTTATAGCTTTTTTTAGAATGCAATCGGAACTTAGTGCCTCTTTGAGTTTAAGATAAGTGATGATATCTTAGATCCCAAATGGTCAAAACAATTTAAGAATTGAAGCAATGTTGTGGATCTTTTTTTGCGCGGCCTAGGTCTGTTTTTGTCGTAGGTTGGCGATGGAGTATGAAACTGTTAGCAAACGCGTCGGCCTTCCTTTTCAAAGTATTTTTAAGATCACTTTTGCCATGACTGAAATTAAGCGGTAAAGGCTTATTTTAAAAGTTTTAGTAATTGTCTCCATTAGATGTTTATCTTTATTGGAAGATAAAGTCATGGATGGTTTGTACTTTTTTACCTCACTATTGATCCAATTTAAATCGGTTTGGTCAGTTGGGTCATGAGACCTTTACCGTTTGTGTTGTGCACAATTTTGAGATCAAATCCGGTTATCATAACCTTATCAATTTGATGATATTTTTGCTAAAATCTAAGTAGACTTTTTCATTGCTAGCAAAATAAGGCTATTAAAGTCAACGGAAGCGCTGTAAACTCTTTTAGACGTTCAAATATTAAAATGTGATTAGATGTTCTCTTCTAGAACGTAAGAAAACATAAACCACACATAGTTTTGTAGACCGTATTGACCTTTCTTCTTTTTTTCTATGAGAAGCTAAGGCTATTGGACTTTGGTCTGAGCTAAAATTGTTATTTACTAGAGCAGAATTTTGATTTTAGATGTTTTTGAGTAAAGCAATAGCAATGAGGAATGGAATCCTTTAGTAGTTGTAATAAGTTGGCGCGCCCGGCTCAAGTACAAATTAGCCATTACCCCTGATGTGTCAAGCTGAATGCTTTGAGTTTAAGTATCTTCCAACAATTGTTAGAAGCTGAACGTATAGTATAATATTAAGTTTTGATGTTGATGCCTAGTATTTGGCTATTGACATGCTGAAACCAGCTTTGTCAGTCTTGAACTAGGAACATTTATTGCAATTAAGTTGACTTCTGTTGCACTGATCTTTTGATAAGGATTGAAGTTCTACGTTCTTGCTTCAAACGTGTTTCCCAAATACGTGAGAATAATATACTTTTCTAGAAGCCAATATGGTTTAGGATAATATTATTACATTAATGTTATTTTTGAAAATAAACGCATCTAGTCCTTCATTCTTTTAGTTATTTCAAAAACAGAATGTTATGATTAGGTTTATCAGGCATCATGCAACTACAATACGAACTGAATCAACATTAAGCATTTTAAATATTTTTTTGTCGGCTATCATACATCTTTCTAGGACATTTTTGCAGGCGTCAGTTGATAAATTACCAATTATTTTGCCACCTAAAGATAATGGTTGGGTGCCAGAATCCGCTGCTTTAGTGAAGGATTTCTTCTTCGAAACATAGAGATTGTTTGTTTTATTTTATATTGTTAGTTCTTTCCATTGATTGTTTGTTCACTGGGCACCCTTTAAAACTGGCAGTGTCAACTTTGTGTTATAGGGCACACTTAGAAGTAGGTTTATCTTGACATTTCTTTTTATAACTCCGGACGAGACTGATGCCCAATTTTTTAAGTCTTTGTTTACAAGTTGGTTTTTAACATCTTTGACTTTAACAGTTAGGAATGTTTTTATGAACCACCTTCAGGATCTTTTTAGCTTTGGGTTGTATTGGCCAATTTAAAGGAATGCACAGTTAATATAGGGTGTCCTAAATTAACTAGTCATAAAATGAATGCCAGAAACTACAAGCAAATTGAGTAGTATTGACCTAATAGAGTAGTATATTATTTTTAATAAATTTGGAGTTATAGTTCTTTAAAATTTTTTTTTGTAGAAAATTTAATTTGAAAACTCTAAATAAATTTTGATCAGATACACGGTTTTTATTAGCCGTAGATGTTAAATTAAATTTCATAAACGTCACAAATTGTGCTTTTTGAATTAACTTTCTTTTCTTGAAATGTATCAGTACAGTAACATAGAGATAAGTGATATGCATCTAGTCTTTGGAAAGATTTTAGAAAATGCAGCGGCAGCAGCCAGATGTTACGACAAAAACCGATTGTTTAAAGAAAACACAATAACACCCAAATAATTTTTGACGTTTATGAAATTTAATTTGACTAATTGCTAATAATATTTTTATACTTTTTATTATTTTTAAGAAATAATGACCTCTGGTTTTACTTGATTTTCTCAAAAACCGTGTATTTGATCAAAAGTTATCAAAATACAGAAAAGTTTCAAATAAAATTTTTCACAAAGGGAAACAACCAATAAATTAAATTTACTTCAAAATTAAAAAGTTCCAGAATTTTAAATATCTAAAAAATCTTAAAAAACTATTTTCCCGAAGACTTTTTTTATTCAAACTTTAACAGTTTGTGTAAATAAGAAATACTCTACTCTAAACAAAAAATTGTTACAAAATATTAAATATTAAAACTGATAATTAAACAAAATCAACAAATTTTGTAAACTTTAAAGAGCTCCGAATTTATTAAATATAATATACTACTTTATTAGGTCAATATTACTCAACTTGATTGTAGTTTCTGGCATTCATTTTATGACTAGTTAATTCGGGACACCCTGTATATCACAACATTAATTAAATAGTATATAGTGTATCAAGAGCTAAAAATAGGCTTTAGCAGCACGATGGAGCGAAGCGAGTAAAGACTGCTAAACTTGTAACTCGTGCCAAAATGCTTTACATTTTGGCACAAGTTACGCTCAATATTTTTTTGCCTGTCCAAATAAAAACGTTGTTTTTGAAAATTGCAAAGTTTATTATAATCTGTCACTACTGTCAGATTTAAGGTATCAAATGCAGCCTCTAAATTGTCGCATTTTAGGACAGTTTCGGTAGAGGCAGGCAAAAAATGCATTATTTCAACATTGCTGAAGATTTGATCTAACTTTGAATGAACGAGCATCACCAGTTTTATTTCACAACCAACTTTGACTAATGAAATATACATATGTTATCTATTTACAAACAATTTTTACATTTCTACAAATAAATTTTATCATTATTGCTACAATATGATTGTAAATGTAAAATAATAAACCAATTTGACGTAACGACATAGTGGATGTAGAAAATATCAATTAGAAATGTGCCTTGTATGTATTATTGTGCGCAATATATAAACAATACTCAATAACACCAGTTTTCACATAATAATATTTATAATTATTTGTAATTCACGACGGTCTAACAGCCGAAACCAATATAACAAATGACAATAAAATGGCATATTAAAGTATACAATTTATATTCAGTTTATAAAACAACCAAATAAAAACTATAAATATATTTTGCTTCTCAACAATAAAGAATGTTTTTAGATACTCATTTTATCTACTGTCGTCAATTCCTTTTATGTTGAATCCATTACTGCTTGATTAGTCCACATTTTCTGTTTAATAATTTTATTCCTTTAAGTAATATTTTTATTGAGTATTTTATTCCCAATTTTTATTCCTATTTTTTCTAAAACCTACACGAATTTTTATGTTTGCGTCACATTATCATTAGACCGAGTTGTTTGTTTTGTTTGCCATATGTTTTATGTATTGTCAAATATCATCTATTAAATATTTTTATTTAAAGGATCTTTCTATAAATAAATAACTTGTTTTTTTGTGTTTTATACGACTATAAAAGTGGCGGTATAAACTATTTTAAATTAAATAAAACTATTGGAGCATAAATATGATTCTCATATATCATAAAGAAATATTAAGGGTGGTCCAATTTTATACCATTATAATATATAAACCATAACATAAAAATATTGTATACATTGCGGAACAAAAAAAAAAGCTCTTACTATATATTCCTTAATGGCTTATCAAAAATTTATCGTTATATGGCAATATATCCCTTGAAAAAAATCGCATGTTTCCGATGTGAATAAAATAACATGCATGGGTGCGGATACTCTATATGTGTATAAGAATGAGGCCTATAGTTTGCACATAATATTACCCTCACGGACTTGGAATGCTTGTGACAGTGACACAATGTAATAATACCACAGCATGGGCCAAGCATTTCACATTCTCAACACATTGCGACCCGTTTCGATCCATTAACTCCGATTATCGGTATATACTTTTATTTGCTTACATGTGCCATACTATTTACACATACTATTGCATAGTGCACGCCAACAGATTTGCGGCTGAATTGATATGTATTAGATTTCAGATATTTTTTAGTGTGTTTGGTGTTGTCACGTTAGGAATATTAAAGATACCACACATGCTTTTCAAGATTCTTTGCATGTACATACTTATCTTTAAAATCCATTTCTCCCGCATTAAATGACAATAATAAAATGTATTTTCAGGAAACAATTAACATTAAAATAAAACGTTGTTTTAAAATTATGACCCAATAACATTATTCTAATGCGGCTATTGTGTTGCTTGAATTTATAGCAAACTTTAATTAACAAATGTGCTAAGTTTGAAGTTTCTTGTAATTTATAGTGTCTATTTTACTAAAGATACTCTAATTTACGTTTCTACTTCAATTCAATTATTATAAAATTAACACTTTAAGTGCCTATTTTACGCATGAGCAAAAGGGACAACCGCCCATGGCAGATAATGAAAGGGGCCCTTAAATTTGATAATTACATATAAATGTTTTATTTTATTATTACTATGTATAACAAAATATTTTTTTGTAATTGTACAACTATTATAAATCAAATATATAAAACCCAAATGTAAAATCGTTCTTAAATTGCGTTAAATTTTTTACATAAAATATATTGAAATTGCCCATTAAACGCATTTAAATATCGAAATTCACCAAAGCATCCCATAAAAAGGATTAATAGATCAACTATATAATAAAATATGGGGAAGATAAAAATGTAATTTTAAATCGAATAAAAGAGCAAACAAATATTTTTTTTTAAAATGCTTATAACAGTGCAATGAACTTTAATGGTTGTGACTTAGTTCTATATGAAAAGGGTTTGGACATGATAACAGCAATTATATACACATGGATATGCTAAAACTGCGATGTGGAAACATAATCAATAAACATGCATAAACTGAAAAGAATTGTATGATGGTAATTAATTATTATTAAATAAATGAATAAAAAAAAGTTAATTTATTTCAAAAGTTATTGTAAATTGAAATAAATCATAAAAAAATATTTTTATCTTTTTGAGTTACTTTATGATCAAGATGTTATGTAGTTATTTGTCTTCAGATTGTATAATAAATTTAACTCTTTAAATAGTGACAACTTAAACTGGCGCTCTTGATCAGTAACAGAGTGACCAGATTTTTACATGTAAAAATGAGTATAAGTTATATATTTATCACATAGTAAGTGCCTATATAAGTTATATCCCTTCTATTCTAAATAAAAAAAATTAGCACTCCAACAATTTTTTTATTTTAAAAATTATTAAAATCCAATGTTTAAACTAAAAAAACGCAATCTCAAATCTGACACAATAAATTGTTGAAAAATTTTTGTTAGAAGGTAAAGAATTTAATTGTAAAATGTATGGTATTTGAAAATTTTAGGTTGTCAATTTTGATTCTATCTGTTCTAAATAATAATATTTTTGCAATTTTTAAAAAACGTCAATAACTGTAATATTTTTACTACCAAGTCGCACTATTTGCAACGGATACACGAGTACTATAACAAGTATATCGTTTGTTAAAAACAATTTCTTTAATCTAACATGCTAAAAATTACCAAATCTTAAATAGCAGCTGTCAAAAAATACACGATCTAAGATGATATTTATTAACTTAATACGTCTAAAACTACATAGCAACTATCAAAATATAACCAATAGAAGATGATCAACTGTAAAACTAAATCACTTAACGAAAAACTAAAAACAACTATCACACCTAATAACATTAATAATGCTTATACATTAGGAAAATTATCAAATAACAAAAAAATTGTTCCCATTAAGGTTGAATTTGCATCAAACTTAACTAAGAGAGCTATTTTTAAAAACATTCGAAATTTGAAAGGGAGTGGTTTATCGATTAGAGACGATTTAACTCCACAAGAACGAGAAGAGCAGAAGTTATTGAGGTTTCATTTAAAAAAGGCAAGAAATAATCATCTAAATGCAGCTTTAAAAGACAATTCTTTAATTATTAACGGTGATGTTTATACTGTCCATGATCTAAATTCTTCCACCGTTAGCGACCAGGAATTAACAAACAACCAAACTTTATCTCCGTCTAAGTCTGAAGATATACCAACGCAGCAGTTAGATAAAAAACAGGAAAAAGTTCACCCACAGATTGTACCGGAAACTAATATAAATCTTTCTAATCGAACTCAAACTCCAATTCAAACTCAAATTCAAACTCCTAAAATTATATCCAATTTACAGAAAACTAGCACTCCAAAAATCATTAATGAGACAAGTAAAATAGTTAAATCTACAGTGCAATGAAATGTTCTTACTCCAGAGAAACGTAATGTAGGAACCAATGCATAACAACTCAGTTATTGCTATCACGTATTATACACAGATTTGATTTAATTATTTTACCGCTTTGTTTTATTTATAATTGATTTTTAAAGATGAAACTTGATTATGACGTTTAATTTAATTTTGTTTTGTTAGTTTTTTTTAATTAGTTTTTAAGATGGAACCTGCAAGTTTTAACATGTGTCACATGAATGTTCGTTCATTTACTTGTAATTTTGACTTATTTAAAACTGTTACTCAATGTAATTACAATGTTATTGCTGTAACTGAAACATGGCTAAACCCTACTGATTCAAATAATTTGGTTTCTTTACTATAACTTAGTTCGTCTGGATAGACCTGAACGTGCTGGTAGTGTAGCATTCTACATAAAAAAAGACTATGACTTTGATGTGGTATATTCAAACTGAAAGTAGCAAGACAAATTGTATGCGTAGGAGTAGTTTACAGGCCACATAAAGGTAGTTTTTAAGAATTTTTGACTAGCTTTGAAAACGCCGTATGTGATTTCAATTTGAATGACAACTTTTTAGTATGTATGGGAGATTTTAACATCGATTTGTTAAAATTATATAACAAAGCTCTCGTGAGTTTCATTTTCTGATAGATTCATTATGCTTGTACCAGATTATTACTGAAGCTACTAGAATTACTGAAAGAACTGCTACACTTTTGGATTTGATTATTATAAATGATTCATTTTTTTAAATAAATCAGGAGTTATAGATGGATTAACTGATCACTGTCATGTTTATGGTACGTTCTCACTGAATTTAAATAAAATTGAGGCTCAACTTATCAAATCGCGCGATTACAAACATTTTAAGTATGAAGATTTTATATCTGATTTATATCAAATCCAATAGTTTTATATATATATGATTTGAACAGTGTAGACGAACAAGTCAACTTTTTTGATATTAACATAATTACTTTATTTAATAATCATGCTCCCATTAAAATGTATAAAACATCAAAACGTCCTGCTCCATGGCTAACTTATAACATCAAAGAAATGATAAAAATTAGAGATAAAGCTCTAAAACGTTTTAAACAAACCAAAGTTACTGAACATTTTAATTTCTATAAAGAAATGAGACATTTAACAACAAAAGCTATTTGTACGTAACAGAAAGCTTACTTAGAATTTAAATGTCGGAATAGTAGTGGCAATAAATCAAAATTATGGACAAAACTTGAAATATGTAATAAAAAACCTTTTTTAGTACCAAAACATTTAATGGTTGTAAATTCTATGAACCAACACTTTGTAAACTATGCAAGCAATACACCAAAACTGACTATACTGGATTATTATAATAACAATTCTAAACAAGACTTTTTAACCAAATTCAAATTCCAACCCACTGCTGAGACTGAAATACTTTGCATCTTGAGCCAAATCAAATCCAATACAACTGGTGCAGACAGATTTAATCTTAAAATGATAAATATTTTTTCAAACCACCTTATTGAATATATTACTTATATAATAAATACATGCATACTAACATCTGCAGTTCCTAATTGTTGGAAAAAAGCTATTGTTATTCCTATAGCTAAGACAAGTAATCCCACATCTTATAACGACTTAAGACCTATCAGCATTCTTCCTACAATTTCTAAAGTACTTGAGAAGGTTTGGAAATGCAGATAAGAGAACATCTAGAGCAATATAACATTCTTCCTGAAGTACAATCCGGATTTAGGCAAGGCTACAGCTGCTGTACAGCACTTGCTCATGTAGTAGATGACATAATTAGAGCGACCGATAAAAAAAAGTTACAGTGTTAATTTTACTGGACTACAGCAAGGCTTTTGATAAAATTTGTCATACGTTTTTAAAATCAATTCTTGTCTTTATTGGTCTTGACTCAACTGCAAGTGATTTAATAATGTCATATCTAAAAGATCGTAACCAAACAGTTTGTTTAAATAGCATAAGTTCGACCCCGGTATATGTAAAGTCTGGTATACCGCAGGGATCTATTCTTGGTCCTTTGTTATACGCTATATATACGAGTGATTTACAAAGAGTAATTTGTAATTGTACCACTTATACGCTGACGACACATAATTGTATCATTATTTTGATGTTAAGGATTTGCAGCGGGCTTAGAATATAATCAACGACGATATACACAAATTAATAAAACATTCAGAACTTCACTCATTACAAATCAATGCGTCTAGATCAACGGCAATAGTTTTTGGATCTAATCAATTTAAAACCCTGGTTACAGCACAAATTAAAATTAAAATAGGTAATGAGTTGTTAAAATTTACAGATTGCGCCAGAAACCTTGGTGTTATATTGATAGTGACCTCCGATTTAAGAAAAACACTTCTCTTTTAATAAAAAAGCATAATGTGCACTAAAGTCAATTTTTACAAATCGTCACTTAAGGAACAAGTCAGTTTTATTTTGTGTGAGTCACTTGTTTTGTCTAATTTTAGTTTTTGTGACATTGTCTATAATGCAGACATTGATCAAACTGATGTTCGTCGAATTCAAAAAATGCAGAATTCTTGCTTGAGACTAATATTTGGCATAAAGAAACGACAGAGAATCTCTTATAAATTAAAAGAAATCAAATGGTTATTTATGTCAAATCGCCAAAAGCTTTTAAATTCTTTATAAGTTTTCGTTTTTTTAATATTTTTAGGTAGTTCATTGTATGTGATTAGTTCATTGCTTAGTATTGTTGTTTTTGCCTTTTCTGTCCTTGTTGTGTGTACATGTATATTATTTCTTCTTTTTGTGTTATGTCCGTGAATTTCTTTGTTTAATATTATTTGTAGATTTGTTTTAATTTCTTTATTTTTAATTTGATTTATTAGTTTGCATTTTTCTATTTTTATTTTTTCGTTAATGTTTGTTTTGTTGATTAATTTGTATACTTCTTCTGTTGGTGTTAGCTTTGGTAGTTTATGTATTATTTTAAGTATTTTGTTTTGTTGTCTTTGTATTTTTTGTATATTTGTTTTTGTTGTCTCACCCCATATATTTATTAAATAGTTAATTTTTGATAAATATAGTGAGTTGTATATACTTATTGCAGTTTTTTTTAGAATGCATTTCTTGGCTCTATAGACAGTTCCTATTGTTGCTGCACTTTTTTTAATATTTTGTTTATTTGTGTATCCCATGTTAGTTTATCTGTTATTATTATTCCTAAGTATTTTGTCTGTTTTGTTCTGATAATTGGAATGTTATTTATTTCAATTTTTATGTCAATATCTTTTGTATTTTTTTGTCTTATTACCATATACGTCGTTTTTTCTTCATTTATTGTTTGTATGTTTTTGTCGTACCATTTAGTTAATTTTTTAACGTCTTCATTTATATTTCTTTCTATTGCTTCTATGTTTTTTCCGTGATATATAATTCATGTGTCGTCAGCATATGTATATATTTCTCCAGTCAAGTTTATCTCATATATATCATTTATAAATAATATATACAATATTGGTGCTAGTACTCCACCTTGTGGTAGCCCATATTCTGCTATTGTCAATGTACTAAGTATGTCGTTTATTCTTGTTCTTTGTGTTCTGTTTTAAATATATGTTTTTAGTAGTTTTAAGTTTGTGTTTCTTATTCCAAGAGTTTCCATTTTCTTGATCAATTAATCTTTGTCGATGGTGTCAAAAGCTTTTCTCATGTCTAAATATTAGTATTTCATACTGTTTTTCATCCAGCTTTTGTGCTATGTGTTGTATTATGTCAGTTGTTATGCCCATTGTGTTTGAATTTTTTTGAAATGCATATTGTCTTTTGTTTATTATGTTATGTTTGTTTATGTGTGTCATTAATCAGTTATATATTGCTTTTTCTGTTATTTTGCTTAACACTGATATAAGCGATAGCGGTCTATAATTTTCTAATTTTGATTTTTCTCCTTTTTTGTGTATTAGTTTTATAATTTGTTTTTTAAGTATTTGTAGATATTCACCTGTTTGTATCATTTTATTTATTAATTTTTTTAGTATTGATGCTATTTCTTTTTTTATAACTTTTATTACGTCATGAGTTATTTGATCTTTTCCTGGGGCGCTTTTTATTTTTAGTTGTTTGATTATATTTCCTATCTCTTCTTCTGTTGTTTTGTCAAACGTAGCTTTTTCTTCTATTCTTATAGTTGTTATTGTTTTCCTGCCATCATTCTTCTTAATTTTGTTTGCCAAGTTTTTTCCCACTGTTGCAAAGTAATTATTGCTATGTCAATTTTATCTGGTTTTCTTTATCCGTATTTTGTTATAGTTTCTGTTATTTCTTGTTTTGTTTTTTTGTTTGTTCTTATAACTGAGTTGCAGACAGTGCCTTAAAATTGATGGTTACAGCGATCTCTGTTTTTGGAAAATATTAGCAACAATTGTTTTTTCTAAGATAAGTTGAAAGTTGGTTGTATATTAGCTGATAAACTTTAAATCCTTGAATTATCTGGGCAAACATTTATTATTTTTTGGTGAAAAACAAATTGGTTTGTGATCGGTAAATATTATTAACTATAAAATCATAAAACAAAAGAAAAAAAGAAAGAATTTAATATGATATATAAAAGATAAAAAAGAAAGCATAATTACATTACTTGATGGAGACAACATTTTGAAGGAGGAGGTGTACAAATTTTTTGAATGTGTGAATAAGAAATAAAAGAAGTACTTGAAAAAGAAGTAAAAGAAATCATTCAAAAATAAAAAAATAAATGATATGTTCTTGAAATAACATGAAACTCCCAAATTAATAAAATATGGGTAAGGAAAGAATACAACTAAGAACTATTAAATAAAATAGGACACAAATACCGTTAGAGTAGAATACAAAATTTTTACGTTATGTAAGTATAGAATAAGACAAATAAGCAAAAAAACTAATACAAACGGAAAGATATATATATATAGACATATGCTTTCAGATAAAGACTTTAAAAATGAAATACTGAATAGTAGTAACACAAGGTACAGAAATGACGTTTGCAGATGATATGGCTATAGTAGCTAAGACAGAAAATGACGTACAAAACAATATAGAAATATAAAAAAAATAAGCCAAAATAATTATGAACACATAAAATAAACTAAAAAAAAAATTAAACAAGTAGAACACTTTAAGTATTTAGGATAAGTAAAAAAAAAGAATAGAAAAATAGACAAAGAAATAGTCAAAATACTAGGAAAAACCAGACAAATGTTTAACATAATTAAAGAAACATTTTGGGAAAGAAAAAAAAAAGAGAATTTAAGTGGAAATAGTGATAAAGGTGATAAGACCATCAACAAAAAGAGATAAAATAAAAAATGAAACATACAAACAAAACTTACAGATCAATAGTAGAAAAGATAAAAAAGAGAAAAGATGTGATGTTTTGGACATTTAAAATACAAAAAGATTTTATAAAACACAGGCAATAGTAAAAACCAAAAAAAAAAATAACAAAAAAAAAACATAAAAAGACAATATTAGAGAAGAAACAGTGAAAAAAAGAATAGCTTAAAAAGAAATTAAACTATATGATTTTCAATACGGACAAAAAAAATTGTATAATAAAACACAGAATAATTGAGACAGTGGGCTTGTACGGTGAAGTTTCGGCACTTCAAATGATCAAAAAACTTTAGTTTTTGAGCTAATTTAATCTTGTAAGGGTTAGGCCAAAGGTCTTTACGCAAAATTTGCTACAATGTGAACTGAGACATTCTCAATTCTTGTGATCGGCTTGGAATTGACTGATTTGGCCCATTTTAAATTTTTAATAATTTCCAAACGTTCCTCGTTAGTGAACCATGATAAAAATGTAAGCCTTGACTGATGTTTTGACATTGATAAATCGGAAAAAAGTTTAAGGGTGCGTTTTGTATTTAAATACAAAATTATTATCTTACTATCTTACTATTGAAACCCAGCACTAGCACAAAAGAAAAATAAACAATATAAAACAGGAAAATAAACTAGACATTAACCGTATAAAGCGGTAGATAGGTTTGTAAAGGTTCGATCTTTTACAAGCTGAGTTTGTTTAAATTATGGTATTTTTTTATTTTAATTGGTTGGTGTTTTGCGTTGTACAATTATTTTTTAAGAAGCTTTAAAGTGTGTTTCAAATGAACAAAACATTAAATAACTGTTATGTAGATTGATTGCGATTATCAGCTATAAAACGCTACACAATTGAACAGCAATTTTTTATGATAAAAACTTATTTAAAACAATTTAAAAGTTCCTAATGCAATGCAATTTTTAGACAAAAATATTTGTGAGGTAAGAAATTGATTGAAACATTTGATCAAACTAGTTCAATTGTAAACAAACAATTACCAGGTTGCTGTCGGTTAAACTGGTTTAATAAAAATAATGCTTTAATAATCTTGATGATGCTAACTAAATAACTTTTTTAAACAAATTATAAATGTGAAATTCAAATGAAATAAAACGTGGAAATTAATCAATTACAACTTTGACAATAGACATACAATTAAAACCTAATGAAATCTTGGTCACTTGCTATAAACATTTTTAAAGACACATCGCTATCTATTTTACCATTAATGCATAAATTTTTTAATAATCAGAAAAAAATATAATATATTTTAGTTGTACATAATTATTTAAAAGTTTTTGAAAAACTTAATTATATCCTAATTATTTCATATTTAGAAAAGTATAACTTATAAGTTGGCAACCATGATAGTTTTAGAAGTAGAATTTTTTGTTGAAACTGTCTCAACTTAGTTACATAAAAAAATTATTTGTTATTTGTGCATAGGAATAATAAATACTACTTTCATAATAAATTAATTCAATTCATGAATAGAGTAATTTATAATGCCGATAAAACAATTGACGTCTATGTTCAAGAAAAATATCAGATTTTCAATTAGTATTAGTAACGCTAGAATCTGACGTGTCGTAGCATTCAAAAATTAAAAGCTAAATCAAGCCTACTATAACATATTAAAAATGAAATTGGGTTTTGATTAAGAATCAGTTGTTTTATTGTTTTATACAATTACATACTTGCAAATGTTATATAATATAATCATATTGGGTTCAATTCTAGAATTGCTTTTTGCGTATGTGCAGCACGTATTATTAGAATAATTTGCAAAATAGATAGTTGCGAGACTTGTCGTACGTATTATATTATTCATCTCAACTTATTAACATTGTCTTCAGTATTCATATTTACATGTATATCTTGTCCGTATATAAAAAAATATTAACAAGTTTGTTATCTACCTGGTTATGAAAATAAAGCTATGCCATATGCTGGTCATACACCTAACTACATAATTGACAATTGCTTTTTCAAGTATAATTGAACGTGTGTGTGTTTTATCAAAATAAATGACTTGTACAAGTCTTGCAAAAAGATTGAAGAAACGTTCTCCATACTTCCGCAACCAGAGGTTGTTTAAGTATACTTAAGTGTGTGTTGACGAGTTTAAGTCAATTTTGATTGTTTCTATCGCACGTGGTATTATCTTGTTGTTGCATAATTTTTCCATTTCTTCAAAAATGCCAAGCAATGAAAGAAAATGTGTTAAAAAAGTTTTTGCGGGTTTTATCAATGCATATACAAGGAAAATTAACCAAAAGAGTCAAGTTGTTGCATCTGTGCATACTTCTGAGGTTGCTAAACATGCCATAAGATAATGCGGTTATCAAAAAATTGATCATACTCCCTAAAGTCCAGACTTGGCTACTAGTGACTTTTTGTTTTTAAAATTAAAAAGAAACTTTTGGAGTATTTGATATCTTAACGATGAAGAGGTAAAAACTGCTGTTTTGGAGCATTTTGACAACAAATCTTTAGAATATTTTTATAAAAAAAACTGCCAATATTGGGCTACCTATCAGTTGCATCAAAAGCCTCTGCACAGCAAAACTGCAAAGACGTGGAATAGATATTGGAAGTATATGCATTCAGCAAGATAAAATCACAGCAAGCAGTTCAATAAGAGTTTTTCTGGAAATCTTTTAAAAACAAATCAGTTTACGTTATGGTTTGTAGTGTTTTCTAAAGTCTCGTGACTATGAAAACAAGCCCCAATCATTAGAAGAGTTTAGAGTTGTGCGGAAAATCAATCGGAAACTTTTGAACAAAGTTATGAGCAGTTTCAAACATTGGCTTGAAATTTGCATTTGAGCGGTGTTACTTTCCGCACATAGTTAAATAAAACAGATTTTTTTAAAATATTTTAATAATAATGAACGAACAATTTATGTAAAATTAACAGAGTACTTATTATTTCAAAACCATGTGGTTTTCCTGAATCTCCCTGCATAATGAAACTTCTTTTGTTTGTATCGCTGTGATAATTTAACAGTTGTTTTTCTTTATGCATTGACTAATGGCTTACACAAATATGCTTTTTTTGTTTTGTTTTATTTATTAAATTCAGAACCAAGTTGATAAAATACCAAACGCATTTTCAACTATACCGTCTTGCGGAATGTTCGCGATAATTGCAGATTCTTTGATTCTGTGAGATTGCTTGTCTAAATGGTTTCTTTATGTCCGACTTTATAAAAAAATTATCATTTCTAACAAGTACATAAGACAAATTCTAAAACTGTTATTTACTATTTTATCTGTTGGTATCCTTAATAATTTGTTCTCAAACCTTTTGTAAAATTGTGAATTTTTGACTTTTACATCAGAAACTCTTCCATTTGTACCAAAATTAACCAATATAAATTTGTACTTTGCGTCCAGTATAAAAACAAGTGAAGTACTTATAGGTATATGAGACTATTTTAAGCGTCCGGTTATACTGGGAGATTGTTACGACTATTATGGCAAAACTGTTGCACTGACGTTGCGAGAGTTGCCAAAAATTCAGAAAAAAATACCAACCAACCCGTATGAGGAGAGTGCGTACCAAAGAGAAAATTGCTGCTGTATATGTCAATTTGTCGATTTTACGTAAGGACCTCGGTATAAAATCATACAAAATATAGCTGCTGCAAGAACTGAAGCCGGGTGACATACCACAACTTCGTTTGTTTGCTAAATGAGCTTTAGAAAAGTTGGATGAATTACCACTTTTTTATCGAAAAATTATCATCAGCGACAAAGCTTATTTTGGTACAATTTTAAAAATAATGAAAATCGCAACGTTACAGTCAAAGGAGTAAAGTACCGTGCGATGTTTACCTGCTTTTTTTTGCCCAAAATGGAAGAATTCGACTTGGTTGATATGTGATTTCAACAAGACGGTGCCACATGCCACACGGCACGCAATACCATTGACCAATTGAGAGGCAAGTTTGGTGAGCAATTAATCTCACGTTTTGAAGTAGTATATTGGCCGCCAAGATCATGCGATCTGACCCCACTAGACTATTTTATGTGGGGCTACGTAAAGTCTCTCGTGTACAAGGACAAGCCAGCCACAATTGCAGCCCTGGAAGACAATATTACAGCTGCCGTTAATGAGATACCAGCCAAAATGCTGGAAAAAGTGTGCCAAAATTGGAGCTTACGGATGGACCACCTCAGGCGTAGCCGCAGGCAACATTTACATAAAATAATATTTAAAAAGTAAATGGCAGACATTGATGTATCGCTCCAAATAAATACTTCATTTATTATTTAAAAATTTTAAAAACCACTCGTTTAAAAAATCACCTTTTACTAACTTGTTGCAGCGACAAGCAACAGCAACACCCATAACTGATACAATAATAAACGTTAAAATATAATTGTTGTAAAATCTTTTATTTTTAAAAGCACACATCAAGAATGAATTCACTTTTAGGTTATTTAAAATCTTCAATTTTTGTGTCAGAAACCATTATTATTTTTTTAAAGCGCAAGTATTAAAAATGTATATTTACTGCAATGTTTACATTGCATGTTGCTTGCCTTTACTATTGAATATTGCGCTCTAAGAGTAGAAACCTTAATTTTACGATTTTTTTTTTGTTACACTAATTTAAAAATTTGTTGAAAGCACATTTGTACTTCTCTACAGTTTTTGGGCATAAGATTTAAAACAACTTTTTGTGCTCGGTCTAAAATTTTTAGTGGAGTAACAATTTTATTGTCAGTACCTATGTATTCAAACATTTTTTCTAGTAGTTTGCCCTAAAAAATTACTGTCAAGACGGTTTCATTTAATTGTTAATTTGACAGATAAAATCAAATTATAAACAAAAGTAAAAAAAGTCGATTTTAGTGGTGCTTTCTAATTTTTTTGATATAAATTTTATTATTTTGAATTCTGTTTATTTGGTTTCAGAAAAATGGTATGTTTTATTTAAAGTAATAGTAACTTTTGTTGATTGGCAGTACAGCATTTGACGCATTGTAGCCATACAATACGAGCGTTTTGCAAATGCAAAACTAGCTTGTCAAAAGAGTAATACTTTTAGTCCTAATATAACAATCTAATATAATAATAATAAATCTATTATTTGTTTGTAAGCTTACAATTTTTTTATTTAAACTTTAAAAATCACAAAACATGCACTATTTATAGAATAAATATTAAAATCCGCGCAAGAATTGAAAATAACTACTCCAAGATAATTATAAACCAAATTAAGTTTTAACATTTAATTAAGATAATTTAATACCCAATTACATTAAGTAAGTTTTGTATAATATTTTGTTATATCTTACGATTGTTACCGATTTTCCATATTTTAGATTACTCTACTGTAAAAATCATTGTGTCTACAGAGTTTGACTAAGATAGTAAAATGTCAGAAATAAGTGTAATATTATTGTCTAAAAATAGCTTGGTTTTGTTTAAAATTTATTAATTGTTTATTAAAAAACCTATTTTTGGTCTTAATTTTTGATCTAATTAGCATTAGCAAGTATTAACCATAAGCAATAAATGTTACAGAAAAGCTATTAATTACAGCATTCTTTTAAATAATCTAATAAGCAATGTTACTCAAAAACAAATTACAGTATAGACATGTATTTTTGGATTTGTTTACAATTCTAAATTCTAGAGCACGCGATTTTTAATGTGTTTATTATATATTGCATTAGGTTATTTAGAACAAAGTTCATTGAAACAAATTATAAATAAAAAAATCAATAAAAATTTGTTTAATTAATTATACATACATTGTACCTTATGTAATTTTATATAAAATTTTATTGAAAGGGAATCTAATCCGATGAGATCTTGTGTATGCTGGTGCTGGTTTGTATTCTCTTTGCCATTTTCTTCCGCCGAGCTTTAGCTGAAGTGTTCTTTTGTTCCGGTAGCCAAGTATGTATAGGGGACCATTATTACGATAAGTTCCCATAACATGCCTCATTTCAATATTTTGAGTGCTTCCGTATTTTATAGGGACAAGAGAATAAGTGACGTACAGGAAAAAATAAACTGTCAAAAAGTTGTCATTAATTATATACTTTATGCGGCTACTTATGTCAATAGAAGTGTTTCAATGTAAAATATATTCACATGTGGAGAATTTTTTTTACGTTTCATAACGGCAAAATATGTTTACACAAACAATGCGAATAAAATATACGAACGGGTGAAAATATTAATGTGTTTCTTTGTGGCTCTATTTATTTCTTAACTGATTGTAGCTGAATAAAAGATTTATATTATTCTTTTTCTGCATCGCATTTGTTTGTTATATTAATCATAACACTACATTTTATATGAAAAATTGCACCATATAATATATTATGTACAAGTTTAAATATTATATTCAAAGCATTCATTGAAGCTATAAAATTGTTTTATTTATATTGGATTTTCCATGTAATTTGAATAGAAGTTATAAATGTCAAAAGGTCATGAAGTATTTGATCAAATGGAATATTCAAATAATAAATGCCAACTTTAGATTAATTACATTACTGTGGCTATTAGTTTGCAATATGTATAATGAATTGAGTTTCAATACATTTGAAACTAGTACTATTAAGTTACTTTAAATAATTTAAATGCAGTATACTAGAAATCCTTTAATAAGTGAGTTTCAAACAGGTGTAATAGATAAATAACTAATGCTGCATTTGTATGGTTTTTATTTAGTTTGCAAATTCGGCTGCGTTTTGTAATTAGGTTTCAATTTAAAATGTTTGAAGATTAATAAAATGTAGACCTTGTTGTTATAAATTTTTTAACAAGTTTTATGCTAACTTTTGAATTTATTTTTTTATATAATTTATTTTTCTGATGTAGTTCATCACATTTAGAAAATACTTAAATGACGGACGCAGTAATAAAACATTGAGAACAACATACAGACAATACAATATTCTTTTTATCCTACAACTGAGAGAAAGGATTATACTAAGTTACTCAGAATTGAAAAACAACGTCATTAATCTAGAATACAGCTATGAATGCTTCTACTGTTGACAATTCAAACGAATTATCGAATATTGGAAACAAGTTATACAGATTCCAGATTAATTATCCCTAAAGTTATTAATATTATTATTAAAATCAGTCTTGTGTTAGACGGCTCACAACACTATTTAAAAAAATAAACTGAAATTTCAAAAACAACGCCACGCCAACCACAACTAGAACAAATGTCTAAAATAATTTGCCCACTTAAACCAACAGAGCTTTTTGAAGAATATGCTAGACATGGAAATCATCGAGCAAAAAACTTTAACGACTACTGCATTTTAACTGCTTTAGTAAAAAAAAGAACAACAATGCATTTTTTTATAGACTATAGACTACAACTATAACAGTGTTGACAACATTCTTGTTTAAGATTAACAAAACCATTGATTATGGTGCTATTTCTGAGAACTACAAAAAAGCGAGAAACCATAGAATAGTGGGTAGTCAAAGGCACTTTATAACAGCAGGATAGACCATAGATGTATAACACTCCTGCATAATATATACAAAGACGCAACTATAAAAATTAAACTAGATGAGGAAACAGAACCAATACCAATCAACAAAAAAGTAGGACAGAAAGATAATATCTGAGATGTGGAAAACATATTCAAAAAACTTAACTGAGATAACAAAGATAATACTACAAATGAACAAAGTCACCTCAAATTTGCAGACGATGTTTCAATATTTGCTGAAACAAGAAAAAAACTGAAGCAAATGATAAAAAAAAAACTAGAAATAAGATTGGCTGAAGTAAGCCTGTAAATAAACACTAAAAAAAAACAAAATCATGACTAACCAAATAAAAGAACTGCAATTTGCTGTAGCAACATGCTCCTGGAAGAGGTGGAGCAATACATATTTTTAATACTTTCTAAGAAGCGCAAATGTAGTTTAATTTTTACTAATTGTAAAGGTAAAAAATTAATTGATTATAAAATTTAAACAATTTAACAAAAAATAATGATTTCAAAAGGTATGGCAGGATATGTATAATTAACAACGCTAACAAAAGTTGAGCAACGCCCGGAGCGGTCACGAGTTGGATAGGTGTTTCTAAGAACGTGATGCAAGGCGTAGCGTTGTTTCCAAATAAATCAGTTACTTCATATATTCTAACATACTATACACATGTCTTCTGTGGCTTAGCGTACCTGTCATCTCGATTGCCTACCCCGAAAGGTAACGGCGTAATTAGGTACACAACTATATAGAAGGTCTTAACAAAATTAAAACAATTCTGCATCTTAACTGCTAAAATTGACCAACTCAACAAGAATTTAATTTTTGGAGTTAAACACCGGCATTTTTTGTGTAGCAGCATTGCATCTAGTTCTTGTAGTTTTTGGTTTGTCAACTTATTATTATTTTTTAAGGTTACGGTAGGAACTCTTTTAAGGAGTGGACCATCAAAATTAAAATGACATATAAACTGTTTGAAAAAGTAAAATAACATAGTGGGTGAAAAGTATGAATTTTTTTGCCAAGTAAGTGATATGTAAAAACAAATCTTATCATAGCATGCAATATCTAAAACATTAAAGTACAAAATTGCAACATGTAACAATGCAATCTAGATGAAAATTTTGGGAAATGTACGGAATGAATTTTTTTTTTTTTATCAATCTACTGAAGTTGCTTCTCTTTATATGAATCCTGTACGTGTGAATTTACTTAAATTGTTTCAATTAACTATTTTTGTGTAAAGTTGCATTTTTAGGAAAAAGTTGGATAAATTTCTTTTTTTTTTAAATTGTTCAAAAAATAATATTTTACAGCCATAAATGTTTTTCCTTAAATTTTTAAAATTTCCCAGAACTTTAAAAAACTGTTTTTCTTTAAAAAAATAACGGGTATTTTTTATTTTTTTCAATTTCTGATAAAAACGTGCTTTTATATGTGCAAAATTGCATTAGTTTATAGTTTTTTAACATACGTCTTCTTTGCGCCGGTAAATTTTTAGATTTTGATTTCAAAAATTACAATTTTTAATAAAATCAGTAACTTTGGTAGTTTAGACTGCTAAACTCCAAAACAGTGTTTGAATTTGGGCGTTTTCTATCAATCCAATATAAATCCTTTTAATTAAAATTTGTAGTTTTGTCATTTTAGACCACCGGAGATGCGTCAAAATGTTTATCTTAGTACGTTTCTATTTCTCTAAAAGACGATAATAGACATTCTGACAAATTTGTATAAAAATTGTGACCAGAAGCCAAAAATGGCTTAAAATAATAAAACTGTGTCCATACAATAATTCGACTCCAAAACAGTGTTATTCAGCACTTTCTTATCGATTTTTAATAAATTTAAATTTTTGAAGAACCAAACGGAACATAGGCTCCAACAAAAGGTTTTTTGTTTGCACTTTCTTTTTTGTGATTTTTCAGTAGTTCAACATTGAAGATTGAAGTTTAGCATGTGGCCAAGAGCCCAATTTTTTTACGCGGAATTAGTTATAACAGTTTCTCCAAATTTGTAAACATTTTAAACCAGTGTTAAGTCGAGGAAAACGCAATTTTTGCCAATAAAGCTTTTAATAATTATTCTTCGATTTGGACACTTGAGCTTGTTGTAAGTCAATAGATAAAGTGCAGACTTTTTACTCGTATGCACACCACTGTTGGCTAAAAAAATTGTTTTTTTGTGGTTAGTCTGGCTGGATAGATAAAATGCAGATGTGAGATGTTTGTCTTAGCCTTTGGTATTTGACTGAAAGTTATTTCACCGACAAAATTATTACTAGACCAAAATTTTATTGAAAATTAGAAACGGGTAAAACTTGAATTAAATTTTTTTAGGTATTTTTTAATTGATATATTTAAATTAATATTAATTTAAAATTTTACGTGTTGTACCAAGGGAAGGGTTGAATCAATAAAAATGACTTTGTTCACTTTTAAAAATTAAAAAAAAAAGTTCAATAATTTTTTTACCGAGTTACCAAAACACTGGTCCCTACATTTAAAAAATAAACAAATAAATGCAAATTATTTATAAGCCTAATTTTTTTATATTGTTTAAGGGAAGGGGGGGAGGTGAGTAGTGATATTGCATTTACACACAGAGTGCAAGACTCGCTAAAGCTCTACCCACTAAACTCTTTTCTTTAGCGCTTAAAACAGTTGGTACCAGCATTGTTTTAGCACTTTTTATTTTTCATTGTTAGGTTTGTTTTTTTAATTTTTTTTTTAATTTTGCTTTTTTTTTCTCATTATGCTTCTAATTAAGTTTTTGACGTAGCTCCACTTTTATTCCTTATTCAAGATCTGTTCCACAAGGTTTTTAGAAGATATTTTCTTATGTTTGTCTTGCTTTTTTTGCCATTTTTTGCAATAGAACAGCGTATGTTTAGTTGTGTTTTCTTCCGCTTTGCAGTAGATGTAGTTGTTGCTTACAGTTTTTTTTAAGGAGTGGTTCCGTGTCTACTTAGTATTTGGCAAAGATGGTAGCCTATTTGCAGGTGATTTTTGATATACTATCTATTTATGTTTTGTATTGAGTTAAATGTTCAGTTATTGCTAGAACTTCCGGGACGTATCTTGCTCGGATCATTACAGTCTAAGAATAGGCAATAACGTATGTCTTGCGTATGTCCAATGCAAGCTTTTGCTTTGTTTTTGAGACCTTTTGTATATTATAGTATTTGTTTCTGAATATTGCACAGTTTAAAATAATTGAGGTTAGGGTATTTTAATAAAAATTTTATACTTTATTGTGCTGATTTTACTTTTATATATTAAGATTTTAACAAACTTACTTTTCTTTGCTTTTCACAGGTGTTGTTGTGTGTTGCGGGTGGTGTGAATTTGTTGTGGTTACTGTTACATTAATTGGTTATTGTGTATTGTGGTTATTGTTGTCGAGTGATTAACTGTAGTGTGGTTATTGTTTTTTTAAAATGTATAGATATGTTGGTATGGGTTATTGATTTGTTCGTTTAGGCATCTGTAGTTTTTATTGTTTTTTAATTTGTCTATTTCATATGATTCTAGTATTGTCATTTTTAAGCCTTTTTTACATTGGTGTAGGAGTTTTATATTATTTTTGTTTTTGATATTAAAAGTGTGTTTGTGTATTTGTAAGTGTTTGGAAAAAGTGGAGTTGTGATTTTTGTGAGTGTGTTCTATGAGTCTGTATTTAAGTGCTCTACCAGTTTGTCCTATATATGAAGCTGTGCAATCTTGACAATTGATTTGGTATATTCCTGATTTAGTCAGTTTGTCTGATGTATGTTTTTTTTTTTATTGCAGATTATATTTTTGATAGTGTTAGGGTTAGATAGTGAAGCTTTAAGATCGTATTTGTACAATAGTTTTTGTATTTTGTTACTGGTGTTGTTGTAATATGTTAACTTTCTGTATTGGTTGTTTGTGTTTTTGGTGTTGTGTGTAAGAAGTGATATGTTGTCAAGTAGTGTTTTTTGTGTATGTTTCTTAATTATTTTGTCTATTGTGCTGAGGGGAAATTGATTATGTTGCTGTTAGCTGTTTTATTGTGTTATATTCAAGCTGTAGATGTGTAGATGATAGTGGAAGTGATAATGCTCTATGTATTAGGGAGTGAAAAGCTGCAAATTTGTTGTTGATACTGTGATTTGAGTTGAAAGGGATTATTATGCCTGAATTGGTTGGTTTTCTGTAGATTTTGAAATCTAGTTTGTTTGAATTGTTTTTGATTATTGTCAGATCAAGAAAATTTATTTGATTGTTATTTTCTATTTCTATTGTAAAATGTATGTTTTTAGTTAAGCTATTAATATATGAATGTATTATATGTAGTGGGTTGTTGTTAGTTAGTATTTTTTCTTCGATTGTATTGAGAAAAATGTTTGCTAGGATAGTTGAGCTTGATGCTCCCATTGGTAGTCCATCGGTTAACCTATATGTTTTTTCATTATATGTGCAAATTGTTTTTGAAGTGAGAAATTTTGCAATTTCTATTATGTTCTTTATTTCTTCAGTGTCTATGTTTAGTGTTGATAATGTATTTTGTAATGCAGAAATAGTTTCAGGTATAGGTATGTTTGTGTACAAGTTGGTGATGTCGAAGGAGATCATCGTATCGTTAGGTTCTATTTTAATATTTTTTAGAGTGTTTGTTAGTTCTATAGAGTTGATAGTTGTGTGTTTAGGTGTAATTTGTTTTTTGTTAATATGTTAGTAAATAATTTATCCAGTTTATATGTTGGTGAATCGGTTGTAGATACAATGAGTCTTATGGGGATGTTCGGTTTGTGTAGTTTGGGAAGGCCATATAATTTAGGTAACTGAGGGTTCATTGGAATTAAAGTGTTGTATATGGGATTATATTTGTTAATTGTTATTATAGTGTTTTCTATTGTGTCTTTAGTGCGTTTTATTAATTTGTTGAGGGTTGTGTTGGTGTTGATGTCAATTTCTGTAAAATTATTGGTCTTTATGTAATCTTGTATTTTGTTGTTATATTCTTCTTTTTGTAGAAATACTAAACCTGCTTCTTTATCTGCTGTTGTTACTGTAATGTTGTTATTTTTTATTTTATTTTTCAGTCCTTTTATTATTTTCTCCTCGGTTGTTAGGTTGTGTGGAGATTTTCTTTTAATGTAGTTCAACATATAAAAAAAGTGATGACTAAAATCTTATTGTTTGGATATTGAGTTGGTTGGCGTTTTGTCTCATAAGAACCAATTTTAGTTTAAAAACGACGCTGTACGTGTTAATATTTTTCTAGAAAGAATGGTTCACCGATGTTTCGTAGATGTGATAGGATTTAATATTTTTCCATAACAATACTACTAGTGGCAACAACAGCACGGGGCGACTAAACCAAGCAATTCTCTAGCGTTAATGTTTTTTTGTAATATTTTAATTCAACGTCATAGTGTGTCAAACACGGCTTCCTTTTTTAGCTATTATATAGTTTGATTCACTTATTATGACGATGTCTACTGCAGCGTTCTTTGCTGTTACTTCTAGTACATTATGAGCAGCCACCGATCTGTCTACGTTAGTCTACAAAATTCTAAACATGTTTGAACTTTACTGCTTTTTTGTACACCGCTCAGCTCATTGAATCTATTGCATGTTTGGCAGTATCACATACTAGACAGAACCATTTTTTTTTTGCATTTTTTTGCTACACATTTCTTGTATTTTTTCTTACCAGTAGCACTCTTCTTGCACTCTGCTTTGATGTGTTTAAATTTTTGACAAATAATTGGTGTGTGCTTTAATATGACGTCTTTGTTTGGTTTAGCATTTTTATAATAATATAAAATAATTGTCTAATGTACCAACTTAGCTTGAGTTTTGGCACCACGTGCATTGTTGTTTTCTGTAGACAATATGATGGTTGTTAATTTCATGGCCGCTTCTTACTTAATTTCTATAACAAGTAGTTAGCAGTTGTTCTGGTAACGGTGGTTTTCCAAAAATGTTTCTTAGTTGGTTTCTTTGCATTACCATTAAGAGCACACTGTTAACGTGTGCTCAGCATTGTAAAATTTTTCTTGACAGTAACTTCAGTTTAAATTTAAATCCAAATAAAGTTTTAATGAACAACCCACAATTATGAAACAGCCGCCGATAATTTTACTTACAAAACTTGACAGCTTATATCTTGTTTTTATTAAAAACACATTTACATTTTGTTTGCAACATTTTGATACATACAAGCTTTGTATCAGATAATTGGCTTTGATAGATTAGAGTTTCACAAAAAAATTCTACTGTTTTGATGTAAGATTCTAGGTAGACTTCAAATTAGACAAAACTATCAGTAAATGTATTAATGTGTACTTAACTTAAACCTGTGTCAAGCAAAAAGAAGAACATGCCACTTATGCCAACTGCAAAGGATTTTGTCCCAATAAACTTTATAAATTGTACAGTATATCGAAGACAAGACTGAAGCTTGTTGTTTACTAGAATTGCCACCTATAATGCAAAAACAAAAAGAACAGTGCTTAAAATCTTAACAAAAAAAAAACTTTACCAGAGAAAGCAATAACAACAACAACACCGTTATTAAGATTTGTTTGTATTTCTTGATAATCAAAACTTACTACTTGAATGAATGGTAAACAATGAGCCTCCAGAAAGTGTTAGTGTTTAGTTGTTGACAAAAATATTCTTTTTTATTGAAATAAAAATAAAAGTAAAACCCACATCACTAGTGGCGGTGATAACGTGAGTCTGTTACTAAGTACATTTATGTATACCTTATAGTACCTACTTAACTAAGTTTAATTACTCTTTTGTTTTTGAAATTTTGTTCTGCAACTTTTTACCTTTGTTTATTCTGATTGTAACATATGCCTTAAGACTGAGCCCATATTAATCTGGTTTAATTTTTAACACTATTTTTGTCGAGAAGTTGAGCTTTTTTCCGAGAAGCAAGAAGACTTTACAACTTCTGAAAACCAAGATGTAAAATTAATGCAATCTACTAGTGCTTACATATGGTGCACAAACATAAACTATTAGCAAGAAATGTATAGACAAGCTAGTAAAAAAACACAGGGCAACTGAAAATACCAAAAAAGACTAGAGTGGAGGCCGCATAATACATTCTAAAACTTTAATTGCAATTTTTAAGGCACAACGCACAATACAAAGATTAACGCTATAACAACATTTTACTGCAGTGACGGCCATAGCTGGGTAAAAGACTGCAAGAAAGGCCGCTAATGATATGGAAACAAGTTGCACAAAACCAATAAAGATGGATACATATGGGAAAGGCTTACATCCAACAATAAATCAACCTAGATTGATTGATAGATAGATAGATTGATAGATACCGTTATGGCTCTTAAGTTGCAGCTATCCCGCCATTGTTTTCTACACCGCTTTTGCAGTTTTGTTTGTATTTATATGCTACTACTACTAAGATATCCTCAAAACCTAGTAACAGTATTACATTTTCATAGATAATATTACAAAAATCAAACTCCAGCATTGATACAGTTACCCTTTATTTTAATTTTTGCTGTTTACAAGTTGTGCAAAGCTAATAGCACCTACTGACTAGTACTTTTTTCTAAACTCATACTGCATTGATAAGAACTTTTTTGCAGCTTTAATTATATTTGTCATTATATTTTCAAGTAGTTTTTTACCTCAAATACTATGCAGTAGTTTAAATAAACGCCACTACTTGACATTATGCATTTTTTGGTATACAGTTTTAGTAAATTATCTGGATGGTGCTCGCATAAAAGCAGACTAGAAATCTTCTTTGTCAAAATTACTTAATCAAAATTTTCTCAATTTTTAGTGGTAATACATCTATCCATTCGTTATGCATTCTTTAAACAGGGTTATCACTAATAATTGCAATAATCTGTGTCCACGGATGGTTATAATGTTTTTTTTTTATCTTTACTATTAATAAAAATCTTTATCAACAAAGCTGCAGATTGTCTTGATTTTCTTTGCTGATTATTGATCTTGTGTCTTCTTTTTTAGGTGCATTCTCCTAACGGAGGTTAGCAATCATCATAGCGATATTTATTTTGAAAACTGCAGCTCTAAATAGTTCCACCAAAGTTTTTCTATACTATTCCCGGAGGTTTTTTAGCCAAGATGTTTTGCGGCGTCCTACGGATCTATTTTCCTGTATCTTTCCCTGCATAATTAGTTGAAGAATTGAGTACCTTTCTTCTGTGCCCCAAATACTCAAGCTTTCTTTTTTTGATTGTAAGTAAAAGTTTTCTTTCCTTGTGCGTTCTTCGTAATACTTCTTCATTGCTTACAAGGTCCATCCAGAGTATTTTTAGAATACGACGGTAGAGCCACATTTCAAATGATTCGATCTTTTTTATGTTGTTTTTATATAGTGTCCATGCTTTCATACCATACAATATATAAGTCAAAAAGATATAACATCGCACCATTCGTATTTGCAAGGCTATATCGAGGTTTCTATCTACAAAAAAATTATTCATTTTAACGAACGTTGCTCTTGCTATCTCTATACGTTTATTAATTTTGCTGGTCTGGTCGTTGTTCTCCTCTATTCGTGTTCCCAAGTACTGATAGCTTTTCACTGTTTTTATTATGGTAATATCTATTGCGACGGCTGGGATATTAATAGAGTCATTGTTTTTAAATACCATAATTTTAGTTTTATTCAAATTCATTCTTAGTCCATAGAATTGGCTAACAGTATTTATGTCTACTAGCACTTTCTGAAGATCTTGGATGTTTGTTGCTATTATCGCGGTATCGTCTGCATATCAAATGTTATTGATAGTTTGCCCGTTTATAACTATTCCCCCAGAGTCTTTGCTAATGGCTTCCTTAAATATGATCTCTGAGTACATATTAAATAGGACTGGCAATAGTATGCAGCCTTGTCGAACACCTTGGCGGATTTCTAATTCCCCAGAGTCATGTTCTTCAACAGTTATTTGGGTTTTCTGATTCCAATACAAGTTTTTTATTATTCTGATGTTTTTTCTGTTGTGTTATTTCCATTAAGTGCTCGTGCTTAACTTTATTGAAAGCTTTCTTGTAGTCGATAAATCCGATGTATAGGTCGACGTTCATATCGAGACATTGTTGTATTATGACATTCATGCTAAATAACGCCCCTCTTATACCTAAGTTTTTACAAAATCCAAACTGTGCCTCGCTGACATCCGCTTCTAGTTTCTTGTTTATGCAACTATGAATAACTTTTAAGAACACTTTCAAAGTATGAGCACTCCCTTGCGTTATGCTTTTTTGGTATAGGAATAAAAGTTGATTTAAGCCATTCTTGGGGTATGATTCCGGTTTTATAGATGGTATTATATAGATTTACTAGCATGTTCAACTTGTCGTCATCAATTAATTTGAGGAGGTCTACTGGTATCTCATCTGGACCTATTGCCTTCTTATCTTTTGAGTTCTTAATATCATGGCTTACCTCTTTGGCAGTTATAAGGGCCCTTTCTTAGTTTCTTGTATAATTATCTTATTTCTAGTGTCATCGAATAGTTGTTGTATGTATTCCTCCTTGATTTTTTTCTCTATGTCCATTATAATGTTTCCGTTTGTATCCTTTATTAAAACATTTTGTTTTTTTCTTTCTATGCCAGTAAACTCTTTAACCTTTTTATGTAGATTAAATGAATCGTATCTTTGTTCTAGTGCTTCTATCTCTTCGCACTTTTGTCTAATAAATGTTTTTTTGGCCTCTCTAATTTTTTGTCTTATTTGTTGTTGAATCTCTTTGTATGCATCCCTATTCTGTCCTTTGTATTGTTTCCAATTTTCCATTAGAATCAAGATTTTATCAGTCATCCATTGTTCTTTAGGAGACCAAGTACTGCATTTAAGTTCATTCTTGCTTTCATCCAGCAAGGTTTCTTTAAGGTCTTTACATGTCTTGTTTACGTCTCTGTTCTCTACGCCTCCCTGTATGAGTTGATTGAGTTTCTTGTTGATATTTGTCTTTACCCTCTGTCTGATTTGTTCTTCCTGGAGCATAGTTGTATTTAATTTAAGTTTTTGATAGTTTCTTTGGACCTTCTTTAGCTTAACTTTTAGGGTGGCTATAATAGGGTTGTGATCAGAATACACATCTGCCCCTGGATACGCTTTAATTGTGCTAATAGCGTTTTAATATCTTCTGTTAATTAGGATGTAATCTATTTAGTTCCGTACTACTTTATCTGTTATGTTTGTAATGATCATGTTTCTAATCTGAGAGAACTCAATGAGTCTTTATCCCCTCTTATTTCTCTCCCCTAGACCATATGGGCCTACACATTCATCTACACTTTCTTTCCTGATTTTTGCGTTAAAGTCCCCTAAAACAATGGTAATATCTAAGCTTATGACTATTTTCATAATTTTGTTTAGATGGCTGTAGAATTCTTCTACTTCTGTTTCGTTTTTATCTGCTGTAGGTGCATACACTTGGATGATGTTAATTGTGCTTGCATGAGATCTAAGTTGTACCATTATTACTCTGTTTGATAGGTTCACAACTTTCAAGACAGTCTTTTTGATATTTTGTGACACTATTATGGCCACTCCGTATCTATGTTGCGCATCATTGCCTCCTGAATAATACATGTGATAGTTATTGATTGGATATTCTCCACAGTCTGGCCATTGAACGTCACTAATACCTAAGATCTCTATATCCATTCGTTGCATTTTCGTTACTAGGTTGTGTATTTTTCCGGGTTGGTATAAACTTCTACATTCTATGATCCTATTCTTTTGGAACATTTATTGATTTTTTTGATTCCGTCATTCAAGGCTTTCCCCCGGAGATCCAATTTAGGGAATTGATACTCCGGATAAATTAGAATTGAATTAAGTCATCATGATAATTTTTTCCTGAGTATATCCACAGAGATCTTTAATGTAGTGGTTTCCCGTTGCCTTCTACATCCTATGCCGTTGTCCTATCTTTCAGATCATCCGTCTTTGGGGGATGATACTTATCCTGGCAACGACTCGGTATATAGCCTTAATTCTCCACGTTGGCTAAACCGCTTGGAGAATGGGTATGGGACGGAATTAATGGGAAAGTGTATGTTAAGTGATGGGAAGTTTAGTTGGAACATGGTTTTCTCCCGGGATGTTGATTAGGAGTAGAGCTATCCTTTACCGGGATTGTAATGGATTCTCTACCCGTTACATGTAATAAACAAGTTTCTATTATTTAATTTTATCTGCCATTATTTTTTTCAATAATTTTTTAGCTCTATACAATAACCACAGTGGCTGGTATGATGATGATTTATCCACTTTTTGCAGTTTTTATGAATAAACACTATCACTGGACTTGGTTTGGCCGTAAGAAATTACGGCCAAACTATAAGTTTTTTTTTTCAGGGTTTTACTACTTACATCTTTTATCTTGTCAACTTCTAATTGAACGTTTGTTTTGCCTTCTTAAAACTAGGCTATTTCTACTACTTTCTCTCACTCTGGCACATAGATGATTCTATTAGTTTTTGCCATTCGATAGACCCCATGAATCATTATTACACGTTGCTGAAGATTTTTTCCAGACATTTTTTTTTGTTTCCCGTGCTCTTCCTTTGATCATTACCATATCTCTTGGTTGATAAATCCTGGCAGCGTTGTTGCGTCGTGGGTAGGGTTGTTGCCGGTAGGTTGCTTGGCGTTGTCGTGTCTTTTGCAGCCTTCTCTTCGTATTTTTGTCATTCCTGTCTTGGTCAGGTTTATCCCAGCCTCCTGGTTGTTTTAGAGCTTGTCCTAGTAATAATTGGCTTAGACTTTGTCCGGTGGCGGCGTTGTTTTTTTCTGGATGTTGTGAAAAACAGCCAGGGTAATGACTTCCTCCCAGTGTTTGTGCGGGTTTTGCTCCAGCAGCGCTCTTACGCTTTTCTTCAATTCCGCGTGCCTACGTTTGACAGGGTTATATTGTGGGTGATACGTAGCCAGCGTCTAGTGTACGCATTTCCACTTCCTCACCAAGTTTTCAAATGTTTTGCTCTTAAACTGGGTTCCGTTGTCCGATAAGATAACTTTTGGATACCCGTTGCGGTGAAATATCTTCTCTTCTAGTAATTTCGTTGTGGCTTTGCTAGTTGCGGCTGGCACCGGTATTGCCTCTACCCAACTCATGTCCATAACGGTAAGCGCCAGTTTGTTTCCCGACTGGTGGCGTCGAATGGACCAATATAATCAATCGCTATTTTTTCCCAGAGTGCGCTTGGTGGGTGCGATTGTAGCGGATTTCGGTAGAGTAGTATTCTTTTAGTACCTTTTGTTGAGCTGAGGGTGGTACAACTAACTGGTTATGTCCTGCCATCGTCTGTAGGAGCTCTCCCGCTTCGCCCAACTTGTACTCTACGTCGATCCCGTCTGGGACATCAGGGTCATCTAGCGTGGCTCGATATTGTCGCATAATTTCTTGTGTTTGGGGACAATCAACTTGTGCAGCGACCACTAACTTGGCGTTAGCATAAGTTGATTTGTCTAGCCATACTAACGGATTGTTATCAGTCCTCAGGGTAAATGGAGTATCTTCCAAGTAAACCCGGTAATTCTTAACAGCCCAGTAGATGGCCATATATTCTAGCTCGTTTGAGAGAAACTTAGCTTGTCTTTTGGTAAGTTGTAAGCTGCTGTAGGATATTATGTGTTTTGATTCGCTCTCTTCCTGGTAAACCAGTGTTACACGCATCTGTTTGTAACACAAATGGCAAATCAGGTCTTGGGCAAGCAAGTCTCATCGGTCGGCTCATTAGCTCCTATAATTCCTGGAATGCTTTGTCAGCGTTTTTGGTCCAGCGGTATGGTTTCTTGGGCCCTTGTAGGTCCATGAGTGGCCCGGCTACTTTTGAGAAATTCAGCACATATTTTCAGAACCACGTGCAAATTTCCAAATAACTTTGCAGTTGTTTCTGGGTCTTGGGGACTTCAAAGTCGGTGATGAGCTTTAAGTGATGTTCCAGTGATAGGTTTCCCTCGGCGGTGACCTGGTGCTTAAGGTATTTGATGGACTCTCGACCAAACTCGCATTTGGCTAGTTTGCGCTTGAACCCGTGCTCCTGGAGTCTTTCCAACACGCGCCGTAGGTGGTCTAGGTGGTCGTTGTAATTGTCCGAATACACCAAAATGTCATTGAAATACACCAACACAAATCTACCTAATAGTCCGGCTAGCACTCGCGACATCAGTTTCTGAAACGTGGTTGGGGCGTTTTTATGCCCAAACGGCATCACCCAAAACTGATACGTGCCGCCGTCGGGTGCCGCGAACGTAGTGTAGTGTTTATGGGCCTCCTCCATAGGGATTTGCCAATATACCGCTTCAAGATCCATCTTTGTAAACACTTGCGCCGTGCCAAGGTCTTTCAGTGTTTCGTGTATTTTTGGAAGAGAGGCGACTTCATCCTTGGTTGCCGCGTTAAGTTTGCGATAGTAGTAGTACAACCGGTGTACAGTACTCACTGGTGCTTTGCTCGATTATGCCATTGGCGAGTATGTCTTCTATTTGTTTGTAAATAGTGGACTTCTTAGCCGCATTAAAGGAGTACCGCGGAGATCGCGCCGGAGTCAGGTCTTTAAGTTTGATTTTATGAGACACTGTGTGCGTGGTTGTCGGAACTATACTGTCGGAAAAGATCGCATGTGAGCCAGGGGTTTCCCAGTAACTTCTTCTCCCAGATGTGGTGCTACCAGAAATTTCACTTTCTGCGTCGTCACTCCGATGTAGACACTGGCGGTGACCTTTCCGTCGATTTTTAGAGTTGCACTGGGGTTGGTCTGGCTAACGTCGTATGCTCCAGGTTCAAAGCCCGGCAGTTTCAACCGCGTAAAGTTCTGACTAGGGCTTGCTCAATTTCTCTCCGACACGTATTTTTAATCTTGGGAGAGAGTCGTGGTTTCCTGTAGCCTCTACACATTCCAGGGTTGTCTCTCTTTGTGCGTTCTTACGCTTTTGCCCTTGCTGGTATGGATGGGTTTGCAGGGACGGAGTTTACTTCTTCTCCCATTTTTCGGCCCTGTTTGCGTTTTCCTGACGGTTGTTAATCTGTTTGGTGAGTTGTTGGGTCTCCAAAATTCTTTCACAAATTTAAATAAATAAAGCCATACTGATGAGAGATAAAACCTCGAAACGCGTATATGGATGTTTTTAGTTTAGGATAATTTAATTTTTTAATGTTACTATTAAGTAACGTTCTATAAAGAAATGTACAGTAAAAAGCATCACGATGTTTTATATAAGATAAACAAATAAACTTCCTACATTATTTTGAATATGTTGTCCAAGTTCATTAAATTACTGTATGGTATTTTAGATTTTCTTTGTAGGTTTTTTTCTTAAGATTTAAATTATATCTTTTATCTCAGATTGTAAAGCGCTTTTCTGACGTTTGTTATCCTTATAAATGCTTAATTTTACTGAAATATTGCTAGCAAATAATGGTTTTATTTATTACTCATTTTTTTTTAATAAATTTATTGGTGTGAAATAGTAACTAATAATTTATATTTTAATGTTTTATGCTACATATAATAATAATAATAATAACTTTATTTATAGTATAAAATATACATAAAAAGGCAAGATTCAGTATTAAACTGCTCTTCCACCTAACCTTTACATGAAACTAAAATGTTATTCGTTTTGTTTTGAAAAAAAATATTTATATTAGCAGTTCTTTTCAATAAATCCTATTCAATATAAATATAATTAAATAGACGCTAAATGTCCTAATTAGCAAGTTTCATATAATAAAATTCCTTGAATAAATGTTTAAAATTAATTAAAATTATTACATTAAAATGCATTCAGCATAAATATAATGCGATTGTGTCTACTACTACTACGACTACTACTGGCAAACGAATTAGCTTCAAACTATTTCAACCAGAGTTCCAATTACAGCCAGAGTAGTTTAAAAGTTTGTACATGTGTTAATTAAATAGTGATAAAAACTTTGTTTTCAAATTTTCTCAGTTACTACTGATTTTCGCTTATTAACTCTTTAACGAAGTTGGATGCACACATCAACTACTAAATCAACATTTTCAAACTACGAAAACCTACGGTAACGATTGTATGTATTAATATTAAATTGGGAAGTTTATATTAATATACAATACCAAGTCTGATAAGTAATTATTATTGCAAATTAATTTAAATATGTTATATCGTTGGTAAAGCTAAGGATCGATTAAAACGTATGTGAGTCCCAAATTCATACTATTTTTTTCATTATGTCGCATTTTTTTCTGGAAATATTTTTGTGTTTCTAGAAACAAATTATAATATGTAATTATAAAACCATTCTTAATATTTTATATTTAATTACTCTCAAAGAATATAAAATATAAATAGCAAAGTTTTACTGCAGATTAAAGTTTTACCAACAAACAAGTTAAAATTTTGTATAGTAACTTCTGAGTCAATACCTAAAGATGATGTAGAGTATATAATTTATTTTATCAGACCCCATTTTTACTAGAGTGAGGTTTTACATATTGTGCATTTAACAATTGCTAAATAGAGCTCATTAATTTTTTTATTTCTATTTTGTTTAAATATATCTAAACTGGCTTTATTTAATTTTTATCACTCTCAATATTTACTCTTTAGTGTGATCTCATTTTTTTTAATTTTTAATTAACCTATAGAATTTTAAAATTGCTTACTTTTATCTACAATCTAAAAAACGTTTGTGTTTTATAAAACAGGAAGGTTTTGCCAAAAAAGCTATATTTACAATAATTTGAGATATTTTTTAATTTGAACTGCTTTACTAAATAATTTTTTGCATAAATAAAAAATCAAATTATTGCAAAACTTCAAAATAGTTCTTAACAAATAAATTTCTTGCAATTATTTGAGTCAAAATGTTTTAAAAGTGGCACTAGACAACATTTTGGATAGGTTTACATGAAATAACTTCACAAGTTTTACAAATAAACTTCACTATTTTGCCGTAGTTTTTGTAAAAATAATTTCACAAAAAGTTTTTTGAGATTCAATTTCCATGGTTAAACACAGTCTCATTTAGAAGAAAAATAGTACATGCATAATTTCGTACATAATTTTTTTAACTTTTACCTAGAATCCCTATAACACGAGAAAATTGATAACGCATTTTTGGCTTTTTTTTTCTGTTACCAAAAATATGGTTTTTGAATTTTTGAAAAAGGTAGAACATTAGAAATATTTCTTGTTTTTAAAAGAATGCAAAATATAGAATAATTGATACATTTATTTTTGGAGTAAATACAAAAATTAACATTATTGGCTGCTATTTTTAAACATATAAACTAAACGCGCACATATGACAAAGCTATATACTGTGGTAATCAGACACAACATCAAGTACAATGTGGCAATAAAACCACTTTTTAGCGTACGGTAACCAAACTAAGTAAAATACAAAGACTAGCATGTATTCTAATACCAACAGCAATGAAACACAGCGGTAGCCAGCTAGTTGCGATGATGGAAGTCAGACAAGCAGTTTATCAAGGCTTGCAGACCGAGAACAACAATTTGTTACAAAAAGAAAAGTTACTAAACATACAATTTCTAAATACATAGTCAATGAAACCAAATGTTATGTCTCAGGTTTCAAAGTGCAGACAGCTGTTATTAAGTAGGGCGCTAGAAACATAATTGAGTTGTGACAATATTTTAACAGGCCCATAACCGTCATATCCAACAGTCAAGCGGCACTACAGGCGATACGTTTGTTAGTAATCAAACTCAAAATGGTTATACACAGTCTGAAGGCATTGGCAAACAATAAGGTTATCTATATGTCGCAGTAGAAAATTGTGTGTAAGCTTCTGCGCAGTAAGCGTATGGATTGCTTTCTGTTTTTTTTTAATATTTTTTAGGAATTATTTCTATGAAAATCTGGGTAAAAAAGTATCCTACGACACCGTGCTTCCGTGTGACCACGGCGTTACTCTCTTAATCAGGTGACGACTTGAGCTTCCTGTTCTCTCTAGGGAGGCTCCACTCTGCTTCCTAAATATCTATAGTTTTGTCTGTTTTTATTGCTAGTTGTAGAAGCCCGTTTATTTGTCAGAAAGGCTCCGTAGGTTAAACTTTTTTCTACTAACCATTTGCCGATTTTTGGCAAAACTAATCAGGGTTACGTCTTTGAAGTCCACAGCATACTGCCAAAAATTATGCTTTGTGAAACTTCTATACTAGAACGTTGTTTGAGGTACCAAGAATCTGCCTTTGGTTTCTTGTAGTTTTTGGTTTATTATGTTAACAGTTTTTTCATGGTATTGAAAAAGCAAAAAGGTCCGTATAAAAGTTTTTTGTCTTTTTTTCAGAGGTGTTCCAGCAGTACTGAGCAGTTCTACCACTATTTCCGTGTTTTGTTTGGCTACGGTTTTTATAATCTCTAGGGAAATACTGTAGAAAAATTTGTTTGGCTATGTCAAGCAATTGTTGTTTGTAGTTTAGTTTTACCGGTTTCCGGACAACCCGGATTTGCCCGTAACCAGTTTATAGTTTATACTCCAGATATCTTGGTCAACTTTTTCACAAAGTTTTGACCAACAGTTTTTTTTTTAAAACCGTAATGACTTGTTTTAAATTTTCATTTTATTACTTGTATACTGCACCAAGCTTTGTTGTGTTTTGCTCATTTGGTGCTAGTCTGTTTGTTTTTTCTAAACTTTGACTTTGCACTTTTAACGCAGGGCAGCGATGTTTTTAATCTACCAAAAACTTGTTTTTTTTTTTACTTTGGCGTTTTTATTTGAAATAGTTTTGTTGCATGCATAGGTGTCTATTGACACCTCTGATAAAAGCAATTTACCCTGGCATTTAAACTTTTTCTTTGTGGGTTTTGAGAATATGGATGTTAATTTTTCCTTGGAGTGCCACTCTCTAGTCAGCTTTGTTTTTAAATTTTTATTTTTTTTTTGTATGAAAATTTCCGCATCTATATTGGTGACGGTTGGTCATTTAGGGTTGAACTTTAAAATTTTTCGGTTAAGTTTGGAGACCATGGAAAGGTTTATATGCTCTTTTTTGCATATTTGTCTGTAGATGACTATAGCCGCCGTTCACCTGTTGCGGTTTACCTGGACAATTTTTATGATGGTTTAAAAGAAAATTTTCTGTTTTGTCTTTTAACTTTTATTAGAAGTTTTTTATACCCTGGGCACGTCATGTCATCAGTTTTGTAACCCCTTTACGGTTGGTTGTTTTTGACGTTCTCCTTTCTAAGTATTGTATAATCCCCGACTTATTTGCGATTGCTAACACTATTTCTTGTTTGGTCATTGTTTTGTTGACAAAAAACGACAGAGTTTTGGTTTGAGTTTGCACAAAACTGCACCTGTTTTGTTTGTGCTATTGCATCTTATGGCGTAGCTACCGCCATTTATTGTGGCAACTTCAATTAATACGTTTTTGGTCTTTGTTTTCTTTATTGTTTTATTTTAAGTACGTCGATTCTTTTTTTGATGTCTTTGACCATGTCATCGTAGGATTTGCCTTCCGTGTGTTTTTTTGTCTCTTACGTCCATTTAGACGGTTTTTGATCTTTAGTCTTCTTACCACAGGCAGTATTTTCATCACCTTTGGCGGTACTTTTTTTGCTCTTTACGCTGCAGATGTTAACTTTGGCGTCTGTGTTTTTGTATACGTCTCTACCATCTTACAAAATTTGTGATGCTTAGCTCAATATACATTTGAGTGGCTAAGATTTTACATTCATTTTTCTCTTAATCCTTTTATAGTTTAGACAATTATTTATATAATTTGTCTTTTGCATCCATGGCTTCTACTTGTGATATTGTTTTTTCTTGGCTTTTGATAACTGAGCCATCCAAGTTGTAAAACTTTGTAGTTGTTGTAATTTAGCCAAATTTAATTAAATTATCTATTTGCATATTTTTGTAGACTAAGCATTTTCTTGTTGTTTGATTCCAGTCATAGGACCTTATTGCTACACCCACTATCTTTAAAATGGGTTGCCTTGCTTGATTGAAGTATTCTGGAATTTATCAATGAATCTTTTGTCGCCTAAAAATTTTCTATATAATTGTCGGTGTTTAGCAATTTCTATAGTGTGCATAAATGACTTTTTTTATTGTTTTGTTTTGAGGTATCTGCCACTACTGTTTCGTATTTGAGTTTGTTTAGATCTTGCATTGTGTTGTTCTCTAGCACTATTGCTTCGATTCTTTTGCCTGCCAGTCCGATTTTCATATCAAGCATCCTTTCTAGTAAACTTTTTTAAAAATTTTCTTTTTGTTGTCTCATTGTAATTCGTATTCAATTTCATGTTTGTTGTCGTTGTTTTTGTTGTTATCGTTGTCTTCAGAATTGTTTGCGGTACCTTCCTAGGTATTATTTTTATTTCAATGTACTATTTCTACTTTGCATTTTACAGGCAGTGGCATATGACGTAACCTAACCTAGCCTAACCTACTTTGGAGTCTACCAAGAGTCCTTGGACAATCTCTCTACCCTGGCAATGTAGCAAATTTATTGAGCGAGTGCTAGGCATACAATACACAACGTGAAGGTTTCTTTAAAAAACTTTTTTTTAACACAAGTTTTTTTTTGGAAAACATAACCTAACTATTAAAAACTTATAAAAATAAATTTATTTATTAAACAAAACTATTAAAGGAGCTATTCGTATTTATGTACATAAAAAATCACACACAGACACATGCCAGGTCCTGAGTTAACTGTCAATTTTTGCTTACATTAATTAAGTAAAACACTATGTAGAAGCAGAAGAAAAGTTGTTTCAAATTATAGCTAGATTAGATATAAAACTTTAAAAACTGCTTGATATCTTTGAACATCAAACTTTTGAAAAACGATCAAATATCAATAAATAAAAAATAACAACACTTTTAAAGATTTTTTTTTTATATTTCAAGGCAGAGAAGCCTGAAAAACAATAATCCATTTTAGAATACTTCTAGAAAAACTTTTTAGATTTAATTTAAAACTTTATATTTTCATCCAGGCCAAAAACTAAAGACTGATCACTGCAAAGCAAATCCACCAATCACATTTTAACTGCAGTAAATCTACCAATCACATTTTAACTGCAAGACAACCTCTACCAACTTTTAAGACCAACCAGTAACAATGCTCAAAGCTCCACTGCATGAGAGCGGTGTATTTTACATGTGCAAAAACAGTTTTACTTATAAAGGAGGAGTCTTGTTCCTCCAACCCCTGAAGAAGTAGAGCCCTACCGCCTAATCTGTGAGTCAAACACCACGTGTTTTCCGAGCAATCTGGCATCCATGCGATCTACACTTTGTGCCCAGGCATTAGTCTTACACTTAAACTGCTAACAAGCGTTTACTCTGCAGTTATATGCAATGCTTATTTGAGATACATTACTACTGTTAACAAAATTTGTAATTTTGTAAAATGAAGTAAAACAACGTTTACAAATATTTACAAATATAATACATGAATTCAAAACGACATTGAAATTCTAATCGAAGATAAACAACTTGATGCACAACAAACGGACTTTACACTTTTTAAGAAAAATTCTCCTAACAATAATATGAGCACAAGTCATTCAAGTGATTCAAATAATTCATGCACTTCAAATAATAATATATCAAGTATTAATCTACTTACAATAAACTTATTATCATTTAATGGTTTATATGATGAGTGGATCTTATTCAGAGACACATTTAAAGCATTAATAAATAACAACAACAGCTTGCCTATTATTCAAAAATTTTACTACTTAAAATCAGCACTTTGTCAAGAAGCTTTGCAAGTTGTCCAGTCACTCAAAATTTCAAATAATAATTACAATATTACCTGGAAACTGCTCAAATAACGTTATGAGAACAAAAAGTTAATTATTCAAGGCCACGTCAAGGCATTATTTGATCTTCTAAACATTCAGAAAGAATGTTATAGCTAATTAAGACAATTATGCGACGGCATTTTAAAACATCTTAGAGCTTTAGATGCAATTGTCAAACCAGAGAACACGTTAAATTCAATTTTAATTTGTTAGGAACAAAGTTAGGTCCAGTTACCCAACGCCAGTGATGAGAAACTGCTAACAACAACAATAGTTTGCCTACAATAAATGATATGACAAAACTCCTTGCTGATCGTTGTCAACTCACATTTAGCTACATTTATTCAACCATCATTCCCATCATGCAAGAGTCAACATGAAATCTACAAATGTCCATCATTTCTCAACTTATCAGTAAGAGATCGTCTCCAAAAAGCAAAAAAAATAAAACTTTGCACTAATTGATTAAATCTTAACCATTTTAGCAAAAAATGCAAGTCATCAAATTGTAAAAAATGCTCAAAGAAATACATTGCTTCACAGAGATGAAAAAGTAAACAATATGATTAGTACATAATCCAACGTAGAATCTACAACAGCCTGCGCATCAGGTCTTCATTCAATGCTTTGTACAAATACAGTTTTATTATCCACAGCAATAGTCATAATTACCAATCATGTAAGAAATGAACATACAGCAAGGGCTTTTTTAGATTCAGGCTCGCAAACACATTTTATTACCAGCAACCTATGCAACAAGCTTTACCTCAAATGTGAAAAGATTAACATAACAATTAGTGGCATCTGCCAAAAGATTACATCTATATCTGAGCAAACAACAATTAAAATTAAATTAACCTATAAAGGATATAAGGCGACATTGAAATGTCTAGTTTTGCCTAAGATAATAACAACTACTTCATCAATTCACATCAATATATCAAACTTAAATTTACCAACTACTATCAAACTATCAGATCCATCATTTAATGAACCACGTCCAATTGATTTGTTAATCAGCGCAAAACTGTTCTATTCATAATTATGTGTTGGCCAAATAAAGTTAGACAAAAATCAACCTATACTTCAGAAATCCAAATTTGGATGGATTATATCAGGGTCCATAATGGAAAAACCTCGTATGCAAAACTTCATTTTATTGTACTACAAAAGAGTTAATTTTTAAGCAAATTTTATCAAGCAAGGAACGTCTTTGTGAAGAACACTTCACTAACAATGTCACACATGATTGCAAAGGAAGATACAGTGGGAGACATCCTTTGATAAAAAATTATAAAACATTGGGACAATCTTATGATATTGCATTAAAACAATTCATGCATTTAGAACACAAATTGCAACTAAACCCACAACTTCAAAAAGATTACAACAAATTTATTGAAGAATACAAAACCCTTGGACATATGACAGTTAGTCATACTAAAGGTAATGGTTATTGTCTGCCACACCATGCAGTTATAAAGGCATCAAGCTCAACAACCAAAACTCGAGTTGTGATTGATGGATCATTTAAAACCACCAATGGTCAATCAATGACATACTGATGGTAGGCCCCTACAATTCAAGAGGATCTATTCACAATTCTTCTTTTTCTTTCGTACATTACAAATATGAGATAACAGCAGATATCGAAAAGATGTACAGACAAGTAATGGTACATAAAGAAGATCGACATTTGCAACAAATTCTTTGAAGAGATAACGCCAGTGAATCAATCAATACATATACACTAAACACTGTAACATATAGAAGATCATGTGCACCATTTTTGGCAATTTGTAGCCTCAGACAGTTAGCTACAGATGAAAGAACAGCATTTCCTAAGGCAAGTAAAGCTTTACTTTTACATTGTTATGTATGATTTCATAACTGGTACAGAAACAATTGAAGAAGCAACTTAATTGCAAACGGACATTACTACGTTATTATCTAAAAGACAATTTATTTTAAGACAACGGAAATCAAACAGTGACATTATTCTTAAAAACATTAAACTACAACACGATGATTTACTAAGTTTTGATAAACAAAGCATTGAAAAAACGCTCGGCCTAATGTGGAACCCCTACTATATCAAGTTAAGTTATGTGACACTAAAGAAAAACCAACAAAGAGAAATATACTTTCAATAATTTCTCAAATATATAATCCTTTAGATTTAATTGGCCTAGTCTTAATACGTGCCAAATTAATCATGCAACAATTATAGCAACTTCAATTAAACTAGGACAAATCAATTCCGATAAACAGTTACACAACCTGGTTGGAAACATATAAATCACTTTACGACTTAAAGAATTTAAGAATTCAACGCTTTATAAATCCTAATTACGATACACATGCATACAAACTTTATGGATTCTCAGACGCATTTGATCAATTCAATGACACTTTTATGCTCAAAAGCTAGGGTGGCACCCTTAAAATCAGTATCATTGCCAAGATTAGAGCTATGTGGCGCTTTAGTGTTAACACAATTGATGAGGAGAGTACAAAATACTATTAACATAGAGATTTCAAACATTTATTTTTGGACAGATTTAACTATATTGTTATCTTGAATTCATACAGATCCAAATAAACTTAAAACATACGTAGCAAACAGATTATCAGAGATTAAACAATTTTCATCAAAATTTACATGGATGCACATTCCATCAAAATCAAATTCAGCTGACATAATCGCACGAGTCAAATCACCATCCAACTTATTGGAAAACTTCTATGGCGGAACGGTCTAAAATGGATTCAACTTGACAAAGACAAATGGCCTATCATTAACAAACTTAAACTCAATACAAATAAAATAGAATAAGCCATGTCGGAAGTCAAACCCGTAACAGCACACATTGATGTATTTACAGTCACAATTCAGAACATTGATATCTTAACAAACTATTCATTATTCAGATAATTACAGCAAATTCTTGCTTATTGTCTAAGATTTGTCAAGAATGCACGCAACAGTCAACATGCCAAGCAAGGATTAACATTAGATACCAAAGAACTAAATCTTGCAACAGAAAAGATTATCTTCTTAACACAGAATAAATGCTTCAATGATGAAATACAAGCTTCATCAAAAAACAAAACTGTAAACACTAATAGTAAGTTGTTAAAACTCAATCCATATCTAGATAGCAATAGTTTACTACAAGTAGGAGGTCGATTAGAAAATTCAAACATAACACTAGACCAGAAACATCCATTCATTTTACCAGCCAATCATTACATAACATATTTTCTTATCATAGAAGAGCACATAAAATTACATAATTGTAAATAAGAGCAAGCGTTGATTTTGCTGGTCCAATTTAGTTTAAAGAAAGTAAACGACAAGGACGACCCTTGACAACAAAGGCTTATGTTTCAGTCTTTGTATGTATCAGCACAAAGGCTGTTCATTTGAATTTGGTGAACAATCTCACTACTAAGGCATTTATGGATGCCTTGAGACGTTTTATCTCACAAAGATATATATTTTCAGTATTACATTCTGACAATGGAACAAATTTTATAGAAGCTCATAACCAATTAACGGAGATCACAAGCTTCCTTCAAGCAAACCATGACGACATTACCAAAGAACTTGCAAATAAAAATATCACGTGAAAATTCATTCTACCTAGAACACTCTATTTTAGAGGAATATGGGAAGCAACAGTTAAGGCAATAAAACAACATTTTTATAAAGTTACACAAAACGTTGTATTGACATTCAAAGAGAGTTGTACACTATTAGCAGAAATAGAAGCTATACTTAATTCACAACTTTTAGTACCATTATTATCACATCCTAATAATTTGTTTCCTTTGACTTCATCCCATTTCTTAATAGGCGACTCACTACTTAATACTGTTGAATATAATTATGGTAATATTCCGAACACTAAACTATCATTGTGGCATCATTTGCAATCCATAAAACAACATTTTTGGAAAAGATGGTATAAGGAATACCTTCATCAGCTTCAGCAGAGAAATAAATGACACACAACATCTGCAGATATCAAAGTTGGAACGATGGTCATCCTAATAGAAGACAATGCACCTCCTTTTCATTGGCCGATGGGACGCATCGTTGAAATATTTCCTGGCAACGACGGAATTGTGTTTGTAGTGTTGATGAAAATATCCCAAAACAAATCAAATCAAATCGCAGTGTATTATTTCACAAATCGATGAAAAAAAAAACACACAGTAACAACTACTTAACAATATAAATACGTCAAAACAAAATTATAGTTTGCATTGTAAATGAAATAAAACTTTATTTTAAAAAGAAAATCCGACAACGGCCAAAATAATTGTACAGTTATTGACAACAAGTATAACTATCAGATCTTGTTTTGAGTTGGATAATTTTAACATCACAACATTCAAAAAGTTTAGAAGTTGTGAAATATGAGACACAAATCAGTACTATTACTAGTAAGCCAGCACTTTTTGTTTTTGATCAGCAGCACTCTGACACTAGAACCATAGACAAAAAACATCATCAATTTTGACAAAATTCAAGAAAACTATAAAATGTTTTTAAATTAAAACATATCTATGACGCCACAGCAAATAATGGCAACTATATCAAATTGCTCATAGAAGTGGAATTAATAGCAGGAAAGGCTATTGTTTAGACATACCTGATTTGCAACTGAATTTAGTTAGGGTCTGAGCAAAACCCCACAGTCCAAGGAACTCAGACTTACAAAAGTTAAAGAATGTTAATTGTTGACTTTGGAATTAAACTTACCTACCTACCTGACTGACTACAAATGGGAATTCTCAGGAAATCTTGTTAACTGTGCAAAATTAAACTAAATTTGATTTAAATCAGCTTTATTCCTAAAAGGATTATTTTTTCTTACTTAAGCACAGCCGCACATTGTTTTACAATCTACTTACAGAGCAACAATCAGTACTGTTTAACGCCAATAAGACAACACACATTTAATCTGCAATCACTTGAATAAGTTATATCTTGACAGCTTTACCAACTTAAATTAGGTGATGTAGCATTTTTATTGTATTCAAACAACAACATAGATTTGATTTTTTTGCAATCGGTTTGGCAAAATATCAGTTATAGACTGCCAATGCCAAGCTTTTTTAGCTAAAACTAAAAGAGAAACCTAAATATCCTAACAAGAGTAGCAAAACATTATATTTATTAAGACTACTGTGGTTAGCACCAATTAAAGTAGCTTTGTCGCTTTTTCAAAAAAATAAGCTTTACTACCTGTTTTAAGATGTACTTTATGCTGCAAGATCAATAAGAAACAAACTAGAACTAAGGTTGAGTTAATGATTTTAAAGTTGAATTAATTTATACAATGCTATCTTCTTGAATACGCAGATATATTGTATATCATATTAATTTATTATATGATGTATTCATATTGGCATAAATTATTTTTGATAAGAATTTTAATTTATCTCTGTTAGATACTTAGTTTAAAATAATTAAATTTGTAATAATTATTTTTTTATTATAGATATCATTTTTTTATAAATTAATGTTTTTTTTATTGCTCAATTGTATACTTTGTGTAAATCAATAATGTTTATTAGTCATTGGTAATTGACCTATGTAATAAAATTAATTTGTATTATTAACAAAAAAAAAATTAAACGTGTATTATATTTCAGGTGAGTTTCATCGCATTTGCAATCGATATAGTATATAATAATATTTAATTTAAACGTTTTGATGAAATCAATACTCGCTTGTCTAGACAGATGCATGCATAAACTATTTATGATTATAAAAAATTGATAAAACGTGTTATACGAAATATTATTTTCATATTTTAATTTAATAAAATAATATCGATTAATGCGAATGGTATGCGAAAAGGTAATTTGGCACCATTTATCTCTTCCTATTTAAATACAATGAACCCACTTGGTAATTTTTAATATGATAAATAAGTAATAAATTGTATGAGTGTGTATAAGAGCTGGCATTAATATGCGGTGCGTGAGTTAATTTATAATTGCGATAATAATCAATTTAAACTTATTTTTTTATATAATGTAAACTGTGTCGCATGTCGGCACAACATGCGCCATTTCTCTATAAAGCTCCGGTGAATCATCGTCCGGAGTTTCATTTGAGTCACCCCTCGTCCGGGTTTCCGGGGTGAGTTCGGTCTATTCAACAGGGGGGTATTCGAACATTACATTTTAGAGACCTGTTAATCTGTATTACACATTTCATAGCGCCTCTACTAAAGTCCGTGGTTTACTTCAAGTTTAGTTTGGGTTTACTTCCACAATTAGTTAAAATGTTCTATATATAAAGGCTTTGGTGCTGCATTCAAACCGAACTATTTGCTTAGAAACCACATGTATATATCATCGCTCGTTCGAGGGATGTGTATTTATAACCGATGCACATTTTCAATTTTAAAATTTCTATTTTAAAAGTGTACACAATAATGGTGATATTGTGGATGGTTGGAATGTTTTACATCGTGTAGGTGATGAATCAAAACACGTATCAAGTGTACAGTAGAAAATAAATGTAAGCAAGCAGATATAATATTGTTATTATATTATATATATAATAATAAAATGCATTACAAATATAAAGTAATAGCAAAATTAAAAAATATGCAAATTTAGGAATCTAGATCTGGTTTCTATAACATAAGTTCTAATAACAAATTAATTATTTGTAAGTTTGTAGATTTAAAAAATGTCGTACTTGAATGGTTTTACTCATCAAATATTTTGAATTATTGGATCTTCATACTTTAGTCTGCATGAGACAAAGTTAAAAGTAGAACGTGTTAAAAAAATTTAAATACAAAAATTTAAATGGATTTACTTATTTCAACATAAATAATTTATCTAATATCAATCGACTCTAGCCAAAACTATGGTGGACAAAGGGCGACGGCATTGGACAACTTAAAGGCTAGCTCAAACGACATTCTTTCCTGCACGTGATGCTCACTGATAGATAAGGAATAATGCTCTGACAACCAAGAGACACGACGGAATATCCGTTTTAAATGCCAAAAACTTTCTTTACCAAACATGAAATAAAGAACTTTCTTAGCTGGGTAGCAGAAGAAAAATTTACAATACTTCTCCGTTAATAACGCGAACAGCCACATAGATTTTGAGAAAACAAAAAAACAATAAGATATATCAAATACAAACAAGACACCATATAAACATTTTATCTATATTAACCCAAACAAGACTCAAAAAAAATATAAAATGGAGCTTTATAGGATTATACAAAACGATGCTCAGAGAAAAATATTAGTCTTATGTCTGGTAACATTTTATACCAAAATAACTAAATACAAAATTAGCGGTGTAGCTATTAAAGTAAACTTTAAAACAAAAAACCTATTGAACAACTGCTATAACATTTTGGAAAGAGTAATATATTTAATTTTTAAAATAAATAACAAATTCAGCAATCAACTGATTTACTGTTATAGGCCAACTGTTATTGCTGAAGACAAGGTCGTAGAACAACTATAAAAATTTATCACAATTGCCAAAAAATATAAATAGAAAAATACCACCAATATAATAACGAAAGATTTAAATGCTAGACTAGGAATAAGAAACATACAAGATTTCAAATCCTTAAAAAAATTTAGATTAGAAAATATAAACAAAAGAAAGACTCATTGATAAGTTTCTTTAACAGTAAAAAACTATTTTGATTAATTATTTTTTATAAAAAAATGAGATTCTTAAAATTTTGGACCTTAGACTATTGCCTGTTCAAAATGACACATATTTAAAGGTCAAAAATTTTACAATAAAACGTCTTTTTTAGTTTATTTTGTATCTTAATTTTTGGGCTTCTGGAAAAAGATAAAAAGGTCTACGATGGCTCAAATTATTTTTTAAAACGTTCTCCGATGATTTCCGATTTCAAACTTCCATCTTTTTCGGTCCGTCCACAGTCCATCTTCAATTTCCCTATCATTCAGCTTGCCGTCTATGCCCTCTTGCCAGCTTTTTCTTGGTCTACCCCGCCTTCTTTTGCCAATAGGTTGCTAATTCAGCATTTGTTTTGGGATTTTCTGTTCAAGCATTTGTTGCACATGGCTGTACCATATACATAAGTTGTTTATCCCTAATGTCAATTGTAATTGTGTGTGTAATCCTTATTATCTCTCTGATGAGCTCATTTGTTATTCGTTCCGTTCTAGATCTTTTGGCCGCTCTTCTCCAGAAGTCTATTTCCGTCGCTCTCAGTATTTGTTCTGCTCTGACTTTCATTGGTCATACTTCCGAGCTATATGTTGTGATGCTTTTGATTATAATGTTGTTTGTTTGTTTTTTGTATTCTTTTGTAATATTTCATATCACGCCATTTAGAAAGGAAATAGCAGTTCTTCCCATTTTGTTCCTTTCCTTTACTGCTATGTCCATTGTACCATCTTGTGAAATAGTTATTTTTAGATATTTGTATTGTTTGCAGTGTTTAATAATCTTTCCGTCTTCCACTCCATATCCTGTTATTCTCCACCTATACACATGTACTCGGTCTTTCTTATACTCATTTCTAACCCCCATTTTCCGTATTCTTCGATGAGTTTTTGTGTCATATAGTTGAAATCTTTATAGTCCTAGGCGACTATCACTTGATCATCCGCAAAGCCTAATGTGTAAAATAGCATAATGTCGGTGATGAGTATCCCCATGTTTCTACATTTGTTTTTTCAAGTTCTTAGGACTGTTTCTAAATATACCGTAAATAATGTTGGTGACAGACAGCAGCCCTGCTTTAATTCCTTTGTTACTATGAACTCAGATGTTACCTTTTTTCTAATTTTTATTTTTGTTATAGGTTCGTTGTATAGTGCCTGGACCGCTCTAATTATGCCGATGTTTATGTTTGTTCTCTCTAATACTTTCCAAAGCCTTTCTAATGGAATGCTGTCATATGCTTTCTGTAGGTCAACAAAAAGTAGAAGTACTTTTTGATTCTGTGCCATCTTTTTTTTTATTAATTGTGTTAGGAAGAATAGATGTTCAATCGTAAATCTACCAGCTCTGAAGCCTGTCTGTTCTTCTGCTTCCATTGTTTGATATTCCAGTTTTATTCTGATTTTTAGTATTTTCCCATATACTCTGCTCAGAGAGCCTGATATACCGTAAAAGTTTTTGCATTTCCTTTTTTTCTTTTTTTTATGTATGGTTGTCATATATGACACTAGTCATTCCCTTGAGGTTTTTTGTGTGTTGATGCACTTTTGAAATAATGTTCTGAGTTGATTATAAAGTTCATACTTTAATAGTTCTCCTGGGATTTCTCCAGGTTTTGCAGCTTTTTACTATTTCTTCATATCCTATTCTGATTGGTGATGCTACAACGTTAATATTCTAATTGTTTGCGTCTTCCCGGCTCTTGAATTTTTGCCAATGTTCCGTTAGTAGTTCTTTAAAGTATTCTTCCCAATCTTGAGGTTTTATAGTTATAATATCTTTACTCTTGATGTTTTTTATGTTTTTTTATTATTTTCCAGCTCTCTGAGTTTCTGTTTTCTCCTAAATACATAATTACTCTTTGACAGTTTTTTTCCTATGATTTGTTTTTCTTTCTACATATTTGTTTTCTCACTTTTGTTTGGGCAACTTTGTATTCTTGTTTATCTTTGTCTTTTTTTAAACTTAAGTATTTCTGATGTTTCCGCTTTTGTTCTATGCTGTCTTCAATTTCTTTATCCCACCAATATGTTTTTTTTTTGCTATTTGCTGATATAGTCTTAACGCTTCAAAGGCCACTTTGTGAATAGCCTTTTTAATGTATTCAAATTGTTGCTCTACGTCAAAGAATTCTTTTTGTTCCAGTTTATTATCTAGTCTATTTTGGTAAAATTTTTTATATTTTTCTTTTCCAGAAGCGCTATGTATTTTTTCTCCTTAAGGTTTTTGGCATATTTATCTTCTTTACTTTGTGGTGTATCTCATTTTCTGGTTGGGAATATAATTTGTCCCAGTACTAAGTAGTTGTCACTACCGCATGTTGCGCCCCTGTAGACTCTTACATCTTGGGTTCTTATTTATGTTTCTTGTTTTAGTATTACGTAGTCAATTATTGATTTGAGGTTCCTTGTTTGTTGGTAAAATTTGTTTAGTATTTTAAGCTTGTTTTGGTTACAGAGATCTATAAATCTTTCTTTGTTGTTGTTAACTACTTCCTCTCCGTACTGTCCTACTACCTTATCCGCCTCTTTTTGTCCTATTCTGCTATTAAAGTCTCCGGGGATTATTATCTTACGCAAACCCCCAATTTTTCCAATTTCTATCTTCATTAATAGCATATATTCCCATAACAGTGACTCTGTATCCCCTTATACTCATGTTTACTTTTATTATTCTCTCACTGGTTGCTTCCCATGTTGTTATATAATTTCTAAACTTTTTGTATATTATTATGGATACTCATTGTTGTGCTCATTTTTCTTCTGGAACGCCGCTGTAGTAATGGTCATATTTTCTAAAGTTTTACAATCCTTGTCCCTACTTCTTTGTCTCGGTAAGTACAGCGATGGCTACTTGTAGACTAGGAAGTTCATTTATTCCATGTTCCAAAAATCATTTTCCGTTTTTGTAAGTTCGTCTTTATTCATCCGTTTTACTCCGAGGCTGGTGGTTTGGTTTCATAACATTTTATGTTTTTTCCGAGTATCGAGGAGTTAGCACAATGTCTCAAGGGCTAAGGCTTTTTGTTTAAAGCTTATCCATTTTTTATAGAGGTTGCTTTTACTTGCAGCTATGGAGCTCTTCTCAACCCCTTTTTATACCATCCCTAAAAGCTGTGTTGCAACCTACGCCAAATCCGCCGTACCAAAGCTTTTTCTCTCCGCCTTCTTTATTGATGAGGTCTTCACCCGTAACCCTGGGTAAGAGTAAAGCGATATACCCCGCAACACTAGGTCTTCAGCTAAACTTGGTCACCGACTTCACTAGTTGGGTCCACCCCTGCGACTTGGACGCGCCAGCTGAGATTTATCTAAGCGTGCACAAAAAAGCTGGCTCAGTACACTTTAAGCCGGGTTATTGAGCGTATATGAAACCACGCCCAAAGGCTTTTGCGGCTTATAACTTTCTTAAAATTTAAAATTTAAAATCAAAACAATAATTTACTAGCTACAAGCAACAACAACAAATACTAAGTCACTTTGCAGTTTTTCCACGCAGAAGGTATATTCTTTTCTTCAATGCATTTATTGAGTAGTAGTTTTACTGCACGCTATTTTTTCAAGTTTTAACATTTCTATTGATATTTTATCTTACCTAGTGCTTTTCCATTTTAGAGTTGTTTAAAGACTGTTTGAGTATTAGAGATATCTATTTGTGTATGTCTTCTGAATTGATGTTTTGCACTAACTTATTGTTGGTATGGTTCAGTGTCATAAGATTTGTTTGATTTATTTTAGCTTTTATTTCTTATATGTAATAGTTCGAGTTTCAGATAGCTTATAGTTGAAAAGAGTTTCTTTTGTTCTATTTTTGTGTTAACCTGCTTATCTCTGAAATGTCGCAAGTTCTAAGGGTTTTCCCATTGTGCCCTGCTGGCTTTTGGTTGCCCATCGGGCTGTTAGCAGTGGGTAAAGTTTCATTGATGCTTAGGTTTCTTATATTTTGTGTGTTGGTTTTCCAGCTCAGTCGGTCCATGGTGATTCCAAAATACTTTACTTCTTTGGTTCATGGTTTGAGAATATAGTCAATTTTGATGTTGCCTTATAGGGTCTTTCTTTTTTTGGTGAAGAGGATTGCTTGGCTTTTGTTAGGATTTATTTTTATGCCCCATTTTGTTGTCTATTTGGCAATTTGTAGTTTGCTTGTTATTAGTTTTGTTGACGTAAATTTATGTAAGATGGCTGCGTCATCTGCATATTGCGCAGTTATTGTTCCGTTGTTGGCGGTTGCATTATCTCCTACGTATATGTTGTATAAGATAAGGGAAAGGGCTAATCCATGTAGGATCCCGGCTGTTATGGTTCTTCTGTTTGATAGTGTTTTGTTTATTCTTATTTGAAAATGTCTTTCGTTTAAGAAGGAATTTATTAATTTGCATAGGTGTTTGTTGTAGCCTATTCTAAAGAGTTTGACAATGAGTCTTTTGTGCCATACCTTATCAAACGCTTTTTTGATGTCAAAAAATATGGTATTTGTTGATTTCCTCACACAGTAACCTTGCTTATATAGTCGGTTACTCTTGCCAATTGGTGAGTTGTTAAGTGGCCTTTTTGAAATCCATACTGGTGTTTTGGGATTATGTTGTTATGTTTTTTGTTGTGATGATTTATTATAGATAGAATAACTCTTTCGGCTATTTTTCTGAGGAAGCTGAGCAGATTTATTGGTCTGTAATTTTGCGGAAATTTGGAGATTTTATTGGTTTTGGGAAGACTATTATTATTGCGGTCTTCCATGCTTCAGAAAAATGTTCATTTCTAAGCATGGCATTGATGATGTTGGTAAGGCATACGATGGCTTTTTTGGGAAGATTTTTTAAGGCTCTGTAAGATATGTTGTCTAGTCTAGGAGTTTTTTTGCCATTATCTTGTTTTATTATTTTTACCACTTCCTTGGCGTTGTTGGTTGAAGATTTATTTTAAGTGATGTTCAAGTTTATCTTCCACTGCTTCCATTATATTTGTGTCGAGAATGTCGTACGCTGGGCTGAATTGGTCTTCCATTGTTATGGCAATGGCTTCTGCTGTGTGCCATGCCGTTGCGGCCATGGAGTGCAAGAATTAGAGTGTGGTTGCTTCTAAGTCTTTTAATATTTCCCAGATTTTGGGAATGTTGTTGGAGCTTCCTTTAAACATTTGATGCCATTGTTGATTTTTGAACGTTTTGATTTGTTCTTTTACATTTTGTTGGAGGTGGTTGGCTTCTTTTTTGTCTTTTGCGGTTTTGGTGCGTCTGAACTTTTGTCTGGCTTTGTTTTTTTGTTGATTAAATCTTTTTGGTATGATGGTAGACCTAGCGGATCTTTTTTTGGTGAGTTCGAAGGTTGTATTTATGCATTGCAGATTGTATTATTGATGTTAGTGTTTGTACTGCATTATCGATGTTTTGGTTTGTTCTTAGTTCTGAAAGGGTGCCAAGTTCTTTTCGGATGTAGTTGTTAAAGTTGTTCCAATTTTTTTGGTTTTTGGTTGTGGAGGTTTTTGGGATTATGGACGTTTGCTAGTTGTGTTGGACTGGCAGGTGGTCCAATTCTAGCTTATCGATAACTGTTAATGTGATGTTGTTGTTGATGTGCTTGGTTATAGCTATGTCTAGGATATGTGGAGTATGGCTTTAAGTACTGTAGAATGTTGGTACATCTGGACTGTGTACGATTGTTTGTCTTTTTTCGATGTATTTTAATAGTGACTTTCCTCTGACATTATTGGTGTTGCAGTTCCAAGCCCGATGTTTGGCGTTCATGTCGCCGGCTAGAATTGTTGGGATGTTTTCTTGCAGTGCTAAGTTTAGATTTGAGTGTAGGAGTGGCTTAGATGGTGATTTATATGATGCTATAATTTTGATTTTTCTTTTTGGATTCGACTTTGACAATTGCCCCAGTAGCTTTGAGGTTTATGTTTTGGGTAGGTCGATTACTGCATGTTGGATCAATCTTTTAATTAGCATAGCAGTGTCTCCCTCTTTTTGGTCCACTCTGTCATTTCTGTAAAAATGGTAATTTGGGAATTTTATTTTATTTTTGGTTTTAAGACCTGTTTCCGGTAAAAGCATTGTGTCTGTTTGATGTACGAATAGGTAGTCAAATATGTTAAAAAGTTTACTGCGTCTTTAATATTATTCTAAATTTATGTCGTTGCTGATAAACATTTTTTAATATCAAAATGATTAAACCTTTAAACACTAAATACAAAAAATTATAAAATTAAGTTAAATCAATGCAATTATGATTAATTTAAAATTAAAAAGTGAATTTTGACAACCTTGTCTTTAAATTTTTTATGTTAGAAAACATACAATACACATTCCATGTGGATTTATATCAATCAGCTAAATTAATAGAGAAAGAGGATTATTTCTAGTAGAAATTCTGCAGCAATACAGATTATAATAATTATTGCATTTACTAATAACCATCAAGAACTAATTGCATACAACTTAATCTCAACTTAAGCCCCTTGTAATAAATCCCCAAACAATAACTATATACATGTATATTTGCATCTTTGTGATACCATGCATGTATCTTGTAAATTTACAAAGCAGAATCCGTCTCCGCTGACAATTGCCCGGAGCATTTTAGTAATTAAACCTTGTTAAAAACATATATAGTACGATCGCAAGAACGAGAGAGTTAACCTAGGTCATAACTCCGATCTCCGCACATAATACACATACATCATTAGGCGGTGGCGCAGAGAGGAAACAGAATGGCAGATGAAAAGTTTTATGGTTTAAATGCAAATGTCGTGTAACGCGGTTTCAGTCATCGATCCACCACTTTAAGTAGACGTTAAATTTTCTGTGTGGCAAAAGACAAAAAAAATATAAAGCGAGTTTATAAAACAGGACTAAGTTAAATTGGATATTAACTAAGTGTTAAATTTTAGAAATATTTTTATTTGAATAAACATGTTTTGTAATATTATTGCTAAAAAGTAAATTGATTTATAAAACATAATTTGAGTTTACTAGTTTATAGTGTCATATATTTAATATGAACTATATATTATAACAATGTAAATATAAAAACTATAAAAAAATGTTAATCATCTATAATTAGAAGCCCCAATTATGAGCACAATGTTTTCCTTGTCTTAGTTTAAATTTAAAATCTCCCAAGTACTAATCTTATAAGTAGGTCATGATGAAAGTAAATATATCATTTGCAATATAACAAAAATACAATTTTACAATTAGCAAAACTAATATTTTCTTAAAATATAAGTATTTGCTAATCTGCCTCATATAATGGCAGTAAAATTTGTCAAAGACTTCAATAACAGTTTGACCTTTCAGTATATTTGTAGAAAGTTGAAAGTACATTGAAAATAAAATTACGGAAACAATCTTATACATTGCACACATCGACAGCCAAAAAACTTTATTTTTATTTCACAGGATACCTGATTAATATGATAAACAATTGTAAAATAATTCACTTTTAAAAAATTTAAAAACTAAAATTAAAATCTTTGTTTAGTGTTTGGTTGATAACATCAACAATAAAGTCAAAATTTGAAAGACACATGCAAGAAAATATTATTTGCAAAATAGAATATTTCTGGTTAATTTTTTAATTTTTTAATCTTCTGTTACTCAGTTTCTTGAGTTGACTGTTATGGCCGTTGTCTTTTTAAATTACAAAATATTTCAATAATAGCTTTACAGTTAACTGTCAATAAATCAATAAAATGTTTCAGTATAACTACAGATGACATAGTGTAACAGCGTAGCAGGCGTAAGCTTTTATCTTGAAAGCTCTTTCTTTAACAACAAAATTACTTTCTTAGATTAAAACCTATTAATTGTATCGACTTTAAACCGCTGTATTTGTTTCAAAAAATTATTTTTTGATTGCTATTTTGATTATGAACAATTGCTTTAATAACAAAAGGTCTCTTGGATGTTATTTGTTGTTAAACTGGTCCCAGAAAGGAACGTTGTCAGAGATAAACAATATTCAAAGCATACCGTAGTAATTAGGTAAGTAAAATTCTTATTGTAGCACCTGATAACACTACTTATTTTCAACATTTCTTCATGCGATTGCATACGATTTTTTATTTGCACACTTGAAAATATTTTTCTATTTTTTTTTGTTCTTTTTTTTTCTATTATTTTATATTATTCTTTATTCTAAAATCTGATTTTAGTTATCTAGGTTGCGCATACCTCGTCAGGACCACTTATTTTCAAAAAAAATCACACTTTAGACCGTTTAGCTCAAGAATTTTGTTCACCTGAAAGGTGTTTGTTGCATTCTATTATTAATAAATATAATACACACTTTTTTGTTGGAGATTAAAAGATTAAAACATATATTAATCAATTATATGAATCTGGTGACGCAGTTTATCTATAATTTGAAGTAGTAAAGAACACAATGTTCTGTCCATTACCAAGAAACGCAGAAGCAGTAACTAACTCAAAATCCATCAACTCTCTCACAATTTACTATCAAAATGTGAGAGGTCTACGTACTAAGTTAGTTGATTTTTTCCGTTCGTGTTTGACAGAAGATTTTCATGTCTTGGCTCTAACTGAAACCGGGCTTCACCCTTCTATATCCGATAACGAATTTATTAATGACCGGTAAATTGTTTATCGGATGGACAGGAATGTTAACAACAGCAGTGGTGGTGGAGTCTTAATAGCTGTTAAGAAAAACCTAAAATCTACAGTCGTACCTTCGAATGATAACCTTGAAATGGTTATTGTAAAAATTAGTTTTCAGCTGTCGGACCTAATTGTTAGCTGCAGTTATATACCTCCCAGATCCCCTATGGATTTATACGCTGGCCATGTAGAAGTACTTAAAGATGCCATCTTGAAGTTTTCTGCAAGTAGAATAGTAGCCACCGGTAATTTCAATCTGCCCAATATCAACTGGTTACCTGATGATGAAAACTTAGCTGGCTTAACTCTAACCAATATTTCATCTACGGTGGAAACGCTTTTTTGTGATAGTGTCGGTGCTCTAGGTTTATTCCAATTTAACTCCTACTTTTTTTTTTCGGACGTAGTGAGTTGTTGGCTCTCAATCAACAAGTGGCCCTTAAGAATAACTTACGCATGGTAATACTTTCCGGTTTTCTTCTCTGCGCAAATTCTGTTGTTATAATGTCTCTGTCATACTATGCAAGTATCTAAATGCGCTTATATTATTCCATGCGACAGATATTATCCCTCTCTTATTATTAGTGTTGTAATCAAAGAATGTGCTACTATTGATGATGAAACTTACTTAAAATATGATTTCAAACGTGCTAACTACGTACAAATTAATAAATTCCTGGCCCGCACTGATTAATCTAATCTTAATCTATGTGAATCTGTAAATGATGCGCTTGCTATATTTTATGACGTTATTTATTTTGTGATCGATCTGTATGTACCTAAAAACACAATTAGCAAACGTCGCTGCTTTCCACTTTGGTGTTCCAGAAAACTAATTGATTTAATTCTATCCAAGAAAAAAGCTCACAAAAAATGGAAAACATCACTTTCAGCTTCCGACTATGTTGTCTTTACAAGATTGAGATCTAACTGCAAATCTAAGACTTTACTATGCTATAGAAAGTATTTGGATAATGTTGAACAGTCTATACCCAAAAATTTAAAACTATTCTGGTCTTTTGTCCGGAGTAAAAATAAATCTAACGGCATTCCCTTCTTAATGTGTTTATATACGGCTACAAATGGAGCTGACATTGCCAATTTTTTTTGCAGATTTTTTCTCATTGGTCTATAAACCTCCTACACACATTCAATTGACGTTTGTATCCAATCCTTAGACTGTGTGCTAAAAGCATTGGCAAAACTGAAAATTAATAGTAGTCCTGGACCAGATAACTTGCCTTCCTTGTTTCTACAAAACTGTTGCCAATTGTTATCTTACCAACTTCACCAAATTTATTTGTTTTCATTAAAATCAGGAATCTTTCCCAATTTGCGGAAACAATCATATATTGTACCAATCTTTAAATCCGGTTCCAAATCAAATGTAACTAATTACAGGCCAATAACAATCCTGTCGGCACTGCTACAAATTTTCAAAAATTAATGTGAACACTTCTTTAGTGCTTTTAAAAATTTAATTATTTATCAACAGCACGGTTTTTTTCCGAAAAGATCAACTCAAACAAACTTGTTTGTATTTACTAATTATATAATCAAAGCATTGGAAAGTGGTACTGAGGTACATGCAATCTACATAGACTTCAGTAAAGCATTTAATTCTGTTAACCATGACCTGCTAATTAACAAGTTATGTGCATATGGTGTAGGTAATCCATTGCATAAATGGTTAACTTCGTATTTAAGTGAACGTGTCCAGCAAGTTAAAATTAAAACCTATCTATCTCATTCCATTAATATAATATAATATCGTAAAATTAGCACTATTACTGATTGTCTTACTCTGCAAAAGGATTTACTAGAGGTCAATAAATGGTGTGTTCTTAACCACATATATCTGAATATTAAAAAATGTCAATATATATCATTTTTAAGAAGCAAAAATCCTGTTAATTTTATCTATACTTTGAACGGTACCGGTTTAGAAAAAGTCGACCCAATCCGTGACCTAGAAGTCTTGCTTGATTCCAAACTGTCATTCAATTTTTGTCTAGATTTTGTTTTTAATAAAGTTAACAAGATGCAAAGTTTTCTTAAAAAATCTACGGCTGAATTTAGTAACATACGGGCTCTTCTTATCTTGTACAATTCTCTGGTGACATCACATCTAGAGTACTGTTGCGAAATATGGTCTCCATTATACCAAACTTCTATTGATAGATTGGAGTCAGTTCAAAATAAATTTTACAAACTGGTATCATTAAACTCAGCCTTACTGTTGTGTATTTTTTTTTTTGAAAATATTGGGATTTATTTGGGATTGTCTGCATTGTAAAAACGAAGAAATAAGATTCTTGTTCAAAGTATTAAACGGGCTAATCTGCTGTCAGCAGATTTTGGATTTGATAAATATGCACCCCAACATGCGGTTAGGAGTTGCCCTTTTTTGCATATGTTCTATAGTAGGACTAACTATGGTCGGCACAGCCTACTGTCTCGTATTGCACGACACGCTAACTGTGTATCAAATTACGTTGAATTTGTGGGTATTTCATACGAGACGTTCATAGCTAACTTAAGGAGATTATCGTAACACCTTAGCCAATATGTAGAAATTTATGTATGTATGTATGTATCTATTCGTTTGTTTCTCATACTTGTAATCACCGTTTGTAAACAATTTTTATGTAATTTAACATGCAAATGCAGTTGCGTTAATAAATTATTTTTAATGTTATTATTATTATTAAATCCCAGACGTGTTCTATGCACTTCATGTCGGGTAATCTTGATAACCAAATCAAACGATTAATGCATTATTTTGTTGAAAAAGTGCCCTTAGACGGTCTAGAATGAGTTCCAAAATGAAATTAATACGATAGCGCGCGTTTAATTTGCCTGAAATAAATACCTTTCAAACCATTACACCAAGCAAAACAATGTTAAACAAATTTTAAATTCTTAAACATTCATTAGAAGCCATAAACAAATCTAGATTTGTATACAATTAATAAAAAACAACATTTATTTTAAAATTTATTTCATTGTTTGTTTGGCTAATTTATATAGGGCGTGTAGTAATCTTTAACATATTGCAAACATAAATATTATACATAGTAGACTATAGAATCAAATCTACAAAAAAAACTTCTGTTGTAATAGGCTTAATTATAGAAAAAAATTCTATGTATTAGAAAGTTCTTCTTGTTAAAACAATTTTATTAAATTTACCTTGCAAGTTGTCAATATATACTACCAAACCCGATAATAGAGAGAATGGAGATGCTGTAGATACTAACAAGGCCTAGTATCTGGTCTACACACACTTTCATATTAAATGTAATTATAGTTACATAAGTTCACTAATTATGTATTAGACTATTGCTCTGAATTATTAAATTGTACAATTACTTAAAATGCTTTGCCGATGCTAGTGCACCTTTACTCAACTCAACTCCGTTATAGGTTGCTTTCTAAAGCATATAGAGTTTTTCAATTAGAAATTCCATTTTAAAAATTACGGCATCTTTAAATTGATAAATAGCAAACAATAAATCCTTGAAAAAAATTACGATTTAATAAAATAATATTATATAATTTTGCCAAGACAGTTCGCAGAGTTCGTGGTGTTTTTGGTTGGTATGAATAAATCTTGTAATTGGTGTAAAATTGCAAAAAAGTACATATAGTTAAAAATGAATTAAACACAAAACTTGAATTATTGCATTGAAAAGCAGTGACTTAATGTTAAAACCTATACTAGACCTGCTATGACTGTTATATACTATGTACAAATAGAATGCCTTTACTATTAGTAGTTTAAATAAATTATCTATGCAACGTACCTATAAAAGCTCAAGGCTTCAGTTAACTGAAAACATATGGTGCCCTTAATATTATGCCCCGAGCAGAAGCTTTGGAAAATTTACTGAAACTAGAGAACGGAATAAGAGGCATAACTGCATGGTCCATGGAACTTTATAGTACAAAAGTAGAAAATGCAGCAATATTTTATACCAATCCAAAATTTTGTGGTAATTATACAAAGCTCCAATGCGACATAAAATTTATTCATCCATTTAAATAAATTTATTACTAAATTATTATAATTTATACCATGTTTCTATTAGAGCATTGCTCTATTTGCTGTTATAACAATCAAAATTATTAAGTAATTTAAGTTTATTGTATTCGATAGCTTCCTCGCATTTGCATAACGCCATAATACGCTGGAAGTAAATGTGTATTTAATCTATTCACGTTCTATTTACTTCAAAACGAATGAGTGGAGTAGCAAAAGTTGTTTATTTTCACTTTTGTCTCGCCGGTTAAAAAGTAAAATGGCAAGATGAGAAACGCTTTCGGTTTCGAACTCAGCAGCCTTGACACGCACCACAGTACAGATGTGAGTCTATTCTTAGTCGCGCATATGCGATTCTGGGTAAAGAGACCATCACTTTCAGACCTTACAACACATGCATGCACATCGATGTATGTGTATGTGTAAATCTTCGCGGATGCTTTCATTTATATAGATCATAGCATAATTGTGATTAATTTCACGACATTATAAATTTATTTTAAATATCTTGTATGTACAAATTCTTTTCTTTTTATGTTATGCAATAATATATGTAATTACATATTTCCGCTATGTAATAAATAAATAATAGGTTCACTAGGTTGAGGAGAGATGGCGCTACCTGTAAGTTTAAGTATACTTAAATAAATGCATACCTTCGATTATAGCATTTATTAGTTTTAATTTATAACTAAATATTTTTATGTTCATTTAATGTGTATTAACTACTTTTACACTTAGAAACAAAATAATATCACATAATAAATTAAAAAAGTATAAAAATCAGTTATTAATTCAAAAAAATCATCTTTTGCTTTCTCAGGCATCAACACATGATAGTATTTCTAAATATATTCAGCAGTTTTTTTTTAATTTGCATAATATAAATGCAAACAAAAATAATAAATAATTGTGTTTTATATTCTATATATAAATACATTTTGGGGTTGATTATAAATCATATATTTGATAGAATGTGGTTGTGCTTTGATGTCAACATATATGTTTGTTGGTTTGTGGGATTATATTTTTTATGTCCGTAATTCATTGCCAGGTCTACAATTTTTTGTTAAAACTTTACTTTAAGTTGATATTGGTGTGTAGACAAAATCTACGTTGTCGGTAAACTGGCAAACAATGACTTGTGATGCCTTTGCATTTGTTGTTGTCGTAAATGTCAATGACATAATCTGAAGGGTGAGCAATGGTTGATGTTAATAATAATAATAATAATAACACTTTATTTACGGTATAAAAATTTACCATTTGCATCTACATTAAATATACATAATTAATAATGTTTTACAAAAATATATAAAAATAAAAAAATACAAAAGGAAACATCTACAAAAATTTGTTCAATATTAAGGTTATGAATATCATAAGCAGGGCTTCAAACTGACGAAGCGTACTCGAATTGCAGACGCACCAACGCACAATATAATAGTTTTAGTATACTGGATCATAAATCTGTTGACATTCTATAAACAAATCCCAACATATTTATGGCACTATTGCACATGATGGTAATATGTTCAACAAATGTAAGTTTATGATCAAAAATTATGTCTAAATCTTTTATGTGTGTGACTTTGTCCAATACTTTAGTCCCAAGTACATAGTTATAAGAAATTTTACTCAAAGTTCTATGAAAACTTATTGAAAAACATTTAATAGCATTGATGAACAATTTATTAATAAAACACCAATTGTTTATAGAGTCTAAGTCCAGTTGTAAAAGATGGCAGTCATTAAGAGAAGATATTCTTCTGTTCATTTTTAAATCATCCGCAAATAAAAGAAATGACAATGAATTAATATACTGTGGGAAATCATTAATGAAAAGCAAAAAAAAAATTAGTCCACAATGAGATCCTTGAGGAACACCTAATGAAACACAAATAGGCTCTGACAAAAAATTATTAATTTTTACACACTGCGGGCAATTTTTCAAAAAGCTAAATAACCAGGAATCAAAATATTGTGACTCACACAATCAAACGCCTTTGAAAATCGGTATAGATAGAATCAACTTGTACTTTAGATTTAAATGCATTTAAAATATCATTTTCATAACAAAGTAAATTAGTAAGTGTGGAACGTTTTTTACAAAATCCGTGCTGCTCTTCCACTAAGATGCTTTTGCACATCCATTGTAACTGACCAGTTACAATTTTATCAAACAATGGCAGATTGAATGCATATACTTCTATAGTTAGTGATATTTTCTTTAGCTCCAAGTTTAAACAAAGGCGTAATATAGCTTTGTTTCTATATTCAAGGAAGTTTAGTTTCATTCATAAAAGCTTTGAAAAGTAAGTGCAATAAAATAGAATAAATGCATTTTTTTAACAGTAAAGAAGGAATGCCGTCGGGTCCAACTCTTAAATTACGTTTAAGGTTTTCACTTCCTTTAAAAACATCACACAAACTAATAGAAAACTTTAAATGAATTACGTTTTTATTAAAATTAATCAATGAAGTTTGATGGGTTTTGTTATCATAAACTGAAGAAAAAAAATTTGCAAAACTATTGACAAAGTCGTTTTTATTATTACGGGTTTGATCCTTATAATACATTGTGGCTGGAAAACTATTAGTTTTTTTGGTCTCATTAACAAATCTCCAACAATGTTTTGGATTATTTTGAATTTTACTTTCAGTTTGTAAAATATATTGCTTGTATTGATGTGCACTGAGATTTTTGCACGTACGAATAGATTGGAATTTATTATAGTCCGACAGTAGTTTTGAAGATTTATAACGTTTATGTACAGTTTTCTTGAGTTTAGTAAGTGATGTCAATTCTTTGTTAAACTAAATAGGAAAATTGCTGTCACGCCACATTTTTTTAGGGACAAAACAATCAATAACAAAATTGATTACAGAATAAAATACATCAAAACACACATCAATATCACAGTTATAAAATAGTGCAGTCCAATCAACATTCAACAAATAATTATTAATTGCGCTGTAGTCAGCAAGATTAAAACCATTAAAAACATAATTACAATTTAAAATATCACAGGTAGTATCACATTAACAAGTACGCAGTACAGTATTGGCTTAAATTTAACAAATCATCTACTGTTTCTATCACAGAAATATTACTATTGTTGGTAAAACATAAAACTAAAACCACACCCTCACTATTAGGAGTAGAACTATCATTACAAATTACATCTATACCTAAATTATCGTTAACCCAAAACGCTGCAGGTAGATTGTAATTGCCCAATAAAACTAGTTTACTGCTTGGAAACTTGTCGGCAATAGATTCGACGGAATAACAATGGTCAAGATATTTATCACTAGTTGAATTGGGTGGACACAAAATTGAACTTAACAACTACAAACAAATTTTCACAACACTGATAAACGTGGGGTAAAGTAATACAGATTTGAGGTAAGTTTTAATAGCAATTAAAACACCACCTTCGCCTTGTTTAGTGCTTGTTAAGGCCGAGCAATCACACTTAAATAAATAATTGCCTTTTAAACTTAATTCAGAGTCACTGATGTCCGGAGAAAGCTAAGTATCAGTAAAAACAATGACATTGTAGTCTGATACTGCTACAGCTAGCAAAAGTTAAGTTTTTAAACCCTCAAAGTTCTGGTAGTAGATATAAAAGCCGTTATTATTCCTGAAAATGGGTCCAAACTGTTGACAGGATTCAGGCTCCAAAAATCCATTGGAGATGAAGCAGAAACATTTTGTGAACAACCATAACTCACAATTCTTTTGACAACAATGTTAGCAAGCAAAAAGTCTTTGCAAAGAATAGCTCGAGCAGGGTCGGCTGGAACCGAGACTTTAAAGCTACTTTAGGTTTCAGATTGTATTAATAATCAGAGTATTTCAAGTTAATGTAGTTTATAACATTGGATTTATTAGTTCCGCGTTTAAGTAAACCTCAAGAAATGTGAGTTTTGTAAAAGTTCTCTAAGGTATTTGGGTTTTATTGTGGGTCAGATTGGTTTGCGTACAGATCCGGCAAAGGTAGAGTTGTTGATGAATTACCCGGTTCCAGTTAGCGTCACGGAGGTTAAGCGTTTTTTAGGCCTTTGTGGATGGTAGACGTTTTATACCGCATTTTTCGACAATAGTTGCTCCTTTAAATTCGTTGATAACAGGTCGAAAAAAACGCCAGTCGATCAAGTAGAACTCTGAAGTCCAAAAAGCTTTCGACAAGATCAAGGAAGCTCTGGTTTTGTCCCCTGTGCTAGTAAGTTTCGATGTCAATTAAACTTTCACCGTCCAAAGTGATGCTTCTGACGTTGGTGTGGGCGCGGTACTCACACAAGAGTTGGAGGGCAAAGAGCGTGTCATAGCTTATGCGAGCCGTTCCTTGTCGCGAGCTGAAAGGAATTATAGTGTGACAGAACGCGAATGCTTGGCATTGCTTTTCAGCCTAGAGCGCTTCCGCTCATACATCAAAGGGACTCACTTCAAGGCGATTGTAGATCATTATTGCCTGCTTTGGCTGCAGAGGCTAAAGGATCCTGCTGGTAGACTTGCTCGGTCGTCGTTGAAGCTTTCACAGTACGACATAGAAGTTAAGTTTTTAAACCCCCAAAGTTCTGGTAGTAGATATAGAAGCCGTTATTATTCCTAAAAATGGGTCCAAACTGTTGACAGGATTTAGGCTCCAAAAATTCATTGGAGATGAAACAGAAACATTTTGTGAACAACCATAACTCACAAATCTTTTGACAGCAATGTTAGCGAGCCAAAAGTCTTTGCAAAGAATAGCTCAAGCATGGTCGGCTGGAACCGAGACTTTAAAGCTACTGTAGGTTTCAGATTGTATTAATTATCAGAGTATTTCAAGTTAATGTAGTTTATAACATTGGATTTATTAGTTCCGCGTTTAAGTTTTGAGACATGTATATATGAGTTTGGCACATATGCCTGCAATTTATCGTGCCTTGGACCACAACCAAAAATTGTTGGGTTTTACGCTGAACTTTCTGCTTAGGTTTAGTTTGAGCAAAAATTGCAAAAGAAGAAGAATTATTATTTACAGAATTAATTGCAGGTGGAAGCAATTTAATTTTCTCATTAATATTTGGTATTATTACACTAGGCATAAACACTTGAATACAAGTTTTGTATTCAAGTATAATCTTATCCTTGTCTGCAATCTTCTCTTCATGATACAATACTTTATCTAATAGCAATTTATTGTTAGAGTAAACTTCATCTAATAAAACTGTATATACTACGATAGTCTCTTTATTAGGCCTTGGAAGTTTGGAATCGTCAAGTTCGAATGACGTACCACAGTGGAATTTTTTATGACGAATGACGCAACTGTTATGAAATATAATTCTACAACTAGTACATGTTACGCCAGATTGTGCAACACTTTTGCATTTGCTCGTTTGACCGAACATGATAATAAATAAAAGTTTAAAATATAAAAATTTAACTATAAAAGTGATTAAATATTGAAGAATAAAAATATTACAAGGATACACAATTCACAACGGTGCGCCCATTCACATGTTGACTAACTACAAAACAAACAAAAGCAGACCACGGTTAGGTAACACAAGAAAACAAAGGCGTGTTTAAAACAAGATTAAAATATAAAATCAAAAATTAAAATATAAAATTACAAATTAAAAAAAAACAGGCCACTGTAAAAATATTGCTTTGCGCAGCGTGGTTGAGAATACGCGGACGGCTATAAAGTTAAGTTAAGTTTCAATAAACAAACTTTACTATAAATTTTAAAGAATATTGTTTAAGACAAAAAGCACAAACAATCACAAATATAATTAATTACCGTACTGGTAATTAATTATATTATATATATATAATTAAACTTTACAATTAAAAACACTTATAACCACATGAAATTGTAGGAGTAAAATATCATCAACTCAGTGCAGTGCTGATAAAAATAATTATGTTATCTACTTGTGCTGCTTTGTTGTCTTTATTGATTTTTAGGCTATCGCAATAGCTTACCTAACGTTGGTAGTTTTTATAGTAGTAAAGGATGTAACGTTTAGAATTTGAACTACCATTTATTTTCTTTTTTAAAGATACAATGACATTTATAAGTAAACAGAAATATAGTTATGTTTGACATTTACAAAATAGGACGCTTTACACTTGAAAGTTGGAAAATAATAAAAACTCACTTCCAAAGTGGTGAGTCTTCGGTAAGAAGTTTACGAAACAAATTTGATAGAAAAGAAGTGCCATCAACTCAGTTTGTGGACCAATTTGTGAAGTCTAGTCCAGTGCGCTCAGCCAAAAAAAATAATGCTGTTGTTCAGAGTGTACGTAAACATGCATGAACGCTAACTCGTCATTGTTCTCAAGAACTGAACATTTATCGCACTTCTCTAAAAAAAATTTTGCATAAAGACTTTGGTTTGAAGGCCTACAACGTTCCATTAGTTAAAAAAATAAAGCTTCATGACCATCCGATGCGTTTTCAGTTTGTCCAAGATGGCTAAAGATCGTTTAGCCAAAGATGAGCGTTTTTATAAAAAAATTGTGTTTTTCGATAAAGCTTATTTTCATCTCGAAAGCTATGTCAGTAAGCAAAACTGTTGCATTTGGGGATCAGAGAATCCACACATGACTATTGAACAGCTTATGCTTCCATGGCCAATTTTCTTTGAAAATGAGCAAGAAACCACCGATACTATCAATAGCAAACGTTACTGTGCCATGCAAACCAAATTTTTGTTTCTAAAAATTGAAAAATATGAAGTGGATGACATTTGGTTTAAACAGAACGGGGCCATTTGCCACAGAGCCAACGTAACCATCGATCTTTTGCGCACTGTTTTAAAAAATGAAATAATCAGCCAAAAAAACTGATTTCAATTGGCCGCTTAAGAGCCATGATTTGACCCCGTTGGATTTACGCTTACGATCCAGAGATGATTAATGTCTTGAAACATAAAATCAAAATTGTCATTCATGCTAATGAAGCTTAAACAATCAAAGTACTAAAAAGTTGGGTTAATTGGATGGGTTACTGTCAAGCCAGCCGTGGCAGTCATTTGAATAATTTGTTTCATTCTTGAATAAAAATGTCTATTCTTTCTAATAAACATATAATTTTGAAAAAATATTTTTTTAATTTTTTTTTTATAACCAATTTAAATTTCAAAAGTTCAATGGCCCACGATTTAAATAGAATTGTTTCTACCCCAGTGGCAGGTTGTTTTTGGTTACTACTTTTATTTCTGCGGCTTTCTCTAAAATCATAAAGTTTTTAATAATTGTGTTTATAAGGCAAATAGTTCTTAGCATCAAAGCGTAACCTGTGTTTATTGCAGTTAAAATTCTGAGTGCTTTTGCAACTTTACAGCTTTCTTGGATAAGTGTGGCTAGCACCGTGTTGTTTGTCCTGTAGAAGCTTCTTGGACAATATGTGGAGTGTTAAATTGTATTTTATTTGAAGCTTTTGAAGACCAGGATCATTGTAGTAGCACTGATAGATGTTTTTGTATGAGCTTACTTATAGTGATAGAATTGTGTAAGATCAATGCTTTTTATTGCGTCAAGGAGCCATAATAATGTTTTTGTTTATACCGTTGTTTGTGGGGTTTGAGCACAATTGCTTTAGTTATGTCTTCTAGTTAGGCGTGTTACTAGTTTGGGGTTTTGATGAAAAATATACCAAGTCCAGAAGTTGATGAGTTGCTCTTGGATGTCAATCTTAAAGATAAATTATCAGGGTTTGACTGTTATATAAATAATATATAAATAAATGATGTTTTTTATCTCATGGGTAGGTGTCCACCAGGTATGGTCTGTTTGATAGCATTAAGAGTCATGCAAAATTTCTCAGAACAGTTGATAATGTACAGGTTTATGGTCTTAAATTGGTATGATTCCAAGTTGCTTTTCAATTAGAAGTTTTTGCGTGAAACGCTTGTTGGTTTTGTTGGGACGGAAAGATTGCAGTTTTCAAGGCTTACTGGAGACAGAATTTCTGTCTTAAAAACAATGATATTGCTGCCGCGGAACTGCTTGCGGATTTTTTTTTGTGGTTTAGATAAAAAAACGGATCTACAAAGACGTTCATTGAATCGGGACTTTCTCTTAGTATTTCATATGCAACCGGTAAGTAAATAATCTGTAGAAAATTTAAAACAAAACACATCAACCTAAAGCAAAACTGTCAAAGAATGAATCCTACAAGGTTACTGACTGATAACTAGACACCACGTCTTGAACAAACATCCTATGCCGCAAATGTGAGTACAAAACTTACAATAAGAAATGCAGTGTATTTTTAGGAATTACAAGCTAACTAAAAAACAGTCAAAAGTTTATGGACTTTATTGAAAAACAGAACTATCAGAAGAGTATCAACTTGAAATGAGCTTAATGGGATTATCAAGACTGCAGTGGAAGTAGGAATAAAGAAGAAAAGTGGGTTTTTTAGTCAGTAAAAACCTTACCCTACTACTGGACTATGTGGGATGTCTAGTGTCTTTTGAAATTTTTTTTCCTTCTAACGCAAAAAAAAGGTAGGTTGCTGGTGAGTCTCTTTTCAACTATAAATACCATTACATTTTGTAAACTGTAATGTGTAATGTACTTAAAAAGGTACTTGAATATAGTATTTTAAATGCTTATCTTATTTCTAATGGTTATTGAAGAAACGAATACTCCAGGTCTACCGCTGTGCTAAATAAAAAAATGTCATATTGACATAAAATATTTTATTCGATAAAATTATAAGAATTGGAATGTATAGTGAATATTATCATGTAAATCGAAAGAACACCTGGATTTATAATAGTATGGAAATCATGTGGAAGCTGTAGTTGCTGCAGAGAGGACATTATTTTAGTGTAATATAAATTTTTTGTAAAATTTAAGGGTTAAGTAGAAGAGCTGCAAATAAGCTGAACTTCGCCCTTTCATATACATGTAAAATGTAGTGAATAAAGACTAGTTATTATTATTATTATTAAATATTTTGCCTCCAACGTGTTTTGTCAAATTGTAGTAATTTAATTTAATTTTTTATTATTTTAAACTGATTTATTTTTTGTATAATATAAACATAGTATTAGATAAGATTTCCACCTTCAACAGTTAATATTTGTTGATAATTATTTTACACGAGTGCAGCACGATATACTTTTTGAATGAAGTAAAGTCGTGAGGTAAAGTTTATTGTAAAAAAAATTGTATTAAAACTGCCTTACTGGTTGTAGTTTGTAATATTAAAATAGTACTATTATTTGCATTAGTTGACATTTGTTACTGTTCTGTAATATATTTATGGTATTACATTTGCTGAACTCACGTATGAAACTTACATTTTATAAATCATAATTAGTTTCTACTATATGGTTAAACTATAATTCTTGTTTTTAACTTTATTTTGATAAAGTAGAAATTTTACCAATTGCTTAAAATTTAAATTTTTTCATACCACGATTACGAACTCAATTGCTCATTCTGAGGTGATAATATTTATTACCACCTATATTTAGCTTCTTTAATTTAATTGATAAATTTGAATGCATGTAATAGTGACCCAATTTTGTCTTAATAAATTATGACTCACATGAATATGAAATGCAAATATTGAATTACAATATTTCAGAATAAATTACCTTTCAAAGATGCAAATACACATGCAATTCCTTAATGCATATTTCTTGTTATAAAACAACCACACAATCATTGTAGCTTCACTAAATAGGAAAAATTATTTAATATGGTACGAATAGTAGTAGCCAATTAATCAAAAAATAAGGCTGTCGTCGAGGATTTTTTTTTTGAATGTATTACTTGATTTAGATATTTGGTTCTGATTTAATCAAAAATATTCTTTTGAATTGACATTTAGTTTTCTTATAGAATCCCGACATTAATATTTTATGTTATCGCTATATCAGCTGTATATAAACAAGTTATTTTTCTTTTCCTATATACTTCAATATGAAATATTCTAGCAATGAGTCGATGTTGGGAGCGGAAGTAATTCAAATTCATCGAATGTCTTCGCATTCAAATTTAATAACAATAACAACACACTCAATACAAGTTATTGTTTACATTGAATAAAAATGGAGGTGACCTATTTATGTAAAATTTGCCATGGTTATAATTCGGAGAATTGCAGTTTCTCCTTATTATATATGTCTGAGTTGATATTATATTATATTTACAGATGTAATTAAATAATTATATCTGGTTAATAGTGTGAATTAAGGACGGAACAAATTAACAAAAGAATTGCATGTTTGAGAGTTATCACATGTTTCATAATTAATGGTTGAGTAAAAACGTTAACAGAAGGCAAATATTGAATTATATCACAGTTGAAAACTTATCATTAGTTTGATGAGTGCACGAATATAGGAAATAATTACTAATAGTTTCCTATCTTAACAATTTTATATAAATTTATTATCAAATTAAACACTTTAAAATAATACAAATAATATATATATTTGAATATTGAATGTATATTTAATTGATTATAACGTATGTTCTATTTCTTCGATAAAAATGCTTGACACTATTTTATTTATTTCATTTTACTTGAGTGTTTATGTTTTAATTAACTCGTCTTAACTTCATAATCATTAGAATGCTTAAGGCCTTATTATAATTTTGAAATTAGATGATTGAATAAAAACTGCAAAATCACTTGGTTGATAGCGTTGTTCAAACTTAGATATAAGAACAATACAAAATTTGCCTGTCTTATTATAGCAAACTGATATATTTATGTAACTACGGTGGACATACATCTTGAATTAGTCAACAGAAAACCAGTTGTTTATCATATTTACACGTACATATATATTAGTATAATAATTTATAATACAAAGGTGCACAAAAAGGCGTAAGCAATAACTAAGCAAAAATTGTATGTTCTTACGTCTCACAAACTTGTTCCTCATCTTACAATTGATTTATAAAAAAAAAATCTTATTTTTATCCATTTTAATGACTCTAAAAATACTAACAAATATTTCAACCCATTTAGTTCCAACTTTTTTACTCTAGCTACGTTGTGTGTAGTAACTAGATGGTAATATACATTTTGAACAAATTAATTAAATTTATCTAAATCTACCCAAACATGCATAATACTATATCAAAAACAGACAAAACGTTTTTTTGTAAACGTCCAATATTTCTATTGGGAGGTCTATGTTTACTTCAAGTTACTTAACAAAAAATGCAAAAGTAACTTTGGATTACTCCCTACATGCGTTTTATACGAAAGGTAGAAACAACCACAGAGGTTTGCAATCTTCAGAAAGCCTTTCTCTCGCATTTTGGACGTAAATATGGGCAGTCAACAAACTAACAAGATAAACGCTGCTTCAATCATATTTAATTACCTAACATCAGAATATAAGTTTTGAAATCTATTGGAAATAAACAACTTTTAGTGCCTGTTTTAACGGATTAATTATTGTAGTGTATAATAACACCATTAAGCTTTACCGCTCTGCAATTTAGATCTAAACCTGATTTATGTTATTGTATCCACCATCGTTTGACAATGAAGTAAACACTGTTTCAGGCTCCAATAGAATTTAAGAAAAGTTTTAAATTAGTTTTTATCAATCACTATTGCATTAAATTAAAATTATAAACGAAATACTCTGACTTTTGTGTAAATAACATACTAAAGCACGGTAAAAATAAGTAGTATATTCTTCAGCATTTTGTGCACCCTAACAAAAATCAGAAAAAAATTATATGAACAACTTCAAAGAATGTTGTATTAAGTCTTTAGAAATTTTAACACCAAACTTTACAAGAGTAAAGCAATTGTTGAAAAAAGTCAGAATGACAACGGGTTGTCAATCAAAGCTACTTTAACAGAAAATTAAAATTAGCCGTAAGGAGTATATATTCTTAATTAACGTGCTTATAAACAATAACAATTCATAATATGCAAGATGATATAACGTTAAACCGCCAAAAAATTGAGAAAAACATTAACAACAAATTCTATCTGTCAAAAAAAGCTTCCAATAACTGTCAACTTGTTTTAACATTACATAATTGACAAAATGTTAAAAAATTCTACACTAACCCTAACTCTAAATTTATTTAAATTATTTTTAATTTAATTTTTTTAGAAAAGTTACATTTTTAGAAATAATTTTTTTGTATAATAATACTTGCATTAAATTTTTATACAAGCATATTTTAAAATAAACTGTTCATATGTTTACAAGCAAATACGACCAGAAACATAAATCTTTGAGCTACAAAAACCCACTAATAAACAATTAAAATCTTAACAAAATGATTGCAGAACACGTTAATTTTGAAGTAGTTTATGTAAAGAGTTTTCCAATAAAAAATTTCATTTTGAATAGAAGGCTATTTGGGTAGCTGTCAATTTTGAAGCTATTATCTTTTGACATTTAACAAGTGAAAACTAAACCATTATTAAAAATGATTGAAATTCACTACAAAAATGGTAAAAATGTTTGAGTCACATTTCGCAAAACTAAAGCACTTTTTAGTCGTCGTAAAGCACCTTCTCGTCCGGCAATAGTAAACCTGGTGGACAAACTTGAGCTGTTGGGACAAGTTTGTGATGTGGAGAATCGAATGTGTTCAAGAACACATGAGAATATTGCTGATGTAACGCGTAGTGTTGAAGAAAACCCAAGCTTGTCAATTCCTCGTCAATCTTTGGAATTAGACATTCCACAAACAACATTACACCGTATTTTACATAAAGACTTAAGTCTTAAGGTTTTTAAAGTTTAGTTAACACAAGAACTCAAACCGGTCGATCATCATAAACGTCGTATCTTCGTTGATTGGGTCCTTCAAATGCATCAAAAGGATCCGGAGTTTTATCAAAAAATCATCTTCAGTGGCTCATTTTTACCTCGGTGACTACGTTAATAAACAGAATTGTTACATTTGGAGCTGAAAAAATCCAAGAATGATTGTTGAAAAGTGTTAGCATCATCAACGTGTCACTGTATGGTGCGGTTTTTAGGCTGGCAGTGTGATTAGACCCTACTTTTTTAAAAATGAGGCTGGTGCAACTGTTACGGTGAATATGATTAATGATATTTTATAGCCGGAATTGAAAGATATTGATTTTCAGCAAATCGGCGCTACGTGCCACACAAGCAACAAAACAATTGTAATTTTGTAATAATAGTTTCCTGATCGTGTTATTTCTCGAAGAGGTGATCACAATTGGCCACTGAGATCTTATGATTTAACACATTTAGACTTTTTTCTTTGAGGCCACGTGAAAGATAATTATGCCAATGCTCCACAATCGATTCAAGAAGTTAAAGATAGAATTTGTAAAGTTATCGAGGACATACAGCCGCAAATGTTCGAATTGGTCATGAAATTTTTTATGAAAAGAATGTGGTACTGCAACCGTAACCGTGGCGGCCATTTGACTGATATCGTTTTCAAATGTTAATGCCATAATTTCCTCTTTACAATGAAATAAACATTTATTGATTTCTCTTAAAAAATACCAGTTTTTTTAAATATCAAAATGAAACTTCTTATTGGAAAACCCTTTATATATAAACAAGTTGTTTTGCAATGGTTCTTGATTTTGATTTTTTATTAGAGGTTTTAGTTTTATACATATTCTCACAAAAGTCTGGCATTGTCAGACTAAATTGTATAAATGCTTCTACTATGAGCTTAGTCTATCATTTTTGTGTAGTTAAATTTTGTTTAAAATGAGTTTAGTGCAAAAGTCAATTCAACGGGTAAAATAAGTGGATTAGTGTAACAGAAAGCAATGGAAAATGTTTAATAATGTGTTGGACTGCAGACGAGTTAGTTCGACACCTTAAGCAGTTTTTAACAATTTTTTGTAATTTTTTTTTTATAGACAGGAACTTTGTTCAAAAATTGCTTAAACAAGCCAAGCACTCATATGTAATTAAAAAGCGTTTTTATCCAACAAAGGGCTGAATAGTAATGACATTTTTTGAAACAATTTTGAAGTAGTGAGTGCAGAGTAAAATAAGTTTTATTTGTTTACAGGTGTTGCAAGTATTGTTTTCAGTTTAAGTGTTAATACTTTAAATCTTACATTTGTATTATCACTTTACAACTGCTTTTAGATATGTAAAACAGTTCTATTAAATCGGCTAATTTATAAAATGGAAGCGTAGTATGTACTATCAAGTTAGATACTAACTAAACATTGGATATGGCCAAAAGTTATTATGATTACAAAACTAATGATGTAGTAGATTGAGGTTCTAAATTAATAAATACAATAATTCCTTAAAAATGTTCTGTTGAAGGTTTGCACTTGACCCAAGATTTAAGTTAAACTCATTACAATTGTAATATTTATGTTATGCACAAGGTTTTTGTTCAATTTATAGATTGTGAACAAAGTACAATTCTACAAAGTTTTGTTAGCGTTTGGACTTTTAGTGGCGCAACTCTTGATTATGAATGTACGCGGTAAAGTTTTCATTTAAACTTTAGAATTATTGCTAAACAAAATTTATTTAAGTAATGTTAAAATTATTCAATTTTTAAATTAGTTTTTATTATGTTATATGCAAGAAGGTTCTACTACGTGCTTGAGTACGCAAAAAAAACTTTTGGTTGTGTGCACATTTACTCATTAAAATGAACAAAAAACATGATAATCTTTGCGTCAAGAAGTTATGAGGTTGTAGTAGAAAAATATCAACACCAACGGATATAGTGCATAATGTAGTGTACAAAACCTCGACTCATATTTAATACTTTAGCAATTTATTCAATTTTTTTATCAAAAATAACATGACAATTCTTGTACACTCAAGCTTCAACTGCCAAAATTGACTCAATTTTAATACCACTATTTGGTTGATTGGTAAAAATTAGCTACGGAAGTAGCCCCGTTTTTTAATTTGTAGATTTTTTTATACACTTACTGTGACACAATGAATTTTTATTTTGTAGCTTTTAGATTCTATAATAAATGTCAATAGGAATCGCTGTTTCACTGTGCAAGAAAAGGACAATAAAACGCTGCTTTTCTTTCTGCAATGTAGTTAAGTTAGTATTTTTAATGTTATTGTGTATTGTTGATCTTATAAAACGTAATTTTTTTTGTAAGCAAGGATTTGCTAAGCAACTTTATGTTGTTTATGTAGCATCACAAAAATTATGCAATTCTACATTAGTACAACTAGCTTTGGAATTGTCAGGCAATTGATTTAATTTAGTTTAGATACATATTAAGTTTATTATATCTCTCTCTATTGTTGTTTAGCATTGTTGTCTTCTGTTAAGATTGTATCAATTTCTAAAGCAAAATTCAAGTTTGAGCCGTTGCTTTGACTACTTTAAACTTTAGAAAAAAATATGTTTTTCCTTTTGCAGTGATCGCAGAGACTTTTTTTCTTTTTTATTTTATAGATTAGGATTTTGTTCTATCTAGTTTTATCGGTGTTTTTTATTTTTTTCTTATTTGGCTTAAAAATAATACCTATGTACATTAGTTTGAACTATTTTTATTGTTGTTTTTATTTATTAGCTTTTCTGTACCCAGGGTAGCTTTTATCATCTGTTTTATGCACTTTACCATGTTCTCTTCCTTTCTACACTTATTATATACTTTTTTTTTTATCATTTTTGCAAATCTTTGCTTTGTGACCAAAATTTAAGCAATACCTTAAAGGCAAAATGAACTTTTTAATTCTGCTGTTTACCCTACCAACTTTTGTTCTACCCTTTTGGATTAATTTATTTGTGTTTGCTGTAGGTAGTCGCAGCATATTTTAGTCTATACTTATTTACTTTACTTGAAAATTTAATTGCAAACTTTTTCATGTCTATCAGTTTTTCTACATTTCGTAGAGCTTCCATTATTTTTTTTCTTATCTGTAATGTAGAACATGCTTAACTTTTTTTTATACTACATAAGCCGGCATTTTGTCTTCCATTATTTTTCCACATTGTTTCAATATTTATTCCATCTTCCTTTGCTATGACGCTCATTTGAATGTTTCTGTCGTTTGCTTAAATTATTTTCTTAATAAAATTCTAGTTCCTAACTTATCCAAGTTTTATTTTTGGTTTTAACTTTATTATTGTTTATGGTTTTCTCTCTTACTGGCTTTTGCATAATAACAATTGTGTTCACTCTTTTCTTTTTTTTTTCTGCAAGTAGCCATACTTGATGTATTGTTATTAATACCATTTATGCAAATATTTTTTAAATTACTTTTTATTTTAATATTTTATTTTACTTATATTTTCTTTTACATTTTTCTTTATGTTTTTATTTACCCCTAATTCTAGTACTGATAATGTTTCATTTTTATTACAACTATTATAAATTGGGTATTTGATTAGCTGATATTATTAAATTTAAGATTTTTTATATCGTTCTTTTTTAAATTTTAAACTATAAGGTACTTATGTTTATTAATAGTTTCTTTTATTTCAGTTTTAGTACTGACATGTTTTTTAATTGGGCCAGTTAGTTAAGCACTTTTTTTAAATTAAGTCTATGTTATCTTTTAATTTGTTAAGTGATTTTATATCTCAACCTTCTTTCTCCTTAATTTCTTTTTCCTCTACTGCCTCTGCTTTATTTTTTTGTTTCTTGCCCTTTGTAAACCTAGATTTTTAGCATTGCTTATAGATTTAAACCTTTTTATATTTGAATTACTAAGAATTGATTGTGACGTCAATTCAAGATACTCTAGATTTCATCTGTATTCTTGTATTCAATTCATTTTTGGTTTGAATCAACTTTCACTTCAGTTGCATTAGTAGCTACATTTTTAGGTTCTAAAAGATACTTTTCCTAACAATATTTTGCTCATATAATGAAAGATTTAACTGCTCAGAAATACTTGGTTTTACCTCTGCCTATTTATTGTCTTCTTTTTTGCTTTTGTAATCCTTATTTGTTTAAACCATTTACAAATTTGGTTTATTTTCAAGGATTTACATTCTGTTTTATTTTTGTTTTATTGTTAATTTGTTGTTCTTCCAGAATCCGTGGAGCAATCTAAGATTTTATCGGAGTAAGATTTTGCACCAATAGTGCTACCCTTCTGATGTACTTTTTTTTACTCATTGACTTTGCATAAAAATATTCTATCATACCCTTCCATTTTATACCTTCCGGCAAGTTTAGTTTTGGAAAGCTGTTTAAATGGAATGGGACTAAAGATGTAAAAAGAAGTTGAGATGACACTTTATGTAAAAGGTTTTGACTCTTTGAGCAGTCCTGTTGTTTTTTAATTGACGGCAATGTCTATTTTACTTGATCTTTGACTGTTATTATGTAAGGCTATCATGGATATGGAGATTCTTTGAGGAGCTGGTGGTAATCGCCGAAATTCAATCATTGTATATATTTATAATGACTCTGTTGTTGCTGATAATTTTTGTAATAGTTGTGATTCCAAGACTTTTCATAGTTGAAACAGTCATTTGATGCTTTAACAATTTGTGGTTTACGTAGATAAATGATCAACAATGTTGTTGTTGAAGGGTAATTAATGGCTTGTAACATGTTTAATACATTCTTTTACAAGATTACGGATGGCATCTTATCCCTTTATTTAAATTGAACCATTTTGTGAAGTAACTTTTAATGATCAAATTTTGAATTCTCAAACGTTGTTAAAGTAAATTGTCTTGCTGCATCAAAGTTTGCAGCAGTTGTTGCTATTCTTGTTAAGTTAAAGTTGTGCAAAAACTATTAAGAATAAAGTTTATTCTAAAAACTAAAACATTGTTTACTCGGGATATTCTAATATGTGAGCAACATTTTTAGAAAAATGGTTTATATTATAAAGGGTTTTCCAATAAGAAGTTTCATTTTGAATAGCAGGCTATTTGGGCAGCTGCCAATTTAGAAGCTTTTTTGACATTTGACAAGTAAAAACTACGCAATTATTAAAAATAGTACGATACACAACGCATTGAAATTATTGAAATTCACTACAAAAATGGTGAAAAAATTTCAGTCACAGTTCGCAAAACTAAAGCATTTTTTGGTCGTCGTAAAGCACCTTCTCGGCCGGCAATAGTAAACCTGGTAAAAAAATTAACGCTGTTGGGACAAGTTTGTGAGGTAAAGAATCAAAACCGTGTGCATCGCTCAAGAACACATGAGAATATTGCTGATGTAGCACGTAATGTTGAAGAAAGCCCAGGTTAGTCGATTCTTCGTCGATCTTTGGAATTAGACATTCCACAAATGACAATACACCGTATTTTGCATTAAAACTTAAGTCTTAAAGCTTTTAAAGTTCAGTTAACACAAAAACTCAAGCCGGTTGATTACCATAAACGTCGTATCTTTGCTGATTTAGTCCTTCAAATGCATCAAAATTATCTGGAATATTATCAAAAAATCATTTTCAGTTAATAAGCAGAACTGTTGCATGATTGTTGAAAAGTCTTTGCATCCTTAACGTGTCAATGTTTGGTGCGGTTTTTGGGCTGGTGGTGTGATTGGACCATACTTTTTAGAAAATGAGACTGGTGCAACTGTTACGGTGAATGGATGGCGCTACCGAGCTATAATTAATGACTTTTTATGACCAAAATTGGAATATGTGCCACACAAGCAACAAAACAATCGCAATTTTGCACGAAAAGATTTCTGACCGTGTTATTTCTCGAAGAGGTGATCACAATAGGCCACCGACATTTTGTTATTTAATATCTTTTTTCATGTAAAGAATGTGATACTGCAACCGCAACCTTGGCGGCCATTTGACTGATATCGTTTTCAAATGTTAATGGCATACCTTCTTTACAATAAAATAAACATTTATTGATTTCTCTAAAAAAATACCCATTTTTTTTTAAATATCAAAATGAAACCTTTTATTGGAAAACCCTATAGTAGTATTTATGTACACCCATGTTTTTCCGCAAGCAAACTATTCTCAATTCATTATACCAAATACAATAATAGATTAACAACATCCACAGAGAACGGGAGCAACTTTTCAAATTTGCATGTTTTATGAACCAATGTACATGAGGTTACAAGGTTTGCCCAGCGTTTTACAGCAAAGTTTTGAGTTTAGATTTTTTTTTTTAACAGAATTGTGAAAAAGTTTTTACGGTTGCCAAGTTTATTTTATCGTTCATTGTGTTTATTCTTATTTTAATGCACGCCATTTGCATTAAAATGAGGTTAGTAAGTTTTACCGTCTTTATCACGGGAACTTAATGTCACCGCAAAGTTTTTGTTATCGCCAGTATTAGACGAGATTTTTATTACCCAATATGTTTTCTTTTGTAAGTGGTAATCTTATAAAAAATACTTTGAAGATCTTAACAGTTTTATCTGAAACAATTTTAAAATCAAATATTTGTTTTTGACAAGTGACGTCCTAAAAAATATAATAGGAAATATTTAGCTTTTTCAGTTTTAATGGCAAATATTTTATGCTTTACAGCCTTTGAATATGTAGCTCTAAACTAGTTATGCAATAAATACTATTATAGCCGTATATTAAAACAATGGGTGCGCTATAGATACTTACGAGGTTTAGTATCTGATCCACACTAATCATGTATAGACAATGTCCTAAGTTATTAACTGCCAGAACTTCTTAAAATACTCTACCGGAGCTGGGGTTTGAACTTGCAATAATATATGTTTTATTTAGCTTTGATTTACAAATTGTAACTTTTATCATTTTTACATAACTGTCAAAATAAACCAATAGCGGTTTATTAAAAATTTTGCAAAAATGCTATAAAAGGATAAGCAGTTTTTGTCACAATTTTAGAGACCTTCAGATTTGAAACAAATATTATGTTTATTAAACTTATGCTTTAAATTCAATCGTGGCTATCATGACACGGTACACCTTGTTTGCGTAGTTGGCTTTCTATTGATTCAACAAATTATTTACTTTGGAGTAAATACTAGTATATTGTAAATTGTAGCTAAGTACAGTGACAAGTCTTTTTATAACTATAAATTTTAAATTCAGAAAAAGTTTTCAAAACAAAGCTTAAATTATTACATTTGTCTAATTTTATCTACCATGGATCGACAAATGCAAAAGTTGTCGTAGGTATGGCAACTTTTCCAATATTTAACTACGTAAGTAATGTCGGATATGATTCCGATAGCAACCCTACCTGTGAAATAGACTTTAAATAATATTGATTGTTTTTGTTTAAAAATCACTTAAATAAAACAAAAAGAAAAAATGTTCTTAAGACCATTCCGACCGCTACCTTGATTTGTAGTATTTTAACAAAAACGGCAACTTTGGCGTCATTGCTGTTTCTACATATAATTTGATAATTGTATTTTTTTTTTCACTAGTACATTTTAAAAAGGATCAAACTGTAATATGTTGAAATATTTTAGACAAATAATAGTTAGGAAATAGCCAAAAAAACTCATCAAATATTGAAATAATTGCGTATTTCTGTATTTTTGAATGCAATTGATTGCTAATTGCAAATATAATTTTACAAAAAAGAATTTGACTTATCATAGTTTAATCCTTTCTGAATGTACTGGTAAAAAATAAATTGATTATCAAATTATTTGTAGAAACAGCAATGACGTCAAAATTGCAGTTTTTGTTAAAATACTACAAATAAAAGTTGCGGTCGGTATGGTTTTTACCGGCGGAAACCTACTTTAGCTGCAGCTAAATAACAGCATTTAACCTTGCTGATGTTACAGCTTTTGGCAACAGAACAAGTCTACCACAATCTTTGTAGAAGTAGCAAAACTAAAAGCAATCTCCTGTAGTAAGTTTTGATAACCTTAAGCTTTTACGATAGAAACTCTAAAGCAAAAGAAAACGCAATAGCAACATTTTAAGTTAAAAACAAACCAAATCTGATCTTTCAGTTGGCAACAGACAACTGCCTAAACAAACACAAATTGAAAGCAAAAAAAAGTTTGTTTCTAATAGATATCTGCAAACATTCCAAAAAGTTAATCTTTTGTAGAAAACAAGTTGCCTTGCAAGCATGTAACACTGTTAAACAGTAAACAAAAGAGGAACTGAAGGTAATCCAAATTTGACCCAACTTGACAAAAGCCTCAATAGTCTAGTAAATAGTACTTTTGGACGACGACAAATTTCCAAAAAAAAAGAAGCAAAAAAATCTAAAAAATATTTTTGGTCACACGAAAAAATGACGTAGAAGATGCTAAGTTTGCGATTAAAAATGATTCTATTACTATATGTTTTTGAGCCGTTTTATGATACCAATTATTGCTACAGACTTTAATTTTTTGAAAATTATGACCTGGCATATAGATTCTCTTACTTTTTAGTTTATTGTCTACTACTGGACATCTTTCATCGTAAGATAATAATTTCTATGCACTCATCTTTTTTAAAGTTCTGCAAGTGAAAACTTGTGACCTTTTGCTGTAGATAGTTAATGTTATCAGCTTGTTGCCAGAAATAGAACAAAGGCTGTTCTAAATGTCACCGTTTTTATTTGTTTTAGATTCATTAATATCACCAGAGAATATTGTTATTTAATATTTAAACCAACAAAACTGCATCAACATTAATACTAGATTGTCTTGTGTTGTAGCACCGACTTGAAGTGTGTCGTTGAACTTTGTTGTTGTACTATTGTCTTTGATCATCATGATGTGGGAGATAGGAACCTTGTTTGTCATTTATTGATATTTTTACCATGTAGCCCAACTGTTTGTACAATACTGCAAGAAACTTTAAATATTTATTCCAAAAACTTGTGTTTCTCACATGTCTTTTATCTTAGTCGTCATGCTCAAAGACTCTCCCAAGGCCTTTTTTTGCAACGTTAAATGGCAATTTTACAATAAAACTATCATATTTATCTTGCTTCAACTGTATACGTCAAAAAGTGTTCCAATTTCTAAAATCGTTGCAGTCCAATATGGCTAAACCTAAGTTGCAGACTGGATTTAGAGATACATTGAATAATTCATCTAACACCATCCACTTCAATTTTGTGTTTTGTACAATTGACTTGATTGAATGTCGGTTTCATAAAATATGACAAATAAAAAAAAACAGCACCCAGGAGCATAGGAGCTTAGATTTAAAAAGTAAAAAATATTTTGGCGTTTCAAAAAGTCATTTAAAAACATATACTTATTATTAATTTTTATTTGATGTCCTTGTTGTTTGTTTAAAGTAAAAGAAATGCAATTTTGACTAGGCTTGAAAGAAGCACTACGCGCGTTTTCTTTACCAAAATTTAGTTAGGTTGGCTAAAGATCTTTGCAAAAAATCTACGTTGCTTATTTTCAAACAGTTATGTACTAAAAAAACAATATCTCAAAAATCTATAGATTGGTGTGGTGCATGTGTTTATGTTAATGAAATAATAAAACAATTGGCAATGTTTTTATCACAGTTTTGTTGCACACATTATTAGTTTACAAGCGTAGAAAGTAGTCGAGCCGAAACTAGTAATGTGTAAGAATATTATTGTTATAAAAATATTAAATTGTTTCATTATTTTATTAGCTACAACGTTTTTGGATAATTTTTTTGTAGTTAAAAAATCGAATCATTAATTTTAAATTAGAACTTGAAGATTTAATATTTTATTCAGAATATAAATTGTATTCTACAGAAATAAATAAATGTTCAGGTTCTAGACACTAGATAAGTAAATTATAAATATTAAAACATTAGTTTTTTATATTATAATTATCATAAGTCAAGAGAGTTGTGATTACTGCCTATTGTTAATTATTACTGCATACAACCAATATTGCATAACATGTAACTTTTATAATGTATCACAAAGAATATATCAAATATATGTACTAATTTAAAATGTATCTTTCAAAGAAAAAAAATCCGTTAACAAAGCATTAATATTACTCATGCGTGATATGCATAAATGCACCAGGTGTACATATATTACAAATAAGCCTTGTATAAATAAACATAGTCAATAATAAAACTTTTTTATTCAGAAATAATCAAATAGGTACAAAGCTAAACAGGATGAAAGCAAAAACTACATTTTTTACTATAAAATATATATGAAATTAATTTCTTCCTGCATGGTGCAGAATAATCAAATGCATCATCATTGTGCATTTTGCATAATACCGTTGCCAACATAAAATATTGACAAATTGCCTTTTGAATTTTTTGAATGCCCATTTGTGTGGATCGATCATTCGTAAATACATGACGTTGATATTATCGGACGAGCACAAAGCATCCGTTTTACGATTTTCTAGCCGTTCGAAAATTTAATGTTGCACTTTTACGAGCCTCGTTGTGACAAAGTGGCGACAAAATATTTCCCTAAACAAAGGTGCATGTGCGGCAAGGATTTCAGGGATGGTAATAAAACGTAGGAGCATAATAAAAATGCACATGGGAATCTGCTGAATGATTTCTGTCGACGCTTTGTTAAATAATGTCCATATTCAAATTCATCGATCGATAATGTTTAGCGATTTAATATGCTAATTTGATGTTTGTGGACGATTTAAATTTTATATTAGTCTGTTAATTGCACAATTGTAATTAGTGAGTAAAATTGCAGGAGAGAATAATTAGTGGTTTAGAAAAGCAAATGTCACATCAATTGGTAAAATTAATTAAATTTGAAACAAAAGTGGTATATTTATATGTTAGAAAACAATACATACATTTTGTTTTGATAAAATATTATATTATACAGAATTGCTCGGGTGTTGTTACAATAGATTCGATTTCAATATTTTTGTGCAAACTTTTTTTGCTCTGCAATTGCTTCATTTCACATTTTAAAATGCACATTTGATTCATATTTTTATAGTATAAGTTTTAGATTCAATGTTGGTTTTTTGCTATTTTCTTGAAATAATATTTGTCAAGGGTGAGATTGAATTTTGTTCTTAAATTCTCAAATTATTTAAAAATAAAGTTATTTTACCGATTTAATAAATATCGGATAAATGTCTATCTTGATGTATTTTCTTTCTTGTAAGTTTTCTATATAGAATGAATTTATTTTATCAATTTACTTGTATAATTTTAGTCAAGACATTTCGGAAGAATACTGGTATCTGAAACAGTATTATTGCTAGAATCTTCAGAGAAGATTGTTTATTATTATTAAATACTTATTTAAAAAATAGTGGTTAATTACGACTTGTTTGATGAGAATTGGTTGGATTATTTACCGATTAACAAATTAACGCGCTGCAAAATTTATGTTTAATATTAATTTTGGTAAATGTAACAAGAACTGCTAACAAGTAAGCTGCTTTGCATCAATAAATGTAGAGTATGATTTGAAAGTGAAAGTATCTAGATCTTAGAACTGAACTTTGCTGTGGATTATTTTATCTTTTATTCTAACATTTTTTTTTTGCTTATTCACTATTTTTTAGAAAGAAAGTGTTCTCTAAAGATAAATTAATTGATCTGCTTTAGCCAATCCTCGGTCCGGTAGTTTTAGAACTGGACTATATCTGTTGTAGCTTGTTGATCAGATTTGGTTAAAGTTTTTTTTCTGTGATTTTTAAAATAATTTTTGCAGTACTAGTGTGTTATGTTGCAATTGTTACTGAGATTTGGTTTATTAGAAACTCTTTCTCAAATTTTTTATCCAGCTTGACGTTTAAAGATTGGTTTTTTTTTTGGGAAACCTGTTGTGACAGCTTCTACTACTTTATATCCGCTTGTTTCAAAGTCAGAAAATATCTTTAAGGTTTTTTTTTTATTTTGTTGACTTTTAGAGGTATCTTTTACCAGGTTGCTGCTTGTGTTTGAAACTTTTTTTGTCAAAATGAGTCAAGTCTAGATTTGTATGTTGTTTGTTCCGATGATGACTTGTTTCTTGCAAAAGCTAAGGTTTTTGGAATGATTGCAGAAATTTACTAGAAATACTTTTATCTTTTTTATTCTAACATATGGTTATCCAAACGCGTGTTGCCAACTGAAAGATCAGATCGGATTTGTTATGAAATTCAAATTTTTGTTAATGCGTTTGAATAAGCTTTAGGGGCGTTGCTGTCTTTTCTTTCTTGTTTTGTTTTTAGTTAAAAACAATTTAAAGTATAGTATACCCATAAATATATTGTTTTTATAAAATAGACTTAAATTATCTCGGATGGTTATTTCACTAGTAACCAATTATGTTTGTATTATATACTTGGGACCCAAAGTAGTATTCAAAGGTAAAAATATTGTATATTTATATAATATTTTCACCCTTAAACAACAAAACTGATAAAAACTAAGCAAAACTTGTTACCACTATGTTTGGTTTTAATCTGAATTTAAAAATTTTCCTTTTACTGTCAGAAGTTTTACGTTGCAGTTAGGGCAAAAATGAAACCATAACTAACCCAGAACTAAGCATTGTTTTTGATTATTCATAAGTAGGTTTATGTTGAAAATTACAAAACCATTATCAAAAAGTTTACGAAATAAGTCTAGAAGTATTTTTTATAGGAGTAGTTAGTCTTACTGAAAGTTAGGTTGTGCAGGTTGTTGCTGCAGTGACTGCAAGCTTGAGGCAACAATAAACGTTGTAGGTAAGTGTCTCAAGAAACTTATAAACGAAAAGAACAAAGGCAAAAAGACTAAAACCGCAGAAATGGGTACCCAAACTAGAAAGAAAAATGAGGTCAAATACAGCTTTTAGAAAGTAAGTTAGCAGGCAAACTAGAAGGAATTATTTTTTTAAATTTTAATAAGCAGGAAGAAATATATAAAATGTACAAAATTATTACTAATATTTTTTTGGCAGAAATTGAAATCTTGGCAGAAGAAGGCTGCATTGAACATGGCAGAGTAATATGCAGTGTGACCTTGCATGGACTCTTCACAGAAGAGGACAAGATAAAAGATAATGATGAAAGTCTCACTTTTCTTTCAACGATGAAAGAAGACACGGACAAAACACTGCAAAACGCGGAACTTATCAAGATACTGCGTAAGATTGCCATTGCCAAAAAAAGAGAAAATAACATGTGGCATGCATAACATATGAGGGTGCAAACCACAAAGACACTAAAAATATCCTCAAGTATATAGGCAAAAAAGAGGAGCTACATATAGATCTATATAAAAGAGAAAAGGAAGCAAACAGTCACCAAAAAGTAGAAGACAAGATTACAAAAGTAGAAGAAAAAAAAGATTATAATAATTGTACCAACTCAAGGGGTCTCCTATGCGAACATAACTAAGCATATAAAGACACATGTCGTCACTGAGGGGGTTTCAGTTGCCAAAATAAACAAAACCAGCAAAAATGGCGTAAGACTAACCATAAAAGAGAAAGACAAGACGGACAAGTTAGTTTCCGCGAGGCGCTAACTAAAAACATAAAAGAGATAGCAAATGTCGGCCCCAGATAGGAACCAAGGTCTTTTATGTTTTAGTTATAGATAAAACAACAAAGACAGAGAAGGTCAAAGAAGAAATAGGAAAAACGCTTGCTAGAACCGACTCCCTACTGGAAGGAAAATCCTTAAGATTTGGAAACAACACAAACAGAGATGGGGCCAAACCTGTCTTTGTGACGGTCTACAACAGCACGGCTATCTTGCTTAGAGCAAAAAAGACTTGACAAAGGCAAAGGCTGGAACATAAGTTAGGTTTAAGTTAGGTATAACTGGCAGCTAACGCTCACATAGACCTCAGATAGGCCCGTTGTGTTACCACAGTACTTATTAAAAGTACAACCCTCCTCAAGGGAATTTGTCAAACCATTTCGAGCCGTGAATGAATCTCATGAGAGTCTGCGCATCTAGTGATGCAAGGTCAGAGAGGTCATCAAAGAAAAGTCGGCCTAAGAAGATAAATCGTGTTGCGGACAGAGAGGGGCATTGGCATAAGTAATGCTGAACACTCTTCTTTTTCTCCTCGTCCAGGCAGCTTCTGCAGTAATCCCACTTTGCAATATACAGTCTCTCAGCGTGCTTGCCAATGGGACAGTGTCCCGTGATGACTCCCACTGCCAGTCTGATATCGTTTCTTTTTAGAGAGACAATGTTGGTGCATCTCTTCCTGTTTCAGTGAGTCCATATTTGCCTGGTTACCTCGCAGGTGTCTTCATCCCTCTACCTTCGCTCCGCTAGGTTCGAGGTTATTTTGACTATGGTTTTTTTGCACGATGCAAATGGAATACCAATATCCTGTAATACTTCGGTTGAGTGCAGGCTTGTGCCATTTGCAAGCTCATCCGCTTCTGTGTTACCTGGGATCCCGCTGTGGCTTGGTACCCACATAAGTTTCAAGTTTGTGTGTGCTGTCAGCTTGTTCAGCTTTCTCCGACAGTCAGAGACCACTGTTGAGTTAGTGCACACGCTAGTAATTACCCTGAGAGCAGCTTGGCTTTCGGTGTAAATGTGGATCAGTTCACCAGGGTTCCCATTTACCATCAGCCACTCTGCTGCCTCTTTTATAGCAGATACCTCCGCCTGTAGAACGCTGCAATAGTCTGGCAGGCGTAGGCTGATTTTGAGGTTGAGGTCGTTGGAGATAACTCCGTAGCCCATTTTGTCCTCCTTCCGTGAGCCATCTGTATAGACCTGCGTGTGTCCTGCTGGTATTCTTTTTTCCTCTATCCACTCCTCTTTAGAGGGTATGTGGTTTGAGAATTTGTTGCCAAAAGCAGTTGTTGCTAGGCAGCGAACTATGTTTTTGGGCACCCCTTTAAATTAATTAATTATTCCGGCGTGACCACAATAATCCGATGTCAACATTTGCACCGACTTTAGTCTGAGTGCTGTGGTAATGGCAAGTTGCTTGCCCATTAGATCGACCGGAGCTAGGTCCAGGATTGTCTCCAAGGTTTTCGTAGGCGTCGTTCTCATGGCTCCCGTTATCATGAGCGCCGTCATTCTCTGCACTTTTGTAAGCGTCATTTGATGGACTCTTTTATTAAGTGCCGGCCACCATATGAATACGCCGTAGTAGAGTATTGGTGCAACTACAGTTCTGTATAGCCAGAAGGTAATCTTAGGGTTGAGGCCCCAGGATTTTTCTACCGCTCTCTTGCAAGATTACAGCGCCACCGTAGTTTTCCGTACTCTTTTGTCTATGTTGAGCTTCCATGATAACTTTTGGTGTAGTATGAGATCTAAGTGTTATTCCTTAATTGTCAGTTCAGTGCCCCATTGGAAGCTTAAATTCTAGAATGTTGTGTTTCCTTGTGAAAAACCTTTTGCATCATTGCGCTAGTTTCATTAAAGCCCCTTCAACAAGTTGCGACGTTATATTGAGTTGTTTAATTGAGGCCGGTATTGCTACGTTATCCGCATAGGCAACGACCCTCCAGCCAGATTTCCTAAATTGGAGGAGCAGCTCATTTAGCGTGATGTTCCAAAGCAATGGCGAGAGGACCCTCCCTTGTGGGGTTCCCCTACTCACCTTTCTTTTTATGTGGGATTCTCCCATTGTGGCTCTGATGTTCTTGGCTGGAACATATGGCGCGTAAAAAAATTAGAAGCCTTACAGAATGCTACAAATGCCACCGTGTAGGGCACTTGACAAGGAAGTGTTTAAAGAAAAAAAGACGGTTACAAGTGTGAAGAAGGTCACAAAATAAAAGACTGCTCCAACCCCCAAAAACGCTATCTCTGCAACAAAGAGGGCCATAAGACTGCTCTAATTTTGGAGCCAACCCAAATCATGGCAAGGACCAGACCGCAACGGTTGTCAAGCAGACGACTTTTGTAGCATTCTAGTAGCGTTTGGCAAAAATCTTAAGAAGCACTTAAAAGAAATCTTGATTTAAAGCAACTTTAATGCAAAATCCTATAGCTGTTCCCAACCAAAGACCGCAAAAGTAGCAAGCTTGCAGAGTGGGCCGACAAACATTACCTGGTAATCTTCAACAAAGGCTTGTTGACCGACTTTTAAAAGAGCACGTTTTACATCAACTTAATCTTCTGCACAGCAAATCTGGCCAAGTCTATACAAAAGTGGGAGGTGAGCGTGGAGGAAAACCTTAGCTTTCACAAAACAATTAATATAGAAGTCAAAACCCAAACAAAGACAACAAAAAATCGCTCTACTAGTAAAAGAGGCTGGTATTTTAATCTTGAACAGGCGGTTAAGTTTTACAACTTTACACACACAATCCCTTACTTTTAAGAGCGTCGTTGCCAGGAAAAAACCAAGAAAGAACAAGCAAGCAGTTAATTGGTAAAACCGCAATTGCGCCACTTTGAGGAACAGATGCGTAGGAGCTAGGCGAGATTTCACACGCGCACAAAAAAAGAACAGCCTGGACCAGAATAAACTAGACTTTTTGACGAAAACCTACAAACAAAGCCATAAAGAGTTAAAGACTGCAATTGCAAATGCCAAAACGCGTTCAACTCCGCACGCTGGGGAGACCTAGTAAAATCACTGCAAAATTTTGGAATATCAAACCACTTGACAAAGATTAACTGCAGCTATTAAGAAAATTGCAATCTCCTGATAGGAGATAATCATAAATTGAAAGTGACCGCTGGGGTTCCACAAGGGTCAGTCAAGAGGCCAACCTTTTAGAACGTCAATTATGGCAGGGTGCTATGTTTGGAGATGCCTAACAACATCTGGCTTATAGGCTACGCGGATGACGTGGCAATGGTTGTTGATGGTGATAGCGCAAAAAAATTGGAGAATGCCATACAAGCATCCGAAAAACTTACAAGATGGCTGGACAAGAAGAAGCTCAAACTTGCAGTCTATATAAGCTGTTATCCTAGCAAGCAGAAGAAGTTTGAAGACCAACTCCATTAGAGTTGACGGCGCCACAATAACATGCCAGACCTATATAAAAACACCTGGGTATTACCTTTGTTTATAATATAAACATGGGCCCCTACACTGAAAAAGTTGCAGAAAGAGCGGACAATACGACTGCGTCTTTAGGTAGGCTGATGCCCAACATAGGCGGACCTAAAAAAATCAAAAGAATGGCGTTGAGCAGTGTTGTTTCTTTTATAGTCTTATATGAGGCGCCAATATAGAGCCAGTGGGTCTACAAAAGGACGTACCGCAAGATACTAGAGCGTTCGCAAAGAAAGATGGCCACAAAGGCAATACATCTAATTGCCGGAACTATTTCGTTGCATTTGTTGGCTGTAGAACGTTCATTCAAATTTTGCTGTGCCGAGCAGAAAAGGTTGGCAAAAGAATCAACAATTAGCAAATGGGAAGAAGAGTAGCTGGAAAATAGCAGTACTGCAAAATGAACAAAAATTCTTATCCAAAGCGTAAAACCATGGATCACCAAAACACACGGAAACGTAGGTTATTACCTCACTCAATTTTTAAGCGGGCACTTATTTCTTGTCTTACCTGTGCAAGTTTAAGCTGCGGAATAACAAAAACTGCCCTTATTGCGGCTCTATTGATACACCGAAGCACACGGAACTAGAATGCAGTAGATTGGCAGAAAGAAAAAACTGGGCGTCTATTTTTGGCGTAGATAGAGTTACCAAGCATAACATTACTGAGCACATGCTGGACAGCAAAACAAAGTGGATGTGCGTGAAATCCGTGATAAGCAGCATACTTAAAAGGAAAGAAAAAGATTAAAAAAAAAACTGAGTGCAAAATAATCTAGTTGATGCAACAAGGAAATGGCACCAATGAAGTAATGCCGCAAGGTCTTTCCATTGGTGTTCATGTAAAAACAAAAGGTGGTGTGGAATGTTGTGCATAAAGTATTTCCACTTCTCTTTCTCAAATAAAAGGTAAATGTTTGGTAGTTGTTGGTTTATGACTTAAAAAATAAAACTGATTAAATATCAAGGTTTTAAGCAATTCCGTTTGATTAGTAGATCAAGCTATGATGAAAGTTATTTTCAACAGTTGTGTAGGTTGATCTTCTTAGTTTTAAAGCTACTACAATTTAGATTTCACTGACACCATGTGGTGTGTGCTGTAGATTTCTTTTCTTTGTGATTTGGTAGATTTGTTTTTTGAAAATTACTTATGTCGGAGTTTGCAAAAAATGAGATGTTGTAGATAGTAAAATAGTTTAGAATTTTGACATATAAGCTTAAAAAAACTATCAATATATAAAAAGTAAAAAAATATGCTAAAAATGACATATTAAAAAATAAATAAAAACATATAAATGAATAAGTATAAACTAAATTATCACAAACTATGTAATCCACTAGATTTTACGATACACAATTATATATTAAACATTATATACTAATATACCAATTTAAACAGTCACTCGACGATCGTCAAATCAATAAACTAGGTGACAATTTAAAATTTAACACTTTATAAGATATGACAAACAGTTAATAGAACTTTGCAAATATTACTCCTTGGATATTCACAAATGTTTGTTGGTCCATCGGCAGTAATCGCTGCGCAGTTGAAGATCCAGAAAAAATAAACAATGACATTTAATTCAGACACTTTAAGCAAAACTGAATAAATTTGTTAAATTTGATAAATATTTAAACTACAGAGAAACTATGTTTAACAAGAAATGTAGGATGTAAACAATTTGTTTTTAGTTTTTTGACGTACTTAACAGTTAGGAGATAAGACAAAGTGATGGTTTAACTGACCAAGTTTTACGTAGGAAGAGGAAAATTTGGAGTTATTACTGACTAAAAACTCTACCTTTTTTTTTACTTACCTCAAGATGGTTTGTTTGTCGTTTTTTCTACTTTGGTTTTGTTGGACTTGGTATATACTTCTGATGTTTTACTATCTTAAAAACTTTGTCTTTTTGATGAAATCCAGTGTCTTTTGCTAACGAGTTGCTTTAAGCTCTGCTTTAGTTAGGTTGTGTATGCAAAAATGATTATGCGTTGCTGTTTATAAATTTATATTGGAGTTTTATCATATTTTATACGCCAGCGCCATTCAATCCTATTCCCATTTTATGCAAATGCTTTTTAAGAACACAGTGTCCGGTTCAGTTCAGTGAGTTTTTGTAGTCTAATACGACTCATTTGTGTTACGATGGTTTTGCTATCATGCGACGGTTCTATTAGAAATATTCTTGAATGTGTCAATCTTTTACAGCTTTTCCACAGATTGCTGCTTTTTGCCTCAAGTCTGCTGCGTATTATTTCTTTTCCGGTCTCCTATAGAACCCCAAAAGCAGGTTCCAGTCCAGTATATGACTTTTTTTTATTTTTTTCGCCACTTAATTTGTCATGAGATTTTCTTTTATCCCAAGGTCTTTTGGTATTCATATCAAACAAACTCTGTAGGTTGTGGTCACTGCTAGACTGTTTATGCAGGTCATAACCGTTTTGGATTTTATTATTGGCAATTGTAGGGCCTGTAATGCCGCTTGACTATTTTACGTGATAATTATTGGTCTGTCAAGTTTTAGTCTCTTCTTAATCATGTCCCTGGCGCACTACTTGATAGCAGCCACTTCTGCCTAAAAAGCCTAAGAATTTTAGCTCAATAGTTAGGTGTTTTTTCTGTTTAATAAGCAAACTGCTGCTGGTTTTGTAGTCGGACTTTTAGCGCCTTGTCTCGTAAGTACGTTTTTTTTTTCTATTCTAAAAATTTTGGTTATGTTGTGTTAATAATATGAACTGATGTCTTTGATTTGTTAAGATAAAATAAAACTATGCTAATAATTAGAGCAACAACTAGTGGGCCGACGTCGGCTCATATTAAAATATTAGAGTCAATCCAAATAGAAACAAGAACAAAAATAAGATGTTTACAAGAAGGTTAATTTAAAAACCAAAAAATATTTTTTTTATTAATATTGGCGCAGATGTCTAAAATAACTAGAAGTAAAAACTATTTAACCTCAAAAAAAAAAAAATTATTAGTTTGGTCAATATAATTCACAGAATATAAACTGAAAACTTACAAATCCGGTTCAGACGTTAGACCAATTCTAACTAGAATTTCCGCACTAATAATTTTGATCTTCAAATCGTTACTTTGCGGACCCATGTTTATTACAATTTTTTTGCTAATTTGCAAAATATTTTAAATATTTTACAATATTTTTTAACCCCCTGTATACATAACTTTTATTATAAAAAAATTTCAGAACATCTTATGTTTCTTAGTGAAATTGAAATAATTACGTATTTGAATTAATCTTATATAAACTGTTTAATAATTAAATTTTTCCAGCAATTTGAATTTTTTTCTATATAAACATCATATCCTTTATGCATAAAAGTGTTTGCTGTTACATTAATAAATTCCTGAATTTTTAATGGAAACTAGGTAATAATATTTTCTTTCAGAATTAATTTAAAAAGTCAATTTATCTACTTTTAAAAGTTTTAATGAAGTTACTTTTTCTTCTGAAAGGCAAAAGCTTTTATAGCAAATTATTATATTGAAATCTTTTGCATTAATAGTTATATTCTCGACATTCGTATCTAAATTTACTATGTAAATTAAAATATTTTCTTCAGGTATGCATTAAAGAATCTAACATATTTATTTCATCTTGGAATGTAAAGAATTTAATTAATGTTATTTAAATGTAAATGTTAATTATTTCTCCTAAACAATCAAATTCTATATTTATTGTTATTTATCTAACATGTGCACTAGAAATATATAAAGATTTAAATTTAAATTTAAACTGGTTTCTAAAATATACCTTTTATTTATTTATTCTATCCTGAACGAGTTTCAATTCCTGGCCGCACATATGTTTAACATAATAATTTCAAAAATAAACTTTAATCCGGAAGTAATTCTAAGAAAGTGGTACATATTGGTCTTAAGGCTATTAAAATACACTGTAACGAATGTTTTGTTATTTAAATTATGTTAGTTGGAATATTTCATGTATGGAACAAGTTTCAATTTACGTTGGTATTATAATTAAATTAATTACTGAAATTATTGCGGAAAATAACAGAATAATTAGTATTTTTTTATTTGTAGAAATAAAATGTAAAGTGTCCGATAAAAATAACATTGTTTTAATTGTAGTTTAATGTAAGCGTTAAAGATGCCAATTAATATCTATAAATAAAATAAATGATATTAATTAACGGAAAAAAACTAATTAAACTAAATAAATATTTAGGTTTACAGCAAAACTGTCGATCGGGCCCGGATCTAATTAATTACACGATGTTGATAATTCACTTCAATCTGCTTCTGCGTTGGGATTTACGGAATCTTGAAGCAAGTACTGATTTATTGATTCATCACCCTTTTCGATACGCATTCCTGGTTTTGCGATAAAATTACTTTGGGTAGTAAAGATATCGATACACTTACAGAATACTAAATTACAATTTATTTTTATTGATAAACCACATAAATGAAAATTTATGGTTGTGGAAATAAATTTCTATTGAAATGGAATTAGAATTAAATAAACTTTATTGAATAAAAAGGATGGTTTACTTTTTATTGATTTTGTCGAATATTGTGAGAACTTTATAGTATGATAATAAAATGTTAATAAATTTGAGTAATAAGTTATTAAAATAGAATGTTAACATACTTATAAAGACAAGCAAAAATAAATTTATAGAATTTTGTAATAGAGATTTTATTGAATTTCTTATTGTATATTGTTTTTTTTTATAAATTGAATTTTTAAAATAATAATAAATGAATTTTGAAATTATTATAGCAACTTCTTTGGTCAGTGGTGACTCTGATCCTACATTACCGGTTTATTATTCCTAAGGTTTCTCTAATATTTTTGAGTCTGTTGGTGGGAGATTTTTTTTTAAACATTTGCAATGGTTACCGACGGCAAGAATCTACTAGCGTTGTTCAAATTTCTGAGCTAAATTAAAGCAATATTTTGATTTATAATGTTAACAGTTTGTTTTCAAAGTATGTCCGGAATCTATATTTTTCTAGCATTTCACACTAAGGTATAGTATATTTGAGGCAAGAGGGGCATTACCTACCAACACCTCTAATTGAGTTATATTGAGATTTTCTTTATAATTTTTTTTTAATTTCTTTTTTTGTTAACAATGTTCTTTATTTTGTTAAAATTTGTTTTATAGTGATCATTTTTGGGTTTTGCTATTACTTCAAGCATCCTAAACCTGGAAAATTCTCAAAAAATAAAAGAAACAATGTGGATTAGGCCACTTTTGCAGTTAGGCATTTATGAAGGTTTATTTATATGTGTTTATTAGGCCAGGTATTTAACTGCACTTGTGGGTAAAAAAACTGTATGGTTAGTTTTTACTTAGAACTTTCCAAAATAAAATTCTCAACGTTTTAAATAAATTAGTAAAAAAAAATTAAATTATTATATTTTAATACATATTAATAATAAAGAACAGTTTAAAGAAAGAACTGCTAAGTTGTTCTTATCTTCTAAAAACTAAAACTAAAACTCCTCGCAATTGCTATCTTCTGTAGTACGTATGTAAACCTCGTTAATAGCTCTAGAGTCGGTACGTAAATTTAAAAAAAAATCATGGTAAATGGGGGGGGGGGGGGACAAAGGCCATAAGTTGGAGCAGGTCGTTTTTCTTCTTCACGCTTATGCAGTTGCCATTAAGATGCAACAACTCCAAACTATTCAAGACTTGTGAAGTTCTTTTCTTCAGATCCAATTCACTAAATCTCACATCTTCTTGAATTGTATATTTAAACTTTAAACAAAACGGTTCATTAGTTTCAATACGTAACCATTGATTTTTTAACCATTCAACTTTTTGCTTGGTTTTTGATATTTTTCTTTTGGTTATGTTATTTTCCAATGACTTTGAGGAAAAAAAGTGTTCTTTTTCCATAGATACAACTTTGAATGGGTTTTTTTTTTTAGCATCCATGATGACTCTATTCCAGTCATTAGGGACATAAATAAAAGGGTGATATATTTTGGCTGCCGTGACCAATCCAAAATCTTGGTCACAGGGCAAGTACGAGTGTCGACTGCAAAGAAATTTATGATCGATTTGTAAAACGGTAAAATCTACATTTGCAACAATATAATTGCAAATCAACACACAGCTTTATGTTTTGGTTTTGTTTTCCACATTGATCGGAATACATAATCAATAAATCATAAATGACTTCTTGGGGGCCTCTAGAGTCAACAGACTCATTCCAAGTGTACATAACTGCTTGATTTGATGCAAGGTTATAAATACCGAAGCAGTAGGTCCATAGCTGCATTTTGTAATAACATATACCTGTTGTAAGGTCTGGTATCGGAAGAGTTTTTATTAGATCAAATGCAATTGTTGTAACTTCTTTATTTTGTTGTTTGGCCAATTCTCTATCATCATGCATCCCCTGCCTAGCTTCCTCTGTCTTTCTGAGAAGCAACTCTTCAAGCGCTTGTTTTTTTTGGTTCATCAGTGCATGTTTTTATTTTATTATTAAATTTATCACATCTTTTACACGAGTCTGAAATGGGGGAATTTTGTGTATTCAGTTAAAAAGTTGGCTGGATAATTAATTTTATTTGTTTTATTATTTATAACAGAAGAAGAACCATTATTTTCCCCCGTTGATGGAATAAATTCAGAATCACTATCATAAAAGTTATTAAAAACTGCCATTAAGTATAAGCATACTAAAAAAACTAGAAAAAAATAAATAAAATACAGCAACAAAAGATTAATACAATGCCAGAAAAATCACGGTGATCAGTTGATTGGCGTAAATAAGCGCCAATCAGTTGCTATGTGGCTTAGACCAGTGTTGCATTCAATCTAATTTAATTTACATTGTTTTTGGATAGGCCAAACGATCAGGTCGTGGTGGCGAGTGATAAGTATGACTTAGAGTACATGACGCGGAAATTGCATGAGGAGTACACTAAATAGGGCTTAGAACTTAAAATAATGAAAACGAAAAACCAATTGAAGCATAGATATTCAAAATAAACTTAAAGATAGAAGAAATTGAAGCATGCAGTGAGTACACCAACTTAAGAATAGAATTAAATTCATCTGGAAAGGATGACAAAAAGGTTAAAAAACGGGCAACACAAACTCGAAGATTGATTGAATGCCTGAATACTGTGGAGTTTAAAAAAAAAAACGCAAATTTACCATCTACAAAAAAACACTTATAAAAAGTACACTAATCTATGATCCGGAGACGTGGAGAAAACTAAAATTGACATGTTTAAGTAAACATTAGAAGTATCTAGAAGAGAAAAAATCCGGAACGAAAACAAACAACAACGCATGGGAGTAGAAAGGTCATTAACAACAGATATTGACAGAAAACAATTAATATAGTATGGATACGTTCAAAGAATAAATGAAGCAAGACTACCAAGAAGAGCTATGCACTAAACAATTTTGGAGAAAAGGTGTAGTGAAAGCAATGAGTACAAGAAATCTACAAAAAGAGCAATGGAGCGACCAAGCAACGTCTCCAGACGTTTTAAAGCTGATCTATACATACACTGCCAAGCATAAAATTAGGGTCACTTTGTAATTTGATTTTTTTAGAATTTTTTAGTTTTTTACGTATTTTTTTGGTTGTAACAGTTTACTAACTGACTGCTTGAATTAAAAAAAGTTTTTGTTGTACAAAGTTTATTGAGAGTAATAAAAACAAACAATTTCAATTTAATGTGCGAAGTAATAAAAATGATCAAGTTTACTTTCATATGCTTTTATTGAAACAAACAAGCAAAGTTTTAGTTTCTGTGATATTAATTGAAAAAAAATCTATCTGTTGCCAATTGTTTGTGTATTGTTGTCATTAATAGTGTTTTGCAATGAGCATAAATCCTGTTGTTGCGGCACAAATTGTGACGGCTTTAGAACACTCTCGAATGTGCAACAAATATGGCGGCGGTTCGAAGAGACTGGTCTGCTCACTCAAAGACCTGGTTTAAGGCGAATCAACACTGCAACAGCTAGAGATAATCGCTTTCTCGTTTCTAGTGCTTTAAAAAAGCGAACGGTCACGGCAGTTTCTGTTCTAAATCATTTGTAAGAAGTAAAAAATGTAAACATAAGTGAATGGACAGTTAGGAGACAACTTTATGGTGCTGGATTATCTTCTCGAACTAGAGCTACTGGATATATAGCGGATTGGAGTCGCACATTGGTTTTAGATGATTTGCGATTTTGTTTTAAAGGATGTGTAAAAGTGTGGCGACAACAAAGCTAAAGATATGTATTGTCGAGCGACTTCCATTTGGTGAAGAATCAGTTATGGCATGGAGAGGCTTTTGACACTTGCACGAAGTTAGTCTTTATTAAGAATTGGACGTTGACTGCGCATAGGTATCTAACAGTGGCTCTAAAAGACCATGTTTTACCGTTTATGGTTACTCTTGGTAACGACGCAACATTTAAGCATGATAACGCACGGTCTCACACTGCTCGGATAGTTACTGAGTATCCTGCTGAGTTTTAAATCACAAAATTTGTTTAACCTGTTGGCAGTCCAGGCGTAAATCCAATTGAGCATGTTTGGGATAAGATGGGAAAACGTTTACGGAGACATGTGCTAGCCCCAAAAAACTCTAGACAGCTTCGCAACATACTGGTGCAGGAATGGAACATTCTTTCTCTGAATGTGATCCAAAATCTGATCCAGAGCATGCCTCGTCGTTTGCAAGCTGTTATCACTGACAGAGAAGGGAATACTTGCTACTGAAGTCCCTAAACTTTTTTCTGTTTCAAACTTGTTCATTTTTATTACTTAGCATATCAAATTGAAATTGTTAATTTTTATTACTTTCAATAAACTTTAAACAACAAAAACTTTTTTTTAATTCAAGCAATAAGTTAGTAAACTGTCACAACCAAAAAAACATGTAAAAATCTAACAGTTTAAAAAAAAATCAAATTACAAAATAACCCTAATGTTATGCTCGGCAGTGTATATATATATTATACCTATACTTTATATGTACCGTATATATATAAGGTGTTATATTTATTGCTTGCCTCTACCAAAACCATCTGTTTTGGTTTTAAAATTTGCAAAAAACTTTTGTGGCATTTGATTGGCTGTAAATCACGATTTCTCATGGCGTTATGCCTTAAAATCTGACAGTGGTGATAGTTTATAATACATTTTGAATTCTATTGAAACAAAGTTCTCATTTGGACCAGGGTTAAATTATGTATGTATCTGCAAAAGTTGCAGTCAGTGTTTTTACGTACTAATTGAAAGAAAGCAAGTAATACTTCTAATGATCCAAAGTTTTTTGTTGCGTATACTTTTTATTTTGTTACTTTTAGACTTTTTGCTTGCGATCGTACAAAATAAGCCGCTGTTGTGTATTTTGAGTGTACTCTAAAGTTTACTAAGAAACACTACTTCTTTATTGCAATAGATATTTTTTATTGTTCGGCATGACTTTTTTATGATTTGAATGTACTTGTTGGTCAATATTCTTATTGAACCAGTACCACTTTTTTGCAGTATTATGACATTCTATTACCTCACACGTTATTGGGGATGTGATTATGTGTTCTGGATTTTGAGGGTAGAGTGAGACAAAGTATACTGTACTGCGTCATTGGGTTCTTTGCTCTTGCTCTAATGATAATTTTACTACGCTGTCTCAACACATAATCAACCTATACTAATTAAGTTGAGCCTAAATCTTCTAACATAAACTTCTTTATATGGAAAAGGGTTGAGATTGTGCATAATACATGTTTGATATACTTTGTGATAGGAAAACATATTTTAGAATTTAAAATTTGGCTTTTCCAAAACAACTGTATATTTTTGAAGTTTTAATCATTATAGTTCGTAAATATCATTACGTAGAATTTTTTCATAAACATAAAATGTCAATGCACCATTTTTGAACTTTACGAAGCTTAAAGGTTTTTACAAATCGTAGTATTATATTTGATTTTTGATGGATTTTTTTGAGGTAAACTCCGTAATTTTTTTTAATCATTAAAAAATTCAGGAGGACAAATTTATTCTTAAAATGGTCGTAACTGATTGTCCAAAAATTGTGAAGTGATACAAATCCCATGAAACTCAGAGAACCCTGCTCTCCGACATGGTGATAGTATGGTGTGCAATTTCAAGAATTGAGATCATTGGCCCTTACTTTTTTTAAATCAAAAATTGAGCAGTTACAGTCACTTCTGCACGTTACCTGACTATATTTTAATGTTTTTTTTTTCAAATTTTTTTAATGTTTTTTTTGCGTATTTTTAAGAAAATTATGTTTTTTAGAATGAATAGCAGAGATTAATATAAATCAAAAATAAAATTGGCAAACAAACAAAACTTTGAGGAACACCAGCATTTATGATTTTGGTGCAGAGTTAAAACCATTTATTTCAATCATAATTATATTTTTGTCAATAAAACTATTGATAAGACTTGTGGTTAAAACTTATGCTTAGTCCAAACATATAATGTAGTTTTATGGCAGTCGCTTGATAATTGTCGGACAAAGCCTACCATGTTGTCACCGCTTTTGATCCATAAACATTTTTTTTGTTTGTATGTCTACTATATTATTCTAAAAGCTTAATTCTTTTTGTTTTATACCTATTCTGGTAGTCGTCATCAGAGTTCTATATCAATATGGCATATGTTATGGCATCCTAATCTTGTCAACAAGCTCCATTGTTTAGATTTTGATTAAATAACTGCCAATCTCATCAATAATTTTCTTGAAAAATTCTAGTTAGAATTGATAGTCTTAACTGTGGCATCAAAATCATAAATGCTGGTGTTCCTCAAGGTTTTGCTCTTTCCCCAACTTAATTTTTGAGTTACATTAATAAACTTCTTTAAATAACTAATAGTCTTATTCATAATTTTGCAGATGGTAGTACTTTTCATACTTCATACTTTAAGACCATATTGACAAATATGGCAGAGCGTCTTGAAATTTCTAGATGAGATTCTGCAGCATCTATAAACAAAAATCTCAAAACAATATCTGAATTTTTGATAAACACTTTTTACTGTTTAAAAATTCAAATCCAAGGTATTATCAGTACCAAATATTAAATTAAACAACAAATCCATATCTAAATCTTTTTGAATTTGTTTTCTATGTGTTACAATCTTACATAATCTTCTCTAGACCATGTCAACTTCAAAAGTATCTAAAAACTACAATTTTTTAATAAATGTAAAAAGTTTTTTACTTCTGTTTAACTTTTGCATATAAATAAAACTTATATTTGTCATTGTATTGAATATTGTTCCCATGTATGGGGAAGAACATCAGAAACTGCACTATCTCTTCTAACTTCTATTCAGAAACAAGCTATTCGGATCATTGCCGATTTAAAATTGACTATTAACTTAGATACTTTACAACACCGGCGTAATGTTGCAGATATTTGCAATTTTTATAAATATTTAATAAACATGATCAAATAAAATTTTGCCAACTAAACAAGGCTTATTAAGAATTCTAGCAAATACTCACTGACAGTTCAGAGATGTATAACAAAAACTTTTGAGAAAGGTTTTTTTAACCGTACTATCGACAAATAAAATAAACTTCCAAATTCAGTATTTTCTAAGACTTATATGCCACAAATATTCAGAGCCAATGTTCACAGACTGCTTAAATCTAGTCTTCAATATAATAGCTTTCGCGAGAATGGATTAACTCATTAAAATTCATATCAAATTTTGAAATTAAAAAAAAATATTATGCAAAAAATTCACAATTTTAGAACAATTTTGTAGTTTTTATGAGCGATACTAAAATGGCAACTTTGTGTAATTTTCGATAAATTTTATAAAAAAATATAGTTTTTGTGCAAGTTTCAAACAAAAATATAAATTTGTGTGTCATTTTGAAACAAATTGTACATTGATTAAGATTTCCGATATTAATAATTATAAATAATTGTAGTTTTGTTTAATTTTTGATAAATTTTATAAAAAATTATTTTTTTTTTCAAATTTCATGCAAAGAATTAGATTTTTTTGCAATTTTGGAACAATTTTGTAATTTTTTTTATGAGCGATAATTTTGTGTAGTTTTTGTTAAAATTTATAAGTATGTTTTTTGCAAAAATGAAACTTTTGTGTAACTTTAGAACAGTTTTGTGCAACAATTAGGTTAGGTTAGGTTAGTTTAGGTTAGTTTTGTGCAACAATTAAATTTTCTAAGCTATTTTACAATTTGTTATAATTGTTTAATGATATTTTTTTATGAATTTTAGTAAAAAATATGTTTTTTGTGCAGATTTCGTTCAATAATTAGCTTTTCTAAGAAATTTAATATAAAAATTGCTATTTTTGATGAATTTTATAAGAAATTAGTGTTTTTTGTGCATATTTTATTCAACAATTAACAATTTCTTTAAAAAAAAATTTTGTGCACATTTTTTGTAACAAATAGTTTTTTAAGCAATTTTATTTAAATTTAGTATAAAAACGGCAATGTTTGATAAATATCATAAAAAAATTAAGTAGTTTTTAATCAATTTCATATACAAATGTGTTTTTTTGTGCAAATTGTATGCAACAGTTGACTTTTTTGAATGATTTTAGTATAAAAAACTACATTTTTTTACAAATTTTATACAGAATTTTTAAGCAAATTTGTACAAATTAAACTTTTTTTGGTTTTTTTAAAGAAATTAAGATTTTTTATGAAAAAATAGACAAAATTATGCAAAAATAAAAGTCAAATTAATTGCATATACTAAGCACGGTCATGTTACTACAAAGTATAATCAATAACAACCATTTTAAGACTAACCGCATCTTTCTGCGTCTCTCAATTATCAAAAAGACTTCTTCTTCTTCTTATATTTTGCATTCAAAATATTATATTATTAAAAATTGAAGTTAAAAAATGTATTTGACATTTTGTAGGTTAAATATAGTGTATCAACATTTCATGTTTATGAAAACAAAATTCTGCGTAATAATACTGATAATGATAATAATGATCAAAATAATATGCATTTTTTTTTTAAGTTTGGTCAAATTTAGATCAGTAGCAATCCATCAGGCTTATGATTTGCATGTTCTTTCAAAAAGTCGTAGGTAATAATTGGGTATTTTAAAACTTGGGGCATTTATTGTCTGTCTACAGCCTGGGGACACTTTTAGTGCGAGCGTGGCACATATTTGCTTTTAGGATTTAAGAAGTGGTGCGGTAATCAATCGTATTTATAAATTCATCTACGATATCTGTCTCATTCATTTATCATTATAACTAATCAAATCCAGCAATTGGCGAGTTTTAAACTATAAATATTAAATGTAAAATAACTATAAATGTATTTTATTGTTTTAAATAACATTATTTTCTTTTTATTTTAGTTAAATCAACATGGGATTGTTTATTTCACATGTACGCTATTGTGGTAAGTCTGTATCATCAATGACAATTAAAATGTAACTACTATTGGGAATATAGTAAACTGGTTCTGAGTTGCCCTCGGGGCAATAATGCATACTATACTATTGGCTTTCATTATAAAACAATTTTTTTATATTGCCATATTTATTTTTTGCTTTGTATTTTTTCACACATTCTATTAATGAATATTTAATTGAAATAATTGGTTTTTAGCTGATTGGTATTATTTTATTTGATTTAAAAAACACGATAATTTGATTTGAAAAGTAACCGTATAAAACCAAAACATATAGAAAAATTAAATTTAGTTTTCTATAAAAATCGTTATTAATATTTGTTGAAAGTTTAAATCTAAATTCACAGTTATGATTTCCTATAAATAATATAAAGTTTGTAATTTTAAAAAATAATTTGTAATAATTGTTTTTGTTGCAATATGTATGCTTTTTTAATATATAATTCAAAGTTTTAAAAAATATGATCAGAGGTTTACCATTACGTATTAATTATTTAATGGATTTTGCTGGCATTTTAATTATATAATACTCAATCTTCATAAACTCAAACATTTACGCATGTATGCACAGCATTTGGATAATATGTTAATTAGACAAGGTATTTTATTTATAAATTACCTATCACGATTTAAGTAGATAATTATACATTCATTTTTAATTTAAATATTACAAAATAACAAATAATTATTTAAAATTTTTAGCATCGTAACATAACGCTTGTTACTATACAAAGAAAACGATGCCAAATTTTAATTATAAATATTGAACAATGTTTGCAAATGTATAATAGTGGTGGGCAATATTTCCTTGTGTAAAATTTAAAATTAACCACTAACTACTAACGTTAGACAATTTTGCTCTCTACATATCTTAAAGTAACACAATTTTTTTTTTTTTTTTAATTATATTTTTAAATAAAAATTATTATTATTATTGAATAGTCAATTATCTTTTAAAATTTAACTTAAAACATTTAAACATTTTGTCAAAAAAATTAAGACCGTTAAGAACTTTGTTCTGTCCAAACACAAAGACGGAAACTGCTACAAAAAAGACAATGGTTTTAATTACATTGAACGTACAAGTTATTTTGTACAAATTGCCAAGAAAAAATTGAAAAATAAATAAAAATAAAAGTAGATACATCTTACAATAAAATTAAAAAAAAAATTAAAGAAAAACAGTTCTGCAGCAAAGTAAATTAAAATAAAAAGGCAAAGTGAGGCGTAACCCACAAAAAATATTAAAAAATTATAAAATGCTGAGAATAGTAAGTAATAGGAATAAAAGATCAAACTGGGAACATAATAAATAACGCGAATGGAATTGCAGAAGTTTAGAGAGACTATTGCCTAGAACTTTATAAAAATAATTCACAGACACGACATCAATGCACTTCAGACACAGAAACGGAACCGACTATTAAGCGATCAGAAGTGGAAAACGCAGAAAACTCCCTCAAAAATAGAAAAGCTCCTAGCGCAGACAAAATAACTAGAGAAATAATTAAACAAATGAGTAAGATTGGAATAACAAATTCTGCAACTCAACATAAACAACACGGCAGTGGCCTGAAGACGTGAGTCAATCTTCATTCCATTATACAAAAAAATCGCACCGGAAGAATGTACCAATTACAGAACACTGTCCCTAATATTCCATGTCAGTAAAGTAATTATCCACAAAAGATTAAAACCACTCTTCTTGCCAAACATCGTAGAAGAACAGCAGGCTTTGTCTCTGGAAAAAGGACAAAGGAGCAAATCTTAAACGCAAGACAGCTTATTAAAAAAGCCAGAGAATATAACTTTCCCATGCTCCTCTGTTTCGTAGACTACTCAAAAGCGTTTTACACTGTCCAATGGAACTCGCTATGGAGCATACTCATTAAAATGGGTGTACCAGGATATCTGGTTAACTTAATTGACAATCTCTACACAGGTAACACAGCAAGAGTAAGAGTAAACAACACATATTTTTCTCAATTTAACACTAAATCCAAAGTTTGACAAAGTTGTATTCTCTCGCCTATACTGTTCAACATATACATCAAGTTTATAACGAAAAATATCTTAGACGGTTGGAATATGATCTTCAACTAAACACTGACTAGACCAAAGTGATAATAATCAACAGAACAAATAACAATATGGCCAACGTTTATAAAAAGCAAGTTTCAAGGTCGTAACTACCTTAGATCTATGCTAACCAACAACGGAGTCAGCAAGACCAAAATATGAAGAAGAATAGCCATTGCACAATCCGCTACCATCAAACTCACAAAACTATGAAGAAACACCAACATCACAAAGAACACAAAGCTAAAACTAGTCGAGACACTAATCTTCCCCATTGCAATATATGCCTCCGAAACATAGACCTTAAAAAAAGCAAACATAAACCGGATTGAAGCTTTTGAAATGTGGGTAATAGTTTCCTGGACAGAACATTGCACCAACATATCCTTTCTAGAAGAACTAAAAATAAAAGTCCGCTTCACACGCAAGATAAATTGTGCATACCTCCAATACCTAAGCCATATAGCCAAAAGAACTAAGAAAATAGAAAACTTTATAGTAAAAAGTAAAGTAGAAGAAAAAAAAACCAAAGGGCAGATCACCAAATCGATGGACAGACCCGTACAAAAGAATTAGTCGGAATAGGACTACACAAAGCTGTCCAAAAAACTCAAGATAAAATTAACTGGAAAGCCGTTGTCGATTTTACCTGATCATTTGATGTCACCAAACTCCCACGGAGAGTAAATAGACAGAGGAAGAGGATTCCATACTATTTAGAAAAAATCTGCAAAATTGCTATATATTAGCTAGTCAACAAGTGCAAAAAGCAATTGTTTTGGGAACCATTAATATTAATATATCTAAATATTAATGGGACATTTGTCAACACTACTTTTGCACATATTGCTGCGGCAATAGAAATAAAAACTTTATCATTTCTTGTTAGATATTGGGTAAACTCTATGCTCAAAAATCAAACAATTTCATTACACGGTAAAACTAACTAACTAAAATCCCTGAAAGGTGTGTTATTAACTTTATTGTGGTGTTTTGTCATAGATGGTTTACAGCAGTTACTGAATAATATGAAATTTTTATGATCAAAACTACGTTTAACATTTTGGTAAGCGGAAAATGTGGAGCAAATGTATCCAACTTCTGCATCAGAATGCAATAAACACCGTAAAAAATTGGTACAAGAAAAATAAACTATCAGTAAATCAAGCCAAAACGGCAATCGCCCTTTTTTCAAAACAACGAAAAAACGAGGACTTAAACATTTGGAAATGTACGGAGCAACACTTTTTAAGACCAAAGAAGTAAAATACCTAAGACTCCAGCTTCATACTTAACTAACTTTTTACATTTATTTAAATAATTTGAATACGTATGCCATTTGTGGGATGTTTGCAAACAATCGATGGCCGGACGAACATAAGTTCTAATATATAATACAAACAAATAGCCATACACTGTAATTATCAGACCCATAATCACAAAACGAAAGCAATAAAAACAACTTCTCCAGCAGCCAAGAAAGCATTGCTCTATTATCATCACTGCACTGTGATGGTGGAGGCGAGATAAACAGAAAACTAACTACGGATAAATGACACTGAAGATCATATTTTAAGAAAAGTTATTGCATACAGATGCCATAAAATGTAACAATACCGTAAAAGGATCTGGAGCTAAAAATTACATTAGCACCGGAGCGGATATAGCTGCCATTAAAAAGGTATGCTAGAAATATAATCGAATTGAAATAACACTTTAACACACTTTTTTTGCTGACTTAGATCTAATATTTGTTATTGACTAACTTTAGGGTGCTGATTTCAAAAATGATAACAGTTTTTGCCTATTACGTCAAGTTTTTGTTGTATCGCATTTCGATTTTTTTTATTTATTCTTGTTTCAGTCTGCGCTATTTTAATTTGAATTTGAATTTTATTGTCCAATATGTATTTTGTTAAGGCACTTGCAGGTAGCGGCCGCCTACCTGTTTACAACTCCGGTAGGTGCATTGTAAGTTAATTAGAATGACCTTAACATCCCTCAAATGTTAAGTTGTTGTTTTACAATCAAAAGTTTTAAACGTATTTACAGTAAGTTAGTTTCTTGAATATACAAGCATGTGCAAGTGAAATAGCTACTAGAAGAAACTATTTGAATTTGCCAGATACATTTTGCTATATATATGGAAGCTTCACTATGCCTTGTCAGAAGATGAATATTAGCGATTTTGTAAAGCAAGTGTACTTTGCATACTTGAAAGTGCGATTTGCAGATCTAGACTAGTCTTGGGCTTCACATAAAATATGTAAACCTTGTTTTAGAAATTTACGACAAGAAAAAGCAAGAAAAACAGGTATTTGGCATACCAATAATATGGCGAGAGCCTAAAAATCACACAGATGATTGTTATTTCAGTTTAACAAAAACTATTAGCTACAAAAAAAAACTAGAAAAAAAATTACATACCAATACCTAGAATCAGCAATGCGCTTAATACCCCATTCTGAAGAAGTACCTGTGCCAGTGTTTAAGGAAGGAGGTTTTTCAGATAAAATTGACGAAAAAGATGCTGATATGGATTTTGAATGCGGTTCATCTACACAATCTACACTTCATAAACTTAACCAGGCTTAATAATAAAATTTGCTCGACCTAGGTACTAAAGTTATAATGTATCTTACCAGAGAAACAAAATTTTTACAATATTTTAAAGTGAACAGTAATTTAATTTATTGCTATGATGTGCCAGATTTAATAAATTTTATGGATGTGACACTATATGACCCAAGTGAGTGGCGATTGTTTTTGGACAGGTCGGAGAAGAACTTGAAATACGTTTTGCTCCATAATGAAAATAGATACGGTTCAAGTCTAATTGGGCATACTGTACTCAGAAAAGACTACGATACAATTAAAAAGGTGATAGAGCTAATTAAGTATGAAAATCATAAGTAGATTATTTGCGTGGATCTTAAAATGGTCAACTGTACTTACTTGGTCAACAAAAGGGATTCACAAAATATTCATGTTTCTTATGTTTATGAGAGCCAAGGACAATCATTGGATCCGGAAAGATTAGTCGGCAGGAAGTGGTATAAATGTTGGGGACACATATGTAATACACTAACCTTTAGTAGAGCGTTCAAAGATCATATTTCCTCCTCTTTACATAAAACTGGGTCTAATGAAGCAGTTTGTTAGAGCTTTTAAATTAAATGGTCAATGTTTTAAATATATATGCTAACTAAGTTTTGAAAAACTAAAAGCTGGCTTTTTTGATAAACCACAAACTAGAAAATGAATCAACGGATCAATATTTTTAAGTTCTATAAATAAGATGGAAAAAATGCATAAAATTCTTCAATCAATCAAAAATTTTCCAGGAAATAAAAAAAGCAGACAATTATGTTGAACTTGTTCAAAGATTTATATAGAATTTTCATTGTCTCGGTTGAAACTTGAGCATTAAAGTTTATTTTTTATACAGTCATCTTGACAAAATTCCTGAAAATCTAAGAGATATAAGTGATGAGCAAGGTAAACGTTTTCACCAAGATTTAAAAAAATATTTGATTTTCTCACTTCGGACAACAAAAACGTATGTAAATTGTATCGTTTCTTTTATATAACACTATCAATAAAATTTAATGAATATTTTTAACTTAATTAGTCCTATTGTTCACCAAATTTTTTTCAATTAAGTTATTATAGCATTGGTATATAAAATTAAGCGATAAAAACATAAAAATTAACAAAAAACGGCAATATGTTATAGAACAAAAACTTTGTTGTGGCAAAAGCTGTTATTATTTTGAAAAAGCACACAAAGCTTTTCTTAACAGAACTATTACTATAAACAAATTATGGTAATGCAGCTAAGCAGAACAAAACTGCAAAAGCATACCAAACTTATTACTGAACACTGTAGCTTAAACAAACAGACTGAGAAAGACAGAAACACTCCGTTACATCTGCTAAGCAAGTGCAAAGCTTACAATTTGCTTTTTTGTCAAGGCATAAGCTAACCCAAAAAGATCTCAAGACTGTTCTTTGGTAAAAGTTTCTGGAATTTATTTAAAAAAACGAAACTACAAGATGAGTAAGAACCAGATGTGCACAATAGAACCAAAAAAGTACAGAGATATACCACTTTAAGAAAAAAAAATGAGATAATTGCATTAGAATTTAAGATACATTGTAGAAAATTGACGACTATAGGAAACTTAAAAGCATATAGCAATAGCAATAGTCAAAAAGCGACAGTAGAAAAAGATATTAATAAATTGGTGCAAAAAGTTTAAAATAAAAACTATAAATTGATTTTTCCCGCATTCCAAGAAAAAACGAAAGAAAAATAGCTTAATAGATTATATGATCTAGCAACCACAATATGCTTCCAAAACCTCATTGTAGCTAGTAATAACGTACACAAGACATTTGTTTGACACGTAGCGCCATTTTGTTGAAAGCACATTTTCAATGATGCTACGTTTGTAACCCGCACCGGCGATATATTTTTTAGATGCAGAGTATAAAGAGTTTCTTCTAAAGTAGCTTTACTTCACATTGCCAAGTAAATTTGGATAATTTGAAAGTGTTGTTTAAACGTGATTCTATTCATGATAATTTGTCAGACTTTACTGGTTTTAACCTTTCAAAAAAAAAAAACAGTTTTAAGTTTAAAAAAACACTATTTAGTTGAGACCAATCACAGTATTTACACGTATAAATTGTTCCCATAAAGTTCTGCAAAAAATACATTTGTAATAGTGACAGAGACATACAAAACCAAATGATTTAAGAACGTACAGTTATTCAAAAATTTAACTATTTTATTTTCAACAAGTGTAAAATTAAAAACAAAAATAATTAATTGTCATTACCATATACCGATCAATTGTTGAATCTATTACAACAAATAAATCGGAGTGTTAGCTTCTTACTAAAAAAGATAAAGAAAAATTGAAAAAGGAAATAGACTATGTTGGATATCTAGTCTAAATTACGTCAGAAATCAAGAGAAACAGAGCAAAAGTTTATAATACTATAGTAGAGCAAATATAAACCAAAAAAACTGGTAAGGTACGGTTGTGTAATGAAAAAAAAAAAGAAAACACATCATATGTCAAAACAAATAGAAGAAAAAAACAGGATAGTACCAAAACATCTCTGAATGCAGGAGCATTTAGTAGTGATATTGCAACCATTGTACAATCCATAAAAAAGGTGATTCTAGAGGATAAAAGTTATTATGAATTTTCCAGCTTAAAAATAGGATATTTTTATAGTGGTCATTGTCTAAAAATAACATAGATTTTTATTTTAAAGCTTAGTATAAAAAAATAACCTTCCTCCTATCTTAGCCTGAATAGATTTTGCTTTACATACTTTCAAGGAACTTTTTACAAAGTACTACAATTATAAAAATGTTTAAACTATATAAATTTTAGCTAAAGAGTAATTTATTTGGATGTACTTTTTTTAGAAACTAAAAATAATACAAAAAAAAACTATTTCATCGGGTAATATAATCATACAATATAACCATTTTGTACATATATTTTTTGAAGATTATTTTTTTAAATGTTGGTTGCAACTAAGGCTGACATGGTTCATTCAGAAGTTCCAATTTTTGATGACGCGTTCAAGCATTTTAAGTGTTTAAATGACGAAAGTAATGTTGGTTTTCAATTCCCCAATCGTAGTTGGCTTATCCATTTAGACTTTGGACTATACGTAGTCCCAAAAGAAAAAGTCTAATAGTGCAATATTACATGATCTAGGCGGTCAATTCACCAGCCCAAAGCGAAAAACTAACTGTTCACCAAATCGTTCTAGCATAGCTATGTAGCAAGTAGTGCCGTTTTGTTAAAACCAAATGTCGTCGAGATTACCAGTTTCAATTTTAGGCAGCAAATAGTCTGTTATTATTGTGCGATAACGGGCACTATTCACAGTTACGTTCCGACCGGCCTTAATTTTAAAGAAATCTTGAACCAGCCCATAAACCACTCCAAACCGTTGTTTTGTTTGAATGTAATGGCATCTTTTAAATCTTTTCTAGTTGTTTTTCAACTCAAATATGGCATTTTTGGCTATTGCCTCATTGCTGATCAAAATTTTGATCAAAAACGGTAGTTCTTCTTGAAACTTTTCAAGAGCCTAAAATGATGACGATTTGAAAAGTCGGCCGGCTTCAATTCTTGCATAAGTTAGATATTGTAGGCATATAACACATGATTCTTACGTAAAATTCGATAAGTTGTTCCATACGACAAGCCAAACTGTTGAGAATGGTGCCAAATTGATTAATCACGGTCATCGCGTATTCTCTCAGCACCACCGCTATATTTTATTCAATACGTGCTGGATGTTGGTCTAATTGGTTGTGTTTTATCAAATAATAAATATTGAATTACACATTTCTACAGCTGAATAATTTGTAGAGGCTGCACCGGGCTAATTCTTTTCATAATAAAATGTCAAACATTACTGAACAAAAATACCATAACAGTTTGACTCAGCACACGCTATATCTAACATAAAACTCGTACTAAAAAAAGTACCTCTAAATAAATCACTCATTATTATTTACACTGCCACTTTTGTTATTACATTATTTATTACATTATTTAATATGTTTTATCATCTATTCATTGTTCAGCATGCTCAAATACCGCCCATCTTTAATTACCATAAATATCAACATAGTTGTAGATGTTTTTTTTTATTTTTGTTGTTTCTTGGACATTCTAATTTGCTTAACTATCTTGTCTGAAAGGATCTTGGTAAATAATTTCATTGTTGTTGATATAAGGCATATTCCTCGGTAATTGTTAGAGTCGCTCTTTGATCTTTTTTGTAAATATAGATGATACTGGTTTTTTAATGTTCCGAAATTGACTCCGTGCTCAGTTCTTTTTTAAAGAAATTTTTTTTGTTAGTTTTGTTTCTCTATATTTAATCATCTTATTTGTGTTGCTGTCGGGGCCCGGAAATATCTTATTTTATAGTTTTTGATTGCTTTTTTTACCATATTTTTATCTACCTCTATTTTATTATTCTCATTTTCATTTTGCTCTCTGTCTGCCATCTGACTTTTGAATTGAGTTTTTTTTCCTTGTATGATCTCATTTATTGTTTTATTCCTACATATGTTGTTGGTATTTTCTTTTGAGCTGTGGTTTGATGTCGTCGGGATTCTTTTTATTTTACCCGCCAGTTGTTTGCAGTATAAATATTTTGTGGTTTAGTCTGAAAAATTTAATGTAGAGGCCCAATAAGTTTTTCCTGGTACTGTGGTGGTATTTTTTTTGCAGTTTGCATAGCACCAAGTTATACTTGTTGACTATATTTGCTGATGTGAGCGATCGAATATCTAAAAGGTGTATTTTCTTACTATGTGATAATGTAGACGATTGTTGATTCTTGTCTTCTACTCTTGTCATTTTGTGTTGCTGTTTATGTGAGTAGAAGGTGTTGTTTATGCGTAATTCGTTTGTTGGTATTTTATCTAGCGTTTTTTGTAGGTTTGCAAAGAACTGCTTTTGCTTTTGTTTTGATTTACTGATATTGTTTTCAAGACAGCAAAAATGTCAATTTTATGTTTGTTTAGTTTGATTAATATTTCTTGGTCTTTTTTATTCTATGACATAAAATTTTATCAAGCAATACAAAGCAACTCTGCTCCTCATATTCGCCTCTTTGTTCTCGCCGTGTCTTTGTCATTAATCCGTTCTATATCCAAGACTGAGTTGGTTTTTTGATCTTGAATTATTTTTTACCTTAAGCAAGCTACTAACCGTACCGTTCTTTCTTATCCTAGTTTAACACCGGTTGCTTTGGGTAATGAGTAACTTTGCTGGTAATTTTTTTAATTATAAAATAGTTCTTTTAAACTTTGAGTTTTAAATTTCCAAGTTTTGTAAGTTATAGAGTAGTATAAAATGTTATAATATATATAAGTAAAACCATTTACATCTACATAAAATTACACTGAATATAAACAATATAATACATATATAAAATAATCAATATAAAAAACAGAAGCAAAAGATTGACATAAAAAACATAATATAATATAAAATACATAACATTTAATCAATATGACTCAATTGAATCTTAAATATAGATTTAGAACAAAAAAAAATTGAAATTGTTAGTTAAACTGTTTGCAAATCTACAAATTCTACCAATTGGATTGTGAAATCCATAATTAGTAGAATGTGTAAATTCTCTAAATAATGAAGTCTGCCTGGTACGTCGTTCACAAATAGGAATGTAGAATGGAAGAGATACAAGTAACTCAGGACAGTCTACTTCAGACATCACTAGACCACGCAAAAATGAGAGATCTGATCTTAAATTGTATAGTAAAGAAATGTAATTGCGATCAAAATTAACCGACAATATACCAGATCTATAGGACAACAGGCAAAAAAATTTGTTTTGAATACGTTCAATATTCTGACTATGGATTTCATAGAAAGGGCACCAGACTGACGGAACGTACTCTAAATGAGAACGCACCAAGGCATAGTATAGTAATTTAAGAGTACTTGGAGAAAGATCAGCAGACATTCTGTATACAAACCCCAGCATTTTTATAGCACGATTACACATGTAGCTGATATGCTCAACAAACGTAAGTTTAAAATCGAAAATTACACCCAAGTCTTTAATTTGTGTTACTTGTTGTAGTACCTTGTTATCAATAGTATAATCGTACGAAATTTTGCTTAGCGTTCTATTAAAACTGATTGCAAAACATTTATTAACATTAAACAAAAGGTTATTAATAAGACACCAATCATTAACAGAGTCTAAATCTTGTTGTAAAAGATTACAATCATCGATTGATAAAATACTTCTATAAATTTTTAAATCATCTGCAAATAATAGAAATGATGATGAACTAATACAGTCAGAAAGATCATTGATAAAAAGTAAAAATAAAATTTGTCCGCAGTGAGATCCCTGAGGAACTCCTGATGGAACTAAAATAGGTTGTGAAAGAAAGTTATTGATTTTTACACACTTACTAAGAAAGTAGATTGGTAAGTGTAGATCTACCCTCACGAAACCCACTACTAAAATACTTTTGCACATCCAACGTATTTGACCAGTTATAATTTGATCAAATAATTTTGGTATAGCAGATTGAATGCAAATGCCTCTATAATTTGTAATATTTTCTTTAGCACCAGATTTATGCAATGGCATAAAATAAGTTCTTACATCAGGAAATTTAGTTTCATTTAATGAAGCGTTGAAAAGTAAATGTAATGGTTTTGAAATTGAATAAATACAATTCTTTAAGAGCATAGAAGGAATACCGTCAGGTCCAGTGCTAAGATTAGATTTAAGACTTGTAATTCCATTAAAAATATCTAGTAAACTGACTGAGAAATTTGTATGAATTACATTTTTATCAAACTTAAACAATGGAGTTGGATGAATTTGAGAATTATAAACGAAGAGAAAAAATCTGCAAATTTGTTTACAAGAACGTCACCATTAATACAGGTTTGATCACCATAATACATTGTAGCTGGAAAAGCATTAGTTTTCTTAGCTTCATTTACAAATCTCCAAAAATGTTTTGGATTAGACCGAATGTTATTCTCGGTGCGTAAAATGTACTGCTTGTATAGACGTGCGTTCAGATTTTTACATAAAGTCCGAAGAGAATCAAATTCATTGTAATCAGAAAGAAGTTCTGAAGATTTAAATTGTTTATGTGCTATTTTTTTAAGTTTAGTAAGTGAAATTAATTCCTTGCTAAACCAAATAGGAAAGTTGTTGTCATGCCACACTTTTTTAGGTACATAACAATCAATTGCATAATACAAAACAGAATAAAATAAATCAACACATACATTAATATCACAGTTGTTAAAAAGAACAGACCAATCAACGTTCAACAAAAAATCATTGATTGCGCTGAAGTTGGCACATTTAAAATCATTAAAAACGTAGTTACAGTTTAAAATATCACAAGAAGTATCACATTTGACATCTACCACATAGGCATTATGATGTTGACTTATATCTAATAAAACATCTACAGCATTTATCACAGTAATATTATCACTATCATTAGTAAAACACAAATCTAAAAATACATCCTTACTATTTCTTATGGTTATTTATTAATTAACAACTAAATGTCCAGGGTAGTTTTTGTTGCAAGTAACTACAATTCCAAACTCATCATTTAGCCACGTTGCTTCTGGTAAATTGTAATCTCCCAGTAAAATTAATTTACTATTAGAAAAAACATCAGAAGAAGATTCAACGGAGCAGCAGTGGTCAGCATATTTATCAATAACCGAACGAGGGGGTAAATAAACTGCACCAATTATGTACGACACAAACTTAAAGTTGACAATTACAAACACATGTTCAACACTTAGATATGGCGGATGTAGTAATGTACACTTTAGATGACTTCTAACCACAATCAATACGCCACCTCCGCTTAATTTAGGGCTAGTTAAATTAGACCGATCACATCTAAATAGGTTATAGCCAGTTAGTCTTAGTTCCGAGTTCCAGTGATGTCTTCAGATAGCCAAGTTTCGGTTAAAACAATAATGTCATAACTTGACAGAGCTACAGCTAACAAAAGTTTTTTCAGTTTGGTTTTTATACCTCCAACGTTTTGGTAGTAAATTGAGAGGCCGTTGGTATACCTGGGGACGGGTCCAAACTGTTGAGCGGATTTAACGTCCGAAAATCCCCTGCAGGAGTTGCTGGTAAATTTCGTGGTCGGCCATAGTTAATAAATTTCTTGAGGGCAATGTTTGCCGGCCAAAAGTTTTTAGAAAGAACTAAACCAGCTCGATCGGCTGGAATAGATACTTTAAAGCTGCTGTAGTTTCCAGATCTCACAACCAACTCAACAACATCAATCAAAACAGATGGTAGTTTAGCTTTCATATAGTTTGCAATTTCAGTTTTATTTGTTCCACGCTTAAGTTTTGACACATGAATATATGAAGGGAGAACGTAGGCTTGTAGCTGGTCATTGTCAAGACCACATCCAAAAATCGTTAGAGTTTTGTGCAGTACTCTAGGTTTAATTGATTGCAAACTATTAGTAGTGGTAGAAGTACTAGATAAAATTGTTTTTGCAGGTGGCAATTGAATTAAATCCGTATTACTAACAGGCCTAATAGAAGCAGGTTCAAGTTGAGGGCAAGATTTTAAGTTTAAAGTTTCTATATCTTTCAGAGCTATCTTCTCCTCTAAATAAGAAATTTTGTCAGTTAAAAGTTTATTGTTAGAGCGAACTTCATCTAACAATACTTGATACAACACGATGTTTTCTTTGTATAGTTTGCATAGATCAGACTCCGATTTAAAATCAAATAAAACACCACAATGACATTTTTTGTAGCGAATAGCACAGCTATTATGGAAAATAACTCCACAACCACTACAAGTAATTCCAGATTGTGCTATACTGTTACACTTGCAAAGGCCAGTCATAATAAAAAATGTAAATGTGAATATAAATGTGAGTAAAATAAAATAAAATATGTAGGAAAAGGTTTAACACAAGGAAACAAATTTCACACCGGTACGGTCTATCACCTGGTGACTCACTTTAAAACAAACACGGATAGACCACGGAAAGGTTACAGTAGAGACAACGGGATAATTAAAAACAAACTTTAAAATTAAATTGAAATATAAAATCACAAATTAAAACTCTATGTTACGCCACTGGTACGAATAGTATAAAAATATGCTGTAAACGGCGTGGATGTTGCAACAATAATTTAAGGTTAATTTATTACAACAATGCACATGAAGAATATCACTGCTATAAGAAGTTAACAATTAGCATATATAACTACTTACACAGTCAACACAAGATGTGCCAAGTAATTTTTAATTAAATAAACTTAATAACACACAAAACCACAACAGCACCACAATAATAACAACACAAGACACGGTGGCGTTACAGTGACTTTTGTTATCAGTTTAAAGATTAAATGACAATGTTTGTTTTTATAAAAACATATCAATTGTAGATAATTTTGAAAACTTTAATTTATTGCATATTTGTTTTTGTTGAAAACTGATAAGCAGCAAGCACAAAGATAAACTGTTTTCTTACATACAAACAAACAGGCGCACTACTTTATAGCAATCCATTATTTGGATATAATATTAGAGAACGAATGGAATTTGTTTAACACAAATGCTACTTTCTATATTTTTTTTATTTATCTTCATATGAATTATAATAATTTTTGTTATAATAAAATTATAATCTTAATTTTTGTCTGGTACTAGAATAATTATTGTGTGAAAAAAATATGTTGTACATATCGGGTTTCGGTGATTTTTAAAGTTTTTTATATAATGTTTGTCTTATTTTATGCTATATATGGGTTTTCAGAGCAATGTTTTATGAACTACAGATGACAAATATGTTCCCTATGCATGTTTTATTTAAATTTAGGCAATATTATTATAGTAGTAGTAAATATATTTATTTCATATTATATACAGACAAATGATTATATTTTCTTATGGCAAATAAATATTATGTTATATATTTTTTTCAAGAAAACTAATACATATAAAAATATTAAACTATTCTAAATTGATTTTACATTTATATTTATTATAATTTGTGGCTTGATAAAATTGAATAATAATAAAAATAATAATGTTTTATTCTACCATATTAATGCTCTTCAAAGAAATTAATTTTTTATTACAATTGTTTTTCTCTGTGTTCGTATTTTATCTCCGGATCGGTTGCATACACATCCGTTTGTTTAAAGCCAACAATCTGTGGGTTATGACTTGTAACTTACGACTCGTTTCTAAGAAGTGGATTCTTAGAAGAACCTCACCCACACTAACATTTGTCCCGAACTGGTATTGTAACTTCTAGAATGTGTACTTTTTAAGCATTTTATGTATGTAACATATGAGAGATTTAAACACGCAATCAGTACTTACAAATAATAATAGTAAGGAATTCTGAATATTTTTGAATTAATAAATGTCACATTGAGATTTAATATTTGTAACGACCCACTAATCTTATATTATAAATTATAGGTTATAAATAATACAAATTATTTAATGTGCTTACTTGCATATTTAATAGGCACACAGTATAATTTAACTGCAGCAATTTAAAGTGAAGAAATACGGTTTTGTAGGCTATTAGATATGCGATTAAAGTATTTCTCGCCATATATTTGATAACAATATTTTAACTTCGTATATATTGCAATTACGCGCTACGTTGAATACTAATAGCTTTTCTATCTTACCCAAAACCGCATATTTTGTTGCAGAAAATCAATAAATTCTAATTTTAATTTACTACTAGATTTTATATTTAGTATGATAAAAGAATTTTAATGTTATATTGCCTTCAATAAGCTGACCATGCGGTAGACAGAAGTCGTTTCATTTTATTTATTTTTTTGTGAGTGGATAATAAAATTTTATTTCAAACAGGTATAATTTGGTCAAATTGACGTTAAATATTTCAATTCGTTTAAATTACACATCATTCATTTTATTATAAACTTAAATGTGAACTAGTTAAATAACTATAAATAAAACTTATTATTGTAAAATGATTGATATTAGATTTTATTATTAGAATCGTCAAGTTATACAAGTTTATAGGTTTTATATGCCATATAGAAACTTATAAATTTAAATTGACTGAGCGTTATCATCTGTCTGTTTGGAATATAAATAACTTGCATGAATAAAATAACTTATTTTATTAATTTGTTTACAAAATGCACTAACAATTTTAATAATTTGGCTATGTCACTTGCATAAGCATATGTACATAGCAACTTTGATAAACATTTATATGTTGTAAAAAATATTTGTTGTAAATCATTATTCAGATCTACTTGATCAATAATATCATGTTAAAGTAAATGTAAAAAAGAATATTTTCACTTGAGCTTTGTTTTGTTTATGATTTATTTTGTAATATGTACATTAGTTGGATCTATTGATATTCAAGGTGATACCAGATGAGAAATCTATATACAAATCATTTTAATATCACAATAAACATATCTTTTTTCATAATTAGCACCGGGTGGATTACAGGCGTTCACGACATAAGGGGAGCGATTCGTTCAATTTATGAATGGTATATTAAAGTCATGCAGGACCACCCTAGTGCACTAAATAAAAATATGAAATTTAATATGCACATGGAAGAATGCAAATAAGAAATTTTAAACGGTACTAAATATAATACTATAGGTCCATGTTGTTCAAATTGGGTACATTACCAATTTTCTTTTTTCATGAAATATGAAACTGACTTTGGTGCAAAATTGAAACGATATAATATTTTATCAATATTACTGTTGAAACTGAATCTGTTTATAGGATGAATTCATTTCAGGGCTATTAGGTAAAGGAGCAATTAATAAAATCCCAAATCTATCAAACTGTCCTGAAACCCTCCACAAATTAATTCGCAATCACGTGCTAAACGTGATTTAATTATCTGCGAGGGTATCCCTGGCCTAAGAGCGATGGTTGCAAAAACCTGCCAAATTCCAAGTAATATTAATACCGCAATAACAGTTTTATTAATTAATGATTTCGATTTGGATTCTCGTTTTGAGAGTAACCGATGCAATTAAAATTTTACTATCTATATCTGTTGAAAATTAATTTATCTGCTATGCTGTTTACATATAGTTTTCATTTTACATATAACAATTAACGTGGTATATGTGTATATATATATAATCGAGATATCTTTTGTAATTACGTTATTAAATTAATGCAGAATAGTGTGAAATTAATATTATTGATTTTGATTAAATCAACGAGCAATGCGCATTGTTGTAAATAATTAAAACACAAAACACAAAATAATATATTTAGCAAAAGATATTTATATGTATTAAAATAGTGACGCAACTTAGATTTTTAGGCTTCAACGTTGCAGTTTTTTTTTTCGAGTGAACCAAATAATCTTAAAGGTGCATATAGACAAACGTACATGTTTAAAGACAAATAGAGTTTGCAATTTTAGCAAAACGTTTCAAGTAGCTTAATAAAACGAGCTACGGCAATTTTTACGCATATACTGTAATGCTAAATCTCCTACAGCAGCCACCACAAGGTGTAAGATTTTCTACTCACCAAAATCCGATAAAATTTTACTGAGATTATATTCAAAGTCAGTAAAGCAGCTTGGACTATAAGACTTTATATTGTAACAATCAAAACGTATTGATTTACGACTGCAATGCAATACTTCAAATAATTGTTCCATTCCATTCTGTTGATAAGAAACAGTCGAGTAGATAGGCATCCAGAAATTAGATCGTTCTTCTATCTGAAAATGGTATTTGTATCTAAGTTAGAAGTAGGAAGGGAGTGACAGACCTTTTGATAACAAACAGTTGGGTGAGTGGGTAGATTACTCATATCATTAATTGCAAGCGAGTAGTTTTAACTAAAGTACTTGCCCACCCAGTAAGTTATTTGTATTTAAATTAGAAAAAGAAAAGAAACAATTTATCTTCTTGATAACAAACTGTTAGGTGGGTGGCCAAAGTACTTGAATCATTGATTGCAAGCGTCTAGTTTTAACAGGTATACTCCGCCAGTCCCCCAAGTGTTACTAATTCAAAAATTGCATTATATATATATATAAAAATACTAAACCACAAAAATTGCTAGAAACAGTGTTAACCCTTTTTTTAAATCTTCGCACGATTAACTAAGACTTGTGACGATATATGTTACAACAACAAGAGTATTTGATACCAAGTCTACACTTATTGAAAAATGTGCAAAATCTATGTTAACAAATGTTACAGAACCTACATACAGTTATCTAGAATTCATCATGATTATCGTACCTTCATTAGACTGGAACTATTTTTTTGTGTATGCTATATACCGGCGCCATATATTAATATTACTGTTTTAACTTAACAACAAAAAAAAAAAAAACCTACTTACTGCGCGAATTTGATGCTTTACAAACATTTTACCAAATATTCACTTTAATGAAGACATTAGTTTAGACGTACCAAAATGCAACATTGTGCCAGTATCTAGATTTCCAACAAAAGAAGAATTAATTAACTACAATCAAAAGATTGCCCGTTAACGGATGCGTCCTTGGACAAATCTAAACTTTGTAATGACCAATCATTAATAATGGGACTAATATGTGTCCAACAGTATCAACACTTACATAAAAACAGTTTTATCTCTATAGACAAATCTAAACTGCATAATAATCAATCGCTGTATCGACAATTCCACCTACTGTAATATTCTTTATTTAACTTACTAATAATATAAAAACAGTTTTTTTGGCAATGTCGTCAACCACTACGTTGAACAAGAACACTACCTACTGACTGCGCCAATTTTATATCTTATAAGTATTTAGGTTAGGTTTTGTTTTTAATTTAATATGTATATTTTTATATGCTGAATGTACATATAAAAGTATACATATTAAATTAAAAACATAACCTAACCTATTTAATAATATGTGCATAAGATCAACACAACTATTTTAAGTATATGCCATATATTTTTTCAACAAAGATATTAGCTTATACTTAACATAATGCAAGTAATTTTTTTTTCAAAAACAGAACAACAATATCAACAGTAATCGAAAGATTCATGAAGGACTCAGGAAATACTGGACAGGGAAGGTAACAGCTAATGAGAGGAAATGCTCTAAATGTTGGACAAAAAGTCACGTAACTATGCATAAAATGCGGAGAAAAGGGGCATCAGTAACAGGACACAGAACAGAAAGAAGAAGAAGCCCGATTATAAACAAAAAAGAATTGAAAAGACCAAGATAGAACGTAGAAGACAAAAACCCATATAATTGGAGACAACACAAGAACGAGGAGAAAAACAAAAATGTATAACATCATTCAAACAAATATAGGCAGAGGAAGAAAAGCGCACGACCTACTAGTGGCAACAGCGGTGAAAGAAAAAATAAACATAGTAATAGTGAGTGAACCAAATAAAAACAAACTAAGTGGTGTGTAAATAAAACATAAGTACTCAGACGTGGCTATCTTAGCAAGGGGTAAGTGTTAAGATAAGGTAAAAAGATGGGGAACACTTAAAGAAGGAATAGTGTGGGCCAATATAGGAGGTATGATAGTATACATCTGTTACATCAGTTTAAACTGTGGAATAGAATATTATCAGCAGTAAGTAGAAAATATAGAACACAGCTTAAAAAAAAGCAAACATATTCTGATAGGAGGCGATGGGGAGTGGTAAAGTGCGACAGGAAAAGACAAACTCTTGAGGATATGATAGCGTCTACAAATCTTCTAACATACAACCAAGGAAATAAACCAACGTTTGTAAGAAAAAGATTCAAATTATACATTGACATTTTTTACAAATGGCAGTTAAGAAAAAAAAATAAAATGGACAGACAGGCTTTAAAGGAAGCAATCAGAGACAGTAAGAAAAGATGCTGAAAGAAAATGTTAGAATTTATAGGTGGGGATCTCTGGGAAAAGCCATACAAAATAATATAGAATAAATTAGGAGGAATGAAGTCAGTTTGCTTAAAGAAAGAAGAAAGTAAAAAAGTAATTGTAAAAAAACCAACAGAAATAGCTGACAAAATCGAAACAGTCTTTGCAACATTGGAGGAGATAAAACAAATTATAAGAAAACTACCTAATAACAAGACACCAGGACTGGACGAGATAGCAACGGAGATAGTAAAAGAAGCGTAAAAAGGAAATGAGATAGAGATAACTCAAATAATAATCGAACGTCTAAAGAAAAAAAACTGAAAGAAGACAAACCTAGTATTAATTAAGAAGAAGAAAGAAGCAGGTAAATCAATAGCGTATAAACCAATATGCCTGATCAACACATTAGCAAAAAAAATATAGAAATTGTTATAATGAGTAGAATCAAACAAAAAATAGTGAAGAAATAAAGCTGAAACAGGAGCAATATGAATTTATAAAAAGAAGATCAACTCTAGGAACCATTGAAAAGGCAAAGGACATAGCAAAAGAAGCAAACAATAGACCACACAAAAAAAGACAACATTGTGTCCGCTAGATAAACAAAATGCTTTTAATAGCATACTATAGAAAGCAATACTAAAAAAAGTACCACAAAGTTTTGCACTTGGACTTAAACTGTAGAATCTAGTCTACAATGAGATACTCAGGACGCGGCTACCGGAAAAAGTGACAATAACGGCATTTGCAAATGAATTAGAGTTGACAAGAGATATGATAAAGAACTGGATGAGAAATAAAGGGTTAGATCTTTGTCCGCAGAAAACTGAGGCGGCATAGCTATCGACAAAGAGGACTAATAAGAGAAATAACAAATATAGTTAGGGGAACAAATAATAATCATAGAAAATAAAATAAAATACCTCGGAATTATACTTGAAGCAAATAGATGGAACAAACAGATTAAAGAAGCGGTAAGAGGAACAAAAAAAATGGAAAGAATGCTTAGAAAACTGATGCCAAACAAGGAAAAACCAGGAAATAGAGCAAGGAAGCTAATAGCATCGGCGGCTAGAAGTTAACTATTGTACACCGCAGAAACATGGAAGGACGCCTTAAAGACAAAAACAGAAAAGAAAAGAAATAAAAAAAGCCATAAGAGCAAGCTTGTTAAGGATCTGCAAAGCCTACAAGATGGTAGCACAAGAAGCACTAGAAGTAATTGCGGCATCACTACCCTCAGATTTAATAGTAAAAGAAAAATTAGACATAAAGAAATTGGTAAATGAAAAAATTAGTAAACAAGATACAAAGTAACGGGCAAGAGAAAATACTATAGAAAGATGGCAGAGCCTGTGGAAAGAAGGAGAAAACGGAGAATGAACAAAAGAACTAATACTAAAAATTTAAAAATGTTTAAAAAATATACCAGCGACGTGTTACTATACAACACTACTATTTCCCGGATATGAAACTTTTGGTAAGTATTTACAAAAAGTAAATAAGACAGAGAAAAAAGAAAAACGTATATTCTGTCAAGAAAACACGCATGAAAGGTAATGGAAAACAAAATCAACAAATTCACAATCATTAATATATACCCGAATGACAAAAACAAATAGAGAGCACTAAGAAACTATGCAACGACAGTACTGAAAAAAAAAATAGAGAAATTTGAAGCTTTAAAATTTAGTTAAACCAAAATAGAAGAAAACACACAGGTCAAAAGCCATAGAAAACAAAGAAAAGTGAAGCAAAAAACTAAATAGAAGCAATAAAAACAACAAAAAAGCTAAGATAATTATGGATAGACAAGAGAAAAACATTAATTGAAACATTATTACCAACCAAAATTGCAGAGATAAGAAGAAGAACAAAAGAACTGCCTAAGAGAAGCAAACTGAATGAATTTCCTAAGCAATTTCCTACGGCAGATACGCCATCTCAAGATGATCAGACAATGCAACTTTTTAAATGGTTAGAGTATATCTGGCAACCAAAAGACACAAAAAACTAATTCTACACGGAGATTTTAGAATCTTTAAATAAAAACTAGCAAATCTAAGACTACCAAAGGGCATACATTCAATGGATCTATACAAATTATTTATGAAAGAAAGAAGATACGACAAGCAAGAAGTTAATGAAAATATAGAAAAATTAAGAAGATACCTAAGAACAAAGCAAATATCTTGGATAAATAAAGCAAGACTAGGAGAAAGGAAAAATGAATGTCAATGTAGAAAATAGAACAAAAAAAAAAGGTATAGGAAGAGATGGGCAAGAAACTGTGTAAATTCATCAAAAGCAAAACCAGCCCACCTTAAACTTGTTCCACATTAGTGACAATGACAAGAACAAATTAACAGCAGGACTAACGCAGAAAGAAAACCAAAAGGTATAGCCACGCGCACACAATTTTTTGACGAATATGTCTTTGGACTAATTTACATTGTGCAATAGTCAATCACTGTAATGACAGTGCCGCCAATTTGTAACTTTAATTGACAGTGCTCTTAATATTTGATTAGACCTAAGTAGCAAAAAGAAACCTGCAATAATGGGTTCAAAAAACGTTATTCTGCTCTGAGAGTCTCTTATGTAAAAAAACATAGCTCCAATGGCATTGCTTGCTCAAAGTTGTTTATCATAAAATGATTCCTCTATCTTATTAATGGTAACAATTGTCGGACAAATAACCGTCAAACAAAAAATCATCAACAAACTACGGTGCCAAGCAGCAGATTGACCATCTTACCACAAACCAAAACAGTGTCCAAGAAAATAAAAAACAAAATTTATTTTAATTCCTAAAACTCTTGACAACCGGAGATTGGCTTAGTGAAGCGCCTAAGTCAAATCTCGGCACATTAATTGTCGCAGAATCGAGCCCCAGCTCCGGCAAATCGTCATTAATTCAAAACATTAATCTAATAATTAGGGTCCATGTAAACCATAATTACATTTAATACGAGAGTGTGGGTAAACCAGATACTAGGTTTAGTCAGTATTTACAGCGCCTCCATTCTCTTAAAAATCGGGTTTTATATTAAAAAGGCAGCTGTGTTTTAATATCAACTGTTGCAATAAAAAAAAAAAGATAAAACAAAATGCAACACTATACTTTATTAAATTACACGGAAAAGCACGGGAAGCAAAGATTCGCGCAAAATTTGCTGGATTAAGTGTACATCCACCATTTTTTGTTGCCAATTTCAGAAGCCAGGAGCCAATGATAAAAAGCTGTCGCAAAAATTGAGTGTGAACACCATCTATCATCAACGTCAATTTACTGTTTTACAACAATTTTAAAACATTTTTATCGAAAAATATATTAAAGCAAAATGTAATATGAGTTTGATGACTACATAAAAATGTTTTTTACATGATTTACTCTAAATCAAACCAAGATCACGTTGGGATGCTAAGATCACTGCATACTAGCGACACAACAATTAACCTCAGGCTGTACATATGCGTAACTTCAGGATACTTGTTGCTATTCAAACCAAACACCAAAAGAAAACTGTCTCCTTACCAACTTTTTCATTTTAGTGCATATGCACAGCAGATCAGCAAAGACATTGGTTTTAATCAACATTATTTTGGTAGCTGACTAAGCAACATTGAGTTATTTTGATTTCTATGCCGAACACAGTTTGCTTAAACAACCAATTCGACAAGGAATATCAGCTTGAAAAAACCAAGAAAACAAAACATTTTACTTACCGACTGCTATTTAAATTTTTATGCCGAGCACAATTCTTTTTAATAAAAAAATAAAGTAAAATCAACTTAAACGTACCAGGATGCAACACTGGTTTATTGCAACATAATATGTACCGCACTTGATTTTCATAGTTTAGTTAAGCTGCTATTTACCGATTGCGCTTTTTATGTGATTTGTTTTTAATAAAACATAAAAAAGCATTATTGTCTATTACGAGTACCTAACCAAACAGATATATCAAAGACTAAACTAAACAGAAAAAGTCAACAGTTGCATATTCCAAAGAATTTAAACAGTGTAATTAGTATCGAGTAAGATGTGTCTCACAAAAACAGTAGTGTCTACATTATCTAACCAACTTTAGCCAAATGTGCTTTCAATGTTTGAGTACGGCTTTTATTATCAAACAAAAACCAGCAATAAATTTTAATTAATTAGATTACACTTTTGACATCTTAACTTAAATATAATATTAATACCCACACTGAACTCAGAAAAGTGCTACAACGAAGCAAGTTTGAAATGGCATAAACAATATTTTGATAATAATCTATGCCACAGGAACAATAGCAAACATAACTGATAACAAATACAAATAACATCAGTTTCATTAACATATACAACCGCATTAGCCTTCATGAAAGTTAACTTGACAACCACCTTGAAATCATAGGCAGTCTTGGTTGAGAGTACCAAAAACAGTTTAAATTTTTGATAATTTTTCAGGAGAGTCTCAATAAGGCAAATAACCAGTTTGGGAGTCATCACAAAGAATACGGCTCATTCACTTTACAACCTTAACTGACTACATAATTTTCTTTAAAGAAATCAAAGACTAATTGAATGCAACACTAGTTTCAGCTGTTACTTAATTAAAGTTTTTTTACAAAATTATTCAAGGCTGAATTAAATGAACTGCAATCTTCAGAAAGTTATAGAGATGGTAAAAACACTAGAGTAGCTAGAACTTTTGAGTTTTATTGCAAAATATTAAGTCTCTCTTCAAAATAGATTAAAAAAAGCATTTTTCTAACTCTGACTGCTGCATTCGATTCCTTGAGAAATTTACCATCGGTTATGACTATTCCAAAATTTTTCCAGGTTGAAATGCAATTAAGATACATAAAGTTAAAAGTTAAACTTAAAAATTGTCGTAAAATTCAATTGGTTCTAGGAAGCGAACTATGTGACCTACAGGTCTGAAATTTGACATGAAGTCATATTTTGGGTACTCAAATATGTGCACAAAATTTGAGCTAAATCGGAGAGGGTCGCGTTAAATGGACTGCTCACTTGACGTGGAATTGCCCTTCTATAAAACAATAAATTTATGCAAGGTAACTTAAAACGTTTGATACTTCTTCTACAAAATGATTAAAACAATTAGTTACTAATCCAAAAAAAAAAGCAAATATTTTTGCAAAACTTATTTACATCTAATTCTACTATTATAAATCTTCCTACTGTTGTACCTTGCTACAATGATAACAGATTGTGAAAATTGTTTAGTAACAGTCGGATTCTGGGGGTATCAATAGGTATAGCGGATATGGCCACACGTATAATTCACGAACTGTACTGACCCAGGAGCCAAGCAGTGGCTCAATTAAGGTCAAACAGCTGTTTCTTTAGACGCACGATTTCATGCGCATCGTGCCATGAATGCCGGCGCCCAGCATATCGGGCATAACCTATTCGCGTTCACTTCGATGTGTTCATAGTTTTTAGTTATTAATGTTAATAGTTTTGTAGTTTGAATTTAAAGATTACTTCAAAGGCTCTAAAATGTCACCACCAAGTATTTACAAATATAAATGTAAAGTGTCATTTTGTAATCATATACATTATAGTTCTATAACTGATAGCAGTTATAGGACTATAATATATATTATTATTTATTTTTACAGAATTTATATTTTATTTATTTTAAAAAATTATTATTTATTTTAATAGATTATTAGATATTTAAAAATAGCGCCTTTTATTGACGCAAACGTAACTCAACTCTGAAAGGCGACCGTTTTACAAACTTAATGTTTCTTCCCAGGAGCTAAGAGAGGCGCTAAAACTTGTGACAAAATGTTTATAGGGAATTGACTTATCTTCTATTGTATGATCTGTGGTCGGATTAGTGTTAACTTTTCTAGGTAGACCTTGCTCCTGCTTTGTGATTAGACAAGCCTGACAAAAAGACACACAAATTTGTCTCTTTTTGGATTTTCAATGCCAGGCTAGCGCAGTTATAGTTTAAGTTGTGCTAATATTTAATTTGTTGCTGAAACAGTTTTGATATAATATGGTTTAATATTGAGTATTAGATGTTTGTAGATAGTTGCAGGTTTTCTTTCTGACAGTGTTTGCTTTTTCTTTTTTTTTTTTCTTTAATACGGTTAGAGCGTTATTGGGAAAGAATACAGTTTAACTGTTTGGCAATAAGTAAACCAGTGGTGTTCGTGATTCCAGAGAAAAATTTGTTTAACGTTTTTTTTTTAGAGATGGCAACTTAAAGTTGATGTAGAATATGAAAGCTCTAAGATCAAAATCCCTAGACAAAAATAGCAAAAATAAGGAACAGCCAAGATAACTACAACAGAGAAAATATCTTAATGGTGATTCAGAACTTCTACAAAACACTATGTAGCTCCACCACCCAGAACTATCAATATCAACAATCGAAAGTACAAAATACAGGGTCAGAAAAAATAACCGAAATAAACCGCCAAAAACTAAAACTAACGCTAGGAGATCGGATAACAAGAGAAATGTTGAAAATGGAAGGTGAAGATTTACAAAAAAGTGTAAAAATGTTGTTAAATAAATGTTTGATAGAAGGGGTGATACCAAGTAAATAGCAAAACGCAGATGTCATTATCCTACATTAAATAGATGATAGAAACAACATTGAGAACTACCGCTTTAGAAAATTAAATAATAACAAATAGACTAAAATTTAAATTGGACTACCAACCTGTCAAGCAGGCTGGGTTTTGAAAAAAATTCAGTACCACCAATCACCTGCAAACACTAAAGACCTTCATAGAGAAAAGCAATAAATTTAATATACCATTACACATTGCATACTAAAAAGCATTTAACTTCATATAAAAATGGGCAAATCTAAAAGCCTTCGAAGAAAAGTAAGGGGACACGTTTTTTCCGAAACTGTTTAAAGCTGAGAGAAGGTTTAAGAGCATAAATTGGGACCAAAAAGAAATTAAAATTGACAAAGTGTACCTCAACCACTCCAGGTTTGCAGACAATATTCTTATTATCAGCAGTTCAACTGAACTAAAAACCATGCAAGAAGAAACATCTACCTAAGCCATAAAATCCAAGCAGGCAAAAAAAACAAACACCAAAATAGCCAGAAAGATAGGTCAATGCTGGGCATAGTTTGTAAAACTAGAATTCATACTAAAATAATTACAAATTTCCGATCAAACTAAAAAGAAAAGTTTGCGAGGCATGTATCTTATCAGTGCTCAGGTACGGACTTGAGACCATGGCAATAACAAGCAAAACAGCAAATAAACTACTAACTACCCAACTAGCAATGGAGAGAACCATGGGAGAATCAGCATCAGAGACCGAAACAAAAACAAGGAAATCCAAAGAAGGAGCCAGGTAATCAAAGTTCTTAAGAGAATAGCACAACTTAAATGGAGATGCCCCACCATGTAGCAAAGCAGGACCTTACCAGATAGACAAATAGATTGGCGCAATGGCGGCCGAGGAGCACAAAAAGATGCGTGGACCCGGGGTAGAAGGTAGAGAGACGACATCCAGGAGATCGCAGGAATAAACTGGATGCAAACTGCCCAAGACAAAAAGACATGGATAATCTTGGAAAAGGCTTACATCCAGGAGTAGATAGATAAAGGCTAAAAAAAAACAAAACGACATTTTTTGGGGATGTTCTAGATAATTTGGTAGATGCACAAAAAACAGGAGTAACTTTTGCAATCTATACCTGGACGTTTGTAAAATTAATTGAAGGCCGAGGCGTCGTTTGCACAAACATTTTTAGTCATTTTAAGTTATTTGCGATCAATGTTAGACTACATCTCATTACATTTTTGCCAAATATTTGTATTAACGCATTTTTGTGCATACGCATAGCGACAATGGAACTTCAGGACATGCTCCATTTTATGGACGCCAGAAAAAAACTTACTTGATAATACAATAAATGCTGACATTTAAAGTATTGTTGATATAGCAAATTGGTGATTCTAAATCCGGGTAAATCAAAAGTTATACTATTTGGTATAACAAATAATATGAGTAAAACCAAATTGTATTTAAATTTAATTCTTCAAAATAAAAACCTAGAAATTGCTGTCAAAGCCAAGAGTTAATGACTTATTCTAGACTCCTTACAAACATTCAATAATATTTGTCACAAAGCATCAATATTAATCGTAGCATATATAACAAATTGCCATCAAAACACAAAATAATGTCAGTTTGTGCATTAAAATCTCTTTTCAGTAATACACGTTCTTTTTTAAGGTTTAACCTTTATGATACTTTTTACAAGTTTTTTATAATTAATATTTTGTAGTACAAAAACTAATTTATAAATTTGAATTTTACAATTCTATTATTATGATTAGTTGGTAGATTTAGTTTTAAATTTAGTAAAATTAAATATAGTTTAAGCTTTCACAAAAAAATCCATTGAAAGATCAAGATGCTCTAAAACAACTTTATTGGAGAATTTAATTTAACTAAATTTTAATTTTGTATGTTTTATTCTATGGAAAAATAATGATTATTAATATATCTATATCAAAAAAATTATTTATTTTCTTAATTTGATTTTTTTCTGTTTTCGTGTCCTAAAATATTTTTTCATTATTGTCCAGTGTTAGAATCGATAAATACCTTATAATTAATATAGTAATTAGTTTTTTAATTAAGTAAAAATATAATTATAAAATGAATTTATTCAACAACAAAAAATATCTATATTTTTACATATGCAGTTAAACAAAAATATTCAAACATGAATACTATCTAAACCAATTGTAATAAAATAATGGAATTAAAACAAATGGTTAAATATTACAAGTTGTAGAACATGTTGTAGTTAGTAGGCCGAAAGATGCTTATGCTCAAGTATGTAACACGATCCGTAGATATAAAGAAAGCCATATGTGTAGGAACATTCCATATGTCTAGGTCACTGAATGCAGGCGTTCGATGCACTCTCACTGTTCGTGGGACCTACCATACCTGTAATTATGTTACTTTACTTGGAAGCACATTTTTTATCTCACAGCTGAAACGTTCATTCATTTTTATTCCAACGCTGCATATAAATTTATAATTTAACGGTAAAAAGCAGTCAACACATCTCCCCATTTTTTATTAGATCAGTGAAGCTGTAACGAAAGATTTTTATTGAAACACACATAAAACAAGACAAATAAAATTGCCGTATTCTTTAATTCCAAAAGTTTTTTATATTGGTATTGGGTTGGAACATAATATAATCATGAATTACGGGCTGCGGCTAAGGACAAAGTTATAAAAACAGGGAACGATGATTAAATTATATAGAATAACATTAAATTTAGTAATTAAGTAGTTTGCCTGTTTTAAAATTTGTAAAATTCACCCTATAACTACTAAACATGACTTATAGCATAAATAATATTGTTTTAAGGAAACGAGCTACCTATAAAATGTGTTTTAAAACATTAACGCATCCCATAAACTAGACGTGATGGTATATCTATTTAAAGACGTAAACTTTTCCAACTTATCTGCAAGTAATAAAATTTATAATAAGGGTGCCTGTAGTAAAAAAAACCACCCTTAGTTAGAGCCCAAAATGAATACGTAACTATAAAACAATAAAATTAAACCCAATTTTCTAAACGTGTTGTAAACTTTTTACGACCTTTAACTTTTCGTCAAGTTGTAATTAATATATGTTCATAAGGGATGTTATTATTGAGAATTTACCTGGAACGCTATTAAATATAAAAGTAAAATATTTGTATTTTATTTGAATTAGGAAAGGTGTGCGGAACAAATGTATATTAAATTATTAAATTGTAACAAAATCTAATTAAGGATGTTTTTGTAAGGGAATGTTAATTTTATTCAAACCCTTATGAATAAATGATTCAAGTTTGTGTTAATACGGTTTTAATCCATTAAGGAATTATATGCTTGTTTATGCATGTGAATAGTATTTTTTTGTATGTTCAATCGCTACGTTGCTAAATATGTATATATAATGTATAAAACAATGTTTTGTAGACAAAATCCTAATTAAATTTGTTATATTAATAATCAACTTAGACTTGTGTTTAATATATTGTTTGAAAAGTTAAATACCGCTATTTCAATTTATTTATATTTTGTGTTATTCCAAAATTATGATGATTTTTAGTTTTCTAGCTATAATACAAGTAGGTTGTAGACCTACTTGGACAGTTCAAGTAAATGCTGTCAACAAATGATTTGTTTTAAAAATACAATTGCAAATAAAAGAAATTTGGGCAAAAATTAAGTTAAAATCAGATCAAAAATGTATGCTTATTACGACTAATTGTCTATCAAGTTTTTGTTATTAAGTGTCAGTGCAAGTGTAATATATTTTAGTAATAAATTGCAAAATAAATTAATCAGTAGAAGAAGCAGTAAGAACATCAATTTTGCTGGATGAGGGATATATGATGCGTCATGTTGCTAATGTAATGGGAAGAAACCATTCCAGCATAAGTCGTACTAATCTAATAGATGAGCGTTTTTTAGACTATTTGCTTTAAGAAACAGGAGAACGACTAGTAACATCCTAAAAATTGAGTTCGTAGCTGCTCAGAGTTTTCTTGTATTTTCCCGAACAATTAGAAGGCGTTTAAATGAAGCTGCTGTTCAGAAAACCGGCCAAGAAACTTCTGTTTACCAAAAAGCACAAAATTTTAAGATTGCGTTTTGCAAGAAATCATCAAGATTAGAAAATGGTTTTATTCTCGGATGAAACGAGAGAGATTTGCTGGACGGGACTTTTGGTAAGATATTCACCAAAAGTCCCGTTTGGTGGTGGTTTTGGGTCAATGAATGCGGATTATTATCTCAAATACATTGTTGTTGCCCTTGTAATGCCATATGCTGGTTTTGTGAGGCCAATTTTTTTTGTTTATGCAAAATAATGCTTGTCCTCATGTGGCTAGGCAAGTTATTTGCTACTTAAATGCTGTTGTTATTCCGTTCATGAAATGGCCAGCCAATAGTTCTAAAATGGACCCAATAAAAAATCAATAGGACAATATTTAAAAAATAAGTTCCAAGTCGTACTGGTAGACGCAGCAAATCAAGAATGGAAAAATAAACAAAACAGACAAATCAGTCAAAAATTTGATCTCTAGTATGCCAACACGCTTGCAAGCAATAATTAGGAGTAGAAGAGGACACGATATTAGAATAAATCCCTAAATTCTATTGTTTTTGTTTAATTTTTGTTAGCGTTGTTTTCAAAAAGAAAAGTTTTTTATTAAAAGATTATTAGAAATAACGTCATGTTTTGCTTGAGTTTAATTGATTGGTGCGTTAATTTTGTCCATGAGTCTATATAGATTTTTATAAGTTCAACTATTGAACTTCCAATTGGGCCTATTCTGGTTAAAATTTAAATTTGTTTTTTTTTATTTTTGACGTTGCAGCTCTAAACAACTCAATTGAACTGCTGATACACCACTGTCTCAAGTTGTTCATTCAGAAGATGCGTTTTTATTCTGTACCTCTTTTACCTTGTATTTACTCTTGTATAATACATTGTAACATTTTATATTTTGTTTCTTTCATCATGTAGCCTAGATATTATAGTTTCATAATTTTAAATATGTTGTGTACAGTTTTTTTTTTTATTTGCCTCATTATTTGCCTTTTCTACTCAGCTTAATCTTAGGATTTTTCCATAGCCTCCACATCACAAGAGCTTCTAAATGGCTAGTAATATTTTTCTTTAACTTCCATGCTTCCATTACATACAATAGTACTGGAAACACGTAACATCTCAGCATTTTGATTTTAATATAAAGACAATCGTACTTATTATTACTGCGCAATGCAGTTTTGTTGTTGTTGTTGGTGAGAGTTGTACTTTTGCGCGCCAATCTATTATAGTATATGTGTCAGCGCTAAAATTGCGTCTCCGTTATTCGTTATTCATTACTTCATTGGTTATTCAAGCTATCTTGGAACAGATGTCCTTAGTGGTAATGATATTAAAATGTCTAGATTTTAACTTCTGCTCTAGAGCATCGATAAGATGTTGAGCAATTTGTGTAGATTTGAAAGAGTTTGTTTTTATCTGTTTTTTGTTCTTGTTGTTTATGTGTCTGTACATTGTAGTACTGTTCTACTGAGTTATATTAAAATAAAAAACAAACAAAAATACAAACGATAAACTTTAATTTGATATGTTTATTCCTCCAAGCATGTTTTTTACATGTAGATAAATATAAGTGTTTGGAGCTTTTTAATACGGCTGGTTGGTATTTTTAACTTTGGTAGAAAAGTCTAAATATATTTAATATTGTATCCACAAGCAGTTTTAAATTTTAAAATATTATGAAATCTAAAAGAAATAAAAATATCTTAATTAGCACGTTTATTAAAAGAAATTGGGCTACAACAACAAATTTTACAAATTTAATTGACAAAAGTTATCTAATCAGTAAATCCATTGATTCAAATAACAAGGTTTTATAAATCATAATAAAGTCTAATTTTGGTTAGTTTGTCTTCTTGCCAAAAAAAGCTTTGAGTTGCAATCAACGGAATGTTTTTGTTTTTCACACATCTTTGGCAATAAAGTTAATTTATATTGTCCAGTTATTAGTCCTGTAAACCTTTGCAGTTTTATCTAGTGTAAATTAGCATTCTATTTCTGGTAAGTTGGTTTTGCTTATAGTTTATTGGTTGTGCCTGACCTTGCTAGTTGTAGAAAAGGTAAAATAATTACAAAAATTTCATAAGAGTTTGACTGGTAAAATCCATCTGCCTAAATTGCCGATGAGTTTTTTGTTTTTAATTTATGTACAACGGTAATATTAATGTAATTTTGTTTGCCCTACAATAATGTAAGAAAGCAATCAACAATGTTTAGAGCTTAATTCATAGGAACAAATAGTTTTCTGACAAATTTAGTTTTATTTTTTCTTCTAATAAAAACTTTTTCTAGCAATTTACCAACCTATTTAACCCGTTTAAATAATAGTTAGTGTTTTGCTCTGCAAAATAGGCATCTACTGTTGCAACGACTTCTTTGTTTAATAAAAACCTTTATCTTTTGTGCATAAGTTTGAGCTTAAAAACAAAAGTAGTTGTTAATAAATATGATGCATATCATTTTATACTGCAGTTTGTAATTGTATTCTAGCGGTTGCCAAACTGTGAGCCAATTCTTTGACTATTCAAATTCATTGTCCAATTCTTTTATCTTCTGTTTAGACAAGAAACGCTTTACTATTTTTTTTTTCCTTAAACTCTTTGAGTCTAAAGTCGTAAGTAAGGACTACGTATTGTTTATGCTTTGGTATGCTACCAGGATCACAAACGTTTTCTAAAATGTTTGCGTTCAGTGTTTTGACTCTTATTCAGTTGCTCAATTGCAGTTTTTTTGTTTTAACATTTTATACTGTTTTGTTTGCACCTTTGCACGTGTCCAGAAATTGTTATCTCCGGATTATTTTTTTACTAATCGATGTTGGATCTTGCTGAATCTCAAGCGCATGTTTTCTGTCAAACTTGCGCTTGGTTAACGTCATATATTATTCTTGGTTCAATTTGGTATAGTAGTGGCCACAGTGCTTATATCAAACTTTTCTTAAAGCTGTTGGTTCTGAATCAACTAATTACTTTTTATTGTTTGTTTTTTTAAAGCTTATTTTAAAAATTGTGCACATTTTTATTGTAACGGGGTAATACATACGTTTTCTACAAGACATTAAGGTTTTTTTTTAGTTTTTCTGATTTTTTTAGTTTTTCTGTTTTTTTGCAATTTTTTGACCGTTGATTTTGTAGTTTAGGTAGGTTTCATGTCCCTGTTGTTGAGTTTGCCCAATCGCTTGCTCTTTTTCAGCTGCTTTTTTTTGTTTTTGTAAATTAAATGTTAGAGATTATGTTGTACAATTGTTGATCGTTGCGCTGCTGGCACTCTTTTAACCAAAAACGAAGATTAGCCGTCACGCGTCGACATATCACTCTAGACAGAAACATGAACAACTACTACATAGTCCAAAAGATATTGGGCTGTCATGTTTGGTGAAATCTTATTTTTTTAAAGACCGGCTAAGACGAGCACTTACTAACAGTAAACGGTATTGAAACATGTTAAGGAACTTTTTGGTTTCAAAACTGCAGGTGTTTGAAGGTTTTAATGTAGAAACATAGTTTTAACAAGATGAGTTGCCACACCTCAAACTAATCACTTTAGGCTGTCAATCAATTTTTCCGGAAAAAGTGATCTTTCATTGAAGCATCATCAAATGACGTCCGAGAATCCCCGATCTTACACCCCTTGATTATTTTTTATGAAGAGACCTTAAAAAGAAAGTTTATAAAAGCAAACCACAAACTCTACTGCAACAACATCCGCACCAAAATGGCCGCCGTTTGTAGAGAGATGTGTCGACGCGTGACGACTAATTTTCGTTTTTAGTTAGAAAAGTTCCAGTAACGCAAGGGTCAACATTTGGACAACATAATATTAGCACTTTCTGGACACAATGTATAAGAATGCAATAGCAGCGCATCGTCATATTAACGTCATTGCAATTCGATTGCAATGCGACTTATATGGCAGTGTAAGCTCGTTGTTACACTTTTCATGATGCGGTTGCATAAATTGGTAGCTGTTGACGGTTTGGTGACAAAGAGCTATAGCTGTTCCAAAGTTGTAATCATTACATTACTTTTTTCTTTTTCTGGTAGTTCTTTGTCTGTGTTCAGACGTTGGCTATCATCGTGTCAGTAATTTGGTGGTATCTATCTTAATTACATGCAGCTCAAAACAGTTTCTTAACTGTTAAACCTGTCTATTGTCTGATGTTGCGCAACCATAATAGATTCTTACGTTCTATCCATCTCTTTCCTTTTAACTTTCCCTTGAATAACTAAGCGTAATAAATAATATTTTGGTCTTCTGACGATATGCCTAAAGTATTTGGTTTTCCTTGTATTAATTGTATTTAACAGTTTCTATTAGTTTTTATTAGATATAACACTTTTTTGCTGAATGTGTGCGTTGTCCAGAATATTTTTAGCATGCAGCGATAACACTATAGCTCAATGCTTCTAGACAATTCATGATTGTTGTTTTTAGAATAAATGTTGTGCATCCATATATTTTCTGTGTCAGTACATCATCGACTTTTTTCTTCTGGCTATTTAATTATAAAACATCTATTTTAATAGACTTAGTTCATGGTTGTTTAGTTCTATTTTGTCTAAATATTCAAAAAATAGCTTATGGTAAACTCGGTTGAATGCTTTCTCATAGTCATACACATTCTTCTAAAATTTGTACGTTTTTGTAAGAAAACGTTTTCCTGGTTTCTAGGTTTCTTTTAAACCTGAATTGTTTATCTGCTATGTGGCACATAGAAAATTGTGGTAAGAATTTAGAACTGCCTCAAGATTTGTTCTTGCTGTTTCAAATGCATTCTTGTTGTGACGGTTTATCATAACAAAATCTATTTGGTTTCTTGCAATTCTGTTTTGGTATCTATTTTGTGGAGGCTTTCATGTGTATAGCCGTTTTTTTGGTAAATTATACTATGTGTTAGATATTGTAAAATTCTTTTCCAGGCAGAAACCCATCAGGCGTCTGCCTCTTTTATTTTCTTTGTCAGCTCCAAACTACCCGGTGACTTCTTTCGTCTTTTCAATCTCTTCAATCTTTGCATTGCTCATTAGCATTTATTTTATGTTTTTTTTAGAGGCAAAGTATTTGCTGTTAAAAATGTCTACTCTTTTGTTAATTTTATCTGTAGTTGGAGCATAGAACTGAATAATGTTGATGTTAACGGGCTGTGCATGTAGCGGAATTAGTATCACTTGATCTGATATTCGTATAAATTAAGTTAGCAATATGCTGGTCAAACCTTTCATAATGATTACTACTCTATTCCGGCTTGATATTTCTAGAGATATTTTTTTTGTTTGATTTAAAGTTTTTTGTATTTTGCCACCTTATTTCGCTTACTCCATAGATGCTATCGAGTATCTCTATTTCTAGTAATAGGTTTCTTAGTTTTTCTGTTTTGTACAAAGTTGTAACACTCCATGTATCAATTTTGTTTGATTTTGTCGTTCATTTTTGGGTTACTCAAGTTTTTTTCCCCCAAAGATCCCAGTTGGGGAATTAAGGTTCCGGATATAAGCATTAAAGTTGAATAATACCATCATGATGATTTTACTGCGAAATCCGTTTGTATCTTTAATGCAGTAGTTTCCCGTTGCCTTCTTCATTTATGTGCCGCTGATAATTTTAGTTTTGATTCATCCGTTTTTTGGGGTTGCTTCTAATCCCAAAGGTAAGTTGATGCCTTTACTCTTGCTAACTCTTTCACTTCACTTATAACTGTTGATCAGCAAAAGGCGACTGCTTATTCCAGTAATCGCTCAGTTGACTGAACCTTGTTAGTTATCCAGCAGGATGCACCACCTGCAGAAGAGATTGTCATTTGTCCATTACCATCACCAACCTTTTATATCCGTAAATGTATTCACTTAAATGCCAGTTTTTTAGTAGATGCACGAAGGGTAGTTGGGAGACAAAGCATTTTGTTGCATAAGTTATAAAAAAATTAATGAGAAAAAAGGTTTTTGCATAAACATTGTTGTAATTAATATAATTTATAGGTGTTACGTATTAGCATGACTTGAAATATATAATACAATTCCTCGATCTAAATATCATCAGTCAAATTGGTTTTCTCATGCCATTTACTGAAGTTAGATTGCAATGTGAAAGGAACCGAGAGATTTTTACTGATTTCCTAAAATTTGCTTTATGAGTAACGAGTATATACTTTTGTTAAAGGTTTTTAAACATTAAGAGACTTAATACATAAACGCGTTGTCACTTTACCGAGATCCACGTTTAGCATCTTCATTAATTCTAATCCAAAAGGGATATTAGACGTTCTGCTATATTGCTAGTACAACACTTTATAAACTAAATTAAAAAATGTATCAAAGATTGTATCTTGGATAAATTCTATTATCAGCAAAACTTAAACATTGAATAATAAAAAAACAAAACAAAAAACTAAAACACAAAACTGATAGCAAGATTTTTGTTTGTAGACAGAATTGGCAAAGATTGGCTAACAAAGTGTGCATTCCAAAAGTAAACAGGCTATAGGAAGATCGCCCAGTCATCATGATATACATATTATACATCTAAACTCATAAACGTATTACTGTTCAAAAGCTATAAAATTTAAAAGGTACAAGATGCATTGAAAATACCACATTAACCTGAATTTTAAATCAACCATTGTTACTCTACCGCAAAATTCGAAATCGTAAAGTAACAGTTAAAATCAAAACTAATCTTAGTAAAATACTTTTTTATTGATAATTTTTTTTAATGCTAATGTAATATTTTATAAAATGTATGATTGATATTTTAACTTATTAAATTCGAGATAATTGCCGGAAACATAATTTGTTATACATAAATGATCACCAATAAATTATAATTATAATTATCTTTGTCGGAGCAATGTATAGGTTCTAAAATAAATAAAACAAAATAGTAAAACGGAATAAGGAAATTTGAAAAGATTGCAGGCATATATAGTTAGAGATTATGCTAAACGGTAGAGATTTATAATTAAAACTTTCAAACTTGCTACCGGGAATTCAATTTACACCCAAATCTGATTTGTGCAATCGTTATAATACATTGTACATAAATAAATAATTAATATCAATTATTTACAAAGAATTGTACACCAATAATGTAGATGGCATTGCGTGTGTTATTTTAAATATTTTTTTTAATAATTTATTGGTTGTAAATTAGACATATTATGTATAAGAAATAAATCCACGTACAAAATCGATACTAATTTCACTGTTGGGTAGCCTAGATGCAATTGATTAAATAATAAAGAATGATAAGTTTCGGTCATTATTGCATTCCAGGTCTCCATTAACTTTCCATTTAAAGATGTCCTCGAAATTTATGTCTTAATTTTCAATTGCCAAGATTTCAATGAGAAAATTACCCACATGGAATTTTATAAAAATAAAATATAAAAAGAAAATCATTTAATTTATATGTGATAAAATATGCATAGCCTTGTTATAGTTATCCACTTAAATGTAAAACTAGATAATATTGTATACATATCGGTACTTTCACGTATGCATAAACTTTCGCTTCGTGGTTACATTGGCATTGCGTACGCAAAAAGTGACATTGCTATATGGCTTAAGCTACAAAATGTATAACGGATTATGTAAGTTACATAAAATGTGTGTCTGGAGAAAGTTGATAATTCGTATAGAAATGTCTATATAATTCTCATGCGTCTGTGATTCTGATGAGAATCGTTTTGAACAATTAAGATTTTTTATTGTGGGCCAAAATTAATACTTCCTGCTTTTTCAGTTATGTAAATGTAATAAAAAAAGATGAAATTTTTATATTTAGATAACAAAATTAATTGCTATTGATTTTAAGGAAATTAATTATATATTTGCTAATTGCTATAAATAAAATAGAGAAAACTATATGAAACATTGTTTGGGGCATTTTAATAAAATATGATATGAAAGCCACAAGTTTATAGCGTATGAAAAGAAAACATTTGTGTGGGTTTAAATATTAAAAGTTCCTTGAATATTTTACAAACTGCAAACTTTTATTCCGAATCGAAAGCACATGAATTTTTCAAATTGTCGACAGTCTATAGGAACACTGTCACAAGTATTTGAGTGTAGAAAGAACGGCATTGTTCTTATTTAATAAAGACTCTATAATGGAGATAACGTATGCCTTGTGATATAACTTTAACAATTTGTTTTGCCTTTTGCGACAAGTTTTATTAACCTTTTATTTTATTTATGTCTTCAAGGGTGTTGTAAATATTACATATAAACATTTTTTGTGCGTAGGGTTTGTTTTCTTGCATAAAATATGGTTTTGCTATTGTACTAGTCTTCTCAAAAAGCTTACCAAATAAAGTGAAATAAAGTTTTTGAATTAAGTTTCCTGTTTATAATAATAATATTACAGAATTTATGTGTTACATAAAAAATACTGTATAATACTGCTACAATATAATTAATTTACATTTAAAATTAATTTTATAATAATGCTAATTTACCATATTTTAAAATATCACGAAATTTCAGTCAGAGTAATTTTGATTAAATACAATAATTGATTGGTGTTACAATTTACATTTAGCCAATTTGCTAGCGTTATATATCGGTAGGATTTTAACCCTCCAGCCCACGGGTGAGGCCTGTGAGTCCAAGCAACATTTAAAAGTTCAAATAACTTTAAATATTATAATCGTAACGCTTTCAATTTTGTTATAGGAAAATTTTAAATTTTTGTTTTTTTTTTGTTAGTTTTTTATAATATGATATAAATAAAAATCGTGATAAAAAAACAGTTTTTTTTAGTTTTATGAGTCCTTAAAATAGTAATTTTTTTTACAATTCCAATTATGCACAATAAAACATAAATTGATGTACTTTGAAATCATCGAAAGTAACTTACTTAAATATTTAAAGAAATATTTTTTACAGCCTATTTTAAAATGACCTGAAAAAAAAAACGGGTGAGGATTTCACCCGTTATTTTTTTTTTATTAGGTTTACACAGCTAGGTGCCGCCTTCCCACTCCCACACGCTATTCCCGTCTTTGTAGTGCATCCTTTTCTTCCAGCACTCTTGTTCTCATTGCATCTCGACTGGTAACGTTCCTTAATCTTCTGGGTCTTCCCATTTTCCTTCTTCCTGGCGGTTACCATTTCCATACTCTTTGAGGCTATCTATCATCCGTCATCCAAAGAACATGACCGAACCACTTCAGGCTTTTTATTTCCACTCTTTCCACTAGTGTTTGTTCAGCTTCCATTATCCGTCTAATTTCCACAATTTTTACTCTCTCTATTCTGAACTTTCTGGCGCTTCTTCCTAGGTAGTCCATTTCTACAATATTTATTTGTCGCTTTTCTTTAGCTCCCAGTGTCTATACTTCTGTTCTATATGACACCACTGTATCTGTTTCTTTACTTCTGTTCTTACGTGCTTGACCCACCAAATCGAGTTAAGACAGCTAACCAGTTTTTCCCTTTTTCTACCTTGTCCCTAACTTCTTCTTTTGCTATTTCATTTTTACTAATTGTGCATCCCAAATATTTGAAGGTTTCTACCTGCTTTACTTCAATTGTGTCGTCAATAATTATTTGAAAGTTTGCATCAGTTTCAGTCACCAGGTATTCTGTTTTATTGAAATTTATGTTTAGTCCCCATTTAGTATATGTTGCATACGTCTTTTAAGCATAAATTCTAAATCATATGCGTCTTGTGCTATCACAACCTGATTGTCGGCAAAACTTAGTGTAAAGATACATATAGTTACACCCATAGACCCGCAGCTGTTTTTCCACTCTTTAAGACATGCCTCCAGATATATGTTAAAAAGGATTAGAGAAAGAGGACATCCTTGTCTTAAGCCCTTAGAGGGTACTATTCTCGCAGTGTCAACTCCTACCTTGATTACTGATTTATTGTCTTTGTACAGTTCTTTTATCAATTTAAATAATAGATCTTCTACCTTTATATCTTTAAGAATTTTCCACATTTTACCTCTTGGTACCGAATTGTATGCCTTTTCTATGTCTATAAAAACTAAATGTGTGACTCCACTAGTGCTATTTTTTTAATAATTTTCTCTAGACTAATTATCGCTACATGATCTTCCAGCTGTGAATCCGGTTTGTTTTTCACTTATTCTCCCATCAGTACTTTTTCTTAATTTACTTCTAGAACTTTTGCGTATAATCGGAATAAGGCGCTATTTATGCTCAACACGCGGTAGTTTTTTCGGTCTTTCCTGCTTCCTTTTTTAAATATCAATAAAATTTCTCTCTTTAAATTGTTGCGGTGTTTTTTTTTCCATAGCACAAGTGTTAAATAGTAAAGTTATTCTTTGTTCTAATACCTCTCCTCCATTCTTAATTAATTTTATTACGATTCTTTCCAAGCCTGACGTCTTTCCGTTCTTTATTCCTTTTAATGCTTTTTGAAATATTTATTTCTGCATGTTGTTTTTCAAAATCTGCTTGTATTTCTTCTATTTTATATTCATCTCTATTTTCTATTAAGAGATTTTTATATTGTTTTTTCAATCTTCTATATTTATAGTATTTAGTCTGTTACTTTTTGTATTAGTAGTTTTTATAGATTTTATTACTTTCCAGACTTCAGTTTTAATCCACCAATTTGAGACTCTATTTGTATGCACCTTCTTTTCCAGATTTCACTCTTTGATTTCCTCACTTCATTTTTAAATACTCTGTTTTGTCTTCGGTATTCAATTTTCTTTTTTTCGGTGCGCCAGCTAAGCTAGTTTTTATAAGCTATTTTCTTTTATGTACTCATTCTTTCTAATTCGTCATTTCACCACGTTTGGTTTTTTTTTTCGACTATCCCCAGTGCTTCCTTGGCTATTTGTGATTATTTTGTACTTCATTTTCACATCTGACTCTTCACTTGTCATCATGAGTTTTTTTTTTCTGGTAGAAATACCAAACACTTTCTTCTTAGAGTAAATAAATTTTATATTTGGGTTGTTCTTAATTTTTGTTTTGTTCTTTGTTGAGTTTTATATTTTTTGTATTTGTCATTATGGGAAATGTTATCTCAGCTACTAGTAGGTAATGATCTAAACCACAAGTTTCTCCCTTTTTACTCGGACAACATTGATCTTTAGTTGGGTTTGTTGGTGTACTATTATATAATTAATTATCAATTTTTGTTGCAACGATGGTCGTTCCCATGTGTACTTATGTATATTTTTGTGCCTGAAGTATGTATTGGTAATTTGCAGGTCGTATTGATGACACAATTGAATGCATCGATTACCATTGTCGTTAACTGTCTCTTCTCCCCAGCGGTCTACTACCTGATCATTATTTCTTTGATCAACTCCAGCATTTATATTCCTGCCTAATATAAGTTTATTTTTAATTGTGTCCAATCTATATGTAAGTATCTCATAAAATTATCTTTGATGACAACTGTGGCGTCATCTGCAAGTGCGTATGCTGCAACAATACAGTATTCTTTTCCCCATATATTTTATTTGTTATAGCCATTACTCTTTCTGACGTATAATTCACATCGGTTATAAAGATCTTGTATTTCTTGTGAATTATTATAACTACTCCTGGCGCAGCTTTTTCTGATTTCGGTTTTCCTGAAGTACATGTAATTATCTGCTGTATTATACTTTTGTCTTTTTTTTGTTTCCTTTAGTATGACAATGTCTATATTCGTAATTTCTAGCCATGATGTTATTTTCTTGATCTTGTTACTTATTCCGTGAAAGTTTCATATTCCTATTTTCCATGTCCTTTTCGTAAGCTTTTGTTGTCTTTGGTTTGCATCTGTCCGTATCCGAGGCTTTTGTGTAGGTATGTTAACAATTTGATATGTTTTTAATAGTGACGAGTAGCTATCCCGACGCCTAAACCCCCATCCTGAAGAACCTTAATGTTTTTATTTATTTGGGGTTTTTCTCTTAGACCGGTTTTGGTTGTTTCACGGTCAACCCTTACCACCCTTGATGTTCAAGCAAAATTCAAAATACTGAAAGAAGAAATTTATTGGTGATGAACCCTAAAGTGTTCACTATTAATTAGTTATTTAACAAGTGCTTAGAATGGCTTTGATTTTATCGTTCTAATTGAGGCGTCTGTCTAAATGCATTTGCAAGTTAGTTGCGTAGATCTTTTTTAAGTTTTTATTACTGAAGGTAAGCAACAATCACTGCAAATCTCTTTAATCTTTTGCTGCTCTCAATACGATGGGAATCTAGTCCTGTTCAGTTTCTTATATTATTCAGTAAGGAGTGTTTTCTGCGGCCTGGGCCACGTTGGTTCTCTTTCTTGTTCTCCATTATGAGGTTTAGTAGACTGCTTCTAAGAATGTGCCCAAGTTATGCTGTTTTTTGTCTTTTAATAATTTCTAGTTTCTCTTTGTATCTTTCCAAGCGTGTAAGGACCTCAGCGTTTGTAATGCACTCTACTTTAGATAATTTATGCATCCGCCAAAATATCGACATCTCAGAAACTTAAAGTCTGTTCATAGTATTGACCTTCAGTGTCCACGTCTCAACATTATAAATCAGTACCTAGTTTTTTACCAAACAATATCTAATGTTCAAGTTTGAACATAGCCTATTTCTCATTTTGAATAAGACTGTTCTGGATAGATTGTGGTAACTGTTTGCCATTAAAGGAGACACTTGGGCATGATTTTCTTTGGAAATTAAAGGTGACATGCGGAGATTTAATTTAACTAGCCTTAATTTTCTAAGTTTTAATCCATTTTTGGATCTTGTTAAAGGTAATCTGTGTTAGTTTCTCAGTGACTACACTAACAATTTTGCAGGTTGCTAGGATTGCCGTCTCATTGGCAAACGTGTCTGTGTTGGGATACTTTGGGAAAAGCTGTAAAAAGTAGGTATAGCATTGGCTCAAGAAAACTTTCTAGTGGTACGGATGATTTGTTGAGACTAGTTACTTCTTCTTCAAGATTTAATTATAAAAATCTTTTGATTTAGTATAATTAAAATATCTGGAAATATACAGTGAATAATTTATGAGCCTGCAAAAATCGATTTAAACACGTAAATCTACATTGAATTGTGAATCGTTTAGAACTAGTTTTAGTTTGCTTTGTTTTAGTATTTTAACAATAGACAGAAACACGTTTGCACTAAACGTGCCACTTTCTGACAGTTTTTTGCGTTTCACTTAAATATTGAACCCGGCTATTTATTCTATAGGAACCAATTTAAGTACGTAAAATTACATTAAATTTTGCATTTTTTTAGACTAGTTTAAATTTGTCGGTTTTGTTTGATTTAAAATCATTGCTTTGATGAGCCACATCTTAAAGATCTTTTTAAAATTAATACATAATTGCATTTTCAAAAAACTAGGAAAAAGGAATCTGCGACACACAAATGAGGTTTAGAAAAGGCATGGAAACCAGAGAGACTTTTTTCGGTTTTAACATATTGAGACAAAAATGTGTGGACATGTACCACATAATGTACATATGCTTCATTAAGTTTTAAAAGGCGTTCGATTGAGTCAAATACGATAAACTACTGGAGATACTAAAAAAGAAAAACATTGGTAGCAGAGACATATAAATAATATCCAACCTCTACTGAAACCAAACAGCATAAGTCAAAGTCGGTTAAGAACTAAGCAAAGAAGTTAAAATACGCCGTGGAATAAAACAAGGATGCGTGTTGTCAGCTCTTATATTTAACGTGTATAGTGAAGCGATTATTGAAGAAGCATTATTAGAAATAGCAAGAGGTATCGTCATAAACGGACAAACCATAAACAACATACGATACTTAGTAGATCTACAACACCTAGTCGAACAAGTAAACACTTACTGCAAGCTATACGGTCTAGACATCAACATAAAGATAACCAAAGTCATAAACACCTTAAAGAACACAAACATAAATATACACCATAATAGACCCCTGGTATATATCAACAACGAAATTATAGAATAGGTATCCTGTTACAAATATCTGGAAACATGGGTAACCAAAAACACGGAACATACAAAAGAAATCAATGCTTTCACAATTATGCAAAAAATTATCTGTAACCGCGATATAAAACTAGAGGTAAAAACTAGAATTCTAAAATGTTATATCTTCCCCACCCTCCTTTATGGAATGGAAGCATAGACCATCAAGGCATACAACATTAAGAACCTAGAAGCATTTGAAATATGGTGCTACCAGAAGATGCTCAAAATCTCATATTCTAAGAAAGAACAGGTATAACATCCTAAAATTTTTTATTCACAAAAAATTTTTAAAAAAAGATCAATTGGCAGAAGAGGAATTTCCTGGCTCAAAAACCTAAAAAAGTGGTTTGAATGTACTTCTGCTGAACTATTCAGAGCAGCTGCCAACCAAGTCTGCATAGTCATAATGGTTTCCAATCTCCGTTAGGAGCGTATCTCGAAAAAGAAGGAGAAGTTTGCTTCGTTTAATTTTAGTATATAAACAACAAAGACAACAACACACATTTGCACTAAACATTTTTTTGCGTTGTACTTAACCATTTTAAACCAATCATACATGCGCATCATTTAAAACTACTATAGTTTGTTTGGTTATGTTTGTTATGTCTTAACGACAGACACGAACAAGGGCTTATGTAAAACAATTTAAGCACGTAAACCTACATTGAATTGTTCATCTTTTTGTATTAATTTCAGTTTGTTCTGTTGAGAGTCATGCTGACGACACAATGTTTGCACAAAAAGTATAATTTTCAAACAATTTGTTTTCAATTTGCTCAACGATTCCTACTTATCTTAATTTTGATTAAATTTTAATTTGATTAATATTTGGTAACGTACGGATTGATCAGAAAAGAAAAACTATATCTTATTAAAGAAACGCATTTGTTGATTAAATTCCTGCATAATTCTAGTATTTTTTATAACAATCTAACCATACTTCATAAAAGACCAACCATATTAAACGTAAGTAACAGTTTATACATAACAAGGTTAGATCTATGCGTAAATACGTCGGATTTATGAATAAAGTTGCTGATTTTTTTAAGATAGCACCTAATTCATGCATATTAAGCCAGATGTATGTACACTAAAACCAAATTAATGATTCTGGAGAATATATCTAAGTATAAAGTCAAATTTGTGCATTATTTAATCTATTTTGAGTACCAGCTAATTGCAATAATTTTTGTTGACGCTGGTTTAAACGTGAACTGGTTCAATATGGCTAGAAGCTGACAATTTGAGTAAAAAAATGTGTTTTATAGGCCTTATTGCTTTTAATGCTTCTAATTATTTGAACTAACTGCTATCTTTTTATCCACAAACTCTATCATCTATTTTTATTGAGTAAGAAACACATTAAATGTAGCAATCTAAACATTACTAACCAAATGCTTGTACAAAGAAAATTATTTAACAAACTGTACAAGACTCTCGATTATTTTCATTTAAAAAAAATGGTAAAATTACTAAAGTAGACAACTTCCAACCAATCAGCTTATTATCACAATTATACAGACTTTTTACAAAAACAATAACCAACCATCTTACCAACAAACATATTAATAGTAGCAGAGGTTAGGAAAAGTTACAGCACAACATATCACCTACAAGACGGCTTATATCTGGTTTTTGTAGAGTTTTGGAAAGTCTACAGACTTTCCAAAACTCTACAAAAACCTATTTGAACCACATACGCTTTGCAAATGCCATAATAATAATCTTAAATGATATAGAAGAATTTAAAAGTATGTTGCAAACATTAAATGATACACGCAAACACGTAGGAATACAAATGAATTTAGTTCAAACCAAAATTATGAGTAACAGCAAACTTATAGTTCAAATAGGCAACACAATAACTTGATTACAACATCAAATTGGGTAAAGTTAACCACACAACAGAAGTGAATGGAAGAATCGTCTTACCGGAGAAAATTAAAAATTAAGTTTTATCCTAAAAAATTTTGCACTTTGAATCTGCATTTTCTTGTAAATTAAAAACCATTTCAACAGTTTTATTGCTGTTTAACTTTAATTTGTTACTAGATCAGTATTTTTAAGCGCTTGATTGTGCCTTAGTAATACCGATTCTTTATTTGCATCTTTATTATCAGTACTTAATTCCATAAACATTGGTAAGCGATATGAAAAAAAGACAGTTTCTTTGCGTAGTTATGTTAATGATAACAAATTATAAAACAACTTGCTAGACTGATTTTCTTAAGAAAATGTCATGTAAAAAGAGCCAAAGATAGCTCAGTAATAGAGCATTAGCTTAGCATGGTAGCATTTCAAGGTTTGATTTTCAAAAAATGACTAAGTTATATTTGTTCATTATCCACCAAAGTGATTTGAAAGTTACCTAACAAGCTGTTGGTTTTATCAATTTTCTTAAAAAAACTTCTTTCAGATGGTTGAAAATTATAAGATGACATATAAGAAACAAACGTTTTTTTAATAAAAGTATACTTAATTTTGGTAAAAAAAATATATTATTTTACAAAACAAAAATTAATCTGTTATTTAATTCAACTTTGTTAGGTATGAAAAATTGTTACTCAGTGTAAATGTACGCCATTGCTTGAATGCTCACTTTTGTGTTTGTTTTAGTCACTCTGGCAATACTTTTTGTGTCCTCATACTTCTTCTATAGTTTTCTGTTAATCTAAAACCTTCAATTTAGTATCGAAATGCAGCTTAGAACTGCACCATTCCGACCAATATTAAAATGGCGACAAAAGGTCTAATGTGTTGCAATGACAGACTCACGCTCTACTGTATCGTCCACTGATTTATTGTAACAAAAGCGGTAGTTTATCATTACGAGTGAGTAATTTCAACTAGAGTATTTCCTTATGTCAGCTTGTACAAAGATTTGTTTATTAATCTTCTACGTATCTATACCTAGTCACGCTGTCCCTTACGGGGTAAGCAATCGAGGTGTCGGGCACACCGAGTCCAGAGAAGAGATTTGTATGGTATGTTTGAATGCGTATATGAGGTAACGGATCTATGGAATGAACGCTTTGAGGATACCCATCCAACTCGTGACTGCTCCAGCCAATGCTTAATTTTTGTTAGCGCTGTTAATCATATATGTCTTCTCTGTCATACTGCAGACTATTTCTAACATGCCATGGTTTACTTTGGGGTTGCAGTGAGACGGTTTAATAGTTGCTGCTGTAGTGAGTATAGTTTCCAATAAGTTGAAAATTGTTAAAGTGATTAAGCTTTCTTGACAAATTCTTGTTGACCGATTGACCGATTGACCGATAGTACGTTGCTGTGATCGGTTTGAGGATCTTTGTTATGTCCGGGGAGTTAGTTAAAGACTACGCTGTAGCTGATCTATCAACTATATTCTGCCTAATTTTTTTAGCTATTTATTTGCTTTGTAGTTTGATGTTTTTAGTAGTCTCAATTCAATACATTTTTAAATCATTTTTATTGTCGTCTAGATGTTCATGTACACATATTTATTTCTGTAGTGAGGCAGCATCACTATGGGAAAAGTTCTGTGTTGATACAAGTGGATTTCTTAAAAGTATACGATAATCCAAAAACGTGTTCCAGAGGTGATGTTAGTTTTAGTCTAGTTTAGCGTTAAGAAAGTTTGTGATTAACTGTTTCTGGACAAATTTTGTAGATCCAAAAAATTTCATAGTAATTGGTAGACTGATACATTGTTCATTGTTGTTATTGGTGTAAGTGATTTTAGGTCTTTGATGTCACTTTGGTATTAATAGTTTTTTTAAGCTAATATGCTAAAAACCTAAACTAACTAGCCTTGGTGGCACTGATTGACAACAAAACTTTATTCCAGAAAACTTCTCTTAGTTGGTGGTACCTGTATTATTGCTAATTGCAGGTGACCAAACAAACAAAACTTGTGTATTTCTTTGCTTAGAAACTTTTGACTGTTTGGCATGGCTTTGTGTCTATTGGCATTCAACTGCTATAGCTTATTTTGGCTTTACTAATTATTAGGAGTGCAGTTATTAATTCCTTGTGAACGTTTATTTCAATAGGTGAATTAGGATTCTCTTGTTGCAGTTTCTACCCAATACATACAGTTGTGTCTTTAAAGAAGCTTAATAAGTTTGCTGGTTGGTAGATCTAGTTAAGATTCTTAGAACATTACAAATGGCAAACGTAGATAAAAGAGGAGTTATTAATCCAAAATGGTCTTTCAGTGTTTAAGTGACGCGGCGGGATCTTAGACTGTTTCAGTGACTACCAATTGATTTGGGAATTACATCCCTATCTCATTTCATGTAAAGTCTCTCTGGTTTTGAGTAGAATTTAAACACAATCATTAATATAAATTACATATAGTTTGCAGAAGAACTATACTTGCCATTCAAAGCCAAAATCTGGCACTCTAAGCCAGGATTCTAGTTTTGAGTAGACAGATCTAGTTTTTGAAAAGTAGTGACCTTGCGTATGTAAACTCCCGTGTTCCGAGTCTAAAATACCTTATTCCTACCTATTCTAAACGCAGAAAAGTTAAATCTAGCTTGCCATTCGAGGCAGGAATTCCGGCAATCTAAGTCAGGATTTTAGTTTTGAGAAGAGAAATCCAGTTTTTGAGAAATAGTAACCTCGCGTAGCCGAATATTATCAGAATGTCCCCTACTAAACCTGGAATAAATTGTATAACAATACATACAAATTTTGTTATTTTATTTAGATGACGTTCAAATAGACAAAGAACAAATTTTTTAATCAAATTTTTTATCCAAAGATTGATATATGTATACTATAGTAAGTTTTTTCAAATAAATAATTTTAGTCAATTAGTAAGGCGAGGTAATTAGACTAAAAACATTTAATTAAAAGAACACGCACGTAATATTGCATAGAATTGAAACAGTAATAACATCAAGTTGCAATCATTATTGTTATTTTACATAGATATAAAAAACATCTTCTAATTTCTTACAATTATTAACAAGAATACATCAATCAATCATCAATAAGATAGATTACATTATTTGTGTGTTATGGTTACATAAAAATTCATCACATTCATTGCAAAAGTACGTTAAATAAATAGTATTTCACATTTAACATTAACAAAGCAATGAATTTAAATATTCAAGGTTCCTTGCATTTAACTTCACCCGTGTTTGCAGAGATTTACTACTTCATAGTCTATCCATGATGTGTCATTGAGTAATTTATATTAGTGTGTATTTAGAAAACACATGTGTTTATCACTCATCCGGTGTAGAAACAGATCTTGTTCCTATTTAGGGTAGTATGATGGTAGGTCTGTGTTTACGTTACCACCAACTGCTTGAGATTTTTTGTTTGTTTATATCTTCCGATCGTTGCTACTTATGATTTTAGATCATAGTAGATAAGTTAAATACAGATACTTCCATAAAATGTATTTTTATTTACATCTGGTGGTTAAAAGGACCAACTATTAATTACAAAATTAACTTTAAATTAATTATTGCTGTTTAGTTTATTATACAAGCTGTATCATTTTAATATTTGTAGATTTATCAAGTCATAACTAATTATAATAAATTTTGTTAGTATAAATTTAATACCACATTACATATTGATAGTTTCCCAATAAATATTCATTTCCCATCGGAGCATTGTTCCACAATAATTTTATTGCTTTTTATATGAACGATTCCACCAGATTATTATTGGCTATTAAAGTTGAATAAAAAATTGCCGACATTAAATTATGTATAGAATGTTCCATATTAAATGGACGTTTTGTTCTCGAAATGTCATTGGGATTTGAGTGCAAAAAATTGGACACACTTAATTATTTCCACAATCCTCCACAGGAACGTTGTGAAAAATAATTAAATAATCATTTTCACTATCCTTTGAGTGGCTCATTAAATATTAAATCGTAAACGACGGCCTCGACACAAAATAATAATGGAATTATTGTTGTAATGAAATTTTCACTTGTGGATGGATTATTAAAATTGATGGTTTTAATAATAATTATAGTATTTATTTATAACTAACTGCTCAGTATAAACATTTGTTATTATTAGTTGCAACAAAATGATAAATAATATTAATTGAAATTATTTTTAATATACGTTGATGAACAAATTAAATGAATACTGAGCAATTTAATTCTAATTGAAAAATAATTGTATTGCCATAGACAATAATAAAACAACCACAGTAAAAGCAAAACTCATTGTGAGAACCTCAAATAATATCTGAGTAATAATAAATAGCACCTTTGCAAATTATTGAACAAATTTTAGATTAATATTTACACATTTATTTTTTTGAAATTGTTACTTATTATTGAAGAACTTATAAATTGTCAGTAATAGAAGTATTAATTGATTCTATCGCAGCAATATAAAACGCAGAAAAAATATTCTACTCCATACGATTGACTACAGATAAAGAAATATTTAAATGCTGTGTAAGATAGACCTCGAATTATAAAGACAAACTAAGATTGACTAAAATAGTATTAGGAAAGAGTGTAAGGAGTGCTACTGGTTGCAAAGTATAAATGTATCTGCCTTAACGTTTCATTTAGCTGCTTTCTCAGGATCTTAAGACATTTTATGTTTTTTTGTTATATATCTGCTCTATTTTATATTTCTACTATTTTAATATTAATTTCATTTCAAATATTTACTAATTTACTATTTAAAAAACTTTAAATGAAATTTAAAAAAAATCCAAATGTGATTGAACGTGGAATACCGTTGTAAACCATTCAATAGAGTCCTGGAATGTTCATAAATTTTATGTTTATTTTAGATACTTGTCTTTGTACTTTAAGTAGCTATGTGATTATTATCATTATTTTAACACTGACATTTCCTTGTACCTCTAAATAATAAATAAATTTCTGACTTTTTAGTATACCTTCAAAAGTGACATTTATGGCTTCTTTAAAATTATTTTAATTTTATTACTTTATGTCGCCAGATTTAAATTTATTTTCTAATAAATTTTAAGTAAAAATTATATTAATAGAATTATTAATAATAACCTTTATCATAAAACGAAACAACAATGAATCAACTTTAAATATTTGTTTGTTTCAGATTGTGCCGATTCCACAACGCGAATTCTTGTTCTGGTTTTCAAGGTAAGTCGGCATTTCACTTTCGTTTATTACAAAGCGTTTTGATCTTTTTACCATACGATTATGTATGGTTTGCAAACCGCTCTCATTGTTCTCTGCACAACATTACAGACTATGCTTTCGTTTTGTTTTCAAATATAAAACTACAGCAAAACAGCTTTAAAAGTAAATCCTCTTTTCAATCGCATAACATACTTGACGTTTACTTTCTAAGTAAATATTAATAGGTTATGCTGAGTTTAATGATTAATTAAATTGCGGTTACCACACATGCATGGAATATTTCATTTCTTTTGCAAAAAATTACGTTAGTTTAGCAATATGTATATCGGTCAATTTTACGTTCTATTACCTCCATTCAATCAATAACACCCGAGTAGAAAAATATGTAATACTAATGATTTAGATTTTTATAACTCATTATTTATTGTAGTAAGGGATGATCTTTATAATATTAATTGCTATAATTTTAATGGAAACCAAATTCAATTAACCTTCAGTTTTATTATTGTTTTAATAAATAACGAGTTTTAAGAGCGTTATATACGTTTGCTACATACACAATTTAATTTGATATATGAATCATTATACGTGATTAAGTATTAATTAAAATATCGATGAAATAGGTGATTTATATTTCTAATTAAGTATGTATCTTTTATTGCTTTTAATATATAGGGATATCCGGATAAATTGGTTTTATGGTTTATCTCTAATTATATGTTTATGCACTTCATGTTGACATTGTTAATTGTATTAAATAAAGTAACTAACAGTTTAAGCTTCAGTTGTATTACAATGCCAAACAAAAAACACCAAACATCAAAGTATACGTACTGTGTAATACATGCAAGAAGTGCTAATTTTTATAGAAGTTGGGCCTATGTGTAGTACAGATATGCGATGGAAATAAGTTTATTATTATTATTCCAATTTTGTGTTACACTATTTAATTATTTATAAAATTTATAAAATTTCTTACACCAATCAAGGTAATCAACATTCTTCACACTTAAAACTACCATCCTGAGCAGAGAGTCGATTTAAATTTTGATGAATAAAAACGTTGCGCTTACTTTATAAACAAATTACTACTGAAGATGACACTAGCCATAAACCGAGTCACAGTGACACAAGCTGAGATCCTACATAATAAATTACAGACAGCTTACATAAAGATATTAGACAATGATAAAAATGTTAGCGACAAACAGAAGGGAAACAACAAATCAAAGAGGTTTAAAGTTGTTATATGAAACCCGGAAAAACTATCGGGCAATACTCAACCACAACACTACAACAGGGTCGGTATTTTTGTCAACAAGACTGTAGACAAAACTGTAATTGATTTTATAGCAAACTTTAAAAGAGCTATGCTTTTGCAACTAAGAAACAAACTGACGAACATTAATATAATCTAAGTTTTTCCCTCAACCGCTGACAAGTCAGATAAAACAGATGTAGAAGAAGATCAAAAATCTAGTAAAGGTTACAAAACCCCAAAAAGTTACCATGATTATAAAAAATTACAACTCCAAAGTTTACAGAAACCTGAGAGAAGACAGACTGATTCAATTTTGCCAAAAACACCAATACATAATAACAAATACCTGATTCAAACTACTACTACGCAAATTATATACCTAAAGATTGCCGAAGGGCAACCCAACCAATATAGCAAAATCCAGATTGACTACATTTTAATACCCAATAGGTTTAAAAACGCACTAAAATGAACAAAGATATATCCATGGGCATACATTGGATCAAACCACACAGCTAAAGAAGGTGCATAAATCAACACATCAAATAATTAACTTTGAAAATCTCAAAAAGGAAGAATGCAAGTTTAAAGTAACCAAAAAAAATGAATTACCTATATTATTAAAATAGCTTATTAAAATAATTGTAGAAACAAGTGTAGATAATCTTACAGATAACAAAATACAAAGCAAAAATAAATGGATGACAAAGATAATCTTGAATCTAATAAAAAACTGAGGTACATACAAAGAGCAAGATTTCCAGAAATATAACAACACTCACGCGATTATACTTAAAAAAATATGAGCAGCAAAAACCGAAAAGATTGAGTTCCTCGACCGTTTCAATATACCCAAAAAAGTAAAGAATATGCTATCAAACATACAAAAACAAGAGACTACATCAGTAATGACAGGCAAAAACGGAAAGCTAATCTCGGATAAAGAACAACTGGCGTACTATCTGAGAAAAAAAACATCAAAAATCTCTTTTTAGATCAATGAAACGAAACAAATGTTAATTAAATTCTACATGTACCTGGACCCGTAATGATAAACAGCTAAACTTGACTAAATACACAGTGAACTGATTAAACTCAATAATGAAGACATGTTGATGCAAAACTTGATTCATATATACAGGATAAGACAATCTAATTTTAGGTGTTGTCAACTATTTTACTAAACGCCACTTACTGCGATATTTTAGACTTATTAGCCTCATGAGTCACTTACTAAAGATATTCCTGTCAATAACACGCCAAATCTAAAAAAAAAATATAGAATCCACAATTTTGTTTCAGAGAAGCGTTAATGAGTTTAAAGGTAATATTACATAATTGTAGAGATGTAAAAAAGAAGGTCTACAAAGCATATTGTTAACAACATAAGCTAGATGCAAACAAATCAAACAATATTAAAAACAAGAGTGTTGACGCAATGCCCCTTAGTAAGAGAAACGTTGAACTGTTTGTGTGTGAAGAAGACTGTAATACAGTTGAATCCTTACACGGACAGGCAACGGCATTTTTGGCGCGTTTCCACAGGTATAGAAAATAAAATACTTTCAAACTTAACTGAAGCAAGATCTTTATGAAGATATATAAATTAAAACCAGAATAGTGATAGCAAAACCTACATTTATAAAAATTAAAAAATCCTCTGCTCTCAACAGTACCATATAGCACTGAAACATAACCTTTAAAAGTACAAACAATCAATAAATTGAAGAAGTGCTCAGACGCATAGGAACCAAAAAAGAAATCATAAAAATAGTAAAGTCCACCAGAAAATCATCACACCTGAGACATGTTATAAGAAACAGAAAATAAAGTATAAATACGCCAATTTCATTTTTTTTACAATTTATTTCTACAAAAACACTGGCACAATCAGCGACGCTTGATTATGTAACTGTAATACTTAAAAACTTAATATCTACTAATTGTCAAAGATTTTGTTTTGTGGCATTAAACCGGTAAATTCGTAAGCGACAGACACTTTGTATCATTGCACGCTACGCCAAAAACAACATTCAATAAGATTTTTTGATTTAGTCCATAGACCCGGACTGACTGTACAATACATGAACTCTACTACTACCTTTTTACAATAGCAAAGAAATTCATAAAAAATATACAAATGCCTATTAGAACATCTTTTGTTCTAATAGGCAGCTTCATATAATATATATAATATGTGTACAGAACAGATGGTAGCAGAGTGTTAAAAAAGAACAAATAAATAATATTAAGCAAGTGGATAGTAGATTTTAGAAAATGCAAAAGATTTAAAAATGTTTGTTAAACAACTTAAGGAAATGGAAATAAACATATGCTGTAAATAAGAGTAAGATTAAAATAATTGAAAATTGGAATTAAATAGGTTAAAAATATAAATGTGTAAGTAAAAGGAAATATACTGGAGTAAGTAGGTTTGAGTATTTTAGAATTGAGTTGACAGAAAATTGAAAAAACAAAGAGAAAATAAAAAACGCATAAGAATAGCAAATAAAATTTAAAAAAAAATTTGTTTGGGTATGTTTATTAAGCATGCAAAATATGAATAATCAAAAATAAAGATCAAATTAGATAGAAACATTTGAAATGTGGGTTTGGACAATATTAGGTAGAAAAAAGCCGGAAAATTAGTAAAATTATAGAAAATCCGAGAAAAATCCCATAAAAGTAACACATTTTTAGCAATTATGTGTTATATTTCACCCTAAGGCAAACGTATCCAGTTTAAAATTTTTGCGGTCAAAAGCATTATGTTTTAGAAGTATCATATACAAAATTGAAGTCTACAGATATAGCAAAATCAAAGATATTAAATTTTCAATAAAATGATATTTTTCCTATTTTTTGCGGAAAATTTCGTAAAACTAAGAGCGGGATCGTAAGTGATACGCCCTTTTGAATAAAGAGTAGTATATTTAGAGGTCCCATTTTAAAAAATTAAAAAAATGAACAAAAACCTTTTTTTTTCGATATATTATAGGTTTATTTGAAAAAGCAAACATTTTCATTATTTATAAAACACAACTTCATTGATGTGGCTACCTCGGCTGGCTTTGCAGTAGAGCATCCTGTTAACCCAGTTTTTCAAAACCTTGGTGACGGTTTCTGGCTCTATCTCACAAATGGCTTGCTTGATATTCGCTTTAAGAGCCTGAATCGTTAATGGATTGTTTGCATCACATTGGTTCTTCATGTCACCCACAAAAAAAAATCTAACGGCTTTAAATAACAGCTCTGAGGTGGCCAAATTACATCGCCGAGACGCCTGATAACATGATTACCAAACTTGGCGCGCAAAAGATTGATTTTGGCATAAGCTGTGTGGCATGGCGCGTCATCCTGTTAAAACCAAAGATTGTCCAAGTCCATGTCTTCAATTTCCGTCTACAAAAAATTGTTTATCATGCCTTTGCAACGCTCAGCTTGACTGAAATAACGTTTCCAACAGCATTTTCAAAGAAAAATGGACCAATGACACCACCGCTCCAAAATCCGCACCAAACTGTCACTCGCTGAAGATGCATTGGCTTCTCGACAATCACGTGCGGGTTTTCCAATTGTCAGATGCAACAGTTTTGCTTGTTAACATAGCCGCCGAAATGAAAATACGCTTTGTCAGAAAAGATGATTTTTTTTTTTAAATTAAGAAACGATAACAAACCGGTCGTGCGCTTTCAATTGCTGAGTCAATTAGACCTTATAAGCAAATAATGCAAAGTCTTTGTTCAAAACTTGCATCAACCTGGTGCGTAAATTGTTGAGTTGTTTAGATCGATGGCGAGTCGATGATCCAGGACTGAGTTGCACACTCTCGGCTGCGGCAGCCACATTCTTGGGACTGCGTGTGTTGGTCACTAGTACGCCAGTCTCACAAACTTTTTGCAAAAGCTTGCGTACGTGCGATGGGGGCCTCATTTTGGCCAAAACTTCTTTTCAATAAACGCACTATTTGGGCTACACAACATTAAATTTGGAAATAAGTTTGCAATATTTCTTAACATTGTTCAAGCGTAAAACGATTCATTTCGTTCCGCGGAAATATGGTACTGACTTTCTGTCAAGATTTCCTACGGGAAAGACTTGTACACTGTTAAAATAACAAATGATTAAAAAGATACCTACTAGATATACTACCCTTTATAATTTTTGACTATTTTTTGCTTATTTTTGCACAAAAACTAAAAAGAGACAAAAAGTTGGCCGCTATTTACACTGCATTGCATCTAGAAATCTAAAATTTTAAATATTATTATATTTTGGTACTCCAAACATGTGTACAAAATTTGAGCAAAATCGGATATGTCGATGTGGGACGATTGTCCGAACTAACGTGGAATTACTTTTATGGAAAACGCCAAAACTTATTATGAAATCCTAGAATCAAAAATGTCAAAAAAAACTGCTACAAAAAATTATGAATGACAAAGAAAATTTAAGAACTAATGAAACAACCAAAAAATAATATCATAAAAAGAATGATTTAAACAAAAATCAAAAAAATGAAAAAAAAAATGTAGAGAGAAATTCAAGAAAAATGAAAGCATACAAACCAAGTTTGGTGTTGTTTCGGCGATCTAGGGATACAAACTGTGGCATATTTGCTTGTTTTAATGACTATTTCAAAGCTTTTACTTTGCACAACATCAGATGATAGAAATTTTGAAAAAAGTTGAAATAGCTGAAAAAAACTTAAAAATTATCATAAGCCTTGGTGAGAGTAAAAAGAGAAAACACAGAAGAACCAAAGTAAGGCAAAGCTTTGCACTATTTTAATTAACGTTCAATATCTATTCAGAATATATATTTAGAAAAGCTCTAGAGATGGCGTATAACGGAGCTGTAAAATAATTAATAACATGCAGTACAATAACAAAAAAAAAAAGGTTGTTTTTAACAATTTTTTTACTAAAAAGCCACGAAAAACAAAGAAGAAAAAGATAATCAACATAATAAAATGCATAAAACTCTAATATCTTGGCTAAAAAATGAAAGCAGATTCCATCTACTGCAAACAAATCTGTAAAAAAAAGAATTGGAAATATGATAATAATAATAATAGTTTGATAATATTATTTTTGTTTATTGACAATGGAAAACCAATAAATATATCCTTTTGTACAATATTTATTCAAGTTTATGCTTAAAGTTTAGGCTGTAACAAAGAAAGCTAAAGAGCTAACAACAAGGGCAACTTCTATCATTTTACTATTCTCGTAAACTAATTGACACCAAACTAATCTTTAACAATTTCCTAGAAAATATTACTACAAATCTCACTTAAGTGCAATTTTCAACCAAAATAATAGTTAAACTCACTTGGAACTAAAACCTAATATAACTAGATAAATATATACAATAGCAATCAGACTCATCATAACATACAAAGCACTGGTGTGGGTTGGCATGTTTGTTGATAAAGATGGCGATGAAAAAAATTATGAAAACTATAGAAGTAATATTCTTACTACCACCTCTATACTTGCAAAACAAGCAACGTACATATATTGTTCATTTATTAAACAGACTTTAAACTTTGAGAGTTTTAGACCTAGAATAATAATAAGATTGAGGTCAAACTTTATAAAAGGTTATCAGATCAACAAATGTGGAAAATTTGTCAAAAAATAAAACACACAAAATTATTGTAAAATAAATTAAAAACGTAGTTTACTACAAAACCTTACAAGACTGATATAAGAATAAAGACAGACCTTCTATGCTGCGGTTGTTTGGAAGACAAAGAGATACATTTGCTTTATGAATATGAAGCATACAATATGCAACGCATAACACACAACAAAAAAAAAGCTGCAGCCAATCAATTAGAAAAAAATCCTGGACTTTATATGTAACAAAACTGCTAAAGAATTAAGAAGTGAATAATAAAACAATAATGCTTGCAGTACAGACACGCTAGGCAAACCATAGAACTTTTATTTAGGCATTTGCAAACATAAATTCTTTTGTTGGTTTAGGTGTATAAATTAAAAATATCTAGAATACACAAGGTGAAGCTTAACTGATTATTTACAAGATATTGTCACATACACACCTGATGATGCCGCCCCTCTATTATGACTACAACTAAAACCAATATAATAAAAAGTGACAGATTTTTAGCACTTACATAGACTTGGCGGTGTCAACATTACCACGTTGGCTGCGGCGCCAGAAAATAATGTCTAACCTAAAGTGCATTATTGAGACCGGAAGCCCCTAATATGACTTTTATTGTATGCGGTACTACAAATTGTTTAAGGCTTTTGTATAAAAATGTTATATAGTAACACTGCTATCAAATACTACACTTTAGATCTGTTAACCGTTAATAAGATATAGAGTCAAAACAATGCAAAAATTGATAAATTACTTTATTGATTGAATAGATTATAAAATTAACTAAAACAAACTGTAGATCCCACAAAATTATTCATACAACATTAAACACTAAATAACAACTTTTTTTTTTTCAACATTGTCTTAACTTTTTTCTATTTCTTAATCCGAAAGATTTTCAAAACTTTATTTTTTTGGTAGTCTGCTTTTCTCTATTTTCTGGACTTGACCAAACCATCTTAATTGCTTTGATCTTACATCTTCTGTAAATGTTCTTTTCACATGCTTTTTTTTTCTTCTGCCGTAATAAATTTGTTTTAATCTATCTCTTTTAAAATGTTCTGGTCTCATCTCTCTATTTTTTGGACTGTATTTTATACTATTTTTTGCTGTACCGTTCCTATGCACATATATTGGGTTTTTTTATATATTCATCTCCAACCCCCATAACTAGTGTTTATGTATCAGCTTTCTTACCTGTTGTGAGTATATCTTAAAAATTGTTGAAAATACGCAGTACCTCAAGCTTTTACTTTTTGAAATATTTTCGTTACTCGGCCTCCAATTTTCATTCTTCATTTTTTTTATAGAAGTTTTTTATGGTTTGTATAGTATTAACATTAATGTTAGTAAGTTCTAGAATTTTTTACAGTTTTGCAAGTGGGACACTATGGTATGTTTTACTAAGGTCTACAAAGAGCAGATGTACTTCTTGAAATAGTGGTATTTTTTTCCATTACTGGTGTTACATAAAATTGATTGTTAATTGTCGACTTGCCAACGCAAAACCGCGTTTGTTTTTTTTGTCTCTGTACTCTTCTTCTAGTTTTCTCTGATTATTCTGCCATATACTTTACTGCAGATACTAAAAATTCTCCAATAATAATAATAGTATTTATATATTATGCCACTTTTTAATCATTTAGAATTTTTTCTATATTCATGCCTTTTTGGAATAGTTTTCTTAGCTATTCAAAAAGTTTTTTGTTTCATTTTTTAGTAGTTTGGGTAAGATTTATGTTTAACTTTAAGGGAGATGCTGTTATGGTATTATTGTAATTTTCTGTGCTTTTCTTATATTCTGGCCTAGTTTTGCTAAGTAGGATTTAATAGTATTTTTGTCATTTGTTTGGAGTTATGCTTTATATTATAAATTTTTTTGAGTCTGTTCTTAGTTCTTTTAGCACTTTCTAGCTCACCGTACATCTTTTCCCACCAATAAATCTGTACATTTTTTGCAGATATTTGTTTCACGTTCATTTTTTTGGCATGTTTTTGAAGGACATTGACTTATGTTTTTTTTTAAATCTAGTTTTATTGTAGACGTCTTTTGTGGTAAAGTACTTGAGTTAGATGTTTCAATTTCTCCGTTCCAGCAGTAAAGCACGTTTCTCTTTGGTTTCCTCTTTACTATTCTGAAAGCTTTTGTGGCTGCGTCACGTAGTATCTTTGCATTATGTTAGTTCTATTGCTGTATGGTTTTCAAATTAACTTTTCTTAGTTTTTAGTTTTTAGTAGCCGTAGTCTAATATGAACTTTAATTCACGTGTTTTTGGAGCCTTTGTGGATTTATGGATCATCTTATGGTCATAATATCCGTTAGTTACTCAAAATCAATTTTGTTGACATACATTAACCAACCTTGTGCCATTGGCATTTAGGACAGTTTTATTGCACTTTCCTATTATTGAGTCATTATCTTTTTTACCAGTTTTTCTGTTCAGGTTTCTTATCAGAATGATCTCTCTTGACGTTTCAATTGTCTTTATTGTTTTGTCTAATTTGTTGAAAAATTCATTTTTTATACTCACTAATGCATCATCATTTACTGCATATAGTGTTATTATCAAGCTTCGATATGGATGTTTATATCTACCTTTTATTTATTGGTTTGCAGTTTGTTATGGGCTTTTAAAGACTTTTATGTACTAGTACGACCACGTTTTATTTTGCTTTACTTTCTTTTGGCATGTCGCTGTTAGAAGTGACGTAAGGTTTTTCGAATAGTTGTTCTTTCTTCTTAGTTTCTGTAAGAACTATAATGTCCATACGTAGTCTTTTGATTTTGGTTATGACTTCTTGATTTTTTTATGTGATTCCCTGGACATCATAGTTGCCAATTTTAATTGTCTTTTTACGTTGTTTTAGTAGAGTGTATGTTTTTACAAGTACCAAAAAGCTAACACGCTGCTTTAGCCCCTTATTAATTTTTTTTTATCCTTTTGCAAATCAATGTGGTACTACTAGAGAAAAGCTTTTTTACCGTAAAGAGCTATCATCCGGTCAACATAAACACTGGTTTTTTACAAGATTATTATTCCTCCCTCTCACTCTTTTTCAACCTGGCTTGGGACAGGCTTAGGCGAGTTCAATTATAAACAATAACTATGTGAAATATAAACTAATTAAGCTAGAATTAATTTACTTTGGAAGTAGGATACTTAATTAAACTAAAAAAAGAGCAAAAACGATAAAACAATTATAAAAGTTGTAATTACACACACAAAACATTTAAACAATTATAACAGTACAAATTTATAAATTGTTGATTAATTAAGTCAGTTTACAATATCAATATGTCTAATTTAAACAAGAATCAAGATTAAACTCGTTTAGCACTAACATCATGCTAACTAATGTATATTATAGCATATTTAAAATTAATTAATTATTTGACGATATAGATGATTAGATGAATAAATTATACCAGCATGTCATAAATTCAAAATAATGCAACATTTAGTCAAAACAGCGCAAAATTATGATAATTTACTTTCAAATTAATGCAATAATTACATGTTATGGCGGTTTAGAGAGGATGTAATGTAAAATTTAATTAATCAATTCCAGTCATCTTTTGTAGGTCTAGGCAAGTTTTCAAATTACATTCTCTTTGAACAAATAAACCTTTTACACATAAAAATAGAATTGATAAAATTAATTATCATATGTCAATAATTACAGCTAACAATATATTTCTTGTATGTTTTTTATAATAAACATTGTTTATTGTGTTCAGCGTTTATTTAAAATTATAATGAATATTATGTAATCAGCATAAAAAAGCTATAAATTAATTGTTATCATAAGCAAAGTTTAATTGTATGCGGTGAATGCAATTAATGTGTAAGCAGGATCAATGTGCACGTTGAAGTTACACGACATTTTAAATGCATATAAAATAAAAAGTCTCTACTTTGTTCGGAGGCGGCGTAACTTAAAGTAAGTACCACTCAACGTTATGATGGCAGAATCTCATAGGAGATTATCGTGGAATATATTAAGAAAATCACAGTTTGCACAGAAATATTACACGAGATCTTTATCCGCATCGTAGATATAGATCGCTAAATTAATGTACATCGCAAATTAAAACTTATAGGAGCTTGCGGGCTTAGATTCGCTCCAACTTCTAGGCATTAGCAGCTTAATTATCACGACGTTCGTTAGATCACCAGCATGAACTATAGCGTAGTTATTTCTATTTTAAATTAATTGAAATTTATAATACAATTATTGACCAATTGTTACTATATAAGGTTCAAATAGTTTATTTGAAAGATTTTTATATAAGGGTTGAGACCGTCAGTAAATTTGCCGATTGGATGCGACATTAAAATTGCTGCCCTTAAAGTTTTTTAATTTAACTAAATAATAAAATAAAAATGTGATTATGAATTCCGGCACAAACCTATTTAGTAAGATAAATCTTATGAATGATAATAAAAAAAAGTTCTGTATATAAGTTGTTGTTTTTGTGTAATTCAAAATTAAAATAAAAAATACTATAGAAATAATTGTAATGTTTTAATCATATTTTATATTTCAACCTTAACAAAAAAAACGTGTATTAACCTGTAGAAAAGGAATCGTTAATCATTCAAGAAGTGACACGTCATGGCAAAAAAGAAAAATGATACCTGCTAAGCTGTATATTTTATCTAAAAGCTGGGGAAAAATCCTATTTGCTAGAGTACTTAGTTCCCCCGCAGGTTATCTTTAAGGGATTTTCACAAAAAGCAGAAAACCAAGTGGCATTTACACTTAAATATCATAATAATTTTAAATAAAAACAATAAGCTATTCACTATATTTCAAGCTTGAATAATGCAATACTTATTATAAAATAATGCAATATTCTACCGTACAATATTGCATAAATTGATTTAGTTCTTGCTATATGATTACACTAATATTATGGTAAATTATAAGGCAGCGCTTATATTGAGAAAGGTCGCGTATGGAATTAATTTAATAATCCATTCATAATTTAATTCAAAAGGTTAACCTTTTTATATGATGCCTATTTGTCGTGAATGATTGACATAGCAAACTGGCCGAATATATTATTTATAAAGCGCAGAAAAAAGATGGCATGCTAATGGGATAGAGGAAGACAAGACGATGTGTATTATAGAAACAGAAGCCCCCGTATACGGAATGAGAAAGTAATTTAATTTCGTTTTATTCAATTTTGAAGTCTGAAGGTCTTTGTTTCATTTGAGTTTAACATCTCGGATAAAATGGGAACAAGATTCCTATAAAACTTACAAAGTCTTCACTATACGGTTGTCTGCATTTGATCTTGAAAACACTTTGTAGTGAGAGCTTTATATATAATTCGCTACAATTACTATTTTGTCTTGCCGAGGAGTCTTATTATGAATGATTATAATCTATCTCTGTGGGAAGTTGTAGTAAAAATACACGAGTTACAAGCAAATAAATGAATATAATATAATGTAATTGCAAGCAAGACTAAAACAAATTTATATTTGCACTAAACATTATATATTATAAATGTTTTTTTTAGTTATTAAAGACCTCAACGCAATAGAGAAGTGGAAAAGATATATTTTATCTTTGAATTAGTGCAAAAAATAATATGTATGTTTATTACATTATTTGGCTATTATGGCTTTCATTTGGTCCTGCTTTATGATAAAACTGACCTAACGTAATCTAACCTTTTTTTCATCAATGGAGAATATTTTCTAAGATTATTATGTCGCTTTCATACTAGCGCCTACAGACTAAAACCTCATTTCCGTTCTATCTTTCGTGCCTAATATATTATTTTTTCTTTATTTTTGTTATTATACATTTCATAAAACAAACCTTATTCAAAACAATTAAAACAAACATTTACTTGTAAAACAAGGTTTGCTTCACATTTTAATAATTATTCACAGACAGTTCAAAGATATGCTCTTACTATAGTTTTTTAGTACTAATGTAATCACATTTAATTACGGCATATTAAAGCTGCCAATCACATAATAGAATTTGCAACTAAGCTCACATTTTTCAACTTCAATTACATTACCATTTATGTAAGGCTAAGGTTTATGTTTTCCGTCTTGGTTGTTGTTGTGTTTTGGTTTGTTATCTAATTTAAAATTGTTTAAACTACTAAAGCAATAAACGGTCACCGCCCACCGCTCACTTTCCACACCAACTAAAAAAACTACTTCATTATATATTCCGTTTAGTGTATATTTGAATAATCTCAGGCAGCTATAAGGTACCCTTATGACTTTAATGCCTAAGCAATGCCAATGTACTTTGTTAAACACAACCTTAAGGTTTAAATAACTTGATACAGTTGTAAGTAATGACCTCAACGTCAATCTACTTTTTTATGCACACCCTCAAGTCTTCGTCCGCCTATGTGTGGACAACTTTTTTGACTTTGATTTTCTTGGATAGTAAAATCATCTTTATTGTCTTTTAGAAATAACATCAAACTGCTTTGGGTAAAAAGACACAACAAAGTACAACCTTTATGGCGTGTGGACCTGAACCGTTGACCGCCTTACCAAAACTTTAATAACCTACTAAGAATCAACACATGCAACGCACTAAAAAAGCGTTAAGATAAAACTCTGGGCTGCAAACATGCAAAGGAGACAATAATTGCCCCAAACGTCAAGACAACCGATTACTACTTGCAACTTGCAAACTATGACAAGAATCTTGACAGGGACCTTGACAGAACACTGTCAACTAAGAAAACATACACACACAATTGGCATTGAAGACGTGTAAAGAATGTCAAATGGATGATGAGGCAATTGAGCAAGTATATGCCCGGCCCTTGAATACAATAGAGAATCTATGTTGAAAACTTGTTGGCTTGACATGGCCAGTATAAAAAGACCCCTCTAAGCAATGTACTTGAATACATCAGCCACATATATAGTATAATATGCCCATCAATATGGTGTCTTTACGACATGAGCTTAATATATCTCAACGGATTATTTCATTAGCAACCAATTATGATTGTAATAATAATAATACTTTATTAGTCTTTTGATCAATACTGATATTAACCACGTTAATACAAATACATTTGATAAAACAATATAAAACTATAAAAAATATAAACAAATAAAAGTCAAAGTAATTACAAATTTAAAACCAATAAATACTTCAAATAGCACTTAACATAAAGTTTGACAAATTATCATTTAAGTATTCGTCTAAGGAATAATATGATTTTTTCATTAATATAGATTTAATTGCATGTTTAAATTGTTTGAATTGCATTATTTTAATTTGTGAAGGCAACTTATTGTAAATCTTAACTGCCATATAGTTTGGATTATTTTCAAATAGAATTAATTTATGAGTAGGCTTAGTTAAATTAAGAAATCCGTGACGTGTATTGTAGTTATGATGAGCATTTGTTAACGCAACTAAATTTATAATTTTTTTGCATACATCAATATTTTGTTTATATCGTTAAACTTAAATAAAATTGAAGCATTGTCAACAAACATCACAAGCTTATCACTAAACACCGAATTATATGCAACTTAAACGCTGATATATGCAATAAAATAGCCCAAAATTTTCATAAAAATAACATAAATATGCCAAAATATGCCAAAATATTCCTTTTATTAAAATACAAAATATATAACAAACTATATTTGTTTAAATTTTTAATAATAAGTTACATATGCAGATATGCAATATAATTCGGTCACTACTTATCACCAATTACATTTGGCAGATCGTTTGTATATAAAATGTAAAGCAGAGGCCCCAAGACAGATTCTTGCAGTACCCCAGTTTCTACTTAAAGTTGTTTGATTTGGTATTGTTTATATATACTGCTTGTTTTTGGTTTAGTAGATAGTGTTTAAACCATAATAGAAGAAATCCTTTAAATCCTAGATTTTCAAGCTTATTTAAAAACTACTGATGATTAACCAAATTAAAAGCTTTGTTTAAATCCAAAAACAAGCCCAATATTTGCTGATAATTATCTAAACCTAAATAAAGTTAAAAAATCCGCATCGAAATCCATATTGACAATTTGTTAATAACTTAAATATATTGCAGTAACTTAAAATTTGGCAATATGAATATTGGTCTATAATTATTTACGTCCAAATTACTTTCTTTTTTACGCAATGAAGTTATTTTAGAAATCATAAAACATTCTGGCAATATACCTGTTTTAAATGATTTATTTACTAAGTGAAGTAAAACAGTATTAATAGAAGGACGTACCACTTTAACAATATTAATACTTAAAATCCTGCCGAACTTGATTATTTCATATTGAAAATAGTTTTACACAAAATTTTGACAAAATTCAATATATGTATTTACATTACTTACATTATTCATTGATGAATGTAGAAAATGTGAATTAAAATAATTACTGAGAGTTGATATATCATTTTCTATACGGTTATTTATTTCTAACTTATAACTGTGTGCCTTCAATAGTTTTGTTAACTAATTAACCCATTTTTTATTTTAGTTGAGAATTTTACGGAAATTATAGATAATAATTTAAAAAAAAATTGATTTGTAGGCGTTTTAGACTTGAAAAACTAAAAAAAAAACAATAATAGTTATTCCTCCTCATCCTCATCTCCTTGGGTAAGGTAGAAGTAACAATTGAATTTTAAATTGAAACTCTTTCATTACACATTTAGATTTTAAATGAAGTTTTTATTGAAACAATTATTTTTATTTCAAGAAACTACTTTTAGCGTTACTCAGAAACAACGACAAAGGCGTAGGAGTTTTCTGATATCTTTAGGGAGCTCAAGTAAAAAAAAAATCTTTTGGAAGAAATGTTTGTTTTTTGTAGTAAGTAATGACAAAATTTTTGTTTGATGCATATTTTTTAAATTATTTTGATTTGTCAGATCAAATAAGACACAGGTAATTCACAAAAAAGAAAAAAAAACATTGAAATCTGGTTTCAAGTTCGTTTTGCATTTTTCTTCAATATACAATAGAAGTCTTATAACCTAAATTATAATTTCCTAAAAAAAAAAAATTATAGTGTCACTAGTTTTGTATCACGTTGGGTAACCAAGCTATAGTAAAAACGCTTTTTAAATTTTTTTTTAAATGCCGGAGAAAGCTTTTTTTAAACTCTAGTTTAATCGTTGATTGATTTTAACCCAATCCTAAATCAATTTTAAATTATTTATTAATGTGTAAGTTATCAATTTTGACATTTGGTAAAAAGTTATGTTTTAATTTAGAATAAATGTTTACTGAAATTGATAAATGATTAATTAACCTTCTTAATGTCGAGTGGGGTTCAAACGGATACCACAACAGTTTTTTTTGTTGTAGTTTTTTTTATAATTGTCTTTCTAACTTTGCTTTATTTAAAAGAAGTCTTGTTTAAGAGAGACCAGGCATAAAATAATTGTAAGCAAGACAAAATGTTTTAAAACCTTGAAAAGCAGTTTTAGGCTTCTACAATTAATTTTTGTTTTATCACTTTTTTTAGTTTTCCTAAATCTTCCAAAATACTTCCAAGTATTACATATATTTTCTAAAACCTATTATATATTCAGAGGCAATCTTCAGTTTTATTACGACATTATTTCCCTGCCTCTACCGAAACCAGTTTCGGCCCTAAAATGCAAGACAAAACAATAATTTTGCGGTGTTTAATTGCAGACCTTTGCTTTGCTTCTTTGTGCTGCTAAAAGCGGTGGGTTCTTAAAGCCTGTTTTTGGCCTTTCATACACTATGTACTATTTTAATACTCTTAAACACACCAAGCCTAATTTATAACAACTAAAATTATTAAGCTTTTTAAGACACATTTAGTTCTTACTAAGCTTTATATTTATACTCGTATTACCTTTATACCATTTAGTAGCTACGCAAGACTAAGACTTTAAATAAGACTTTATTCTCCTAAATCATTTTAGACTCAAAAAGATTTTTCTTACCGTGCGGTTTATAAACATTTAAAACGATATTTTAAACTATTCTTACATATATAAACCTTATAAGGCATCAATTTTGGTTAAAGTAAAGTACAGCAAACATAATATATATTATGTAACAGAATTTTGTTTGTCTACGCCAAAAATAATAAACAAACAAAAATTTGTTTTTTAAAATCATTTTGGTTGCAAAAAGGAAAACAAACTTAAATTTTAATATTTTTAGAACAATAAGTTTATTGCGGCCACTTATACCGATTTAATTTTGTTTTTTTAGGTTAGGTCAGGATTGAATAACAAAATTAAAAATCTTTTAGAAACGCAAAGAAAAACAGTTGTGCCGTTGCACGGCGCAAAATTCTTGACAGCAAGCAACAATTAGCTTTGTCACGCACAACATATTTACTGAGACACTTAACACATACTCTTCCAAAAACATCGTTACTGACTGCTTATTTCGCACTATTTCAGTCTAAGGTGACATATGGCATTTTAGTATGGGGTCACTCGTCTATTATGCATAGACTTTTTGGTCTGCAAAGACGAACTGTAAAAGTAATCACATCAGTTGCATATAGAGATGATTGTAGAAGCGCCTTTGTTGACAATGGACTCCTGACATTGCCATGTTTGTACGCATTGAAGTGTCTGGTCTATATTAGAGAAAACATTCAGAATTATCCAATGCACCAATCTAAACACAATCATCATACCAGAACTAAACTTAATATTTATCGAAAATGTCCGCGACTTTGCATTTCACAAAACGGAATTAGTTATTATGGAATCAAATTTTATAATGCTCTACCACAACATATTAAAAATCTTTCAATAGTGAAAAAAAATATTTTTTAATTAAGGCGTTTTATAGTCTGCAAGAAATTTTATCAAATAGCTTTTTAGATATATAATTTTTAAATTGTTGTAATTCTGTCTACCTATTTATGTTCCTGAATTGGCATTTTTTAAATTTAATTATATTCTGTGTTTTGACATTTGTTCTACCTCCATGTACTAGCAATAAAAAATAAAGTGCTTACTTACTTACTTACTAATCATGGGAGAGCTACGTATCGACAATCACGCCGACCACTTAGGTCGGCAAAATGTGGAAAAAGATGGGAGCCGTGTCGGGAAAAAAATTTGCCTCTGTGGCTCCCATCCTAATCGTCGACGGAAGCGAAGTCACCAAAGCGGCCAACATTGCGGACGCATTGGCAACTCAATTTGCGTCTGCCAGTAGCTCTCAAAATTATAGTGAGCAATTCCTGCGTCAAAAAGATCAATTAGGAACTCAGCTAAATTTCTCTTCCCCGGATTCTTTGCCCTACAACTTTTTCTTTTCCTTAAAAGAGTTGGAAACGGCAATTAACGGTATGGGTACCTCTTCCGCACCGGGACCAGACGACGTGCCTTATCAGGTTATCCGGCAGCTTCCCTCCCGCATGACGGAGCGGTTGCTGGAAATCTACAACCTGATATGAGAAAGCGGCGTCTACCCGAAATGTTGAAAAGAGGCCATTATCCTGCCGTTGTTAAAGCCGGGCAAAGATCCAAACAACGTCAACAGCTACAGACCGATTTCACTTACCTGCTGTCTCAGTAAACTTTTAGAAAAAATGGTCAACAACCGTTTAGTGTGGATGCTGGAAAGTAACGGTCTTTTAGCTAAATACCAGGCGGGTTTCAGACAAAATCACAGTACCGTTGATCATTTAATCTGTCTAGAAAATTCTATCCAAGACGCTTTCCTAGCAAAAAAACACCTCGTAGCGGTGTTTTTTGACCTAGAGAACGCATATGACCGTCAGTAGGCCAGTGTGCGTCCGAGCGCAGGAGCTCTAGAGGGGAGTCTCAACGTTAATTATCCGATGGTATTCGAGGTCGGCTCTGGCAAGTTTCCACCCTGACTAATGCCGAGGATTATAACTCGTCTTGATCTGACCTCCCAGAGCAAACGAGAAACTTGTCCCGACGTTTTGAGGAGCAAGTTTCTTGAAATTGTTGCCGAATAACCAGACTCTACGCAGTTGTATACGGACGGCTCAAAAACGAATCGGGGGTGGAAAGTGCCTTCGTTTTAGACGGTACGGCCCATTCATGGTCTCTCCCTAAAGAGGCCTCCGTGTACACTGCAGAACTACATGCTTTGCATAAAACCCTGCTAAACTGTGAGACGTCATCCCACAGTTCGTTCCTCCTTTGTTCCGACTCGCTAAGTGTCATCCTGAGTATACAGTCTATGTACTCGGTCAATCCGCTGGTCCAGCTCGTACAAACTTCAATATTCCGCCTGGCCAGGTTTGGACACAGAGCTATCTTTGTCTGGACTCCGGGTCATGTGGGTATCGAGGGCAACGATAAAACCGCCCGTCAGGCGGCTGACTCGGATCTTACGGACAACATTCCCGTAAGACCCGATGATCTCAAACGTTACATCATATCGAAGGTCATCAAGGATTGGCAAAGAGTATGGAACGGTTTCAAAAGCAAATTAAAGGAAATCAAGCTCATAGAAGTCGACGGTATATCTCAACAGAAGAGAGGAGGTCGCTTTATGTCTCTTGCGCATAAGTCATACCAATCTCCTGACCGGCAACGAACAACCAGCATGCCAAACATGTCACGGCATATTTTGGAGGAATGCCGAGCCTACCTTCCCCACCGTAATCGGCTCGAGCTCCCTATCAACTTGGCGTCTATTTTATCAAATAGAAAGGAATCCATGGGAAGGTGCGTTCAGTTTTTAAAAGACGCAGGACTCCTCAAACAGGTGTAACGAAGTTTTTGTGTTGCCTTGTAATGATTTTGGTGTAAATTTATTTATTTATTTTTATTGATCAGTTTGTGTTGTTAAGTTGTTTAAAGCATCGTAGTCTTTTACAGTTTCGGTGCAATCTGTGATATTAGGTTTAGTTAGTTTTTAGGGTCTGGCATCGAAGCAATTTACAGCTTTAATGTCATCTGTGATATTAAGTTAGGTTGTGATATTAGGTTAAGTTGTGATATTAGGTTAAGTTGTGATAGTAGGTTTAGTTACTTTAGTTTTTAGAGTCTGGCATCGAAGCCTTTTACAGCTGCGGTGTCATCTGTAATATTAGGTTAGGTTTATGGATAGGTACTGACATCAAAGGCTTTTACAATTTTGTTGTCATTTGTGATAGTAGGTGCTGTGATATTAGTTTTAAATTTAGTTTTTATTTTTAGCAACTGTGATATTAGATTTAGTATTTATCTAATTATTTATTTATTTAACCATTTTAATGTGTTGTTTTGTCTTCCTCAGGTCTATAACCTGAGGTTATTATTATTTAAACAAAATAAATAGCTAATGACCTTAGTAGTCGACGCTAAAATACAAAAAAAAAACAGTTGTAATGATGCAGAGAAGTTATAACAAATCTGCTAAGTGGCAAATGCAAAAAAACCTTACAATAATAGAAAATTAGTGCAAAGACCAAGCTTTTACTGTGGACCCACAAAAGACTAAACTGGTTCACTTAAAAAAAGTAAAATTAGTCATCCAAATCTACCAAAACTTCTAAACCCATTAACGCTGTCAACCAAGGTAAAATAGTTATAACTTTTGACAGCTCACATGGAAACCACACCTAAATATAAAATGTAAAAAGGTAAATATGTCATTTTGGCAAAACATTCAATGACAGTAGTAGTGGTTATACACAATTATTATAAAATAAATGTTCATTTATAATACACTAGTCTGGTAGCCAAGAACCCAGCTGAAAACGTCAACCAACCAATTAAATCAGTCGCAACACATGGCATGCTTAATTGCAACAAGCGGTATGCAAAACTACGCCGACTACAGCAATTCAAACAATACTGTGTCTGCCACTTCTCGACATCTATATCGAGAAAGTAGCAACATCAGCAGCACTGCGCCTAAATGCAAGTAGACTATGATACACTGCGGGAAGAGCTGGCAAATACTGTTTCCTTCTAAAAGATGCTGTAAAAAAACCTCTACTAAGAGCGCAAAGAAGTATTATGCCACCTTATTTTGTATTTAAGACAAATTTTTTCAAATCTACACGGATATTACTCCCAAGATCTAGACGTCTCAATATTTTTACTACCAGAATCTCATACAACTATCCTCTAAACAGAGATAGTTGTAATAAACCCATGGAGTAATCTAATTAGTAACCCAAAAAATATCTGGACAGCAGAGCAGCAATTTTTGTTATAAAAAACACATAAAAACTAATACTAGAATGTCATTAAACATTGAGTTGTGCAGGGTGAAAAGGCACTTTAATACAATAGGTAACGCTAAGGCTGATGAATTAACGCGCAAAGAACCTACCTTCAAATTTTGTGAATCCAAACCCTGGACCGCACTAAAAAGCTTTAATTTCATATTAAAAGCAAATACACACGATGCATTTAAAGCACAATGGTATAACAACTCGGGTTGTAAACATGCAAAAAAGGCAATTAATGCTTCAAATCCAAAACCGACCGACTACTACTTGAGCTTGTCAAAAAAGGACCTGCAAACCATAACAGAAATTTTGAAAAGGCACTTTTAACTAAGGTAACACATACATTCTATAGGTTTTGTGGATATTCCAATATGCAGATAATATAAAATGAAAGCGTAGTATGTACCTGTGCAACGCTCTCCTTCTTGTGCTAGAGAACGCATATTGCTAGCTTAACATGGCCAGCTTAAAAGAAACGACAACCAACAATGTCTTAGCATATATCAACCACATAGATTAGTTGTGTGTTGGAACGGAGAAGTAAAGTTTAACACTAGAGAAGGTACAAAAAATCCAATAAAGCCTAAGTGCAGTAAAAATGGTTTCAGCCTCTTACTCAAATCCAGAATATAAATTACTAACGAAAATGTTCAATCAGCTAATGAAAAATTGCACTTTTTAAACAATATAGAAAACAGCAAGATTACTACTTAATAAAAGTCAAAAAAGGTCTCCACAAGTAGACGTAATTAGATGATGGAGTTTATTTGAACGCTTAGTTTCTATTAACAATGGGTGTTGGTTATTATTTTTGAAAAGAAAATACTAAAGCAAGGTAAAATAAAAGTTGGCCAAAACACAATCAATAGTAAAAGTAATAACACCACATACCTTAAAATAAATATTAACAAAAAAACAGCAAATGAGCTAAGTTGTCAACACAGAAAGGGCAGAATCAGAACGTAAAAGAATAAATAGCCTAATAGTAGAATCAATTATGTTGTACAGAACACCGGCTTAGCATATGTTTATAGAAAACAAGATAAAATAACCTAACCTTATTAAAAAAATCTATGAAAAAAGCTTTAAAAATTGGTAGCGCAAATATAATAGTCCGGGAGCTGGTTACAAAAAAGTGCAAGAGTTTAGGAAAAGCTGATATTTTGAAATTGGACTGTTTATTGGTCATAAAACGTCTCTGCAAAGTCAGGACCCCAGGTGTCGGACACCTGGCGATGGCACGCTAAGAAAGGTGTAATTTTAACACCTTACTTAGCGTAAAAATTGTTTTGGAAAAGCTGAAAATTCATCGGCAAATAGTCGATGCATTACAAAACCTTAACCAAGCAGTCAGACAGTAATAACCAAACGGACCGCGTCAGCACAGTTGCGTACATGCTACAAGAACTAACTTAATGCAAATGATTAGAAAAAGCTGAAATTTGGGAATATGTCAAATTACGTAATTAAATTTATAAAACAAACAGTCAGACATAGTTTTTATCAAAACCCAATCAGTCAGCACCGAATTGAAGTCGATGATAAGGCGCACGTCAAGAAATTTTAAAAAAACATTCATTCATTGGTAGAACTATGCAGCAAATGCAGCATAGTCAACCAATGCAACATAGTTGCAACAAATACGTCACGGCGTCAGTTTACTAGAATCACTCGTTCCGTTCCTACGTGCCACGTGGAGTAAATATGGAAAATTTGTGTGCTATTTGTGTATTTTGTATGAGAGGAGACAAAATATTGAAGTTTACCACAAGTACTCTTACAAGATGCAAATCAATTTTAAAAATTTGTCAAATTAATAGTTTATCCTTCAATAATGTAGTATTACCGTTACATTCTAACAATGAGATTCAAGGTTATCATGTAACATGCTATAAAAAATATACAGCTTTACGGAAGAAATTCAGAGAAACCTTGCTAGATACAACATTCTCCAAATGAGGTAAGTCAATATTAATTTAAACTATTAACGAAATAATTTTAATATATTTGAAAAACTGGAAAGCACGTAACACTTGCAATAGCTTTGAAGAGCTTGACTAGTAGCAGAAATGTCGTTAATATTATTAACAGGTTTGGTCATTGCTGTAGTTACACTACTACTGAAGAACTTGAAACGGAAGTAACTTATGTTGCTAGTTCCAGATCGCAAATTTGCCCCGACGATATAGTTACAAAACCAAACCTTCATACGGGATTATCTTTTGATAATTTTGATCGATTTGTCGATACTTTAACTGGCAATGATACTTTTCATGATACTGTGGGAATTATATTTCAAGACATTACTGATGAGATTACTGACAAAGAAGATACTGTAGAACAATTTTGTAAAGAATCTGTTAAAAAAAACCGAGGCGAACCTTTGATAGTATCAACCCTAACCTAGAGCCCTATTCTAAAAAACCAAAAATGCAGGAGGTCTTACAACGATTGCCTTTAGATGAACATCACACGCCACACAGTTTAAAAACACAACAGAGAGTAAATCTTGCGTTCATGTTTACTCACGCACTCGGAATTCCTGACACCCCGATGTGGGTGGGATTTAATAGTTTGATTTATCTGGACGATTCAATAAAGCAAAGAATATCATACCTGACAACAATTAATTTATCTCCGACTAATAATGCTGGAAACAATGATTCAATGTCTCAAAGTTGGTAAAGAGTGTGGGAAGACATATATACAAGTCAGCTATGATTTGGCTATTGCTAAAATTGCTTTGCAAATACAACAGAAAGTCCCCGATTTAATAATATGTTTATTCATCTTGGTTCATTTCACGTTATGATGGCTTATTTTAAAGCTATTGGAAAAGTTGTCGATAATTGAAACGACTTCATCCTATAATAAGTTTGGCAATATCTATTCTACACTTCAAACGTTTTTTGAGAGAGAATGATCTTAAAATTACTGAAGATATTATAAAATATCTTAAATATTTTGGCAAAAATTGCACAAGCATTCCAGTTATAGATTACGAGCCTCTTTTAGAGATCATTGAAAAATACGAGAAATACCGTGAACAAACTATTAATGGCAAGCATGGCAAGACAACCCAGTATTTTATGATCTATGCAAAACTTGTTGAAAACTATTTATTGTTTAATGCAAGTATTCGAATTGCTAACTTCGAACTGTTCAAACATATGTTGCTCAAAATATCAAATTTATTTTTTTCTTTAAATCAACCCAATTACGCACGATGGCTTGTTAAGTATCATCACAATTTATGTAAAATTGATGACACTCATCCTAGACTGAGAAACTTATTTGAACGTGGTTCTTTTGGAGTAAAACGGACTAATAAACCTTTTTCAAGACAGCCGATAGACTTGACGCTGGAACAAACAATAAATGCAGATGCGGCAAATAAGTTGACGAGTATACTTCATTTTACAAATTCGATTGCGGCCCGTCAACGTTGGTGTAAAAGCCACAGCATACGATCTTTGATCATTTCAACCATCCTACAGAAAACAGGTTTAACAAAGAATCAAAACATTACGGCAGATTTGAAAAAAAACAAAATAAAAAAAAGTACAGCACAATTAAATAAATTGTTTGAAGGAATTGATCGATATTTGAATCTTTTTGATGAAAATATAGACAAGCAAAAACTTTTCAACATTTCCAATGGTCATGCTGCAAACAGTTCTATAGCGAAATTTTTATTAAATATTGAAGCAAATGGTAACGAATTACGTAAAAAATATATCCGAATGCGAAGAAAACCCCAACCAATTTGAGAAGCCAATCAAAAGAACCAAAATTGCAACGTTTGCAAATGTTTTGAAGAAGAAAAAAATTACTGTACACGGCAAAGTTTAAGAAATACGTCTGCAACGTGATCTTTTTGGTCAACTTCTTGCAGTTTCTTTGGAGCAAAAAATAGATATTGAGAAAGTTCTATCTTTTCCGTTAACTCCCGTGCCGTTGTCTTTGTGTCATTTGGACGGAACAATATGCAAAACCAACAAATCCGTTTTATTGAAATGCTTAGAACTTGAAGTGAAAGATCCCGTACTTCCATCTCACAAAGATGTAATTTTGATAAACGGATTTTTTTATTTGCATTTAATGAAAGATGTACCGCAAACGTTTGGCAATATCTCAAAGCAAATTTTGAAGAATATAGTGAAAAACAATAGCAAAAGTATTGCTCTTATTTTTGATCAATATTATTCCCCTTTGATAAAAGACAATGAACACTCTCTCCGTGACACTTATGAAAAATGTAATTATCATATTAGTGGAGAAGAGCAGAGTCGACCTGCGGATTTTGCAAAAGAACTCCGGAACATCAACTTTAAAAAAGCTATAGTTAACTTTCTAATATCTCATTGGGAAAGAAATATTGCCATTTTTGGAGAACAAAACTATTTACATTAATTACTATTATTGCTACAAATTTGAAGCTATTGATGGAGTAGTAACAAAAACAATAGCTGACACTTTCTCGTGTTTACCCCATGAAGAAGCAGATACAAAGATCATTTATCATATTTGCAATATCGAATATGAAGCAAATATTTTAGTAAGTTGTTCAGACACCGACATACTTGTTATTCAACTGGGAAATATGATGAATTTGAAAAGTACTTTAAAGATTTGGATGGACGTTGGCGTTGGAAATAATCAAAGAACTATCAATGTTAGTCAACTGTACGAGAAATTAAGAGAATCAATGTGTACTGCTCTCCCTGCGTTTCATGCATTTACTGGTTGCGATTACAATCCCGCATTTTTTAGGAAAAAAAAAACCATATACGCTATTAAAATCGTCCAAAGAATTTCAGGAAACTTTCACAGATTTGAGCCGAATAAGTAATGACAATTTTAATAAAGTCTTTGGAAAAATCGAAGAATTTGTTTGTCATTTATATGGTTTAAATGTCAGAAGTGTAGATGAAGCTCGGTTTGTACTCTTTAACAAAGCATACACGTTCAAAGACACCAACAATGTCTTTCAAATTACTACCAGTAACGTTGACGGTTCAAATTTACCATCATGTAAAACTGAGTTGAAAAAACAATTACAACGTGCTGCATACATATCAAACATCTGGAGCAACGCACATAAAAAACAGCCAACTCAACTGTCTGCAGTAGAAAACGGTTGGCTAGAAATCAATGGGCAATATGACTACGACTGGTATGAAGGAAGTCAACTGCACAACTTTATCAGTGACGTTCTAATTCAACCAAATATTACTAATACAGGTAATACTTTGTACAAACAACTATTGATTACAGTTAAATATTTTACACATAAACATATCATTTGACTGACTAAACATTGAATATTGTTTTATGTACAGAAAACAAATTGGGTGCAACAGACAATGTGACGGAAAAAGCAAATGAAACAGAAGGAACCTCAGATGGCTTGGATAGTGATTGCGACAAAGAAAACGACGAAATTAATAGCGATAATGATATAGAACCCTAAATAAAACATAAATAAATACAAAGTATTTTTTGATTGGTCAAAAACCTTTAATTACGCCAAGCAGCGTGCGCGCCTTATCACGACTTCAATTGGGTGCTGATTGATTGGGTTCTGATAAAAACTATGTCTATGACTGTTTGTTTTATAAATTTAATTACGTAATATGACATATTCCCAACTTTCAGCTTTTTCTAATCATTTGCATTAAGTTAGTTCTTGTAGCATGTACGCAACTGTGCTGACACCGTGCGTTTAGTTATTACTGTCTGACTGCTTGATTAAGGTTTTGTAATGCATCGACTATTTGCCGATGAATTTTCAGCTTTTCCAAAACAATTTTTGGGTACGCTAAGTAAGGTGTTAAAATTACACCTTTCTTAGCGTGCCATCGCCAGGTGTCCCGACACCTGGGGTGCTGACTTTGCAGAGACGTTCTATGACCAATAAACAGTCCGATTTCAAAATATCAGCCTTTCCTAAACTCTTGCACTTTTTTGTTACCAGCTCCCGGACTATAATAACTTTGACAAAAATCAACCCAGTAGTCAGTAGCTAGTATGATCCATTGGCAAAAGAAAAAGTTATTTTAATTTTTTTCTCATCACCCTAAAAAGACTTTATACTATACTGAGGAAGAGCGGTAATATTTATAAAAAAAAAATAAAGAAGATAAAGCTAGACACAAATCAAGAACATAACAGAAGATTAATAAAAAGAAATGCGCCGTGGACTACGCTCAAAAATGAGCATATAGGATTTTTGAAGGGACATTGATGTTTGACTCAAATCTAAACAAATGAAGAGACAAAGGCGCTTGCTTAGTGCGCAGAAATAGACACCCCAAAACATACATAGAAGAACAAAAAAAGATAGAAAGACAAGATAAACAAAAGCATGCACACTACTGAAAAAAACATATTACTACAAAACAATGCTATAAGACAATTTTGCCGTTATATGGGATAAGAAAAAGAGAAGAAGGTTGGTCAAGAAAATCAAATAGCAATAGCGAAGAATTCCACAAGACACATTAAGACATTTAGTTTTAGTTATTAATATCATTGTGATGTAATGCAACAAATGCGATTAAAAAAAATAATAATTATCCTAAAAGAAAATTATTTTCAGGTTTTGTTCATTAAGAATTGTGCTATTAATTACTAAAAACAAAATTTAAATCTGAATAATATTCCAAAACTCACAAAATGTTACATAGATAAATAAGAAAAAAATGATTTTAATGCCAGTTAAACTGATTTTTAACCGATTATAATTAACTGCCGTTAAGACAAATGTGTAAATTTTATACTTTTAATAAGAAAGTTGTTTTTACTGTAAAATAGTCATCATTGTATAACATATTACTGTTTTATTAAATTTAATTGAAAATAGGTGATAAAACTGACATCTGAAAAGGAAACAAAACATGTACTTTTTCATCTAAACAGTATGGAATCAGTATTGTAATTTTTCAAAAACAACTTTAATCAAATATGGGTATTCAATGATACAGATCTAGATAAATATTCCTCGTATTGTATAGCTAGTAATTATTCATTTGTGGCTATATAAATTATAGACTCAACAATAAAGGCATTTCAATCCCGCCATATCTCCACATGTCAATTAATTGGCGGTCAAATTTTTCACATATTTCCATTACTATTTCTGTCCGGATTCAGTCGCCCCGATTAAAGCAATAACCAATCTGATCATCGCCACCAAACCTGCAATTCAATTAAATAGCTAATCTAATGCAAAATATAAATTAATTAATTGAAAATGAACGAGGCGTAGGAGATAATTGCAATCCGGTGCCTTCTCTCCAGCATGTAAGTTAGTGGTAATAGCGGACATGTTAACTCGGTTAGTTAGACGGGTTAGTGGCCATCTAGGGGTTAAGTACCATCCAAGACCTGTTCTCCTTCACTGCATACAATGAATAGTCACTCAAATGCGGTCGAACTATGTTATGCACTTGCATTATTTTCAAGATTTTGCACTAGAATACATTGCTATCTTGAATAACGTGTATCGCTCCTTAAAAATAATCGCAAACACCAACCGGCTTTAATGTAATGTAATGTATTGTGAGATGAAAATCATGTTGCTTACAAAAGAAAATCAATATGTTATACTTAGCCTATAATGGTTCTATGAAAAACATTCAGTATTTATAGCTTTTTATGTTTCTAAATATGTATATGAAACGGAAATCTTAAGCAGAGTAAAAGTAATTGTATGAATCCGTAATAAATTTCAATTAAATTGCATAGGAAACTTAAATTAAAATTATTCAAAGTAAAAAGCTTTTTCAGATTGTTGATATTTTGTAGTAATTTAAATTTAAATAATTGTTTTTTGTGCTTATATAAATTTAATTGCAGTAGAATAAAATCAAATTAAAAAAATTACGTTTCTGAAATTGTTTCATTGCAGGCAATTAATTGTCTTATAATTAATATATATTTAACAAAAATAAACGTTTTCAAGTCAATTACATATTATAATCATTTTTTAATTACTTTGAATGGATATTTTACGAATACCACTTTTGTTTGCATAGAATAATTTATACAAGCAGAACCTTACTTGTTCCGTCATATATGTAAAGAGATGTTTTCCCTATTGGTATAATATTTATAGGGAAAAGTTGAAATCAATTAACGGACATGCATGAGTCAAGAACAGCATAATTAATATTGCAGTATGTGATTAATATGACGGCAATAAACGCTTTTACCAAATGCGGTCGCTTTTCTATCAAATCAAACGTTTCATAATCTAGAATAATATTCGTCGATGATTGTTTTTGATTGATTATTCCGTGTGATAAAAAAACTAAAACTATGACCATGTTAGCTGATAAAACCGTTTCAAACGTGTTCTGTTTGAAGCGGTTATATTTTACTTTTTCGACAGTTCCTTGGTCTTAGACGTCTCGTCCATAGTTGTAAAACATTGTAAAAACTCCTTGTTATTTTGATTAAACATTGCTAAATCTGACTCTAAAGTTGACTCCAGTAGCAAGTGTTTTTATATCTGGGGTCTATAACAGTCAGAATTTTCAGACAAAATTGTATTCTATACGTTTTAATTCACGTTATACATCAATCGTGATCCATACAAAAGCAAAATGTTTGCATAAAAAAACAGTGTAACTGCTAATGAAACATTTTACAAATGCGCTTTCTGTTTTAACACAAAATAGTAGTTAAGAGAAGCAAAAAAATCAATAAATTACAATAAAACTCATGTACACACTTTACTTTTTTAGTTGTTTATTGATATTCTTTAATAAAAAAACAATAAAACCATTTTCAATATTTTTTACATTTTATTCTTACAAATACATTACTAGTTTTGACTTGACTTAAGCCTTTTACAAGTTAACTTGTATTATGTGTTGTACTCAACGACGTAGTCTGTGTTGCTTAAGATGACATTAGTTGGAATTTAATGATTTAATTTATAAACTTAAATGTAAATTTCGTTTCCTTAAATTAATTGAAATGGGCATTAAGATTGAATAGTTTAGTAAACAATACAAGTTTGTAACGGAAAAGTTTAGATCTTACAAAACAAAAGGAGCATTCTGGTGAAATAAAACGCTTGATATAAAATAAATAAACTAATGAAATAATTGAAGGAGTTTACTAATTAATTTATTTTACACGAAACAGTTCAGCAAATAGTTTGTTCAACGCGAAATTATTTCCCCAGTTGTAACAAGTTTCACAACATATTTTCCCATAAACTTGCTTAGAACAGAATTGCGATATAAAGTTCTAATGAAATTAAGGGCATAAAATTTTCATTGTCTAATTGTTTTGTTTCATTCGTTGGCTATAAAACAATGTAAGTACGAATTTATATAAAATGTAACAACGTCAGTACAATCTTATCACTCTGGTAATTACAAAATGGGCACTAGATTCCGAGTCGACATTAAATAAGCGCACTTTAATATTTGTCAATTTTCATTTTAATTACTTAATTTAAAATGATTAGGGAAATTTATTTCCTAAGGGTGTGTATTTATAATACGGAATAAATGTAAAGTTTCCGCTCGCAATTCTGCCTAACTTTATAACCGGCAAATTTCGAATTTTAATGTAAATTAAATTTCATCGCGCGCATTTTAGTCACCGTTTTACAATTATTGTTTATATTTTTACGATTTAAATTTTTTACGTAATAAAAATATAAGTGGGATACTGTAGCAGTAGTAAAAGATGTAGAAATAATCGTTTGAAGTTCTAAGAAATTGTAGAAGTATTATCTATATTAATATTATTCCAACATACAACATACAATTGTCTAAGCAGATAGTAGTTGTGTAGGTAAAAAATATGTTGATTTTAAGTTATGAATGATATAGAAATATTATTTTATGGTTTTCTAGACGGGGTACTATAAGTCTTCGTCTGGAAAACAACTGTACACTTATTGCTTATATGTACGGCTGAAGAAATTGAATCACTACCAGAATAGATTGATTAAAATCATGACTAATTAAGTTTAACCGTAAACTAGTAATTGGGAATACATGAGTATGTGCGTTTGATCTAATTTACGATGTATTGGAAATTTGTAAGAAGTAAGATTAGGTTGGGCTTTATGTTTAGGTTTTTTTTAAGGATGTAGTGAGGTGTTGGCTTCAACAAGTGGCTCTTGAGAATAACTAACGCATGGCAATATTTTTCGGTTTTCTTCTTTGCGTAAGTCCAGCTGTTAATTTGTTCTAGTCATTGTCTCTAATGTGGTACCAGTTTGAGGTGGGCTGGTTTTGGCCTTGCGAAATTGACGCAGTCTGCTGCGGCAACACATGCTGTCCCCGGCTCATCTCTCCATATACACTATTTTTCTGCCCTACTTTCTACACTGGCATTCTCCTTTCTTTTCTCAAATTCTTGTTTTCTATATTTTCTTTAACTTCTTCCTCGTATCCTTTTTATTTTCATAAATATTTTGTACAGCTTTATTAAGTGCATCTTCTTTGGTAGTCCTACATTTGCCAGTTTAACTTCTAGTGTCATTCTTGAATCTCTATTTAGGATTAGTTTTTCGTGTCCCCTGGTTGCCAGATATACTCTGACCGTTTCGAAAGTTGCATTTTCTGTCAACCTCGAGATGGCGTATCTTCCGTTTGGAAATTGTTTAGTCAATTCCGTCAACTTATTTTCCTTGAGCAGTTCTTTCTTTTTCCTCCTTATTTCTGCAATTTCTGTTGGTAGTAATGTTTCAGTAAATGTTCTTCTCTTGTCTAGGTTTAATTTTGTTCAAATTACGTTAGTTAAGTTAATACTAGGGCCTGGTTGTACCATATGTGGTTTTTCAATAAGAACATAACAATTTTGTATTTAAATAAAACACAGAATAATTGAGATATCTGGGAGAATTTATTTGAGGTCTATTACATGAGTTACATTTTAGTATGAAATTTGATCTTGTTTATATAACCGACAATCATTTTTTTAAAGCTAATTTTCTACAACTTTTCCACACATATTGGCCGGAATGTTGGCAATTTTGCGTTCAATTTTGTTCCCGAGTTCCGTTAACGTTGTTGGGTTGTTAATATAAACCAACAACTCAACGTAACCCTATAGAAAAAATCCAACGGCGTTAAATCGCATGATTTGACTGGACCATTTCTCAAGATTACTGAACTTTCCTTTATTAGATCACTGTTTGACCAGCTGTGTGGCATGTGGCGACGTTTTGTTAGAACCACATATCACTGATGTCAATTTTACCTAATTCTGGCTAAAAATAGTCTTGCAACATGGCACGATAACAAACTTCCATGAGATCCACACCACACGGTCACTTTTTGTGAATGCAATAGACTTTCTTGAAGCACATGTGGGTTTGTTGCTGTCGCATATTTTGTTTGTTGACAAAGCTATTAATCCAAAACTAAACTTTATTGCTAAAGATAATCTTTTGATCAAATTTTAGATTTTCTTAAAAATTTTTCAGAACTCAATCAAAGAAGTTTTAGCGCATCAAATAATCAAGAGGCTTTTGTTCTTAAGTACATTTGTTTATTGTAAAAGTGTAAGCAAAGGTTTTAATGCAAAATTTGACAGGCTGTGACTAAAAGATTCCCAATTTCTAAAATCGACTGATTTTATCATTTTGAACAATATTTTCAGTATTTTGACTAGTGCATTGTCATACTGAAACAGGAACATTCAATAGTGAATACGTTGACTCAAATTTTTCTACTATAGCACGCACAGCCTGTCTGATGGAATAATTATTACAACAAAAAATTGGAGTAAACGCTCTGAAAGTTGCTTTCTCAGACTCAAAACTTTGGTAATAATTTTCAAACGTTGCTCGTTTGTGAACTTCACTATGATTAAAATATAAACCTTGACTGACGTTTTGATATTGACAGATTAGAAAAAAATTTATGGGTGCGTTCCGTATTTAAATACGGAATGTAAATACAAAATTGTTATGTCTTTATTGAAAAACTCGATAGTCTCCTGTTAATTAAACTGACAGTAAACTTTGATTATGGTACAACGCCTTACGGATTGTACTATTTGTCGGATAACTAAACAAAATCATTTTTATTGTTTCTCATGTTGATGGCTGGAAATTTAGAAAATTTCTTAGAATTATGTTTGCGCTCAAATGTTTAGTTTTTTATGGTTATTTTGGATAAAAAAACTTGTGCTGTATTATAAAGTTGTTTTTTAACAAGCCTAATTGAGTTATAAATGACATTGTTTTAATATTTTCTCAAGACTGATTAAAAGTTTCAACAATTATACCAATAGCAACAATCTTTTCTGCAAATTTCATTAAAACTATTTAAAAAAAATTAAAAAACATAATCTGCAACAACTTTTACAAATTTTGACTTTAATAAAGTGTAGTTTTAGAACATTTAAACAAAAATAAGTTGGACGCTATGAACCGATTTCTTGACTTCCGCGTTAGCCATACCTTAACCCGTACAGTTTATTTAATATAAATCTCTTCAATGTAATTTTGCGGTTTCAACCTCTTCTAACAATAAAAAAAATCCGTTTGAGGTTTTATAAGAACCTGTTCCATAGATCTACGATAGACTATCTTTGTTTTGTCGCTACTAGGCATATTCTTGTCTCATCAAAAAACATTACAGACTCCATTGCTCCAGAAGCAGCGTGTTTGTCAATAGGTTTTTTAGGTGCCAAGTTATTTCCTACAGTCTTTGTTTTAGTGTCCACCAACTAATATTCACTCACGTACTTTTTTAGGCACCATTCAAACTGCTGAGGTTGTTAGGTTCAATCTTTAAACATTAGCTTATTGACTAAGCCCATAATTAAGAGTATGCATTTAACTTCTACCTACATCTTAGTTTATAAACAGTAATCTAAGAAAGTATTCTTTTACCTAATAAGAGGCGTCTTACAAACGCTAGATCAAGTGGAACAATTTCTCTAGTGCTGCATCATACAACTTTGCAGCACAAAGCATTGGTTGTTTGATCCGGATCTTACTAGGATTCAAAATATTTAAAAAAAAACGCAAATAACTGGAAGGTAACATGCCCGACGATGACGAAAACACTACCATAAAACCAAACAAGTTTCTAAAGGAACTTCGTATCAAGAGAGGATTAATAAAATCAAAACTGACGCGTTTTATCAATTTTCTAAACAAATTTGCCGACACTGAAGATACACAAGAACTCATTACTGCAAAGTTACAAATCGATCCTTGCTACGATAAATTCTGCGCAATCCATTGTGCCATTTTAATAGAAGAGCTCGAACGAGAAGATGCACTCGAAGAAGAAATGAGTCAAGAGAATTTTGATACTGCAATAACCAAGACAAAAAAATCTTAAGTTGCACCAAGCTAAAGTTTAGTTAGATCTGCATGCAACACTATAAGCAACCCGAACTCAGTAATAAAATTGCCATTGAAGATTGGTAATAATTTTAAGACACGTTTATTCAATTAGTGGACAAAAATGAAAGCATCAGCAACGGACAACAGCTTCCTTGAGTGGTAAATCAGTAGAAATTATTGCTTCCCTAAATGTTACTCTATCTAATTATGAATTGCTTGACAATTACTAAATGACCGATACAAAAACAAGCGATTAATTTTACTATTCTTGTCATTATTGATTCAAAACGAGAATTATTAGAAAATTTAATTAAACTTGGAAACGGCATATCAAAGCCCAATCGAGCTCTCGACGCGCTAGGCATAAACAAGTATAACGCCATAATAACCAACATCGCTATTCAAAAAATGGATCCATTTACTGCCACAGAATGGAAAAAGTCTATACATGAATATTCTCACCGTGTCAAAGTTGATAGAATTCCTAAACCATAAGACAAACACGTTAAAATCAATATTACAAATCTCATCTGATAACACGCAACAAACCAGTTAGAAGGGTAAACCATATCACAACTAGCATAAAATCTCTAACACGGCAAGTGTATCATTGGCAAGAATAAACAATCCTTTATATTTTTGCAAATATTTTAAATTGATGAATGTTCAACAAAAAATTGACGTTGTTTGTAAGTACAAATTGTACATGAATTGCTTGGGTATCAATCATTCTATGGAGAAATGTAAGAAAAGAAGAGGCATTATACTCTTATACATCTAGACGACCCTTCAACACCCAAACATTGTTATCAAGCATCCATTAACAATGAAGAAACCTTATTACCTACGGCCGTTGTTGACATAATGGATAGAAATGATATGGAAAACCAAAGCTAAAGTAAATTCTCGGATAAACAACTATGTATGCAAATCAACGTACGTGATTCTCGATAAATTAACTGAGAATCACCCTACAAAATCTTGAAAGAAAAAAGGGTTACAAGTACCTAAACAAATCAAACTGCCCGATCCCAAATATAACCAGTCGGAGCTGCAATATTTTGAAATGTACTAATGGTAGGACACATACAAACTATTGATGGATTATTTACGTTGACATCGATGAAAACATAACTTAATTTTGGGAACTTGAACAGGTTTTTCATAAATATCAATCTACTAATTATCTTCAATCTGAAGAACACTTGGCAGCAAACACCCAAATAAATAAATTTGGACAATTTATTGTAATGCTTCCGATAAAGAAAAATGCCATTACACTTGGCGAATCTTACAACATAACTTTAAAACGCTTCTTAATGCTTAAAAAAAGATTACGCGCTAATACTCATCTAAAATTAAATTAGAAAGATTTTATCCAAAACTACGAAAAACTTGGTCACATGAAAGAGAGAAGGAATCCAGACAAAAATCTAATAACTCCATATTACTTACCTCATCATCCAGTAATGAAGGATGACAGCTTGATAACGAAAATGCAAGTTGTTTTTTACGCATCATGCAAAGCTTCCTACGTTGCAAATAGGGCCTGCCATACAACAAGACCTATTTAGCATAATATCCCGATTCAGAACGTTTAAATTTGTGATAACGGCTGATATAAAAAAAAATTATCGTCAGATAAAAGTGAATAAATCACAAGCTCATCTTCAAAGAATTTTGTGGAGAAATGTTCCCAAAGATGAAATTAAGACATTCGAGCTAAACACAGTTACATATTGAATGGCATCATCATCATGCCTTGCCATTAGATGTCTTTATGAATTAGCTATTTTAGAAGATGCAACGTATCCATTGGCTGCAACCATAGTTAAAAAAAACTTTTGCGTAGATAATCTCCTTACGAGAGCCAAAACATTTGCCACAAGCAACATACGGATTCAAGTAACCTCACTCCTAGAACAAGGCGGCTATAAACTGCACAAATGGGCATCAAATAAACCAGCTCTTCTAAAGCTAATGGATCATCAAGACACTTAATAGAATATTCATTAAAAAAAAAAAAATCCGTAATACTTTAGGATTGCATTTATATATAAACAATTAACAATATTGGAAAACAAAGTTTTAAGTTATTATGTGCTAAATCTAAAGTGGCCCCACTAAAAACAGTGCATAGCAAGACTTGAACTTTGTGCAGGAGTACTACTAGCGCGACTCGTAAATAAATTAAAGAGATCCTTGAACATAGAAATAAGTCAAATATATTGTTGGACCGATTCGACAATAGTCTTAAGTTGGATCAAGGCCGGACGAGATTGAAAAACCTTTGTTGCCAACACAGTTAGAAAAAACGCATTACTAACTAAAAAATATCTTTCCACATATTTAAAAAAAAAACAGTCTATGTTGGCATGGCCCAAAGTGACTTGTCTAACCAAGCAAACAATAGCCTGATTTCAATTTTCCAATTAAAACTTTCATTACTTTGCCAGAGGAAATGGCACCAAAAAAGGTATGCTTATCAAGTATAAACACCAATACATTTTTTGAAAAGATTATTGCTTCTCATTCAAATTATAATCGACTAGTCAGAATTATGGCGTACCTATGTAAAAAAATTCATTCACAATTATTTAAAATTTCTCAAACGATTTGGCACTTTAAAGACCGCTGAATTATTCGGAACAGAAGAAAGCTTAATTCTAAACAAACAAAAACAACATTTTGGAAATAAAATGCATGATTTAATAAACGGGCAAAGAGTTACGAATAATAGCAAATTGACTTTCCTCAATCCATTTGTCAGCCTAGATGGTCTAAAACATGTAGGAAGAACGTTAAGCAACTCACCATTAAAATATTATTGAAGCACCTCATTGTCTTACCTCTTAGTGTCCTAACAAAACTGATAATAAAATCAGAGCATGAGAGACTTCTTCATAGCGGAACACAGCTTACTTTAGATTGTAGATTGATTCTTGATTACTGTGGACCATTTCCAATCAAGATCATTGTTTGTATGTTTCACTACAAAAGCGGTACACATTGAAGTAGTCTCAGATCTGACCACTGAAGTTTTCTTAGCATCTCTGAACGTTTTATTGCTAGAAGAGGTATGATAAGTTACTTATACAGTGACAACGGCACAAATTTTGTTGCCAACAATAAAATTAGAAAAACATATCAGTTGGTAAAGCAATCTTAAGTAAATATCATGGAGCATCTCGCGCCGCGTTAACAGCATTTCCTCAACCAAATCTGTCACAAGTTTTGGATAATAGGCTTTTGCGTTGGCAACATTTAGAAAAGGTGCGTCAGCATCGACCTAAAAATATGTCGAAAAAACGTCCCAGCTCAGAAATAGAACAACTTGTGGTGATCAAAGTGGACAACATAAACCCCTACGCTGGAAGTTAAGTCACCAAAATGTTTCCTAGCGTTGTTCGAACAGCAAATATAAAAACTTTAACTGACATAATAAAACGTGCATAAAAAAAATATGTCCCCTATCTAACGAATACATTCTTTTAAAAATACTGCTGCAAGATAATGCGATTAAAGCATATATTAAGTGTGTTTAATAATAACATATTTTTATAATTAACTATTTTAATAAGAGCTTGCTTTGGAAATAATTAAATAAATATTAATTCTCATAAAAAAAAAATGTGTCAAAAAGAAAAACAAAATTATATATGCAATATTCTACATCTTAGTTTATAAACAGTAATCTAAGAAAGTATTCTTTTACCTGATAAGAAGAAAGCTTCTTACAAACGCTCGATTAAGTTTTCCTCTAGTGCTTCATCATACAACTTCACAGCACGAAACACCATCTCTAGTTCTGCTTAAATATCTAAAAGAAACAGAGTGACGGCAATCATCAATTTATAAGTCCAGCCTGAATGTCAACCTCATCTGAAAGTTAGTGTTAACTGCTAGAAAATAAGCTCATGGCAATATAATCGTAAAAAGTAAAAAATTTGCACCCTATCAACCCAAACAATTCCACTCTCAACTCAATGAAGATATACAACAATGTTGCAGAAAAGACAAGAACAAATACCTCTTTAGAATATGCACTAAAATGCAAACACATGCTGAACACAATAACACTAGAGATCTATACAAATTTGTAAAAAAATAAATAAACATCACATACCGCAATCGTGGAGTATTAAAAACACTAACTGAGAAAAATCACAAACACAGACAAAATAGTAAAAGTATGGAGACTGTATTCCATACATTATTTGATAATGATGGAAAAAAAGCAATAACAAACAACTAAATGCACTCAAAAAACTAACAATACTAAAGAAAAAGTTAGAGACTGCATTAAAAACTTGAACTTTCAACATCCCAAGACTAGACTACATTACAGGTCATACAAGTCATGGGCAAAAATAATGGAAGACAAAACTGCGGTCTAATGATGAAATAAATTTGATTTTCGTACTCTTGCACAAAAAATGATCAAAAGAAAAATGCGAACTATTAACAAAATACTTAAATATACTGTTGTGGCAATTACCACCACAACAAGCGGGGATTATAAATGGCAAATTAGCTCTTTATGAGGTCGGACTGTATGAAGGGCCACTGCATCAGTAAGAAATTTGATGTAACATCACTACATCAAAACAAATGGATGCTGGAGTTGGAGTCTACAAAGATAAACACCAAAGAAAGCAAACTTTGCTACCTCTTAGCAAACTTGCCTCAATTTTTCAAGCAGAGGTGGTTGCCATTGAGTGGAGCGCTAGGGACATGATCGAGAAGACAATAAAACCGGACAAACTGATAACTTTCATGTCAAACAGTCAAGCGGCATAACAGGCCCTGTAATTGCCAGTAATTAAATTAAAACTAGTTATAATTTGCATATACAATCTGAAAGCAGTGGCCACAACCTGCAAAGTTTGCCTGGTATAGATACCAAAAGACCAGGGCACAAAAAGAAACCTCATGGCAAAGTTTGCCAAACAAAGAGCAAAAGAAACTAGACCAGAGCCCGCTTTTGAGATCCCATACAAGACCGGTAAAAAAATAATCCGCAGCAAACTTGAAGCGGAACACAGCAACCTGTAGAAGGGCTGTAAGAGATTGACACATTCAAAAATATTCCTAATAGGACCATCGCATGATATTAAAACAGTGGTAACACAAATGAGTCGCATCAGACAGCACGATTAGAGCATAATCCAGGGACGAGTGTGCGGAGAATATCAGCAGAGGTAGGAATTCTAGGTCCTGTTGTTTTACCAAACCAATTAACAGGCGCCGCTTATCTCTACTTTCTGCAAAAACAATGTATGATCTTTTGGATGACATTCTTTTGGCCCTCAGGCAACAATTGTGGTGCCGTTAGAGAGCATTTAGACCAAACTTTTCAACATAGGTGAGTAAGAAGAGGCGGACCAGTTTTATGGCCAGCAAGATTCTTTTGATTTTTGGGAATATTTGAAATTATTAGTGTATGCTACTCCTGTAAATAACTTCAAAAAGCTCCAGTTAAAGATTAATGAAAATGCCAAGAAATCCAAGCCAATGAGGGGGCTTTAGAAAAAATACAAATGTCCTTTAAACAAAGACGTGCTTGTTTGGAAATGAAAGGAGGGCATTGAATTCTATAACTCTGTTTATTGTAAAAATATATAAAAATAAATAATGTTCCATATCTCCAAAACCGTTGCTATGACAACCCATGTTTATTAAGACTTTTTTGTTTGTTGTGGTTTGTACTACCACCTTCTTAAATATTTTACATTTTTTGAACACCCCGTATATAACAACAGTAAAGTAGTAGTTTAAATTAATAAATATCAATCTAATTGGCTTAACATTAAAAAAAACACGCCAATGATGCATACTAATAACAAAACTCTACTCTATCTAAACAGAATATATAATGAGACAAATGCTCAAAAACGGGTATGGTGGTATAGTCATAAGAAGGTTTTCTATAAAAAGCTGTCGGAATACTGATGACACTGTCTTACTAGCACAGACAGCAGAGGAACTAGAGGAATTGATTAAAAAACTGAAGAAAAAAAGCAAAATCTTAAGCCTGAAAATCAACATTAATAAAACAAAAACCATGATCATAGACCAAGCCAACAACAACAGACTTGACATAACACACATAAAAGAGTATGAAGAAAATGTAAAAGGCCAGACGGACGTTAAAGAAACTAAAAAACATGGTCCAACTTAACATTAAACAATAAAAAAAAAAATCAAATATAAGTCTACCTTATACTACTATACCGACCAAATCATGGACACTAACACTAACGGCAGTAGACAGGCGGAAGATTGAGTCATGCAAATTGTGATGTTTGCAAACAATGCTGCGCGTACCCTGAAAAGCCAAAAGAACCAATGTGACTATTATCCAACAAATAAACAAACCCCAGCGACTTTTACAAATAGCCAAACGGTCTCACAAGCAGCAAGAGAATTCAGAAACAAAGAAAGGTGGTGCAATATTGTAAGAAAATGAGTAAACAACAATCACGACTCGTCTGCAAATATGATAAATAAAAAAAAAAGAAGAATTGACAATAACTAATTGCTACTTATTAAAGTTTGGCAAATGTCATCTGCAAAATTAAATGTCAAATTAAAGTTGTAAAACATGTTTTTTGACTATTTTTCAATAAGGTGAATCTATAAATTCTTTAAACTTCGAAATTAATCACTTACCATCCACTAAAAAAAAATTTTTTTGGCATACGCTATATGTCAAAATTAAATGTTAAATAAAGTTTGTTTAAAAAAGCTAACTGCCCAACATTATTTAACTGTAAAAATAAATGTTAAATAATATTTATTTAAAGAAAAATATTAAAAAATGAAACTGTCAAATTAAAGTTATTAGAAAAAAACATTTATTATTTATTTCTGACAAAATAATCATTTGGAAAAATCTATACGCAAGACATCTATGACAAATAATTTTAATTAATAAATAGTTAAATTCAGCAAATTATAAATGTAATACAATAAAATAATTATCTGGCAGATGCCATTAGTCAAAATAAAATATCAAAATATAATTATTTAAAACATGTGTGACATGAGGTAAATGTTTTTATTATCAACAAATTTAGTTGCCTAATTTCATTTTTAATATATGCTATACGTCATAACCAAATGTCAAATTATACTTATTATAGACTACCAAGAGGTCGATTTCTTCAATCCAGTCTTTTTAAATAACACATCAGCTAGCAAAGCAGAAAAGAAATTATTTAGTTGTATTCAACCGCCCACAGCCAATGGTTTCGATATAAACTATCTTAACATAATATATTAATCATTTTACTTCATTAAATCCCCAATAAATATATGTTTCAGTTGGATCAGAACGATATATTATGATAATATATTATATAGTAGAAATATGGTTTTTCCTTTTTAAATTTGCATATTTTTAAGTATAATTTAAACCTTTTTTAATGCATAAAAGGCCACTGTTTAACAATAAATTAAATTAATTACAAATATTTAATATATTGAATTAAAATAACTCATTAAATATTAGCGTTAAACGAATTTAAATAGAATTGCATATCATAATAGGAATTGCAATTCGAGTAGACGAGGATAACGACTTGTTGGGTATGTAGTCTGGGTAGTGGATCGATATCAAATATTATCGGTGTTGAATGTAACATAGAATCCGTGGTAAACACTTGAAATAGATATTAATGAAATATAATTATTCATATGGGAAAGTTTTTGCATGTCTGTAATAGTCGATGGGGGAGCAACAATAATTTAGTATTATTTGTTATGTTTTTTCTTGTATCAAACGGCCCTGTAGTCTATTTTTAGAAGCACGTAGTTACAGAATAAGAAAATACTGTAATCATTGTGGAAGATTTATGAAAATAAAAGCTGCAGGTATTAAGCAAAACAATGTCGTGACAGTAAGTATAACTCTTAATAATAGAAAAATAAAAATGCAGATAGGGTTTGTATGAAATGAGGCTCATTACGAAGAAGTAAACATGGAATTATGGGTCGCCTTCATCGTGGCATCCACATGTACACAGGGTCAGGCAGATGAGGAGGCTTGGGGCTGGAGCTATGGAGCTGTGCTGCAGAGGCAGACAAGGGCAGCTAGTGGAAGTCACTGGCCTCCTTGGCACGCAGTTGCGCAGTGTGAGGACTCCAAGGCCAGGGTTCTACCTGCACTATTATCACTAGTCTCTTCTCTCCACTTCTCTTATTGTGCATTCTTATATCTTACATATGAACACCTGACCAAGACCTATAGCTAACCCGGTTTTTATTTATTTTTATTTCAGACGTAAACAATTCCTCATTCTCTGCATCAATCAAAACTAGGGAACACAATTTTATTTATAATAACAATTTGTTGCTGTACTTAATGAAATTCTTAACAAAAATGAATTGAAATATGATGTTACGTAAAAAAACAAATGTTTCCGGTTTTTTAATACAATCCTTTATGTAGTGTAAATATTTATTGATTGTATGGTTACGTGACATTTCTATTATTTCCAGTTTTCAATTCGTTAAAACAATAATTTTTATTTAATGCTATAGTCTCAAGCATAATTGGTACCGGAGCCTTGAAGATACTACATGTGATTTTTTTATTTTTATGCAAAAAAATACCGTCTCGGTTGGAAGAAATTGATTAGACTGTATCGAGATTGTTGTCGGTGCTCTTGTCGGGAAAAGCCGCAGTTAGTCCTTTTATAGGAAAATTATTTTAAAGACCTGTCGTAGTAAATTTTCAGATGGTATAACAAATTGTTTGCACTAGGAAGTGTTTTTAGTAAAAATTGGTTAAATTTAATTGGACTTAAATCGTGTTATAACAAATAAATTTCATTTAAGGACATGTGCTTAATAATTGTTGATGTAAAAAATGAAAATACTTGTTTTTTGTAATGAGGTGTACATTTTATTGTTTAGAAGAAGTGTACATACTAAAACATTGCAAATTCTTGAAACAATCGTGGATACAAATACGTAGAAGAGTATAAAGAGGGTAAATAATTAAAGTAAAGATCAAAAACAAAAATGTGGTTTGGATTTTTTATGTAAACGCTACTACTTAATCAACAATATAATAATACATATTTTAATCAGAATTTAAAATAAAGTTTATTCAGTAAATTGACAAGCTTTAAAAAGCTCTTGTAATATTAAATATATAATTTTACTTAAGATCAAAGCTTTAGAAGTGTTAATAAGATGGTTATTCATTCCAATTAACGTTTTATTCTGAAACTTGTAATTAAAAATTATAATTTTATTATTATATTTTTATCAAATTATGATTTAAATTTATATATAATAATATATTATGTACCTTAAATAAAACTGTCAATTTTTTTCAAGCTGTTACTAGCAAATTAGTTCCCATGATAGATGGAGGTTGCAGCACGCAATTTCTAAAACGCATAAAACTCGGAGTTAATAATAACAGAGTAATTGGAAGTATTTAAATAAGGGGGGTTCTATTTATAAGGAAATTGTTAAACGTGAATATATTTCAAAACAATTACCTATATTAGAAATAGAATTTTAAGATCTAAAATAGTAAAATATTTAATATAAGTTTTGTGAAATTGTAAATGAAATTTAATTTTGTATGGTCCTAGAGAGAATTTCAAAATATTCTTCCAACTGTAGAAAATTATTTATGTTAGTTGAATTGCTATATAAGATATTCAGAAATAAATATTTTTTAAAAGAAATTAAAACGGCATCAGTTGCTTAGCATTGTTATAAGTTTTCACATTATAGAATTTAGGTTTTAAATTATTTACCAAAACATCCGCTCATTCACCTGTACATAAAATAAAAACGCTTTATTGGAAATATTCATCATAATTTACAAGATATTCAAGTTCTGTGTTGTTCGATGAATAAGTTATTTATTTATATTTTAAATGAATATTTTATATTGATTTTTTACAATGATAATTTCATTACTTTTTGACTAATTTGAAAAAGTCGACCTTTTTGATTTTTGTCAAATTTTCAGGGATCAAAAAATGAGATTCCTAAAATTTTGGACCTTAGAATATTGCTTGTTCAAAATGACACACATTTGAAGGTCAGAAATTTCACAATAAAACGTCTTTTTTAGCTTATTTTGTATCTCAATTTTTGGGCTTCTGGAAAAAGATAAAAAGGTCCACGATGGAACAAATTATTTTTTATTACATGTACTTTAAAACCCATATTTTTATGTTTAATATCGTGGCAGTCATTTTGATATATTAAGCTTCAAACATTATTCCAAAAAACCCAGTAAATTTAGAAAAATCGCAATATTTTGCTTTCTTTAAATCGTTCTAACTTTGTCAAATCTAAACAAAATTTGATTTGCGAGGTCTAGATTTCCTCGTGTTTAATCTCTTTTTAAAGTAATCACACAATACTTATAGAATTAATACGTATACACCATTATGCTGATGCAGGAAGTTCCACATGTTTTGGCGAACTTCAAAATTTGTAATTTTCTGGTCCCGAAAAAGCCCTATGTCGATTTTAGTCAAAATTTCAGTAAATACTCTTTAGAGTGCAAGAAAAAAGGTTATCTATATGATAAATGGTATATCGGGCATTATCAAAAAGCCATTGAGAAAATGCAACTCGTTGTGCTGCGTCGCCTGGTTGTAGGTGTTATACTTTTGATAATAATATGGGTGAACATTTTCATTAAAAAACGCGTCAAAAAAGTTGCTTTCTGTCGGGAAATCTCAATTGCTAAGGCATTACCATTACAGAATCCGTAAACAAAAATAATATCTGCGTATTCTCCGTTGTTAAACAGCATTTTTATTAAATTTTATTAACCGAACCAAAAAAAATTGTTTGAAGCTTAATATATCAAAATAACTGCCACGATATTAAACATAAAAATGTGGGTTTTAAAGTACATGTAATAAGAAATAATTTGAGCCATCGTGGACCGTTTTATCTTTTTCCAGAAGCCCTAAAATTGAGATACAAAATAAGCTAAAAAATACGTTTTATTGTGAAATTTCTGACCTTCAAATGTGTGTCATTTTGAACAAGCAATATTCTAAGGTCCAAAATTTTAAGAATCTCATTTTTTGATCCCTGAAAATTTGACAAAAATCAAAAAGGTCGACTTTTTCAAATTAGTCGAAAAGTAATGGAATTACCCATATACATATGACTCTATAAAAAAGTTGTAGTGTAGATAGGACAGCAGAGATGGCGTGAATCGTTTTTTTTTTGTTGTCAAGTTTTAAGTAGGAGCTTGAGACGGGTTTGAAAAATGTGCCATAGCGATTTTTTTATCGAGTTTTTTTGCTGTCAACTAGAACAATGTTTTCAAGCATTCCAACAAGTCCAAAAATGTCATGAACAGCAAATATCGTATCAGAAGAATGGTCCATTGCGCAGAAGATTCACAAAAAGTTTTTTCAACAAAATTCTATATTATGCAGTTTAAACATGGTTTTTCAAAGTCAAAAAACTATTGACAACAATTTTATTGTCGCCAAAAGGATTAATATGCAATATGTGTTTTTTGGTGATATCAAAATTTGTAAAATTGGAATAATTTAAATTAAAAACGTTTTGCTTGTTTCAAAAATGTTTTTAATTATAGACTAATTTATATTTATATCTAAATCTAATAAATTATCTAAAATTGTTTTTGTATTTTATTCAATTTTGTTTGTGTCATAATATTTAGTAATGTTATTTCATGAGCCAATTGGCAAAAATACAAAACTCAACAAAATTTGTAAAATGTTCTGATTTTTTTTCTTTTGCATGTTTGTTTTTAATGCCCAAAAGTTATAACCAAACCTGAATTATTTTTTATAAGGGCAGTGTAAGGCAATTTGAATATATTTGCTAAAGTATTGCTTTAGCATAATCTAATCAAAAATTAAGTTTCTAAACCTTCTGCAATCTTTCAAAATTAACTAAATTTTAGCACTAATTTTTTTGCACTTTGTGATGGTGGAGAATTGTTTCAAATTATTTTAGAATTTTGTATTTATAAAAATGAAGCAAATCATATGTATAAACTTAAATAGTACAAAATATTATATTCGATTGTAAAAACATAGAGTAAAAACAAGCGTGAAATGAGAAAAACCACAATCTAAAAATTGTTGCTGTAAGTGTAAAAATTAAAAATCGCATAAATATTTCCATAGTAAGCAAAACGTTTTTGATCAATTAGTTTCGATTTTACAAGTTGGACATCACCAGTAAACACATAATGCTTATTAATCCTTTTGGCGACAAATAAAATTCCTGTCAATAGTGTTTTGACTTCATAAACCCTATGTTTAAGCTTCATCCAGAATTTTTTAGCATTTTTTTTATGTAAATTTTTTCCGTCCTAGACTGTTTTTTTTTTTTAATTTTAGCAAATATATGGCCATGGCACCGGATGCAATAGCTATATTTGCTGTTCATGACAAGTTTTAATTTTTAGGATGCTATATTTCCAGTTCGCAGCAAAAAAACAAAAATAGTACTTGCACCTACTTACAAATTGACAGTAAAAAAAATCGATTTACGTCATATCTACTGCCCTATATACTATTTGGAGTATCCTTATATAACTTAATAATTGTATGACAAATGAAATTAATAACTTACTAACACCAAAAATTATATCTTAATTTTCTCCCATTTTTAAATTGTTTTGATTATTTTGAAGAATATGTATTAAAGATTTTAAACAAATTGTAGAAAAACAAATACAAAATCTTTCTTTAGCATAGAACAAATAGGTCGTGAAACAACAATCTTCATCATGAAAGTATTAATGTACTGTGCTTTGAATACAAGCTTACACAGGTAAATTTTGATGTTAAAACTTACCCGGCCTGTGCAAGCTTGACACATTTTTGCAGTTATTGTGCCACACCAAAAATTTAAATGCCAGTGCACAGCATGCTTTCAACGGTTGTTACGTATTAGACCAAAAAACGGTGTTTACACACAACCTCAGAGGTTCAATTTCTAGTATGTGACTATTAATTTTTTACAACAGTAATCCAGCTTGATCAGAAAACATCCGGTAAAGCGCCTTTGCAACAACAAAACTGAGAAAAGTGGAGCAACATTGTACTTGGTAATGAAGGAGCAATAACTGTAGACAGTACATTGGAGAAATGCTGCAACTATGGTTGAAACTATAAAAAAAAGAAACAACTTCAAAAAAGTGCTTTGAGTGCAAACGAGTTTGGTTGGGTTTTTGCTGATCTTAGAAAACTCATACAGTTGACTACTGTTTACTTTTACGCATATAATTAAAATTTATTACCTGTGTTGTAAACGGTTCTTGACGAACCACAATTGTATTGTTTAGGCATTTTTTTACAATTATTAAATTAGGTTTTATAATTTACAAATTTGTTACTGACATTTAGAATTGCATTTTTTAGTTTAACTGTTTCAGCGTCAGTCGATTGATGTTATTGTCAATAAAAAATGTTTAATTATTCTTAAAATTTGCCCAGCGTATTTGTAATCGTTTACAATGTTTATCAAATTGTTGTTAGCAAGTTTGTTTGAAAAAAAAACAGACATATTTGTCAACTTCATCAAAATCTCCTTTAAAGGGAGCTACCCTAGCACAGTCAAGCACACCTCCAAAAAGATTACTTGGTAGAACAAGATCTGGACAAGGCAAGGACGGATACTAGAAAGCTATTCAACAAAGCCAAAAAAACGGTGACTGGCCACATATAGAACCAGTCTTACGGCTTATAATAAAGCCATCAAGAAAGCCAAAAGAAAATTATGGAGAAAATACTGTGAGCACGTTTTAAACGGCCCCACATGCTCACGTTTCCAAAAAGCTTTAAACAAAGACGTACTGGGAACATTGGATCCTTGCGGACCAAAAAACGGAGAATTAGTCAAAAGAAAATGAAACTACCAGAAGGTCTACAAGAGATATTACAACAAGCATAATAGATGACATTCAAACAGTCACAAAGAAGATCTGTAGCAAGATAAGAAACGAAAAAAAAAACAGACTATCAGTGGAAACAAAACGACTAGTAAAGGAGAAAAGAGAAACCCGCCGTGATTCACATAATTACAACACCATTAATAAAAAAGTAAAAAAGAAGATACGTACAGATATCAAAGTTTATAAAACCCAAAAAATTATCGAAACCATTGAGGCTAACAAAAACATGAGTGTACTTAAATCAAAGCTCTCCAATAAAAAACAAGATATTGTTAAACTAAAAGACCTTCACGGCAATATCCTTACTAATAAAACAAACATCGTTGCGGAAATTCAAAGATTCTACGCCAGCCTATACACATCATCCATACCAAACCCAACAACATCCTCAAAAACTATTACAAATGTAAGATCGAAAGAACTGTCAGAAATAACGACAGTTGAAATTACACATGCGTTAAAACAAATGAAGAACCGGAAGATCCCAGGAGAGAACCAAATAACATCAGAAATGCTAAAAGCGGGAGGCGGAACCCAACTAGAAACTTTGCGGATAATAACAAACAAATGCTTGTACAAGGGAAAAATACCAAAAAATCGAAGAACGCAGAGGATATCATCCTGCACAAAAAAAGAAACACTACAAACATAGAAAACTACCGTCCAATAAGCTTTTATCACACCTATGTAAGCTTATGATGCAAATTATCACAACAAAACTAGATTTTTACCAACCAGTAGAGCAGGCAGGCTTTCGGAAAGGTTTTGGCATAACACACCAGCAATAAACAATCCGAACACTTATAGAAAAGACAACAGAATACAATATCCTAATACATATAGCGTTCATAGACTACCACAAAGCGTTCAACAGTGTTGAGACTTGGGCTTTCCTGTCGGCAATGACCAATGCAAGAATAGACTCGAGATATACCGCTCTAATGAAAAACATCTACAAAGAGGCCACCTTTTGCGTAAAAATAAACGATGACCAACACACGGGAAAAATAAATCTCAACAAAGAGGTACGGCAAGAGGACCCGATCTCCCCCAAATTATTCACCGCAGCCATTGAAAAGGTTTTTATTCAACTAAACTGGGACGAGAAAAGCATCAAGATTGACGGGGCATACCTAAATCACTTAAGATTTGCGGACGACATAATTTTAACAAATACCAACATTGAAGAATTAAAAACTATGGTAGAGGAACTAAACAACATGTCCAAGCAAATAGGGTTAAAAATAAATCTAAAAAAAAACAAAAATTATAACTAGTAGCCCTCAAGAAATGTCGATAGATAGCACCATAATAGAAAAAAAAAGCAATATACATATCTAGGGCATACAATTAAAATTGGCAAAGGAAATCAAACTGCCAAAATCAAACGCAGAATCCAACTGACATAGGCGGCCTTTGAAAAGCTCAGCCATATACTAAAAAATCGAGAAGTCTCAATATACCTAAAACGTAAGGTCTACAATAGTTGCATCTTTTCCGTTGCTACCTATGGCCTGGAAACGATGGCAATCACTAAAAAATCAGCAGAAAAACTTAGAGTGACTCAAAAATCACTTTGAGAGACAAAGTGCGCAACACATATATCCGGACAAAAACAAAATAATAGTCGTCATGGAGAGAACAGCGGAACTAAAATGGCAATGGGCAAGACACGTGGCCAGAAAAAATACAGAAGAATGGAGCCACAAAATTACCTTCTAGAGACCCCGGAAAACAAAACAAAAAACACGAGAAGACCCCAAACAAGATGGATTAATAACATAAAGACAATAGCAGGAAAACAGTGAATGAGAACAGCAAACGACAGAAAAGCATAGAAAAGAATAAAAAAGGCCTATCCAACAATGAATGTATGAAGGCTAATAAGAAGAAGAAAAAGAAAAAAAATCATTCTGCAAGAGCTGCTGCAGACACACTTCCCGGGCTCTATGCTGATAGTAGATAAGTTTGTAATCAAGAAGACCTGCAATTGCCAAATAAAGCGGCAAACAAAAAAACTGGGTAAAAAGCAAAAACCATAATAAATCAGGTCAACCTGATCCCCAAACACATACGAACCATTCAAGTCGCCAGGAGCCGATAGAATTTATCCCATCATACTATGAATAGGGCTCGCAGTGCAAAAGCTTCTATAAAAGATCCTCAGAGCAAACCTAGCACTTTCACAAACTCCAAGCAACTGGAGAGTAGTCAAAGTGTCTTGGCTAAATTCTACAGATAATAAGCTTTATGCAAAAACTATTAAAAAAAACTAGTCAACTCGGCACATAAGGGACTAACTAGTTAGCAAATGCAAAAACACCACACAAGGCAAAAAAATAGCTACGGGTGCTTTTCTAGAAAGAGCATTTGACAATACTACTTTCAAATTCATTGCAAAAGCAATGGTAAACCGAGGAATAGATATATTATATAAAAAAACTGTAGGAGCCAAAGTTGCCGGCGGGTGCTCTCAGGGAGGCGTACTCTCACCCTCTACTGTGGTGCTTAATCATGGACGAATTACTGCAGATACTCAACAAAATGGGCATTTTTGCCTTAGGCTATGCAGATGATTTCACAATCTTTGCAAGCAAAACAACGATTGTACCGTTTGCAAGACGGCAAAACACCACAGATCTAAAAAACCTAAAAATGTATGGAACAAAGCTCACGATGTCAAAAAAGGTAAAATATCTGGGACTAACGTTTGACACTAAGTTACTAACTTCAATTCACATCTGACAAATATAATTTCCAAAATAATGGTCGGACGTACATGGAAACTAACACCTAGTATGACTAAATGGTTGTACACTTGTATGAAAAGAAAAAACCACTCTCAAGTGCACAGCCAAAAAGTTAGACAAAATTTAGAGGTTAGAATGTCTGCTGTCTATAGAAGTACTATTATCAATACCGCCACTTCACCTGATGGTAATGACAAAGGTAAGACAAATACAGATGCGGATAAACAAACACAATGTAAACCTCAAGACCCACAGACTTAATACAACAAAGGTGTTGTTTGGGAATAAAATTTTAACAATAAAGTCGGACTTTATGAATGCAACTGCAACAAATGGATAAAAAACAGATATCTGAAAACGGTCAAAGAAACTAACTGGTACACAGATGGGACCAAAGACCAAAAAAGCACCGAGGCTGGAATTTACAAACACAAACACCAAGGAAAAAGCAAACTTTGCTACCTCTGAAGTCGTTGCCATCAAGAGGTGCGCTAGAGACATGATCAAGAAGGGACTAGAACCTAACAGACAAATAACCATCATGTCAAACTGTCAAGCGGCATTGCAGGCCTTACAACCAGTAATAAAATAAAAATTGATTATGACATGCATACATAATCTGGAAATAGTGCCAAAACTTGCAAAGTTTATCTGTTATAGATACCCAAAGAACAAGGGATAAAAGAAAATCTTAAAGCAAATCAACTTGCCAAAAAAGAAGCACAGAGACATTTACTGGACCAGAACCCGGTATTAAGATCCCATAATAAACCGGAAAAGCAATAATCCGCAGCAAACCTGTAAAAAAGCTGTAAATTGACACATTCAAGAATATTTCCAGCAGGAAAATAAGTCTGTAGACTTAATAAACACTTGTATAGAATAGAAATAGGAACGGGCCCTCTATGCCGCGGGTGTATGGAAAAAGATGACACTTGCTAAATGAATGCAAAGCTTACAAACAGCATTTTTTAGCAAACACAACCTGAGCGAAGACCTGCAAAAAGCAACTGGCTAAAAGTACTGAACTTTATCGGAGCTGCTTGAAGAGAAAAACACCAGAGGTGTACAACAGGTTCAATAGGACTGCAGTGCAAGAGGCGCCAAGCAAACCACGTCAAGGTAAGGAAGGTAAAAGTTCGTTTTTTAGTCAATAAAACCTAGACACTACTGGACAGCACGGGCTGCTCAGTGTCTGTTGAAGATTTTTTTCTTCCTACGCAAAAAATAACAAAACAAAACAAGTTTTGGACGGTTTGTAATTTTTATTATTTGTTGTCGGTGTCAATCCAATTGATGAAAAATTATTAGTGAAGCAACGATAATGATGGATAAAGTTAAAAGGTCTGTTGCTGTTTGTCTTGTCACAAATATATATTTAAAAAAAAAGTCACCGTCCGATGACAGCCTTGAAAAGGTAGAAACTAGTTACGGTATTTTTTTAAATATATTTTCGATATTGTACATAGAAAAGTTGTTTTATTTATTTTTTCATATAGTGTTTACCCTTAAAACCTTTTACAAATAACACTTTTGGTACAACATTAAGTAAGTTACTTAAGTCATTTCTTGTTTTATCTTTCTGAATACATAAGCAACCTTCAGTTTTGTTCTCGGTGCAATCATGACGTGTATTCATTCTACTTAAAAATTTAATATGGTTTCTTTAGTCTTAGAACCGATTGCATTTTTAGCCTCAGGTTTTGATTTTACAAGGTTGACCGCGGACCACTATTTGTTCTTTGACTATTAAAACCAACTTTACTTCCTTAACCTTAAACTAACAACTATTTCAAACTCTAATAAACGTGCTAATAACAAACATATATGTTTTATTAAGTAAATACAGCTGCTTACACAAAGCACTATAGTTTGTTAACACCTTCCAATACAGCTAATCAAGTAAAAGAGATATTGAAATCGACCGTCACATCAACGACGTCATTTTCCTTGAGTGTGGCGCAATTTTATAAATGTAGTCAGCAAAACTCAAACCATATTGATTAAAACCAGGAGCATAAACCTTCATTACTGCTTGAAAGTACTAAAACTTAAAACTTTTTTTTATAGTAATAGGGTATAATTTTTAAATCAAATCATTCTAATAGCCATTTTTTAGATTAGCGTATTAAATAAAACTTGAAAGAAATTGTTCTTCAAAATTGCATATTTTGTAGTAATGCTTTTATATTTTATAAAGTAGTGCCATATAATGCCGAGAATTTGTAATATGCTAGCAGCTTTGACTCTTGTCGTTATTGTCATATGCAAACAAGATAGAATTGATATTTAATCTTTTTTTTTAATATTGTTTATTAAATATTTTTTTAATAATTGCATTAATTTTAAAATCTTGAAATAGAATTCGAAAGATAATATATATAAAGTAGATATAGACATATTTTATTAAAAAATAAATTATATTAAATAATATAATATATTTATTTTTTTATCAAGTTGTTAATATTAAAAAAGTAATTTATTAAGAATTCTTTGAAGATCACAAAATAAAAAATAAGTAATACTTTTATACAAAATAAATTGTTAACAATTCCAAGCTCATACAAATAATTAAATCTTATTACAATTTTATTTTAAAGAATATTGAAAAAAAACTATTGTCAATATAATTGATCATGTAATCAATTACACTGACAAATAATATATTAGTAAAGGTCATAAGAACCTCGACATATATTTTAAATCTTTATTAATTACAATTAATTATTGTTTAATGACTATAAAAGACCATCCTGTCAATTTATCACGTCTCAATAACCAAAGCGATAAAAGTATGTTACTTTTTGCGTACACTTGCCTCTAGATAAATTCAATATAGATTGAAGAATCAATAAATTCTGAAATATGTATCATCGCATTTCTCTAGAGTATTTTGAACTGATGTAATATCAGGCTTAATAATATAATATTATTAGACGAGGGCGGATAAATTTTTGTAATAATTTCTAATATGAAATAATTTTGTTTCACATTATTAAATATCTATTATAAGATTTAATATGTTAAATTCAATAAATCAAAGTCGTATTTTCCTCCCTCTTTGACATATTTTCGTGGTTTGTGTGTAGATAATTAGCTGCACCGTTAAATGAGAGCAAGATAAATACCCTACCCTCAGCTAAGCTTCTATTTTTATTTGTGATCCTCTTAGCGCAATTTGTTGATAGAAATAATGCCGTCATTTTTAACCACACTTAGTGCTATATATTTTTTATGTTGCATCCTCATTTATTTTTAGCATCCAAAGAAAAATCGGTTTAAGGCTAAGTAATAAATATGAAGTAGTCATGCTATAGGTCGATTTTCTTAGTATTAATAATTCATTTCCTCAATTATAAATATAGCGAGTTCGTTTTATCTTGTTAGGGCACCTGCGGTGTTAGTGTATTGAGAATTACGAGCTTTGTAATTTCTATTGTAACCCATTTCATACGCCTAGGAACCCCATTTCCGATACGTAAACTCATTGTTCTATATAACTATATACATTTACTTACCGTCTAGTAACGGTTACGCTAATTTGTTACATCTCTTCCAACAAAGAGAAATTTATCACTAATTATGCACAGAAAGCAATTCCAATAAGACTGCATCATTTAAATCTAATAAAGTCAATCAATTCATTAAAGCTATATGTTTTTTATACGGACTAATTTTATTTATTGTCATAATAAAAAGCGAATCAAATACTCGTCTGTTGTGTGTTAAGCTGCATAAGTCCAAAAATCTTTCACTTAATCGTTAATGCTCATCCTTTAATCTCCGGATAAACCCTATCTGAAAAGCTCTTTTTTTGTCGCTAGGCCGGAAATGGAAAGTGACACAATAAAGCTGGACTTATTAGGAAGGAAAAATAATCATTTTTTTATTATTGAATACAGACGCCAATCTTTTATATTTTTTAAGTATATACGGTAGGGTGCCAAGGCTATGCGTTTAATTTAAAATTGCCAGGGCTTATAATTTAATAAATGCGAATCCAGTTTTGATTTTTAATTGATGACTGAAGAAATAACTTTGGATTTCATAAAAGTTTTAAATTGACGAAAATTTATATTACATAAAATTTAAAAATTAATGGCTAATTAATTTTTTTTTTAAATTTTATATTAATTTCTTTTATAAGTTATATATTATCAATATAGATTGAAGTACTACTTTTTGTAGAATGTGTATAATATTTTTTTTTACATAAAAACACTCAAAAAAATAAACATTAGTTATTTTCAATGCCATCCATCTATTCAAATACGATCATTTAAAATATTATCAATATAGATTGAAGTACTACTTTTTGTAGAATGTGTATAATATTTTTTTTTACATAAAAACACTTAAAAAAATAAACATTAGTTATTTTCAATGCCATCCATCTATTCAAATACGATCATTTAAAATAAAAAACAAATATTATGTTTTTTAAATTTACCAAAAATTTTTGTTATAAAAGTATATTATTATTTTACAAAGTTGTATTAAAAATAACATAAAATAAAATGTATTTTGCCATTTAAAAAAATTAAACTAAAAATAAAAGTATACATGTGTGTACCTGCTTTTATAATACTCAAAAAACCATTTAAAATAGTTTTTGAATTAAATAACTTGGTTAAAAAACAACGGAGTTATTCAGCCGTACGTATTTTGTCTAACACCTTTAAAAAAATTATTAGTGGGTCCTTTTTATGTTATTTTCCACTTTACGTTTGTGTGTTATCGTTTCTTAACCATAATATTTTTTGTTCTTGTTTTATCCATAGTTTAATTATTGATAAAAACATTTTGTCGTTTCCTATTTATTTAAAAGATCTAATAACTTTTAATAATTTAGGTGTCAAATATCTTTTGCCCACAACTACAAAACATTTTTGGTTTCCAAAAACTATTATTCACACATTACTTTTGCCGTGGTGCTTGTCGATATTGAAATGTACAGCTAGAAAATTGTGGCTGACAAAAATGTAACATACTTTGGACTCACGCTTGACACCAGACTAACCTTTAACAATTACCTGAAAAATATAACTATAAATTCCATTTAGGTGCAATTTGCAACCAAAATAATATTGGGTCTAAAACCTAATATGGCCAGATAACATTATTTTTTTTAATTCTTTTTTTTTTTTATTAACTAAATTTATTATAACAAAATTTATTATAATATATTTACATATTTACATTTTTTTTTTCCCACTTGCTGCTTTACACCGTTTCCATATATGGTAGGCTGCAAAGCTTCGTACCTATACAGTGGCAATCAAAACATACAAAGCACTAGTGTGGGTGGAATGTTTGCTGATGATGTAGGCGATGAAAAAACTATGGAAACCATGTAAGTAATATTTTCACTACCACCTTTTGCAAAACAAGCAGTGTATAGTGCTCATTTATTAAACAGACTTTAAATTTTAAGACTTACAGACTGAAACTAATAATAAGATTGAGGTCAGATTCTATAAATGGCTATCATTCAACAAATGTGTAAAATTTGTCAAGAAATAAAACATACAAGATTATTGTTTACAGGACCATAAAATATATTAAAAACCTGGTTTCACATATAAATTGAATCAAACTATAAACGCTTACATGACTGGTATAAAAATAAAGACATACCCTCTATGCTGCGGATGTTTGGAAGACAAAAAGACTTTGTTACATTTGCTTTGTGAATGTACGGCATACAGTATGCAACGCATAGCACACAACTAAAGAAAAACTGAAAACAATCTTTTGACAAAATATTGGAGACTTTGTATGTAACAAAACTGCTAAAAAACTAAAACGTCAGAGGTGAATAATAAGACAATAATGCTTGCAGTGCAGACACGCTAGGCAAACCATAAAACTTTTATTTAAACATTTGTAAACTTAATTTTTTTTGTTTTGGTTTTGGTCTATAAAATAAAAATATCTACAATACAAAAGGATAAGCTCAACTGTTTATTTACAAGATATTGTCACATTCAAACACATTTTTGATGATACCGCCCTGCTATTATAAATACCACCAAAACCACGATTAAAAAAGTGACAGACTTTTAGCACGGCGCCATAAAATGATGTCTAACTCAAAGTGCATTATTGAAACCAAAAGCTTTTAATATGACTTTTATTGTATGCGTTATTACAGAAATGCAAATTTTGTTAAAGTTTTTTGTATAAAATGTTTATATAATAACACTGCTAACAAAAACTACACTTTAGATCTAATAACCGTTATTACAGTCACAAACTTAATGCAAATGACGCAATTTATATCACAATCTTTAGATAAGCGTGGACAAGTCGACGTGTTATACACTGATTTTAGTAAAGCTTTTGATAAAATTGACCACGGCATTATTTTATCAAAATTAGCTAACTTTGGCTTCACCAACTCTTTACAAAAATTTATGTTATCTTATTTATTGGGTCGCTTACAGTACGTATCATACAACGAACATTTATCAGATGTGTACGTTTCATCTTCAGGGGTGCCACAAGGATCAAATCTTGGTCCATTATTATTTCTTATGTTCATTAATGATTTACCATGTACATTAAATTGTGAATCTCTCTTATTTGCAGATGATACTAAAATATATAAAGAAGTTTTTGAAATAGATAATTGTTTGTATTTACAAAACCAAATTGATGCTCTAACAAACTGGTGTGAGTGCAACAGATTAGAATTAAATATTTCTAAATGTAAAATTGTCACTTATACGTTACGGAAAAATCCAATTATTTTTAATTATACCATACATAATAAATCTGTGGAACGTACTTGCTCAATTAAAGATCTCGGTGTTATATTTGATAGCAAATTGTGCTTTACTGAACATATAAAATACATTGTATCAACATCTCGAAAAATGTGTGGCTTTTTAATGAGAAACTGCAAATCTTTTAAAAATGTCAATGCTTTAAAAACACTGTATTTTGCACTAGTGCGTTCTAAAATAGAATACTGCATTGTTATATGGTATCCATTTTATAATAATCATAAGTCAGAACTAGAAGCAGTGCAGCGAAAATTTCTCAAGTATATTAAATTTAAAGAAACCGGCACTTATCCAGTTAGACATTGTGACCATGGCTCATTACTTGAATCACTTGCTATTGACTCAATTGAATGTAGATCAGTAATATGTGAAATAGCATTCTTGCATAAACTATTAAACAATAATATTAATTCTCCTTACTTGTTGAGTTTGCTAGGTTTTAGAGTTGCGCCGTTTCGTACTCGACAAGCAGATTTTTTTCAAATTTCTCAGTGTCGCACTAATGTCTATACTAACTCACCTATTAATAGAATTTGTCGTCATTTTAATAATATTGTAAACGTAGATTTAGACCTATTTTACCACAGTTTACCTGCGCTTTTAGAAGCTGTTCGTATATATTTTAGAGTAGCGACAATAAGTTAAGAGATTTTTTTTAATGTGTAAAATTATGTATTTAGTTTAGTAGTAATATGTAGTATAGTTATAGGGATATGTTATTAATGTTATTTATGTTATGTTGTCCTGTTATTGGATGTAATTCTGTTGGGCAATAAATATATTATTATTATTATTATTAAGATATAGAAGCAATGCAAAAACTGGCAAACAAATTACCTTATTAATTAAATAGATTATAAAAGTAAAAAGCACAAACTGTAGATCTCACAAAATTATTCATACTACAGTAAAAACTAAATAACAACTTTATTTTTCTTTATCTAGATTTTTGCTTTTCATTTGACCAAAAAGTTTCCAGAACATTATATTTTTTAGTAGTCTGCCTTCCTCCATTTTCTAGACTTGACCAAATCATCTCAATAGCTTTAATCTTACATCCTCTGTAATTGTTTTTTCTCTTGTACTGGCGTAATTTATTTTATTTTATTTATTTCTCTCCGCCAAAAATCTATTTTAGTAACTTCTAGAACTTTTCCAAGCCGTATGTAGTTATGCTTTTAACAATGGTGTTACTTATTTGAGTTTTTACTTCTTTTAAAATGTTCTGGTCCCAGAAAACAAACTTGAGCAGTGCTATTGCCCGCTTACTCTGTGTATTTCTCTCTTCGATTTTTGGCTCAAATCTTTTGCCATTGCTAATTTTAATAACCAAATATTTATATTTTTTACATCTTTTTTTTTGCTGTACTCCTCCTATGCACACATATAAGGATTTTTATTTATTCATTTCCAACCTCCATAAGTAGTGTTTATAATCAGCTTTCTTACCTGCTGCGAGTGTATCTTAAGAAATGTTGGAAATATGAAGTACCATTACCTCATCCTTTTACTTTTTTGAAATCATTTTGTTACTTGGCTAACAATTTTTATTTATGATATGTTTTTTTTTGTAGACGTTTTTTATGGTTAACGTTAATGTTAGTTGATTCCAATTTTTTTTACAGTTTTGCAAGGGGGACACTACCGTAGCTTTTACTAAGGTCTACAAAGAGCAGCTGTACTTTTTGAGATAGTGGTATTTTCTTTTTCATTACTAGTGTAATATAAAATAGATTGTCAATTGGTAACCTGCAAGTACAAAACCCTGTTTGCTCTTCTTTTTTGGTGTCTTTGTACTCATCTTCTAGTTTTTCTTTGATTATTCTGCCATATACTTTACTGATACTGGATATTTTGCGATATTTGTTACATTTACTTTTGTCGCTTACTTTTGTTACTTATATATGCCACTTTACAATCATTTGAATTTTTTTATCCATTCAGGCATTTTTAGAATACTTTTCTCAGCTGTTCGAAAAGCATTACCTTTTTTTAGTAGTTTAAATTTATATTGCATAAAATTCAATTGTTGTACTAATCAGGACTACTCAGTGTTTACGTAGGTAAGTTTTTGAGACCAAAATTGTATCCTAGAAAACTATTAGTGATAACGCTGATGGAACCGTAGATTATTTTAAAGACAAATAAAGACCGGCTAAACGAGACAATTTTGGATATAACTAAGTCGGCTTAGATCGACCTATTTTGACGTCAGGAGTCTGTCGTCAAACGTTGTACACGTATTTTCCGGACACCCTGTATATTAATACAATAAAATAATAAATGTCGAAGTTTTTTTAAAATGTGCTAGGGCCAAACCTGCGACAAATTATGTGCCAAAATTTTAGTTAGGCGTTTCACCCAACTAAACTACTAAAAAACTATAACAACAACACCGTTAGCAATAAAAGCATGCATTCAAATGTTCAGTTTACTAAAGTAAATTACAAATGTAGTCTGATTGAACAGTACCTGATAAACAAAAGGTAAAAAAAATAAAATTAATCAAAGCTTAATAACCTATTTTGGCAACCGGCAAGTATAGTGAAACTAATCTATCTCTTTGTGGTTGGTTGTTATATAAAGGTACAGCACATAACTAAAATTGTACATAAATATCATAACACCTAACTTAAAAATTTGTTGATTTTTGATAAAAAATAGATTCTCGACTTACATCTAACCACAAACCTAAAAATGATTTAATTTTTTGCTTTTTGATTAACAGTTTTTTAATCTTTTCACATTACAAGTTATATTACGCTGGTAATTTGTTGTTTTGCATAAATAAATTGTTAAATCATAGCACACACAATTCCTAAATATGTTGCACACCTTTTATTTATTGTTTTGCGACGGTAAGTTGTGTCATAGTACAATTATAACCCTATCTACGTTCTGAGTCTGCATACTAGTGCTGATGTTCATGTTTAACAAATAAGCTTTTGGTGGTTTTATCGTCTAAGTAATCTTTCACTAGACTTGGCTTGTACACTTGCTCACGCTTCTTACACTTTTACAAAAACTACCTTTGCTAATACATTAAAAAAAACGAACGCAGACAAGATATAGGTGATGACTAATCAACTATAAATACATGAGCCAAAGCATAAAGCCAAATAATAAAAACCGAGAAGCAATAATTTTTTACTCTGAGAAAAAAAAAGATCCCACAACATTTAAAAATAAAGGTGTATAACGCATACGTTGTACCATATGGTGCACAAACATCGATTATTACCAAATGTATGGGCAAGCACAGAGAGCAATGGAAAGCCTTACGCTTAACATTCATCTTACTTAAAAATTAATAAAATTTTTATTAATTAGAAGTTTGAACTGAAATGTCTTATTGTGAAATAGATAACAAGATGACAAGCTTTTGAGTGCCAATCAAGGTTATAATTAAAGATGTAGCTTGTAAAGAACATGAATTTAAAAACCATGACTCTTTCCATGCCAATAAGTTTGGCAACTAGTATTTTTCTTATTGACCAAAAACATTATGCCTACTTTTACATTATAATGTTGATATGTGCAGAATTCACAATTTCTAAGCAAATGTTCTTAACGTTCTGTTTTAAATTCTATACCAAATTAGTAAAATAGATTTAGTACAGTACGACAGTTGAAGAATTTTAGTATCTTCTCCTCAGTAAGAGTCTGAAACGCATTTCAAAATAATAATTCCTTGTGCACAGAACTGTTAGTTATTATTGACATGGTTAATATATAATAATTAAACTAAGAAATTGTTTAAAAACGACTTAAGAACAAACTTAAACAAAGAATTTTAATTTTTTGCTAGCAAAGCAAGACACGGTTTTGGAGAACACTGTATTAATGTTTTGGATTAGAAAATAGACGCGTAAATAGAATTATGTTTTGTTAAGTATTGAAAAGTAGGTAAGAGGTGGCGGCAAGAAACACCAAAATAAGTCCGGAACAAATCTCAACCTCTCCTGTACGCGGTCCCAGCTGCTAGATAACAAACGAGGCTCTGGCAACCAAATCATGAATGTATAACTATTAAAAAAGGAGAATTGAGGAAATGTAATTCTACAGAGCAGCGTCTGACCTAGGGTGGGCGGCTACCAACTTATAAGCTTTAAAGCAGATAAAACGGAAACATCACTAGGAAAATTTGGTTCAAATGGCAGAAAAAATCGAGGTTAAACGCTGCTGAGTTTCTTGCTGCAGAATAATCTGTACCAAATGAATAGCTCCTTCTTCAAAAAGCCTTACAAAAGATAGACATGAAAATGCTCAGTTGACCACACCCACAACAAAATAGACTTCATAATAAACAACAAAAACCATATAATTAAAGACGTAACAGTACTAAATAAGTTTACAACCGGAAGTGATCACAGAATGGTAAAAGCTAATATTAGAACCAATATAGATAAAGAATTATACCAATCGGTAAAGAAAAAGAAAACGATCAAACATCCCAGGACAAGCCCAGTCGATGTAACAAAATTCCAGCAATGCATTACTGGATGCTTAGAAAATTCTGATGTAAAATGCTCATTGACCAAAAACAAAAAAGAAAGAAAAGATTAGCCAGACAACATTACGGTTAATGCAAGAAAAAAAGATAAGAGAAGCAACAAACTCACTAGTAGTCAATATTTGAAAGAAATAAATAAGCAGATTTTGAAAGCCATAAGACGAGATATCAGAACATATAACTATGAAAGGAAAACTCAACCAAACCATAGAAGACAATAACAGCATGAAAGTATTGCAAAAAAAACTAGGTAATAGAAAATGCAAGATAACCAAAGTTAAAAATTAACAGGGAAACAGAATCAAACAGAACAAAAATACTGAACATCGTCAAGAAATTTTACCAACAGCTATATAAAAGCCAGCATCAGGACCTGGACCCGACATCTGATCCAGATACAATTACAGCAAGCAAGAACATTATAAATCAAGGATCCTAGGAACTACCTGATATTACAGAAGAGGAAATTGAATTAGCTCTAAGAAAACCAAAAAACAATAAAACACCCGGCAAAGACAACATGATTGCAGACACAATCAAGATTGGGGGTTCCAGCTTGCTGAGAAAAATAAGGGTTCTATTTAATCTATGCTTACACAATGGCACTATACCAGGCAAATGATTAAATGCAACCCTAATCTTGCTCAACAAAAAAGGTCATCTATATAAACTACTTACAAGAGTAATAACCTCTAGACTAGAGAACAAACCAGATTTTTACCAACCATTGAAACAAACAAATTTTCGTGCTGGGTTTGGAGCCAATGATCACTTACTTGCAAAGCATCAAAACACTCATAGAAAAATCAATTGAATACACCATACCAATCGTTCTCACGTTTATTGATTTTCATAAGACCTTCGACACGGTTGACTTAAATGAAGTTTTAGCGTCATTAATAAAATGCCGGATTGACTATCGGTACACAAAGCTTATTTACAACATCTACAAAAGCGCAACTATAATAACAAAACTGCACGACAACACAAGCCATATCCCAATCGGCAGAGGTGTACGGCAAGGTGACACAATATCATAGAAACTATTTATTGCCGTTTTAGAGCATGCATTCAAAAAGCTAAATTGAGAAAACAGAGGCTTAAATATAGATGGCAAAAACTTTACCAACCTACGCTTCGCAGACAACATCGTCATATCATTCAACAATTTATTAAACGCAAAACTTATTCTGAAAAAACTAAAGAATTCTGTGCCCAAGTTGGTTTGAAAATGAACCTGTCAAAAACAAAATTCATGACAAATTTAGTACTCACTGAGAACATCAAAATTGGTAACCACAAAGTAGAGCTAGTAAAAAAATATACATATCTTGGTCATGAAGTAAAAATCTTGAGAGTAAACCAAACATGCAAGATAAACAGAAAAATCATTCTCTCTTGGGCAGCATATGAAAATCTGAGAGAAGTGTTTAAAATCGAACTACCAACATGCCTAAAATGTAAAGTCTTTGATCAATGTGTTTTGCCCGTCACGACCTACAGAATTGAAGCATAAAATAACCCAACGCAAATTAGAGCGGTCAATGCTAGGGATATCACTGAGAGATCATATTAGAAACAAAAACATACGCGGAAGAACTGGCATCACGGATGTCATCAAACGAATAACTAGACTGAAGTGGAATTGGGCTGCCTATGTCCGACAGTAGACGTTAAAGTATTAAAAAAAATTTGTTGGCCTTTCAACATCAACAATTGTTTTATGTACCAAAAACGCATTAAACATGGGTCATAATGGCACAAGAAATTTTTGAATCATAAAGTATGAAACGTTATCAAATCCAAAAATTTTTATACTTTTTCTTCTTTGTGTACCGTCTCTATTAATAGAGGTTGGCCACAATATTGACACATTCTTCACGGTTTGTAGCCCCGGAAAAAAAGTGTGGACATCTAAACTAGTCCAGTTTTGTATTCCTGAACCATGACATTTTTTTTCTCACTGAGCCACGTTTTCCTTTTATTGTGCTCTCTATAACAAGCTTTAGGAATTGGTATTTCTCATTTCTGTGTATATGTCCAAAGTAGGCTGTCTTTATTTTTTTAAATATTGACGTGGAGCTCTTTTTGTCTGCCTACCTTCTAAGAATGTTGTTGTTTGTTACACCGTACAGAGTACCTTCAGCATTCTACAAAATGTCCAGATCTTAAAAGACTCCAGCCAATTTATTGTTGCAGCCTTTAGTGTTCAGTTTTCAACTCCATATAATAATATGGAGTATACGTAACATTTGACAAATCTCATAGTAAGTTTCTCATATTAATGAAACTTGCATTCGATTGTTCAATCCGGCTGCAGATTTTCTTGTCTGGTTCTAGGTATTAAAATTCCCATATATGGTAATATTTGTCCTAAAGTTTAATGTTCCGCTCGTTACCATTACTTTGGTTTTTCTGGTGTTGTTGTTTTCTTTAGTCCCAGTCGGTCATTTTCTGCGGCAACTTTATTGATCAGTTTTTGTAGTGCTTTAGGGTCCTCTGCAATTAGTAGTGTGTCATCCGCATAACGTAAGTTGTTAATCACTCGGCCATTGGTTTTTATTTCTTCCGTCTTGTTAGTCAGTGCGCAATTCAAGATTAGTTCCGAGTATATGTTAAAGAGTAGTGGTGACCACAGCCCAGCCTTACACTTTTTTCAATTGAAATTTTACTTGTTGTTGATATTATTTTACCTGCACGAAGGCGGTTTGTTTCATGTATAAATTCAGAATAATAAGTAAGTAATATGTCGATGTATTAATTTTATGTGTCTTACACGGTAAAAGACCTTTTCATAGTCAATAAAGCTTTCTTACTAGCTAAGGTTAATTAAGTTTGTATTGGTAATTGCTAATTATAAATTATTGGTTTTATCACCAACAAATGCTGAACAAAAAGGAAAGCAGATTTGATAGAAATTCTATTGCTCACAGTATATTTTTAATTGGCGATTAAAGCCTTCTTGGTTCAACATAAAAATGAAATCCGCAATTTTTTTTTCTTGTGCAAAATGTGTTTTTTTTGTTTCTGCCATAGTCTTTCTTGCCGCTGCCAAATGACAGAGTCTACCAGTATTACAAAAAATAGTCAGAAAATGTTTTCTTTGGTTAACTGGTTCTGAGCAATATTTGTCTCATCATGAACAATGATGATATAAGAGAATTGGGAAGAAAGTTATTAGCCATTGAATTCTACTTCAATTTTTTTCTACTCTCACAATGTATGCCCAAAACCAGCTACTATATCCTGCCTCCAAACTTAAAAAAATGTCTCATAGTATATAGACCTAATAGTTAACTAGGTTGAATAATTAAACATTTTTTTGCTGAACTAATACTTATTTGTTCTCGTTCTTATATACCAAAAACTCACTTAACATTAATTTCAACTATGCAACATTTCAACTTTTTTTTTGTAAAAATCATTTCAAATATTTCTCCTGTTTGTCTTATGTTATGCACAAACTTTTCTTTTTCAACAAAACAACTAGAATTACCTTGCTAAACATGCATATTTTAGAAGCAACAATAAAATTTGACAAATAATTTTCTACATACTTTCCTAATTACTTGTACCAATTATTCCAAATTTATCGTTGTATTAATTGTAAATAATATTTTATTTATAATCGATAAAAAAGTTGACTGAATAACTTGACATCTGTTATAAATTAGATTATAAAGGTAATTTTTTAGAGGCGGAGAAATTTAAATTGAATTAAAACACAGAAAAATGTTTTTAATATCCATGAAATTGGCAATAATGAGTCAAATGTTGGCTTCCAAGAGCTCAATTGTTTCTGGTTTGTTGGTGTAGACATGGAACTATACATATTTCCAGAGAAAACAACCGAATGGCATCAAATCGCACAAACTAGGTGGCCAGTTAACAGGTCCATTTCGAGAAATTAATCGTTTGTGAAATATTTTTTTCAGTAAATTAATTGTATTGCGCGCGGTGTAGCATGTGGCGCAGTTGTGCTGAAACCACATACCTGTAACATTAATGCTGTCCAATTGAGGCACAAAAAAGTTGGCGTCTCTGTACCGTTCTTTGTTGACTGTAACGTTTTGACCATCACCATTTTAGAAGACATTTGGACCAATGATTCCACCGGCTCACAAAGCGCATTAAACAGTAGTTTTTTCTGAATGTAATAATGTTACAACAGTGGCTTGTGGATTATTATCGCTCCAAATGCAACAATTTTGTTTGTTGAGGTAGCCATTTAAATAAAAGTGTGCTTTATCATTGAACAAAATCGCGTGACTTCATTCGTATACAAGTTTAAACTTGTTAGCTCGTAAACCAAGATCTTTTTGCAAATTTTGTTATATAAGTGGATAGACAAAAGTTTAATTTTTGAGCACGATAACGAATTGACACATTTGGATCATCATTATCACTATGCTGCTTACTATTAATTGGTTCTTGTGTGCGCAGTGTACAACGTCGTACTAGATGCTTATTATCGTTTAAATTGAACGTATTGCGAAAACGATGCACAGTTTCTCGAATTAATCGCTTTGATGCACGATTATGAACAAAATACAATGCACGTAATGCCCGATGAGTTTCTCAAACTGAACCATGTCAAAATTTGAACAATTTGCAAACGTTGCTCTGGCGTGAGTTTATTTATGATAAATTGCCAATTTAAAGTTTGCCGCCACTAAAAAAAACACCCTTTATATTAAGCTGTTATTTTGTCACTTGAGATATCAGTAAATATTTATTTTTACTAAAAAAATATTGCAAAAAGACTATATTTGTATTTAATATTATTACTAATTAGTTATTAGTGGAACTCATTATTAGTACAACTATTGATTTCATAGTTAAATTTAATATAACATTTTCAATTCAATCAAAATTGAAACAGCAGTTATTGGTTCCTGTATTGCAATTAAAATAAATATTTCATAGTTTCCATTAACCAGAAACCATATTTTATAAACATTGACATGCTTTTATATTCTGCTGGAAAGGTATTATACGTTATATAAAAGAACATACTTTTGCTTTAAACTTTTTCTAAATTAAAATAAACTATTCTATGCCAACATATCTAATTGAAAGTATATCTTTCTTTAATATTAATTGATAATGATTTCTTTCTATTCGTTTATATATACGAGATATATTTAATTTAATTATTTCTTCGTTGTGTAATGTATAAAATAAATTACATTTTGATTAACTTAAATTAAGAAAGGCATTAGATACAGAGATGGTAAGGCATTACCTTTCTAAATGATTATATGAAGCGCATCTGATGTGAATGGGACATTCTAACAACCTTTTGGCTACATTTCACTGAATTATTGAAATATATTAGATTAATATGTTGTAATACCGATATTCTTGATTGCGAACAATTATGATTTACTGGATTAGATTATTTAAAGCAGCTCGTTAGTACGTCTTGTAGCACATTTATTTTATTACATATTGTCTTCAGGCTGAATTGTAAATGCTGTAGAATTTTATATAAACTTGTATCAGATATTATAACAATTAAAAGTGGTCAGCAACTTGATATGCATCTAATTTATAGAAACTACCAATCAGTTAACTAAGCTTCATTTGTATATATTGTAATAAAATTGACTCATTTAGCCGCAAAGTATAATGTGTTTTATAATAGTCTATAAATATAATTTTATATTAATACAATCTAATTTGCAATGTAATTAAACATATTTACAAGCAAACTTCCCGATGGCAGCGGTTTTATTTAGTTGTAAATTGCATCGTTACATTTCCTCGAGGAATTTTCTTCAGACGGAATCGTATTACGATTCTAAACTCGAGTTTTATTACAATCAATAAACTTCATAGTTATCAGTCTGTATATCTTGGCTAAGAAGTATTAAAGGTACTATTTTATATATGTTCTATAAGGTGTAATATTATCCAAGTGTTTCATTAAACTTTGTGATGATATCAGCGGAAATGTGCAAAGTTTTGGGCTAGCGAGGTTGCATGTATCAATCCCAATATATGGTGTCATGTCCCCCTAAATTGAGAAAGTTACGGGTTATCTGTTATGATTTTCACGGATATTTCTGATAGACTTAATGCCATTAGCTGTCTACATCATGCCACATAAAGTATATAGCGTGAAAATTATTGGTTCCATTAATATTAAATTAGTACATGCTTACATTGTATCCATTAATGTATGCTGATTTGTCAATCTTATTAAGGAATAACCGGTGTCTAGACAGTTTTTCAACTAATATAAACACGCACAGAACATTAAATTTTTGACAGAAATCAATAAAATTGCTAAAAAGTTTTTATTGATCATAAATACTTAGTGTCTAATTAAAGCTCATTTCACTTCGCATTAATTTATATTTATAAAATATGAACGCAGAACAATTAAAATTGACTGAAAGCTTGAAACACTCAAGGGTTTTCAAGCTTATAATTATGAGGGAGTTGGGTAGCTTTATTATTATTTGTACATCCTCTTTTGTTGAATAATTTATTGTTCATAATAATTACATCTAAATTGGAGTATAATTATATAGATCACTACATTAATTAATAGTGTTTATTATATTTTTTAGTTAAATTTAAATTTATTTGAAATTATTTCAAGATATATTTAGTAGTGGGATAGATGTAAAAATGTCTCCTTAGTTTTCATTGCTTCCCCTTTAGTCTTCAAAACTTTGAAATAAACTGCAATTAATTTGTAAAATAGAAACAGAATGTTTTAAAAATTGAGAGTCAAATTTATTTCTTTCGATTTCCGAAATATACCACAAGCTACTGATCAAACATCATTCATCAACATCTTGAATATAGGAAACGTCATATCCTCTTTTTAACGGAAACCAAAGTAAACATTTAAGATCCAGATCGCTTTAATCTTGTAGATTCCGATTATTATCTTGAACATTAATTTGCTGACCAACAGGATATTTGTGCCTACATCCACAAACAACAAGCATATTCTAGACTGACAACGTACAAAATTTAAGGCATTGGTTATAATAGCATCTTCCCAATAAAACTATTTTTGTAATTGTAATATACCGTTCTCCAAATAAGGCATCTCCAAACTATTTTGATAACCTTTCTGAAAGTATTGACAAGCTTCATCAAAGTAATCATAGAAAAGCTGAAATAATTTTGTTAGGTTTTAATGTACGTAATACTGAATGGTTAAGCCACTCAACTACTACAACACTTTTCAAATAACTATGATTTTTGCTGCTTCTCATAATCTTACTTAACTAATTCAGCAACTCACATATTTTTTTTGTGACTTCTTGGTGAACCAAGATTATTAGATTTATATCTTTTAACTATTCCAGAGATTATAACAACTAATGTTGAGGCTGTTAAAAAAATTCTGATCATTCATTTATTACTTTTGTTGTTAAAACTTCTCTTCTTGTTTCTACAAAACCTAAACCGCGCCTCATTTATCATTATTCTAAGATAAACATAGTAAAAATTAAAAAAAATCTTAATAATTTTGATTTTGATACTTATTGCTTCTATTCTAATAATCCACATATTGCAGCATAAAATCTTACAAAAACTATTCAAAAAGTCATCGAACAATTTGTTCCGTTCTATGTTATTAAATCATAACAAAAGCACATAAATAATCGTTCCGAACAAACTAAACAAGATTATAAATTAGCTCGTAATTATTGTGACAATTTGATACAATCTGAAAAAATAGGATTGACAGAAACAAAGTTAATAAAATTTCTCATCTTTCCATAAACAACAACAAAAAATTATAAAACAATAATTTCATTGCAAAGTAGTACAAAATCTTAAACATCTCCTCTTCAAAATGATCAAAACAATCTAGTTACTAGTCCAAAAGATAAAGCAGATACTTTTACAATGGCAACGAGTTGTCAAAAAATATTTTCTTAAATTAATATTAAACATTCTCAAATTGTTGGTAAATTGAACATGTTACCTAACCTATACCTAAAAAGGGAGACAAGTCTGATTCTTCAAATTATAGACTAATTGCATTATTGTCCAATTTGTCAATTTTTTTTAAGTATATAATTTTTCATACTTTAAGTTTTAGAACAAAATAACTTCATCTCAGATACTCAATATGAATTTCGATTAAAACGTTCGACAACAGATCTTCTGGCTTATGTTAGTCACAAATAGAATTCTACTTTAGACAAACAAGGAGAAAATTTTGCAGTAGTTCTAGACATTTCCAAACCGTTTGATAATGTACAGCATCCTAATCTTGTAAACAAGCTCCATTGTATAGGTCTTGATAAAAAAACTGTAAATCTCATCAATAGTTTTCTTGATAATAAAAAATTATAGTTAGAATTGATGGTTAATTCTGACCCCAAAATCATAAATGCAGATGTTCCGTAAGGTTCTGCTCTTTTACTAATTTTATTTTTGATTTACATTAACAAACTTCTTCAAATAACCAAAAGTCCTATTCATAGTTTTGCAGGTAATAGCACCTTTCATACTTTATACTTTCCAAAAACTATATCTACAAATACGGCAGAGCGTCTTTAAGTTTTTAGGTTAGAATCTGTAGCATCTTTAAACAAAGATCTCAAAACAATATCTGAATGGCGCACTTCCAACATGGTCAATTTTAACTGTAAAAAAAACCAACTTTTTACTGTTTCAAAATTTAAATCCGAAGTATCATTAATACCAAATATTAAACTAAACATTAAATTCATATCTAATTCTTCTTCAATTTGTCTTCTAGGTATTACATTCTCACATAATCTTCTCTGGAACAACAATGTTGTTGACATAGCTTTGAAAGTATCTAGAAAACTAGGATTTTTCGATAGATATAAAAAGTTTTTTACGTCTGTTCAACTTTTTCATATACATTAATGAATGAATGAACAAACTTCTAGGGTGGGTAAGGGGGATCATTTAAGACACTTTTTATTTATAAACTCATAGACAACCATGTTCATCCTAGAAGCTGCACGCCAAATCTTTTTTTTTTTATTCAATATTCAAAATATCTCTCTTAACAACCTAAATTAAAAAAAATAGAACATTGTGCATCTTTTTTTAACAGCATATCTGGATCTATCTCTAACCATGCATCTTCTCAGCATATTTTCATAAACCCTCTTGAAATTTCCAGGCGTTTCTTAAATTTCCTGCTCAGCTGACATAATATGCGCTAACACATCTTCTTCAGATTTGATTTGATCTCGTACACCAGACTTTTCATGTAACCCTATAAAAATAAATCTAAGGGCGTTAGGTCTAGAGATCGTGGCGACCAGGTTACTGGTCCCTTTTGCCTAATCCATCTATCCCCAAACTGTTTGTTGAAGTAGTCCCAAACAGCAAGCAAAAAATGTGGCGGCGCACCGTCATGCTGCAACCACATCTGTCGGCAAACTCCCATTGGTACTTCCTCCAACAATTCTGGCAAAACTTCTTCTAAAAAGATTTTGTAAATGGGACCGGTGAGGCAAGGTGGAAGAAGGTATGGCCCAATCAAACGACTGTCAACAATGCCTGTTAAATGTTGCTTTATCAGTAAAAAAACAAACAGTGGAAATTGAAACTGTAAGGAACAGCAATTTACAAACCAACGAGTAAAGTTAATACGTGGTAGAAAATGAATTGGATTTACTTGAACTTTTTGAAGATGATAGGGGTGGAGTTAATGTTCTTTCAAAACTTGCCAAACACTTACATGATCAGCACCAATGTCACGTGCAATGCTTCGAGTGCAGCAGGATGGGTTCTGCTCTACCTTATGAAGCACATCTTCTTCAAATCGTAAGGTTCAACAATGTCTTGCAACTCCGCAATGTACCTTATTGACTGCAAAAGTTCTTGTATCTTGCAATTGCTGATAAACTTTTGCAAACAATCTATTGAAAGATATTGGACAATTTGGAAATCGGGATGTATACGTGTCGCAAGTCTACCATTACAATGTGCTTCGCCGTAAACTAACATCATATTAGCATAATCTTGAAAAATATGCTGATTCATGATTTAAGTAACAAGTAACACAAATTTAACTACAGGGTGTCCTGTGACTCGACGCGCATAGCTTAATAGCTTATTCCTTGAACAATTTTAAGTGAAAAATGCCTTATGCACTTTTATTCAAAACTCAATAGTTATAGAGTTATGGGCAATATTAAATTCAAGTGAGCGTGAAGATAAAGTAAAGGCCATATTGAATAAAATAATGTAAAGTTTTATTATTTAACTTTTTTTTTATTTTTAACAAATACTTTATTAAAGTTTTTGTTCAAAATGTCCTCCCACTACCTCACAACACATTCTTGCTCTTGTAACAATTAAAAACGTAATTCTTTGAATACTATCTGGATTTTTCGTATGAATGCAGCTGCTGAATATTTTGAATTAGTTCATCTCTGGTTTGTGGTTTATTAGAATACACCAAACTTTTCATGTGTGTGATAATAGTCAACAGGCGCTAGGTCTGGTGACCTAGCATGCCAGGAAACTGGACTTCCTTTTCTAGTCCACCGGTTAGCAAAGATGTTATTTAGATATACCAAAATGTGGAGGTGCGCCATCCTGCTAAATCCACATATTAACTCTATTGTGAAGTGGTACATCCTCCAATAATTCTGGCATCTCGTTTTGTAAAAAATTTACATAACGTGCAGATGTTTAATGTTCTTCAAATATAAATGGCCTAATAAAACGGCTATTAAAGACACCAAACCAAACATTCACTGAAAAGCGATGTTGAAAATGCGGTTCCGTAATTTTAAATGGGTTTTCAATTGCCAATGATTTTGAATTCATTGTATTTGTGATTCCATCTCTTGTAAACGTCCGTAAACAGAATTTGTCCGCATAATTGTTGGTGTTCAATCAACCAACGACAAAAGATAATACGCGCTGCGTAGTCTACTGGTTGTAATTTTTAAACAGATGTTATGTGATAGTGGTACAAACCAATTTTTTTTAATATTCTACGTACACTAATGGAAGGACTATGTTTGATTATGTTAAGAATAGCTTCCTCTTTAGCAAGTTCTTAGCGTACGGGACGTTCTGCAGTAGCTTTCGGAACACTATCTTTTACTGTCAAATGACGATGCACATTAATGAATTATGTGTTCTTCGACCAGGAAACCTTTTTTGATATTCCAACACCAACTCTCTTGCATTTCCATTGCAGTATCCATAAATAAAGTAAAGAAAACGTAGCCATACTAAGTTAAACTTAAAATGACAACGTCAAATTGTCATCATCAAAACACTTGACAAAAGAGTATAACATATTTATCACGTCACGCTCATTTGAATTTATTATTGCCCATAACTCTATAACAATTGAGTTTTGAATAAAAATGCATAAGGCATTTTTGACTTAAAATTGTCCAAGGAATAAGCTAATAAGCTATGCGCATTAAGACACGAGACACCCTGTATTTCATACGTCAAAATCATAAGCAATTTAAGACATGAATCATGCCAACTTAAAAAAAAGTTTTTGACGTGCAGCTTCTAAAATGAACATGGTTGCCTATGAGTTTATAAATAAAAAGTTTCTCAAATAAACCTCCCTACCCATCTTAGAAATCTGTATGTAAAACTTATATTTGTCCTTGTATTGATTTTGTTCCCAAGTATGGAAAGGAGCATCGGAAACTACACTATCTCTTCTAAACTCTATTCAGAAACAAACTATTCATATCATTGCTAATCTAAATTTCCCAGGATATGCTTAAATAAGCTATGGCTGATTTTGTCCGTTGCTTGAAATAGTACGTGGATAACTAAAAGGTCATTAAACACACACAATATTTAGAAAGCAACATTTTTATGTTTATTTTTTATTATACATATTTTTAGTACGTTAAGTATACAAACTCTCATTGTAGTTAAATAACTCTTAAAAAAACAAAAATTTTCAAAACAATAAATAACAGTGACGGCAGTATTCATCTAGAAAGTCAAAACTAGAGACAAGAAATTGTTGCAAAGTTGATGATAATTTGGGTTTCGAAAAATGTACTGATGAAACTATAAACGAAATAGTAAAAGAGCTTAAAAAATCAAGGCAAAATGTTTTATTGCCATAGCGCTGGAAGCAAAAAACTCCGCAACGTAAAGCAAAATTAAAAAAAATCTTGCAATATTTGGTAAATATAATGAAGAACTATTTTAAAACCGCATAATAACAGAGAACAGGAAAAAACATTACTATTACTTACGCCGATAATTTTGTTATATAGTAAAATCCGCAAAAATGCAGCAAACTAGAGCTAAACAAACAACAAAATAACAATCTAATTCTAGCAGAGAACAAAAGAAAAACCTGCATCAAATGAAACGTATTTTTAATAGAATGTAATTCTACTGAACATGAAACTCACCTTTGGAGAACGCATTAAACAGTCTGTGAATGCAAAAAAAACTTACAATCTTGACAAAGATCTTACCCACTGTAGGAGGTCACAACAGTAAAAGAAAACCGATACGTGAAGTAGTACAATCAGTCTTGCTGTACAGCACCGGTATAAAACACAGCAATGAGATGGAAAAAGTTATTTTAAAATCTTTACAGCGGCAGTTCAGGTTATTACAAAAATTCCTTCAATCAACCTGCAGATAGAGAAAAACTACTAGTTATATAATATCGTCCATAAAATAATAATGAAGAGCAAAGAAAGGAAGATCATTCTACTAAACTGGTACCAAAAAAAGAGCAAAAACATATCTGGAGGTAGTTTGGATTTTATCGGAAACTTAATACTTATCTCTAAAATGTCCTCACAGGAGAACCTAACCTATCCTAACCCATTTATTGTGTTATGACTCCTACACAAAAAAAACTAAAATATCAGATACAAAAGAGTGCGGATATTATAGCTATTAAAATGGCCAACACAAAATTTCTGTAATTATGTTCAAAAGGTTAAGTGAAAGACCAGCCTTAGGCTGAACTTTGGCATTTTTATTTATTCTAATACAGAGAAATAAAGACGCTATTATTATTATTATTATGACTTTGATGAGTGATTTTTGGTTTGTTTTGTTTGTTACGCTGGTTTTGAAGTATTAATTACTGCATTCCAAATTAGTTTTGAAAATTAATTTTAATAATTAATGATGAATTAACTAACTTATTCAATAAATATTTGTATAAATTCTATCTCATGTTGTAGATCACATTTCCAAGCTAAATTTTTTTGCAATGGCGGCGTTATTTCCGTACCTATTGACGTTAAATGGGCCAATTAAATTAATTGTTATTTTCTTCTAGAGTCGGCTATATAAATGTAGTTGGACAGTCGTAAAAAAATCAGTTAGAAAATCTCATCGGGCATTATGTGCATTGTATAGTGCTTATAATCGTCTATTCGAGAAACTAAGCATCTTTTTCGCAATACGTTTAATGTAAGCAATAATAAGCATCCAGTCCGACGTATTACAGTGCGCACACAAGAAACAATTGATAGTGTGCAGCGTAATGTTAATAATGATCTAAATGTGTCAATTCGTCATCGTGTCCAACAATTAAACGTGTGTCCATCCACTGTATAAAAAAATTTGCAAAAAAATCTTGGTTTACGAGCTCACAAGATTTAACTTTTACAGGAATTGAAGCCACTTCTTCTTCTTCATGTGTCATGCCCTCCAAGGGCGTTGACGACCAATTTCATTATTTGAATTTTATCTGCAGCTTTTCGAAATAGGGATCTTGTACTTTGTCCAAACCATTGGCGAAGGTTCTTGAGCCATGATGTTCTACGGTGGCTTGGACTGCGCGTACCTTGTATTTTACCCTGTATTATTGTCTGCTGTAACTTGTACTTATCATTTTGGATAACATGACCAAGGTATTCCAGTTTTCTTCTCTTTATTGTGTTGAGAACTTCTGTTTGCTTATTGACTCTTTGCAAAACCTCGACGTTAGTAATTTGATCCTCCCAAGAAATTCTCAGCACTCTACGGTAAGTCCACAACTCAAAAGCCTCCACCTTCTTACACATAGCCTCCGTAAGTGTCCAAGCATCGACGCCGCAGTACAGGATACTAAACACATAACACCTTAACAATCTGATTCTGAGGGGGATTTCCAAGTGCCTGTTGTTCAGCACTTTCTTCATTTTGGTGAAAGCTCCTCTTGCCTGTTCGATGCGGCTTCTAATTTCCAATGTCATGTCCCATTTGTCGTTTACGTTACAGCCAAGGTACTTATAGGAGTTGACGCGTTCCACCCCCTCATTTCCCACTCTTAGATTTAGCTGGTTATTTACGCTGGTTTTATTTACGACGAGCCATTTTGTCTTATTAACGTTGAGTTTAAGACCCATGAACAAGCTGTGCTCTGTAACGGATGTCATTAGTTCTTGTAGGTCTTCCATGTTCGTAGCCAATAGAACGGTGTCGTCGGCATACCTCAGGTTATTGATCACTATGCCTCCTACGATTACTCCTATGTTCTTGCCAATCAATGCTTCTCGAAATATTTTTTCTGCATAAAGATTAAAAAGTAATGGCGAGAGAACACAGCCTTGTCGCACCCTTCTTTGAATCACGACCTCTTCTGACAGTTCTTTGTTCACTATCACCGCTGCTGTTTGGTTCCAATACAGGTTGGCTATAATGCGGATATCTTGCCCGTCTAATCCCAATTCTTTAAGTATATCTACTACTTTATTGTGGTTTACGGTGTCAAATGCTTTTTCATAGTCTAAAAAGCAGGCAAAAACATCCACATTAACATGAAGGCATCGTTGTATCAGAACTTGTACACTGAAAAGTGCCTCTCTTGTGCCGAACCCATTCCGAAAGCCAAACTGGGACTCGCTGATCGACTCTTCACATTTGCGGTAAAAACGATTATGGATGATCTTCAAAAATAGTTTCAATACCTGACTCATGAGACTGATGGTCCTATAATCTTTACATTGTTTCGCATTTGATTTCTTTGGTAAGGTGATGAAAGTTGATTTTAACCAATCTCTTGGTATTTCACCTGTTCTATATATATTATTAAATAGGTCTACTATTATTGAGAGAGAACTATCGTCTTTAAGGATCTTAAAAATTTCTGCGTGTATTTCATCTGGGCCAGGTGCCTTCCCATTCTTTATTCTCGCAATAACATGTTCGACTTCTGATCTTGTTATGTCACTTCCGTCATTTCCGAGTAGTTCGATATTATAGGGTTTATGTCTGTTGTCCTTGAAAAGATTCTTTATGTATCTATTCCACTCTTTTAGTTTATCCTCTGTTGATGTTAATATAGTGTTTTGCTCGTTCATTAGCATTTGGGATCTTATAGGCTTGTGGTTACCAGCGACCTGCTTCACTTTTTTGTGCAAGTTAAAGGAGTCATGCTTTATTTCAAGAGCTTTAATTTCAGCGCATTGCGCAGACAACCACACCTCTTTTGCTGATCTTATTTTCGATCTGATTTCTCGTTGGGTTTCTTTATATCTTAGTACGCATTTGTTTTTGTATGCTCTTCTGGAATCCATTAGTAATAGTATCTCTTCGGTCATCCATGCTTGTTTTTTCGGCCTTTCGCTTGGTCTTAGATACCTTTCTCCTACTTCTATTACTGTGGTTTTCAGCTGTTTCCACGTGTGTTCTATGTCTGCATTTTCTGTTGTATTACTCCATGTTGTTAGTTTCTTGTTTATTCCATTCCTAACTTTTGAGCTTACGATCTGATCTTTTAGCCTTTGTGTGTCTATACGAAGTACTTTTTGCGTTCTAACACATTTTTTTCAGTGTTAAATTTATAGATGCTGTTAGTAGGTTATGATCTGTATGTACATCGGCACCGGGATATGTTTTGGCGTTCTTTATTGCATTTCTGAATCTACTATTAATCATGATAAAATCTATTTGGTTTCTTACACATCTGTCTGCATTAGACGTCCACGTATACAAGCGCCTTGGATGATGTTTGAAAAATGTGTTTGTGATGACGTAGTTTTCATCCAAGCAGAACTGAACCAGCCTGTTTCCGCGGTCGTTTGAGTTTCCCAGTCCGTAAACGCCTACAATACCTTCTCGTCTTCCCTTTCCCACCTTGGCATTAAAATCACCCATAATTATGTTTATTTCATGCGGATTAACTGCATCAGTTGCCTTTTTTAGATCGTTGTAGAACAACTCGATAACATCATCTGGTGCATCTTCTGTGGGTGCATATACTTGAATTATATTGCACGCTATTGGTCTTGTTTCTATTTGCACTATAATGACACGATCAGATATGTTTATGACGTTCTTTACCGCCTTATTTAAAGTTTGACTGACGATTATGCCTACTCCATTCCAATGTTTAAAGTTGTCGTTCCCGGAATAGTAGATAGTGTATCCCTCGACTTGACATTCGCCAGACCCTCTCCATTGCATCTCACTTACTCCGAGGATGTCTATTTTTAGTCTGTTTATTTCCCTTAATAGGTTTTGAGTTTTTCCACTTTCGAACAAGCTACGCACATTCCAGGTACCGATACTTTTATTTGTTGACATTTTCCTGATTTCTGGAGTTTTTGCTTTGTGTGTATTACACTTGCCATGTAAGGATTTCGCCGGATGACGACCCGAGAGGCCTTACACTTTTCTTCTTTTGCGATGTTTCCTCTCTTGCCGGATCTTGGACTCCGAGATCCATGATCAGTACGGTTTTCTGTTACTATTGTATTCATGTGATTGGTTCTACTAGGAATATTCCGAAGGTTCTTTAATATGGTGGTTTTCCGTTGCTTACCATATCCTCGTGCCGTTGATCTGTTTAGATTCATCCGCCTTTAGGAACCTTTTCTTGTCCCAAGAACACGGGGGTACCCTTACTCTTGCCAGCTCCTCCACCCGTAGCTGTTGGCTAGCAAGAGATTATCTGCTTATTTCGGCAGATATTCGGTCGACAGAGCCTCGTTGGTTTTCTAGCAGGGTGCACCGCGTGCAGGTGAGGTTGTCATTTGGGTAGCCTTTTGTCACCACCCCTTGCACCCCACACGATCATCTTTTGCGCTTTACATTTGGTAAATAGCACGAAGAAAACATTGCTATTAATCCACGAATCCACATTTATTTGAAAATTTTGTGCAGTGATGAAGCACACTTTTGGTTAAATGGCTATGTCAAAATTGTCGCATACCGTTGTGCGCTTTATGAGCCGGTGGAATCAATGAAAAAAAATGATTGTGTGCCTCAATTAAACAACATTAATGTTGCAGACATGTGGTTTCAGCAGGACGGCTATACATGCCACACGCGCAATACAATTAATTTACTGAAAAGAACATTTCACAAATGACGCCATTAGATTATTTTTTCTGAGGATATGTAGTAAGTCCCATGTCTACACCAATAAATCAAAAAACAATTGAGCACTTGGAAGCCAACATTCGACGCATTATTGCCGAAATACAGCCTGAATAACTGTGTGTAAAAATTAGGGCAGAATGGAAGGGTGTTTTTGAAATGCAAAGAGAAAGGATAAAAGTTATCTGTTAATATCGTGCAGCTGCGCTTTTGGTAATGCTTTAATATTAGTTGCAGAATTTTAGAACGACGGCATCGGTAATTAATCCAAAACCTCAAAGTCGATTCCAAAGCCCAGAATGCTCTGCCCAAAAATAAGTTGCAACACTTTGAATGAATAGTCAAACATTTTGCAAAATTTTACATCAAAATCTTCTTTCATCCCTATAAACTGTGTGTCCAGCAATTAAATAAAAGAGATTATCTATGTATATAAAGCATAGAAAAACCACACGTTTGATGCACTTTGAGCCGTCTTGAAGTGATTTCAAATTATTTTTTTGCAGATGAATGATAGACAATTGTAACTGTAAGCTTCGAGGAATATGTTTTCATGTTAAAAAAATGTTTAATCTCAAAACTGCAACGACGAAGAATTAAAACAAAAACCAACAAAATAATGCCACAACACAATCAGCCAGAGCCTCAATGAAAGTTGTGTGTCGCATCTTCCCATGACACGTAATCTTCCGTTTAATTAAAGTCTATGTCAACAAACCTCGAAACTTAAGACAGAACAGAAGTTAGGGCAGTTAACATCAACCTGTAATAAAGAGTGATGCAAAACTTTGAGGAACGACTATAGCAGTGCATTACAGAAAACGGACGTTATCTATTTCATTTTCAAAACATAATTTCATAATTTTATTCTTAAATGGTATAATAAAAGCTTTAATTTTTTGTAAATATTTTTTTAAGTTTAAAAACAGTCGAGTTGTTCTTATTTTAAAAACCCCTTTCCAATTAGCGTCACCTTGTATATGGTGTTTTGTCATTTCTTTAGGTAGTGAGAATTACTACTAAATGATATATTTTAATTTTTTTTGTATTAATGCCATGCTTGAGTTTTCACGCTAGACAACTGTGTTTTGTCATATGCCAAGTGTATAAACTTTGTGGGTTGTTAAGGTGATCAGGTTTTGGTGGATTTAAAAAAATAATTCTATACTTCTAGGACACTTTGAAAAACATCTTCTAGGTTTTGAATTCTAAATTAAAAATTGGAGGGTAAACCAAAGTCTACTGCACGTAGGCCTCATTAGGCCCTTTGTACCTCCTCTAGTGGTGACCTCACTCCGTTTTTGCATTTAACCACCCTATGTGGCTAATTCTTTCTGGACAGTCGCAAGTAGTAATCGGCTGTCTTGGCGTTTGGAACATTCATTGCTTCATTTGCCTGTCTGCAGCTTGGAGTATCATTCCAACGCCGTCTTAATGCATTGTGTGTGTTAATTTTTAAGCTTTTGAGTGTTAAAGCGGTCCAGGGTTCAGGACCACACGCCATGAGGGTTGACCCTTTACGCGCCATCTCGTCCGCCTCAATGTTACATACTTTGTTGGAGTGTCATTTTACCCAGAGCAGATCGATGCTATTTCCACAGGCTGCTAAAGTGAGGGCACAATGACATTCATAAATTAGCTTCAATGTGATTCTAGGCTTGTTTATAAAAATTTGGACATTCTTGCCAGATATTTTGCGGTTTACAATTTCCATAACCCCATAGGTAAATGTCGAGTGGCGGCAGACACAATATTGCCTCCATAGCTGCAGTTGTTGTTGTCCGCATGCCTCCTGTTATACTTAAGCATGCCAATCGTTGCAACTGATTTAATTTACTTGCAAACGTTTTTTGTCTAGCTTTAGCTGTATAAGGCTGTCGTCTACTATATTCTATAGTAGTGGAGATAATACACCTCCTTGGGGAAATCCTTTAGCAACAACTTTCCTGACCGTCAAATCCCCTACATTAACAGTAACGGCTCTTTTCTCCAACATGTGTTTTATCCATTCACTAATTGTGGGGTTTACACAATGTGTTGCAAGAGCAGTTTCTATTTTATTGAAGGTGGTTTTATCGAAAGCGCCTTCAATATCTGTAAATACGCCCAAAGTAGACATTTTGTTTCTTAATGATCTTTCGATTCGGTCCGTTACGAGATGTAGGGCTGATTCGGTAAATATTCCTTGAGTTCTAATGTCTTTAGAAAAAAAGACGTGAGGCTGATTGTGCGATAGGATTTTGCAAGGGTGTTTTCGTTAAGCCTTGGTTTTGGTATAAGTACTACTTTTACTTCCCTCCATGCTATAGGTATGTATCAAAAAGCAATGCATGCACTATAGATTCTTGCCAGGTAGGTTAGTATAATATCTTCGCCCCATTGTAGAAGATCAGAAAAGACTCCATCTAATCCTGGCGCTTTATACGGAGAAAAGTTTTTATTTGCCCATGCTATACGCACCTCTTCAACAAACTGGTGAGCAACTACCCAGTCCTCCTCTGATGAAGCTAGAATTGTAGCGTTGGACCAGATTTGTTCCGGAGCGGTACAGCCTGAGAAGTGAGTTTCTAGAAGTATCTCCGTTGCTTCCAATAGATTGGCTGTGTATGAGCCGTCAATTCGTTTCAGACAACCCAGTTGCTGTAAGGAATCTTTGGATAAGATTTTTTTTAACCTTGCAGCAGTTGAGGTGTTTTCAACATCCTCACAAAAAGATCTCCAAGTTTCCCGTTGACGTTGACGTATGCGTCTTTTATAACTTTTCTGGACATTTTTGTAAAACATCCAGTCTGATTGGTTTGTTGAGTTTTTTGCTCTGTTAAAGAATCTCTGTGCAGCCTCTTTAAGTCGAGTTCCTCACACCACCAAACAAAATCTTGTTAAACATGGTACTGGTTATTATGTAAACTTAGCCTTAGCGGAAGTATGATTTTTAGTCAAACCATTTGTATATTTCCTACTTTAAAGTGAATGAGATATTTTATAGATATGCTAGTCAATGTAAGGTGCCTGATACAATATTACGGCCATACGTCTTTTTCTGGTATAATCTTATATCTATTCTAGTACTGTAGGCAAAGTTAGGGTCGTATTAGCTACAAGATTTGGTAGATTCTTGATTAAATGTATTATTTTCTGGTTATATTAATGAAAAGTTTTAAGTTCACACAGCTCAAAAATTGTCAAAAAATTTAGTACATGTTTTCTAGCTCAATAATTTCTTTTTTACCTAGTTTATTAGTAAAAGATGGCGTTGGTTTTTATCTGCAGTAGTCCAAATACACCAACATTTTTTTTTCAAAACTAACATTTGTAGGATACATTTTGATTGGAGCATATCTTCCAAAGTTCCAGTTCTCGTTATTGTCTGATTATACAAAATAGCCATTTAATAAAAATATACAAACCACCCCAATATTAAGCCGTACCTGTAATATGAACGTATTGAATGTGGGGGTAATGTCTAAAAGACGCAGAATGGCATGTTATCACATCAAGAGCAACCATATTTGTTCTTTAAAATTAATAAATGATGAATTTGATGTAAATTGCTTTTTCATCCAGTAAGAGACACATACACGTGTTTCAGGGTATGCACCCATCATCAGTGTGCTTAGAATCTCACTGGTCGACAAGACAATTTACATAAAATCACATACATATTTGTTTTTACTTCTCTATATGCACACAATTTTTTATTTATTAACCCAACAAAAAAAACAATACTTATATTAAATAGAGAAATAAGATTAACAGTCACAAATAGTTTAATGCATAATTAAGTCAACTTTTATTACTTGAATTAATAAAAAATCCATACCATTAAATCTATTTATCAATCAATGCTATCGTATATATTTTAAAATTGACATACTATCGTCTCTCTATTTTAAAACCTTTCACCCATTTCCAAAACAATTTACGATCTTCAATCAGTCTACATTTTATCAATTGCAATTACTTTCACATGCACTTTATATTGCAGTCTGTTTTTATTTATTACCTTTATAAATAAAAAAGTACACAGCTGCATGTTTACAATATTTCAACATACATATCATATTGTTACAGACGATAATTTATTCAGTTCTATTGATCACTAATTTATAGTTACCAAATATAGGAATAATTTTTATCTAAAAAGGTTATTATGTTAGTTATTTTGTAGTAATATTTAATTAGTATCTTATATCATTTTATCATTGCATTACTAAATAATACAACCACGCAATACCTTTTGTGTCAAAATTACATGTTCAATTGCTATACTCTGCATATGATAAAATGTTAAATTAATGAAGGAACAATTCAGAAGCTTTGTTTATTATAAGTATTGATAAATAGTTGCATTTGCATTGACACTTTTTTAAAGTTTTTGAATTTACAAATTAAATTTTTGAGATACACTTTTTATATGAGCTTCGGCGCGTAAAGTTTCGCTAGTACGTATGATTGCTTGGCTTATATATTCCACCGTTAGCAAGTAATTAAATATTTTTAAGTTTAATGTATATGATCAGGTTAGTAAAATCAGAAAGGACTTTTGTTTTGTGATCTATGTAATTCTCATAAAATTATTAAATTAAAATTAGTCAATTAAATATATTTTAAAATTTCTTAATAGCAGTATCAATGTAAACTCATACATTAATAAAAAACGTCTAACCATTACAATTAATTTTGATTAATATTTGCACTGAAGATCCGATTCGAAGGACCATTTTTTGTAATACTGTAAGTTGTACTAATAACATATATTTAATAATTAACATTAAATTATATGTTAACATTACTCAATACTTAATAAACCAATTAAACATGTTCAGCATCATTAAGCTAATAGTTGTTGTTGGAATGGATGTTAGTAACCTTTGCTAACAGGGTGCTATTACCCCACAAAAAAAAACTGATTATTACACAAAATATTGTTTATAACTGCTAATATAAATTATAATTTTGTGGTAATAATTTCTGAATGTAATATATCAACTAAATGGTACTCTATAGAGTTATTTCGAAGAATATGTTCGATATATTACAGCACTGATATGTAAAGCAGCAAATTGAAATATAATTGGCTACCACAGCGTACGTCTTAAATGAGAATGCAAGTAATTTACTAGATATTCGATCCATCATACTCTCTTTAAATTGAAAACTACATTAAACATTTTAATTAGATTACTATTTATATTTGAAAGCAATTTCAAATCGTATTAGGAATTCTTTATAATATGCGTCCAGATGGCAGTACAATATTTTTTCTCACAAAATTACGATAATGCAATATATGGATTACGATGAAGCAATATTACAAATCCTCTTTTAGTGATTATACTTTACCGAGACGTACAATATCCCCTTCTACATCCCAATCCCAGTTTGTTTCAGAGTATTTAATCCCATTTCCACTTTCTATCTTACTGACCACTGAAACGTACGCTATAAATAAATATAAATTCAAAAAGAAATATTATCCTTAACTAATCTCTGAGATTTATTCATTTGGATAATATTGTAAATATATTAAGTATAATTAATCACTCCATGGAAGCTTCTTGCAATTTATTAGTTTTCAATATTTTATAGCAAAGTACATTTATATCCTGCCAATTAGGGGAGTGCTGAATGATTTATAAATCTACGAATACGATAATATTGGCCATAATTCTATAGGTTCTAGGGATGCTGCAAATATCACATTCCATTTACTTAATAAAGTTAATTCGGTGTACTCTAAAATAGCGCAATATTTTATTGCTTTAGAAATACAGACGAATTACTCGTGGATTCTCCAGATTTTATGAGATTATTACTCGTATAATGCAAATAACATTTGACGACTAACGATTTGCAACAGTACATTAAATGCACTCTTCAGTTATAAAAGGCATTTTACTCACTAAACGACTAATGTCCACCGCAAATCAATTACGAAGTGTAAAATAATGTTTACCTTTAATATATTTGTAGTTTAAATACCATACAAATCTCATTGTTTAAGTTAGATTGTCTTATAAATGATTAATATTATAATTTCGTAATTGCAATGAAAATTGCATTATTATGTTATGTCAGATAATAACTCCTGATTAGTAATATATCATATTCGCAATGTTTCCTTAGACCCAGTTTAATATTTATTTTGTTTGTTCCAGGTGAGTGAGGTTGAGCTATCTAGGTACTATGTAAGTAACACATGTATAAGCATTCTTACAAAACGTTTTATTTTTCCAACGAGTAAGTCTGTTGTGGATTAATTGAAATTCTTGTGCAATTAAAACAGTCGTTGGTGGCATTTAATTGAGATATGTTACGCAAATAGATTCGCGAATCATTATTGAATTCTATCGCATTCATTGCATGCACAATAATATTACATATTATATTATTATTACTTTCAATATAATACAATATTGTTGAATATATTATTAAAAAAATATATAAGGAAATAAAAGTTATTTGACAGATCATAGTTGTTTAACAAAGTTAATTTTATTTAATGTTAACTTATAATATATAACAATAAGTTTGAATCATAAAAGCAACTGATAATGTTACTTATCAATTTTATACAAGATGTAACCAAAATTCTGACCTAGCTTAGTAATCGATTTCAATACAAAAATTTAAATATGTATGTACTTTAAAAAGAAATCAATAGCAGTAAGACTAATAGACTAATAGTACAGTTAGAACCAGTGGCGTAGATTGAAGAGAAAAAAATCTAAAATTATAATTATTAAAAAAGTTATTTTACTACAAAAACGTTTAAAATGTCAAAATTTAAAGTAAGTAAATTAAAAAAAACCATAACTGTCCAGAAAACTAATTTAATACAAGATTTATTAAAAAATTACACATGACACACTGAAAACCAATATTTTGTATACAATTAATTTGTAATCCGGTTTTAAAATGACCAAATCAGGCTATTAAGTCTAATTCAGGTCAAATATTACTAAATCTGGCTATAGAAAGATATATCTGACATTGCGTTACCGTCCTCCGATTTGTTTATTCCTTAATGGATGGACAAAGTTTCTAACTCCGTCTATGATACAGACCTTAAAATCAATAAAATATAAATACTGCAAGTATTTAATGCAATAATTGTTAGATTGTATACAATTTATTACAAAAAATCTATACAAAAGTATGAATGTATTTTTTTAATAATTTTGCCATTATTCGGTGCATTAAAATGAATTAAAAACCTCAGAAACAAAAAAAATTGTTTCACATTGCCAAACAGTTTTGACCAATAAAAAACCCTAATTTAATTTATGATATTTCACAAAAGTACAGAAAAATTTATTTTCATTTAAAAAAGTTGATAGTTTTTTTTGCTTATATGCATTATCATAATTTGGGTAATAATAAAAAAAACCATTTGGAAAGTAGGTTGTTTTCAAAACAGTATCAATTTTCCAAGTGTTATGTCCAAACATTAAGTTAGGTTTTGCTTGATCAAGATTTTTCATAATGGGTTACGTCGCTGGTTTTTGTAAACATAAGCAACCAAACCAGGTGCAAGGTTGCTTTTTTGTGTAGGCCTTTGTATCAGTTTTTGTTGGATTTTTTCATAGATAATTTTGCGCTCCCAGAAACTTTCTACTTCAACCCGAATTTCCTTTTAAACGGGTGGCCAAGACTGACCCACTTTGATCAATCGATTGCGTCGTCCAGTCAGATGACCGACAGGGTGAGCACGTGGTAGTGGCGAGATGCGCAGATGTGTACAACTCATTTTATAAATATACTCATCAATTTTTGACATCTCCACTGTTGTGGACTTTATAGAAAATGAATAACTAAAAAAGTAAACATGATTCTCACAATCACAAAAAAAAGACTTTACCAAGTACGCCTTTAAACATCTAAAAAAAAAAAAATTGCGACAAGCGCGTATAAATTGGTTACCTCACATAAAACGTGTGCGCTGCAGGCCCCCACAGAAGCGCTTCACAGTCGAGCAGCCGTGGCAACAATATGCCGCAAACTAGAATGATGCAGAATACAGTAACCATAATCCAAGAACCATGGATAATGAAATCCAAAGTTTGTAGACGTAGTAAACTGTAAGAGCTAAGGACGAGCACATAACAGTTTTTCTTATGTTCTCTTTCAGCAACGATACAGCTGTGGGGATTAGTTTAGCTACGAGACTAAAAACAGACATTATTGTGGCGTTTGTATACCTAGCCTACGATACACTACCTCCAATCACAGCTGTGGAGAAGTTGGCACAGTATTGCATAAGTGGCAACTTAACCTTGGCCATCAAAAGTAATTCAAACTTCCATCACGTCGTATACACCAATGACAAGCAAGTTGGCATCAATGTCAGATCACAGATGAATCAAATTCAGCTTAGAGCATACACACAAAATAAAACATCAATCAGATTGGATGTCTTATACAGACGTTTAAAAAGATTAGAAAAAACTTGTTTGTCAACAATAAAAGAAAGCATGTATCGCCTTCCGCTATATCCCCGTAACATGAACAGAAATAACAGTTGTATTAATACCAAAACCATCAACCAAGGTGTATTCACAGCATCTTGGGTGATTAACCTTGGCTAAATCGCCCAATAAATCTTACTTTTTTTTTAATGTAACAATCAGTGGGTAAATAAAACACTTGCTAGACTGTCAGTGTACGCGACACAATAATCAGAAAAGTGGTTATTATTACTCTTACTATAGGTTATATTAATAAACAGCCTAATTCAACAACTCAATAAAGATGGTTTGTATAAAATTGGATACGCAGATGATATTACGATTCTTCTAAAAAACAAATTTAAGGGCATACTCTGCAGCCTAGTGCAAGAGGTTCTAAAAATAATAGAATGTTGGTGCAAAAATAAGTTTCTTATGGTTATTCTACACAAAACCAAACTGGTTCTATTTACAAAAAAAAAGAAAAATTGCCCAATTAAATTTATCAAAACTCTTAAACGGTGTCAACTAAAGTAGAATGCTTGGGTATACTTTTTGACACCTAACTCACACAAGAGCCACACCTAAACATGATTATCATCATCGCTACCAGCATTTCACTCTCCATCTATCTGTATATTTCCAATCTTCTTTGTTTATAGCCTTATCTTTCATTATTTGACTAATCTCTGCTCTCCACTTCGTTGTTGGTCTTCCTTTTTTTTTTCTTTATTGGGATATACTCAAGAGCTCTTTTGGGCCATCTATCTTCCATCATTCTCATCACATAACTATACCAACATAATTGTTATGTTTCAATTTTATCTTAACTGAAATATACACTTTTTGTTTTTTTTTTCTTATAACTTTGTTTCTCACTCGGTCTAATTTAGATAACTGACATGACTTCCTTAAGTAATCTAGTTCTGTTGTTTCAATACTTCTTTTATTATTTTGAGAAAGTTGCCAGCATTCTACTCCATATGTTAAAATTGGCTCTACTATTGTTCTGTAGATTGTTTTTTGTTCTTAGTTTAATTCTCTTGGACCATAGCAAGGAGAATAATATATTAATTGCTTTTCGAGTTTGTTGTTCTGTTTTGGATATCTCTTTTTGTATTTCCATCTTCCGATATTACGCTAACTAAGTACTTGTAGTCTTTACATCTTTTAATTTTATATATATATATATATATATATAGATAAGGGTCATCTTCTTTGTGCCGAATTCTTAGTTATTTTTTTTTTGTCTTGTGAATCCTGATACCCCACCTTTAATATTCTTCCTCAAGTTTTCTGAGCATATAGTCCATATCTAGTCATCTGCAAAAAAATATCGTTGTCAGGATATTATTTGTTGAGTTTATGTCCACCCCCTCTATTGATTTTTGCCATTTTGCGAGTGCCTGCTGTATATATATATATATATATATATATATATTGAATAACGTAGGTGATAAACAGCACCACTGTCTTAATCCTTTTGTAATGGGAAATGGATTTAATACTTTGTTGCCTTCCTTTATAAAACTCTTTGTTTGTTTATATATATTTATATTTAGAACTGCTCGTATGAAAACTCTAATTATGTTCATATTTGTCAAGACTTCAAAATTTTTTTTTAAAGGTACCGTGTCATAAACCCTTTCAAAGTCAATAAACATTAGGTGAGTAGATAAATTTTTTGCTTTTTTTTAATAATCTGTTTTAGCACAAAGATATTATCTATGCATGACTAACCCGCGCAAAAACCACCTTGCTCTTCTATATTGCTAAATTATTTTCTTATTCTTTTCTTTAGTATACGACCGTACAACCTGCCCATTGCGTTGGTAACAGTTATACCCCTGTAGTTTTTACATGATTTCTTACTTCCTTTTTTATATAAGATTATTACATAACTTCATGCAGTATTCCAGGTCCGTTTATTATCAGCTCAATGGGAATATTTCCGGGTCCTGCAGCTTTACCATTTTTCTATTTCTTTAATGCTTCTTTAATTTTGTGTACTGTTATTTGATCTCAGTGGCATTTTTGATTTTGTTGATCTTTGGTGGTTTTGAATTTAGGTCTATCTTCCGTTAGAAGAGTTTGGTAGTAAGCATCCCACTAAAATATATTGATTAGACGTATATTACATTTGTTATTATTATTAGTTTTTATATTTTTAATCGTTTTCCATGCTTCCGCTACTTTAGTTCCTCCTATACATCTATCCACCTGGTTGCAGTTTCTTTCCTATGCTTCATTTTTGTTTCTCGTAACTTTTGTCTCTATTTTTCTATTGAATGAATAGTTTTTTTCTAATCTTCGAGTTTCTTGGTCTGCAACCACTTCTGATATGTTGTCTTCTTTTCTGTTACTAGGGATTGCTATGTCTCCAACCACCAATCAAGGTTATTTTTTGTTTGCTTTCCTTGATATCCTAAAGCTTCTTTAGCTGTTTTTTGTATCAGAGTTTTAATTTGTTAAAATATTCCCTCTGCATTTACCTATTCCATTTTAATTAATCTCAGTTTTGTCGCTAGTTTGAGTTTGTACAAAAATTTGACAGAATCCTGTTTTAAACTGTCTATATTGTATTTTTGTTCATCTATATTTCTTTCTGTGACTATTTCTTTTTGCTGCTTTTGTACGTTACTTCTTCTGTATTTAATAGTCCGCATTTGGGTCCACGGTACACCCTTACGTCAGTAGTCTGCAGATTTGAGTTTTGATGCTGGATTACATAATCAATAATTGATCGTAGGTTTCTAGTTGGTTGTATCCACGTATATTTGTGGATATCTTTGTGGAGATAAAATCCATTCATTATTTTTAATGACATAGCTAAGCATAGATTTCTCAGCCTCAAACCGTTGCCGTTCGTAATTGTTTCTAATGTTTCTATATTTCTTTACAACTAGGTAATTGTCATCTTTTCCAACTCCACCATTTAGATCGCCTATTAGGTAGATTTCTTTATCACGTTTGATATTTGTAATAATTTCAGATAATGTATCAAAAAAATTTTCTTCTTTTTGTTGGTCTGCATCTTCACTGGGGGCATACCACTCATACACTCCAACAATTATTATACTATGACCATTCTACTCCACTAAAAAAGTGTTTTTTTTTTTTTGAAGACGTAGTGAGGTGTTGGCCTCAACAAGTAGCTCTTGAGAATAACTAACGCATGGCAATACGTTTTGGTTTTCTTCTCTGCGTTTAATTAATTTGTCCTAGTCATTGTCTCTAAGGTGGTACTTGTTTGAAGTAGGCTGGTTTTGGTCTCGCGGAATTCACGCAGTCTGATGCAGCAACACATGCTATCCCCGGCCCATCTCTCCCTATACCCTATTTTTCTGCCTTACCCTACACTGGCATTCTCCTCTCTTTTCTCCCATTCTTGTGTTATTCAGCCTAGATATTTGCATTGCCCTTAGGTATCTTCTTAATTTTTCTATATCTTTATTAACTTCTTCCTTGTTGTATCCTCTTTCTTTCATAAATATTTTGTGCAGCTCCATTAAATGCATCTCTTTTGGTAGTCCTACATTTGCCAGTTTAACTTCTAGTGAGATTCTTGAATCTCCATTTGGGATTAGTTTTTTGTGTCCCCTGGTTGCCAGGTAAACTCTGACCAATTCGAAAGTTGCATTTTCTGTTATCCTCGAGATGGCGTATCGTATATAATTGTTTGGTCAATTCCGTCAATTTATTTTCCTTGAGCAGTTCTCTTCTTTTCCTTCTTATTTCTGCAATTTCTGTTGGTACTAGGATTTCAGTATATGTTCTTCTCTTGTCTTTCTGTTCATCTTCCATTTCTTTGCAGGAATAGTTGTTTTGACCTTCTTTGTTTCTTTCCTCTTTATTATTTTTTTTTACATTCTTTTGCTTCCATTTAGCTTCTCGCTCCTCCTTCCTTTGTCTTCTGTGGCTTTTAATTTGAGTGTTTTCTTCCATTTTCGTTTACTTAAATTTTAAAGCTTCAAACTCTTCTATCTTTTTTTTAGTACAATCGTTGCATAGTTTCTTAGTGCTCTCCATTTGTTTAGAGAGTAGTTACCTATTTCTTCACTTCATTTTCCTTTTCTTTTTGTCTCTGTAAGTAGACATATATCGACGTTCATCTTATCTAGTTCTTAAGGTACTTCAGTTTGTTTTGTTTTTAGTCCCTGTATATTCCAAGTAGCCATTCTCATTTTCCTTTTCCGTCTCTGAATTTCGAGACTAATTTGTAAAATTTTTAGAATGTTTTCTCTTTCCAAATAATAGGCTGCTCATCTGCTCTCTATCGAAGTAAAAGAAGCCGTTGGCTATTTCTCGTCCGTAAAGCTGGATAAAGCTACCACCTACGCCAAGTCCGCCTTACAAAAGCCTGCTTTCTCCGCCTTTCTTGCTGATGTGATTGTTTTAGAAAAATCTAAAGAACGTAGCTTATCAGAACAATGGCCCTGTGCTTAGAGCATACTTGAAGTTTACTACTTGCAGCGGGCTGTTAAAGATATATTTTAGGGCCGAAACAGATCGTTTTAGTAGAGACAGGTAAAAAACATTTAGGTACAAAGTTTTTTTTGCATTATAAAATTTTTTGATAAGATCAATTTTCGAATAGTGTTCTATAATTCGATGTTCATATTAATCTGGGACAGTATGGAGATATTAAAAAAATTGAAATCAAGTTTAATTGTCATAAAACAATTTCAGCTAATTGTTATGAAGTCTTTTTAACTTAAAAGAGTTAAAAAAACAAAGAGGATGACAAATAATACTAAGTGTTTATTTTTTTGTTGAAAAAGTTATAACCGAAGAACAAATCAAAATCCAAACATGGCAAAAAATTATATTGTCTTAGCCACAAAGTCTTTCTTTACCTTAAAATCCAATTAAAAGTAAAAAAGTACTAATTTTTTTAATTATTTTAAACTACGATAAGACATAGTAAAATGTTTGGCTCATCAAATACCTTGAACATATGTAGTTTTATTCATTTTCAATCCTTCTTCAAAGAAAATAGTGTTGCATGTTGCAAACTGTCATTTCCGATCAAGCATGTCAGTAGCATAGTATAATGTAAAAAACTGATCCCAAAATCACATGCCTGTAGACTGGCCACTTTGCAATAAACGTTTATAATTTATTCTATTATAAATCTGAAAATATATATAATTGAAATTTTTATTGAAACACCAAATTGTTAATTTATTTTCAAATAAATAAATATATATAACTTTAAATACGGGATATATAAACGAAAGACAACAATCTAAATTGTAGACAAAAACAAAATCTCCGGTTGAGCAATATAATGCCGTAAAACGATGAGAATTAAAAGATAGGAAATAATGGAAACCACATCCGTATTTTCTGATTGTTGCATGATAAACGAAAGTATCACATTAAAATGTGCAGTAGGTGTAATATAATTATTTTTTTAATGTCAATATAATATGTATTAGAATAGACTCCAATTATTGGCCAATTTCTTTGTCAATACCTAAATCTAAAAAACTAATTTAATAAATTTACGCTAACGTTGTGTATTGATTTCTATACTATAATAAAAAAAATTAATTAAATAATAATTAAAACCTTCAAAAAGAATGTAAATATATTAATTACAAAAAATAATATTAATTTCTTATTACCCAACATAAAAAAAAATGTTAAATAGCATATTTCTAATAAATTTGTTTACATTATTGAAAGCAAATATTTAAGTAATAATATAGTGAAATTTAAATTCGCAACAGGCAAGGTTACAATATACCGGAAAAAGGCTGTAACAAAATATGTCTAGTAATTGTCTTATGCAACCAAAACAAATAACAGAGAACTATGTAAGTTATTTGGTGTAATAACAAACGATTAAAATTTGATTCTTGTGTAAAATAAAATTTAATTGGCAGTTTATGTCTGGTTTAATGCACACAGTTTGCGTTATTGGTTATGTTGTAAATATTAAAGTTGTAATGTTATATTAACAAAGAGTTTAAGATGTTTGCAGTTATTTTTATGAAGACGTAATAATACAAAGCATTTTAGTAGAATTAAATTTTATACATTTTTCATTAAACATAATATATAATGATGAATGAAAATACTCACATTAATTAATAATTAATAAAAACTAAATTATTATAAATATACAATTGCACCTGAGCACAATCATTTTGATAGATACTATTACACATAAAGTGGTAAAATTATTCGAGTGAAATAAAAGGTTAATGCATGAATGCTATAAGTTTTTATAGGTCTATATAATAATTATGTTGCGGATACAAAGTCGGAGAATAATTAATCAACCCCAAAGCACAGTATCTTCAACTTAAAAAAACGTCCATACGCAACAAAACTTTTCAATCCACAGATTTAATTTGAAACCAGACGCAGAAGTGTCTACAGCACAGAACTTTAAATACCGCTTTTATAGAAAACTGACACCGAATTAATTGAGAATCAAAGATGAAAACGAAATCCAATTATCTTGCAAAATCAACTCTTATATGCTGTTCTTACTTTACCACCAGCAGTCGGACATTCTTATTCAGTTTTTATATGCAGCATTCCAAGAAATCAACAACAAAACAATCAATATTATTCAATTTTAGGAGTAAACAAAGAATAGAAGGATTTAATAACCAATCTAATTCTCATTTATAGTTTACCAATAAAGCTTAGGAAGTCCTTGACCACACTTTGGAAAAACGCAAACAATGAAATAAAGATGAAGAAGACAAGTTTTTGTTTTAAAATATTTTACTCAAGCTCCAACAGCAAAAGCAAAACTGGAAACAGCACAGAACTATACATTCAAATCTGATCTGAAATTTATGAGTACGGATCGGGCTTTACACTTTACCAAGGCACAAACAATAGAACAAATATGGAAAAGAAGAACTAGTTTGTGAAATATTTTCAAGAATACAAGATTTATTGACGCTGAAATAAAACAGATCCGGACCCTAATTCAAAAAAAGTAAAAACCATAAGTCAGGTAAGACAAAAAAATGATATAGGAATAACCCAATGGCAGAACTAGATATTATACAAAAATTCTAAACACATTCAAACTGGTTGATTGTCATCCAGCAGCAACCGTTGGGTATTTTTCGAAACGCTATTTACAGTATGGTAGGTAAGGGGTGACGGCAAACAAGACCAAAATAAGTCCAGCCCAGTCCAAATGTCAACTTCTCCTGCGCGCAGTGCCCGCTGCTAGATAACTAACAAGGCTCTGGTGACCAAGTAATAGCGGTATAACCATTAAAATTGAGAATTAAGGAAATGTAATTGTACTCTCGCAAATTAACACTTTAAAGTAGGGAGAGGGCTCAGTAATTTCTGATCCAGAATGGGCGGCTACAAACGACGGGCTACTCTCTTGACCCTGTTGTATGCACCAAAAAGGCGGACAAACTAAAAAATTGCTCAACGGCATAGGATGTTGAACGCCACGGGAAACGACAACATTAAAGGTCCGCATAGATATGTCTAGAAAAAACAAATTGGCAAAACTGCTATAATCAGTACAAATTTTCTGGAGTTATAATTCCTTTGATCTCCGGGATGGGAAGACACTGAAAGTAACAACCAAATATAAATTAACAACTAAAAACAAAATCGTGATCAAGAAAAGCAAGTGGAAAGCAAGATCAATGGCCCAAGCAAAAAAATACATAACACCATCAAAGAAATACAAAAAATGGACATTAACATCATAGGAATTAGCGAGATGAGATGGCGGGATGCTAACTCATGCACTATTAATAAGCACATAATACATTACTCAGAAGCATAAAAAAAGAGTAGAAATCATTGTAGACGAGACAATTGCAAGACATATAACAAACTTTGTGCCTATATCGGAACAAGTAATGCTAATACAAATATTAGCCAGCCCTGTTTCACAGAACTTAATCCAAATATATGCTCCAACTTCTGACAAGAGCAACAAAAAAGTTAAACAATTATGCTCAAAGATTAAAGAAATTCTAAAGAAACTCCCTAAATAAGACCTCACCATAGTAATGAATGATTTTAACTCAAAAGTAGGAAAAGGAAACACAGAAGAATGTATCAGACCATATGGATTAGAAGAAAGGAACAAAAAGAAGACTTATTAATCGTCTTTGCATCCAAACACAAACTAACTATCTTAAATACCTTGTTTGAACTGCTACCGAGAAGATTGTATACATGTACATTACCGGCGCACACCCCAAGGTAATAGTGAAAAACCAAATAGATTATATCTTAGTGAATGAAAGGTACAAATAGAACTTTACCTCAGTAAAAACATTCATACAATCAGACCACAACCCAGTAGTGGAAAAACTAAAAGAATGAAAAAAGTAGAAAAGAAAAGACAGGCTAACACAATATGCGATATCCACAATCTAAAAAAAAAAAATATAAAAGCACAAGTAAAAGAGAAAATGGCATAAAGTTTTAGAACAAGTAATATTACAAGCACAGAGAAAAAAATAAATAGGCTAAACAAGACAGTAGAAAAAATTAAGGAAAGGTTCCAAAAACCGGAGAAAGTCGTGAAAAGAAAATCATAGATGACCAAAGAGAATTTACTCCTAATGGAAAACAGAAGAAGTTTTAAAAACTCACCAAATAATCCGACAAAAAATAAAAAAAAGCCAAGGAAAATGCAACACAGCAAATGTGCACAGAGGCCAAATATGACAACCTTAACGTACACAAAAAAGTAAAGCAGATTACAAAAACATACAAATCAAAACAAACAAGCAAACTCACAGACAGCTTCGGTAACATATTAATAGATAAAACAAAAATAAAGAACACTTGAAAAACATACATCGAAGAATTATTTCAAGATCAAAGACCAGAACCATCGCAAAAGAAGCAAGAATAGGCCCAAGTATTTTAACAAATCACCATAAAACAGATAAAAGAGAATAAAGCTGCAGGATCAAATTAATTCTAAGCCAACATCTTAAAACTAACAAACGAAGAAGGAATCAAATGTATTATTCCGCAACAATGAGAGCCAGAATTTATTAACATACCAAAAAAGACAACAACAAAAAAATGCAAAATTCAAAACAATAAGCCAAGGCTAGTACTTACTAGTAGACCATGTTGCGCAATTTGTCTATAGACCGTCTATAGATTGTCTAGAGACACGGTCTATAGACCGTCTACAGACACCGTTCTTTGTCTCGTTCACACTACAATGAGAATTTCTTAATCTCATCTTTGCAGTCTACCATGGAGAACATTGTTTTATGTGAAATACGTTTCTGCTTAATGCTAATTACAAGTGAAAGAACGCAAAAACGAAAACGTTAGTGGACGCACGCAGTGCTCGCAGAAAGGCCTAGGTTTGGTCATGTATTATTAAATAAATTATGACTGGAAGACGCCGAAAATAAGACGCATGGTAATCCTAAAGTAATTTTAAAACTTTCTAGCAAGACTACTTGTTTTCAAAAAAACTGCAATATTTTAGAAAATAACCAAACCACACCACTCGGTAGGTGGAAACAGACTGGGACGTGTCTCGCCTCTAGACGCCGAGTAACGTCCACACTGTCAAAATGTTGCGCAACATGTCTAACGTTGCATGCGGTCTCCCGTTTCCATCGAGAGACTTGAGACCTGCAATTTTTGGTCCAACAGGCAACAGGCCCGTTGACGGGATTTTGTCTTTGTCCAAGACATGTCTAGGTAGACAACTTGAGACACGTCTCAGAGACCAAAATCGCGCGTCATGTCTACTAGTGAGTACTAGGCTATATGAGTCATGTGCTAAAAGTGTTTTTAAAGATCATACACAAACGGATATACAAGATAGTGGAAGAACAGCTAAAACCCACTCAATTTGGATTTAGCAATGCAGTAGGGTATAGGTAAGCCTTATTCAGCGTGCAGGTGTTAATTCAGAAATGTAAAAACACAAAGTGCGACGTATATGCTTGTTTTGTTGACTACAAAAAAGCCTTCGACAAAGTACAACACCATAAAATAATCAAAATTTTGGAAAAGATTGACATAAATAATAAAGATCTAAGAATTTTAACAAATCTCTGTTAGAACAGTGAGATAGCTCAGTTAACAGTCGGGGGTTTGATCCACAAATATGACTAAAATAATAACTTGCTCTTTATCCACCAGGGTGATTCGGAAGTCACCTAATAAGCCGTTGGTCCCATCTACCTCCTTCAGACAAGTCTTAAAACTTCTGGGGCGATGTAAAATAGCTGTAAAATGTGCAATAAAGAAGAACCAGACGGCAAGCGTCAGAGTCGGCAAAAACCATACAGATACAGTAAAGATTCCTCTCTAATATTCAACATCTACTCTAAATATATATTCAAGAAAACCCTAGAAAAAGCACAAGAAGGAATTCTAATGAACAAAAAACGCATAAATAATATCAGATACGCGGACATGATAATCATCGCTGACAATGCTTTAGACCTGGAACACCTCATGAATAGATTAACAAACAGCAACCACAAATACCGACTAGAAATCAACACAGATAAGACAACATTTATGATCAAAAACAAGGATAACACACCAAACCAGCAGCAACTTAAACTTGTACATCGTACCATCAAAAGAGTCAATCAATATATATACTTCGAAACCATTATTAACAATAGATGGGATCCAGCGCAGGGAATAAAAATCAGAATTGAGAAGAGTAGAAACATATTTATTAAAAAATGGCAGACGTTTTTAAGAGTCGAGATATACGTATAAACACAAAAATGAGAGTGGTACAATGCTACGTGTTCTTGGTGCTGCTGTACATAATGAAAGCATAGATACTGACTGAGGCAACCACAAAAAAGCTAGAAGCCTTTGAGATGTGGGTATACAGAGATATACTGCGAGTGTCATAGAAAGACCATGTTACTATCGCCGTTATCCTAACTAGAATGAATGGCTAAAGAGAAAGAAATCTTTGCCACAATATCTTGGCCACATTATGCGTAACTCAAGCAAATATGAGCTGCTACAGTGCATCCTGTAAGGAAAAGTGGAGAAAAGGAGAAGCACCGGGAGAAGAAGGATCTCATGGTTAAAAAATTTAAGAACCTGGTTTTCCACATCAACAATAGGATTCTTCCGGGCAGCTGTAGATAAAATTAAAATTGGAAAAGAGATTTCCTGAAAAAAAATCATAAAAATTACAGAGTAGCGTAAAGTAAAAGTTAACGCAAAATATTTAAAAAAGATGTAATTCCGGCCAGAAAACAAGCATAATTTATTAAAAACCAAGATCGGATGCAAAAATTGCAAATAACTTTAAGAAGTTAGAATATGGCAAGTACGCTGTGAAGAAGATATCTACATCATCCACAACTATTTACTGAAAAAACATTCTAGCTAGGACAAACAAGCATACTAATAGCACCAACAAGTATAAACTTACATTGGAATGAACCAAATGGTGTTGTACTAGCCTTCAAACAAGTTTCGTCGCATATAAAAAGGAACAGACACGTTTTTTATGCCAATCAATATGCAGTCTGTGCGTAAAACTTGAGTTTTTTAATTTTTAGTTTTATTTAAAACCTGACACAGGAACGTAACTATTGCAAAAGTTTAAAAACCGCGTAAAAAAACTTTGAGCTTAATTCTAAGGTTTAAAAATAATAAATTTTGTATAAGTTTTATAGAGTTTTCAAACTGTTTATTTTTGAAACTAATCAAAAAGTTAAACTCAGATTCGGAAAAATTATTTTTTTCAGACACAATAAAAAAGTTGGGATAGTTTACACACAACCATTGCTTTGTATATTCTATAAAATTTACTAACTTCTCTGCATTTGGAATGGCAGGTAAAATATTTCTAGAAAGTTACAAGGGTAGAAATTCTGAACCATCGACAAAAATGATCTATACGTAAATTATATGGATAGATCTAAGTGTTTATAATAAATCTCTTAAATGGTTAAATTTATTGAATATTTGATTACTTTTCAAGTCTATTTTTCAATGTTTGACCTACAACACAGTATTTACTTTTATATTGAGTTTTCTTTCTTTTCTCATAGTTGGCATTTAGATACGATTTATTTTTTGATACTATAATATTTATTGCAACAACACACTGATTCTGCATTTATTATAATATAAACCTAAATACCCATTGATAATTTATTTACTCGTTTCTGACTATAACAATGTTTTCAACAAAACTTATTTAATTATCCAAACTATTTCATCAACCTTAATAACCCATTAACCATTTAATAGAGATAGAGCGAAATGAAATTATAAATATTAAACCACAATCCTATTAAATTCACGGTAATAACATGAACACTAGCAGCATTTCATTTTTACATCGTATATCAAATATAACACCAAAACTACTTTAATATGCGCACAGTACTCGTAATTTTAAATTTTATTGCATATCGTCTGGCTTGAAGCTCGTATTTGTTTGCATTGTAAATTTTATTGCTTTTTTTAATCGATAGATTATTGAAGAGTTAAAAAAATTTTATACGGACGCTGACGTGGCATATACAATTAAATCTTCCTAAAATTAATGCATTACAGTTAATTAAATGTCCTTGAGGTAAACGGATTCAAAGTTATTCCAACTTTTAGGGGAAATTTACATTTAAATTTGCCGTTGCATATTCGCTCGATAAAGTGCACTTTGGGTCATGAATTCATTTGCCCGAATTATTTTCTGGTACTCTAATCCCCGTAGTTATCATAACTAAATTTTGGGAAACTGGATGAATTAATTACATTTGAATTTGTTTTAATTGGATTTGTGTTTGTTGTATGCTAATTGTTTTACTGCATCAAATTTTGAAATATGTTAAAATTGATATAAAAAACATATATGAATGAATGAGCAAAAATATCAATTTTATGCTCAGAAATGCTAATATATTAATTAGTTTTATTTTTATTATAGGATGCACAAAGGCTTTATGTCAAGAAGTTAATAATAAACGCCTAATTATAATTAAAAAAAAAATATTGTGACTTTTGAATCGCTTACAGCTGAATGAGAAAAAAAAAATTAAACGATTTAGGAAGAAATGCATAAGATGTAAAACTAGATGATTTACCAAACCTCACAAACTTGTCAGATCAAATAATTGAAATTAGCAAAAACTTCTTCAACACATTCTTGGTCTAGTAGACAATATAAAACATAATAGCAGTTTGTACGTGGACTGCTTAAACAAATCTTAGCAAAACCTTGACAAATCTTTATTCAGAATTCAATCTAATATCACAGTAATTACTTTTTCTTTTTTAAGTAGCGTAGCGTGTCAAAAAGTTGGCAATTATTATTGCAATTTTTACTTTGAAGTAAATATATTTATTTCTTTGGAAATTGTGTTGTACTATTTTCTGAAACTGCGCTACCATAAAATTCTGTTCGTACCAATGTTTTGTCTGTCTACTATATCTGCATTACCTGGAGCAAATTGTATTTTTCACTAATTGTTGTGTGACATAGATATCTTTTAACGCCACATTTTAAAATCCGCAATATTTTTATTTTTCTATTCTATTAAGTAGAATAAAAAATTGATTACATCTTATCTATCTGGTTTGCAAACTTAACCTTGAATTGATGTTTGTAAATTAGTTATTATCGTTTTTTTTTTTCAAATTTATTCTGCAGAATTTCAAACAACCTTAAGATTGCGGTTTAAAGAATTTAACTCTTTTTTAATCGTTTTCTTGCAACGTGCATAAAACTTCCAGCCTAATGAAATATATAAAAATCTAAATCCTTTAACTATCTATTAAGTTTTGAAAATAATCATACTTCATTGTACATTAAATTTAGTAGACTTTTTATTGTGTTATAAGTTATTTTTCTAAAATAACAATTGTTAGTTCTGCTCGTTGTTATAAATAAAGGAGGTTTTTCCAATAAGAGCGGGTAGATGTTGAAATATAATAAAACAAGCTGTGTGTGAGGTATTGACAAAATTCTTTTTTTATTTGAAAGGTCCATGTATGCCATTAAGTGTGGAATATGACATCTTCTTATAGTGGCACGGATCAGTGGTTCAATTTTTAATGACTCTTCCGCATAAATCCGGCTAAATTTGAGCGATAGGCTGTTATATTCACTTTAAGGCATCGGTCAAAATTGTGGTTTATTTGCATAGACCTGCAACTTCAGGAAACCCCACAAGAAAAAGTCTAGCCTTGGTGGCCATCCCTCTGCGAAAGATAAGCTAACCCTCAAAACGTTCATGTAGAATGTCAATTGTGGCGTCCGTTGTGTAGCAGGTGGCGCACTCCTGCTAGAACCACATGTCGTCTAGGTCCATATGGTTCAATTTGGGCTATTAGAAATTAGTTATCATCGTTCACCGGTCTAAAATCTACACTAAACGGTAACTTTTTGAGGATGCAATATTACCTGGTAAACCTCGTGTAGGTTGGTGTCGTCCCATATACAGCAATTTTGCTTGTTAACATAGCCATTCATCTAAAAATGCGCCTGGTTGCTAAATATAATTTTTTGCCAAAATTGGGGTCTTCTTCCAAACAATTCGAAGCCCAGTCAGCAAACAAACAGCGTTGTCTATGGTCATGAACTTTAAGCTCCTGGGTCAATTGAATCTTGTACGGGTGTAGGCCTAAGTCCCGACGCAAAATTTGCCAAATTGAAGTCTGCAAAAGCCCAAGTTCTTGTGCACGGCAAGGAATTGACAGCCTCGGGTTCTGTTGTACACTTTCACGGACCGCGGCGATGTTCTCCGCCGATCTTGCGTTCCTTGAACAGGTATTGGCTGATTATTTACCAAACCCGTCGTCTCAAATTTGGCCACTAAACTTAAAGAGTCGACACATTTTGATAATAAAGTTTTATCATTTTAAAGTGCTGGTCATAAGATTTGATAGATGAAAAACCCGTTATATAATAAAATGTGAAATTTGATACAGATAAAGTTGCAGCAGTCCAAACCATAAGGAGATCAATAAACAGTAAAAATCTTCAGTAAAGTAGCGCAAGAACTACGGTTGACTTCAATAAGCTTTTGTTACGTGTTTAGTGTACTTTGAGGCAACAAAATTGTTACAATAACGGTTGATAGTACCGCCAACTTCTTAAAAAAAACAAGATGATCACAGAGAACAAAACACAACAACCGGCAACTTTAAAGTTGTAAAAAAGCCGTTGGTAAAGTTCCCAAAGGTTATTAAAAAGTATTAAAAACTCTGTTTGTTTACTGTTCCAAAAAAATAGAAATGCGCTTTGTTGTTAGTCCACAAAATTCCGTTGGGTTGAACTGCTGCGTCAACGTTGGGAACATTTTTTACAATTAACAAACATTTTTGACAATTTGGGAATATTTTATTCAATTTAATTTAAGAACAATTTTTTGGACTGGATTTAAGATCAGTTTTGACAATTAAAAAACATTTTTTGACAATTAGAAACCTTATTTGCAAATTAAAAAAACCTTTTAGTCAATTTTGAAACATTTTTTAGAACTGAAAATCATGTTTAACAAGTAAAGAACTAGTAATCAAATGATCCATTGTTTCTTCTACCGCTTGTGTTCTTGCAGCTATTATGTCTAAGAGAATAAATGTTATCTGTTATTTAGTTATAAGAAAATTGTTTATTTATGAATCCTTTGATCATTAACGTGGCGGGCGGAAAATTAGTTTAATTTGTGGGCAGGTAGATTCTTCTACTCTGATCCATAGTTTCTTCCACCGCTTGTGTTCTTACAGCTATTGCACACAAAAGAATGAATGTCAGTTGTCACTTAGATACCAGATAATTGTTTAATAATAAATCCACCAAGTTTAGTTTGCGGCCGGGTACGTTTTTCTACTGTGACCCATCCACTTGCCCAAGTGTTAATAATCAAAAGATCCATAGTTTCTTCCACCGCTTGTTTTCTTAGAGTTATTGTACACAAGAGAATTAATGTTAATTGTCACTTAGTTACCAGAGAATTGTTTAATAATAAATCCATCACTAACACTTGGGTGGGAACTAAATTTAATTTGTGAGCGGGTAGCTTCTTCTGCTGTGAACGTCAACAAGTTTAAAATAAGTCTCTACAATAAATCCCCGTTGTTCACCTGACCACGGCATATTGACTACTAAAATCTTATTTTTTATTTTCTTCATTACACCGTACTTTATAGTCACAGCAAATGTGTTTCATAAAAATCAGATATATATGCGCATAAAATGCATACTTATAATTACTTGGCGGATTTCGAAAGAGTTTTTTCAAAAAAGTTTTCTGGTCCGAATAAATTCAAATGTTGTCTGCGTAGATCATTATTAAGTGTAAATAGTCTTTTATCCAGTAATATTGTTCTTCCGCCGCGGTGAACAGCTTCTTTGCTTCCATATATTTGTTTTCTTCCTACATTAGTTCATTACTTGTTTCGTCTTAGGCTACGGACGTTATTATTTGTCCGCAAACTAATATGCTCATCTTAAATCCGTGCAAACTAGAGTTGACAACACACAGTTGTACTTAAAAAATAAATAGATTTATAGATCGTGTGTCTTAAGTAAGCGATGAAGATAAATAATATACTATATGTGGTCGGCGGCAGAGTAGGTTGGTAGTTATCGTGTTTACCGTGGTGACCGCATCTAAAATCATTTGCCAACTTAAACATGCTATATCTGGTTTTAATTGGTGACCAAAAACGTTCAAAAGTTTATAAAAAAAATAATCTTCTTCTTCTTTGCCTCTCAATTTGTCCAGCAAGTCCTGGTCTTTTGTCTATTTTTTTATTTGCCTTATCTATCTAATTATATTTTGTGTGTCGCATCTTTGTTGTATTTTAGTACTTGGTTTTTGGTTCCTTAGCGTATACTCGGTTATGTTTCTTAGCATCTCTGTTGTTCTAAGTATAACTTTTGTTTTTGTGGTTTGTGGTCGGTCATTTGCCGCGTATGACATTACTGGGCGGACACTTGTTTTATATATTCGTACCTTGGCTTCCATGTTCATGTATTTTTATTCCAGATTCTCTCAAGCTTCCTAATATTGTTGCCGTTTTGGTGGCTTGGACTCCCTTGTTCAATCTTGATTTGCGGTTACTTCTACTCAAAGATATTTGAAGGTTATAATTTTTTCAATTATTCATTTACTGCTAATATACAGCGGATTAGTTCTTTAGCTATGACTAGTGATTTGGTCTTCTGGGTCAAGATCTCCTTATTACATTAAGTGACTGCCAGATAAAATACATGTAGTATTCTATGTAGATCGTTCTCGTTTTGTGTTATTATTACAGCGTTATCAGCCTAGCATCCTATCGTTATCTCCCCTTTGTTCATCCTCTTGGCGCAATCTTTTACGTCATTTATTATCCGTTCCATTCTTCTTCTTCTTATTTCTTTTCATCCATTATTTATCCACTTCTGGATGTAAGCCTCCTCCAAAAATTTTCACGTCTTCTTATTTGCCGCAGTTTGAATACAGTTTTTATTGACTTCTCCATGGCTCTCTGGATTGCAGTCTGCTAGATGTTTTTTGGGTCCTGGACATTGTCTGAAAGCCGTAAGTGAGCACTGGCATCACGCAGGATTTGAATACTTTCCTTTTGAGGTTTATAGAAAACTCCTTGAATTTGAAGATATGGCCTAATTTACCAAAAACCGCCCAAGAAAGACTGATTCTTTTTGACATTTAGGAAATCTGATTTTTTTTACCGAGTTGAATTTTATGACCAAGATAAATGTATGTAGATACATGTTCAATAGATTGATTATTAATTGTTATCTGGATAATTCTTGGGCTCATGACTTTGGTTCATTTCTAGTCCGATTTTTACTAAATCTTGATGGAGTTCTTGAAGCATGCTCTTAAGTTCTTTTGCAGTGTTGCCAATGACAACAATATTGCCGGAAATCGCAATTGATTAAAGCGTATTCCGTCGATATTTATTCCTTTCTTATGTCAGTTTAAGATTTTGAATACATCCTCCAAGTCTAATGTGAAAAGATTAGGAAAAATTGTATCTCCTTGCCGCACTTCTTTTTAAATTGGGATATTATCTGTCTTTGACTCTTTGTCAATTTTAACTTGGATGATCGCGTTTTCATAAATCTGTTTGATAAGGTTTGAGTATCTTAAGTATATTCTTGCATTGTCTAGGGATCTTAGTATTGCCCACGTTTCGACAGAATCAAAAGCATTCTTGTAATCCACAAAAGCTATGTGCATTGTTATATTATACTCAGTGCTTTATTTGATGAGAGTACAAAGTATCTGCAAATAGTTTATAGTCCCAAATTCTTTGCAAAATCCCGCTTGTTCGCATGGTTGGTATAAGTCCACTTTGTGAGTTAATCGGTTTGTTACAATCCTTGTTAGTAGCCTGTATAAATGTGCCAGCAAGGTGATAGAACAGTAATTCTCGATGTTGTTTCTGTCACCTTTTTTGTATAGCAGAATAACTTTGACATTTTGTCATTTGTTTGGGATTCTTTCTTCCATCATACATTTGTTTGGGATTCTTTGTTCCATCGTACATTTGTTTAGTAGAATTTGTACACTTTCCAAAACAGCTTTGCCTCCCATTTTGATCATTTCGCTGGTATTCTTGCCTCGACTTTTTCTGTTTTTCATCTGGTTTAATGTTACTATTAGTTTGTCTGTGTCTATTTCGAAAAAAAAATCCAATCCATAATGATGTTAAATTAAGAGGGCACAGTAAATACTTACAGTTGATATGGATTTTGGTTTTGTTGTTATTACTAAGTAATTGTGATGTTCTGCCAGTGTTTAATTCTTTAATTATATTAACTAATTTGTTAGGTATGTTATTATCGTCAAGCACGTTCTTCACATTTAGTTTGATTCAGTGTTTACGCTTTGGTTAAGTCAATAAAACATAAATGCTAGTTTATTATACTCTATTGACTTTTCTGCTAGTTTTATTGCAATTATAGTATTAGTAGTTGATCTGTTTTTCAAAAGCCTTGTTCTTTATTTATTGCTATATATATATATTCTAGCAGGATGGAAGTTATTTTGTTTTATTTTTTGAAGATAAGGTTGCTAATACTCTTTTTCCATTCTCCTGGAACGGTCCCCGTATTAAATTTTTTTTTTAAAAGATTGCTGATTGTGTGCTTAGTTCTTGACCACCATACTTGAGCAGTTCATTTGGCATCTCATTCAGACCTAGCGCTTTTTTTAAGCTTTTTGATGATTTCTTCCACTAATGGTTTGTTAATTTTAGTGTTTTCTTTTTCTGGGAATGGAGTGTGATTTAAAATTCTTTTGTTCTTAGTACAAGTTTTTAAAGTATGCCATTTTGGTGTCTTTACTAATCGTTTGTGACTGTTCACATTTGTTGGTTTTCTGTTTTCTGCGATTTAGTATACCCACATAGGACTCTTTCCATTTCTACGGTAAAGTTGGCCCAGTACTCAGTTTTTAGTTTTTTAATTCTCGCACACCCTGACTGTTTTATATTAAACATATTCTTGCACAATTCTTTTGTTTAAATACTGTAGGTAGACTTTTCTTTTTTCTGTTGCTATTTTTTTTTAAATTTCCTTTATTAACCATGGTTTATTGTAATTTGACGTTTTTGTTTACCTTTCTCTTTCCTACGTCTTCCTCCGCCGTTTCTTCTATGTTATGTTTTATTTTTTTCCAAGATGTTTCAATGCTATCTCCTGGTCTAAATTTTGTTCCCGTTAATCTTCTCCTTCATGGGTCCGGTGTATAGGTTTCTTTTTTCTAGAATTAGTTCAATGTTAATTTTATCTACGTAAATGTCTTGTAATTTCTTTTTTTTGATGGACAAAGAGTCGAATTTTCTAGAGAACAAGGCCATGATCGGATCCTATATTCAAGTATGTCAGTGCAAACATTTGATATTTGGGATAGGTGTACATTCCAATTTAATATTAGGTAGTCTATGATATATTGTTTTCTAGAGTTAGATCTGTGAGCTTAAGCTACGTTTTACCTTAGGCGTGGAGCTAACATAGCATCTCTAAGATTTAAGTTAGCTATTACTACAAGATCAACTATCTCTCGATAAACCTAACTATAGTCTATGCAAAACCACGCTGGATTCAATTTAAAGTACAGGTATTGTTCACGTGCACAGCTACAAGGACAGGATCGCAAGGCAATACATGGGGATTTATGAAGTGGAGTATAAGTTTAGGTATATTAATGAATATTAGGAAAGTACAGAAATTACATTCATATTTAGAGTCCAAGTTCAGGCACATACAATTATAAATATTTGTTTAACAACCGCAAATATTTCACTATGTATAAAATCTCTCTTTAATAGGGTCTGGATTGAGCAGTCAAGCTCCTGCTAACGGCCAATCGCATGCAGGCTTGCATGTTTCACGTGGTGATCATGCAATTTTGTTTACATACTATTAGTGTAGCGTGGTTTTGAATAAACCATAGTACTTTTCACAAAAAGAATAACAAACTCAATCTACCAAAACTTCTAATTGGGAATTGCTTTTTTAACATGGACGACGTTCTAGAATATATCCACCACTGAAAGAGCTTAACGATGCCTAAACTAATCCAGAAAATTAACATAATAAACACCTTAAATAAAGTACAAAATAAAACAATTCAGTTCTTCTCGAATAGAGTGCACGTGTTTCAGAGTATGCACATGCATCTTACTGGTCAGAGAGACAATTTACATAAAATCACAGTAACTATTAAACAATTTATGTTGTGCTAGACACACTGATGATGGGTGCATACCCTGAAACACGTTTATGTGCCTTACTGGATTACATAAAATATATTATTTATTCATTTTAAATAACAAAATATGTTTTTCTAATAGTATTTTTTGTAATATTGATTATTTTGAAAGATTGTTTTTAAATACGTTATATTTGCAACATTGAAATAAAATAATTATTGTCTACTGCAACAAGTATTAGATTCCGAATACTAATTCGACAATGAAGAGAAACTATTTTAAATTAAGTAATTTCATATTTTTATAGAAAGTCCTAATACACCATTTCAATTGTTAATAAATGTATAATAAACCTTATTAAATCTTACCAACACAAATGATTTGTGATATTTTAAAATGTCATATACATAAAGATTCCATAATTAACGAGTATTTCGGAATAAGATTCATATTAAATACATTTATTACCTTTTATGTATAAAATTAATAGCCAATTAAGTAATAATATAAAACTTAAATTCATACTGAGATCATATCGATGTTGCAATTTGCATCAGTTGTAGTAATACTGCTTTAAAAGTGGTTTTAAATTTCTTTACTTTACCATGCGGTCCAATATTAGGGAATTATCCGTATTTGTTTAGAGCGGGACAAACAACCAAAGTTGGGATAATCCCCTGAAAAGGACGTCGAGCAATCTAAAATATAAAAGTATTTTAAATTCGTGTATAAATTTTATACAACTGAGTAGAAAGACAATCTTTTTATTATTGTAAGAAATATTATTTTATGCGAATTGGCGTGTTGAGAAATTAAACAATTAAAATTGTAATACTGGTCAACTAACTCTCTCATTTTAAATTTATTACGTATAATTACTCTAATTATTTGAATAAATTTATAATGTTGTACTTTATTTATTAGATCATAGGCAGACCACGTCATGCCGAGTTGAATGAGTAAATTGCTACTTCTTCAGTTGTAATACCATTATTTCTTGAAAAGAAACATTTACAAACAACATTGTTTCTTAAATTTATTTATAATTTTATTAATATCATAGCACTAATTAGTTTTTAATTTATAAAATTAGAATGATAGTGCTTGAAATTTAAGTTCTCTAAAATATAATGAAGTTTTTGTTTCATCATATAACCATCGCTTTTTATTAACACTTAACACTCATTTTTGGACACCCACATAGAGCTACTAATTTAATTAAAGCCTGTAAGTTTATATTACATTTGAGAAAATTATTCAAAACGAACAATTAAAAACGAACTGGAAATAAGATGTTATGGTTATATTATTGACTCAGTGGGCAGAAAGTGGAAAATATTAACTGTGCCAATTATTTAAAATTGCAAATTCATGTGATATAGTATTAGAACTTAATAAAATTTGATTTATTATTAAGAAATGTATTGATTATTTGCATATTATATATTAACAAAAAATTAAAATTGAAAAAACTTTATTCGAATCAAAATAAGAATAATATTAAATTAATTAGTCGATGTTTACTTTTTAACCTATTTATCAATTCCTAAAATAATGTTATTGAAAGTAAACAACTAATTGCATTGCATAAACAAAAACTTATTCACTTACAATGTAAACATATTTCGTAAAAATTCACTTATTACATTGAGAATATTTATATCCACATAAAAAAATAGCAACCAAACTAAATGAAATTAACGATATTCATGTCTAGACTATATTTTTGCCAAAAATAATACAATTGCTATATTTTCCACAATAAATCAAAACTACGATGTAAATAAATTTATTTTTTTGTACATTAAAATGAATTGCAATTAAGTTGTAAAAATCATCATGTAATATTTATTAAATATTAAATTATTACTTGAAATAACATATTATTATAAATAAAAATAAAAACAACCTTAAACACTGTGTAAAATTTAATAAAACTAAATTGGTGTTGTAATTATGAGGCGGTATAAATGCATCGTGGCTGTAATTTAAATATTAAAGATAGATGAATCTACGCAGCAGACAGAAACATCCAGTTTCAGATAGTTTTATCACGCATTAATATATATGAGAGAGGAGCCAGTCTAGACTGGCCTTACCCAAACTTTTTGATCGTGGGCTGCCCGAGTGTCTTGGAACTAAACAGATGATCAACCAGTACTTTGAACCTTCCGTTAAAAAAAAACATATCCGAATAGAATACTTAATTTCGAATGGCTTTCTATAAATAATTAAAGAACTGAATTTTCCTACGTACATTTAAAATTGATTTAAAAAAGCTGATTTTATTTTTATATAAATATTCAAATATTTACATAATATGCCAATTTACATTTTTCTCATATTGTATGTACAATTTTAGCGAACTTTTATGTACTTCCAACCGCATACATGTGTATTTGTATAATTATCAGCCGCATTTTTTAACGAGTTTGCTTTAGCATTTTGTAAAATTGCTGCCACAATGTGTACACAGGAAGCCGCAAACGGAAACTACGGAAATGGGGAAGAAAAACATTTACTTTGTTTCTTTTTTATTAAATGAATTATATGCGATAAAACATGCTGGTTTATCTAACAAGAAAAATTAACAATTCAGTTCAATGTTCTTTGCAAAACCTTTACTATCAGATTAATCAAGAGAATGTGTACAATTATATTAACTGCATAGGGCATTTTCTAGTTTCTAGTTTTGGCATTATATAGCAGTTATAGAATTAAAATGTAAAATGTTGAATAGAAACCTTTAAAATCAATATATTTATTTTAATTTAATAATTTAGTAAAAGAACAAAAGCCAATAGCTCTGCTGCTACATTACTTTCTTTATTTTGCATTACGTACACAAGACGTTAATTGTCAAAACATATTCAATATGTATAAGAAAATTTAAAAATAAATATATTTGTGTTTTGAGTAAGCTTCTTGTAGCAACATATTTCCAATTATTTTATGTAAAATTTTATATATTAGATATTTATAGGCAGTTTTTGATAGTGATAGTGTTGAGACATTTTATATTTATTAAATGTCATTGTTACATGAAAATGTGTTTCATTTTAAATATTGTCGACAAGAATCTAAACATTTAATTTTTAAAACAATTATGATTGTTCTTTTTTGAACAATGAATCAATCGTTCTAGTCCGATGTGTCACAGCAGATAATAATACCGAATTGAAGCTAATTGCACTGTTTACAGTATACAGTATACTTTGGCATATAATAAAGGTTGACTTACTTCTTATTCTGTTTTGTACATGTCGCAATTGTACTACTAGTGCACTTAGAACGGTATTTAGAATTAATAGTACGCAATTATTAGTTTGCCAAACATCTTTGGAGAAATAAGAAACGTTAAAGACAGATCGTTCTCTATCATGACATTGCAAGGTTGCACAAATTGGCTCGAACAAGTGACATTTGAGCACTCAAAACGTTTTGTGTCTTCCGGATATCATTTTTGTTTTGTTTTTCAAAAATACCAACTTATCTAAGAATCTATCTCACATATCACATAAAACTATATGGTCTTATTACTATAATGCTAATATCTTATGTCTAATTAGTTCTACAAGGTAATTGCATTTAGTACTTACCTAAATTAAAGATATCAATTATTAAAAGAAATTAAACTTTGTATTAAAAAAGGACCGGACTGATATTAAAGTAGTACATGCGGAATTAACATATCAGCTTCACCCACTTGAGTTTGACGTTTTTGATTCAGACAAAGAAGTTAAAGTTAAAATTGCGTTCTACATAAAAAATCCAATGCCACAATTACAGTTTAAGCCACGAATGGTAAACTTGTCCCAAACAAAATTTATGAAATAAAGAAAACTAGAGATACTATCAAAAGGCCGAACTACGCTCCGCCAATCAATACTCATAACTCTAAAGAAACCATAATAGTCGAATTAAAAGCAGCTTTCCAAAAAATAGAAGACAAAACTATAAGTAGAGCTCACATCTTTAAAATTTTAAAAGCAATGTTCACAAATATATCGTAAAAAAAAAGGCAAAGGGGCAGGGACTAAATATGTAAAACTCAAATTAATTCGAATGAATCCAGTCGCCCTTCCTTACGGTTTGATCAAAACACATAAGGAAAATTTACCCATTAGACCGGTAGTATCGTATATTTATCGTCCAATTAAAGAATTTTCAGTTAAATTAATCTCACTCTTTCGTAATTTTACTCAATTCTAGGCACCTCACAGCGTAAAAAATTCAGCAAAACTGAGCTAGTTTTGCTGAATTTTTTACTGCTTAAGACAAAAACCTACCAATGGTTGCAACTAGTCTTAATTGACATTTGCAGAATGTTTTCTAATATACCTCAGCAAGAATGCCTAAATATTATAAAGGATATACTGGACAAATCCGCTTAAAATGTGTTTAAATAAAAAATATTTTTAATTTAACAGAGTATTCTTCAAACAAAACGCTAGATGGGATCACCGTCCCTTTCTAGCCAACACTTGAAAGAGAAAAAATATCATCTTGGCTAGCTAAATCACACATTCATTTTTGGTATAGATATGTAGATGATATCTTAGCTTGCTTCATAGAAACACAAAAGCAACTCTTCAGTTTTTTCAGTTTGTAAACAGCATTTATCCCAAGATTCAATTTACAGTAGAATCAGAAGTTAATGAAGCAATTAACTTTTTAGATCTTACACTAACTAAAAAAAAAACTTCTTCTTCTTTTTTTTTCTAGCCTATATTCGTCCAACTTTGAACATAGGCCTCTCTCATTTCCTTTAATTTTGATCTATTATAGGCTGTCCGCGTCTTTGTTTGCCTAGCCAGAGTCTCCACTGCTGTAGCACGCAATTCCTTCTATCGTCGGTGTGTCTTGCATTGTAGCTAGCGTAGCTCCATTTCAGCTTTGCTACCTGTTTTGGAACATCTATAACCTTGGTTTCATGCCTAATCCAAGTGTTTCTTTTTCTGTCTCTAAGAGTAATTGGAATTTTACTAATTTGTTATTTTTTCCATATTTGGGCGCCATAGGTTAAAAACTCTGGTCTTAAGGTATTAGAGTATCTTCTTGTTTTTTAATACGTAGCTCAGTTTTCCAAATGCCACCCATAAAAATCTTTTTCGTCTATCAATTTCCGATGTTTAATTTTCTTTGCCGATTTTTATTATTTGACGTAGATAGATGTAATGGGGAACTTGTTTGAGTGTCTTATTCTTGACTGTAATATTTCTGTCGTCATCCGTGTTTATTGTTTTTGTTTTGGACATATTCATCTTTAGACCTATTTTCTCAGATGCTTAGTCTGCAAGTTCTTCATGGTTATCTATCATTAGGAAAATGTAGTCAGCAAATCTTAAGTTGTTGAGTCTTTTTCCGTTAATATTTAGACTTTTTTCTTCGCAGTGGAGAGATTTGAAAACGTCTCCCACTGTCTCCCAGTGCCAGAGTGAAGAGCTTTGGTGATATAACGTCTCTGTCTCACTCCGCGAACAATACGTATTGACTCTGTGCTGTTTGCTAGATTTATTTTTATTGTGGCGTGTCTGTTTATAAAAAATAATAAACTAAAATTAATTTTTTTTAGAAAAGAAACATTTACAGATGGCGCAATTCCCAGCAAATCAAATCAATCATAAGATGGCGGCGTACTATTCAATGATTCATAGAACAATGACAAATTTAAAATATTGGAAGTATTTAAATTAACATGTAGAGATTGTACAAGCGTATATATAGGATAAACATAACTTGTTTTATTATCATTATTTTGTTTTCTGATGTAGCAGAAAAATGTGTTGCCATGCTCATGAGAGAAAGCTGTTTGTGTAAGTTTTTATATATTTGACTGCGGTAGCCTTATACATAAGACTATTGGAGTTTTTTAGTTATGCAATTTAGTTTCACAAAAAGTTGGGTATTTTTGGCACAGATCTTCTTTCTTAAGCTTGCTAAAGCTTTTGTGTGTAGTGATAGGCACACATTAATAATTTTACATAAACATGTGGAACCTGTTTAATGTAGAATCCAAACCATACCATTAGAAGGTCTTACTAGAGAGATATTTTAGTGGTTTGCCATTGCTTTAATTTTTTGTACTAGACCATTGCGCTACGGTGGCCTAAACTTAATTACTGCTAATTCAAAATCAATCCAAGTTTTCCAAAACATTTTTTTAATGCTACTGGTGCATTAAGAATATTTTATTCTTATCTAAATTATCCATGCTCACCAAATTTTTTGTAGGCACACATATACTTTTCTAGATTTGAGTAGAATGATAATTTTTATTGCACTAAGGCCTTAGATTTTTTTTTGTGCTTCCTTCAAAAGTAATTACATTTTGTTGTTCCAACACACGGCTAACCTGCTAAGACATCATTTAAAGCGGTTTTTGAATAGCTTCTCTTGCATAAGAAAAAGCCGAACACACACTACACGCTTTGTTGTCTCGTTGTTTATTTCACATATTTTTAAAGAATTGGGCTACCTACAATGCAAATTGTATTCATTGATTTCTGTTTCAATACCGCTGTAGTAATTTGCAGATTCTTAATGAGCAATTCTAATTCAAACAAACCAGAGCAGGGGGATGCATTTAGAAATTTGCGTTAGTTTTTCTTTTCAGTTTCTATAACTTATTAGTAGTTGTTTGATCAGTTCATGAGGGTATAAATCTACAATTCTACAATTCTACGATTTTTGTTTAAAAATTGTAAATTTAACTAAAAAAAAAAAAAAATTACTAGTGAAATCAATCATAAATTTTCCGCAAAAGCCATAAAACTATGATTTTGTTCTAAGTAGGCAAAAAAGGGCATTTTTTAATTTTTTTTAACAGCCAAAGTAAACGTATTTTTATGTAAATTAATTAAAAATATAAATTTGTTTTGTGTATGTGGGTTTTGGGGGTGTAAAACTCAAAAAAACTGCAAAAATAGGCCTATTTTTTAACATAAATTCTCACAAATACACATTTAGCAGTTTTTAAAGGAACTATACACCAAATATTATTAAAAATTGAGTTTTGCAAACAATTTTACATGAAAAATAGGTAGTGTCGTGCTTATCTGAAGTAGAAAAGCCCATCTGAAAAATTTTACATTTTTTTTACTTAAAAAATATTTTTTTTAAGTTTATTTGGCTTATATTTTTTTATATTTTTAAGTTTATTTCAAAAGTTTACAAAGACATCTTTTGTCGCTTGAACCAATTTTGGGCCATTTTACTCTTTGTTTGATAGTTTTTGCGATTGCGGCACAAATTTAGACACGATCTATCGGCGCTAAAATTTCAGGATATTATTATTTTTGGCATTTAAACATAAACCCGCTCGGCGCTTATCAAAATTTGATGAAAAAATATACTTTATAATATTTTTTGTGAATATGAAAAAATAATTAATTTTTAAAGCATGTTTTGCCTGAAAATTTTGTAAACATTTCTTTCTAGATGGATTTTTCTACGGCCGATGAGTACTACACTGACTATTTTCCATGTAAAATTGTCCCCAGAATTCAAATTTTTAATAATATTTGGTGTATTGTTCCTCTGAGCGCAACTAAATGTGTATTTGTAAGAGTTTATGTTGAATAGGCCTACTTTGAAAATTTATCGAGTTTTAGACCCTTAAAACTAAAATACACTAAACAAATTTATATTTTACAATTAATTTACATCAAAATGCGTCAACTTTGATTCTTATTGAAAATATTCGTTGACAAATTTTGTCATTTCTGACTTAAAATGTTGCAGCTTTTAACAGTTTATTGTAAATGTTAGTACTTTTTAGCAATATTTTAATAATTTATTATCGGATTTAGCTATTTTTGGGATTTTATTAAAAAAATATTTTTTTTCAAGTACGAATGCCAATATTTTAGGTCTTATGCTTTCGTTACAACCTCACAGCTGTCTTTAGATATACTATACCTGTAAACTAATTATGTATGGCCAGAAATTGCTATTTTTGACATTTTATTAATAAAAATTGGGACTTTAATTGGTTTTATCCGGATTTTGATTTTATCTAAAAAAAAACTAAATGTTGAATGAAATTGAATTGAATTTACTTATTTTTTATAGAGTTTTGTAATATTTATTGTTAATGACTAAATGTTGGTGCTTTTTAAGAATATTTCCATACTTTTTAGATGGATTTTACTATTTTTAACATTCCATGAAGAGAATGTTGCACTTTTACAACAGTTTGTAGATTTTGCTTATTTTTGACAATTGTTTATAATTTTTAAGCCAAATTTAGCTAATTATGACTGTGTGTAAACAAAATTTTTTATTAATTTTTTTAATATTCTAATATTTTATAATAAAATTTTTCCATTTTTGACTTTTTATAAATAGAATGTTGCAGTGTTTAACAGTATATGGTAAATTTTTTTACTTTTTGTCTGGATTTTGCTATTTTTGACTTTTTATTAAAAGAATTTTGCTATTTTCAACAATTTATGATTTATTGGTTTGTTTTTTGTGCTTTTTAACAATATTTTGTTGTTTTACAAAATTTTTACTTTTTATAATAGAATTTTAAACTGTTAAAGTTATTGAATAAATTTCTAACACTCCATAAAAAGAACTTTGCACTTATTAATTTTGTTATATGTAATTTTAAGAATCAAAAGTGTCTATATTAAAACTGTAGAAAAATAAGTTTTTAACTGGTTTTGATGCTTTCTAACAATATTTTTATGTTAGACCAATTTAGATATTTTTAACATTTGATAAAAAAAAAACTGATTCTTTTTACAGTTTATAGCCAAATTTTGTAACTTTCTAACATAATTTTCATGTTTCAAAGCCGGGTTTTAAATACTTTATTTACACTTTTAAAAACCAAATTTACAGATTTAAAGATTAGACTTATAACACTTCAAAGACCTGATTTATAGTTTATATGCCGGATAACAGTTTAAAAGTTAAATTTACAATATTAAAAGCCGGATTTACACTTTATTTATTAACAGTTTGGTAATACATTAATTACATTAGTAGCCAAATTTTAATTTTTAATAACCAAAATTACTTTTTTAAAAACCTTTTAAGACGGAACAGTTTAGCAATACAGTTCAACGCTTTGGCAAAAAAATTTAAGCTTTTAAAGTTAGACAGTTAAATTAAATTAAAACCAAATATTGTTAGCTAAATTGCAAGTTTTTTATGCCAAATTTACACTTTTAAATGCTGGCTTTACAGTTTTATAAGTCGGATTACTAATATTGCAGTAAATTTAAACAGGTTGGTGGCCGGATTTACAATTTTATAAGCCAAACTCACTTTTTTCACAACTTTGATTAAAAAAATTAAAACCCGGATTTATAGTTTTAAATTCCAAATTTATAATTAGATAGCCGAATTTTTAATTTTAAAGCCAAGTTTACACTTTTAAAAATCAAATAGTTTAAAGACCGGATTTACAATTTAAAAGCCGGATTAACAGTTTACCAGTAAAATTTAAAATGTAAGTTACCGGTTTTACAATTGAGAAGTCATATTAACTCTTTGGCAAATAAGTTTAACACTTTAAAGACAGGATTTACACTTTTAAAAGACAAATTTTTAGTTTTAACAGCAGGATTTATAATTTGAAGACCGGATTATTAATTTGGCAAAAAATTGTATTTTTTATAGTTTATAGCCGGATTTTCTTATTTCTAACAATATTTTCATGTTTTAAAACCGGGTTTCAAAAACTTTATTTACACTTTTAAAAGCCGGATTTACAAATTTATATTACTTTAAAGAACTTATTTATAGTTTATATGCCGGATTAACCGTTAACAATTAAAAACCAGATTTACAATTTTAAACGCCGTATTTATTATTTAAAGACCGGATTTACGCTTTTAAAAACCAAATTTACAAATTTAAAAACTAGATTTATTATAAGAAAATTTTGATAGCCGCAATTATTTTTTTGAAAGCCGGAACAGTTTAGCAATATAGTTCAATACGTTGGCAAAAATTTTTTATATAAAAGCTAGATTTACAGTTAAATTAAATTAAAGCCAAATATTGTTAGCTAAATTGCTAGTTTCGAATGCCATATTTAAATACGTTATTGGCCGGATTTACACATATAAAAGCCAAAATTACATCTTCAATTATACAACAAAGATTAAAAATATTAAAAACCAAATTTTTAGTTTAAATTACAAATTTCTAATTGTAAAGCTAAGTTATAGTAAAATTCAACACGTTGATGGCAGGATTTTAATTTTAAACCAGCATTTGCGCTTTTAAAAATCAAATAATTTAATAACCGGATTAATAATTTTAAAGCCAAATTAACAGTTTGGCATATAAGTTTAACATTTTAAAGGCTAGATTTACACTTTTAATAGACAGATTTACAGTTTTAATTGTCAGATTTATAATTTGAGGACCGGATTAATACTTTGGCAGTAAATTTTAACACCTTGATTACAGGATTTTCTGTTCTAAAAGTCCGTATTGGAGTTTAAAAAACGGGACTAATAATTAGGAAGCCGGATTAACAGTTTGGCAGTAAAATGTACCACTTTTGAAAGCAAATTTACAATTTTAAAGAAGTAAATACTTTTTCTTTAATAATAAATTAGCGTATTCTCACTTTTTTTTAATTAAAACCAATTATCGTTAGCAAAGTTTGCAGTTCTGAAAGCCGAAATTAACCAGTTTGGATTAAGTTTAACACTTTGTCGGAGCCATCTCATCTTTGATAAACCTAAATTAGTGCTTTTGTATTTTTCACTATATAAATACAAACATATTTTTTTATTTAAACAATTGGTATTATTAGGACTCAACTTAAAAAGAGTACATTTTTGTTATTGTAAATTAAAAAGAGTAAAAAGCATTTTGATTTCAAAAAATGTATGTTAAAAAACCCAATTATTGCAAGTTTTTTGCTTAATAACGCATTAATTACTTTAAATTATTTGAAACAATATACAATATTAATGCAAAAAAACTATACAAATAAGAACTATTTATTTTATAAAATGTACATAGAAATCTGTTTAACGCACAACAAACATTGACAAAAAAATTAATTTATTGCAAAAAAATCAAAAATCGATCAAATTTCTTTTTCCTTATCAAATTTGGACGTATCTTGCTTAAAATGTGTCATTAATAATAATAAAAAATTATAAAATCTTATTGTTTTATAAAAAAATATTAAAAATGTTTCATCAACAGTTTTTTGCGCAAAAAATGCAAACAAAGCTTGAAACCAAATTTAGTTCTTGGAATTGATCAAAAATTGCTCATAAAAAAATTAAAGCAAAAAACTACAAAAAAAATTCATAGAAATTCCAAAACTATAAGATTTGTTAATCAAAATTTTAAAGTTATTTTATAGTTATTCTGAATACTACAATACTGGAAATTTTAACCTCCTCCAAGTGATTAAAAAAATCAAACTTTATAAATATTATTTAATATTCAATTGTTAACATGGCAAAAATAATTATTTGACAGAAATGATGTATTGATATCTGTCAAATAGAGATTTTAAAAGACAGTTTTTTAATAAATAATTTTGATTATATCGTGTATAAATTATTGAAGCTTTAGCTGTAGCAGAATAAACATATCGATGTGCTAGTTCTAAAGTAAATCATCAAAAAATATTTTTAATCTCAATAAAATCTTCTTTCTAAAAAGACTATAACGTTATAAAAATAAATTATAAACAGTAAATATCAAGCCTTTTAAAACAATTTATTCAATATTAAAATTATTTTTTAGCTTATAATATATTTGCTAACTTTAAATCAAGTTTTTCTAAAAATTACATTTTAAAGATCTATCTTTAGAACTGAAGAAGAATATGTTTATCACAGAAATCCATATTAAGACCATTTATGTTTAAATTATGTGTCAATGGTTTAGGATTATGCCATGGACATATTATTTTATCAATAAAACTAAGATAGTGCTCCACATAGAAGTAAATATAAGCAAGTTCCACTAGAGAGTAAGAAATATGCAACGTCAATTTTTTTGTAGCGTTCTCATTGTCATTTTCTTACTCTCGATAGGTACGTGGTTCTAATTACTCTCAAGTAAAGCGATATCTTTAAACAACAATGTATCAAAAGTAATATAAAAAAAATTGATCATCCTTTTCTGTCGTAGCAAAATATTTTCAATTTCAATTAATAAACTGAAAATACTGTACAAAAATGTAATTTTTAAATACTTTTATATTATTATAATACATTTATATTCATGCGTCGTTCAGTTTTTATTCAAACATTAAACAAATATAATTTTTCATGCATTCATTTTGAATCAGCTCCGGTTTTCGCTTGAATTAATGTTCTAATTGACCGACCTCAGACATCAACACACATAAAATGCAGATTAATAATTTATTTTTTAATATTAAAATCGAAGAAAAATATTGAGTAAATCCATATCTAAAGCTGAAATTTCTGAATATGATAAATTTATCGTTGCTTAAACAGAATAGCGCATAAAATTGTTTTCATTACTGCTACCGTAACACCTGAACTTTATGCAAATATTTTTACAACTTGATAAAATTGAGTATCATGTATTTTATATTACTTCTAGAGCAAGCACATCCTTTGCACGTGCAATATTTTATGGCTTTCTCACAGACAGGGCATTTATTATTAAAAAAATGTATAATGCTATACATTCGTTAATATCAACTTAATTGCTACAAATATAAGTTTGTGAATTAATGATGAATTGTATAATAAATTTAATAATCAATTACTGAAATACAAATTATTCTAATTTAATTGGAAAGTTTCGCCGGAATTGAAGCTATTAAAATAAAGTTTGTTTTATTTTTTGCGAACTGAATATATAGTTATTTTATAATTTAAATATTTTTTATGGCCAATAAAAATATTCCTCTTTTATTATTCTAGTAAAATGGAATGAAAATCATATTCAGTTTGCACAAAGTGTGCTCAGATTTATTGTATTCGACTGCATATGCTGGTTATTGACATGTGTAAATTCACCAACAATTGACCAAAAACTAGTATAAATTTATGGTGACAGTGTTCTACGCCTATCTATGCAATCACAACACGAATTGTGTGTGGGGAATAAAAATTCTTGTGGAAAGTTTTAAGAATAAAAAAAATTCTAAAGGTTCTTTTGTCGAGACAGTGTATTCGTCAAGGGACTAGACTAGCCCACGATGACTAGTGAGTTCTGTTTGGGATATATAATTTTTTACTTATATATTTTTTTCGGTCGAGACAGGATGCGTAGGTAGGTTTCTCTACCTAAACACGTTTCTGTTTGATATATGGATTCGTTTTACAAATCGGTCGAATGCGTTTTATACAGTGTTACTTAATTTAATATCATATTAAATAATTATGAAAGTGCTTGGTTGTATTATGTAGACGGCTGGGAGGATATGAATATCTGAAGTATGTAAATAAAACCGTGGGGAGAATGTTATTGTTCCTGGCGAATATGCAATTTCCCGTAATAGGTAATCCTTATCCAGGACAGCATAGGACGAGGACAGGAAGTCCTTAGCTATAACTCGGCATATCGAAGTACACATACTGTGAGTTGCAATTGGGTCACGTGACACCGGAAGTAACGTCAACCAACCACACAAGGAGATCAATTTCCGGGAGACATACTCGAAAGATTTCGCGTGGATTGCTGCCGAACGAAGTTTGTTACAATTTTTACATTGAATACTGCACAAGCGTATTTATCGTACGTTCCGTTTGCGTGAGCAACAATTATATACCATTTGTCAACGCGAACATTACAAATTTACAGTTTGGCAACTTTACATTTGCAACTGACATAAGCATTAGACCGAACTCGGCACGCTATTACATTGCGTTAAATTACCGTATCCATAAATTAATTTATTGCGAACTTGTAATCATTTCTCAGACTATTTACAAATTAATGTGTATGCCCTTTACGCAAAACTTAATAACAACATCATTGAACCTTACACAATGGAATTAATCAATATGGAATTGAATTACAGAGAAACCATTACATTAATGACCGCCATACACAACTTCAGACAATTTTATTAAATAAAATAACAGCATAATACGATACTAATTACCTCTATTCACTTCATTATTGATGAAGTGTCTATGCAATACGTTAAGGATAAGTGCAACTTATGAAAAAAAAAACAACTTAACTAAAAATAAATTTATTCATGAACACTTTATTGAACTAATATTAAATTACATATTTTGTGCACGTTTCAATAAACAATAAACAAAAAATCTAAAACTTATTATTAAATTTATTATTATATTTATTATTATTAAAAATTCATAAAAAATAATTAAAACGCTTATTGAAAACCTCATAGAAAGTGCAAATGCATAAGTTACAATACACCCACATATACAACCGTATAGAATTTACAAATCGCAAATAAAAACATGCTATTACGCATAGAACATAAAGAATACTGATTGATGGCATGTATTATGTTTATATTTAATATAATTGTTAAGTTATATTGAAGATAAAATTATATAAATAACAATTTTCAAAATAAAATATTTATGTTAGTATTTAGTAAACTAATTTAGTCCCTTTTGAATTGTGACTAGAATGTTTCTTAATCTTGTTTGAATTATTACGGAAATTATGAATAATGAATATTATAGGAATAACATTTACATTAATATGTTTATTATTCCCACAGTTCTAACAACGAAAACTTTCTGAATAACATTTCTTAATCCTCTAATAAGATTTAATAATAAATATATCCTTATTACTACTAGAAACAAATAGAAAGACTACTAGGGAACATTTATAATTATATACTAAACAAATAATTTATACGTTTTTCTAGCCTATGAGAAATCAACACAAAACATTAAAATGTTCAAAATAAATAAATAAATTCTAAACCTAATATCATAGCTGTCAAAACTAAAAAGTGTACTTAAAACTAATATTCCAACACTAAAGTTGTAAATGACTTAATCAAAATATGAGATAATAAAACAATTTACTATGTTTTTATCACAAATTATTTCTTGCAAATACATTACTAGTTTCGGCTCTACTAGAGCCTTCTACAGATGTAATAAGTTATATAAATATAACTTATTATATAATAAATAATAAATTTGTGATAAAAACATAGTAAATTGTTTTATTATTTTATAAACATGAATTATCACGTAGTAGAGGTCTCAACCATTAGTTATACATAATAAAAAAATCTAACCTATCACCACTGATGACACCAAAATTGTAAAATGCTTCGATACCAGACACTTGAAGTAAAAAAATAATAATAATGTTAATAATCTTTATATACGGAACAATCTATGGGAAAATGCATAATAATATCAGTATTAAATCTTATATACTACCCGTCAAAAGTCAAAGAACACCAAGAACCCGTAGTCCAATTTTTATCAAAATTTTAGATAAATTGTAAATTGTTCACACTAAAAAAATGATTAAAATTTCAACAATAAATTATGATAAGTTTTTTATCAATTTATCTTAATTAACAATGACATTACAATTTTACCGTGCAAATTGTGCAGTTGATTAGTTCCTCATTTAAACCAAAATATGCCCAGAGTTGTCAGCATAGCGTTTTTTAACTATTAAGCAATTACGGGTTCAAAGAAAGAGGTTTGTCAATTTGTAATATCTCCCAACAAATTGGCAAATGTGTCAGTATAATAACTGAATGTTGGAGTGGAGGAATCAATGGAAAAAACAACAAAGGAAATTATTCTAGAAACACTACAGAACATGAAGATTCGGCTCTTCAGTTTGTGGCTCTCAGGTACCAGTTTTCGATAACATAAGCAAATGGAGATGTATGGAAAAGCTTAACTAATCAAGGAATCTCTGTTCGATCAGTTTGCTAGAGAATTCAATAATTTTGCCTTAAGTTGTACCGCCCTTTTCTTTGCTTGAATTCAACTCCTCAACATAAGAGGTTTACTTTACTAAAGTTTAGATGCGTATTCAGGAAGCAGAACATAGAAAAATAGACAAACTAAGCCTAGAGACAATGTTTATTGCTAGAACAAAGGAAACATCTGATTTTACTCAACAAAAGAGCAACTGTTGAATACACAAAGATAAATATAAATGGCAAAACAGGACATAAAGTATAAAGTACAAACTGCAATGAAAGTCTTAGAACAGCATAAAACCAAAATATTCAGAAGAGAATCAACACACAACAGGAAATAAATTGTAAAAATTATAGACAAGGGAAAAAACAAGTAGAAGACAGACATAGAATTGTAGAGGCGGCTTAAGCCTTTAAAAAAAAAATACAAAACGTAAACTCAAAAGAGATATCTCTTGTAACAAAAAGCTAAAATAGAACGACGTTAAAACATATGAAAAACTAAAAATACTGTATAACAAATGCCTAGAAATGATAGATATACCATAAGACTGAACAAATGCTCTTGTGATAATTATACACAAGAAGGGAGATATTGAAAACCTGGAAAACTGTAGATCAATAACTTGTTACCAAAAATTTATAAGTTAATCATAAAAATAATAACCAAAACTAAACTTCAACTAGCCAAAAAGACACACAAGGTTTTAACACTTTCTTCAAACGATAAAAGTGCTGATTGAAAAACTGGTAGAATATAATATAATATAACTCTGTGGCAAGCCTTTGTGAACTTTAGAAAAACTTTTGATACTGTACAAATATGGACACTTTAACAACCCGCAAAAATACTAGAATTGATTACAGATATATAAACATCTACCAAAAATAAAACAATTTACAAAGTTAAAAAAAATTGTCACCCAGTCTGTTTATTCTAGTTCTAGAAGATGCATTGAAAACAATCAACTGGCAGATCAAAGGATTCAATGTAAATGAATAGATAGAAAATCACTTAAGTTTTGCTGATGATAAAGTTTTAATAACATAGACCTAAGACTCTGCATGCACGCCATTGAGTGGATTGAGTAGCTCAGTAAGGAGCCCGGATAAAAGAGCCTCGGAAGCGGACTGACACAACGACGACAACCCCAGCTACAGACAAGAATAAGAAAAGAAAATGAAGTCGTGAAGGAAAAACATATTAATGCGCCTGTTGCATTATCCGAAACTAAACACAAAGGGAAAGGAAATCTTACATATAAAAAATACATACTCAAATACTGTGGAAACAAAACAAAAACAAACGAGCCACGGTCGGTGTAGACCTGCTAATTAGTAATAAACTTACACAGAAAATAGAAGATACATTCTATGTCAATAAGAGAATACTCAGAGTTGTACTAGATATCGGCAAAGACAAAATACATCTTATGAGCGTTTACGCCCCCGACGTCAACAAAAGAAAAAAGAAAATTAATACCCTTCTACGAGCACCTGCAGTACGAAATCAACAAAATACGGAATGAAAAAATCCTAATTATGGGGAATCTTTATGCCAGAATTGGAAACTAATTCGTTGATGACATAAAAGAACGTTTTAATGAATCGATTATATAATAGAAAATAGAACGGTACATTCGTCTGAGATAATCGACGTACGCTCCCAAACATCAGCAAACATTGGATCGGACCACCAATTAGTCATGGCTACGACTAACAATACAATAAAAAAAGAATGCACCACCCTATTTACGTAGACAAACTGAACATCAAATCCATCAATGATCCCACCTCGAAGGACCTATACAAAAAAAAAATGACCCAAAAGATCAGAGAACAGCCAATTCTGGATAAGGACGACGTGGAAACCAGTTGAAAAAAAGTCAAATCACACATCAAGATTGCCGCCAACAAAACACTAGGCTAAAGGAGGATATACAAAAACTCAAATAAACACAACACACCATGGATTACACCGGAAGTAAAACAAATGGCAAAAAATAAACGAGAAACCTACCTGAGGTACCTAAATAACAACACACCGGAAGAGTGGATACGATACAAGGAAAAAACGAACAGAGTGCATGCAGAAATACTACGAACATGACGTCTAGGGCAGCCAAAAGAAGATATGGGAAATAATGAGACAAAGGAAACTCAAAGTCAACAAATAAGTAACAGTAACAACTATCCCGGAAGAGGAATGGATAAACCACTTCAAACAAATGTTCGACAAAGATGAGACTCAACACCAGGAAAAGCCAACAATGGCACAAACAACTACCCGTATTAACCACAAATTAGTAGAAAAATATACCAAGAAACTAAAAAACAGGATAACACCAGGAATCGACAAATTGAACAACAATCTGATAAAGTACGGAGGTAACCTACTAAGCGAACAACTAGCCAGTCTTTACCAGAAGATCTTAAATGAAACAACTATACCAACCAACTGGAAGAAAAGTATCACTACACCTATGTTCAAAAAAAGTGACAAAATGCAACCAGGAAACTACAGAGAAATAACTTTCCTAAGCGCCGTGATAAAACTATTCACAAAAATCATATGCGGTATCATCTCAGAATACATACCCATAAGGTAAAAACAACAGGGTTTTATAAAAAACAATTCTACCACAGACGCCATATTCATCACCCGACATAAGTCAAGAACAAAGAGCCACATTGAATTTTTCTATTGGCTGCATATGAGAAAATAAAAGATATCTTTATTATAGATATCCCTCTTCGGTTAAAAACCTATACAACTTATGCATTCTCCCAATAACCACCTATGAATCCCAAACTTGGACAGAAGCTATTGAAAGAAAGATACTAGACATAAATTAAACGACAGAAGAACACGTGGCAAAATATCAAGATAAATAAAGCACCAAACTTGTCAGATCAAAACCATAGAACAAGAAAAAAAGCGCAGGCCGGTTCCAGTTAATGGCTAAAAAATCAGGAAGCCTGCAATTAAATTTCTCCGGTTGAGATCAACAATTTAATTGTTAGCATACTTAGGCAAGTTGCTGAGTGCTCCAGAAATTGTAGAGAGGCAACTCATTATTGAAATTTAAAAAAACTTATCAAGATTTTTGTAGAAGTTTTAATCATTTTTTTGCGTGAATAATGTACATATTATCTAACATTTTCATTACACATTTTTTGTGTTCTAACAGTTTATATTCAATTAAGTTACTACTATATAATATACCAATAATATTTCAACTCCAGTTCAAACTACTTGATGGTAATTATGATTGGAATGACCCACCCACCCGCCCAAGTCTTAGTAGTAATCAAGAGATTAAATATCACCTTCTCTTCCTCTGACTAAAGAACTTCCAACACTTGCAGAAAGGAGAAACTTTAACTCTTTAATAACAAATACTAAGGCGTGTGACGGTGTACTCCAGTTCAAACTACTTGATGATAAACATGATCTAGACTTACCCACCAACTGGGTGTTGATTATCAAGAGATAAGATATTACCTCCTTCTTCTATGACTTAAAGGATTTCTAACGCATGCTGAGAGGAGAGACTTTCAATTCTTTGATAACAAACACTCGGGCTGGTAAGTTGGCACTTCAGTTCAAATCACTCGCTGGAAATATTGATCTGGAGTGATCCACTCACCCACCCACCCACCCAAGTGTTAAACATCAAAAGATCTCTACTACGTGATAACTCATGTTTATGAAATAATAAAATAATTTACTATGTTTTTTAAATACAATTTGTTCTTACAATTACATTTCTAGTTTCGGTTCTAATAGAGCCTTCTACAGATGCAATAAATTATATGAAATTGAGAAAATTAATGAAAAACGACGTGAACGGATAAAAATCCACAAAAAATGCAAAAAACAAAAAATGCATAAAAAAATAGATAAAAACGTTGAATGTGAAATAAAAATGATTGAAAAAAAAAAACAAATTGAATAAAAATGCACAAAAAAAACACAAAATGTACGTGAAAATAATTAAAACATTACCAAAATGAGCGAAAAATAGCTAATATTTGATAAAAAAAATTAAATTTAAAAAATATTCAAAACATTACAAAAATCAGTAAGAAATGGCACAAAAAAATTAAATTAAATAAAAATAAATAAAAAACAAAGCAAATTTAATGAAAACATACAAAAAACTACAAAGTGCAGATGGAAATGGTAAGAACATTGCAAAAAATAGTAAAATCAGCAACTATCAAATGAAAATAAATAAAAATAAAATAAAAACAATGAAAATATACAACAAAAAGTACAATCATTGATAAAAATTGTCTAAACATTGCAGAAACAGTAAAGAATGTTGAAAATTAAATGAAAAATGAATTAAAATCCACCAAAAATGACCAAACTTTAATAAAAATAGTCAAAACATTGCAAAAATTAATGGAAAACGCAAAAAACCTAATGAAAAACGTTGAAAATGGATAAAAAACAAACCAAATTGTATAAAAATATACAAAAAAGTACAAAATGCAGATGAAAATGGTCTAAACATTACAAAAAATAATAGAAACGGCAATTACCATATGAAAAACAATGAAAATGTATAAAAAAGCTTAATCTGAGATCAAAATTGTCAAAACATTGCAAAAGCAGTGAAGAACGGCATAAATAAAGATGAAAACCGTTGAAAATAAAATGAAAAATACTTTGAAAATTATAGAAAAATAAAGCAAATTAAATGAAGATATACAAAAAAATACAAAATGCAGATAAAATAGTCAAAACATTGCAAAATTTGTAGAAACGGCAATTTGTTAAAATATTTCAAAAATAGTGTAGAACGGCATAAATCAAATTGAACATTAAATGAAAAATGAATGAAAACCCACAAAACAACTACAAAACTTTAATGAAAATAGTCAAAACATTTCAAAAATCAATGACAAACGGCCAAAACCTAATAAAAAACGTTAAAAATTATTGAAAAACAAATGAAATCAAATGAAAATGTACAAAACACCTTAAACTGCAGATGTCAATCGTCAAAACATTACAAATAGTAGATAGTAGTTTAAATAATATCAAAAGTACCAAAATCTGCCCATAAGCAGTTGAAAAGTACACATTTCTTTCCATAAAATATCAAACATAGCAAAATCCGATCATTAACTGTCAAATGTATGTTAGAAAAAAACAATAAACATTAAAATATTGTTGAAAAGCACCAAAATCCGGCCATAAATTGTTGAAAACAAAAAAAATTTCATTTTCTAAATCAATTTGCTTTTGCTCTATTTGCTGTTTAAACATAGAAAAAGTTAGTCAAAGTGTTATAAAATTATTAATAATGATCAAAATATTGCATTCGCGCATCATACCAGTAACTAGGCTATGTGGTCCTTGGTATCTTAATAAATCAGCAAACTGTCTAAAGTTGAACAACTTTCAGTTCATTTATAAGAATGTTATGTAATAACGTTTCCAGGTTTTGGTGCCTTGAACCAAACATAAATTACCAACCTAATATCACAAAAAGCACTAAAGTGAAAAAAAATTAGAGTGTTTTAAACTACTCAACAACACTATCAATCAATAAAACAACTAAATAAATTAACATAAGCTTTAGTAAAAAATAAAACAAAAACTTTACCAACGGCTGTTACAATGAGCTTAATTTGTTTTAGTTTGTTTTTGAATCCATTCTTTACTTGTTGCCACTACTTAACGCTTATAGAGATTTTTGTGCTTCATATTATATATTATTTTATTTTTTACCAGTACTCATACTCATAGTAAAGTTACTTGGCAATATTTTAGATTTTGCAAACGTTTCAAACGCGTTTTCTCAAGACTTCATACTTGGCTCCGTCCTTTATTCGTTGTCCACATGTCTGTTCAATAAATATATTTCTATCATTTTGAGCTCGTTTCAGATTTCTATATAGAGAACTTGAACATACTTGAGATTAAAATAAAGTCTGACATATACTTTGAGTATTGTTGACGTATCGGATAAACATGGCTCGACTCTAAACCCAAGTAAATTGAAAGTTTTAGTATTTGGTAAAACAAATAATATCAGTAAAGCCAAATCTGATTTGAATTTATTTTTCTTTAAATGAGAAACTAAAAATTTCCGACAAAGTAAAAAAATTAGGTCTCATTGTAGACGTCTCACTAAGGTTTCAATGATTTTTGACAAGCTTCTTCATGGTAACCTAACCTAACCTAATATAGTAGGTTGATGTATTATTTTTTATCAGATTTTGAGTGTCGTTTTGTTTCTGTCATAATATAATCAATTTAATTAAGAAAAAAAACAAGTTTATAAAAATATCTTTATCACATTAAGCTAAAAAGTATCGCTTTAGGATTTTGTTCTAACCAGATTTTATGCTTACTAGATAAGCTTTTTATATGGTGTGATAGCTCAATGGTAGAGCACTTGCATATAATGCGAGCAGTCCGGGGTTCAATCTCCGAAATATGACTGAAATGATAACTTGCTCTTTATCCACCAGCGTGGTTCGGAAGTCACGTTTTAAGCTGTTGGTCCCATCAAACCACTTTAAACAAGTCGTAGACTTACTGTGGCGATGTAAAATAGCCGTAAAAAGCATAATAATAATAATAAAAAAATATTTTTCATAAAAATAATAAAATAAATCTAGTTTCTATACCATTATTCATTTGAGTGACAAACAATAAACGATTGTACTAAAGATTTAACAGATAAATTATTTTATTACGAATGAGAGAGGTATAACAATTATTCCAACCTTATCAAGATAGAGAATACCATGTAAAACTGGCGGATATATTATGTTAGGGGCAACTTAAAACTTACATACTTCAATTGATCATTAAACTTAAATTAACGCAAACAAATGTAGTTAAAGCTTATATAATATTAACAATTGTTATTGAAATATTTAGCCAGTAAATAAAAAATATTATATTTTTTTTTACTTTATTAAATTAAATTATACAAAACGTAAATTATTCATATTATTCAAGCTAAACATTATTTTAATCAATTATGCAAAATACACAATTGCAATCTGATTAAACCTAACGTGTTAAATTTTCAGTATTATAATTTTTATTAAATTATAGATTTTTATCACGATTTGTACGCAACGGAACTAATTTGAATTAATAAATATACATATTTATATATTTAAAAAAAATCATCTTGTTTTAACACAAACAAGCCTCTTTAATGAGGGCAGCTGAAATTAAAATTCTTATCATATTTTCGTTCTCCGATACTGTGTCATGTCTATCTTAAAAATGTATTTTCCGTTATATGAATAATATTAAAACTTTGCCAATTTCGGTTTTTCCGGCGGACAAGTATGTAATTGCTAAAAAAAGGGGACGGCAACACATTCAATATATAAAAAATTCTTGAATGAAGGTCTAATAAAATTTAAAAAAGGACCTTTCGGGACCTTTAAATTCCACTTGTACCCTTTAAAACAATCGGCCGCACTTGTTTTATATTCAGTCCAAATAAAAGTGTGGATTAAATTCAAATTATTCGATAACACCAAAGAGTCTCTAAATACAGCACGTTATATTGATTGAAGCTTATTTTTTAAATAAAACGATTTTATGATTATTATAGCTGTATATAATGAAAATAAAAGTGTATTTATAAAATTCGATTTCAATTTTAATTAAATGTCGCTTTTTAGGATGTAATTTATGCAGAGTTTAAAGGCGAATTAATTACTCAAACATAACAGGAGATTACGTGAACCGATTTTAATAAATTGAAATCATGTTTGTGACACGGGGCCTTGACACCGTGTATTATTGTAATAGTATACATTTTACGATAAAATAATTTATTCTAATTACACGCATGAAACATTGCATAAATTATTTTACTCCAATATGTTTAAATGCTTCTAGATATTATATTAAGTAAAATGTTTTAAAAAAGATCTGCAAATGTGCAATATTTTACTAGAAAGTTGGATAAACACAAAAAACAAATATTTTAAGTCATAATGAATTACAATCAATAAATACTACACTTTATAATAATTTAAAAATTGAATTGTAGTGGCCGTTACTATGTGATAGTTTATTATAAAATAAACAAAACACATTTGAGCCGTCTAGATTCAAAACCAGTAAGATCACTAAAACAAAATTTTACAAGAATAAAAAAAACGTATAGTATTGTCAGAAGGATAGCACTCTATAACACACTAATAAACAATAACAAACTAACAACAAAGTATGTAAGATGATGTTCACAACGAATGACAACTGTGTAAAGGCAGATCAGCTGATATTAATATCATAGCTATCTGGTTTTGAAACTTATGTTCTATTACTTAACTGATTTTAAAATTAACCTAAATACTTATAGGCTACAATGAGTGGAAACAAACTGGATTTGAAGCTTGAAACTCACCAAGCACATGTAAAAAGCTATAGCTGAAAATGAGATAATCTAAAATTCATAAAAAAATTATGTAACTGGTTTTGAATCTAGACGACTCATTTACAATATCACAAATATATTTAAAAAACCGTAACTAGTTTCAACCTTTACAAGCCAGCATCGGACGGTGATACAAACAAGTATAAATATAAAAAAAACATTTTACAAAGCATATATACAACAGTAAACATAAAACGCACAGATAATTGGAAAATTACATTGAAATTATTATGAATTACATACAATAATACAAAAAGGAAAAAAAAAACAGATTAAAGAGATAGAGAAAGAATTAATGAATGGCGGTTTTTACTTACAGGTAATTAGGGCAAAGAACATTCCGCAAGAAGAAGGAAGAGAATTAAATTATTATTAAAGTCTATTTGATCATTAAGCAAGTTTACGGAAGAATTATTGTTTGATTTAGTAATTTTAAGAGCTTCTAACAAATTTAATTTTCTGCATATAAAACAGTTGTGGATGATTTTAAATTTATCAATATCTGAGGATGTCACATATTTTCTAAAATATGATATGCAATAATCTGAAAGAACAATAATATTCTTTAAATCTAGTTCCTGTTTGCCCTATATATCGTGCATTACATGTGGGACAACTTAACTCATACAATTCTAATGTTAAAATTGTATCTGTACGGTCTTTAGTGTTGAATAAAATGTTTGATAACTTTTTTTGACTTCTAAACGCTACTTTATAAATAAATTTACGGAGATTCGCTCAATAACATATTTTGGTAACATATCCAAAAAATAGAAAATATTAATGAAGCAATGAGCAAACATTCTTGACGTAGTCTAAACTCATTTATAAATACAGTTCTATTTTATCAATAGTATTTTGAAAAGTCTTTTCCAATTTCCAGTCGTAATTGGTGATATTAAGTCTTTCTTATTTTTTACGATAATAATTTTTCAGCTTTCCGCACTATTTCTACCTTCCAGATTAGTTATTATTTAATTACACTTTTTTTCCATAACTCATTTTTATTTTGTGTAATACTTTTCTTGAATTTTGTTTGTTCTTCTTTATATTTTGTTTTATCCTTACTTTTTATCCGTTATTTTACTTTCAATTTTTTTATCCCACTAATAAGGTTGTTGCCTTTGTTAGTGTTTGCTCTTTTAGGTATCTATAGTGTAGTCATATTCGTGTTTGGTATAATCTTTTCACGCTTTTATAGTCTAAACTATTCAAGTTTCTTCTTTACTGTCTTTTGTACAATGAGAAATGCATTCTTTGTTTCTACGAAAGTTGTGCTCACTTCCGCATGATGGTCCTCTACATGCTTTGTTGTCTGGTATTTTTAATTTTGTGTTCTGGTTGACAATGATATAGTCAACTATTGCTTTTAAGTTTCGTGTTGTTTGTGTCCACGTTTACATATATAAAATCCCTTTAGTATTTTTAAATTGATTTCATTGCAAGTCGCAATTAATCGTGTTTTATTGTCGTTTTTTCGTACTTACTCACTACTTTATCGTTTTTTTTTATTTTTTCTGTTTAAGAGTTGAAGTCTCTCAGTACAATAAGTTTTTAATGTTTTTCAAATTAGCATAACACATTGTTGAGCTCTTTTATCTTTCGATACTTCGCTGTGAAAGTGTTCATAATATTCTAGATTTTTTTAACCTAGTTCTTTTTTTTGTTTCTGTTCTGTTCTATTCACTTTCTGTATTATTCCATGTATCATAAATTGTTGTTCGTTTTATCTACTTAAGTCGTTGTTTTGTTCCGAGGCTTTTTTTTAATATTGTATGTTTTTTCACGAGTATTAAGAAATTAGCACAATTTCTTAACCTCCAACCTGGAAGACTGTAACGTTCCGTTATGTTGTAGTTTATTTTGTTTAATAGTATTAGGGTAACAATAGGCAAATAAAGAAGTAAACATTTTGATACGTAGAAGTAATTTTAACAAATGGAGGTTGATACCAATGTCGCAACTGATAAGATCAAGAGGCGCGCGATGATCGAGCCGCGATCCTTCCTTTATAGTTCGAGCGGCCGAAGAGTCACTATCGTACCACAACAAAATAGTTTTGCCGTACCGCGTGGGTCAATAAAAATACAATTGGTAAGTGGTTTGAGTTTAATAAAATAATGTATTTGTAACTGTGTATCTGACATCATAGGCTCACACACATATATGCGTCAAGTTTATATAAAATATAAATGGTTTCGCCGTCCGCTGACCAAACTCGGATCCAAAAAAGTCCTACCTGCTTCCCTGGAGCCATACATTCAATCGGACAAAATTTACAAAAGATTCAGTTACCATACATAAATGTAGAACTCAGTAAGTGTGAAACAATTGTATTTATTTTAAATATATATTGGGGTCTTCCGATTCCTAATCTCCACTCGTTTCTATTTTTTCAGGTATTTTCCTCTATTCCTCTTTTTTGGATTTCTCCGTCGATACCTTCTCTCCAGCTTTTCCGTGGTCTCCCTTGCCTTCTTCTTCCTTGTGGTGTCCAGAGTAGTACATTCTTTGGTAGACGACCTTCATTCATTCTCTGTACATGTCCGTGCCATCTGAGTTGTGTAGTTTTTATATTATCTACGATGTCATGTTTAACTTTCATTATATTTTTTATGTTTTTGTTTCTAATCCTTTCTAATCTAGATTTTCCAGCTGCTCTTCTCCAGTAATCTATTTCTGTTGCTTTTAGCGTTTTTCTGTCTTATCCTTTAAAGGCCACACTTCACAACTATATGTTATTATACTTCTAATTATTGAGTTGTATATTCAGTGTTTATTTTGTTTTGTTATGTGTTTATCCCATAGTATACCGTTTAGTATAGATACAGCCTTTCTACCTAGTAGATTTCTCTTGGCTATTGCTTTGTCAAGTGTTCCTTCTTTTAATTTTTTTACTCCCAAATATTTGTAGGAACTGCAATTTTTGATGTTTTGTCTATCCAAGATAGGTAAATCTTGTTGTTCTCCTCCTATACACATGTATTTGGTTTTCTTGTTAACCTCTAAGCCCCATTTATTATACTCTTCAATTAATTTGCGTGTCATATATTCAATATCATCAATATCCTGTGCAATAACAACTTGGTCATCGGCAAATGCCAAGGTGTAAAGTGTTGACGTACTGTCCATCGGTATGCCCATTGTTTAGCTTTTTTTTTTCTTTTTGTTAATGCGTTTTCTAAGTTAATTTTAAATAGTGTTGGTGATATACAACACCCTTGTTTGAATCCTTTTGTTACTTTAAACCCGGTGGTTAAGCTATTTTTTATTTTTATTTGTGATCTGGCATTGTTATAGTATAAGGATTTTATTGCTTTTATTATTTCAGCATTGATGTTAGTGGGTTGTAAAGTTTCCAAGAGTTTTATTAAAGGGATGCTGTCATATGCTTTTTTAAGATCATCAAATAGCAAATGTACTTCCTGCTATTTTCTTTTCTAAGATTTGTGTTATTGTAAATAGATGATCAATGGTGGACCTCCCTGCTCTGAAACCGGCTTGTTCTTCTGCTTCCATTGCGCTGTATGTTTTCAATTCTGTTTTTGAGTACTTTTCCATATGTTCTGCTGATAGTATTGGTTACCGATATTCCTCTATAATTGTCACATTTATTTTTATCCCCTTTCTTGAGGGTTGGCGGAATATATGAAAGCTTTCACTTTTTTGGTACTTTCAATCTATTTATACATTTTTGTAATAAACTTGTGAGCATCTGGTTTAGTTTGTTTGTCCCATATTTAATAAATTCTCCAGAAATATTACCCGGAGCCGCCGCACTTCCATTTTTCAGCGCTGCAATTGATTTTTTTACTTCTGATACAGTTATTCTTATTGGTGATCCTTGCGTGATTATATGTGTGCTATTGTTATCTGTAATTTTAAATTCTTTTCTATTTTCTGTTAACATCTTTTTAAAATATTGATTCCATGTTTGTTCTGTTATTAGAAAAATTATATCTTTTTTTCGTTCTTGTCTCATGTTTTTGAGTATTCTCCAACTTTCTGTGCTTTTTCTTATTCCTAGGTATGTGTTAATTCTAGAGCATGTCCTCTCCCATTTTTCATTTATTTTTAAAGTGATCAATTTTTGTACCCTTGCTTGTACTTGTTTGTATGCTTGTTTATCATTTAAATTATTGGAGCTTAGCACCGTGTTGAGTAAGTTCCGTTTTTTTGCTATTTCGGACTCGATCTCTTCGTCCCACCAATATGGCTTCTGGCGTTTTTCTTCTTTTTAATGGATTCGTATTCTTCTTCTATACTATCAAATGATGTTCTTTGCAATTTGTTGTTTAATCTGGTTTTATACAGTTCTTTTATACTTTCATGTTCTAGACTATTTAGATTATGTCTTATTTCTGTTTCTTTTTCTTTTTGTCGTTTTTATGTTTCTTTCTTTGTGGGTATTTTGTTGTTATTAGAAATATTAGCTGTGTCTTAAGTAGGTGATGGTCACTACCACGTGAGACACCTCTCTTAACTCTTACATCAATAACTTTTAGGTTACTTTTTTGTTTTGTAATTACATAATCAATAATAGTTTTTAAATTCCTTGTTGTCTGTATCTATGTGTATTTATGCATGTCACAATGCTGGAAATATCCATTAAGAACTTTTAACTGATTTTGTTTCCATATTTGTATTAGTCTTTTTCCGTTATCATTTACCACGTCTTCTCCAACATTTCTAATCACATTATCGTTTTCTTCTCACTCTGCCATTAAAATCTCCTAATACTATTATTTCTCTTGATCTACCAATGTTTTCAATTTCTTTATTTAGTTTTTCAAAAAAATGATCTTTATTAGCCATTAGGCTGTCTTTATTTACCGCAAATAATCTAATTATGGATACTTTGTATCCGTGTATTGATAAATCCAATTCTTTCGTTTATCGGTTCCCATGTTGTTATAAACTTTCTGAGTTTTCTGTGTATGACAATTGATACTCTCTGCTTAGCTCTATCTTTTTTTGGAACTCCACTGTAGAAATGATGATATATACCCTAGTTTTCAAACCCTTTACCCTTCTTCTTTGTCTCCGTCATGATTGTAATGTCTATTTTTAGATGTTTTAATTTATTTACCACTTCATCTAACTATTTTATCTAAGAGGATAAAACCTTATGTAACTATTTCATTTGTTTGATGATGATGTTTTTTATTGTTTTGTAATAAAAACAATTAGATATCTATTCTGTTGTATTTTGTAATATTATCATGTCCAATATCGTACTCTAACCCACGACTCGTCCAGTTTTTTTTACGGTGAATATTTTATTTTTTTATTACCTTTCAAATATGATAGATTGTATACTTGACATGCTTTTTAAATTTTTATAGGAACGCATCAATTAAAAATAACTAGCAAATTAAAAATATATTTTTCTTCTTTTCTTCTTTCTGAGCCCTATTTTGTCCTCTGCTGAACGTAGGCCTCTCCTAGTTTTTGCCATTCCTTTCGATTGTTGGCAATCAAGTACCACTTTCTCCCGGCTACTTTGGAAATGTCATCTTTCCATCGTTTTTGCGGTCTTCCAACTCTTCGTTTATTTTGTTTTAGTGTCTTACCTAGCTACATGACCCACCTAGCTCTATTTCAAGCGTAAAGCAAGCGTCATTACGTCTTCTACTGTAGTTGTCTTACGTACTTTTGCGTTTTGTATCCGGTCTTTTAGGAGCATTGCCAGTTCTACTGCTTGTTGGGTAGTTTTTTTATTGTCACCGCCATTGTGTCTAAACCTTATGTCATGACGAGAAGGATGTACATGTTGAAAATTTCTCTCTTTAGGCAAATTGGTACGTCGGAATTTCTCAAAATAAATGTAAGTTTTGTAAATGCTGCCATGTCATTCTTATGCGTCGTGTTATCTCTGCTGATTGGTTGTCTCTTACCAGTTTTATAGCATGGCCTAAGCAAATGTATTTGTTTACCGTCTTTATTTTTTGGTTTTCAAGCATAATCACTTATTGTTCATTTTAAGATGTGCTTGTTTTGAGGAAATATTCATTTCTTCCATCATTGCTCCTAAGTCGTCTAAGTTGTTGCTTATTAATACGATATCATCGGCAAATTGTAATGGTGGTTTAAGTTCTTAGCGTCAATATTTATTCTCTTCCCATTGATTCCCAGTGTAGTTTTTTAAACACGTTTTCTGAAGCTAGCGTAAATAATTTCAGGGAGAATAGTGTCACCTTGACTCCCTTTTGTATTGCTAAATTATCTGTAATGGTGTCTTTATCTAACTTGATTTGGAAAATAGCATTTTTTGGTTTGTATACTTGGAGTCTATCCATCGTCCATTGCGTTGAAGATTGTCGATAGTTCTATAAAGTCAAATGCCAAATGGAGGGAAATGTTATACTCTGTATTTTTTTCGATAAGCGTGCGAATAGTTTTAAAGTGGTCTGTAGTACCGTAGCCTTTTTGAAAACCAGCTTGCCCGTTACTATTTTGAATCACTTTAGAATATACACCAAGTTTTGAAGCAACATAACAACATATTCAACCATTTGGAACACCTAACTAACAAGTCAAACAAATTGGCTCGACGATACTTTTACTACGCTCTTTGCTCGTCCAGGTAATTTTCCAAAAGCAAATCCTTCAACTCCTGAAAGACAATTTTAGAGAAATATATAGATTATCAAATCAAATCACCTAGCGGATCTTACTAATTTAATTCAAACCAAATTATAAAGTCAATATGAAAAGAAAAAAATGTCTGTATCAAATCGCATGTGTTTCCACATTCTAGACTAAATTCAATTACTAGTTCAATATCTAGAACTCAACACTTTTGTTTAAAAAACCGGCGTAAATTATGTCAAAAATGATTTTGTTCTCAACAGCAACACCGTTAACAACAATCTTGAAAACAGGTTAAAGTGTAAGTTTCAATTGAAAACCATTCTTCATAAATTAAGCAGAACTTATTGCAACTTATTTTTTGTCAAACAAACGAGTTATTTATATTATCTATTATCTGTCTTCTGATATCTCTAAAAAACTTCCATAGACACAAAAAAGTACATAAATCAGATTTTGAATTAGTCTTCGTCAAGTAAACTTTTAACAAACTTAATTTGTTCTAAAACAGGATTATTTTAAAATAAAAAATAGAATGACAAACTTTTAAATAACATCAACCAGCCATTCAAAAGAAACAAAATACAGATCTCTTTATCAAAAATTTAAATTTTTTTATCCAATTAAAGCAGACAAAGATATTCATAGCAATCTGGTATCTTAAAGTAGATTTTCGGAAAACAACTATAGGTTAACGAAAGAAATAAAATAAAACTAATTAGTTTCATAAATTTTGCAGCTGCGTAAAAAGAGATAATTTAAATAAACCGAAAAACAAATGCTAAACTAATGCATAAATGTAACTAAAAAAAAGTTAAAATTAAACTTTGTAGTAGAAAACAAGTTCAGCCTAAAAACAGAGAACTGAAACTGCCACACAACTTTAGCATTTTGTCTTTTAAATAATAGTACATTTTTAAGAAAAAAAAAATTTCTTTAAATTAAAATTAATTAAACGAATATAAATAACGTTTAATATATTTTTGATAACTTGTGTATATTGCTCTTCTAAATGTATATGTCGTGCTCACACATACTTTAGAAACTATTTGTTATCTTTAAATCAAAGAAGGCCAACGTTTTTCAAAGTTATCGCTAGTTTGAAAATGATTAAGACAGCTTTATTTAATAAACTGACATATTCAAGTACGCAAAAAGATAAACGTTGTACATCTTATAACATTGCTTTACTTAACGTTATTAATGAACAATTATGTTACGCTCAGTTATTTTTTTTATAATTGAAGCAACAAACGCTCATCTACCCAACCACCACACCAATCATTTACGTTGTAAAATAATTAATGGCAGCTTTTTCTTTCTTACAGCTACTATTCTATGCAATCGCATCATTTAGCTGCAAAAGATAAGCTAGTTTCTCCCCTTATTGTGTTTTTTCAACTTCCCCCACTGCTCTTCGTTTAAGTCGCTCTGGTATATCATGTGTCAATGCGTTACTGCTACTGGCAGTCATTGCTCCCGCGTACTTTTCTAAAAATCTGCACTAAATAATTCAATACAGCTTAACTGTAAATTATAAAATCTTCTTAATATGTTAGTTTTATACTAATTTGAAGTTGTCCAATGCTAGTTGATTAAAAACATAATTTGAGTCTTGTAAATTAATAAAAAAATAAAAACTTTTACTCTATTCGCAACAGTTTGGACCAGAGCAGAGGTAGAAGCTTTTGTTAGTTTAAACTTATTAGTAGTAATAAACTTTTACAAATACATGTTTAGCAGAGCTCAAAAAAACTATACACCAAATACTATTAAAAAAATAAATTCTGCAGACAATTCTACATTCTGCTCAAGAGAAAAATGAGAATTGGCGTGTTATGAATTATCTTCTGCTATGTGATTTAAATGTGTTTTAAAAGAGTAATCACAAAACTGGCTTCAAAAAGCGTAATTAATTACACAGACTTACAAAAATGTTGACTTTTTAAAACTTGATTTCGATCTGGCATCTGATTTTGTATAATTTTGATCTGCTGAATTCAAATTTGAGTGTTATTTTGCCTTTTTGCGTAAGATTTTTTGTCAATGTTGAAAATAAATCATTAAAAAATTTGGTTAAAATAAACGCTACTTTTATTGATACAAAAACAAAAACAAACTACAAACAGTAAACTAAATTGAAAAAAGTATTAAACAATCTTTAATATCTATTCTTTCCAGAAAATTTTTCTTTCTTGGATAAAAAACTTTGTTTAGTGGATTTTATTTTGTATTCTAGGGCCGAATTGTCCTTTTTTATTGTCCAGCAGTAATCAGCCATCATTGAAATATTCCACCGACCTTGATACCTGCGTTCCAGTTTTTTCATGTCTTGGTGGAACCTCTCATCTTGCTTCCCACTCACATTACCAAGATTATCTTGGGAAAGTAATCAAGATGCGAGTATAAAAAGTAAACTTTTATGCTCATATTACATCATAATTTCATAAATTTCTGTAGCATGTTTTTCACAACTTCCTTGTACTTGGGATCTTTGTTGTTTTCCAAAAAACTTTTAATAACATTAGCAAATAAAATCTATGCATCTTTCTCAGTTTACAGTATTAACAAATTCCTGATCTTTCGTTAAACTCCTTATTTGAGGAGCGACAAAAATTCCTTCCGGTAGCGGGTAGAGACTTCATTACAATCCCGGTAAAGGTTAGCTCTACTTCAGGGACGCGCCCTTGCCTACGCAAGCCTTGGTTATCTCCCAATCAACATCCCGGGAGAAAACTATGTCCCAACTAAACTTCCCATCACTTCACATACACTTTCCCATTAATTCCGTCCCTCACTCATTCTCCAATGGGAGGGAGAAGCCTTGAATGACGGAATCAAAAAAATCAACAATAAATGTTCCAAAAGAATAGGAACATGGAATGTAAGAAGTTTATACCAACCCGGAAAAATACACAACCTAGTAACAAAAATGCAACAAATAGATATAGAGATCTTAGGTATTAGTGACGTTCAATGGCCAGACTGTGGAAAATACCCAATCAATAACTATCACATGAAATATTCAAGAAGCAATAATGCGCAAAATAGATACGGAGTGGCCATAATAGAGTCACAAAATATCAAAAAGACAACTCAGATCTCATGCAGGCAAAAATAACATCATCCAAGTGTATGCAGCTATACACTTGGATATCACCAGCCCATTCAACAGATAAAATAGTACGGAACCAAATAGATTACATCCTAATTAACAGAAGATGTAAAAACGCTATTAGCACACTTAAAGCGTATCCAGGGGCAGATGTGTATTCTGATCACAACCCTATTATAGCCACCCTAAAAGTTAAGTTAAAGAAAGTACAAAGAAAGTATCAAAAACTTAAATTAAATACAACTATGCTCCGAGAAGAACAAATCAGACAGAGGGTAAAGACAAATATCAACATAAACCTCAATCGATTCATATAGGGAGGCGTAGAGAACAGAGACGTAAACGAGACACCAAAAGACCTTAAAGAAGCCTTGCTGGATAGAAGCAAGAATAAACTTAAATGCAGTACTCGGTCTCCCAAAGAACAATAGATGACTGATGAAATCTTGATTCTAATGGAAAATAGAGGAAAATACAAAGGACAGAATAGGGATACATACAAAGAGATTCAACAAATAATAAAACGAAAAACTAGAAAGGACAAAGAAACATTCATCAGGCAGAAGTGCGAAGAGATAAAAGCACTAGAACAGAGATACGATTCATTTAATCTACATAAAAAGGTCAAAAAGTTTACTGGCATAGGAAAGAAAAAACAAAATGGTTTAATAAAGACATAGAGAAAAAAATCAAAAGGTTGGAGCAACTATTTGCTTTTATGAACTCAAAAGATAGGAAGGCGATAGGTCAAGATGAGATACTAGTAGACCTCCTCAAACTAATTGATGACGACAAGTTGAACATTCTAGTAAATCTATATAATACCATCTACAAAACCAGAATCATACCCTAAGAATGGCTTCAATCAACGCAAAAGCATAACGCAAGGGAGTGCTCAGACTTTAGAACTATTTGCCTAATGAGCCATACTTTGAAAGTGTTCTTAAAAGTTATTGATAGTTGCATATACAAGAAGCTAGAAGCGGATATCAGCAAGACATAGTTTGGATTTCGTAAGAACTTAGGTACAAGAGAGGCGTTATTTAGCATGAATGCCATAATACAACAATGTCTCAATATGAAACTTGTACTGGAATCAAAAAGCCCAAATAACTGGTAAAGGACATGACTCTGGAGAATTAGAAATCCGCCGAGGTGTTCGACAAGGCTGCATACTATCGCCAGTCCTATTTAATGTGTACTCAGAGGTCATATTTAAGAAAGCCATTAACGAAGACTCCCGGGGAATATTTATAAACGGGCAAACTATCAATAACATTCGATATGCAGACGATACCGCGATAATAGCAACAAACATCCAAAATCTCCAGAAAATGCTAATAGACATAAATACTGTTAGCCAATCCTATGGACTAAGAATGAATTTAAATAAAACTAAAATTATGGTATTTAAAAAGCATGACTCTAATAATATCCCAGCCGTCGCAATAGATAATACCATAATAGAAAAAGTGAGAAGCTATCAGTACTTAGGAACACAAATAAAGGAGAACAACGACCAGACCCGCGAAATCAATAAACGTATAGAGATAGCAAGAGCAACGTTTGTTAAAATAAATAAATTTTTAGTAGATAGAAACCTCGATATAGCCCTGCAAATACGAATGGTGCGATGTTATATCTTCTCGACTTTATTGTATGGTATGGAAGCATGGACACTAAATAAAAATAACATAAAAAAGATCGAGTCATTCGAAATGTGGCTCTACCGTCGTATGCTAAAACATTTCCCGAGGAGAAAGGTACTCAACTCTCCAACTAATTATGCAGGGAAAGATACAGGGGAATAGATCCGTAGGACGCCGCAGAACATCTTGGCTGAGAAATCCTCCGGGAATGGTATGGAAAAACTTCGGTGAAACTATTTAGAGCTGCAGTTTCCAAAATAAATATCGCTATAATTGCTAACCTCCGTTAGGAGACTGCACCATAAGAAGAAGAAAAATTCCTTCTTTTAATTTTGCATCTGAGATAGCGGAAATTTTCTACAAAGGTATTTAAAACAGTCTCCATCTTTATTGAAAGCTTTAACGTATTGTTTCATTAATCTTAGTTTAATAAAATTGTTTGTTTATCAAACTGGAAATGTTGTTGCAATAAACTAGACAACCATTTATTTCAAAATGGCCTGAATACTCGGACACGCGTTTTCTAAAATACGAGATTTTAACGTCTTCTGTCAGTAAATTTTTATTTTGAAGTCTGAATGCTAAAATTTCAAAAAGATCTTTTGGAAGACTAAGTCGTTAAGTTCGGTTTTGGAAAATAATTGCGGTTGTTTTTATCAACTTTAGGTTCAGAACTGCTTGTAACACAATCTGTTGATTTCTCAGGTATTGGCACGTCTGAACCATGTGGCAGTAGCTTAATTGCAGACTTGAGCTTCGAATAAATGATGTTTTTTTAAATATTTTGTGTTGTGTCCACGTACATTGCACATACAGAAATAACAGTTTGTTGGTTCTCGCCAAATCATTGGTATTCCAAAGGGTAAGGATTTTCTTGTTCCATTACTCCAATGCCTATTCACATATCTTACATACAACATGTGGTGCCCAATGTTTGTCTTCATCACCAATTTATACTTTAAAATACGCGTAGTATTGGTGTTTCAATAGTGATGTAATTTTACGTCTAAAAACAATCGCACATATAGGAAAAATTGCATAAAGCTCATTAAACTTACTAAACAACAACTGCTTAGACCGAACGCAAACAGACTAATGAATCCGCAAATACGTCTATTTATATCTCATACTTCGCCGACGGTCTGACTGCAAATCAGAAAATCCTAACAATTAAATTTTACTTTTGAGAATTCCTCTATACTATTGATTTGTACACAACTTAATCTCTCAATTTTTAGAATGTCATTTAATTTTTATTCGTGATGGAAACAAAAAAAATTTGATTCTTTATGGCTAATCTTAGCCACAAAAACTTCAAAAAAATGAACAAATCCAAATCACAAATTTTTTGTTAGCTTGTGTTATCAATTCTTTCTACACTAAAACTAAATTTGAACTTATAAATAAAAAACTACACAAACTCCTATTCTAGGTTAAGTTACATTTCAAGTTATAACAAATTATATCATTTATAAAGCTTGCAGATTGAAATTGTTTTGCCAGATCAGTAGGGCTTTGTCAGTAATGTCTAGCCGTAAAGATGTCAAAAACAAATTCTTTTGGACTGTATTTTATTTGGTAATATTTTAAGATTTACTATTTTTGACTTTTGTGAATAGATTTTTGCTACATTTTTGAAATTTTATATATAGAATTTTGCAGTTTCTAATCATTTTTAGCTAGGTTTTTATTTACTCCAAATATATTTTATTAGTTTATGACCGGATATTGTTATTTTTGATTTTTTATAAAAGGAATTTTGCACTTTTTAATTATTTTTGATCTAATTAAGAAAAATTCACATAATTGGGTACGCTTTTTACCAAGAAAGCTCTTTTTAATATTTTATATATAATATATTTTGCAGTAAGCCCCAAAAATCTTAGTTGCGCCATTTTATTTTGAACAATTCTGTCATTTCTAAATCAATAAATGCACATTTTCAATTTACCTCTAAATATTTTTCCACTGCAATTCTCGCAGCAAACATTTCTTCTACTACATAAATTACAAACCGCTTATTATAATTCATCAACCTATATATATTCTAGCCGCAATTAAAAAAAAATAGATCAAAAGACATCAAAGAAAATTCAATTACAGAACTCATGTATTCGATTAATAATTAATGTATGGCAATTATTAAACAAGACTTATTATAACGTTTTTTTAAAATAAATGACCACAAACACAACAAAGATGATTCTGAAATTAATAACTTTCACAATAAAAATTCATTTCAGTAAAATTTAAGTAGCATTTTGTCTTATTTCACTGATATTACGTTGCATTTTGAAACATACAAAAAACCTCTATACAATTGCAATTAACTATAGTGCATATGAAGAAGATAACGACATTTTATTAATATTTTTACCATTACAATTTTATTTTCAAATAGACATGTTGAAAATTGTATAATGAAGCTTAAAATTGAACAAAACAATTATCATTCCCACATATGGTGAACAAAAACAAGAGATATAACCACAAGTTAGAATCAAGTTATTAACGTATATGATTGTTTAGTGGTCTATCACCCCAGCTATCCTCGTTGTGACGAGACAGCTGAATTCACGCATTTGGAGAGTTCTTACACATGCTCTTAAGGAATGAGATAGAAAATGCGTGGAGGTTATAGGACGAGTGAGACGAGGTCGTCGTGAAGTGTGGGTGCATTGGCTGAGTGGAATGCGGCTCAGTGAGAGTGGAATGGTGTGGGTCAAGGGGTGGATCCGCGGGGGGGTCGGTGGGTCACTGGCCAGCGACTATTGTCTGACCACCCCCATCCATTATACAGGCCCGGACTGTCTGCGACTTGCATACATTTATCAATCGAATAACGTATTGTATATAATTTTATATTTTCGTATTGTTTTCAGTTTTAAATCATCTAAAGTTAAGTCATTGTAATAATGATACTTATTTCAATATTAATAAAAATACAGCTTGTACAAAAATACAAATCACATTTGTAAATTTACCCGGATATAAATTAATTCATCCATCTATACAATACATTAGAAACATGTTTAAGGTTTCTTTTTAAAGTAATAAATAATAAAAAATCTAATAATACATAAATATTATAATAAACTAAATTATATTTATTATTACAAAAATAGTACTGATTCAGTATTATAATAATAATTAATCATATATAAGAAGTAAATTTGATTAGAAACAGTTTTGAATTTCACCTGAATCATAGTTATATTTAGAACTTAAACAAACACTCAAACTTGTATATGAGAAGCAATAATAATAAAAGCATATCAGTAAAGACATCATAAATCAGGGAGATACGGGCTGAATGTTAGATAATGATAATTTATTTTTTAATAATTCTAAATATAAATACATAAAATGATATTGCTACTTGAAATGTTTCATTCTGTTGACATAGTGACTTTTGGTAATGAAGTAATTATGGTAAATTTACGATTAATGTTGAAATTATTTTGTTTTTATGAACAAAAAATTGTAGATCTTGTAGACAACTTTCGTCAATTATTAATATAAAATGCATAATGGGATAAAATTTGAGTGTTTTTCATCATTCCGTAACATGATTTGATAAAAATTTAATTAATTTAGATTTTTGGCATATCAGCCTAAGACTATTAATGCCGATTCTTTCCTCTAACTATAAAAAGTGTAAAATAATATTCTGTAAAATGGCATATTATTAAAGAATAAAATTAAATAAATAAATAAATAAATAAATAAATAACAAAAATAAAATAAACATTCACAAACAATTAAAGACTATAGCAAAATGACTAGATAATTCCAGCAGTGTCTAGAATGTAAAAAGTCCTAAACACTGCTGGATTTTACGATACACAAACATTAATCACAATAAATTAACAATTATATCCATATACCTAGTCTGTCCGTCAAATAAATTCGAGCAGACGATCGACTTCAACGATCTGATCGCCCAAGACAATCGACAGACTGAGTAATAATTCAGAAGCAGCTCTATGTTCCGAAAACTGGCGACAATCCAATCAAATATGACAAACAGTTAATGGAACATTACAGACATCACAAACTGGCGGCACCTCAGATGCCAAAAAAATGCCTGTGAGTCCATCGACAGTGACCGATGCAAAGTCGCGTAAAGATAACCTCTTCCCTACGCTTCGGCAACCAGTTTTTGAGACCGTATCATGATATTGTATAAATAGTCAAAACCATTATTATGCACGACAAAAAATGTCAAATGCAACCGTTTAACTTTTAGTTTAGCGGGATACCTATCAGTTAAGAACTTATGCCAAAGACAGAGTGATGGTTCAGCTGCCTCGCACAAACGAATGCTAAACGAATTTCTGTATGGTGGACAGGATCAACAATACGTAATGTGGATGGTGCTGAGAAGCATAGATTCTTCTTCTTCTTGCACTGTGTCCGTTAACGGTACACCCACATTTCGAAAGCCTCCATTTTTTTAGCAATATTTCTTTCAGCGTCCAGCTTTCAACCCCGTATAGCAATACTGAGAATATGTAGCATCTTATAAGCCGGATTTTAAGTTTGAGGCTAATATTTTTACCGCACAGCACTTTTTTTAATTTAAAGAATGTAGCTCTGGCTTTCTCCACGCGGATTCTGATTATATCCCAGTCACTGTTTATATTAGAACCAAGATATGTGATATTCTCTGTTCTCTCAAGTGGTATATTATATGCTGTTATATCTGGGACATTCTGTTTGATTTTATTTACTATCATAAACTTGTTTTTTTTTTCGTATTAAGCTTCAGGCCATATTTATCACATTTTTCTGTAACACTGTTAATTATCTGTTGTAGTTCTTTCTGGTTGCTAGCTATTAATACCGTAGTGTACGCCGTTTACTTTGATCCTTCCGTCAATTTCTTCCAGTGCTTCCTGAAAGATGTTTTCGGAGTATATATTGAATAGCAAAAGGGATAAAATACACCCCTGTCTCACTCCTCGATTTATTTTGATCGTTTCCGAGATGTTTTGACCAATTCTGATATTTGCTTCTTGATGCTAGTACAGGTTTCTAATGATACGTAGGTCTTAATCTTAATCTTAATCATTTTATCATGCTTTACCTTATCAAAGGCTTTCTCAAAGTCGATAAAACAGATATAAACCGGCTGCCCAATATCTCTGCATCTTTGTATCAGAACCTGAATAGCAAAGAGTGCTTCTCTGATTCCCAAGTTGTTACGAAATTTGAACTGAGTATCACTAATCTGTTTTTCCACTTTATTGTATATTCTGAAGTGTATTATTCTAAGGAAGATCTTCAAGACGTGACTCATTAGACTTATAGTCCTATAATCGCTGCATTTTTTGGTGTTTATTTTTTTGGGAATCATGATAAAACTTGATTTCAGCCAATCGAATAGTATATCACCAGTCTCATATATTTTATTAAAAAGATATAGAAGTGACCTGTCTGAACCTGTTGCTTTTTTTGTTTTTGCTGATCTTAAAGTTTTATCTATTTCTGCCGGTGTTATCGCTGGGCCTGATATATTATTATGTACTACTACTTCTACATTGTCTCGTTCGTCTGCAAATAGGCCTTCAATATATTCTTTCCATTGATTTAGCCTGTCTATCTTGTCCAGTATAAGCTTACCATCCTTGTCAACAAGACTATTCGTTCTTTTGTTCTCCGTGACCACCATCTATTTTACTTTCTTATGCAAATTGAAAGCATCATGTTTTCCATCTAATTCTTCTACTTCGGAGCATTTGCCATACAACCAAATTACTTTTGCTAAACAAGTTTTTCTTCTTATTTCTTTATTAATAGATTGATATTTTTCTTTATCTTGGTTTTTTATGTTTTTTCCGTTTATCCATTAGGTTAAGAATCTCGTTATTAATCCATTGTTGTTTCTTTTTATGTGTTTGCTTTATACCTGATGATGTTTCCTGGATAATTGCTTTGAACTGTTGCTAGTGGTCTTCTATAATCAGCTAATTTTCTGCTATTTCAAATCTGTTTTCTATATTATTTGTCAAGGTTTGTCAATTAGCTTGTAGATACTCCAAATCAATTCTTTTAGATGCCTGTCGTTGTTTGACTTTTTTAAGTCTGAGCCTGATCTCCCCCATCAATAGATTTTAATCAGAGTTTACATCTGCTCCGGGTAGTGTTTTCACTGCTTTGACCATGTTTCGGTATCGTTCTTTAATAGTAATAATGTCTATATGATTTCTGACTGTTCTTTTGGGATTCTCTGATGGAGCTGTCCATGTATACAGTCGTTTTTTTGACAGTTTAAAAAAAGTAATTGTTATACAGAGATTATTCTCTTTACAAAATTCCATAAAGCGATCCCCTCTATCGTTTTTTTCTCCTAGACCAAAATCACCAACGTTCTTACTTTCTTTACCTTAGCCGACTTTGGCATTAAAATCTCCCATTACTATATCTTTATTCTTTAGTCGGTCAGTAACGCTTTTAATCTTTTTGTAGAATTTTTCTAGGTCTTCAGCATTGCTATCCCTGGTAGGGGCGTACACTTAAATAATAATGATGTTGAGTTTTGAGTTCAACTGGATCATCATAACTCTATCAGATACATAACATACGGACTTAATTCATCTATCAACTGATTTGGTCATAATAAGTGCCACTCTATTACGATGATGTTTGCTGTCTTCTCCTGAGTAGTATATACAATGTTCATCCACAATACATTTCCCGGATCTTTTTCAACGTAATTCACTAATACCCAGTATCGAAATTTGTAGTCTCTTCATCTCCATTATGGTGTTCTGCGTTTTTCCGGATTTTTCCCGACTTCTTACATTCCATGTGCCTATTTTCATTTTTGTTTTTATATCAATATTGTCTGAACGGGTGATTCTTCGCACCCCTGCTCCATATAAGGAGCGCCCGTACTCGAGGACATTGTTAAGTTTTTCAGCCATAATGATATTTTTCCTGGGAAATTTTTAATGCAGCGGTTTTCCGTTGCCATCTGCATCTTCCTGCCGTTGACCATTGACTGGTTCATCCGCTTTAAAGGACGATTTCTCCTCCTTTAGACAAGAGGGTGCCCTTACTCTTGTTAGCTCATCCACCCTGAACTGTTGGCCAGCAAGAGAGGTCTGCTTATACCGGCAGATGTTTGGTTTTCTCTGTTTACAGCCGCCCACTCTGGATCAGTCGCTGTAACAGTGTGTTGTGTCAGTTTTTGTTATACGCCGGGTATTTTATTTCCCCGGTTCCCTACGGCAATTCGGCAAGATTCCCCGATTCCCACGGGACGCACCCATAGAGGAACTGACAAAACCCTAAGGAAGCATAGATTATGGAACCATAATCTAGTTTTAAACATTTTTTTTTGTTTTCCGATCCGTTCCCCATAATTTTCCACTCAAAGACCTGAGCAAGTTTAGTGCCCTAACATGTTTCATGTTTCTCGAAGCGCATTAGATAGCTACGTCATCAACATGTCTCAACTGTCTTATGCCGTTAATAGCTATCATAACTAGCGTCACGCTTAAAATGGACCCTTACGGATTACCATTCTGTTACTGACGTATGCCCAAGATGCTTTCACCTACACGTACCTTAAATAAACGGGAAGTTGAAAAGCTTTGTATAAACAATGCCATGCTTCCACGAATATCCTACAAATGAAGCGTTCGTAAAACATCGTACTTGCAAGTCATGTCATATGCTTTTGCAATGTTAAAGAATACAGCGACAAAATGTTGATTCTGTACAAAGGCATTTTTAATTGCAGTATCCAGCCAAACAAGGTGATCAGTCGTAAAATAATGACGCCATGAATCCCATTGTACATCAGCAATTAGACCTCATGAGTCTAATAAACCATATAAGACGCTTATTGATCATTTTTTTTAATAACTTGCGTAAGCAGTTAGTTAGAGAGATTAGCCTAACTTGTCGGGAGCTTTTTACCAGGTTTGAGTACTGGTACTATGATAGCCAGCTTCCATGATTCAGAGCAGTACACTTCTAACCATGTACGGTTATAAACTGCCAAAAGCTGAAGATTGGCAGAGCGACTTAAATGCTTAAGCATAGCATTGTGTATCAAATCGGCACCTGGAGCAGTATTGTGCGCTTCAGATAATGCCGAGTCAAATTCCCAAACACTAAATGGTGCATTATATACTTCATCATCGTCGGAAACAAATGACAGATGTTTCTTCTCCATGTTTGTTTTGATCTCTTAACATTTATTATCGTAATTCTCATTACTGGAAACGTCAAAATAAACATGGCCAGAATATTTGAGATATCAAAAGGATCGGTAATAATTTGATCACCTGACAATAACCCACTAACAGGCACAGATGCAATTTGGCCAAAAAAAATTCTAACTTTTTCCCACACCTTCCCGACAGGAGTTCTCGAATTGCTAGATGTAACGTACTCTGATCATGATTCTCTTTTAGCTTTTCATGCAAGTTTCCTACGCAACAGTTTTGTACTTTAAATGAACTAACAAATTCTTTTCAGTGTGTTGGAACTAACACTCTTCTAAATCTGAGTATTAGCCCCTCAACTACGAGGATTCCCTTTTCCTGATTTTCGGGTCACCGCGCACGGCAAACACGCAGGTGAGTTACACAAGGTGTTATGTAAAAATTGTCAAAAATAAACTCACAATTAAGTTTTTGACTTGCCCCTGACATACTGAAGGTTTTTTAACGAGGTTTTCTCCTCGCCTATTGGTCGCCTTTTACGACTAGCAATGGGGCCAGCGGAAGTATTCTTTTGCACCACCCCTGTCGCAAAGAGGGACTTAATGAAGAGATGTTGACTAAATTGAGCTAAACAATTCAATCGTTTAAGAAATAATTATTATTAAGTCTCTAAAAAATAAGTAAAACAATTTTCAGCTGACTTATCTTTGTATATTAAGATAATCTTGAATTAAATACACTTTTTAAAGTTGGTTTTTCTATTTTGCGTTTATAATCATCAATGACTCACTATTTGATATAGCTGACAAACAAAACAAAACAAGATTTTGTTATTTAATGCGTTTCGAAGTGACATTAAAAATTCCTGAAACAATGTATTTACAAGTTAATGTAATAGTTAATCAATCTTAAAATGCATCAAAATGCTTAGTAATTTTGGGCAGTATTCATAACCCAGCAAATCCACAGCACCAGATATACCTGTATAGCCTGTATAACAAAAAACTGAATTAAACGCGATGATTTCAAATTAGATGTTTTTGCAAACGGTATTTGCTTTTAGTCAGAATAAACCACATAATATTAATTAATTTTAATTAATTTGTTACTCAAGTGAATTTAACATTAAGTGTACAGAAAATTATTTAATTAATTCAAAATTGATTTAATTGTATTTGAAACAAATAACATTGTTACGTTTTATTAACTAAAAAAAATTGTGTATTTGAATTATAATTAATTTATTTATAGGCATATTTGTTTGAACTTGCTTCAGCCACCCTGTTATTTTATATTTATTGGTAAAGCAAAAGGAATAATTTGTGAAAGTCTAGACTATACGCAAATTTCGGATTTATTATTCCAATTTCAGTTAACCTTTCAAGTTTTAATTTGGACATAATATTTTTCTTTTTTGTATTTATTAAGTAAAATTTACAACGTTATTTTAATATATATATTCCATCTACATTGTGTATAATAAAATTATTTAAATAATTATGTACAGACTTTCAAAACCTTTTTTTGTTCGAGCGTAACTTTGCTTTTAAAGTTCAAAACAAATAATAAGTAATATATAATAATAATAAATGGTTAATAAACTATTTCTTATGTTACTAAAATATGCTATTAAAATGTATTTTATGGGTTCTAAAATTTTTATCTTAGAATAAATTAACTGTATAGTGAGACTATGCTCTTTCTTAGTAATAATATTGTTTATTGTGTTTTTTAGAAATTTATTGTTTTGGCTTATTAATATAATTTTATTAAGCTCCTTTTGTCGAGAATTTGGTGTTAATGGTACGCTGAAGGCTCTATAGACTATTGAATAATAAGCTGCAAATTTGTGGCTGTTAGAGTGTACAGAATCAAACGGAATAGTTTAAGTATATACTTCATAACGTAACCTAACCTAACCTTTTTTTTTAAGAGATAAACATTAAAGCTCCCCGGGCTCTTGGTAAATAAGTCCGGGAGTGTGGGACTTGCACCCACTAGAAAACCTCTGTTCTTCGCACCGGTTGGACAGAATACCCTAGAAAAGGATTTCTCATTGCCCAACCGGCTGGACACTCTTTTGTTAGTTAAATTCTAATTTCTCCATTTTGTTTTGTCCTTTTTTCCGCTTCTTTACATTTCATGGTCTTTGTCACAAAGTTGTAGATGTGTGACCAGTTGCGCTCAGATCCCGTTATCAGGTCCATCAAGCTATCCACCCTTAAACTTTCTCCTAACGCCGATTCGGCTTCCTTTCTCCCGACATGCCAGCGCTCGCAGGAGAAGATAGTGTGTTTGGAAGAGTGACAAGCGTCGTCAACGGTTTTACCAATTCTCTATGTGTATGTTCTAAAGCTGACGTGGCCTGACAAAAACTGAGTCAAGAAGTAGTCCGTAGTTCTGTATGGACAACCACCCCAGATTGCAATGTTTGGGATAAGCTTCTTTGTCTATTGTGCAGTATCCACCGTTGCTTCCCAATGTTGCTGCTACGTCTCCACTACGCTAAAGGCTGATTCTTGCCTTGTTTTCCTGACCAAGTACCTATTCTCTAATTCCAGCACTTTAATGTATATTGGTAGTACAGCTGCTATCACGGACGCCGCCATTGCACTGACCGTTCTGTATCCGCTAACCACTGTCAGCAGAACTTTTCTCTGGGTTGACATCAGCGAGGTCCTGTGCCGCTGAAATCCGAGTGCACTTTTCCACACAGGCGCTGCGTAGGTTATGATAGACTGAATGCATGGTAAACCGTCCTTTTCCTGGTCTTTTGGCCACTAGCGTTTGGCAGGATCTTCGTTAGTGCCGTGACAGTCTTTTCGGCTTTTCTGACCAAGTTCACCACGTGGTGTCCAAAAGTCCAATTCGCATCCAGCCATACTCCCAGATACTTTACAGTTTTTTTTTGGCTTCTCCTCTGAGCGTAAAAACCACCTCGCCTTTTCTTCTTGATCCCTTAACAATAAGAACCTCGGTTTTCTCGGGGGCGACCTCTAACCCGTTATCGGACATCTAATCGTCCACGGCCACCAAGGCCTCGTTTGCTGCTTCCTGGAGCCTCATAACACTGCTTGCCCTAACCACTACCACCAGATCGTCGGCGTATGCTACCATCTTGCATTTTTCCGGGATATCTTGTCTAAGTGCAGGATCGTACAATACGTTCTACCTAACCTAACCTAACCTAACTTAACCTCATATTTCATTTTAGTATTGATATGTTGATAATATCTTAGCTTGTTTTAAAGGAACATCGCGCCTATTAGACACTTTTCTAATTTACATCAATAGTATTCATCCCAGTATTATGTTTACTTTCTAGGCTTAACTATATGTTACGATAATAATAATCTTCCATTTGATATTTTTCATAAAGCACATACAGATAATATATTTGCAATTTTTTTGCAATTTCAAAAGCATCAATACGTACTTCTAAAAGTCAAAAATATATTGGTAAATTAAAGTGCACACAGATGACTAATAAGCACAAACAAGCTAACTACAATTACATATAGGCCTTAGCTTTGTTTCAAGCCATCAGATGTCTCCACCAGTTAGCAAATACCAAACAAAATAAATATTCTCACGCAAAAGAAATTGATTGTTATGTCGATGATTGTACCACAGGAGAAAAGTCCGAATAATTGCTACCAAAATACAGTTGTTTCAACTACTAGAAAAAAAGTGGATTTTTTTTTCAAATAATTGCGTTCAAATTTTACCATAATAATAAACGACACAATAACACCATAAAAACCTAAGGTTAGACAATATAATTCAAAATCAATAACATTGGGATTGTTATGGAACAGCAAAAAAAACAAACTTAAATTCACTCGTCCAACAAGGATTGCCAAAAACGTACGAGAAATTCTTCTTTTTCTTCTTCTCTTTCTTCTTCTTTCTGGAATCCAAAAGGCTTGTTTTTTTCCCATCTTCATTGCACGTGCTCGTGAGATTTTGACGATTAGTTTGAGTGTGTTTCCCGTTATTGCTCTTAGTACTCTCATTTCATGTGTAATGTAAAAAGGTTGCGTAGATGGGGTTTTATTTAAACACTTGTTGCACTTTATATTTTATTATTTTTTATTAACTTGATAATTATGACATCATATTATGATCGACGATGACTCGCTATTATTAATCATATAGCAATCATGTAACAATTATATGTCAATCATATGCTCTTCACTTGCACCCTGGTTTATATACCAGTTCAACGCAGTTCAATGTCGCAGACTTGGAATGCGCTGATAGTGCAAGGTGAGTGATATTATGTATTATTACTTATTGTAATAATACATAACATATTTTAGTTTATTATTTACATTTTATAACCCTGGAGGATGGTTGGCTATTACGCCACTACACATGGGTGCGCGCCATCCTTTTAGTCTTAGCTGTGTCGGCTCGTGTTTCTGCTGTGTATGTCATTACTGGTCTTACACATGCTTTGTATATTCTGACTTTGGTTGTAGTTAATATGCATGCATTTTTCCAAATCGTTGTTCTCGAGGCTCCTGCTATTCTGGCTAAATTGTTAATCTGGTTTCGTACGACATTTTTAAAATCACCGTAAGGTAATATTGTTGTTCCCAGGTAGTTAAACTCGAAGACCTGTTTTATTATTTTGTAATTTAGTTCTAGCATGCATCTGAGCAATTTTGTTTAAATCAGCCTAAATCTTTAATCCGCTTGGATTAGTTAAACCAATCTTCATTTCCATTTAAGGTGAGCAACATATGAGCAACAATTGGAATTACTAGATTAAGTCAAAATTCCAAGAAAGACATTTGATAGAAATAATCGAGACATTGAGTTACATGGTTTTTGTGACGCTTCAGAAAAATTATATAGAGCATATTTTAAAACCAAGTCAGAAAACGTTGAGTACAAAAGATTCATCTACTCTCTTCAACATTAAAAGTAGCTCCACTAAAGGTACAATCTAATCCTTATCTCAAATTACGCGGTGCTTGGTTGTCCAGCTATTGGTAAAAACAAAAAGGCTACAAACGAATTTATCACAAAAAAATAATATTAAACTGACTCGACAATACTATTCGACTGGATCATACCCCAATCACGACTATACAAAAACTTTGGATAAATAAAACATAAAACAATCTAATTCACATAATCTCGAGAGGAATCAATCCAGCTAAATTTATTTTGCTCTTTTTATGACATGGATCAGATTTCTTAAAAAATAAATAAATAATGCAGTCAAAATTAGACCAAACATGTTGGCGGAGCACTATCTGTTAACAAATTGGAGAAAATATTATTCCAACAAAAAAAAAATAAACACAACAACAAACAACAAAAAGAAAAGGAACATGAATAGAAAAAATACAAAAAAAGAAAAAGAAGGAGAGAAAAAAAAAAAAAAAAGTAACATGGAATATATGAAGATACATGGGAAAAGAAGCTAAACTGGTGAGAAATAACGGAAACAAAAAAAAATAGGCAAAGGTTAGTAAGAATACTGGTTAATGTGGACAGGAGTGGAGGAAAAAAAGAGCAAAAAGAGGAGTAGAAATAATAATAGCTCTAGAGAAGATAAAGGATTCAATTAAAAAAAAACGTAATTGAATGAATTCTGACAGTAAACATAAAACTATTAGAGAATAAAACATAGACCATGATATTAGCGTACGAACTAAATGAAGACGCAAAGAATGAAGAGATACACAGTTTTTATACAAAATTACAACAAGAAATAGACGAGGGAACAGTAAACATAATGATACTAGAAGATCTAAATGGGAGAATAAAAAATCAAAACAACGGAATAAAAGAGGCAATCTGAAAATAAGGAGAAGAACTAAAAAACAACAACGGAAAAAAAATTATCCAACTATGCATTGAAAACAATCTAGTAATAAAAACACCAAATTCAAACACAAAAGAATCCAACCAGAAACAAGAAATCAATTATCAACTACTACCTAGTTAATAGAAACAACTGAAAAAAAACAATGAATGTAAGAGTATCAAGACAAGCGGAAATAGGAAGCGATCACATTTACTACAAATGGACATGGAATGAGAAGCAATAAATAAACCAGACAAAAGAAGAAAAAAAACTAAGATAAAGAAAAACTTATACAAATTAAAAGAAGAACAAATACAAGCGGCATACCAAGAAATACTACAAAAAAATGTTAGAAAGAAAGAAAACAAAACGAGCATAGAAGGAAAAACAAATCGTTCTAGAAGCTGCAAAAAAGAGCTGAAGAACATCAAAAATAGTAAACTAAGATAACAAAGAAAACCAATTGATAGACAGAGGAAATCAAAACTAAAGAGAAAAAAACAAACAAAAAATAAAAAAGATACCTACAAAAAATGGAAAATTACAAAAAAAACAAAAATTAAAACAAATGAAACAAAGAAAATAATAAAAGAAGTATTTAAAATCATGGACAAAATTCGGAAAAGATATAAATAAGAACTTTATCTGGAACCAAAAACTATTCTAGAAAAAGTTAAAATATTTAAAACAAAAGAAAGATCACAATATAATAAACATAAAAGATAAAAATGGAAAAATAATAACGGAAAATGACAAGATAATAAAAACTTCCAAAATTTTACAGAACAAGAAATAGAAGAAAACAAAACAAGAAAGGATGAAGAAGTGATAAAAACGGAAGAAACAGAAGAAATTAGAAAAGAAAAAGTAATAGAAGCAATTAGTAAATTATAATTTATAAAGGAATAATCTTACCCATACATAAGAAAAAAGATAAAAGAAAATGTGAAACCTACAGAAGAATCACACTAACAAGCATACCAAGCAAAATATTATCAAGATTTATAGAAAAAAGAACGAAAGACACATTAGAAACGACAATAAAAGACAGCCAATGTAAATTTAGAAGAGGAAGAAGCGCACGAAACCTAATATTTATAATAAGACAGCTAAGTGAGAAGATGATAAGAAAAATTTGCAGAGACAGAAGAAGGGGTTCAATACAACATAAAAATATTAGAAGAACAACTTAAGAAAATAAACATGAAAATAAACTATAAAAAACAAATATAATGATAGTTGCGAGAATAACTGAATCACAACATTAGAATAAAAGGAAAAAAAATAAAATACAATACAAATACCTAAAACAATAATACAATAAAAGATTGAAAAACCCTATGTACAACTAAATAAAATTACAAATTAGACAATATAAAAGCAAATACTGGTGTGAATGAGATAGACAAAATAAAGCTTAGATGCATAGTACAAATTTTTGATTAATTTATTAAAAGATATTATGAGTAATGTGTGTAAGAGTAAATAGTTTCCTAATCAATAAAAGTAGGTCTTGTAAGCATAGTACAAAATTACTCAACACGGCATACAAGATATACGGCATAGCGTAAAAAGTATGTATATTGGTTGAGTTATTCAGGGCCACAAAATCGGAATAACACAAAACATCATAGTTGTAATTTAAAAAAATATGTCATAACATTTCTTTTTCTTCTTGTGCAGCACTCAGTAGAAATGCCAAACATATCAACATAAAATACAAACTGCAACAATGGAGTCTATTCAATCCCAAGGTAGATCGGATAAACAAAAACATTAACGTAAAATGTTTTAGTGAACAAAGTCGGATACTAATTAATATCTTGTTTACTGCAGCTAAACAATGAATTTATTTATTTTGTCACGCTTTATTTTAAAATTAAATAAACTATAAAAAAATTTACTACGCCGATATTTTGCTGGTTTGTCAGATATAAAACTTTGTATTACCTCACGGTTGCCTCATCATGTGCACATATACACAAAATGCTTTGAATACGACTAAGCGCAAATATGTATAAAGTAGATTACAGCTTGCATATTCATTTGTAAAAGGTGATAACAAATATGCCAGTTCAAATAACAACTTAACCTGCACGCAATACAACCTGCTAAACAACGGACGAGGTTCTGGTGACTAAACGTCTGCTAGAACAGGCAGAATCCTCTTGCTGGCCAACAGGTTTAGGTGAATAAGCTGTCAGAGTTAGAACATCTTATTTTTCCGTAGCATGTTCGACACAGGACAGAACAATAATTTATTTATTTATTTAGTTATTTATTCAATTGCCTTTTTACCTTTCGGTGTCAGGCGTATACATTATTAGTTTGTGTAATATTTTCTCCATTTCTTCCTATCCTTGGCTATCTCTATTATTTCTTCCCACGTGTTTCCTTTTCATGTAGCTTCTTCCTTTATTGCACTGTTCCATTCTTTTCTGGGTCTTCCTCTTTTTTGTTCTCCTGTTACTCTTGTCTCATAAATTTTCTTAGTATTTCTTTCTTCACTCATTCTTCTGATATGTCCATACCATCTCATTTGACCTTCAATAATTTTTTCTTGTATTGATTTATATTTAAATTCGTCCTATATGCCTCGTTCCTTATTTTATCTTTTCTTGTTTTGTTCTCAATCTTCCTAAGAAATCTCATCTCCATAGCATTTATTCTTTTTATTTGTTTTCCTGTCATCGTCCATGTTTCGCTACTATATGTTAATGTTGGTCTGACTACTTTTTTTACAATTTCTGTTTTTTTGTTTTTGATATTTCTTTTTTGTTAAAGAAAGTATTTTTTAACATGTTATATATTTTTGCTGTTTTTCCTATTTTGTCCTCTATCTTTTTGTCTAGTTTTCCGTTGCTTTGTATTATTGTTCTTAAGTATCTGTATTGTTCGACTTGTTCTATTATTCTTCCTTTTATTCTTATTTCGTGATTCAGTTTTTCTTTTGCAATTATCATGGTCTTTATTTTTTCATAATTTATTTTCATGTTTATTTTCTTTAGTTGCTCCTCTATTATTTCCATGTTGTGTTGTAACTCTTCACTGCCATATCGTCTGCAAATAGCAGTTCTGCTATTTTTGTTACATCCATTTTCCAATATCGTATTTTTACCATTTTCATTTTTTGCTTTGCCTGTTTTATTGTCCTGTCTAGCACAATTGAGAAAACCAATGCGCTTAACACACATCCTTGCTTCACACCTTTTTTCGTTTGGAATTCTTTTGATTCTTTGTTATTCATTCTGACTATGTTTTTGTTTTCTGTGTACATGTTTTTGATTACGTTTATTATTTTCTTCTCAATTCCTCTCTCTTCTAGTTCTTTCCATATGTCCTCTCTCTTGATCCTGTCGAAAGCTTTTTTAAGGTCAACAAAGCATACGTGCATTACTCTATTTTTTTTAATCATTTTCTCACTTAATTGTCTTATTATAAATATTAGATCCTGTGTGCTTCTTCCTCTTCTAAATCCACATTGGCTGTCTTCTATTGTTGTTTCTAGTTTGTCTCTCATTCTTTTTTCAATAACTCTTGTGAGAACAATAATTATGAAACAAAAAGAATTGGAATTGAAAATTCTTTGTATTAGTAAGATGAGACGGCCAAAAACGGAAAAAATGTAGAAACGATGGGTACACAGTATATTTCAAACAAGACACTTTACAACATCTAAATTTAGTTTGAGATTCATTGTCAATCAGGCTGTGGAACAAACTTTTGTAAACTTCTGGTACCACAATCAAATGGTAGAGGTGCGATATGAAGAAATACAACAGACACTTAAGCATTCCAAACAAAATAAAATCACAACGGTTATGGTAGACTTTAAAGTTAGTCATAGCAGAGTAGCTTATATTGTTGGGCACGTAGAATAACAAAGAAAACAGATTAGTTCAATTATGTCAGGTAAACAAAATATTCTTTATGAATACACCAATTAAACTTTATATACCAGGAAAACATCTGGAGGTAAAACAGATAAAATCATACGAAATCAGATTGACTACCACTACTACTACTAACAAACTTTAATAACAGCAGCAGACAACTTATCTAGGTCCAGATGTACCGTCTGACCACGTCCTACTAGCAGCTGATATCCATTTATGCTTTAAAAACACAAGTATAAGACAATTGAATTATAAAAAACTTCAAAATGCAGATTTTAAGCAAACTGTCGCCAAAGATCTAAATAATAAACTGAAATTTCTAAACAACAAAAAATATAAAAATGTAGAAAAAAACATGGAGCAATATAAAACAAATAACATAAAAATAAAAACAACACATTTAGAAATACAGCCGCAAATAATAATTAGATGACAAAAACAGTTTAAAGATAATAGACAAGAGGCGTTAACTAAATAATACAAACAAAGCAAAACACCAAGAATTGCATCAACAGTTACAAAGAGAAATTAGAAAGATAAAAATCAATAGTTTGCCAATGAATGTAGCAAAATAAAAAATCCACAAAAAAAATATGGTAGATTTGCTGTTTACAAGAAACTAAAATTGAAAACAGGAAGCGGATATGGTTTCAATATCAATACTACACTAGAAAAAACAAGAAACATAATTAATACTGTTGGACATAACTGTTAATCTTTAAAAATCTAGAAAAAATATACAAGAAAGTTATTTTACAGCACCGCGAGTTAACTTCATAGCGTAGACGCCAATAGAGCCACCAATAACAAACACCGAACTAAAGAAAGCAGTCTCTCAAATAAATTCCAGAAAAGCTTGCGACCTAGATAAAATACCTACCAAAATATTTAAATTATTTTCAGATCAAAGCTTGAACACCCTTACAGACTTATCCAATAAAGTATTTATATCAATTTGGTAACTTAAAGTTAACCTAAAAAAAGTAACTTTAAAAAATGTAAAGACTATCGTATGATCAGTTTAATGTAACGTAGACTTAAAGTGTATCGTAAAATCATGCATAAACGTATTGAACAAAAACTCAACATACAAATGTCGGGCTCACAATTTGGATTCTGAAATAAACACAAAAGTAAAAGTGCACTTTTTGCTTTATAAATGTTAATACAAAGATGTTGACTGTAAAGTCAATGCGTGTTTCATAAACTTTGACAAAGCTTCTGACCTGGTGAAGTAGCTTGTCTACTCGACATAAAGACATAAAGAAAACTGGGATAGATAAAAGTAATATACAAATAATAGAATATCTATTAAAAAACCAAAATATTAAAGAGTTGAAAATACGGTGCGGTGTTAGGCAAGGTTGCATACTATCTCCTCTCTACGTCGGTCTCAATGTCAGATCACAGGTGGATAAAATTTAATGTAGAGCATAAACAAAAAACAATAATCAGGCCCTACCGAAACCCGAGGCTGACCGATAAGCCTGCTTTTCGAAACAACCTATCGCGAAGTTTAAGTACTTGTGCAAATTTAATTGAACCTATTAGTGTAGAAGAAATAGAAAACTATGTAAGTAAGTTGGAAACTTCTTTAACTCAAGCGTACAAGGACTCTTGCCCACTTAGGCTGGCTATCGAATCCGACAACACCATACCTTGGTGGTGTGAGGAACTCGACCGGCTTAAGGAGGCTGCACGGAGATCCTTCAACAGAGCAAAAAACTCAAAAAACCAATCAGACTGAATGTTATACAAAAATTCCCAGAAAGATTATAAAAGACGCATACGTCAACGTCAACGGGAAACTTGGAGATCTTTTTGTGAGGATGTTGAAAACACCTCAACTGCTGCAAGGTTGAAAAAAATTTTGTCCAAAGACTCTCAGCAACTGGGTTGCCTGAAACGAATTGACGGCTCATACACAGCCAATCTATCGGAAGCAACGGAGATACTTCTAGAAACTCACTTCCCAGGTTGTACCGCCCCTGAACAAGTCTGGTCCGACGCTACAATTCCAGCTCCATCAGAAGAGGACTGGGTAGCTGCTCACCAGCTTGTTGAAGAGGTGCGTATAGCATGGGCAATTAAAAACTTCTCTCCATATAAAGCGCCAGGATTAGATGGAGTCTTTCCTGCTCTTCTACAATGGGGCGAAGATATCATACTAACTCACCTGGCAAGAATCTATAGTGCATGCATTGCTTTTCGATACATACCTATAGCATGGAGGGAAGTAAAAGTTGTATTTATACCAAAACCAGAGCGTAACGATTACACTCTTGCAAAATCCTATCGCCCAATCAGCCTTACGTCTTTTCTCCTGAAGACATTAGAACGATTGTGCAAAAGAGCAATTCGGGAAACGGCTCTTATTACTAAGCCAATACACCCAAACCAACATGCATACACTCAAGGAAGATCTACCGAATCGGCCCTACATCTCGTAACGGACCGAATCGAAAGATCATTAAGAGACAAAATGTCTACTTTGGGCGTATTTATAGATATTGAAGGCGCTTTTGATAAAACCACCTTCAAAAAAATAGAAACTGCTCTTGCAACACATGGTGTAAACCCCACAATTAGTGGATGGATAAAACACATGTTGGAAAAAAGAGCAGTTACAGTTAATGTAGGGGATTCGACTGTCAGGAAAGTTGTTGCTAAAGGATGTCCCCAGGGAGGTGTATTATCTCCACTACTATGGAATATAGTAGTCGACAGTCTTATACGCCTACTCAATGACCATGGTTTCTACACAATTGGTTATGCAGATGACATAACAATCCTACTAAGCGGTAAATTCGAAAGCATACTCTGTAACTTGATGCAAGAGGCTTTAAGAATAATCGAAAATTGGTGCGAAGACCAGGCTCTTACGGTCAACCCTTTGAAAACCGAACTGGTTCTCTTCACAAAAAAAAAGGAAAATTGGAAATCTAAACTTACCAAAACTCCTAAATACCCCACTACCGCTATCAACCGAGGTAAAATATCTTGGGGTGGTCTTTGACAATAAGCTCACATGGGGACCACATCTAAATACGAGATGCAAAAAAGTTCATATGTCTTTTTGGCAATGCAGACAAGCTGTGGGGAAAACATGGGGACTGTCTCCAAAGATAGTGCTATGGCTGTACACAGCCGTCATAAGACCTATGATCACATATGGTGCACTAATATGGTGGCCAAAAGCTAGACAAAAAACGTCTGCAAGCAAACTAAATCAGCTGCAACAAATGGCATGCCTAAGTATAACAGGTGGCATGCGGACAACACCAACTGCAGCTATGGAGGCAATGTTGTGTCTGCCGCCCCTCAACATTTACGTCGAGGAGATGGCGACAATGGCATCTTTGCGTCTGAATGCAGCTAGACTTTGGCACACTGCAGGGAGGGCTGGCAAACACTGTGCTCTCCTGGAAGAGGCTGTTAAGAAAACACCTCTGTTAGGAGCGCAAACAGACAACATGTCACCCTTCTTTGTGTTTCAAAGACCTTACAACGTGCGCACACATGAACAAGAAAAGCAGAACGTGGTCAATGATTTGATTAAAATCTACACGGATGGTTCAAAAACTAATAAAGGTTCTGGAGCGGGAATCTTCTCGCAAGACCTGGACCTCAAAATATCATTACCACTAGGGGCAGAAGTAGTTGGGATAACCTATGGGGTTATGGAAATTGTGAACCGCAAAATATCTGGCAAGAATGTCCAAATTCTAACGGATAGTAGAGCGGCCCTAATTGCTATAAACAAGCCTAGAATCACATCGAAGCTAATTTATGAATGTCATTGCGCCCTTACTTTAGCAGCCTGTGAAAATAACATTGAGCTGCTTTGGGTAAAAGGACACTCTAACAAAGTAGGTAACATTGAGGCGGACGAGCTGGCGCGTAAAGGGTCAACCCTCATAGCGTGTGGTCCTGAACCCTGGACCGTTTTAACACTCAAAAGCTTAAATAATCTACTAAAAGTTAACACACACAATGCACTGAGACGGCGTTGGGATGATACACCGGGCTGCAGACAGGCAAAGGAAGCAATGACTGCTCCTAACGCCAAGACGGCCGATTACTACTTGTGACTTTCCAGGAAGAATTTGCAAATTATGACAGGAATCTTGACAGGACACTGCCAACTAAAAAAACACATGCACATGATTGGTATTGGAGACAATCCAACGTGTAGAGGATGTGAAATAGACGACGAGACAATCGAGCACGTGCTATGCACATGCCCGGCCCTCTCATACGATAGAGAATCCATGTTGGGGAGCCGCTGGCTTGACATGGCCAGCATAAGGGAGACCCCTCCAAGCGTTGTACTTGCATACATCAGCCACATAGGGTGGTTAAATGCAAAGACAACGGAGTGAGGTCACCACTGGAGGAGGTACAAAGGGCCTAATGAGGCCTACGTGCAGTAGACTTTGGTTTACCCTCCAACTTTCAATCCAAAATCCAAAATCCAAAATACTATCTCCTCTATTTTTAACGTCTACTCTAAGAAACTATTTGCCAAAGTATTTAAAAATGCATCTGAGGACATAGCTATTAATAGCATTTAGATCAAAAACATTTGTTATGCCGATAATACCGTGCTATTAACAGTCACATTTGATAATATGTTAAATAAATTAGTAATACTTCTGTATCAGTATAGCTTACAACTGAACACAACAAAAACTAAATACACGACAGTAAATCAACTTTGCGTAATCGTGATCAATAAATTCATAAGAAGAACGCCAAAAAGTCGAAAGATAAAGATCAACTTTTCTCAAAATGTTTGTTTTTTTTGTAATGAGTTAAGTTTGAAAAAAGAAACTATTAGAATTAAAAAAAAAAATAGAATGCTATATTTGCTTAGTGCTGCTATATGACTTAAAAGCATGAACGCTCACAAGCTATATTCAAAAAAATTAAAGCATTTGAAATATAATATGTTGCCGCATTTTAAAAATAATCTGAGTAGAACAAATCATCAATGTAGATTTTCTGAGAAAAATGCAGGTTGAATTGCCTAAGCTACTTAAAGACATCAAAATACGCAAGCTGTCTTACTTTAGTCACATACTGCAAAATAAATATAGCTTGCTGCAATTAATAATGCAAGATAAAATAAAAAGAAGGAGAGGTCCTTGTAGACAACAAAAAAATTAAATTAAAAATCTATGACTTTAGTACGGAACATCAGTCAAACTTTTTCAAGCTGCCGCCATCAAAATTTTGATTGCAATGATGATTGCCAACGTCGGATTTTTAACAAAATTGTTATTAAACCGTTTAAGTAGCGTATACTAACCTAAAACCACAGCCTTTGAAACAAACTTGTACATACTTTAACAAAAGGTTATCCTTGAGCTAAACAATGATAAAACTTGTTTGCAAAAAATATTTTTTTACAGAAAACAGATATCCCAAATATCTGCAAACCTCCAAGCTCACAGACTTCTCAAAAATAACAAGCAAAAATTGAACTTATCCACCAATGCAATCAATACCAAGAAACAGATATTGCTTGGCTTGGAAACGTCATCTGAGATTACATCAGGACGTAGCTCATTGGTAAATCTCAATCAAAAGAATTTGATATTAAAATCCATCGCACACATCTTTACCACATATGCATTGATGCAAAAACCTGAAAAGTAGAAGCACAATGACCTAGTTTTAAAATGTTAAACAATGTCGGAGAGTGGCTTAAATTTTGGCGCATAATTTGTCACAGGTTTGAGCCCCAGTTCCGGCAGAAAAATTTTAAGAAATTTTGACATTAATTAATTCAGACTTTAGTCTTATATATGATTAGTGTCTATTTAACCATAATTACATTTAATATGAAAGTGTGGGTAGACCAGATACTAGGCCTCGTCAGTATCTACAGCGTCTTCATTCTCTCAATTAACGGTGCGATAGTATACATTTGTGTTTTCAGGTACCTATTCAAAGGCAGCTTGTGCAGTAGTAACAGTGACACAAGCGTAAGTCCTTAAAATATTATTATATTATAATACTTACACGTAATTCTCTTAGTAGAACCCTACATCTAAATTAAAAACAATTTTGCAACATAATTAAGCTTAGGCAACACTCTAACAGTATAGAATTTCAAAAGCAGTAAACAAGCATTAAATCCGTATTATTCCGTGACCTAATTAAACACTTTGTAGAGGACTATGTATCAGATACTACTAAGTTGAGTTACCGTGACCTAATCGCACGTGAATTAACATTTTATTATATAATGCTTTTTGTGTAGATTTTAGATTTACTAAATCCCCGCCTCACTTCTTAGACAATGATTTGCAACACATATATGTATTGATTTAATCAGCTTTGTTAGTAACTATTGTTTTATAAAACAATAAGAAACACTAACATTAAACTTTACCTGAATTAATGCCACGCTCATCATTGATCATCTGTACAAAAAAATTATTTTCATAAATTAAGTAGAACTATTTCTAAAACTTATTTCTACCTATACGTTAAACCATCACGACTTGTATGTATACTACAACAAGTCTTTTGTTATTATTCTGTACATTCTATTTATTAGTTAGTATATTTATGAATAAATTTATTAGTTAAACTAATTTTAAATAAATCACACAGTAACTTTTAATTAATTTCAAATCGTTTGTGATTTTTTTATTATGCAAACAAGCATAACACAATAAATAAAATCCTAAAAAACTGCTTTGATATTGTTTCATTTTAATCAAAGAGAAATGAATATTTCAATTATAATTTCATTTTTTTACAAACATTTTATTTGTTTGTCTTTGTTCCAACCATTGAGTTATTTAATATTTATAGTCAAGAGCAAGGGAGCAAATTGAATTCTGAAGTCTAGACAACATGAAAATGCCTAAACTTTTTTTCCTATTTGTGTAACCTTTAGAAAATTGATTTGAACTCATGGTTTTCTTTAGTATATTTAAGTTTGTTTACATTTAAAATAGTGTTTGTTTAATATTTTACTGTTACTTGTAATTTAATTATTTAAAATAACTAAAACTAAAAGTGTGGGCTGATACAATTAATCATATTTCTATTTGTTTTTTGGAGCAATTACAATAATTTGCTTAATTATACTGCAACACAATAAATAACCATAGGTATAATTTTCTAATCATGTATCTATTTCTGTTTTCGGAAAGTGCAGTTATTATTTCGGATTAATAATCGACGCTATAAATTATAATTTCAGCAGGGTTTTGTATAAATTATCGATGATTAGTATTTTAGCCTAGATTAATGTGGATAACCTAATTTATTACTTGCATATGACAAAATCATTAACATTTAATAATAATTACATACTAGCCAGCATATCATAAATTAAAGGACTGCATTCAGAATGCATACGCTAATTTCATACTGATAATTAAAAGGTTGAAATAAAATATTTATATTACAAAATGTGTTATTAATTTTATATTAATAATCATTGCCAATTAACTATTATTATTATTATTAGGCAATTGTTTATTAACTTTTAGAAATAATTGTTATTTTAATGGGCTTGCAACACGTTTTCTTGATTATTAGAAAAATGTTCAGAGAATAATTAATTTTATATAAAAATATAAATTTTATGAAAATTAAAACTAATAAAAACATTGAAATTTAGGCATAATAAAATGTATGTAACAAAGAAATCAATTAGAAATTATTTTAAATAATAAAAGATATTCTCTACCACGTGTTTATTCATATCAGATTATTAACTAGTGCGACATAACAAATGTATAATTTTCTAAGTGATGTCAATATATTGGTACGTCTATTATTTGAAAAAAAAAAAAGATTAATTCTTAAAATTTGTTAAGTTATTTCATTATTTTGTCCCTGACAATATCAACACTTTTTTAAGTTATGTATAGGTGAGAGTATAGGTCGAGATGTTTAGTTTGTCGTTGTCCTGCTCAATGTGTGCAAACAATTAAGCGCTTGGCTGAGCGTCACGTGCATACTGGGTCCACTAGAAATGTCGCAAGAAGTGGCCAGACCCGTATTGCTCTTTCGATTAAAAATATCGCTGCTGTGGCCGAAAACTTCCGAGAAAGTCTAGAAACATCGACGAGACAACGATGTTCACAGTTTGGCATCAGCAGACGTTCGTTGCGTTAAATTTTGGTAAAAGACCTAAAGATGTTCCCCTTATTTTTTTAGAACGCCGACGGCACTACTTTAATAACCGTAACTGGTGTGCGCTACTGACAAATGTTATAAGAGTTTTTTTGCTGCAAGTTGCTGAGGTCTTGAGCATTGTTGGTTCTAGCAGGGCAGAGCAACCATTCACACAACTCGGCCAACTATGGAGATTTTGAAACATCAATTTCCAAACTGGTCGGCCTGATGGCTAGATTTGACGGCACCAGACTTATAAAATCATACACAAGGAAATTAAAAAATAATAAGAAAATCAAAAGAAAAACAAGCCAAAGAAACATGCGATAGTATAGAGACCTTACAATGAAAATACGATAGTTTTAATGTTCATCGAAAAATCAGAGAAAGTACAGAAATAAATAGAAAAAAACCGTTAACAAATTAGTAGACAATAAAGTACAAATCATTATTAACCAAGAAAATCAATCAAGAAAACATGCAAAACCTATGTGGAAAAACTATTTCAGGAGAACAGACTTGATCTTCCACAGACAAGAGGAGGAACTGGATTGAACATTATAATAAGAGAGGTTCAATCTGCAATAAAAGCAATGAAAGACGGCAAAGCCGCAAATCCCAACAATAAACAAGCCGATGTGCTAAAACTTCTTGATGAAAAAAATGTGAAATCATCACTGTTCAACAATATATACAACTCGGGTACAATTTCCAACAAATGGCTACAATCAAAATTTATTAATTTGTCCAAAAAACCTAGAGCCAGGTCGTGTAGTGATTACAGAATGATAAACCTCATGAGCCTCTGTAAGAAACAAATATCACCCACACAGTTTGGTTTCAGAAGAGCAGTGGGCACACGAGAAGCCATCTTCAGCAACCAAGTGCGATTCCAAAGATGTAAGGACATGAATTGTGACATCTATGTATGTTTTATTAACTACCAGAAAGCCTTTGACAGAGTTAAACATCATAAAATGGTACAAATATTACAAGACATCAGACTAGACAAAAAGGATCTATGAATAGTCATAAATCTCTACTGGAACCAAACTGATTCCGTAAAACTGGATGGAGGGAACACAGAAGAGACGAAGATTCTGCGTAGAGTGAGACAGAAGTGTATACTGTCTCCGCTGTTGTTTAATATATACTCAGAATACATCTTTAGAGAGGCTTTAGAAGACGTAAGAGTTGCGTTAAACGGAGAAAGGCTAAATAACATCCGCTACGCAGACGACACTGTGATATTTGCAGACAATCAGACGAATCTACAACTACTAATAGATATAGTGACAGACAAACAGTCAAATACAAGGACTGGATATTAACATAAACAAAACACAACTAATAATCATTAGCAACAACAATATCACAAGATGCAAAATATTAATCAACCACCAACCCATTAAAAAAGTACAGAAATATGTATAACTCGGTACTTCAATAAATGATCAGTGGGACCATTCGCATAAAGTAAAAGTCCGCATCGAAAAGACCAGGGCTGTTTTTAATAGAATGAGTTCTATGTTTATAAGTCACATCTTGACTATACAAACTTAAATATGATTCTTGCAATGTTACGTGTTCTCTGTTTTATTTTATGGAGTTGTAGCTTGGACATTAACGAAATCTACAAGGAAGAAATTAGAAGCATTCGAGATGTAGCTTTATCGAAAAATGCTTAGGGTGCCATGGACAGACCGGGTCACAAATATCAAAATTCTTCGTAGACTGAAAAAGGAAAAAGAAGTACTAGTAGCCACTGTAAAAATAAGAAAGCTTGAATACCTAGGCCATATTATGAAAAACAAAAGCAGATATCATTTATTGCAGGTCATTTTACATGGAAAAGTGCTGCAGGAAAAAGAAGAATTTCGTGGCTGAAGAATTTAAGAATCTGGTTTGCCAAGACAACAACTAAATTATTCAAAGCAGCAGTGAATAAAGTAATTATAGCTAGAATGGTTGCCAACGTCCAGAACGGATAGGATCCGCAAGAAGATGACTTTTTCTTTTGAGGATTTTTGAAATCACAAACCTGGCAGCTCTTGAAAACTAAAATTGAAAAAGAAATCATCAATTTGGAGCTAGATGTTTTGCAAGCAACAATTCAAAATGCCGTAAAACGAGCACAAATTTGCATCAACTCAAGAGGTGATCAGTTTACAGATATCATTTTTTCAATTTAATTCAAATCAATTTTACACCTTCAAATTAACTTTTTGTAAAAACAAAGTCCATTTTTTTTTTATTTCTTACAAAATGCAGCTAATTTACTTTATGACATTACTTTTGCCCCTCTTTTGCCTCATCTATAGTTCTGTAGAAGAGCTAAAAGAACACAAGTGTGAAAATACTATGAAGACCAAAACAGGCGGACAAAATTGTGTACATTTAGTTTTTATAATATAAAAGTAATATATAAATTTATTTGTGATTCAGGTATGCAGCAAAGAACTGATTGTGCATTACGTCAACAGTGCACTTCTAATCGTGTACCACGTTGTACATTACAAAACACCTTATCTTAAGCTAAGGCGACAAAAAAAAAACAAGTAAAAAAAAGTATATTTTTATATCATTCTACGTCAAAACCCTCAATTTAGAAATTTTGTTGTAAATGTGTCCAGCTGAAAATATTGCTTAATATACTGCGGAGTTGAAAGAATATTTTATATCACAATAGAATGCTTTAATCTCCACAAGATCAAAAGAAATAAATTGGCAAAATACGATAACTTTGTTTGATTTAAAAATGCTATATATTTTGCCAATTTATTTCTTTGAAGATAACATCAGGTATTTTAGGAAATTATTCTAAACTTACGCCCTATAAATAGTTTAATTGTAGTGGAGGTTAATAAATAAATACGAGTATACCAATTTGGTTGTTAGTGCAATCATAACAAAATTATTAACTAACATTACATCAACAAATATCAACATTAATTATAATTGTTGTTATTTGTTGTTTTTATTAATTAGTTATTATTAAACTTATATATACAAATTACATTTATGCATTTAAAGAATGTTTACATTATTTGCACTTTTAATACAATTTAAAATAAATAAATACCTTTTAATTCAGTAATGAATATTCTGCAGCTGCTCCAATGCACATACTCACTAGCTAATTAAAGTTGTAATTTTAAATTACTTATTATTATAAATTAGTAATGGAATAATGTAAATAATACACCAAAGATAGAAAATACGTAGCACCTTAATCAAAGCATTGAGACGACTAATCCGACCCTACTTCAACTCACCTCCAGTATCAAGCAATAAGAAGCGGACGAGCAAAAACAATTCCACAAATAAAATGAAATGAATATAAATTATAACTTTTTTGTTGTTTCATTTATGTGGACTATCGATAGAAAAACGTAGTAGATTTTAAACTCATTTATATATTTTCTACTTATTAAATTATACTATAAATATTTTCTATTTTACATCTTTGTGATGGGTGTTTTCAAATTTATGTATGTTACGTTTTCTGACCATGATTCAGTTTTGAATTTAAAATAAGCTAATAGTTTTTCTACAGTTGAGAGTGTTTGAACCTATGACAACAAAGACGTTTGTTGAGTTAACCATCCACGCTTTCTTTGTAGATTTTTTTTAAGACAGCTATATAATAGAATTTGCCATCATAATTAAATAGGTTTTAATCAGCATTTTTTTATTCTCCAATGAAGTAATATCGTAAGCAAACACGCAGGTAAGTTTAATATATAAATTTGATTTGTCTCGTATGTCTGTAGGCTTTTTATTTTTATTTATTTGTCTATATGTCAATTTTTGTTTATTTAAACAACATTTTGATGTTTGTATGCTAACGCAAATGAATACTTTCACTTTATTTCTGTGCTATAAACAGGAAATACATGTCTTTAGACATGCGTGCGTTTTATCAGCAGTGCCTTACAGATGTGTATTAATAAAAAAAAAGTTTGTTTTGTTTTACTTTTACGCTTATAGCATCTTTTGGGGTATTTCAACGAATAATTGGTTTTATTTTGAGCTACCAGAAATGGTTATATGTTTTGAATTTTATTAATATATCTGAAAGTTATGGAAAACACTCAAAAAAGACTGTATTTTAATCGTTAATTTAACTTGAAGTTCAATTGGTTCAACTTCAAAGCAATACAGTTTTTATACAATAGTTACGTCTAATTAAAAAACAATAAGATTATTGAGTTGTTCCAAAAACTTGTTGTACATTTTGTATAAATAATTTAACGTTTAACGGAGTTAACTGCTGACATCAAACCAGATAGATAATTTTACAAAAAAAGTCAACCAGCAAAAGAGTTAAAACTAACGTAATTGTTATTTATTTTATTTATCGATTACCAACAGTATAGATTACACAAAACGTTTGTTTGAGTTGGCTTAACTTTGACAGCCAATTTTGTTTATTAAGGCTTAAACCGCAAAAGAATAACTTGATTTGGTTTTTGAAATTAATGCGGGAAGTTTTGAAGAAGATTCAAGTGCTGAAGTCTTTAGTCTGAAAGACTAACTAGATGTTGGAGTTGTTACCAAAACAGCTTTTTTTTAAGATTTGTCTGTCAATATTGATATTGAACCGTTTAAGTTATTCATGATTAATTTTTATTTTACAATTTTTTTTGTTGTAGGAGAAAATTCCTAAAGGCAAGTATTGGATTTGCCGCCTACTGACTAAACTTTCTTTAATTTGAATTTCCTAGAAGTTGGCATCAACCAATACATTGACCATTTTGCTTTACTGATTATGTATTATTAGGGAATATTAAGAACGCACGTGATGTGCCAGCCATATAAACGTTACAAAATGAGTGTGGAGAACTTGTAGCACGAGTATGTTTGAAATTTAGACTAACAGACAAGTAGTCTGTTTCTAGCTTTTTACACCAGAAATTAATTAAAGATAAATTTAATTTCTTAAAATTACCTTTGCTTGCTTGAGCCAAGCGGAAAAGAAGCTAATTTTTGATTGACAAAGTTTTGCGTTTGATTTTCCGTTGTTGGTGCATAAGATTGCTTCTTGTGGGCGGGCAGTGGGACTGCTCTGGGGAGAAGCGGAAATCTGCCTTTGAGAAGCAGGTGCTTTGGGTTGGGCCTTTAGAAAAAAGTGGCTTGCCTTCAACTGGAGATAAGCTGGACAGCCTTTATAGCTTTTGGTGTGCTGCTTATAGCACGCGGCGGGTGTTGCTACTTGCTCTGACTCCTTTCTGAGTTTGCAGCTGGAGCTGGGATAGGTTCCGGCGCATTTAACTGTAAGATTACACAGTTTGGTGAAAGACAAAATTTTTTGACTGGTTGAATTCTGGGATAACTGAACATAAAACATTGAAAAAGGTATTTATTTTTTTCAATACGTTTGAGGGAGAGTGGACCGTACTCTAGAGCAATTAGCTTTTTTTGCACCTCATCAGCTTTGATACGTTTGGGTGCGTTCCTGATGACGTATTTTACTGTCATTTTAAATATTAACTGGAACGTGTAATGTCACGCGTCATTGCTTTTGCAATAAGCAATCATTACCGGCCGATTTTTACGTCACTGTAGGCGCATTAGACTCTTCTCTGTTTGTAATGCTAGAAACTTGTATTGCAGGTGGACCTACAGTTTAAGTGGATTCTAAACTACTGGAAAGATTATTAATCTACTGCAGATCAGAGAATTATTTTAGTCGTATAACTTTACGCTGACAATAAGCAATAGTACCTCAAAAATTTGCATACAATTTTGGATGCATGCGGACGCTATTGACCACGTATATAAAGCGGTCGATTGTTGTTGGAGAGCCTAGGAGATGTTGGCTGCACCAAAGCTGGTTGCCTTGACTTTAGTGGTCAGCCCTGTGTCAAAGATTCTTTGGCCTTCTTGGTTTTGATGCACCTGACGTGATTGGCCGGTTTATTAGCTTCAGAAACTGAAAGGGTATACCCTAGTTTTTCTTTTGCTTTTTTGTTTTTTTTTTTACCGCTACGGTAAATCTCTTTTCCAAATACAGGGTTTTGAAATGCGGCGTGACTTGTTTGTCTTTGTTAACGTCAATAAAATTCTTAACTTTGGAGGTGGTGTCGGTTTTGACCGGATTTTCTGCAGTTTTTTTTTAAAGAGGACTGAACTAGACGATTTTTTATTAGTTCTTTATCAGAGCCTGGATGTAGGTTTTGAGGCTAAAGATCTTTATAGCCTGCTCTTTAATGAGCTTTTCATTCTGCGCCAGCTGCCGGTACATTATTGCAAGGATCTTGTTGTTAGGGATCTCTACTTATAATTAATTTTTTAATTATATATTCAATTAACATGTGGTTGTGTGGTTAAGGCTTAATTGTGTAACTTTAATCAATCATAGGTGCTTTGTGCAATAATAATTGCAGGTTTGCTATAGATTGCAGCGTGGTTCACGGAGTTGTTGTCTTGACGGCTACTTGCAATCAAATGCTGCTTAATGCTTGCTGTTCTTTGTTTGTTGTCAGTAATTTAATTGAGAAATTAAACTCTAAAAAAAATTCTAATAAATAGAGAGATTTTTAACTTTTCAAAGCTTTTTGGTTATACTGGCTAAGTACAGATAAGATAAACTTTATTTGCATAAACATAATAGTAAAATAGTATAATAACAAAAACGGCAGGTACAAGTTGTGAGTTAATATTAAAAGAAAACATTTTTACATGCACACTTATGAACATTAACAAAACAATTTAAAAACTTAAATTAAAATAATCATTAACATGATATAATTTATTGTTTAATAATATTTTTTTATAGATAACTTTAATTCCTTAGCTGGTAATTTTTGGATTGTATAGGGTAAAATATTATACATTTTGACTGACATATAATGAAACAAATTTAATGTTTTTGTTAGTCTGCAGTATGGCAATCAGATGTTTTTACTTAATTTGGTACAATAATTATGCAATTCATTTTGAAACTTGTAATTTCCAGCATCTATACCTTTTTTTTAACAATGGGCTCTTTTCTAAAAAAGTGAATCCGATTTTTTAAAAAAGAAGTTAAGTAAAAAACAGATTAAACAACAACTCAGCAGTCTAGAAGATTAGAAAGCTAAACTACTGTTAATCAAAAATCCGCTTCTGTCTTTGGCACACCATTCACAACAACAGCTTCTATTCACTAGCATCAAGTAGTTGTTCTGGACAGTACAAACCAAACGTTCTCATTTGAGGATAACTTTGTGTAAGCGTATGAAGTAATAAACAAGCACAAACGCTGTGCGTACAAACACAAACAAAGTAAATCCGAGGTGGGTTAATTGCTATTGCATTTGTAACTGCCGTGTTTTTACCATGTGTGAAAAGTACGCCTGTAAAAACGTAGTTACAAAGCGTTGCTGGTAGATCGCGTGGCAAAATACAATAAAATTATATAAAAATGCAATGATGTTTACTGTTGGCCAGTCTTACATTATTAACTACTGGATTATGTTACTTTAAGTAGCGGTTAACAAACCACAAGTTTTCCTTATTCAAAGCTTGTTGATTGATTGATTTATATTTGGAAGTCTGTTTGTTTCGCATTGCAACAGATAACTGTGATTAGCAATTTTATCAAAAAAGTCTTTTGCTAAAACCAACATGTGATTTCTGATTGCGTCAAATTTTGTGCTTTTCAGAGTTTTACTTTAAAATGATTTTATTTATTTATTCTTTTCAGATAGAAAAAAGCTGCCAAACCTCTATTAATTTTTTTTTTCAAGATGGTTGTTATGTAAAATTTGGAAAATAGCCTTCAATTTAGCATTATTTCTAGATACTATGCAGTACTGATCCATTTAATTCGAGCGTTGTTGAGGTAAACATTTTCATGTAGAGTTTGTTTGTAATTTTTAAAGAAAAAAAAACTTTTTTTTTAGGTTTATTTTATTTTTTTTTTAAATTTTTATCGAGTTGACTTTTAGATGCCTTGAAATGTACACAGTGTCGTATTGTCAGCATATTGAGCGGTTTTGACACTTAGAGCAATACATAGTATGTCTGATACATACAAATTGAAAAGCATCGGTATTCTTTCTTTGAGTTAGGAAACAATAGATTTGATCAATCTAGGATTGAACTTGAATCGATGCAGTTTTGAAAGTAGTCCCTGGTGGCAGACCTAAATTTCAACATTGGATAATATGACCCAAGTAGCCTATTTTGTACAAAAACCAGTTTTAATTTGTTCAGTAACTCTAGTTAGTTAATGCTACATGCTGATGATTAGCCAACAGGTTTTTAACCGTTGTGTAATCCCAAATTTTATACAAGATTACACTTTTTGCTACCTTACTTAAGGTGAACAGAAAACTAATCTGGATGCAATTTTGTTGAAAATATCTATTTTTTCTAACTTTTGAGATAGAAATAACATTAAGACTTCTTTTATAAAATCGAAAAATAATACATCTTAAACATTGCATTTGTAATGTTAGTGAAGAACACTACAGCCTTGTGAGATAATGCTTTTTTAGAGCTTTTTTTGGAATACAATCCGGACTAGATGCCGTTTTGTGTTTGAGATGAATAATAATATTTCTTACCCTAGACAGCCTAAACAATTTTAGAATTGAAGCGGTGTAGTATTTTTTACTTTTCCAAGTGGTCCATATCTAAGTCTGCATTGTAGACCGGCACGCATTAAAGTACAAGGCTCAGCAAATGCTTTAGTCTTGCTATCCAAAATGTATTCAAGGCTTTATGGCTATCTTCCACATTAAATTATCATCTTTGTTAGAGAACTCTAGAGCAAATTTTCAGCACTGATTTTTGTGCACCCCAATTGCCTTTTTTACTTTACTATTAACTATACTAAATTGGCTTGTTTAGCTTGTTTTTGTAAGTCGGGTTGTGAAACTTTTGCCATTTCTGTCTAGCACAATTTTAAGCACGGATGAGCTCTCTGGTGTTTTTGCCAAGATCAAATAAATTAGATTACATTTTTGGAAAAGTAGAGTTTTCTATTGCTATCAAAATGAGACTAGTTTAAGTTTAAAAACCGTGCTGTTAATTCCTTTAGCCATTTGAATGTCAAGTAGTTATCTGATACTTTCTTCTACAATATGAAAAAACTATTTTCATATTTCCCATAGAGATCTTAGTCTACTGAACTGTAGTCTGAGCTAAGGTGTGCAAAATTAATATACTTTTATTGGAAACTCAGACACCACACAACACTCAATCTAGTAATTAACTTATGTTAAAATTTCAAAATTGAAGATGTTTGTGTCCTAAACATCTAGCATACTGGGATTTCTGGTAATAAAAACACAGCGTTTAAATAGCGGTCTGTGTAATTTTACTAACACTTGTCGCATTCAAAAATTTACTAATCTGTCGCTGAGCATAATTTACAATACAATCGTATTCCTGCTTAGCATTCACTTACTGCTTGTCAAACAAACTTTTTTAGTTTTAAAACCTACCAATATAGTTACCATTGTACCCTGGCAATTTTAACAAAGAAATTTGATCAGATTCACTTACAACTTTAATCAAAAACTTTTTGAGTTTACTCTATCACTCGCATACTTTTATAAACAAACAAATTTTATAAGAACAGAGTTGTTTACTAATGGCGCAGAAACACTAAATATTTTATTTATTTATTTAAACATATGCCATTCTACCTTTCGGTGTATGGCTTTCTACATTATTTTGATAGATATAGTTCTTTCCATTTTTTCCTGTCCATGGTTGTTTGTTTGATTCCTTTCCACGGTATTCCCTTTCTTTCCGCTTCTTCTTTTACATTGTCGTTCCAGGTTTTTCTCGGTCTTCCTCGGGGATTTTTTCCCATTTCTCTTGTTTCATATATTCTTTTTGTTATTCGTGTATCTTTCATTTGGCATACATGTCCAAACAATCTTAGTTGTCCCTCTATTATTTTTTTATTTATGGGTTCTATTTGTAAGTTTTGTCTGTGTACATCGTTTTTTATTCTGTCTCTTCTTGTTTTATTTTCTATTTTTCTTAGGAATCTCATTTCTGTTGCATTTATTTTCGTTTTGTGTTTTTCTGACAATGTCCATGCTTCGCTGGAATACATTATTGTTGGTCTTATTACCTTCTTTACTATATCTGTTTTTATGTTCTTTGGTATTTCTTTTCTTCCAAAAAATGTATTTTTCATCATGTTGAATATTTTCCCGGTTTTTCCCATTTTTTTCATTTATTTCGTTGTCTATCATTTCTTTATTGTAAATTATCGTTCCTAAGTACTTAAAATTTTCAACTTGTTCAATCTTTTTTCTATGTGGTGTTATTCTATGGGTTTTGTTTTTTCTTGATATTATTATTGTTTTGGATTTGTCTATGTTGATTTTCATGTTTATTTTTGTTAATTCCATGTCTATTATGTTGATGTTGTGTTGTAAATCTTCCTCCGTTTCCTCCATTATTGCCATATTGTCTGCAAATAGTAATTTTATAATCTTTGTTGCTTCCATCTTCCGATGTTCTATTTTTAGAGTCTTCATACTTTTCTTTGCTTTTTTATGGCTTTATCTAACACTATTGTAAATAGTATTGGACTCAGTACACACCCTTGTTTTAGCCCGATCTTGGTTTCAAACTCTTGAGATTCTTCATTGTTGGTTCTAACAATATTCTTATTTTCTATGTATAAAGCTTTTAATAGATTTATAGTTTTTCCGTCTATGCCTCTCTTTTGAAGTATTTTCCATATAAATTCTCTTCTTATCCGGTCAAATGCTTTCTCTAGATCGATAAAGCAGATATGGATGTCCCTTTTCTTATTTAAAAATTTAGTTGTCTTATTATGTTGTCTATGCTTGGTGCTTTTCTTATTTTTAGTTTCTTTATGGCGTCTATAACTTCTTCTTTCTTTATTTCCTCAATTTCTGGCATGTTAGTATCATCTTTTTCATGTTTCTCCGAGCTTAGGTTTTCTGCTTCTGTCAGTTCTTTAAAATATTCTCTCCACCTTTCTATTATTTTATCCTCTTCTGTGATTATATTTCCTTTTTTGTCTTTTATGTTCATCATATTGTATTCTTTCTTCCTTTTCATCTGTTTTAGTGTTCCATAAAATAGTTTTTGGTTGTCTCTATAGTTTTCCGCCATCTTTTTACCGAATTGATTCCATGATTCTTTTTTAGCTTTTTGGACCTCATTATTAAAAGAAAGGAACTTTTAATTTTGTATTCTTTATAGTCTTTTTCCTTTGTTTTACTAATGTATTTTTTCCATTTTTCTTTTTTTTTCTTTAATTTTCAATTTTATTTTGTTTGTCCACCATTTAGTTTTTTTATTATGTTTGTTCTCTATTTTTGCTGTTCCACAGATTTCTTTTGCTGTTTCTAGTATGGTGTTCTAGAATGTTTCCCATTTTTCTTCTACTTTCTTTGTTTCTCTAATTTTACTACATTTCTTTTTTACTATCTCTTGGAATCTATCTCTGTATTCTTTTTCTTTAAGTTTGTAACTTTTTATTTTCTTTTTTACCTTCTTTCTTTTCTAATCTGTTTTTTCTTCCATTTTTCTCAAGTCCATTTTTACCAGATAATGGTCGCTTCCGATTTTTGTCTCTCTTGATACTTTTACATTTAAAACATTTTTCATTTTTGTTTGTTTATTATAAAGTAGTTTATTATTGATTTTTCGTTTCTAGTCGGTTCTTCTCTCGTAAATTTATGTATCCTCTTGTGTTCAAATTTTGTGTTTGTTATAATAAGGTTGTTTTCCACGCTCAGTTCTATAATTCTTTCCCCGTTATTGTTTCTGGTTTCTTCTCTCCATTTTCCCATGTATTCTTCTATTCCTGCGTTTTGGTTTCCAACTCGTCCGTTTAAGTCTCCCATGATTATTACATTTTCCAGTTCTTCATCTATTTCATTCTGTAACTTTTTAAAAAATGCATCTTTATCTTTCTTTTTAGCATCTTCGTTTTCTCCATAGGCTGTTATTATAGTCCATATTTCCTTTCCATATAGTTTTATTTCTACTGACAAGATTCTTTTGCTTATGTATCTTTCTTTCGTAATGTTTTTTATTTTGTTTGGTGTTATTATTATACCAACTCCCCCTATTGCTCTTTCTTTTTCATCTACTCCTGACCAGAACATCCAGTATCCTTTGTGTATTTTTCTTTGTTCTTTTTCTTTCTTTTTTGTTTCTGTAATTCCTAAAATTTCTATTTTATGTTTTATCATTTCTTCTACCAACTCTTTGTCTTTGCTCTTTATTTTTTGTATATTCCATGTACCCAGTCTAATTTTTTTGTTTTTTCTCTTTTTGTACTCATTTTCCCTTTCATTGCTTTTCCGTTATCCAAAGATTGTTTCGGTTTGTTTTGTTTGTTAATAGTTTTTTGACGCCGCTTGTTTTTCTTTGTTTTTTCTTTTTGTGACCCCCTTTTCTAGTTCATTCCATTCATAAAGTTCCTCATTGATTATTAATTTTCTGTATTCAATTTTAACTCTTTTTTCCTTTTCCTTTTCCTCTCTTGCAATGCTTCAAATTTCTCTCTGTATTTTTCTTTCTTTTCATGTGAGATCATTGTCTATGTATCATGATTTTTTTTTTCTGTTCCCAGTTTGATATTTCCAATTTGATGATTTTATTCTCTGTATTTTTGTTTAGCCATGTTATTTTCTTAATGTCTACTTTTATTTGTAGTTTTTTTTTTATTCACTGTTTAATCCCTTCTTCTGTATTCTCTGTTAAATTCAAGTCTTTTATTATAATGTTGTTTTTATTCTTTATTTTTTCTTCTCTTTCAATTTTTTGTTCGATATTTTCTATTCTATCTGTTAGGCTTTTCACTTCTGTTTTCCAGATTTCTTCCTTTTTCTCCATTTCTACTTTTATTGACCTTATCTCTTGTTTTATTTCATTCACATTTTCATCCATTTTATTCATCATTGTTTGGACCATTTTCTTTAATTCCTCCATCGCTTTTGTGTCTGTAAAAATCTCTTCTGCTTCTTTATTTTTTTCTTTCTTACTCAATTTTTTTTCCTTTTTTCTTTTGATCTGGTGATTTTATGGTTTTTTTACTTCTGTTAAATATATTATGGCTTTCTTCTTTTTCTATTTCTCTTGTTCTTTTGATCATTCCCTTGTTTTTTTTTTTTTATTATTAAATTAACTTACCTAAAAAAATTTTAAGAGTAATTGAAAATAAGATTGGTATGGAAAACAAATTATCCATTAAAATTGTTAATTTTGAAAACAAGTATTAAAGATTCATTCAAGACTAAGAAAAAGTGTAGAAAAAAACACAAAATATAATTGAGCTGTAAGTATCAAAGATTTTTAACAGAAATTGTTTATTTTAAACTCAATTTTCATTATTGGATAATACGCAGCCAAATAGCACGTAGTGTAGAAAATATAGCGGAGGTAATTTAGAGTGTACGCGTTGACCGTGATAAATTAATTTGGCAGCGTTCTCAATAGCTTTGTATGAAACAACTTGGAGTATTTTACGTAAAAATCTTGGTTTAAAAGCATACAAAATTCAACTCGTGCAAAAAATGAATTCGGCCGATTTCAAATTGTTATCGTTTTAATTTTTGGTCTTTTCTAGAAAAAGCTGAAAAAGATTTACTGTATTTGACCAACGTTTTGTTCAGCAAAACCAAGACTTTCCACACAACCCATAAAACCATGGCTCTATTGCAAAAAACAGTTTGTATAACAGTTAATTTTATGCTTTGGACCACTGAATTTGCTGCCTAAATCATGTGATCACACTTCTAGATTTTTTTTGAAGTCTTGTAAAATATAAAATCTATATAGATAACCTGGCTACAATTGAGGAATTAGAAACCAACAATACTCGTGTTATTTGGCAAATACCACTTGAAATGCTCAAAGACATTATCAAAAATTGGAACCATAATAATCGCATTTAAAAAAAAATAATTTAAAAAAATAAATGTAGAAAATTGTTTTTAAAACTATTGTTATATTTGTTTAAATAATAAAAATGATTAACTAAGTTAATTATTTAAAAGTGTTCCAAAATTTTTAAAGTAACTTTACCTTGCTTAACTTATCCTAACCTAGATCAGATACAGTGTTTAGAGTTCCCAAACTCTTATTAGCAATAACACAAGATTGTGAAAAAGTTGTTAACTGCATGTGCTGGATCCACTGATAAAAATTTAGGAATTCAAAATTTAAATACTTGTATAGGTTTTATTTTAAAACTATCAACTTACTTACTATAAGGCACCAAATATCATATTTTTAATAAAACTATCTACGCAAAAAAACTATGACAACTAATAATTTTTGCATTTAAAAAATCAAGCAATAACTTCCATACAATATAATTTGTCAGTAATGACATTTTTGTGACACTTTTAAGAGTGTAAGTGAAGCGCCCTATTGCGCTTCCAATAGAAAATTTCGGTCCTGAAATATATTAAAACAAACTATCAAGATGGGGATGAATATGTTAGCAGCAAAGAAGGTGAAACTGCATGGGATGCAGGACAGTCGTTGGAATGTAAACGACCATCTCACACAATACAAAGGATTGGTGAAGTTGTTTGAACGCGATAGAAAGATAATTGAGTATGATACAAAACTCTCAACCAAAAAATTTAAAAAAGAAATTAAGCAATTAACAAGAGACATTGTAACCCGTAGAGGTGAATTAGAAAATTGTTCTACTGGTGATCAACAGCAAATACGCAATATATTAGCTGAGGATCGTAGATTGAAATTGGCTTATCAAGATCTGCACGCTACTAAAATAATCGATCATATTTATCAAGATAATTTTTCAAAACGTAAAATGCTTGATTTATTAAATTACCGATTAAAATTAAAAACTGATAGATTAATAAAATTAAGACTAGAAGCTGGGGATATTGAAAATCAAATGCTTTTTGAAGTACAAGGAAAAACTCCGTTAGAGATCAATATCGGTATAGTTACCGGTAAAGTACAAGATATGATTTTAAAGAAAGAAGCTGCAATTACAGTCAAAACAACTTATAAAACATTAATTGATATTATGCGTAAAGATGCTATTTATTATGATGCAGTTTTAAATACTTTACGTGAAGATGGAAATGCGCAAGGACATTGTCTTATACAAACAACTAAACTAGGTCAATTAGCAACCGAATATTTAGATGATAGGCGAGTAGAATTTGAAACTTTACAAGCAGCTGTTAAAACAGACATGAAAATACGAGTTAAAAATTTAGCCGATGTTAGGGGTCAAATTGAAGACACAATTAAAAATCTACGCGGATTAGTAAGACGTGATAGTGATTTGACTGTATCTTGTTTACCACCAATTAATACAAAAAGCTATACCGACTTATACGATCAAATTCAGGATTTTACAAAAACTCTTCATTTTCTACAAGATGTTACATTTGTTTCTCATTTTGATTGCATATTTCCATGTATGGAAGCACAAGCTAAACAAAAACAAAGATTGTTAGAATTTCTTAAAAAAAATGAAATGGATAAGGAGACTTTAACTAAACGTAAAAATCATGCTGAATTAATGGCTACGGACTTGACTAATACAATGAATGAAAGTACTGTTGAATATAAAGAAAAGAAACAAGAATTGTTGAATCAAATCCAAGAACAAAAAGATCGTAGAACTAAAATAAATGATTTAATCGTAATAAGAGGAAATTTGTTGGTTAATATTAGAAAAGTTCTTCAGCATTTTCAACATATTACCTGTAAAATTGTTGTTGATACTGCTAAAAAAATTGAAGTAAAACAACCCTCGGATATTTCAATTGTTTTGCCACCACTAGAACCAGATGGATTAAAATTATTACCTATGCTTAATAATAGAGTTAATGCTTTATTAAGAGTATCAGCTGATGAACCACCACCAGCTAATGCCATGGACATAGTAGAACAATTATTTAATAAATTAGTGATTGGGTCTTCTAAATTATTAGATACATCTATTAAAGTTACAGATGCCGATCTATTGGAAGGAATTGTATTTGAAGATGTTCAAATACCTACAAGAGATTTTATTAAAACACAAAGTAAAGATATTGTCCATGCTGCTATAATAGCTGAAATGACTACTGTTTGATTATTAAAGTAATAAAATTAAACAAATATAATTATTACCATTGCAGATTATTTTTAATATTTGTACAGTTTATAATTTTTTTTTTCTAATTAAATTTACGTTATCATGTCAGGATGCTTTTTAACCGGCAGGTGATGCTATTTATTGATTAGATAATACAAAACAACCAGAAATGGTTTTAAAAGGAGTTTTACTAGCTCTGTAAGTTTTTAGTAGTTTTGTTATAAAACTCAATAAAGTTAATTAAAAACAAAATATCATGTTTAGCAAACTATACCATATATTCTTAACTTTTAAGATTAATGGTTTTTGAACAAAATTTGTTTTTTGCATAAACTAGTCTGTTATTTAACGGTAATAAAGCGTGGGCCATATTTTGGTTGAATTTTGAATCACATTACATAATAAAAGTGTAGTTAGATGCTTTTGCAGACAGAAGATACGTTGAAGAAATGAAGCGCCAGACAATGCGCGCATCAAGAATACTCATCTAAGGCATTCTGCAAAAATTGTCGCTTTTGTGGCTCAAAGTGTACGCGAGAACCTAAGAACATTATTTTTCATTCATTAACTCGGCGCAGAAGTTAGCAACTCAATATTTGGCAAATCACTCTAAAGCGGATTCTTTACTTTAGTATGTTTGCTTACAAATTGCAAATTGTTAAAAAAATTAAAATGGCTAATCTTGATGCCCGTTTTTGCTTTCCTCAGTGGGCTTTAAACAAATTTTTGTTGACCAAAATTTTATCCCAAAAAATTATCTTTTCGCACAAAACTAATTTTTATCTTGGCGGCTATGTAAATAAACAAAACAATGCATCCACTGCGAGTTACCGTTTGATGCGGATTTTAAACAGTAGCGCATATACTTTAAAATTGGTCTACAAAAATGGCCGCAGCGGCCATCTAAATAAAATCATATTCTATACTTAATTGGACTATGCACTCTCTGAAATAAAACAAAAACAATAAAAAAATAAACAATTTTTTTTCTTGGAGGAGGAGAGATTTTCAAAAGATCTCTACATTCTGTGGGGAGTGTCAAATTCATCTTATTTTTATCAGGCGTCTACAAACTAAAACTTTTTTTCTTGCGCATCAACCTGACTAACTGGGTTTATTTGTCAGACTAGTGTAATCTTGTTTTTTATTTTTTTTTTGGGTTTTATTTTGACATGATCATGTCTATCATGTTGCTTATTTGTTTTTCTTTTATCTCTAGCTTTAACTTTATGATATTATTGACATTAAATTTGATTTGGTAAACAGTCTTAGTCTTGTTTTTTTTTTGTTTACCTAGTCATTTTAAGTCTTTTGTTGTGTTTTTCACTTTTAAGGTCTTTTTTATATTCTCTATCATATGTGTCTTGGTATTAAACTACACGCTGAAGTGTTTTACGTTTGCGCCTTCTCTTATCAGTCTGATGTAGTTTTGTATCTTTGTACAGAATAAAGGTTTTTGTTTTTTTTTTTTGCTGCTGCTTTCAATCTTAGTTTTTAACTTATACCAAATGCATTTTTTAGCTCTTTTACTATAAATATTATTTTTATTATACCATTTATTGTAGACTTTTTTGGTTCTTAGATAGCTTAATTTTAATTTTCTCTCTCAATCTCTTAGTTATTAGATGTTTATATATTTTTTTCATATTGTTTATGAGACATATTGGTTTGTATTTTGGTTTTTTGTTTTTTAGAACTCTAAGCTAAGAGTGCTTCCAAACCTTGGAAAACTTACCTTTTTGGAATTATTATTTATAATAAATAATAATTCCAAAAAGGTAAGTTTAAGATAATTTTAGAGTCTGCTTTTATTACTTTTTTGGTATTCTGGGAGGTATTCCATCTGGACCTCCTGTACTGTGATAGGAATTGTTTATTTTCCGTAATGTTTGGACAAGTTATCAGTAAACACCTTGGAAGTAGTTCTTTGGTTATCTTTTTTGTTTTTGACAGCTAAGTTTAAAGTTATTTGCCAATTTAAGTTTGTCTATTTATTTATTTCCATTTAATCTAGTAGCTTTTTTCAAGCTTTCTTTTAGCCGACTCTGTCTTTTTGTATATTTTGTTTTGACAAAATTGGGGCAAACTTTTTTTTTTAACTGGTTGGGGTTACACTTTTTTCCGTTAACTTAACCTAACCTTACCTTTTTTTTAAGAGATTTTTTTTTAAACTTTGTGCCGGATTTATTTGGAAATGGCCCTCAAACGTCTACCAACTAAAATACCCCTTTTTAGACTAACGTAGTTTGCTATGGAATCACCTTTAAGTATTTTGTTGCAGCGTCTACCCACTTCGGTTATTCTTTACTTCTTCATTTACTTATACGCATAGTTTTTTTTTTCAACCTGAAGGAAGAGTAATTTTTAAAAGACACCTATAGTCTATGGCGTGCCGGATTTAGACTACTCCTGTAGCTGCCTACCGACTAAACCTCCTCTTCCCCTTATTTTCGATTATCTTTTGTGCGGAACTACGCACTTGCATATCATAACCTCTAATTCTACTTATCATCGTATATGAAATCTTTTTCGGTATGAACCAAACGTCCCGTGTCTACTAAGAACCGGACACAGGTAATAGTCAATGCTTACGCCATGTTTACGTGCGGTCCATGTCTCAATGTTAGTTATGAGCCTCTCTGTCCAGTTTGCTGTTCCTGTGTTTTTCATTTTTTGGTCATTCCTGCAGAGTCTTGCGGCACCGTTCTTTGTAGGGAACCTTTCATATGCCAATCTTCTTTCTGCTGCCTGTAGTTCTATGGGGGGTACGCCAGTGATGACTAGTATTGCTTCATTAGATACAGTTCTGTAGGCCTGTCCTACTCTTATGAATACTCTCTTCTGTGCTTTGTCCACTATTTGTCTGTATTTAGTAACTTTTATCGACTTTTACTAGGTTGGAACCCCATACAGAAGTGCCGAATAAGTCACCGTGATTAAGAGTTTTATGGTTTGGAATTTTGGTCCTTTTAAGTTGGGCATAATCCTTTTTTCTTTATTTTAATACTTAGATATTTAATGGCTTCTTTGGTCCTTATTATTTGGTTTTTATAGTTATTTGCATCTCCTTTATCTTGTAACCTCCGTAAAGTATTACAGCTTCTGTTTTATGTGGAGCATTCCACGCGTACTGGCGTGCTTCCGGCTGGGTGATAATTTGTGGATCTGTGAGTGGAGGAATTTAAGGGCTCCACTAATTTGTTTAAATGGACAAATTAGAAACCAAAGTTGAACATAAACTTTATTCACTTAAACACTAATTATACAATACAATCCATATGTCCGCATACGCGGTTAACAACCACACACGTGGATCTCTCTCTCCACACCCGTGGTTCAGAGCCTTCCCCTTTTTCTCCCGGAGCACGCGGTCCTCACGACCCTCATTATCCTGGATATATTCCCATTCCGCATAAGCGCGAATATTTAAATAATATTTACATATAACAAACAATCACCTATAATAGTATACAATAATATTTACAATATATACACCTTAACACTATATCTTATATACTACATATACTACGTTACAAGCAATTGCCAGTCCTAATTCTTCTATTTTTGTATGGTTTTGTCCACCGCCGTTTGTGCTATTTCCTGTAGTAATGTTTTTGTTTTAGCTGTGACGATAATATCAGTGTCATCTGCATACCTAACCAGTTTCACTTCTTTTGGATTTCCGTTCCAATTAATTCGTTGTACAAGATATTCCACAGCAGTGATTCTAGGACCAACCCCTGTGAAACACCGCACGTTACTTGCCTAGTGTTGCTCTTACCTAATATTAGATGCCTGTTTTCTAGGTAGTTGCTCATAATATTTCAGAGGTACGGCTCTATATTTTTTTTTGTTATTGCCTCTATTATGCTTTCTTAATTTGCCGTGTTACATGCAATAGCTCCGGATTTTGTATCAATTTTTCTTAACTTCTTTTGCTGTCTTTCATACCTCTTCTAGTGCAACCGTCGTGCTTTTGCCTTTGCAAAATTTATATTGGTTTGCAGCTAGTTCTTCTTTTGACGAATAACTCACAGCTGTTTAAGCAGTTTTTTAGTACTGTCTATCAGGCATAGTAGCCTGTATTTTTTTTTTTTTATTTATCCTTAGGTGGTTTTTTTTTATCAACATTAGCTGAGCCGTCTTCCAATTCTTTGGGATTTTTGCATCAACAAGTATATTATTCAACGTATCTAGGTGTTTTTGTGGGTTAGCCATCACTCCAATTTTCAAAATTTCTGCCGTGATTTTGTCTGGTCTTGGGCCTATTTATTTTTTTTATTTTTTTACTGTTTGTTCCAGTTCTTCTTCAGTGAATGGCGGTGGCGCAAGTTAGTGTTATTCTTTTGCGTTATTGTTACGTTCGGGAATAACTCATCGACAATGCTATTAACCTCTTCATCCTTCGGTTCAATTGTCTGTGGCAATCGAAATTTTCTATTAGTAATCCTTGTCCCCAAGGGTTTGTGTCTATTTTGTTTATTATTTTGTTCTAGCATTCTTCTTTGGTTCTCAGTATTTCTAGTTTTAAGGCTCTTTTTTTCTGTCTTTCTGTCTGTATAGATTTTCAAAATTTTTCATTGTTTATTAGTCTGTTTTTGTATTTCTTTTGGCTCTTGTCAGCTGCCTTTTAGCACTGTGCCTTTTCTTTCCAGCTTTGCTAATCTTTGGTTTCCACCAATGGGCTTTTAGGCTGAATGTTTTATGGCAGGCTGCAATTGTGGCTTTTATAATTTTTCTGCAGTTGGGTTTTGCGTTTTTTCAAATTCTTTTTGTACATTTTTAAGATATAAATCCAATTTTTTAAGGTCGATGTACCATTCGCCTGCCTTGCCTTTATTCTTTTTTGCTGATTTTGTTTTGTTCAGTTGTAGAGTAAAGTAGATGTTCTGGTGTTTGCTAAAATTTTCATCATCAGATATCATCCAGTTTTGTATTTGTGTTCTAGTTTTGGCTATACTTATGATAAGGCCTATAAAAGATTTTCTCTAAGGTCCAATAAATGTCCGCTTGAGGCCATTGTTGTGAATTGTAAGGTTATGTTGGGCTATTCATTCACGCAGCGGTTTACCTCTGTGGTCTTCTATCTTTCCTCCCCACAGTTGCACTTTTCCGTTTATGTCTGTTTATGGCTATGATGATTTTTTTTTATTGCCCTGATACATTTGCTGATTTTGTCAAAGATTGCTTCATATTGTTTTTGTGAGTATCTTGGTGGTATGTATGTTGCAATAATCATGAGTGTGTCAAGTTTGGCCAAAACTATGTTGTTTTTGTTTGTACATGCCTTCCGCACTTTGACTCTTTTGCCAAATATACGGATACCAATATCTCTATTTTGGTCTGTAATCCATCTAATTTTTTCGGAGGCTTTGATGTTTGGCTCAGCTATTATAGCCACATCTGTATGGTTCTCCTTGACACTTTTCTCTAATAGGTCCATAGCCGCTTTGCATCGGTCTAAGTTTTATCTATTGTTATTTTTTTAGTGCTGGCGTCTTAGCATTGATTTGTGTCTTCTATATTTGGGGCATTTCCCTGCTCCAGCTATATGTTCTTTTTTATCACAGGGCAAAACTCCTTGCTTTTGCACTCTTTGAGCTTATATCCCTGTTGTCCGCACTCATGACATACTTTTGTTTGATTTGGGCTTTGGCAGTCCTTTGCCTGGTGATCGTAATTTTAATACTTAGCATCTTTTAGACTCAATTATACGTTCAATAGGGTACCTAGAAAAGCTAATTTGCGTTTGTTTTATGATTTTGGTTGTCATTTCTTTTGTCGCGGTTATCGTTACTGTTTTTGTGTTCTGCAGGTTAGGCTTCAGCTTGCCTATTATTATATTTTCTTCATCAAAAAGACCTACAATTTCTTCGATTGCTTTAGCTACGTCTTCTTTTGTGGTTATGCTGTCCATGCCTCTGATGTGGTTTACGTCTCTTTTATTTTTCTTTTTTCCCAGTATTGATACCGTTTGTTTTTCTTCAATATTTTTGAATGATTCAACAAGTTCCTCCACGTTTTTGTCATTTTTATCAGTAATTATCAGTAGTTGTCCTTCTTTAGTGCACTTTATTGTTCTTATGGCCCGCGCTGCTTCTTTATTCAGGAGGTTGTTTTTCACTACTTGAAGTGTTATTCCATAATCCTTTTTTTTACAATCTACTACAAAGGCATATGTATTTTTTCCTTTACTTTTACTGTTTTTTGTTTGGTCAGCTTTGCTGCACTTGTTGTTTGTGTATACTACATTTTAGTTTGTGCTATGTAAAAGTCCTTCAACCATTTTTCTAAGCATGCTAGTGTTTATGCTGTCAAGGTGGTGCATTGCAATCCATTTGCAGTCAGTCGTCTTTTGCTTGAGTTTGTTCAGCTATTTTTTGGGTTGCTTTTATTATTGGCTTTCCATTTTTAATTTGGCTGACTTGTTCTAGCACCATAAAGTCTCCATGGTGTTCTGCTATATCTGGGTATCTTTCTTTATATAGTTTTTGGATGCTATTGTTCATTGTACTATCGTCCGTTCGATTAAAACCACTTTTACCGTCAGGTCTTTTTTGTCTAAGGTGTTACCTATTTTAATAGCCGTATTTATGTATAACTCTTTCTTCCATTTTATGTTTTTTATTTATTTTTCCATTCTTCCCAGCTAACCTAACTTAACCTAACAAACAATTTTACAAATGACAGTACCAGCCTAATATATTGCTAATTGCAAGCTATAACAAATATAGGGCAGTTGCAACTTAATTTTGACAAAACTGTAGCAGAGTTTGCCGCTTAATACTATGAACAACTACGTCAAATTTAACGGAAATCTTGCAAAGCTATCTACAGCAAGCATCTATTTTTTGATGATTTGTTGCATATAATTTTTTGATTTCTGCTTTATAGATGGATAAGTAAAGTAAATTGCATTTGAAATTATTATATTTTTATCTAAAATATTTACAGTTCTTCTCAAGACACTATATGATTAGTATATCAATATTATTTAAATCAAGTCTAAAAGATTTATAATTTTTAACAAAAAAATTTATTACCTTATTTATATAAGGCCGATCTTTTTTAATAATGTTTGTTTGTACAATTTAATTTAAGCTCTTCTAAAGATATTTTTGATATAAGAGGTAATTTATGAATGAGCTATTAATTATATTATATAAATAGAATCAGTTAACACAGGCCACATTATAAAGTGATTAATTACATGACGTAATAATTTGCATAAAGATTATCAAATTATACAATAATGGATTACAGTTGTTTATAAAAAATATGCAGAAATAAATGCATTAGTAGCGTGAAGATAACGTTGTTCATATAAGTATTTCAATTATATGCTTTACATTATATTGTAATCAAATACTACTTTTTTAATAATATTTAATAACATCATATTTGTAATGGGATTAATCATCAGTCAATGAACTAAATTGATTAGATTATTTATAGTGAAATGGAAAACTGGATATAAAAAAATCATATTAAATGGAAGCAAAAAGTAGGAAAAAAGATGTTAATAGATAGAAAACTGTGAAATGTGCATAGTATATAAATATATAAAACAAATTATTAAAAATAATGCAAATAGTACCCAAGATAAGACACGTAAATAAATTTCAAATAAATGAAAAATCCACTAACCACTAAATATTACTATACAAGGCTAAAAGTATATATTTCTTTACTAATACTCTTTAGACAAAATTATTTTTCTTTACAATGTATCTTAAACAAACTGTAAGAACCATAAAAATATAATAAATAACTACTACAATATTTAATCACTCGGTTTAAAGAATTATGATATCCACAGCAAGATCGGTAATACTTCTGATATAACAAATTTTGCAATCTAGTTACGTCATATATAAGACCGAAAGTAAGACACAACAATTCAAATATTAAAAAAACTATGTTTAACAAAAATTAATATATTGTCAAATTGGATACACAAATCTTTTATGCTATTTACTGAATAAAGTTTTATGGTTCTAAGATAGTATTCATTTAGTTAATTTTTTTATCTTATAAAATCTTTATTTTTAAAGAAAAACAGAATCTCATTTGATCACTTTAGTGAGAATTTTGTAAAATACTTTAAAGTATTCCACAAAAAAAACTTTTTTTAGGTTTTGAAAGATGTCATTATTATATACAGTACACCAAAAAGTGACCGGTGGTAGGAGGTTCCGCGCAGTGAGAGATAAAGAAACCTATATCTAGAAGAAAAAACACTTTTATACATAATAAATATATTATTTATTGTTGTTTAGCGCTCTTATCATACTTTTGTTTTAGTAGTGACCGGTCACAGTGTTTTTGTTTTACTGTAATTTATATAGCAACGGTTTTAAATAAGCTCTAAAAACATTAGAAACCTCAGATTTAATTTGTTAATTATAACTTGTTGTGTTAGACTACATATGTATGACCTAATCTAGTTTAAAGAAAACTATCAATGACATATGCTTAAAATTTTGTAATCAATATTTTGTAATTAACTCTATCAAAAGCTTTTAAGATGTCTGTATAAATTGAGCAGTGACTCCGAGCTTTGTAAAATCTAAAGCATTTAAAACAGTTGATTTAGTAATATAAAAGCCATGCTGCTTATTTGTCCTTTTTGTACAACATATTTTAGTTTCCAAATTATAAAAAAAAAAATTTGCGTAAAAAAAGATAATCTTGACTAAAATCTCAACTTTGTTTGGCTTGTTGTACATTTTTGATAATTTACTCTTTAAGCAGCTCCGTTTGTTCAATGAAGTTTAGTATTTTTAGCCAATAGGTTGCTTTCAGCACAACTTCAATTATGTTGTGTTTGCTAAAGATAGCAAGTGTTTTTTGAATCTAGAGTGTCCGGTTATCAGTTCTGTAAGAAGCTTTTTTTCCAATTTAGTATGAGATCTAATGAATGTCTTCTTTGCTCTTTGTTTGGCAAGCTAATTTGCCGTAAGGCAAACTTTGCAGGTTGTAGCAACTGTTTTTAATATATAAACAATTTAAATTTCTTTTGCAATGCCGATTGACTATTTGATATGATAGTTATCAGTCTGGTTTTAGGTTTTTCCTAGTGCACTACTCACAACAGCCACTTTTGCTTGAAAAGTCAAAACATGTTTGCCCAAAGGTAACAAAGTTTGCTTTTTTGGTGTTTGTCTTCAAAAATTGGAACTCCGGAGCCTTGGTTTCTGGCCCCATTTGTGTACCAAATAGTTTCTTTGACTATTCCCAGGTATCAATTGTATATCTATTTGTTTGACTGTAGTATTATCATATTATTAAATTTCTTATTAATACAGTGGCCGTTTATGAATTCTGACCTCATCATTGGAGTCTCTTTATCATGCAACATATTTGTTATGTTAGGTATGTCAGTTTTAAGGTTTACAATGTGATTATTTATTTGCAGTTGGTACGCTGTTTGTTATATTTCTGCTATTACTATCAGCTGAAGTGGCGGCAACAATAATAGAATTTTCATAGCTGCTGTAGACGTCATTTTTATTGCTTCCGTTATTAGCAGACATGCTAACCTCTGAACTTTGATTAGTTTTTTTGCCCTACACTTAAGAATAGTTTTTTTTTTCCAAACAAATGCTCCTAACTTAACCTAATCATTGTCATTTTGGTTGCAAAAAAACACCCAAATGGGTTTTGTTGTTATATTACTCTGTGAGGTAACATCTTCAGAATAAGTTCTAAAATATTGGCCTTTGTAACAAAAAAAACGTATTTCTTTGCATTGTATAGTATTTTAGCCATTAGCTTCCCGTCCCGTATGTTCATGTCAAGTATGTTTTTAATTGTTTTTGCGAAGATGTAAAGCAGATTAGTTTGTAGGATTTTGCCAAGACATACGTGGGTTTTTACGGTTTTGGTATAAATACCATTTTGACTGCTCTCCAGCTGTTAAGTATTTATGAACGTGTTTGTTTGCTCTAAAGATTTTGCTTAAAAGCTCTTTCAACATTGATAACAAATTCTTTCTGCAGAATGATAGGATAAATTCCATTGGCTACTGCCAACATAAATGGTTCAATGTTTCAATGGTTCAAATGTGTTGATCATCCATTTTAGGTTGCCTTGATTAATTATGGTTTTTGCTTTATCCCTGTCTTTTTTGTTTAGCAATTTAAGATTTACTTGATCAAGAGCTTCCGTCAGTGTAGAACCCGGGAAGTGTGTCTGTAGCAGCTTTTGCATAGTGCACTCGACTGATTCAGTGTATTTTTTGTTTTTTAGTGCAGGGATCTTATGTTTCCAGTATGGTTTTTGCTTAAGACTTTTTAAAGACGGGAGCATGTAAAATCGTTTTGAACATTCTCACAGTATTTTTATATATTATATGGTTTTATTATATGACGTAAGACTGGTTCTATGTGTGGCCCAGTCACCGTTGTGAACAGCTTTCTAGTATCCGCCCTTGCTCTGTCAAGCTCTTTGTTTTACCAAATAATCTTGTTGGAAATGTGATTGACAGTGCTAAGGTTACTTTCTTTAAAGCGGTTTTATTAGATTTGACAAATATGTCTGTCATTATCTCCAGAGCTTTTGTGAAGTTTTTTTTATCTTTGGACAGACCCCGATTTGGATAATATAGTATTTTATTATATAGATCCCAGTTAGTTTTTTTTTTTTTTGGTTTCTGTATTTCTAAAGAAGCGTTTCTTTAGATTGAAATGGACGTATGCATTATCAAACAATGAGGGCTCGTCCGACACGTTTTACTTTTTAATTACTTTTCTTGATTTATAATTTGCTAATGTTTTTTTTATTTACTGTATTAAGCTTAAATTTGATTATAAATTCAAGGAGTTTCTCACCATTTAGGTTTATGCCTTTGCATAACAGGACAATACACGAAAATACCAAAATTTATATTGGCATATGGAAAACATATTTAAAAGCAAGTGTTTTGTAGTTGCAGTTGCATTGTGTCAACATCTGATTTGGTTCAAAGGCTAAACAATGTCCATAAAAACTATGGATATACTGGATACCTGACTTGCGTTTATAAAATGAGGCAAAATATTTTACGGCGGCCATTTTGTGAGTGACTTGATAATACCGAATATGTATCATCACATCTTACATTTTATCATTTTAGTTTTTTAAACATTTAAAACATGCATAATATGCTGCTAACATTGTAAACTAACTATTAAAATGTTCCGGACAACAATTGGTTAATTGGATCTAAAGTTAAGACCAATAAAGCAATAAAAAAACAATTTTTTTTTTGAAAAACAAAAATCAATACAAAAATCGGCAACAATCGTAAAGCATCACTAAACATAGGCTATTTACGTAGACTATTTAGATTTTTATTTAAAACTTTATGTGCGAGCCATCTGCAATAGATGTGATTTTTTATATGTTAAATAATCCGAATTAATTTTTCTAGCGTAATTACCAATTAAAATAAGTTTTAACAATGTATACATTATATGCATTATGTATATGCTGATAACGTTGAAGTTTTGTAAAAATTTCAAGAAAATTGGTTTGTAAATAAATCAGTGGCGTGCAAAAGATCAAAATAAGGTTTAAATTTCAGAATAACAATTTTTTGTTCTTTTGCACGATACTGTTTTATTTGCAAAACAAATATTTTGAAATTTTCACAAAAATTCAACTTATTTTATTTTATAATTACACTGGCGGATTTATTTCAGTATGCTGCGGATATGAAACATCACTTTCATTGCAGATGGCACGCGCAGAAAGTCTACAAGTAAAAATCTAATGACACCATGTAAATGGCTTATATTTTGTGCTAATTTACGATTGTTGCCGGTTTATGTACTATTGCTCATAAAAAAAGTTAAATATACATGAATTAAAATTAAGAAAACTTGAAGATTATTGGCAACAGCGTTTGTTATTTGCACAAACACATGCAGACTGAGGTGTTGACGATTGGTGATTTTGTTTAGTCGGTACACATCAGGTGACTGAGTAAGGTTTTGAAAAAGAGCTGAAATCCAAGGACTAAAAAGACGTTTTTTGGCCCGCATTTTAGTGCCCAAACCGGTGTTTTTGGTAGAAGCAGGCAAAAAAGGAATTTCCAGAACACTGTTAGCTTACAAGAATTCAAAGTAAAAATGTTATGCGAGAGTCCGTAGAGGTATTATAAATGCCAATATCAAACACAACAATGTTGATTAGAATAACATACATTGCTCTTGCATCTATTGTTGGTAAGAATACAAGATAAAAAATTTTTGCACATAGTAAAAATTACTTAAGATTACCCAAAAAATAAAAACTTAAATCTGATTAAAAACGCTTTGAAAAATGTTGAGATGACCGTTTATGACAAGTAAAATCAAATTTTTCAAAAACAATTTGCTAATTTGATTATGCTGTTAGCTTGTTTAATATTTGGACGCTGTAATTAAAGCTCGTAAATACATTTTTGATCTTCAAATCTTTTGATCTCAAAATTGACAATTATTGACAATTTTCTATTTCAAACTAAATTAGTTTTTTCAAATCAAATATTTTTTAAGAGTACAAAGTAAGTCAATTTAAAATGTAGCAATAATGAGTGGAGAAATAAAACATGGATTGATAAAGAAATTAAATTATGCAGATTATACGGAGAAACAGAAAACGTCACATAGCCTTGGATTTGGGTGTTTGATTGCAGGATTGGTTGTAAGAAAGAAGACGGTGCCAAAAACACTCAATAAAAAGGAATATTAAAAATATACTTATTACAACCTTCTCACGGGTTGTAATCTAAATGAAGATGGCAAATGTCGCCAGCGGTTATTATAATAGATCTCTAAACTTTATAATTTTTTCTTTTATTGCTTATTGAAAGACAAACCACGCAGTCAATTATTAACTGATCAGAAATTAAATACTTTAAATATTAGGATGATAGTATTGTATTAACTGCCAAGCAAACAAAATCTTTCTATTGATTTACTAAGATACTTACTGGTTTTTATGTTGCGCGGCATGTTAGTTAAACTTTTTAAGAATGATAAAACTTATTTTATTGCTAAGTGATTTTTAATAATGTGAATGTCAAAAGTTTAAACCAGCCAAGAAAAGTACACAATGTAAAAGCAACTATGCAATGGATAAACATTCTAGATATGAATAACGTTTAATGGTCACGTCATGAAGAAGGTCCCATCAATAACTACCATATTTATTACTCAAGAAGATCTTATGCACAGCGTAGATAAGAAATTGCTATAAAAGTTTTACAAATAGTGCTTAAAAACCTTCAAACAGAATTTATAACGGTGCAACTCAGATTCTATACAGAAAAATTAACATTATCCAAGTAAGCACTTACAGCGTATAAAAGCAAAGAAAAGAATTCTTTTACCAACTAAGCAATTAGACAAAACTATAAAAATAATAAATAATCAAAAACTGAAATGTTACTAAGACATTAATCTTTAATTCTAAAATAGAGTATACAAAGTAAATAAAAATTACTGGCACTAAAAGGCAGTAACAGACATAGAAAAAAGATTAAAAAAACGGAAAAATACATATCACAACTATTTGAAGACTCTAGAAATAAAACAGGTAAAAAAAAACTATTGATAACAGCCGAAAAAACACTGTAGATCTAGAATAAACATTCTGGAAGTAATTAAAATATTACGTACAAAGTTTACTCAATATATTCTTTCTGAGTCAGCAAAGAACAGTATGAATTTGGGCTTGTGATGCAGCAAATGGTTTTCTATTACAAGCTAAATTTTATACTGGTCACCTATCAAAAGTCAATGTTAGTAAAATACAGTTCTTAATTTTTAAAACATAAAAGCTCTGTAAGAAATGTTACTACAGACAGTTTTTTCTTTATCTGGCCAATACTATAAACGTTTTCTACTTAATATGCACTCGTCTAAAACTAGACGAATAAATTTTAACAATTATGCCATTCGTATGTGTTAAAAAAAACAAATCTTTTGTTTTTTTGTCATCGATGCATACAACAGGTAGAGCAAACTATTGCTGCAAAACCAAAAATTATAACACATTATAATCAAACAAAAGGGGTGTTAATACAATGGAAAAAATGCTTTCTAAGTAAACAATAAACATAGTTTTACAATACGGTTAACATTGCTGGCCTCAGTGCATATATTATTTATATAAAGAACAATCAAAGGACTACGTCAACTAATAGAAAACTTGTACCACCGTTGCAAAAATGATTATTTCACACGCAGCTCTTTAAAAATAATTCCTAAAATAAGAGATCCCACTGCTGCAATTAATCAAAACATGTAAATCTTTTGCAAAACATGTTTGCAATGAGCACCGCGTTCCAAAAGTAATATGCAAAAGTTGTAACAATTACCAGTATAGTCATATTATATGTCTTGTTTATCTTAAATACAGTTTGTAAAAATATTTTTTATCAATTATTTGCAATATTTCTAATCCTATTTTTTTTTTTGTTAATAATACCCAGGTATCCAAACAATTCATTAAGGATAGTTAAGAGATGACTTTAAATTTTAAAATTAAAAAAAAAATTAAATACCAAAAATGTGTATGTTTAAGTTGAAAAAAGTATCCGGGTACCTTGTCACTCACATACAGGTTAACAAAGCTATTAATGAAGACTTTGGTGGAATAATTATAAACGTTCAAACTATCAATAAAATTTGATATGCAGACAATATTGCAATAATAGTAACGAACATCCACAAAAATGCTGCAAAATTTGCCATGAGCTCCAACATATATTAATAATCAACACTATAATTAAAAGGGTGAAAAATTACTATTACTTAGGAACATGAATTGAACAGGCCAGCGATTAAACTAGAAAAGTTAACAAACGTATAGAAATAGCAAGGCAACTATTTAAAAATTTAAAAGAAAATTACATAGAGACCACAACCTAACCTTGAAGTTCAATAGAGCGTTGCTATATATATATTTTATCGACGTTGTTATACAGAAAGAAAGACATATAAAAGCTGAAGTTGCATAAATTAAAAAAAACCTATCTTTACAACCTGAGAAGGCAGATACTGGATTGTACAACTAATTATGCAAGGTAAATAGAAATAAGGTTATTGTTAAAGTACTTACAAAAATGGTACTGACAAACATTAATCCAACTTTTTAGAAATTCAGCGTCAAAGTATAGAATTGCTATGTTATTGCCAACCTCTGATAGAAAACGGCACTACAAGAAGATGAACTTTATTTACAGTATACCAGCAAATTAAAACAAATAGATATTATTATATAATATTCAACGCAATTCTTTATATATTTTTTCAGTGGATTTTTTGAAAATCTATTTCATATTCTTAACAAAATATTTGCTAAGTACAATGCTTTTATTTAATTTAAAAAATCATTTAGCAATTCTCAAAATATTCTCTGCACAAAGTTGTAAACACATTTGCCTATTTTTGTTTTATATCAGATATTAGATTTTCAACGTCATTTCTTTTTCTTCCAGTACTTCAAAAATGTATATTGTATAAAATAGAGACTTGTTACATTTACTAAAGGCTCTTATAAATGGTTCAGGATGTGCAGCATTTTAGTAATAATTTTATTTGTCCATATTATACCAACATATTTTAATATAATTGAAACTATCTTTTTTAGTTATATTAATAATTAATTTAATTGTAATTGTGTTTTTAGCACTGATGAAGGAAATCGATAGATCCCGAAACGTATGCAAAATATATTTTTTTTTTTAACAAATTGAAGATTTGATGTTCTATAGCCATCTAAGCAAACAAATCAATATTTCAAATAAGGACAATAATCAACCATCCAAAATTAATAATTATGTTTGTTTGTTATTTAATATTCTACATAAAATAATTATTAAATCTAATAATGGAAACTCATTTTTTGGTTTATTTGTTCATAACGTACTTCAGTTATTTACACAATCTGCACGCGGTGTTTGGCCAAATGGCTGATATGTGGGCAGGTGTTTCTCACATGACGTATGTCACAGGATAGCATTTCGGTTGAAGCAGGTGCTTCACGGTTCGCGCGCTCATTCAACGATTTTACCCGTTAATAAGAACTCTTTGACTCGTGCTACCTAAATACCAGACAGACATTTTTATTGTGTTAAAACAATTCGTTCTTTTTCCAAACTACAACCAATAAGAAATAATATTATTTTTTTATATATGTATAATAAAATTAATTTATAATATCCAATCAATATCGAATTTGTAGTTGCATTAGTATAAATAACTATTTCTATATTATGTAGAGAACTACTATGTTTGATATCACGAATTATTTATAAAACTTATGTTATGCAGTAAAGTTTGAGGAGGATTTGAAAAATCGAAACCGGTTACGGTCATCGTGCACATAAAACGTGACATAAAATATAATAGTACCTACATAGTTATTTTATTATTTACATGAATTTTCAATTTCATTGTTAAAATACTTTTTTTGTATATTTGCGTGTAAAGTAATTCAATCAGAACAACCCTTAGTTGTTTTTGTTAAATTAATAATAAGTGGAATTATAAATATCGAGTTTGTACAAAAGCAGATTAATTTAAATGTAAATGATTGTTGGTTTTCAATTGATTTTTAAATCAAAAATAAAACAATAATATTAAACAACAACACGCAAACAAAGCCAAATTGTTTCTCAAAAGAATGTATTAAATTTTTCAATTTATAAAAGTTTTTTATGAAATTCTAACAGAATTGAAACTTTTATTATTCAGTAACAAATTCGGCTCCCAATTTCTAAATCTTGATGGGGCTTCAAGATACTAGATTACTTGATTTTGTTGTATTTTTCGTAGACTTGCTCAGATACAATCAAATGTTATTCATTCCTTTTATACTTTTGTAACAGATAAATTTAAGACACTTTTCTATTCTATGGTAAACTGATTTAAAATATTGTAATTACATTTACATAATTCATTTGCAGCAAATTGAACTGGCTTTAATAATTGTTTAGTTTAGTTATGGTTGAATTAGTTATTATCATTTGTAAAGCATTGTTATATTATTTTATTTGCATTTATAATTAAAGAGAAATATACATTTTCATTTGAAAACATCTTAGAAAAGTAAATTATTTCCTATAATGATTCGCAAAATCTTTTGATTGAAATTGAAAGCATATCGTTATTTCATTCGTTACAATTTTCCTTTCATTTCTTGCCTTAAAAGAGACATATTGGCATATATAAAAAAAGATATAACAGCTCGCGTAAATGTTTATTTATGCAATATTCTCTCATCTGCACTATTAGCAATTTGTCCTTGCTTAGCCATGTAGAGCGTTGTTATTGCATATTAGAAGTACCTATTGCAATTTATTCAACGTTTAATCGGTGACGAAATGTCAATCTGGGTTATCGATTTAATATGGCAGGTTATTCTTTATTTAGTATGCAAAATAAGTACATAATTACAAACTATATTTATAATAATAATAGTTTAGTACTGGGTGTTTATTGCATGAAATGTCTAAGAATTTATTATTGTTTAACACATAATAGTTAAAATTATGGACTATAATTAGTTTGACAATAATAAATGTAATAATTGTGGTATATTAATAAATATCTCTAATTTTCGTTGGCCACACCTGAACACCTAAATAAAACAAACAGTTTAACGTGATCTTTTGATATGTTGTTAAAGTGGTATTTTTCTTAACAGTAAATGCGGGCGGGACAAGGTGATAAACAAGTAAAACTCGTAAATGACATACGCAGCGATTACCACCGAATTTATAACTATCTAAGCAAAAATTTAAAAAAAATCATTTTTATTGATTATTTTTTAGTCAAAAGCACGTTACGCAGATAATTGTTGATGGTCTGTCTATACTGCATTTGGCTCAGTAATTTATTTATATTAAGCACATTCAGCTTGTTTTATTTTCAATTTTATTTGAAAATTAGTTAACGTAAAAATATGTTTTTATCAAAAAATGCAAACAAGAAGTTGTTTTTTTGCTTAAAATTTGTTTGATAGAGATCATTATTTTTTTTAATTTGCTTTTTAATAGGATAATTAGTAATTATTATACAGGTGAGTTGAGAAGAACGCACCAAACTCTATAAATGTATTGTACAAGTAATTAAAAAAAAAAAATTACTCAAATGTCAAAGTACTTTAAATTTTATTTTTGAGTTGGTATGACTCATGTGTTACTAAATGCCACATAGTTATGTGTTTGTTTATAGATTTTCTAATTAAAGTGCTATAGCTGCTGTTGAAAAACATTGTAAACGGTTTCCACGTCTAAGAACTTCAAATGTCAAGCTTTTTAACAAACTATGAAAGCCCAAAATGCTTTCCGTGCTAACATAACGTCTCATTGAATTACTCGACAAGGTTAAGAAGAAGCAAAAAGTATTCTGGAACTAGTAGAAGATGATCTGATGAGTGACTCATTAGTATTCTAAAGCTTTCGACAAAAAATAATTGACACACTTTGCTAGCAAGGCCTATATCTATACGATCTACAACTTGTACAGCAGCTACAACCGAAATATTTTCTCATGCGTATGCAATTTTGTCGGTGGATAAATAATTAAAAAAAAGCGACAGTCAAAACTAATTTTTAGCAAAAGTATAGTGTGGTGTGGTAGTTTAATGTGTTTTTTTTTAAATTTTAGTGAATTGTCTCACAGAAAAGCACTATTTATTATTTTTTTAATAAATTACAAAACAAAATTAAAATGTTACCAGAAAACATATTCTGAGAACATAAATATATACGTTTACGTTCACCACAATATAGGACCAAAAACAAAACCAAAACATTTTGATCTGATATTATCAAAATATAAAACAGTTATTAGGTGACTATATAGACTCTTTAAGCTCTTCTACGCTTATCCAGGTACTTTTACATTTTTTTGGGTTGTTTATTAATAGTTTTTTTTAACTTTTTAAGGTTTTCAGAAATTTTAAATGCTTATTGACATCCAAATGGCAAGGTCCACTAGAATCTTGTGGTAGCTCTGCTAAACCTGAATTTAGTAAAGTTTAGTCCAAAGCTGGAAAACGAACACCTCTCGAGCAGCAAAGTGCGGAGAAACCAATTGGATTTTTTGACACCAAATGACCGTACTCACGCCTTCACGTGGCGGCGCTGATGATTGCAAATTTGAGACGGATCGACAGGTAGACGAGATCATTGCAGCTACCTGAAAAACATATCCTCGGCGGAGTCTAAAGCATTTAGAGAAAGACACGTAAACACTACAAAGAGGAGCAAAACAAACACTGAGTTGAGTAAAGTTAAAAGCTCAGAATCTCAAACTGATTTATCAGTCCGCCTCAGAGATTCTGAAAAAAGGCAAAATTCAGCAAAACCACAAAATGATAGAAAAAGACAAGACAAACACAGACAAAAAATTTGTATTGCCACATATAACATACATACCATGAGATCTAATGAACACTTGGAAATACAGCACATAATCTGGGATATTATAGGACTATGCAAAACCAGACTAGAAGACAAAAAATCTACTACTCTTAGGTCGGGACATGTGCTATACCAGAAACAATTGGTGACAAGCTCTCACATCGGTGGCGTAAGATTTATAATATCTTAAAAAATCAAACACTGTATCACAAAAATGCATGCAGTTTTAAACCGATTAGCATACATAATAAGTTAAACAAAAGATATAGCCTTTAAATAATCCAAGTATACGCTCCAATGAGTTTTTTAAAAGATGAAGCTGTAGAACAGTTGTATGAAGATATAACAAATGCAAAAAAAATATTGATAAAGCATCTTTCTCAATAACCATCGGTCATTTTAATGCAAAAATAAGCAATAAAGCCAACGGCGACCCAGAAAATATTGGAACGTTTGGGTTAGGCAGTAGAAACACCAGAGGAAAAATGCTACTCGACTACCTGCTACACGAAAATCTTTACTGTATAAACACTTTCTTTAAAAAACCAGTACAAAGAAAGTGGACCTGCAGCCCAAATGGGCAATATAAGAATGAAATCGACTATGTTCTTACAAACAACCGAAAAATATGCACAGACACCTTAGTGCTAAATAGATTCGATACTAGAAGTAATCATTGCTTAATACGAGCTACAATTAAAATAAACACTAGAGCAGAAAAAAATAAGCTAATACAGAATAGCCAATATCCCACACATAAAAAACTGCAGAAAAAAGAAATTGAATACCAAAACGTGCTTAAAACCAAATTAGAACCAACGCATACCCTAAGAAACATGTACCTTAATACGTTAACAAATACAATCAGATCTAGCATGCAAGTGGCCACAAAAAAATTGTATAAAAGAGAAGCAAAACAACTGCAAAATTAGTCAGAACACCCAAAAACTAATAGAACTCAGAAAAACACTAAACAGAACAGAAGCAGAATACTCCCAACTCAACAAAAAGAAATAAATAAGGAAATTCGCAGAGACATAAGCACTTTCAACACCCAGACCATCTAAAACGTCATAACAAAAAACGCAAACATGAAAAGTCTAAAATCAAAAATGGCAAAGAGAAAAACAAAGACCTACAAGTTAAAAAACAAGCAAGGTAACATTACTACAGACAAAACCAAAATCATAATTCAAAAGTTCTATGAAACCCTGTATAACTCTAGTACACCAAATCCTGATCCTAATCAATTACCAGAGGAAATATCTTGAACGTTGACTCAAAAGTAGATAAATCCAAAATACAAATGGCTTTGAGACAGCTAAAAAACAATAAGACACCGAGAAAAGATCAAATAACAAACAAAATGCTAAAAACCGGCAGAGAAGTTTTGCAAGAAGCAGTGAGATTGCTTACCAATAAATGTTTAATTGAGAGGGAAAATTATTCTATTGTTTAAAAAAGGTGTCAACACTTATTTTAAGAACTATTGCCTGATAGACTTGCTATCTCATCTGTGCAAGCTGACTACAAAAATTATAACAAACCTTCTAACAAAGAAACTCGACTTCTACCAGTCAGTACAAAAAGTAGGCTTTTGTCGTGGTTTTAGCACTACGAATCATCTGCAAACTATCCACACGCTTATTGAGAAAGGTACCAAATACAATATACTCATTCACTTGGCTTTTGTGACTACCACAAAGCATTCAAGTAGATTGAGACCTGGGCAATTCTAAAGGCATTGAATAACGCAAGAGTTGACACTCCAAGTAAATATTGAGGACGACATAAAAACCAACAAAATACCAAGACTAGGAAGCGTCCGCCAAGGCGATAAAAATATTGCCAAAATTATTTATAGCAGCTATAGAGGACGTATTTAAAACGTTACCATAAGAAAACAAAATGTCGATAGTATATATCCAAGCCACTTACAATTTGCAGACAACTATATTGACAGGTAGGTTTAAAAATTAATCTTAATAAAACAAAGATTATGACCAAAGACGAACGTAGTTTTTCCGTAGGAACAAACACCATTGAAAAACTGAATGAATACATATATCTCGGGCATAAAATTACACTAGGCAAAGAAAATTAAGGAACCGAAATAAGTAGAAGAGTTCGACTGAGCTGGGCTGTCTTCAGAAAATTGAGTTTTATACTAAAAAACAAACACATAGAATTTTATTAAAGCGGCAACTATTAAGTCAAAAAAGAAAAGTACCACAGTGATGTTACTAATTTTTTTTTTAACACAATACCAGCTGTCTAGGTCGGGCGTCTTCAGTGCCAGCCAAACCTTTAGTCATCAAAATTAAAAAGTTTTTTTATCAGAGCCACTCCTAAGGCTGAGACGACCCAATCTGGTTCGTCTTTTGAACCTTTAAACCCAACAAATTCTCTAACACTTTTATTATTTTTTATGAATGACTCACGTTGGCTTCTTTTTCTTATTATATGAAATAAAAATATATATTAAAGCTGTCTGCCAAAATATGAGTTTTTAAACATTAAAACTGACCGTACAAAAATGATGCATTTGTCTTTTTTTCTGAACTTTAATTAGATTTGCAATATTCATTATTTGTGCAGAATGTTAAAAAAAAAATAGTTAATACAAAGCTTTCATAACTTACAATTATTGTAAAATACATACGAAAGTCCGCGTGCGTTGCTTAATGCCACCAGTGCCAATAACGGAAGGTAGGTGTAACTTACTTTATATGTGCGTTAAATAAACCCATCTTAGCTTCAAACGCACCAAAATAAAAGATTCTGGGTAATTTGCAACATGCGCCGCCTGCAAAAGGTCGCACACTGTAAGTTACAAAGATTGTCCAGCTAATTTTAAGTTGAAAAATTAAAAATTTCAGTTAAATCTAATCCAAGACACTTGCTTTTTATAAGCAAACTCTACTCTATCCTAGAGCACTCTTAGCGCCTGCAAAAAAAATATTTGTCCAACTTTTTTTGTCGGAAACTTAACTTGCTTTCAGTGATTGACAATGCTTTCTGGCTTAACAGTCTAAAACCTAAACATAATCGTGGAATAAGCTTATGTGGCAAACAATAACTTTCTTAATTTTTTAAAACGAAATGGACAACGTCTGATTCTTGTTGACGTTGAATTTAAGTCCAAAGCGGCTCATCACTATTATTAAAGCGTTTGACTGTTTATGAAACACTATTTTTGTTTACATACCAAAAAGTATTTTGTCAGCAAACGCAACAGCATTAAATAACACTTTCCAATTTTGTAGCCAATGTCTTTATCAAGATTTACTAAGTTTTGTCAAAATTTGTCCCTTCGTTGAATAATTCTTTTTTGTTTTGCTTTTCTACTGCACCGCACTTCTGGAAATATTTTGGTAAACATTTTTAATCCTTATTTTAAACAAATTTTGTGTTTTAAAATAAGTGAGTTTGATGTTGCTATTTTTGAAGTTGTTTTTAGAATGCGTTAATCTTCAAATCGATAAAAGTTCTACCACAAGCTTTCTAAAAGAATCCGATTTAAAAACCCAATCTAAACTCCAAGCACATTGCCAAATCCAAAACCCTATCTCTAAAAAAAGACTTCATCAAGATGGTAACTAATATGTAAAAAACAGTTTCTATACAATTTTTTAATTGGCCACGCCAGGCAGTTTTAACTCTTTTAACAGCCATCAAAGCCAAAAAATCTTCTACCTAGTTATTTTTCAAGATTAAAACAACCCAACTCTGATCTCTTAGCTCTAACAAGTTTTTCAACTTTTTTTGCAATTTTCTGGGAATGACACATGCTAGCTTTTTACTGCCTTATAAAAAATAAAAACGTATATTAAGAGCGAGTTGATGGAATTGTCCAGTATCTCATCCAGAGGTTAATCAAGTTTGTAAATCTTGTGTAAAACACGTGTTGTGTAAAATAACATTTATCATTACAGTTACTAAATTAATTCTAAAAAAACGCTTAATACGTCATTTGATACATACCCGGCTGCATCTAGGTTGATGTGGTGCAAACAGAATTTATTGTATTGTGGTGTAAATTGCAATTTGTTATACGCATGGGAGAAAAAATAAAATCCAATGTTGTACGTTCAACTTTTACAGATAACAAAGATATTTTGTATTTTGCTAAAATTTGCAGACTTACTATTAATAACGCCATCGTTGCCAACGTTGCCAACGTTACAACCAGACAATATCTAGAAATAACTCACTTTTTATGTGCAATGCGCAAACCTTAGCTTCAAATGCATCAAAACATGTAAGTCTGGACATGTTGCAAATGGCGCAAAGGCTACAACAGTTGTCTAGTTCATCTCAAGTTAAAAAATGAAAACCTTATCCACACGCAAGGTTTTTATCAGTACCTGGAACACTTTTACATAAGAACAGACTCAAATTGCTTCTTTTGCAATAGATCAGACACAGCAAAACACTGAGAGAAAAAACTGAAATCTGAGTTGAAGAAAAAAATAACTTCAGAAAACATGTAAAAAGCAATACACTTATACATGTATACAACACAAATGCGTAACATAGAGCAACTAGCAGCACAATTGAAAAAATGTTTTATGTATGGTTATAAACATAGCAAAAAAATTCAAGAAGGTTATAATAGCTAGGTAAAGATTCTCTTGAATAAAGTAAAAGGTTCTTCAGGCGCAAGTTAACTGACATAAAACATTTTCTTCTCTCTAAAAAAGCAACAAAATTAATCTAAAGTTTGACTTTGTTTTCAGGCTGCAAAGAAAAAATTTACTAATTTTATTCTGTGTAATGAATTTTCATATGTCAACTCTCTGCTTTTGTTCTATGTTGTAGTGCATACCTAAAATTACACTTTTTTCGGGCTGCAATAGATAAATCTAATGTTAATTTTATTGTGTACAGTTTGCTAAACTGCATTATCTTATAAAAGCTAAATAAAAAGTGAGTAGTCGAACCCATAAATTAGGCTATGAAGTTATTCCAAAAGGCTGAGAGATAGTTGCTGCAAAAAAACAGTCTTTTCTCTATTAAACAATAATAAAACTGAATCAACCGAAACAGATAAAGATGAATTAATTACAAAAAAACCTAATCCTCAAAAGAAAAAAACTGAAGTTGGAGCTGCAACCTCTGATAATAGTTTTGGTTTACTGGGGAAGAAAAGAAGTTATGGATTTATTTATCAAGAGTAAAAAAAAATGTTACTGCTGAAAATATAAACAAATATTTAATTGACAAAACAAAATCAGAAAACAATATTTTTTTTTGTAGAAAAACTTCCAACAAAAGAAAACCAAAACAAATGTTTCAAAGTTCGTGCCCCATATAGTGACATCACTATTAAAGAACTATATAACAAAGATTTCTGGTCAGCGGGTGTTGGTTTCAAACGCTTTGACTTTCAGAAATTCATACAACTTAATGAAAACAACTCTTTTTTAGGAAAAAAAACACCAATTTAGTTTCTGATAAAAGTATTAATATTATACACCAAAATATACAGTGTTTACCAATGTTTAACAATGTTTAACAATGTTTAACAACAAATTACGTCAGTTTTTTGAGACATGTTGCATACGCATGTATATAAAAAACCCAATATTTATTTGAAAGACGTAAAGTAAGCGTTTAATTGTTTTGAATGGCATGTTTAGATGTTAATGTAAGTATTGACTGATTTGTCAGCTTGTGCTTATTCTGTTTATATGACTTGTATAATAAAGCCAATTTATTTGGAAAATGTTTTAATTTAATTTAATTTAATTTAATTTTAACGTAATACTGTTTAATAGTTATAAAACAAACAAGGAAGGTTTTTAATTTTTATTATAAAATTACATTTACTATGTTTCCATTCAATGCTAAATTAAAATGAAAATAATAAATTGTCAATCCAATGTCGCAGGTTTAAAACTGGATCAGCAAAACAAAATTAATTTACTTTAGCTGAAGTAAACTTAAAGGTGAGCAACAAATCTGCGGAACAGATGCTGAAATAGCACAAAGATCCTTAATTGGAAAAGCAATTCAACATTGTTTTTCCTCTCATTCGGATTGAAAAGAACTTGACGTACTGTATACACGTGGAAAACTAAGACGTACATTTTATCAAACTAAGATGTTTCCAATCAAACTTTCTTATAAATAAAACCACTTTTCAGATTTTTATTATTACTTAGTAATTATTTTTATTATATCTTCATTTGATAGATAAAAATCTAACATATTTCAAATTGATTATGTCACTTATTCTGTGTCATAACTCTAATTAGGCTATTAACATATAGCACTACTACCACAGCTTTTGTGTGTTAATTAACTCGCCCCTTTACAATAGAAATGGCATGTCATTTGCATCGTTAACCTATACACTAATTGTATTCTTTTTTTTCGTTTGGTTGGAATGATATTTTTTTAATCGCCGACGCTTACTGAAAACCTCTCATTTAATCAGAATCTCATTTCTACTGACATTTAAAAAATACGCTTGAACTTATCACTTGTTAAATTAAAATGACGTATAAGAAAAATATGCTTAGACGTTTTATGTAACTGATTTATATAAAATAGAATGTTGATAATTTAAATGTACAGGTAATATGATTTAAAGATAGAAGATTTAGTTGTTGTATAAATATAAATTTTGGTATCATTAGTACAATCAGTCAATTAAGTTAATAATAAATAATAAATTGATTTAGAATAATTAAACTTTTAAACCCAGATTCTAGGCCTCAATACAAGAAAACCTTTTGTAACTTATGTGTATTGTAAACATGTAGTATAAGTATTACAATTAAACTTTAAATGATTAAAAAAATTAGTTTTGTTTTATTTATAAACAAATTATTAAGTTATGCCTAACAATTTCACAGTAAACTTACTAAAATGAAATATGGTTTTAGTGAGTTCATTAACAAACAAATTTCAAAATATTAAATCTAACTTTTGGAATTTGAATCGGCTATAAATAAAAAATGTATGAATATTTTTTCAAAATTATAATTTTATTAAAAAGATTAGACATTTTCATTTAAGAATGAAACACTGCATCATTCAAATGACTGACACGGCTGGCTTGAAAATGTTTAGTACAATTTTTATTGTTTGGGATCCAATCGCATGAATGGCAATTTCGATTTTGTGTTTCAAGACATCAATCGTCTCTGGATGGTTAACGTAACACTTATTCTCTTAGGCGGCCAATTGACATCAGCATTTTGGCTGATTATTCGATTTTCAAAAACAGTGCTCAAAAGATCGATGGTTACGGCTGTATGGCAATGGTCATGGTCTGTTGAAACCAATTGTCAATTATTTCATACTTTTCAATTTTTGGAAACAAACATTTGTTTAACATGGCACAGTAACGTTTACTATTGACGGTATCGGCGGCTCCTTGCTAATTTTTGAAAAAAAATGATCCAATAAAGCCGCTGGACTAAAAACCACACCACAGGGTTATTCGTTGTGGATGCATAGGCTGTTCAATAGTCATGTGTGGACTTTTTGATCCTCAAATGCAACAATTTTGCTTATTGACATAGCCTCGGAGATAAAAATTCACTTTATCGGAAAAAACATTTTTTTGATAAATGCTCATCTTTGGTCAAACAATCTTAGCCCATTGGGCAAACTGAAAACGCATAAGATGGTTCTAAGGCTTCATTTCTTAAATTAATTGAACTTTGTAGGCTTTTATACAAAATTCTCTTTAAAGAAGTGCGAGAAATGTTCAGTTCCTAAGAACAATGATAAGTTGATGTTGATGCATGTTCAAGCACACTCTAAGCAACAGCGCTTTTTTTGACATAGCGCACTGGACAAGAACATAAACGTGTTGTTTTATCTACTAACAATCCAGTTTTGCAAACTTTCTTTACAAATTGGTCCACGCTTTTTTTTTCTATCAAATTTTTTTGTAAATTTTTCACCGTTTTAGTAGAAGACCCACCACCACCACTACTTTGGAAGTAAGTTTTTAATATTTTCTAACTTTGTTCAAGTGTAAACCGTCCCATTTTGTAAGTGTCTTAACATAAAACTAAATTTCTGCCAACTCATAAACGTCATTATAAATTTGAAAAACAAAATAAACGGTAGTTCAAATTCTAAACGTTACATGGCCCACCCTCATTAGCAGAAACACAGATTTTGCAGTATACAAATTGTTGTTTAATAATGGTTTCACGTTTGGAAACACCCAGTTTCAACATGATGTTGCGTGGTCAAACGGCTTGGAGACGGCACTAGGTCACTACAGATGATTAGGCTGTTTTAAAAGTAAACCAATTGTGAAATATTGAATGAAGAAGAAGATTAGGAAAACTATACCATTGAAAAACTACGTTTTTTTTAAAACTATCACAAGTTAAAATAGAAACAAAAAATTAATAAAAAAATAGCACCACAGCTAACGACAATTTATAAAACCATTGCTACAATGCTTCCTGGATGGTCAATAACCACATACTAGTTTTTGAAGTCGCCAAAACATTAACAAACAGGAATAGAAGAAGAAAAAAGAAGCTTGCGGAAACTTGAAGCTACCAGGCATCAACACTGCAAAAGGCCTACGCCACCATCGTCGTAGAAAACAAAAATCTGCAGATAGATAATGTTTTTGTTTTAAAAGTTTGGAGGATTGATGCCGTTATTAACCAGTTTATTGGACCAATTAGTGAAGCGAAAGCTTATCCGGCTTGCTATAAAATACAGTTTTTTTACTATAGTCAGTAAGACATGACAGACTATCAGCCAAAACTAATTGTTGCAGACTAGCAAATTATAGTAAAGATCATATATGATCCAAGTCTAGGAACTCTACCAACAATGCATTTGGTCACACCTGCTAATAAATCTAGGGTAATCTTTTTACATGTCAAGGTGCCAACGGGACCATGTAACATCTGTCTTGCAACCAAGTGAAATCAAGACGTACCGGCGGATAGATCATACAGGCCTACCGTAACTATTCTTCCGGTATACATACATAGATCAAGGAGCATAGTTTAGTGCAGATGGCAAAACCGGGTGACCGACATATTACTATCTAGTAGCCATATAAGAGTCAGTTAACCACAACAAGTTGGCTACGCAACGCTTCAAGACACATTTCTAGCAAAGTAAAAATAGTGCAACAAGTGTAACCGGGAGAAATGTCCGACACCTACAAAAAGCTTCAAAAAAATACCATAAAATACTGGGACGGACCCAATGCCGACTCAACACTGTTTGAGCATACAACACCTGGTTGTAATTGAGAGTCCCAAAACCTGAGTGGTTTGACCAACAGGTTTTCACTATAGATCTGACAGGAATTTTTACCGGTGTCTCATTTAATGCCGAGAATCCAAACAACATTTTCTTAAAGCCATTCCACATCTAAAATTTTTTTCCAAGGACTCGCGCAAGATTTGGTGCATATCTACATTGAGAAAAACATAAAACCAACGCTCAGTATGCATTCACCAAGTAGTTAACGACAACCAAATCAACTAACATTTTATCAATCGAATAGTGCGTTTTTTTCAAAAACTGGAAAACGGCAAAACTGGTACTAATGGAAAAGCGCAAAAAAGATTTAAATTAATAACAGCTTAAAAAAAATGTAGACAAAGAAGAACTAGTTGAAACAAAGTATGATTTTAGAAAAATAAGGTTACTTTAAGAGAGTGATCATTACTCTTGCACAAAGAGCCAGAGAGAAAAGGGGATTGGTAAGACTCTAGTACAGCCTCCTTAGCGCTTAAACTAGAAGCTTAATTTCTAGTTTAGGCGCTTAAATTTAAAAAGTTCTTATTACACTATTTTTTAGGTCTGCTTTTATCCATGCTCTCCGGCCGGTAATTCAAACGTTTCAAATGAGTGCATATAGGCTTATGCCCATTTTTTCTCACAGTAAACCTTATTTTATCAAACTCAGCGGCTGGAAAGACGGTGGGATGAAGTCATACAAGCAGAGTATGTTCCTCTCAACTGAAGGTTATGTCTCTACACTCATGAACAACTTGACCCACACTATCGGCACTGTCACTGAAAAACCAACGCCATGCAAGTAGGCACCGGCAGCCAACGGGTAAGTCTCATACCCTCTCTCAATACTCATGTTGGTTAGAGCCAAGTGTGATGAATAACCGTCTAGGTAGCTAGCGCCACTTGTATCTTGCTTTTTGTAATTTAAGCAGTTCATCCTTCACCTAACATTTAGGCCTAGTTCAAGAGAATAAGGTCGTGAAGTACAACCATATCTCAGTGTGAATGCTTATGGTACTCATGTAAACCAAGATTTCTCGACAACGTTGGATGAGTCTCCGTTGTAGACCCTTACGGGTACCACTACTCCTTTTCCAAAAATAGCGTATTTTGCTTCTAAGCGGCTTATTATTCTTAGTGCCAAAGCAGAAGATGAGTTTGCTCACCTTACTGGTTTTAGGAGTAGCTGTCGTGAAGTCCAACAACTATCCCTATAAGAGCAATGGAGATAGTTCAGCAGATAGCGCAAAATGCTTCTGAAAGAGCATTATCAAGGACCTGAAAAAAAACAAAATAACTACATATCTACTAAAAATAATCATAAGCTATCTTAAAAATATAGTATATAGTGTATCAAAAAGCAAAAATAGGCTTGAGCAGCCCGCTGTATATGCGGGCCGAAAAAAATGCTTTCGGTAGAGGCAAGCGAAAAAAAAAACAGTTTTGATTAAAACACTGTAAAACTTTAGATGAATTTAGAACCACTTTTTTTTTAATTTTTATTAAGATAAGTGGCACCAGATATGCCAAAAGGGTTGTAAGGATATGCACACCCCGGGCAACTGCATTGACCTGCAGGCTAAACTAAGTTAGGGTAACCAGATATGGTAATCACTAATGATAGGCAGCGGTGTCATTAGTACCAGGTTAAGAACATTGAGAAATGATCTCCCTAAAAACTCTTTACTAGACAGGTAAGGGCTTTACTGTAACAGTTACTACGGCTTTATCTTTGCGGTATGGAAAAAAATATAAAATTACCACACTATATTTTCACAAACGTTATAATGACTACTACAAATACCAACAAAGTTGAGCCAAGCGACCCAATTAGCGCTCGGCACTGTTATACGTCTACGGCAAACAGAGTGAAATTGACTACCGGTTATGAGAACGTAGATCCCTGAGCATCACATGGAAAATTTGTCACCAGGAAAAAACAACATCGCTACGACCAAACAAAATCAAAAATAGTTACTTGAAATGTTTGAGGGTTAAACCAGGCAGAAAAACTAACCATACTAGAAGATGAACTCGATCGTTGCAAAATTAAAGTTGCAGGTATCTCAAAAACTTACTGAAATAGCAAAGGTCATTTAACATCGGTAAAATACACTGTATACTTCTTTGGTACAGAGGACAGAAAGATCCATAGAGTAGGATTCCTGATATCTAACAAACTGAATAAATATGTAATAGGATACAAAACTATCAATAAAAGAATAACTTGAATAAAACTCACTTTACACTCATGCACTGTAAATATATTACAATTCTATGCGCCTACCTCAGATGCCGTTGAAGAAGATATATAACAATTCTACAGAACAGTGGAAACCTTGATCCAGAAAATACCAAATAAAAAAAAGTTATTACGTTTGGAGGACTACAATGCAAAAGTCGATTACACGCTTATGGGATGATCATAACCGCTTTGTAGTTAGAAAGTATGGGTTAGAGGAACAAAACGATAGAGGCAAGCGACTAACTCAGTTTAGCATAGATAACTCCCTGGTCATTACAAATACTATGTACAACCATCAATAACAAAGACTTTTTACATGGAGATTACCATGTGAAAAATATAAAAATCAGATAGATTACATCTTAATAAGTTGGAAATCATCCATCAGATCTGCTAAAACGCTACTATCAACTGACTGTAGCAGCAATCACCAACTTCTAATGTGTAAATTTGTCATAAAATACAAAGCATGCAAAAGAACAAAAACTACAAAACTTGCCAAACTAAATAAACGCAAATACACAGAGTTTAACAACGGCGTTATTAAAAAACTCAAAACAAAATCTTTTGAGAAGAAAGACCCTAAAACTACATGGACATACTTTAAGCAAGCAATGCTAAAATCATTAACGGAGCATTCCACACATGCACAAACTATCCAAAAACAGCCATAGCTATCAACAGAAACTATCAACCTAATTGCAACAAGAAGAGTGCTTTAAGTTAAAGGCCTAGACGTTACTTTTAGCTTATCTTAATACAACGTGCTTAACCACAACATTCAAACCAATTTCAGACGAGACAAGAATACCTACTACATAAACATATGTATTGAACTGCAAAGATATGACAAAAGTAATAACACAAAAGATATATTTTCAAAGATTTGTTGTATAACTTGCAAGCCCAAACCTCAAAACTGGACTATTAGAGACACAGGGAACAACCTTGTTACGGAGCTGGACAAAATAGCTGAAGTATAGAGAGACTACTGTGAATCTCTAAAGGCCGATGATACGGAAACTGAAACCACGCATACTGGCGACGACAAAGAAGATCCAATAATTTTACTTGACAAAATAGAGGCGGCATTCAAAAGAATGAAAAAAGGAAAAGCATCAGAAATTGATGGTATATCAACGAAAATTATCAAAGCCTTGGACAAAAAGGAACACAAACTGGTGCTTGAGCTGTGCCAAAATATATAGTAGTAGTGCACATAGCCCGGGGACAGTCTACCTCTGTAATAGTACTTCTACATAAAAAAAGATTGACAAGCATAATGCGACAACTAACATCTAATAGCTTTCACGTCACACACAAGTTAAATAATGCTGTACATCCTACAAGTACAACTAAACGCATTTCTATTACATCAAATAGCTCCAGAGCAGGCTGGCTTTGTTGAGAACAAATTTTCAATGCAAGACAAATGATTGAAAAGGCACGCAATACAATGTTCCCATGTACCTATGCTTTGTAGATTACGCCAAAGCATTTGGAAATGTAGGATGGACAAAACTATGGCTTCTTTAAAAAAAAATGAAACTATCAATGCACCTAACCAACCTAATTTGAGCACTATACGAAAAGAGTGCAGCCTTCGTGAGAACTGATAACGTCGATTCAAAAAATGCAATATTCAAAAAAGCGTACGACAAGGCTGTATACTGTTTCTACTACTGTATAATATCTACAGCAAGTATGTGATGCGGTTGGTTTTCAAAAACTGGAATGGGGGTGTAAAATATGGCGGAAAAAAGGTTTCTAAACTGCAATTTGCTGACGATACCCTATTGATAGCCAATACCGCTGAAGAACTTACCCCTTTACTCATTAGACTTAAAGCAATAAGCAAGAAATAAATTATAATATACATAACAAAAACAAGGTCATGATTGTCGATCAAGAGACAGAACATCTGCAACAACCTGCTTAAGTTGAAAACTGCGAGGTCGTGGAGAGATTTATTTATCTTGGCGCAACAATCCACAGATCCGGCTCCTTCTATATGGATAGACCAGAATATAACCAAAACAACCAAAATTGCGCTAACAAGAGCTTTAGTATTTTTGGTCTTTACGTATGTTTTCAAAACATGGGTTATTAAAGCTGCTAATAGACGGCAAATCAATGCCTTTGAGATGTAGGTATGGCGTAGAATGCTGAAGATACCCTAAACAGCCAAACGCACAAATATCTCGGTGTTGGCCAAAATTAAACCAGAGCAACAACTTTCAAGTATGACGTATGCGCGTATCCTGAAATTCTTCGAAAATATCACACGCCACGACAACATGGAAAAGCTCACCATTCAAGGCAAACCCGAAAGCAAACATAAGCGCGAGCGTTCCCCCATTCGATAGAACAATATAATATCACAAGTGACGGACATGAACTTGGGAACAGCAACACGCAAAGCAAAAAACCGACAAATTTGGCGCGGTACCATAGAGAGAGTCATGCACAACTTGGAAAGGGATTAGTCAATATAACCACTACACATCGAACGCAATGTTAGACAAAGAAGAAGATGTCAAAAGGAATACACTTGCAATGAACGCAGCAATAAGAAATCACAAAAAGAGAAATTTTTGAGAAAAAAATGCATTCTCAAAAAGTAACTTTATAGTGATTTTGTGATCTGGTGGCATAATTGGTCAGTACGTTTTTTAAAACAATGCAGAAAATACTGTTACAATCAATTCAGTTTGCTATCGGAGCATGATTAAAGCATTTTTATGAAACCAATTAAAAAATATAGATATTGAAGTTTTTTGGTTCTAATCAGACGATGCCACCAGTCACACAGCAGTAGAAACATTTAGTTTACATAAACTAACCAAACACCATTGCAGAACTAAAAAAAATCTTCTCAAAGTAACTTATGTTTAAAAAATTATGACAATCGCATTTCTTTATATCTTAGGAGTTGAGGCAGTCATTTAAACAATGTTGTTTTTTATGTGATTGTTATGAATCGACTTAAAATACTGAACACAAAACACACATATTTTATAAAATATAATATTTTTCTGTGTTTTTAGAAATTAAATCATCATTTATAAAAAAATTGTTTTTTGGGATATTCAATTTTTTTTTTTTATTTTTTTTATTTATTGTTAGTATATTACTTGAATTTATTTACTTTAGCAATGAAATAAAAATAATGTTCAACATTTTGCTCTTAATTTTATAATTATGCAATTACTCTTTAAGTAATAAAAATTGAACTGGCTATAAGCACAATTTCTTCTATATATTTTTCAAGTCAATAGATACAGTGATAAATTCAATTTCAATATCAAATAAAATTATCTTTATGATTCAATTGTAAATGGAATATGAAACAGTCTTTTGTGCAAATATAAAGCTTCATTTCTTTATGAAAAAAGAAAAAAAGAAAAAACAAACAAGTGCGCATTCAAATTAGATGCACAAATAGCCAACTAAAACCTCTTTTATACAGAAAACAGGTCTTAAAATTGCATACAAATACAAAGGACTTACCTTATTATCAATACAACGGTTTACAAGGAGCGGCTGGCTACGACGTATTTGAAAAATAAATGTATTCGGAATCACGTAGCCTGAGAACTGTTGCAAAAGCCTATTTATTAGGAAAGGTAAAAATCACAAACATTTACAGCATGCGCTAATTCGAATATGTAATTAAGCTCACTAAAAAAATCTCGCCTCTCCAATTAAATATGCTCTACAGATTTCAAATATTCGCCATTCGGGAAATAGCTGACATAATTAACAATATAATAATTGAATTAGTTGAGCTGAAGCGTATTCATTTTAATTGCCACCCTTTGCGACACACATACACAGAAATGGAAATTCTAATTTTTATCATGGGTCTGATATAATAGCGTACGATAATTAAATTTTGAAAATTAATTTAATAGTTGTCTAGTCAATAACGTGGTATATTATAGTAGTTTAATTAAATATAATTAATTAGTTTTGTTTTGTTTAAATTATTTGTTTATATAGTTTTCATTTCATATGTAAATTCTCACATGGGTAATTAAATTAAATTTAACTATTTATTTTCGCTTGTCTTATAACAATTCTATTCCAAATTTAATTAAATAATAACATGTATAATACAAGTACAAATAATACAAATATATTGTAATAAAGTATAATAATGTGAATAGTACAAACTTTATGAAAATAAACTGAATGTGAAGGTGAAGTCAGGTTTATGTTCTCAAAAACCCCATTAATTAAGCCTTAACGCTCTATCAATCTATAACTTTAAATTTTTTATTTTTTAAATCTGTGATTTCTTGAATAAGTTTAGAAGTACCAAAAAGTTGTAACTATCCAGACTATGCCAATTTTTACATATGACATTGCTGCGTATGAATAACACAATAGATGTATTGTTGCAACAATGTCTCACATTGCTTAACTAGGAAATTTGCCTTTTTTGTCTTATAAACGGTCAGCAAAGTATGTGTTAAATTTAAATTTAAAAAAGGATTTTTAATGAGATCAAAGTTCATATCAACTAAACAAAGAAATGGAACATAGATAACAATAATTGAATATTATAATATGGTATGAAAAAATATAACAATTTACTATGTTTTTATCACAAATTTATTCTTACGAATACATCACTAGTTTCGGCTCTACTTCAGCCTTCTACAGATGAAATAAGTTATACGAATTAAAGAATAAACAACAACATTATATATAAATATCTAAAATACAATGTTAGGGAGGGGAGGGGGACTTTTAAAGATTACAGTAATGAGCATGCAGTACTAATGGTAAAAAGATTATATTACAAAACAGATTAAAAATACGTGGTGAATGTCTAAAACATGAAAGATTAACTTATGGCTTTAAATATTGGGGAACATATTAAATCTATTTGGTCATTTAAAAGGAGTGCTGCGTTACTTTTTGTTTAAAATTTTTTAATGTTTCTAATCAATTTTTTTTGTGAATTATGTAGAATTTTTACGTCTTTCAGTTTTGGAAAAGTATGTTGATACACCTGGAAGTGATTGGCAAACGTTGAATCGGTTTTATTATTTTAAAATAATTTTTTATGTTCTTTGTATCGGGTAATGATATTTCTGTCTGTTTGTCCTATATATACGCTTGTGCAATCTTCACATGTTAATTTATATATTTTTGATTTTCTAAATTTTTTTCCTTTGCGTTAAAAAAATGTTTGATATTTTTGACGTTGACCTAAAAGCAATTTTCATGTTAAGTTTAGAAAGCACATTTGATACGGATTTGGTGACTGGGCCAAAATATATAAGACAAGTGAATCTTGTATCAATCATTTTCTTTATTTGTTTATATACGTTTTTGAAAGTTTCTTTTTTTAATTTTCTTAGTTATTAACTTCTCTATGGTATTGATGGGATAGCTATTGTTAAGTGCAATTTGTTTGATTTCTTTAATTCTATATCTTGGTTTTTTGTGCCATTGGAATTGTAATTGATCTATGAATCATTGAGTTGTACGCCGTCATCTTATGATTATAGGAATGGTTCGATTTGCTGGGAATTGTGTCATCTGTAAATGTTGGTTTCTTAAAAAATTTAAGATTAAGTTTATTATTTTCTTTTGTTAGTAAATGATTTAAAAAGTTAATTGCTTCATTGACTTCTGATTCTACTGTAAATTGAATTTTGGGATGGATGTTGTTTACAAATTTTAAAAAATTGGAGAGTTGCTTTTGTGTGCCTTTGAAACAAGCTAAGATATCATCTGCATATCTATACCAAAAAATGAATGTGTGAATTAGCCAGCCGAGATGATAGTATTTTCTCTTTCAAGTGTGTCATAAAAATGTCGACTAGAAGGGGGCTAAGCGGTGATTCTATTGACAGTCTAGCGTTTTGTTTGTAGAATACTTTGTTAAATTGAAAATAAATTTGATTAATACACATTTTAAAAGCATCTCTCTATCTGTGTAGTGAGATCTGTAGCGGATTTGTTCAGTATATCCCTTATAATATTTAGGCATTCTTGCGGAGGTATACTAGAAAACATACTGCAAATGTCAAATTAGACTAGTTTGCTACCATTTGGTATGTTTTTGTTTTTAAGTAGTTGGATTAGTTCTGCTGAATTCTTTACGCTGTGATGTGTTAGGAATTGAGTAAAATTACAAAAAAGTGAATTTAACTGAAAATTCTTAGTTGGACAATTAATATACGATACTTCCGGTCTAATAGATAAATCCTCCTTATGTGTTTTAGCAGACCGCGTGGCGAGACAAAAGTGGCAATGGGCGGGACACGTTGCGAGAAATGACGTGAAATGGACCAAAACACTGCTCCAGTGGAGACCCAGACAAACAAAGAGAAGCGTTGGCCGCCCACAAGCAAGGTGGAGCGATGACATACGACGCCACGCAGGAAGAAACTGGATGCAGACAGCACAGGATAGGACGAAGTGGAAAGAAATGGAAGAGGCCTATGTCCAGGAGTGGACGTATACAGGCTAAGAAGAAGAAGAAGAAGAAGATGTGTTTTAACCAAACCGTATAACTTTGGGGCGACCGGATTCATTTGAATTAATTTGAGTTTTTTATATTTAGTCTTAAAGAGACTATCTACTTTCTCTAAAAACCAGTTAAGTTCTTGTTGAAAAGTACTTGTAGTATTTCTAGTTCTTTGGAGTTGATAAAGTTATTGATTTTTTCTATGTACTTTTCGTTTTCAAAGGTTACTATTGCATTTGATTTATTTGCTCTTGTCACGGTTAAGTTTTTAATTACAATTTTTGCTTTAATTGATTTATATACTTTTTTTTTCGAAATATTTGCTTTTTAATTTTTTTATACAAAATTTTCACAAATAAATGAGAAAAAAAAATTGAAAAAAACATGTCGAATAAATTTGTTTTGCTTGTTTATAAAATACTAATTGCAACATAATAGTTAAACTTTATTAAACAGGATGTTAAAAAAAAAATTCAAAAAAAGATTGTTTTATCAATGTTAAATAGAGACTTTTATACGTAAATTTGGCAATAAATATCAATTCAAAACAACAAAACTTACAGAGTGTTCCAAAAAGTGTACAATAAAAAAAAAGTTTTGATAACTGGATGTAAAAACACACACCTTACACTTTATTACCAACTCTTATCACTCTACCACTAATTATATAACTAATTTACCAAGTAAATTATAGTGCGATAAACACAAAAATTCAGAAAGCTTTTAATGTTGGATGACTACAAATAATTCCAATTAAATCATAAAAACGGTATAAAACTGCCTATAAAACTTTCCAACGGTAGTTTAATAAAAAAAACAAAACCGTAAAAAAAAAATTATTAGCGTATATTGTTCTTTGCAATGCAACGTTGAACAACTAAATTATACTAACAAGGCCTAGTCTGTTGTACAAACTAACTTATTCAAACTAACATTGACTAAGATTATTATTTCTCAAACTAAATCTTTTCGACAAGATTTTTGTAATAAGCATATACCGTTCTCCAAATAAAACAACTTTGATTTTTTTTAATGACTTTTTTGCAAGTTTTGACAAGGTTCTTCAAAATAGTTATAAAAAAAGTAAAGTTATTTTTTAGTAGATTTTAATGTTCATTATACTGAATTGTTCAGTTGTCTTCTACAACACTATCTGATCAACAATCTATGTTTTTTTCTGCCTTTTTCCAGCTTACTTAACTTATTTTTGTTTATCTGTATTTTTTAACTATTTCAGAGATTACAACAACTTTTGTTGAAACTGTTTTAAGAAACTCTAATCATTCACTTATTACTTGCTATTACTACTAAACTTAAACCGCGCCTTATCTATCATTATTCTAAATACGAACATAAAAAAATATAAGAAATTGTTTAATTTAATTTAATTTTGATATCCATTGCTTTCATTCTGAGGATCAACATATTGTTTTCCAATATTTTGTTTGGTTTCCTGGAGTCTACAGAAAATAATTTTATGGCTCCATTGATTTGTATTATTTTTAGCCACATGTCCTACTCATTGTCATTTAAGTTTTGCTGTTTTATTCATAATGTCTGTTAATTTTGTTCTTGCACGGATATTGGTGTTGCGTATTTTATTTCTTAAAGTGATTCTTACTATTTTGCGTTCTACAGCTTTTTAAGTCACCCAAATTTTGTGGTTAATTCTTTAGTAATTGCTATTGATTCTAGGTTATTAGTGGCATTTGGCAGGATGCAGCTTTATTAATTTTGCGGTTTAAATGCAACGAGACAATTTTATCTTTTAGAATATAACTGAGCTTTTCAAAGGCGGTTCATGCCAGTTGAGTTTTGCGTTTGATTTTGGCAGTTTGGTTTTATTTACCAATTGTAATTGTATGCCCAGATATACGAAATGTTAAAAAAAAATGTAAAATATTTAAGAAAGTAGTAGTACAAACCACAACAAACAAACAAATCTTAATAAACATGGGTACGACAACCCAGTAACGGTTTTGTTTATATATTTTTACAAAATACAGAGTTATAAAAGATTTTTGAAGTGCCCTCTTTTCATTTCTAAACATGCACAACATCTTTGTCTGAAGAACGTTTGTACTATTTCTAAAACTTTCTCATTGGCTCTTAGAGGCAATTTACTAGAGTAGCATACACTAATGATTTTAAATATCCCCAAAAAAAAAATCAAGAAAGTCTTTTCCTACCCACCTATGTAGAAAAGTTTGGTCTAAATTCTTTCTAACGGCAATCAAAAAATGAGCTGTAGTACCATCATGCTGGAACCACATGTCTTGCCTGTGGGCCAAAAAGAATGTCATTCAAAAGATCATATATTGTGTTCTGCAGAAAGTTGAGGTAAGCAGCGCCTGTTAATTGGTTTGACAAAACAACAGGACATAAAAACCTGTCGCCTACAATACCCATCTAAATGTTTAATGAAAAACCTGTTTTATGTTCACATTTAATTACAGCATGTGAATGTGTCGGTTCAACGATGTGCATTATGAAAATTAACAACTCCATTTTGAATAAACCTGGCTTCATCCGTAAAAAAAAATTTGGCAAGAAATTGCAGGTCTTCAGCATCCTTGCGTAAAAACCAGCAACAAAAAACCAAACGTGCTTTATGATCAGTTAAATTTAAGGCCCTTTACTCATTGTACATGGTATGGATAGAGCAGCTGCTTGTGGAGAGTTTTCCAAATAAGAGTAGCACCAATTCCTACCTCAGCTAGTATCCGCACACTCGTCCCTAGATTATGCTCTATCTGTGTTATAATTTTTTGTTGTGGTCTAGGATAAATATTAACCTTGGTTTGCCGGAAAGTTAGCACTATTTTTGAAGTAAACCGGTATATTTCAATCTCTGGTAAATTCTTCCAAACATACAATGTGAAGGAATCAGACAATTTGAATAAACTTCTCTATAAAGACGTTGCGCTTTGGTGGCAATCCTATAAGTACGACAATGCATGAAATGCATATCGGCTAGTTCTGCATTAGAGTAATCAGCCCTAACAATACAAACTTGTGCACTAACAACAACTGTCAAATACTAAATGTTTATTTTACAAAACATCAGCCAACTATGATAAGAAAATGCACGTTTTTGCTAAAAAAAGAAAGGAAAAAAAAATAAAAAAAATAAATAATGTTTCATATTTTCAAAACCGTTGCTATGACAACCTATGTTTATTAAAAAAAAAAAATTTGTTGTGGTTTCTACTACCACCCCCTTAAATATTTTACTTTTTTTTAATACTTTTTATATATTGCTCTACTTTTTCTATTATTGTATTTTCTATAACCACCACTTACTTCTACCATAATTTTAAGTGGTAGTTTTCTATATTTGTAGTGTCTCCTTTTTTGTGCAGGATGATGACTCCAACGTTTTTTTTATTTTGTTGGTATTTTTTTTTTAATATACATTTGTTTGTTAATATTTGAAAAACTTCTAGCAATTTCTGTTTTCTATTTTTAACATTTTTGATGTTATCTTTATTTATTTTAAAGCGTGTGTAATTTTGGATATCGTTATTTCCGGCAGTTTTTCTGAACCTACGTTTGAAATATTCTTTGAGCGTCTTGTTGGGTTTTGTATGGATTTCATAAAAATATTGAATTTCTGTAACAATATCTGTTTTGTTAGCAAGGACATTTCCTTAAAGATCTTTAATTTTTAAAATATCTTGTTTTTTGTTTGTGAACTTTCATTTGAGTACTTTCAAATTTTTGTTTGCTTCTAGGGTTTTAATGATTTGTTGGGTTTTATAAGCTCTAATGTCTGCGTGTATCTGTTTTTTTTTTTACTTTTTTATGTATAGTGCTGTAATTGTTGAGTCACGGCAACTTTCTCTCCTTTTTTGTATTAGTTGTTTTGTTTCCAATGATAGTTTTTTTTCTGATTTTTAGTTTGCTACGTAATTTTTTGTATGTCATTTGTTATACTTGTTGCAATTTTATCTATTTTTATTTCTTGTAGTCATTCTAATGGCTTTATTTTTTTAAATTTTGCTTTTGTATTTGTTCTTGTTCAGGGTCAGAAACTTGGTTGTTAAGATTTTTTTATTGATTAATTTTTTTTTTCTGTTTTTGGTGTTTATTAGAATCCTTGCACGGACTAAACTGTGGTTACTTCCTGTGTTGAACTTGTGCATTGAGAAATTTTCTTTAATTTTTTTTTTCAGTTTTTATAACTAAATAAATAAATAGCTTTTGATCGGTTTATGAGGGTATAAAATCTTTAAAAAAACTTCTACATTTTTTTATTAGTTTTTTTGTCGTTTTTTTAAATTTAATCGCATTTTTGGTTTAAAAATCGCAAATTTAACTTAAAAAAAATTTACTGGTGAAAGAAATTTTTTGTAAAATCCAAATCTGGAGCCATTTCAATGTCCTGTATATAAGGCGCAAAAATCATAAAACCATGTTTTTGTTCTCTGTGGGCAGAGCAAAAAGGGGCATTTTTTATTTTTTTAACCGCCAAAGCTGACGTATTTTGATGTAAATTAATTGGAAAATATAAATTTGTTCTGTGTATTTGGGTTTTAAGAGTCTAAAACTTAAAAAAATCTGCAAAGTAGGCCTATTCTTCAACATAAACTCTTACAAATACACGTTTAATTGCTCTCAGAAGAACAATACACTAAATATTATTAAAAATTTGAATTCTAGAAACAAATTTACATAAAAAATTGTTAGAGTTGTACTCATCGGTCGTAGAAAAATTTATCTAAAAAGAAATGTTTACAACATTTTCAAGCAAAAAATGCGTTAAAAATTAATTATTTTTTTTAATTTTCAAAAAATATTATAAACACTAGGGTGTGGTTTAAAACTTTGTTTTATCAAATTTCGATAAGCGCCAGACGGTTTATGTTTGAATGCCAAAAATAATAATATTCTCAAACTTTGGCGCCAATAGATCGAGTCTAAATTTACGACACAAATTTATTTATTTTTTTTTTTTTCTAGTTAGACTTTTCTACGCCAGATAAGCACGACACTGACTATTTTTCATGTAGAAGTGTTTGCAAAACTCAAATTATTAATAATGTTTAGTGTATAGTTCCTCTGAAAACTGCTAAATAACTATTTGTAAAAGTTTATGTTGGAAAATAAGCCAATTTTTGCAGTTTTTTCAAGTTTTAGACCCCTAAAACCTAAATACACAAAACAATTTATATTTTCCAATTAATTTACATCAAAATACGTCAATTTTGGCTGTTAAAAAAAGTTTTAAAAATGCTCCTTTTTGCACAGCTCACTGAGAACAAAAACAAACAATAAATTTACTAGTGAAACCAGTAATTTTTACTATAAGAGCTTAAATTTATTGCAACTGTCTCATTTGAAATTGTAGTTTGTAAGTTCTGAGTATCTTTGAGGATATTTTTTTAATCACTTAATCGATAAAAATACAATTGCAATCGAAATATCGAACAGCAAACACGCATCGTATTTGACTCCGCAATAAATCAGCATTTAAATAGTATCAGTGAAAAAAAATGATATGTTTTGTATGTTAAAAAAGTGTTAGTGCAAGTCAAATTGTAAAAACCTTGCTAATTTTATCCAAAAGGGTCAAAAAGGCTTTAATTATGAGTGGTACCGAACCCGCTCAGATGGACGTCTCTCTTTCATATGAGAGAAACAAAGACATTAGACTCGACTCCGGCGCAGAATATCCACTATCCTAGTCTCAGACCGATGCCGATACGGACTGCGGGGACACTTTTATAACGCCAAAAAAACGAGGTAGGCCAAAAAAAAAGCAGAACGCAAATAAAAAGGGGAAATGTGATGGTTTTTTTAATACTTCACAAATAAATAATTTAAATACAAACTACACAACAAAAACTAACAATACTACTGCAACAAATACTTTAACTGCAACAACATCAAAAAATTATCAGCCAACTGAAAGCAACACCGCATCTACATCAACAATTAACATGTTAATGGCACAACCAATTAACAAAGATAAGATAAATAAAAATACCACTAAACAACCCGCAAAACAACATTACACGTCTACAATAACTAGAAACAACGCAATTAATTACAATTACGTATACTACATTGAAACGATACAACAGGTTACACGGACACAGTTTTTCGATGTATGGTGCATTTCTAGTATAAATACTAACGATACTATATTGAGCACCAAGCATGGTTTCATTATAAAAACCAACACAGCCAAAGAAACCACATTAAAAATGTTACAAGAATTTATGACTACCTTAAAAGTCCTTAAAAGTTTCAAGGAAACAACAATAAATAAACCACAACTGCCTAAAATACCTCCTGCATCGTATTCGGCTGTAATAGCATCAGTGGACCTCGAAATTACCGACAACGAAATGAAACAGGCTCTAAAACCTATCGACATAGACCACCGTTTCTGCAAACGAATAATATCCAGAGCAACGGGACTACCCACATATAAAATTCGCATCATTACAGCTAATGTAGATGCTTACCAGAAACTGTTGCAACGTGGCGTTTTTATAAAAGCCGGCACTTTCCTGTCTACGGAAGCCTACCGATACCCTGTGGCAAATGCAACGCATTTGACCACAAAACAGAAGACTGCACAGCTCACCCCAAGTGTAGCAAATGTGGACTTGCTCACAAAACCGCAAGCTGCACAACCAACCTACCAACTAAATGCAGCTCTTGTAACAAAGATGGACATGAACCATGGTCTCTAAAATGCAAGAACCGGCCCACACAACCTATAGAAGGCATACCGAACGTCAAAATTAAGGCAGCAAACAAAAGGTCAGGAGATATTAAGCCACACATAACAAAATCATCTCGAATTCATTAACCTATCACCATCCATGACCATATAATTGACACATACCTTGACAAAATTAACAACCTCAAATCTATAGACAGACAAGAACTTATACGAAAATTAAAATCGCGATTCATTGAGACTTACAATATTTATTTATTTATGCTTTTTACGGCTATTTTACATCGCCACAGTAAGTCTACGACTTGTTTAAAGTGGTTTGATGGGACCAACAGCTTAAAACGTGACTTCCGAACCACGCTGGTGGATAAAGAGCAAGTTATCATTTCAGTCATATTTCGGGGATCGAACCCCGGACTGCTCGCATGATATGCAAGTAATATAGACACAATAGTTTCCTTTTCCGCCAATCGCATGTTTATAGTCATGTTAGATCTCGTAAATCTTGACCATGCACCTCCCACGGTCCCCATAAACGGCATACAAGTTACCATCACCCAATCCCAAAATGACTAGCATAAATATCCTATATTCCAACATTAATAGTTTTTCTCGTAAATCTACTTTTATTAAAAATTTCCTTATAAAAGAAAATATATCCTGTGCCATGTTTGTTGAGACCCAAACCCAACACCCTATTTCATTCCGTAACTGGTCCATAATCCAAAATCTTTCCAACATCCTAAATCGTTATAATAGAGGAGGTTCCGTAGTAATGACACACCCAACTGTCCGTTTGATAAAAGATAACTCTCCCAGCATTAACAATCCATTAAATGACTGTCTCCATTTTGCAATCCCATTCCTACAAGATTTAATTCATATTTTCCTAGTTGGATGAATATATCATCCAACCTCCAACATTGAGGATAACATCTTTGTGAAAGCTGCCCAATACCCACATGCTATAATTGTAGGTGATTTTAACGTTAACTTAATGAAATCCCGGCACCTCCAACAATTTCTCTCCAACTCCGATTTTTCCAAAATTCCTACTTCTCCTACATTTATAATGTCGGATACTACTTCTGATATACTTCTCTGTACATCCAGTTTAAAACCACTTATCCAGTCAGTTAATGTTTTACCGGATCTCTGCTCCAACCACCTTGCAATATCTTTTAAATTAATGATCAACCCTTACCACCTACTATGAACGAGTACATCTATAACTTTGATAAAGGTAATATAAAAAATGTGAATCAAGATGTATCCTCGTTTATAAGCTGTAACCCTATTATCTCACCTAATATTATAACATCATTTGCATCAGCTGTCTCTTCATCTATTAAACATAATACCCCTAAAGTTCTAAAATCATATTATAATTACCCCCTCCCTGCTTATATTCTTAGGTTAATAAAATACAAGAGACAGTTATACAGAGAGTTCCGACTGACAAACGACAAAACCTTAAAAAGACAGTTTAATGACCTTAATTAAAATATTCACGATTTAATACTTCAATACAGAAACGACAAAAACATCACCGCATGCAATAGAATTAATGACAAACAACGAAAAGACTATTTCAATGAAATCAAAAAGCTTACGAAATACAAACGGTCTAGCCAAATTTATTCTATTACTGATCCAATGACAAATAAATGCTGCTCGGCAGACATCGACATCGCTTGTACATTTAAAAAACATTTTAGTGAAGCTTTTACATTTTCACAATCAGACAATTTTGACAATGACAATTTAAATATTATAAATTACTGGTATAACAATTTTTGTAGACAAACCCACGTTACACCAGAAGACGAAACAATTGACAAAGACGTTTATTACGACGTGTTAAAAAACTCAGCACCTGGACGTGATCTAGTGACAAGAAAAATATTAAAACAGTTAAATGACCATATTCACAACTATATAATTGACATATATAACTACTGTCTTTTACAACAATATTTTTCTAAAGAATGGAAAATGGGAACTATAATATGTATACATAAGTCCGACTGTAATATGTCTTACTCTTCCAGCTACCATTACATTACTTCCTGTGCTTGAAAAAATATTTGAATCCATTATCCAAAAGAAAATACTATCTTGCACAGAAAATATGATTCCTGTAACCCAATTTGGCTTTCGTAAATTTAGATCAACATCCCACCCAAACACAATCCTTACATCCAACCTACAAACTTCCCATCTTGAAGGTAGGCATTCGAGCGTCCTGTTTATGGATATAAATAAGGCGTTCGATTCGGTCTGGCACAGAGGTCTCTTCTTTAAACTATCTAGTCTAAACCTTCCTTCTTACCTCATAAACCTAATTCACCAATTCCTAAATAACAGAACTCTTCAAGTTCGAATACGCTCTTCTTATTCCCACTCGTTTACTCCGCACCAAGGTGTCCCGCAAGGTTTTCCGTTTTTGCCCCTTCTATATAATCTTTTCTACTACGATATCTACAGTTGTAACCCAAGACATTTTGACCCAATCAGCTATATCTAGCAATATGCAGACGACACTACAATCGTATCTCATGCTAAGTCATTAAAATCATCGGTCATACAACTACAAGCTTTGTTGGATCATACTGTTACGTGGTTTAATAAATGGCGTCTCCTTGCAAATCCACTAAAAACACATCTGACCAACGATTACATAAACTACATTTAAAATTTGGTAAAAATCCTAAAAATCACGAAATCCTAAATATCTTAATAATACCTAGAAATCCAGCAGTTGTATCCAAATTTTAAACTCCATCCCAATCACTTTACCAAAATATCAGATCCTTGACTAATGACATGTAAGACTGACGTTTCACTTATTCATTCATACCCCCTTTTTTTTTAAATAATTGTATCTATTTTGTATTGTATTAAAACTCAGGCTGAAAGACTACGGTCGATGGCCATTTCACAAAAGATTTCTTTTTCTAATTGTATTATAAATACTGCTATATATATACCTCTTGTAATGTTTGTATTTTTGTGAATAAAAATGTTATATATATATATATCGATAAAAATAGATTTAGTTCGGTTACAAATAGGAGTAATAGGACATTTTTACAATATAGGCATAAGTACTTTAATACTAGAAAAAGACAATGAGGCCATTGTCATCTTGTAAGCTGTCTATTGCACTTGTAACTGTAAAGTTTTAACAAAACGGCAAAAGAATATTGCTCTAAACAATTGCCAACAGCAAACTTGCTAAAAACTTTATCTTTAGGCGTTTATCAAAAGTAGCAGAATCAAAGTAAAACCACTTTCTGGTTTGGTCTAAACTTGTTGAAAGTTTTTTGGTTTAGTTTTCTTACGCTGTAGTGCGCCAGATCTTACAGCCAAGTATACACTTGTAAATTACTTTTTTTGTTACTAATTATTGCTTAATTTATATAAACTCAATAAGTAGATTTGCGCGATTTTGAATCACAATATTTGATTTGTAAATTTATTTGTGATTACGGTTTTGTTTATCAAAATAAAAATAAGAACGGCAAAAACAAAAACCTGAAATCTATTTTGGTCCAAAAAAAAAGAGCAAATTTTAAACTTTAAACCAATTTGGTACTCCTTTGATTTTGGTCAAAAGGCGGCCACCGCTCTGGCAGCCGCCAGCCAATCTTAACTTAAGTAGCAGATCTGTTCGGGTTTCAAGCGTTTTTAATATTATTTTTTGTACAGGGGGGTCAGATTGACTTGGAGTTTTTGGCATCGGCTTTCTTGGGGCTACCAACACAGATATAAAAACTCTCGTTTTAATACCAACAAAGCGCCGTTATTTAAAAAAAATCTGATGTTAGGAAAGTTTTTATTTTTTTTGTTATCAAATTTTAGAACCGCATTTGAAATAATGGAGAAAATTAGTGGTAGTTTCTATTAAAACAGCAACAAATTCACAATGATTCAATTCTATTTTTGATTATTTGTTGTTACAAGATTAATGGTACGTAAAGAACCATCTACTTTCACAAATGGTAATTTTCAAATTGACACTACTGATGGCATTGTAAATGCTGATTTTTTTGGATTAATTTACAGCCCGCTGACGGCATCTATGAGTCCACACAGCACATATTCTCCACTATCTGTTCCTACCCATATAAATGAATCGCATCTTGTTTTAAAAATAACTGATGTTGTCGACGAACTATTACTATTAAAACCCAATAACTGTCCTGGGCCTGATAGATTAACGGCTTTTTTTCCCAACAAATGTGCGTTTGCCCTTTGTCAGCCTTATGGCTTTTATTTAACTTATCTCTGGTTATGGGTACTTATCCTACTTGCTGGAAACAAGCTCATGTCACTCCAATTAGTCCGGTGCTATAAATGTTGTAACAAACTGTAGACCTATATCTATTTTATCAGTTATTCCAAAAGTTTTTGAAAAGTTAGTAACCTGTCAATTGACTGCTATTCTGCAATCTGAAATTGCTCTCAATCAACTTGGTTTTCAAACTGGCAAATCGACATCTTCCAACCTTTTGTTGTATGAATCTTATATAACAGATGCGCTCGAAAACAGATTCCAGGTAGATTCAGTTTACACTGACTTTTCAAAAGCTTTTGATACCGTTGACCACAAGATACTAATTATGAAACTACGTGGTATTGGAGTTAATAGCACCTTCTTACTGTGGATTTAATCTTATTTATCTAACAGATCTCAATTTGTGCGCATTGGTCAGTGCGTTTCTCGTAATATTGATGTTACGTTGGGTGTTTCACAGGGGTGACTACTTAATTTAAATAAATGCAAAGTGATGACATTTTCTAGACGTCAGTCTACGGTGATGTATGGTTATTCTCTCATGAATGTAATGTTGTTAAAAGTTAACACTATTCGTCATTTAGGCATTACGTTTGATTCAAGTCTTTCATTTACGCTACACTGGCTAAAGCTTATCAACTTTTAGGATTTGTCAAGCGTAACTCTAAGGAGTTTTGTGACCATCGTACTCTAATTATCCTTTACAACGCTCTAGTACGTCCCCATCTCATGTATTGTTCCAATGTGTGGTTACCATACACCGCCGTCAGTAAAGGAAAAATTAAACAGATTCAAAAAAAGTTTGTTTGTTTTTTGGCGTATAAATGCAACATTGCAGGCAGCTACACGGAACTGCTCTCTACACTTAACATGACCAGTCTTGAAAAATGACGTTTTAATATTGACGTGACACTAGTTTTTTAAGTGCTTCGTGGGATTATTGACTGTCCTGACTTGCTCAGCTCTATAGGTATTCATGTCCCAGCTAGAGTTTTACGCAATGATTATTTATTTCATATACCGTTCAGACGCACTGATTATGCGGTGCACTCTGCATCTACACGTATTTTGCGGCATGCCAACGAAGTTAAAGTGGATTTTTTTAAAGATTCTTTTAATACCATGCGACGTGCACTTGTCACCCATACGTGAACTTTTTTATATTTTCTAACTATTTAAGTTTTATTCTTATTTTTAATATTAGTTGTTTTATGTTTAATTTATGTTTATTAAATTGTAAATATATACTTATTTTGTAATGGCTTTCGTTGACTAGTAAATAAATAAATAAATAAATAAACTACATGTTTTATCTTCAAATAATCTGTCAAAAATGAAAAAAAGAATATCAGTCACTTAATTATAAGATGCAGCAATACAGTGACAGTACACGACAAAGGTACAAAATGAGCAAAAATAAAACGTACAAAGTACACCTACACAGAGAATATTTGTTTCATACCATGTGAGTTTTTATATCAATAAGCGCTAATGAGTCGTACACGACCCATTCAAATTTTTTACAATAATTTGAATTGTGTTGAATTAATCTTAACTAACCTAAATGTACATTATTTAAAAAAAATACTATTATTTATATTTAAACTATTTTTTATCAAATTCAAAAAATGCAACAAACTTAATACAAAGATAATAAATAATAAAATGTTTTTTTACCAAAAATGTATGCACAATATTATTATATTTTACGAATATAATAATACATACAATTTATTCTAAAACGAGCTTGTTAATTGAAATAATAGCGTTTCGAATGTTTTTGAAGGGTAAAATTCATTGTAATATTAATACATAATTTTATAAAGCAATATTTAATCAATTAAATAATAATAAAACTTGTTCCGTAGAATTAATAATTATTAATATATTTAAAAATTATACAATTGATATCAATTAAAAATTATCTCACACGTTTACCGTAACAACTGTGCGCAAGTTTGTAACGTCTTCCCTTATTAAGTAATAGGTAAAACGTATTATTTAAAAAAAATTTACATTTATGTAAATTGTTTGCATTTCTGCAACATCTGTTGTACATTTTTTAAATTATTAATGCTAATGCACTTTTATAACAAGCTATTTTTACATACAACTATAATATTTTTATATCAACAAAGAACGGCATTTCGAATGAATTTCTAATATACAATTTTATACACTGCAAAATATAAAAAGAGTAACAGTAATATTTTATTTATTACGCTTGATATTTTATCACCGCAAAATTGATTTTTCAAACAAGATATGTTGTTATATTTATGTTTTTTCCATTCAAAAAGGAAAACGTTTTAGTTATAAAGATGACATATGGGGACCAGGATATTTGTTATTATTTTATGGATTAATGTAATAAACAATTAAAATTTTAAGCGTGCTTCACAATAAATATAATATTATATAATTGTTTTTATATGTTTAGAAAAGTTACAAACTAATTAGTTTACTCAATAACTTTGTGAAATAAATAGTAATTCTTTCAAATTTTTGGTAATTAGATTGGTTGCAAAGTTAATGTTAATTTATTTGAAATAATAATAATAAATAATTTATTTACTAAATACACTTTTTATTTTTTGTAATGCGCTGCTTAAAATAACTAGAAAAACACATATTTAAATCTTAATAGTTTTTTTTTTAATTTTTAACATTAAACAAATCTAATAACGCTTAATTGAAAGACACATTTTGTCCGAATAAATTTGCAAAATCAAAACAAATTTTACATATTACTTTTAAGATAACAATAACAACTCAATGAAACTACAAGACATACACAAGAAGTCGTATGTATGATTAACAGCGCCAACAAAAGTTAAGCAACGGCCAGAGCGGGCACGAGTTTGACAGGTGTCCTCAACGACGTGATGCAGAGCGTAGCGTTTATTCCAAATGGATCCGTTATCTCATACACTCATCCAAACATACCATACACATACTTCTCTGTGGTTATGTGTGCCCGACACCTCAATTGCATACTCTGACAGAGAACGGCGTGACTAGGTATAGGTATATTAGGTATAGAAGTGTTGCGTCAGGTGGAATCTTTCTAGTACTCCGGAAGTCATATGGTAACTTGGAACTGTAGACAAGACTTGTCCAAACTTGTTGTTAGCTTGACCTTGGTCAATATATTTTTAATTCAGGTTCTCTTTAACTTGAGGTTGCTGCACGTACAGTTTGTTTGAATCTTAGAAGCTTTTGACCAAATTACTTTTATGCTCTCTGCTCTTTTGTGGCTATTCGAGTGCGTTTCAAAGGGGTTGGGTGTTATGCTGGATAACGCCACCTAGCAGTCGTATCATTTTAGAACATTAGTTAGTTAGAATGTGGGTTAGAAGGCTTTTTAGAATAGCAATTATATAAAATTCTAGTTGGTGGGTAATGTGCAGGCATGATGATAAGTCCTCTTATGGAAACCAAAGAGGCTCTGGCAAAAACTTTCCTCTAACTTTCCCTTCTTTGAACTGTTGACCTCTCTTGGTCAAACTCTTCGGTCTATTTTAGGCCATCTTTTCGACTTCCCATGCTATTAGGTCTCGAGGGCTAGGGAGCACACATCTATATTATTCTTCAAAAGGGATTCACGTTGACGACAACAAACTTGGCAGGAGGTATAAAATGCACTTATCCGAACTTTGTACAATGATTATGTTGAATGGAATGGAAAAACTAAAATGAAATACCCCAGGAGGGTACCGCCAACGGCAAAAAATCCCTTCTTCTTACGGGAAGCTGCCCCACGGATTCTGGGGGGGGGCAACTGTTAAAACACTACGGTCGAGGAAAAGCGTCACCAAGCGGGCGCACCTCGATCGAAAAACGACCACCGCAAGAATGATGACGACCCGGCTACGACAAAACAGATGAAGGAAAGGATTGCCTTTGAATTGGAGCTTCTGAAGGTGCAGCGCCGACGAGGAAGCCTGAGCAGGTCTCCCAATAGAGTAAAAACGCCCGCAAGCAGAGATAGAGGCGCGTCCTTTTTGTGTACCGCGGCAAATAGAAACATAGTGGATATGCTAGTTGGAATAGGGACAGGAAACGCCGTCAAAATCGAGGATTTACTCGATGGTGACGGTAATGTTTTTAGGAAAACGAAGCGGAAGAGGTGTAATTAGACACCAGAAAGCGAGACAGGCAAAAAAAAAATAAGTCCGGGGTCAAATACGAGAACACAAGCAAGCAAGTTATTGGAGAAATGTACAAACCAAAGACCGAAATCAAAAAAGGTGTCAGCGCAATGGCTTTAATTGCTGACGAAAGAACTGTCTGACTGGCTCAATCAAGCAATACATAGGTCAGGAGAAGAAAGGCCTGACAGAGCGCTAGTCATAGGAAATCAACAGCTGAGAAGACATCTAGGAGACCTGACGCGGAAGCATGAACAGGAAGTAGAAGTCCTGACCTCTGAAACCGACAGCATCCAATGCAAACAGTGCAGGATTGAAGGAAGAAAAGTAAACCAAAGACAAATACTAAAGTTGGAGGAATTTTTTAAAAAGTTCCAACTAATAACAGAAGAAGATTGGGTGTACGAAGTATTCCCCAAGCTGCAAATACATAAGGGACCGATACATTAGGCACCCTCGGGAGTGGATATAATTCTTCCATGTAACAAGAATTTTGACTCAAGCAACAGGACAGTTGTGAGTGTTATCAACATGTTCGGCGGCAAAGTCGGTCTTAGAAGGCAAGGTAAAATTGAAGGAGAGGTGGCTAATATGGTCCATTCACTTAGTTTTCCGGATGATGCGGGTAACATGTTGTTTGTGTCGAGATGCATATACTACCCCATACTAACAAACGGAGGGGTACAAGAAGAAGCTGACGACATAAAGGTTTTCTCAGCCCTTAAAACCATCAAAGAACAAGCACTGCAACAAAACAAGATACAGTTGGCCGTACCCGAGTTGGAAGGAGTAGGGGGGCTTATGTTCGAAAGAATTGTGGAATATCTATTTGCCGACACAACAATACATGTTATACTGTATAAACCAAACCAAGCCAGTAAACAAAGTTTATTGGGCAATAAAACAAAACTGCCCTACGCAAGTAACAGTAATACCGCAACTACCGTCACACAGAAAAGACAAAAACTAAAGCATAAAGCCCTAATCATAGATATAAAGGACTGGACATATGCGGACTTACTTAAGATGATCAAGGAGAAGGTAAGCCCCGGCGAACTTGGAGTCAACGTGAAGGAGGTGAAAAAAAACGAGGAAGGGTGGCCTGTTAGTCTCCTTACAAAATGGGTCTGAGAAGGCAGAAATCCTAAGAAGAGAAATTAAGGAACAACTGCCCAAAGCGAGGATATCCCTCCTTGAAAATAAATCAACGATACATGTCAAAGATTTGGACGAGATAACAACGGTGGAAAAAATAAGCAAGGCCATCTCCAAGGCAATATCCATAAGACCCGGAGATTTCGAAGTGAAATCCCTTCGCTCGGCATACGGAAAAAGCTGATTAAAATAGAGACAATTAAAATTGGCTGGACATCGTGTAGGATCCTAGAGAAAAAAGATGAAGTCAAATGCTTCAAGTGCTGGGAAAATGGCCATGTAAAAGCGGTCTGCGAAGGCCCAGACAGAGAAAAGCTGTGCCTAAAGTGTGCAAAAGAAGAACACAAAGCAGCTGAATGCAAGAATAATGCATACTACGTGCACTACAAGAAAGAGAGTTACCAATCCAAAAATCCTAAATGCCAAGTGAAAAAGGGAGTTGTTGAGGCAAACAAAAACCAACAATGACCAAAATCCTTCAGATCAATACCAACAGAAGCCGTCCTGCTCACGATCTAGCACTTGCCACTGCAAGAGATATTAAAGCAGGGATTCTAATAATCAGTGAACCTAACCGAAATGCTAATAGAAATAGAAAAGACTGGCTCTGTGACGATAAGATGGACACGGCAATAAAGATACTAGATACTAACCTAGTCATTAAAACACATGGGCATGGTCTTGGATATACTTTCATTACGACAACAGCTGTCACTATATATAGTTGCTATTCCTTGAGAAACGATGATATACAGGACCTAGAAGATACCCTACACAGAATAGAAATGCAAATCAGGTGCAACAGAAAGAGTGCAATTGTTGCCGGAGATTTTAATGCAAAATCGCCTCAGTGGGGTATGCACCTCACCAACAGAAGAGGACAGATTGTGACGAACGGGATAGCTACGAACGACCTGTGCGTGGTAAATCGAGGCAATAGAGCGACGTTTCAAAGGCAAGACTACTCCTCTATCTTAGACCTGACAGTAGCTAGCCACTGTTTCAAACTGAGTGTCACGGAATGGGAGGTTAGTGAACGAGAATCTCTGAGCGATTACAATTATATTGTTTTTAACATATTTGCTCAACTACGCCCGTTATGTATAACACGTAGAAGAGAATACACCAGTAAGTACTGAAGGAGGTAGCTCTGAGCATTCCAAATCTGGTGCTGAGAGTATATAACAACCTTGCGGCCACAACAACATTTCCAACGGTGTGGAAACAGGCGCTACTTGTTCTGCTACAAAAGGAAAATAAATCAACTCCGGAAGAGCCTGGGTCCAACACTTTAGAATATTCTCTACGACAATTTACTCCAGACGAAGATGCCCGAGGAAACGGTTTTGATTAGCTTTGCAAACGACGTGGCGATGATGACAACGGCAAAAAGTGTAGAAACGCTAATGAACACAGTCAACACTGGACTACTGTGTGTGACAAATTGGATGGACAAGAAGGGGTTAAAACTAACTCCGCATAAAACCGATGCGGTCCTTCTGACGCCAAAGAGAAAATAAACTCCGATTCAGTTTGACATCCTTGGTACGGTAGTTATGCTAAGCAAGGCAGTTAAATACCTAGGAGTATGGCTTGACACCAAACTAACGTTTGCCGTATTAAGAAGACAATCGAAAAGGCCAAAAAAACGGTAACAGCTCAAAACAGTCTAATGCCCAACGTTGGAAGACCTAGAGCTTCAAAAAGGAGGATTCTCGCAAGTGTTGTCCAGTCGCAGTTGCTGTATGCCGCACCAGCATGACATGCAGTAACCGACAACAAAAAGCTGTTCCAAAAACTAACCAAAATACAGAAGACAATGTCCATCCGAATATGTAGTGCATACAGATCTATATCTGCGGAAGCTGTTAAGGTTATTGCTGGAATACCGCCTATCGAATTTTAGATCAAGGAAAGAGCTGAGGTGTACAGTGGAACACCAAGGAACACTGCCAAACAAATGCAAATGGCCAGATGGCAAAACAAATGGGACAACGGGACTTACGGACGATGGACTTGGACACTGATACCACAGATCCAAAAGTGGCTTGACAGACCCTATGGGGATGCAGACTATTTTATTACCCAAGTTCTTTTAGGGCACGGTTGCTTCGGAAAATATCTCCACGACCGCAGGAGAGCGGAAACAATCGAGTGTACCTACTGCAAGGAAATAGATGACGCAAATCATACCTTGTTTAGTTGTCCTATGTGGAATGGTGTATGATCAGCTTATACGGATATGACGGGAAAGATTTTCACCGCTACAACTATGATGGAGAGCCTCGCAAAGTCGAAAGACACCTGGAGACAGGCGTACACCACGATACGCAAAATTATTGGGTCCAAAGAAAAAGACAGTCGACGTTGAAAGGACAACTTTTGCATTGAAGAAATGCGAAAGCGGATTCCGGTGTAAATGTGTGTAGTGAGAGAGATGGTTGTTTTAGTTGGGTCGGGCTGCTTAACAGTCCAATCCCACACTGTTGCCCAATTTCCGTCTGAGGGCTTGCCTTTTGAAGGTTTTTTCTATATCTATAATAAAAAAAAAAATTCTAGTTAGATTGTAGCTTGGATACTTCGATTGACGCTATCGCAGATTGATTGTTGCTAAAGCTACTACTAAAAGGTTATTTGCTACAATTTACAACATTTTTTTGTGACTGTATAGTTTATAAAATATTATTATTTATTATATTATTATTATTACGTTAAGTTATAGATTGAATTTTCTAAATCCGCAATTTTTAAGATGTTTTAAGAACTGTGACGCTTTTTTTATTTTCTTGTGTGTCATAAAGTTTTTATCTATATAATTTTTTACCAGATAACATTGCTATCTAAGAGAACATGTAAACAAAAGTTGTTGCAGAATATATATATACATAACGTTTATAGGGTTAATAAAAAGTTTGATTTAAACAAAGATTTGAACAAAGAGTAAGTTTGAATATAATGATTTTCATATATTTATTTAAAAAATAAATGTTATATAATCAACCCAATAATATTCTTTAAACAACTCTTAAAGTCATTTATGTACATTTATGTGATATTTTCTGAACTACTTTCTATAAATCTACCCTACGATCAATATCTAAAATGTGAGGCCCAAACAATCCCTTTCGTAATCCCTCCAACACATTGTGCTGTACGAGAAAACACAATTAAGATTATTTCGTGTACGTCACCTTCAATCCCAGCACAAATTTTCCACCAGACCACATAATGCTGATACGATAAGAACAAAATTTAAATTTAAATATATTTCACCTCCTACAAATATATGAAGTTACATATATAAAAGAGTCTGGAATGATTATATATTTGCGTAACTAATGTATTTTTCAAATCATGCAAGAAATGGACGAAAAGAAAAGTATGTAATCTTAATAAAATCCCTTCAGTTGGGTAATAAAATATGTATTATATAATACAACATTTTTATATTATTATATTAGAAAAAACAAATTGAGTTGTTATGAAAGTATAATTCATCATATGCTTAGAAAAGCATATTTTATTTTATATAGAAATTTCGACGAAAGGCCATTTTAGTATATATTTCCATATTTAGTCTTGCCTTCTCAACACAAAAACGTTATTTTTAATTATAAAGCTTCTCCGAGATAAAAAATATATTAACTTTACATAATATTCAAATTATCATTTCACTATTTAATTCTTAATGAATTTAGGAAGAACTAACTAATTTCTAGTGCTTATGAAAGCTCTCAAACACGTAAATATAAATCAGCATTCTCATTATCGTTAAGATTAGTTATATCTGTATCGCCTGCGTAAAATTTCATACAATGCCAGGTAAAAAAGGCAATAATTGGTTTTATTGCGTTCGTAATGGGAAAACTTACTACATTTTTGGGGTGGCCGCGTTAATTGTCGATCAATTGTCTTTATTGTTAAAGCAGGCGGTAGGTGATTCGGCAATAATGATTCCATTTCCTTCTTCTTAAAAACCTGAATTCATTCCGTTCTGCAAATTTGAGCTTTATAATTTAGATAATGGAGTATAATTAACAGTTATTAACTATTTGTCTTGATTTATACAGGGTGGGTTTAATAAACGTTGCAAAATCTAAGTACTGCTTTACTTTCTTAATATCCAGTTAACATAACTTATAATTTATAGATAAAAATTGCATTACTATAGCATAATCGAGTATTTTGCCATTATTAAGTATCTCTATTTAAATCAAACAAACTTTCTTAAAGATTAGTTGAGTAAACTCTAAAGACAATGTAGTTAGGTGACATTTGTCCGTTAATATATATAAACTTAGTGATCCGTGAGTGATTGAATGTCACTCTTTTCTTCTTTAAGTAAACTAATTACTGACGTTTGCAGAAAAGACATACATAAAGATTAAATATTTTAGAAATTATAATTTGGACAGGTAAGAGGGGAATTTCTACAACCAATGTTCACTTTTGCAAGTGTCAGTTATTAAAGAATTGGATTTTTTTTTCTAACTTAATGATTATTTTACACTTATCACTTAATTACAAATACTTGAGCAGGTGGGCAAGGATTTTTATTTTAAACATTTGTTTGAAATTAAGAATTAAATATTGCGAGTAGCTTAAACTAAAGTAACTCATCCACCTGCTTGAAGGTTAGTAAACATATAATTGAATGTCACTTTTGCCATCTTTAACATGTAATTAATAAAGTTTTCAAAAAAATTTCAAAAACTTGAGCGCTTGGGTAATTTTTTAAAAACTCACTAGTGTTGAATTTGGCTTACCAACTAAACCTCGTTAAATTTGTGATTGCCTGGAAGTTTGGGACAAGTTAAGTTTAGTACATAGACCTTCTGGTAAAACAAATTTGTATCTATTAAACAAAAATTAAAAAAATAGGCTCACAAGTACTACAGGGTTCTGCAATAGGTCCTAAACTATGGAATTTAGTTTATAATTAGCTACTCAGGATGCAGCTGCCGGAAGGAGTGACAATAACGGCATTTGCGGATGACGTGGAACTAGTAGGTAGGGATATAGACATAGAAGTACTAAATTGAAGATTAGGGTTGGCAATAGAAATGATAAAGAGATAGATGAAAAATAAAGGGTTAGACCTAGCTGCGCAAAAAAAACAGGCGGCATGGCTATCAACAAAGAGGACCAACAGGAGAAATAGAAAAACACAGGTAGGTAAACAAATAATAACTATAAGAAAAAAAAATACTTTGGAGTTACAATTGAAGCTAAGGGATGGAATAAACAGGTTTAGAAATCGGTAAGAGGAAAAAAAAATTGGAAGAAATGTTTAGTAGACTTATGCCAAACAAGGGAACACCACGAGAAGGGGCAAGAAGGCTAATAGCAACTGCGACTAGAAGTCAACTATTGTATTTTGCAGAAACATGGGAAAAAGCTTTAAAGACAAAAAAAAACAAAATAGAAGTAAGAGAAGCTATGAGAGCAAGTTTGTTAGGGATCTATAGGGCCTGCAGGACGGTGTCGCAGGAGGCACTAGAAGTAATTGCGGCGGCATTACCCGCAGATTTGATGGTGGAAGAAAAAGTAGATATAAAGAAATTGGCAAATAAAAAAACTAGTAAGCAAGAAGCAAAAAGACGAGCGAGAGAGAATATGATGGAAAGATGACAAAAACAGTGGAAAGAAGGAGAAAAGGGAGAATTGACAAGAAAACTAATACCAGAAATAAAAAAAAAACAGAAAAAACCGGAGACGTGTTACTATACAACACAACTACTCACCAAAGCTTTCGGAAAGTACACTTAAAAAATAAATAAGATTGAGAAAAAAGAAAAATGTATTTTTTGTCAAGAAGACACGCATGACGACGCAGAACATATGCTAGTAGAGCGCGAAGCGTGGAAGGAAGATAGAAAAACACTAGAAAATTATTAGAAAACAAAGTAGACAAATCTACAAAAATTAAAATATCCCTGAGTAACAAAAGCAAATGGAGAGTTTTAAAAATCTATGCCGACAGTACTAAACAAAAAGTTTAAGGAGTTGGAAGTTTTAAGATTTAAGTAAACCAAAATAGAAAAATACACACAAATTAAAAGCCGCAGAAAACAAAGAAAAAAGGAGCGAGAAACTAAATGGAAACAAAAGAATTTGGAAAAATGTAATAATAAAAAGAAACAAAGAAGTTCAAAACAACTATGCTTGCCAAGGAATAGAACGGCTTAAGGAAAATACATTGACGGAATTGACTAAGCAATTTTCAAACAAAAAATACGCCATCTCAAAGTTGACTTGACAGAAAATGCAACTTTTGAAATGGTCAGAGTATATCTGGCAACCAGGAGACACAAGACACAAAAAACTAATCCCAAATAGAGATTCAAGAATCTTACTAGAAGTTAAACTAGCAAATGTGAGACTACCAAAGGGGATGCACTTAATGAAGCTGCACAAAATATTTATGAAAGAAAAAAGATACAATAAAAAAGAAGTTAATGAAAATATAGAAAAACTAAGAAGATACCTAAGAACAATGCAAATATCTAGACTGAATACCACAAGAATATAAAAAAAGAGAGGAGAATGTCAGTGTAGGAAGTAGGGCAGAAAAATAGAGTATAGAGAAAGATAGTCCAAGGACAGCATGTGTTGTTGCAGCAGACTGCGTAAATTCTTCAAGGCTGAAACCAGCTCATCTCAAACTAGTACCACATTAAAGACAATGACTAGGACAAACTAACAGCAGGACTATCGCAGAAAAGAAAACCGAAAGGTATTGCCATGTGTTTGTTATTCTCAAGGGCTACTTGTTAAAACTAACACATCAATACGTCCTTAAAAAAAAAAAATTGTATAAACGGAAAGATTTTTTAGGAGTCTAATATAAAAATGTGTAGATTTATTTGACGAGGTTTATGCTTTGGGCATTTTAATTGGTTGTGTATGTCTTGTGAATTGTATTTTTTTTTTTAATGTAAACACGTATTGATGGGGATCCAAGATCCTGAAACGATGTTCAGTGTTGTGAACGTACTACGGCGCTTTAACAAACCAACGCAAAGTTCAGCTTTAGAAGACTTTAAGTCCTGCAATGTATAAAGTAATTCTTAAATACCACATTTTGATATTAAAAAAAAAAGTATGATGTAGTGGTTGTTTTCTATACTAACGACGCAAAAGTAAGTTGGACAAATCATTGTTTTATAAAAACACATTTTATTGCTATTGTTAAGTAATATTCTATGTATTTTACAGTTTTTTGCCATTTTAGCTTAATCCAAAACAGAATGTGACCTCAAAATATTTTTCAGATTTAGTGGACGGAATTGGAGTGTCGCCAAAAAAATAATTTTTGTGTGGTTTGATATATTGCCGCAAAAAAACAGATTTGTTTTTTTTAGGATTCATTTTGACTTGCCATACCGTTTTCTAGTTCTTATGTAGTTTGTTATATCTTTAGGGTGATCACTCTAGGAGACTTTGAGCAGTAGATTAGTGCCGTGTTGTCGGTGTACTGTGCTGTTTTAACTTCGTTAACGTTGAAGGGCATGTCAAAAACACACATGTTGAAAAGTATATATTGACTTAATTTTATTTATTATAATTTTATTTCAGTTTTACATTATATTATATATTTAACTATTTGCAAATTTGCAAATGCACGTTTTTTTTAATTTTATTGACTTGTTTATATCTGAATTCTTGTTACGGAAATATTGCATATCTATTAATAAAATATTTCAAACTTGACAGTTTTGTGTAAACACTAATAAAATTTGCTAACTACCCAAGAAACAAGTTAATGGTCCTCCAGAATCTCCCATACAAATATCACTTTTTAAACCAATAAAGCTAGCGCAAATCATATTATCAGTTATTTCATGTTTTTGTTGTATCTCATCAAATATATTCTTACATTGTTCATTGAAAACTATTTTTACCGATAAATGTTGCAATATACTAGCCGCTGCAAATACATCTGGATTTGTTATGCTAAATCGAGTTACATTTGCCCATAAACCATCCAGTATTCTATCAAAATCTAATGCAACTGGTTGGGCAGCTTGGCCAAATGTGATTAAATCTAATAATATCAAAATTCCCACATCATTATCCATGTTTTAGGATTGTAAAATTTATGGTAGATAACATCTTCAACGGAATATGTTTGTCCTCCTTTATAGAAGTATGACGATCCAGCACGTACAAGTATATTTTCAGATTTTTGTTTGTATATGCAGTGAAGAATAGAACTTTGCGGTACCCCTGGCGTTGAGATGTGTTTGTTTAGCTTGACTGCTAAAGTTTGTTTTATTAAACAAGATGCAATTAATTATACTAGGTAAACTGAAAAATTAAATCAAAAAAGTTTTAGAAGAAAGACTTTTTTAAGACGTCAAGAAATTCTATCACTAGTTTTCTTTAGGCGGACAACTGAATGTTTGCAAAAAAAGCCGTGTTGATGTTCTGGTGTCACAGAATGCACAGCAGACTGATGGGACAATAACTTTGCAAAAACCGGTTGATGATGATATGCGACCGTTTCCAAGTTAAAGGATATGTTAGTGACCGCCATAATTGCATTTGAAAACAATGTTTTAAGAACTTTACTTGAAATACCGTTTGGCCCTGGTTACAAACTTTTTAGTGTACCTTCTTTATATGCTCCAAATATGTGTTGTTGTCTAGATTTGGAGTGCATTGCAGTTCCAATTTGTCGACAAATAATTCATCAGTTTTTACGTATTTAAACTCGTTTTTGCTGTAGATTGCTAGTAACGGTTTTGCTAAATTGCGTAAGCTTTGATAATCCGCCACATCAAATTTTCATCTTTAGTAGTGGTCTTTTTTAGTTTTTATTTTTGTGTGCTCTAATGTTGGTTTTTTTGAGTTAGCAATAAAGCATATATAATCGCACGTGAGTGACCTAGTGGGTTGTCGGCTCAAACGGGATATGTTTTAGTAGCTTTCTCAAAATTTATAAATATTTTGTTTGTCAAATCTTTGGAGGTGCTTTCTAGTTCTGCTATATTGCGTGTTTTTTGTAATTTATTTAAAAACTAGTCAAGCAATTAAGTAAAAAAAAGATTTTTTATATATATTAATAGCTCTCTTTTTCGCGTTTGATTCCTTTCCGAAAATCTCGAAATCTACCGGATTGTTATCCGAACTAAAATGATCTACATTTACCATTTTTGTGTTTATTTAAGTTTTTTTATCTGTTCTGTAAAATTTTGTAGGTTTATTCGGCGCTAGAAGACCTTTTTGCGTAGTATACTTATAAAATGCAATCTTTTTTGCGTTTGTCGTTAACTGTTCCATGCAGAGTATTTAGCGTTAAAGTTGCTAACGATTATAGATGGCAATTGTTCACTTAATACATTGTCGAAATTTGCTGTATTGATTAAATTAGAAAGTTTTAGATAAGCTAAGAAGCATGTAGTTTGAAATTCAGCCATTTGATTGCAAATTGAAGCTTGCTTTGCGTCAACGTCCTTCTGTCCAAAAGATCCTCTGACAAGAATTTAAACTCTTTGAAAGTTAAATCCCGTAAGCTTTAGTAGGTTTTGAAGCCTACTTAAGTAGTGTACCCATTCAAGGTGTGAGGTTTGGCGCATATGTTACATGTCTGGTTTGTAGTATAGCTCGTGCCACTGGCAACGCGTACATTGAGCTATACTATTGTTTCTTTTTTTGCTTCTACTTTTGTTTTAAATTTAAACATTTTTACAAGTCTGAAAATTTGATTACTTTTTTTGCACTTATTTTGCATTTCTATCCGGTGGACGTGTTTTGGGTTATAACCTAACCGTTCTAGCTTGCGCCGTATTTTGTCTTCAGTTAAGTGGACTTGGGAACATGCTTGGGAACAGTTTCCAGACATTTTTTATGTTTTGCCTGCCACGTGTTGTGCTATTTAGTATGTTTTTTTATTAATTTTTAGTTTTGCAGTTCTTAAAGTTTATTTAGTCGGATTTTGGTTATTTCTAAACATATTTTAATATTCTAGACATTTCACAAATAAAATTCTGCTTTTGCAGTTTTTAATTTTTTTGGAAAAACTTACACTTGTTAAAAGTTTATGGCCAAATGTTGGTGCTTTGCAACAATATTTTGATGTTTTATGCCTGAGATTTTGACATTTTATGATTAAAGCTTTAATGTTTTATAATTTTTCAACAGTTTACGGCACATTTTACACTTTTTATCAGTTTATGACCGAATGTTGATACTTTATAACAATATTTTGATGTTTCATGACCAAATTTTGCTATTTTTAATATTTTATAAATAAAACTTTGCAGTTTTAAACGGTTATTGGCCCGATTTTGATTGTATGTAAAATGTTTTAATATTTTATGACCGTAGTTAGACTTTTAATGATTAGAGTTCTGCACTTATCAACAGTTTAATATGTTATAGCCAGATTTTGAAATTACATAAAATCTTTTATATTTTTTTGAATTTTGGTAGTATTTTGATATTTTGTTGTATATATGAGATTTAAGATTTAAAAACAAATCCTAGTTTCATCATCCTAGTCTTTCATTCTTCACATATTGAGTTACTCTATAAGTAAATGTTACAACATTTAGTAATTTTGCCCTTATCTAAAATAAAAATAGTTTTAATTTTCTTGAAAGCCTGTATATTAATATCTGGGTTTCTCCAATCATATTTTTTGTAAAGCATAGTTTTATTACAAAAATTTTGATTATTAATAAACATATTGTGGATTTATTTAATTCAAAACCAAAGTTTGACCCGTAATTAGTTAAATATATACAAAATTATTGTATTAATTATGCAGTTTACATGCATGAAATGTAAACTGCATAATACAATTTAATATATAAATTATATTATGAATAAATTTCAAATAAAATAAATGAAACACATTTCTCACTCTAACACAATGCAAAGCTTTTTAAGCATAATAAAATACAAATCACCAAATTTAATAAAATGCAAATATTTTTATGTCCTCCTTATCGGAACCGCAAAAAAAAGCAATACGCATCGATATTGAGATGAGGTGGTATTTACTAGTTCAGTCAGCATTGAGTGTCGTGCTGCAGCCGGTACGTTTGTTGTGTTTGTGCATTTGCAATTAATTGTTTCAGTGCATGTGACTATGTAATTGGTATGGTGATTTACGTAATTGGGCCATCGCAAAGAAGCAGAAAGGTAAATGATATTTTTTTATTGGATATTTAATTTATTCCCGGCGTGAGTTGTGTCAGGAATTAGAATGGGCATGCATGTCATTTTTATGCGGATTGCGGATTTTATTCTTTTAAGGCAATGTCATTTTAAATAATGTTTGTTTTGTATTGTCAATTGTTTTTATCTGTATAACTATTACGTTACAAATGATCTTATTTTACTAACCTAATTAATATTATAATCTAACATCTATACTAATAAACTACATAACATTTACAAATTATTTTTATAATATAATATGTCAAATATTTTTTATACTTTTTTTATTGTCAATTCTTGAAGCAATGGCTGCGTTCAGAACGACTAATCAAGCGAACTGAACGCTGTTGCTGACTACCGCTGAGTCATCGTTTGCTGGCAGCGCTTGTTATTTTACTCATCCTACATTTAGGTTCGCTTGCTTGCTGACAAATCAACTCGGCAATTAATCGGCGTATATAAATTTACATAGTATTAAAAAAAAAATATGAAAGAATGCAATATAGGTAATTAATAAATATATGGGTTACAACATACAACACTTGGGTGAAGGAGTTTATAAAATATAAAAAAAAATATAAAAATAATCAATCATAAAAACATTACAATGTGGAATTAAGTGGCATTACATATTGAGAATATATTATATCTCGTTAAGTAGCGGCTTCATAAAATAATTAAATCATTACATTAAAAAATTAAATTTATGAAAAAATATTCTAAACTAAAAAACATCCATAGACGCGTTTCGAGGTTTACCTCTCATCAGTATGGCTTTATTTATTTAAACTAATTGATTTTTAACTTACTTCGTCAACATTGTTCACCACCACAATTCAAAGTGAATATTTTAAAGGGTGTATTGACTATTTATACTTACTGACTTAATGACTTTATTTAATGGCTATGGTTGATAGCATTCTGAGAATGAACAAATAAACTAATTATTTCGGGATATTAAGCTGATGGTAATGAAATGAAAGAATTAAAACGGAAATTTGAAAATTAAAAATAGAATAAATTTTTTGCATAAATTATAATTACAATTATACAATTTCGTGTATATCAGAACATATATAAAATGTATAAAGAAGAGACGCAATGTCCTCAAATGAGACAGTTGTAAAAGCAATAATTTCGAATAAAGCCTAGTTAAATAGGTAAATTTATACGAATGCCACAACGACATATGTAGCGCTCGTTACTATTTGTTCAATCGGACAACCCAATAATAACATTAAAAAATTAAATTTATGAAAAAATATTCTAAACTAAAAAACATCCATAGACGCGTTTCGAGGTTTACCTCTCATCAGTATGGCTTTATTTATTTAAACTAATTGATTTTTAACTTACTTCGTCAACATTGTTCACCACCACAATTCAAAGTGAATATTTTAAATGTCGTTGTGGCATTCGTATAAATTTACCTATTTAACTAGGCTTTATTCGAAATTATTGCTTTTACAACTGTCTCATTTGAGGACATTGCGTCTCTTCTTTATACATTTTATATATGTTCTGATATACACGAAATTGTATAATAGTAATTATAATTTATGCAAAAAATTTATTCTATTTTTAATTTTCAAATTTCCGTTTTAATTCTTTCATGTCATTACCATCCAGCTTATTATCCCGAAATAATTAGTTTATTTGTTCATTCTCAGAATGCTATCAACCATAGCCATTAAATAAAGTCATTAAGTCAGTAAGTATAAATAGTCAATACACCCTTTAAAATATTCACTTTGAATTGTGGTGGTGAACAATGTTGACGAAGTAAGTTAAAAATCAATTAGTTTAAATAAATAAAGCCATACTGATGAGAGGTAAACCTCGAAACGCGTCTATGGATGTTTTTTAGTTTAGAATATTTTTTCATAAATTTAATTTTTTAATGTTATTATTGGGTTGTCCGATTGAACAAATAGTAACGAGCGCTACATATGTCGTTGTGGCATTCGTATAAATTTACCTATTTAACTAGGCTTTATTCGAAATTATTGCTTTTACAACTGTCTCATTTGAGGACATTGCGTCTCTTCTTTATACATTTTATATAATTAAATCATTTATTTAAATTTAAAACTTATGAGCTTTATGTTTATGTAGTTGATAAAAGTTTACACGATTGGCAACAGTCTAAAATATACAGTTCAGACGGGCTCAGCGCTTACCTCCGATTGATGACTCAGCGTTTGCGACTGATGAGACCGTTCTGAACGCAGCCATTTGACTCATTACTGTCATTATGCGAACTGAACGCAGCTGCTGACTACCGCTGGGTTATCGTTTGCTGGCAGCGCTTGTCATTTTACTCATCATACATTTAGGTACGCTTGCTTGCTGACAAATCAACTCAGCAGTCACCAGCAGTTGATCGGTGCATATATATTTAAATATTATTAAAAAAATCGGAAAGAGAGCAGCGCAATTAATAAATATATGGGATTACAACATAATATTAACGCTGTAATAGCTTGAGTAACGGAATAAAAAAAAATTAAAAAAATGATTATAACAATCAAATCTAAAAACATTAGAAAGTGAAATTAAATGTCATTAAATTGAGATTATATTAAAACTTCTTAAGTAGGGCTCTGTTATAATTTAAATAATTTATTTAAATTAAAAACTTAGGAACTTTATGTTTATGTAGTTGGTAAAAATGTACAGGGTTGGCAACAGTTTAAAATAAACCGTTCAAAACGGTTTAGCGCTTATCTCTGATTGATGACTCATCACTATTAATCATGCGTACTGAACGCCGCCGCTGACTACCGCTGAGTCATTATTTGCTGACAGCTCTTGTTATTTTACACGGTAGGCGACCAGTCTAAAATGAACCGTTTAGCAGGGCTTAGCGTTTATCTCTGATTGATGACTCATCGCTTGAGTCTGATGAGTCGTTCTGAACGCAGCCATTGTTTTTATTATCAATACTTGTATGTCTTATTCCAAATATATGCATAAAGCGACAAAGTGAGTCATTTTAGCGCTTTTAATTAATTAAACTAAACTAAATCAACACTATAGCCTTGATTGTTTGTCTAAGCTGCACAGTTTGTAGTAAATTGTACATGATGTCACCAATTCAAAATTAACTCAATAACAACAAACGTACAGAATCCGCGCAAGATGGATATTATTTATTATTTTAAGTATAAACCGTCAGTTGTATTGACTTGCACAGATTCTATTCGTATTGATGTTGAGTTTATTTGTTGGTGACGTCACTTCTAGTTTACTTCAACTTGTTTAGAATAGATTAGACCTAATATAATGGGTGACAATCTTTTTACCAAAACACTGCCATTCTGATTGTTATATTTTTTCAAATGTATCCGATAGAGCCTGGGGTGAAATAGGTTGAGCCGAGGGTACGGAATTACGTCCGAGTAAATAAGTTACGTTGTCGCGTATTTACCCACCTGAGCTTAACTAGGTTGTCAGTCATTAGAGGCAATGGTTGTGATGGTCGTGGTGTTGCTCATTATAGTGATGGCTTAGTTATAGAGCTTTAGCGTAGCACGCTAACAGTCCGGAGTTCGATCTCCGAATTATGACTAAATAATAACTTGCTCTTTGGTCCCAACAACCCCCTTCAAACAAGAAGTTAGACTTCTGGTGCGATGTAAAATAGCTGTAAAACGCGAAATAATAATACTAATAATAATAATAAAGTTAGGTAACTAGGTCTGTAGTTATCTGATCTAAAACTTGTTACTGGCGTAACCTATCCTTTATGTGTTCAGGTGCTGATTTGTTCTGGTAATGTATTTTTCTGCTTTCAGCCTTGACTGACGGCGATAAATTTAAGTATTTGTAGGAGCGGGAATAGTAATGACCGCTGGTTGGTGTTGCTCCTCAACTTCCGAGGTTAAGGTTCTAGTTTTTATTGTTGGAAATGTTGTCCAACTGGCGTTGAAGTTTGGTTACGAGGCACTAATGTTTAGGACGAGAGTAGTTTGTAGTAAAAAGTGTCTTATATTTACTATGAGTTTGGGTATTTTTATCTTGGGTGTCCGGTTTGAGGAGGGACTGCTTATGTTTAGTCTAGGTCTCTTCCGATACTTTTCTGGATGTAAACGGGTTGGCTTTCTTAAGTTACGTTTGGTTTTTTGATGTGAAGCAGCTTCTATCGATGATTTTTGGTTGAGTGTGTTGCTGTGGTTTGTGACTTATGACTTGTGTTTCAGGTCCGAGCCAAAGCTTGATAATGATGTGGTTAGTCATGGCGACGTGCCTTAGGTATGTCGTAGTCTTAAACGGTAGATTAAGGTTGCAGACTGCAGGTTAAGGTTGAACTTTTTAAAGTTTCTTAGGTACTCTGCCATGCCAAAGATTGTTTTTCCGTAGCTCCGTAGTGTCTATGTGTACTAGTTTTTTTTTTGGGTTTCTTCTCGGGGTACAAACCCTAATAACAATATTGGAGACGTTATTTGTTGCTTCACGTTGGGCGCGATAAGTTAAGTATATTTTGGAGATAGCCGTCACATTACTCGAGGGATTAAGCAGCTTTGGGGTTGAAATTTCTTATTGTCGGAGAGCTTCTCTGAATCTCGATAATGAGGTGCAAATTTTTACTTTATTGTACAACGTTTGTAGCGTTTATACACACTCACACTGAGTGTGGTTTTGTATTTATGCTGCTTGACGTGATGCAGTGTAACACAGAATTGGGGTTTGCAAGCATAGGGTATGAATTATGTTTGGCTGTGATTGGTAGGTATTGCTTCGCTTACTAAGTGCAACAGTTTTTTTTTACTTCAGAGCTTCTAGTTTGTATTGTTGCTGAAGATGGTGCTTATTTACCGTCGATGTTTGGATATGGAGCACTAATGTTTAGAAGAGTTGTAATTTGTGTAGACTTGGCTTTTACTATAAGTTAAGGTGTTGCTTCTTCAAAGTTGAACACTTGCGGCTACGGGCTGTCCTAAACGTACATAGGCTTAGGATTAGGTGGGACAAAATACAAACAGTCTTGCGCATAAGTTTTTAGTTTGCAACACACGGCAGTTTATGTACGGTGTCATGTTTAAGTTTTTTTAATATTGGGTATTCTTTCCAGAAATTTCTTGCAAAATCTTGTTGGTTTTGTGACGTCAGTATACTCTGGAGGTAATAAGGAAGCAAAAGTCACTCGTCATTGAAGACTTTGGCTGTTTAGGGAAGAATAGTTAGATAATTAGCAGCGGGAATAGGGAAACAGGGCATTCTGATTGGTGACAACAAGCCTTGGCGACACTTAATTTGTGTGATGAGCTTTTATTTTTAGAATCTGTTTTAGATCTGTAGCTTTTGTGATTTACTAAGAGCTACAATCTAGAAGTTGCCTTTGGGTTTTTGTCGGCTATTTGTTTTGGTTTTTTTATTTGATCCGGCAGCAGGTCAAACTAGGTTTGCTTTAAATATTTTCTTGTATGAGACTGAAAGGCACTATTTTTCTGGTAATGACTACTTCCTTGGATGGTCTAATGGTGTTTGTGGCGATGTTTGTTATTTTATGCAGGCTGGATTGCGTTTTGGTTGGGTACAGACACATTTTTTGCTCCGTTCTTTGAGCGAGGGTAGCAAGCTAAGATTCAATGTTTTAAGGTTGAAAGGCTCAGCGAAGGTACGATGTTATAATTGAATCGAAAGTACCAATTGTGTCCGCAGCTTTAACCTATGAAAAATTGCTAGGTTTGATTGGCTTCTGTCGCATCATGATTTGGCTGTTTTAGTGGTACAGTCTATATAATGCCAGTTTATGTATATTAGGTAAGATTGCTTAAGTTATCTCGGGGATGGTGTTCACAGTGGATGCAAGTGCTGACAAGTAGTCAAAAGTAAAGTATGGTCTTAACAGTGCAATGTCTTTTTTGTCTTTTTTATAGACTTTTATTTTGCGGTGTAGTTGGCATTACTCTCCACAATGTCAACAGACGGACTAGATAGCTAAATTTTCAATATTATTAACTGCAAATATGTCATTGTTTTTTACATTTACACTAAAACTGTTTATTTGGCATGATGGGCATTTTATGTACAATTGAATCAAAATGTAAATTTCTTGACTTTAGAAACATTAATGTGGTAAAAAATATTTTTTATTATTAAATATGTTACTGTAACAATTAAAAATCAATATAATAGAGTCTTAGAAAACAATTTTAAAGACTAAATAAGAGTAATGAAGACAAGCGGCCATTTTTAAGGGGTATCTGACAAGGCCCTAGCTTGGTTTATTATAAAATATTTGAACTTATTTTTTTATCTATTTGTAACATTTATCTAGAAAACTTGTTTCTATTTTGATAATTTTTAGCGAGCAATAGGATTGAAAAGTTATTGAGAAACATTTAACTAAAATTAAGTATTCACTGGGGAAGTGAATAACACTTGCATTGTTTGTTGTGTGATGCGGACAAGCGCCGGCAACGCCGCTGGTTTTAGTTTTTGCAACTTTTTATAAAATACCTTACATATAAGGACACAATAGAATGATACAATGCTTTGGTTGTTATTTAAATCAGTTTAGTTTCTAATATATATTTATAAAATATATTTTGTTTTACGAATTTCGGTTGGCAACAATGACAACAGTTTCATTAATTCTATGTAGTGACAGCTCACTGCCTGCTAATTAGTTCTCCAGAAAATCAAAGAAAATTCTCTTGGAAATGTATTTCGGGATAAATGAAAGGTATAATTATCATTTACTATCTATGAACTAATGAATTCATTTGTAATTCGCGCTGCGGCAAACATAAAATGCGAAATGTATCTATTACATGTAACGTGCATTGGTTAAAGTACGTTGCAAACTTATAATATAATAATAATAATAATAATAATTTTATTTTTACAAAGAAATTAAATGTTTACTATATATAAAGATATTTGTACATTTTGTGAAATAATTAAAAAAATAAATGTAATTCTCATATATGTCATAAAACTTATTTCTTATTTATGTTGTATATTGGAGCTTTAATCCAGCAATAATTGATACTGAACTTATAAACTTATTACAATTTATAACACTTTATTGAGTGTCCATGTAGTGTTTGTAGGTTACGAATAAACAAAACTAATCTAATTTCAATATTAAAAATTATGGAATAAACTGATGAAACATTTATAAAGTATATGTTGTAGTCATATACACTATAACATGAAAAGCTTAAGCCGTTTATGAAATGCCTGTAGATACTGTAAAATCTTATTTGTGTATTTATGTGTATCTTATATAATTTATTTTAGCTTAAGGGCAGAGTCTACCCGCGAAACCAAGAAAATTGAAATTTGTCCGACATGTGCTGGCTCCTGTTGCTAAATAGTTGAATTAAGCCTAATGCGCAGAATAACAACTTATTCGAGCTAGCGCGCATCATAGCCGATTATATATTTATTTATAAACTACATCCCCGCACCCCTTCATAGTACGAAAACAATTCGTATTTTTACAAAATTATGTTATGTATTTACGTATTTATATAGATTTGCACCAGGGGCGCGCATAAAATATTTAATTTTATTGAATCTTTAATATTGTTTCTATAATTATTAGATATATTTACAAATATTTACTTCATAATATTTTAACTAAATTATGTGTGCAGTTTGTATTTAAACAGTAGTTAGTGTATAACAATTCCATTTTAACAATTAAGTTATTTTTGACTAATAGGTCAATATTGAACCAAAAAAACTCTAGAAATTGCAATTTTTTTTAACATTTGTGTGCATCTATTGTGTTTTGTAACAAAGATAAAATTATACTAAACCTTATTGTAACACAATAATATAATATTTTATGATACGAATGTTTAAAAAATATATTGAGAATATTGAAACGTTCTCACCTATGTTTATTTATAGACCTACTACCCCTTACCCCGCGATGTACATCTGTGCAACTTCAAATACAATTTAGATTCGCATGTTTACAAATTTGATTTGTATACTGCTTATTAATTATTGTAGCGAGATTAGTTTCTTTATTTTCTTTTTATGCTTATACTGTTTTTTTCAAAACGGTATAAGTGTGCGTGTGTGTATTTAGTCTTTTTGCAGAATTGTGCATTGTGAGTTGTCTTTGAATGATAAGTACTAACTTTTATAAGATTATTAGAATCAGGGGCGCGCGCAAATAAAATAAAATATTCAATAATACATTTGTAAATAATTAAAAATATATCAAGAAGATTTTGTTTTATCATTTTTAATCCAGAATAATATATGAACCAAACTGATTTTAGTCATTTATATTTAATTGGTTATGGAAATAAAATTGTTTGATTAAATTTGATAATAAGATTATAGTTTTATAAAAAAGTTGATAATTTAGGTTCAACTTATTGTCATTATTATTTAAATGCAAATAAATAGTTGAAATTATAAATACGTTGCACAATATTGTTGCTTTTGTTTCCACCGCTGCACAGTATGAAATAAATGACAAATGGCAGTAATTGGTAGAAAACAAACAAACAGATTTTTTTATCGTTTTCCTTTTTAATTTTATAAAATTATTAATAATGAAGTATTATCCTTAGTAGCAAGATTTGTGAAAATGTACAAAATACGTTACTAGGAAGATTGCAAACAAGAATTTCTAGAATAACTGAAAATGTTGGTATTAAAATTGTATCAGTTTTATAAATTAGAGCAACCAAAAGTAGGTTTCAAAAAAATTCTTGCTTTATTCCCGTTATTTGTTCTACTAAATCTGTATTTATATACATCGACCGTTACAAATAAACGTTTTTTTTTTTAATTACCTGTAAATTTGTTAGTCTTAACGTTTTTTATTGTATAGCAAACATTTTACTAATTTTAAAATGTTTATAGTTTTGGGATTTGCATTGCATATGTTGCACTTGACTGTAAATTTTTTTTTTTCATAAATCATCGTAGAAATAATTAAATTGTGCTTTAATATAACATTCGTTATTATTATTCAGAACAATCGGTATTAGTTGATTAATTTGTTCAGAATAAAAGTTACTAGCAATTTAACAGAGATAATTAAAAAGTTTTGAAGATATATAAAAATGTACTACTGTGTTTTATAATAAATTTTAGGCTTAAGAAAAACTGTGATTTAAAACATAAAATTCTGGTCAAAAAGTCATTTTTATACAGGGTGTTAGGTAGACATGTTATTCTTTAGTTTATTCTAAGAATGTTTTGTCCTATGATGATTTCTAAAAAACCCCTATGTTTTGAAAATACAGAGTGAACAAAATATGCGACAACCATATACGATATTTGTTGAAATCATTAATGTAAATAAAAGTATGACGTACGCCAATGAGTATATCAAGTACAAAAAATTAATGAGTTTATTAAGTATAAAAAATTGTTAACGATAACTTGAAACGACTGTTTTATCTACTGTACAAGTGGATTTCATTTGAATGCGTCTCGTTATTGATAATCACATGTATCAGTCGCAGTTGTTTAGATTGAGTGACGTTTGGCTGTTTGACGTGTCTTTTAGTGAATTCCTCTACCATGAATCACTATACAAATGCCGAGATGACTGACATGCATGTCATGTATGGACTTGCTGATGGCAATTTGTTACAAGTTAGACGATTGTACATTGAACGATTTCTTGGCCGCAATATCCTCGACCAAAAAGGTTAAATGTTTGTATCCAGGCTCCAGCCTGGATACAAACTATTCAATTACGATCATTTTAAATAAAAAACAAATAATATGTTTTTTAAATTTATCAAAAATTTTTGTTATAAAAGTATATTTTTATTTTACATGGTTGTATTAAAAATACCATAGAGATTCAAAAAATTAAAAAAAAATTTGCTGTTTAAAAAAATAAAGTTGGTTGCCATAGCAACTATACTAAAAATAAAAACAAATTTGTGTGTACCTGCCTTTATAATACTCAAAAAACCATTTAAAATGGTTTTTGAATCATATAAATTGGATAAAAATTAACGGAGATATTTAGCCGTACGTTTTTTGTCTAACACCCTGTATATATATTTTAAAATTATATATATAAAAAATATACTTTTATATGCATTAACTTTGTCTTTATTTCAAGTAGACTAGTTTCGGTGGTTAGACCATTAAAGCATATAAAAGTATATTTTCTACAAACATAATTATAAAATATATACAGGGTGTCCGGAAAATACGTGTACAACGTTTGACGACAGACTCCTGACGTCAAAATAGGTCGATCTAAGCCGACTTAGTTATATCCAAAATTGTCTCGTTTAGCCGGTAGAGGGCGTCAAAAAAAACAAAAGTATAACAAAGTTGAAAGTATCTATTGTAAGAAACTAAGTAAAACAAAAACATTACTTAAGCAAATGTGTAAAATGACCGCCATCTTGCTGAATACACTTATTAACACTCTTTAAAAAATGATATTGGACCCTATCTAATGTCTCGGGATTATTAAAATGGTTGCCTGCATTTAAAATCCGCTGCAATAAATCATCGCGTGTGTTTACCGGAGTCTTGTAAACTTCTGTTTTAATAGCGCCTCACAAAAAAAAGTCACACATATTTAACTCAGGAGAACGTGGTGGCCATTTTACTGGTGCATCATTGCCTCTTCCAATCCATCGGTTGGGATATTGATGATGTAAGTATTGCCGAACGGCAACGGAAAAATGGGGCGGGGCACCATCATGCATATACCACATTTCCCTCCGAAGTAAAAGGGGCAAATTCTCTAGAAGAATTGGTAATGTGTCTTGCAAAAAATTTAAATAAATATTTCCATCTAACCTGTCTGGAATAACAATGGGACCAATAAGGTAGTGATCAATAATACCTGCCCAAATATTAATTTTAAATTGATGCTGATGATGTGCAACTTTAATGGCATGTGGATTTTCATCGGAATAAATATGTTCGTTGTGCAGATTGGTTACCCCAGATCTTGTAAAGCATGCCTCGTCAATAAACATAATTTTTCTACAAAAATTTGGAACAATGATTCTTTTGTTTCTAATAAATTGACAAAATGTAAGCCGCATGGGGGGATCAGTCGGTAAAAGTTCCTGGACTTTTTGTATGTGGTAAGGATGTAACAACTGTTCTCTTAAAACCTCATTGACAATCGTTTTAGGAACATTTAACTCACGTTCTAAGAGACGGGTACTGGTACTTGGTTCTTCTTCAACTCTTTCCAGAATCATCTCTTCTGTTTCCACAGTTCGAGTTGTTCGCATACGACCCCTGCCTTCAAACTTTTTCTCAAAACTGCCCGTTTCCCGAAGATGACGCTCAATATTGGCAAATGTTTGGTGGTTTGGTATTTGAGGGTTAGGAAACCTCTCCATGTAAACCCTAACACTCTGACGCCCATTTCCTTGACAAAACCCGTATACCAGGAGCATGTCAACTTTCTGAGAGTTTGTATAATTTTCCATTTTTAATGGTAAAATGAACTTGTAATTCAAGAATGTTGATCGTATACTTGAGTAAATTTCATAGACTGGTGACAATTTGTCAATAATTGTCAAATTATTAAACGCCATAGCAACAAGGTCACTTAAAAAATTATTGTTACAGGTGATTTCTTTTTAATATTTACAAATTTTTGACGCCCTCTACCGGCTAAACGAGACAATTTTGGATATAACTAAGTCGGCTTAGATCGACCTATTTTGACGTCAGGAGTCTGTCGTCAAACGTTGTACACGTATTTTCCGGACACCCTGTATATTATAAATTACATTACAAATATTTTTACGTACATATCAGACACATACAGCGATAACAATATTAAAAACAAATAAAAGTATAAAATAATAAGAATGACAAACAAAATATAATCTGTGATTTATTTTCACAGTGCAAAATGATTACAAAACTTAAACTTCAATTTAGTTGTCGGTTATTCGAAAAGTGCTGCAATAAATTAAATTAATTTCATTTTTTTTTACATTGCTAAGAAAGAATTTATCTTGACAAAAAAAATGCAACTGATTGTTACCACTTTTCTCTATTTTCCACTATAAGCTAAACAACACCATTTACAATTTTGTCATACATTGATTAGTAATTTAATTACATGCTTCTTTTATTTATTAATTTAGAGCGGCTCATATTTACCTCACTTGACTCTAATAATTATGTATACTAATAACAATAATAACTAACATTGCTGTATATTTATTATAACACAATAATATACTTTATATATTTTTTAATTCAGTAGAACTTATATCAATTATTCATTTTACAATATAATAGTTTCATACTTTTAGTAAATTCAATTCATTTTATACAACAAATAAATAATTAAATAATATTTATCAAAATAAAACTGTATTTATTGGTTTAGTATTTTAAACAAATGGTTAGTATTTATTTTAATAAAATATCTATTATAACAACCAATTGCAAAACCCATTTATAATAAAATTTAAAATTAACCCCTTTTTGTTTCTACGTCTCTGTTTATTGTTATCAATTGCCATCAAATATGTGGCCCGAATGTGCCCAAACCGTGTCTTTGCCTAGCGCGACTAGAAAGAAGGGTCCGGGGAGGGATTGTCATAAAAGTAAATATCAATCTCACAAACACATGAGACCACTTGCCCTCTATGACCAAGAGTCCAAACTGCCGGCAGTCGTTTGTACAAGAAGTTGTCTAAAAATACAATTATTTTATAACAAAAATTATTGAAAAGTTGTTTTCAGGTTTATTTAAAAAATACAGGCTTTATTTTTGTGAAAATGATTTTAATTGAAAGATATGTCACTAAGGTCGGGTTTAATATTAGTTTAGTTATCATAAATCAACCAAGAAATTTATTTACGGCGTTAGTTTGTCAAAAATAAGTACAATAGTTTATAATAATTAATATAAAATAATGTAGTAAACATAAAAAATTAAAAACTTAATTAAAACTTGGCAGAATGTTCAATCTTTCAAAGCACGTATAGCACGATATGATTGGTTTTGTAGTTTGGTTGTGAACGTGAAAAAGGTTACTATGTACTTTTCCATTTACGGCGCATCAACCGACTGTCACCTTAATCTGGCTCTTGCTAACCTGATGTAGTCTATAATAATTTATTGCTCCATATAAAATAAATTAAACAGTAAATGATTTTATGAAAAGCCTTCGCAAATGGTGTAAAATATAGATTTTACACTATCTGCGGGCTGAACTGCATAGTCTTTTATGTAAAACTGCATTACACTATAAAACCACGACTTAGACATAATTTGAGTTGAATGATTATATTATGTTTAGAATTTAAGGCATATCTTTACTCTTTAAATGTGCAGTTTTTTTTAATATTGCAAATATAAATTGTTGACTCTTCTGGGAGTCGATTATGATCGCTGTTTTATCAGAGAAATGACGTAATGTCAAAGAAATGAAACAAAATGCTACATAGATTTTACTGAATTAAAATAATTTCTATTTCAAAAGTCATCGAGATTAGAATCGACTTATTGTACAAAACATTTAGATCGGTATTTGAGCTAGACCGGCTGTAGTTTTGGTATCCATGGGAAAAATTAGTACAACAATAACAAACAAACTTTTGATTGAAATATATTTTAATAATACATTTGGAAGAGTGGGGTTTTATAGATAGCATAGATAACATAAATGCATACTGTGTAAATAAGCAAAAAATGAACTTTGGGTATACACTTTGAAACGACAGATAAGAGCAACGTTCTAGACATATATGAATTGCAAAACAACAATTGAATTTAAAAAAATTAAATACATAACGTGACACAGCTACAGCCAGACACGAATAGAGTGGCCCCTATATAGGCAACTTAGTATACACCAAAATTATGTTGAATGTGGTTAAACTAATGCATTTGCCCGTTTTAGCATTTTTCATTTACGCTTACATTTTAAACATTTCACGGGCGACGTTGTTCTGTTATTGAAAGATGCTAAAACGGGCAAAAGCCAAAGTTTAACCACATTCAACATAATTTTGGTGTATACTAAGTTGCCTATATAGCGGCCACTCTATTCGTGTCTGGCTGTATGTCTTGTGAAGAAGAATAGATGCAATACTTTTAAATTACTGTAAAGTGGTCAATTAAATTTTAAAAATTTTGAATAATTTGCGTATCTTGACGTAATTTTTTTGTTGTCTTGTGAAAAAGACAATTGCCGTTTTGTTTTTGTTAACTGATAACTTTTTTGCATCAAATTCTAAACTTGCCGGTTAATTGAGTAAAATTAAGTAAAGACGAGCTGCAGACAAATTAATCAAAAATGCTAACAAATCGGAGCCAATGAGGGGGTTTTAGAAAGAGTTTCAATATCTTTTAGATTAAGATGTTGTCTTTTTTATTTTTTTTAGCCAATTATCATCCAATGTTGGATATAGGCCTTTTCTAAGTCTTTCCATGATGTCTTATTCCTGGCAGTCTTTATTCAGTTCCTTCCGGCAATACAGGTGATATTGTCTCTGAAACGTTTTTGTGGTCTTTCTATTCCTCTTTTGCTTTTCCTTGGTCTCTTCATGATATCCGTTACTCTTGTTTTACTTTGGATTTTTTTGATTTGCATAGCTTTCTCCATAGTTCTTTTAAGTTTTTCCGTCATGGTGTTGATCAGGGCCATAGTTTTTAAGCCTATGTGACCACTGGCAGCATTCAGCTGTTGTATATTTTCTTTTTTAGATATAGTATCAGTCTGGTTCTCTTTCCCTGCTTTGATATCTGTGTTTTTTAGGGTTTTGCCATCTATGCTGATGTTATTTTGGCTATTGCTCAGTATTTTAGTTTTTTCTAGGTTTATATGAAGACCCACTTTCTTAGATTCTTAGTTTAGTTTGTTTATCAAAGTTTTAAGTTTTCTTATGTCAAAGCTTATCAGGCCAATGTCATCGGAAAATCTTAGATGTCTTAAGTATAGGCCATCTATGTTTAGGCTTTTGTCTTTCTATTTGAGCTTCTTAAAGACATTTTTTAAAGCTAGTGTAAATAGTTTGAGTGATATGACGTCTCCTTGTCTTACGCATTTCTCGAGTGTTATTTCTCTGTCCTGAGATCATCCTTTATGCAGATTCTTAAGATGGCTTGTTTTTGTTTTTTATCAAGGTCAAAAATCGGGAGTCTATTCTGGCATTGTCTAATGTTTCAAGGAAAGCCCATTTATCTGTGCTGTCGAAAACTTTCCGATAGTTTCTAAAAGCTAGAAGTAGCGATACGTTGTATTCAGTGGTTTTTTTAATTACTGTTTTGATGGTTTGTAAATGGTCCGTAGTAGAGAACCCCTTCATGAAGGCTGCTTGTTCTATAGGTTGATATGAATCGAGTTTTGGTGTTAGTCTACTTGTAACAATTTGCATTAACAGCTTTTGCGATAGGAGACAGATTGGTTTGTAATTTTCATTGTTTGTTGTGTCACCTTTTTTGTGCAGTATAAGTCATCTCTTTCATTAAGCCTTTGTTTAATAGAAGTATTATCGTTTCTTTAAAAGTGCTACTCCCCATTTTAATCATTTTCGTTGTTATGCGGTCTTTACCAGCGGCCATCCCATTTTTTATTTTTTGTAGTGCTCATCTAATTTCTGCAGGGGATATTTCTGGTATATCCTCTGACACTACATTTTTAATGCATCTTGTTGAAAACTCAGTACCTCTTTAGTTGAAAAGTACCTTTTAGTTATTAGTTTTCTTTGTTATTTCTTGGTATCTATTCTTAGCAAAACAGTTTTTCTTTGTTGAGGAAGTTGGCTACCATGTCTCTTAGCCTGAAGTTTTTTTTATTTATGCGGTATCTTGTCTCTGTTTTTTTTTCTGATTTTAGCGTTAAAATCTTTTGTAATGACAGTGTGCAATGTGCAATGTCTTTGTATAGCTGTTTTGCTACTTCATCATCCGATGCACTCGTTGGTGCATAGCTGTGTATAAATTGTAAACTGCACATCTTGTTTAGTCTTATAATGAGGTATATGACTCTCTTTGATATTGCTGTGTACTTAGTTATTAGGTGGTTTATTTTTTTTGTTTATTATAAAAGTTATGCCTCCGTTTCTATAAACTATGTCTGAGTTGTTTTGATATAGAACGTGCTCTGATTTGAGAGTAGTGTTCTTTTCTTTAAGGTGTTTATTTGTTCTCATGGTGCGAATATTAAGTGTTACAATGTTTAATTTATGGGTGTTTGTGTTTGTTGTTGTTTGCTTTTGTCTGTATTTGTTTTTTTTGTCATTTTTCTGCTTTTCTCAGAATCCGATATGAGGCGGTCCGTATTTTTAACGGAGTGTGCACTACCCACCTGAGGTACTTTAAGTTTGACATTTTTATGTTTATGTTCATGTTTAGACTCGTTTGAACGGTTATCTCGTCGTGACTCGGTGGCCAGAGCCTTGTTTGTTATCTAGCCGGTTAAGCTAGTTTTATTTCTTGTGCAGGTGAGATTGACAATTGAGCCGGCGTTTGATCAAGAAGTTTTTGCTTCTTACACTTTTTACACTCTAGGATGTCGTGCTTGCTTGGAAATGGAAGGATGTGCCATCCTTCCATTTGAACTTACGTAACGTAACTTTGTTTTTTATTTTTGCTAGAATTTTTTTTTAATCTTTGAAACCGTTATTTTGCGAATCCATGTTTATTAAGACTTTAGTTTGTTAGTGCAGTGGTTGGGACTCATCTTGTAAGTACTTGCTATTTGTTGTCAATAGATTCTGTATGAAAAATGTTAACCGATTAGTAAATTTAGACTAAGATTATGTAGACATCCTAGTTCTGGAATAAATATCATCTGCGTTCTAACTGATTAGTATGTGAAGAACTTGTTTTTATGCAAGGTTTGTTCTGAGGGTTTTGTTTAGAAGCCGTCTCGGAGCTCCTGACGACTTGAATAGTTTAAACATGTTTTCCTTATATTAAGTTACTTTTTTTGGTTGTGGTATTTGCCTTGTTTTAGTTTTTTGTTTGGCAGTTTTTTGGTTAGGAGCATCTATTAATGTTTAAGAATTGTATCTGCATTAGCTCCTGCAGAGTATCTTTATCTGATTCTGTGTATTTTATGCTTTGTGTTAGCGGGAATCTATTGTTGTTAGTGTAATCTTTGCTTAAAGCTTTTTGTAGATGGGAGCATGTGAGTAGGTTTTAAACGTTTACACATTTTTTTAAGTTTTAGTATTTGCTCTTACTTTGTCAAGTTTTGTATTGTACTTTTATTGCACCATTACATTGTTGGAAGTGCACTCTTAATGCTTGCACTTTGAAGGTGATGCCCATGGAGTGTACAATTGAGTCTACAATTGACTCCAGCTCATGTAACGTTCTTGCCACATTTGGACTACAATTTGGCTAACTAATATTTTGTTATAAAAATCCCAGATAATTATTTTTGGGTTTTTATTTTTTAGGAGAAGCATTTTTTCAGATTCAATACTGATCCGGATGTATGCGTGATCAGACAATGAAGATTGGTCTGACATTTACTACTTTTTATCATTTTATTGGCTTTTTAATTTGCTAGTGTGAGCTCAATAACTTAGCATTTTGGAACATGGGCGTGTTATTTTTGTTCATTATATACTTCAATTGTATACATAAAACAAGTATTTTAGTGGATTTTTGCATTGAAGATCAGCATTGCGTTAGTTCTGTTGTTTGCAAGGTGTTAGAGTTTGGCAGGTTGTGGAAGTTTTAGCAAAGGTATTTTCACTGTCAGATATATTTTTAATTTATATAATTACAAATCTTATATGATTTTTATATCATACAAAATGGATTCAGATAAAAACGATTTAAATGCTACAAACAAGAAAAATCCTTTGCGAAAGTCTGTTTCTACGTTTGGATTCACATATGGTAATTGCAATACAAATCTACGTGAATCCAAATCCTTTACTGGTGAATTAAAATCAAATAAACTAATATTGTCTCATCAGCACGATCCTAATTATTACATGAAGAAATTTACTGACCAAACACCCACAAAAGATGTTGAATAATAACTAAAGAAGTATTGTCTGATAAAATTTTTGTTGTTGGTAATGCTATGTTGTTGATCCAAATAATTTTCCTTCGTTTTTTTTAGTATTGCTATCTTGGCTGCCACAACGGCTGTGAATCATAGGACTTATAATAGCATTAGATTTAGTGAGTTAAAATAGCTTAGTATAATATGACTAAAATAATAACTTGCTTTTTATCTACCAGGTTGTTTCCGAAATTACCTAATAATTCGTTTGCTTTATAAACTTTCTTCAAAGAAGTCGTAAGACTTCTGGGGCGATGTAAAATCGCTGTAAAACGCGCAATAAAGTAACTACGTGATTTTTCCGGAATGTTTAACCTTTCTAATTTGGGTACAAGGATTCTAGACAAGAGCAATATTTATGTTGTGTTTGACAATACACGCATTTAGGTCTGCGGAGGCTACTCTATAATAATGTAGATTGATTTACAATATTCAACATTAAACTTTAAAATTCTTTCAGCGATCGGTAATGAATTGCCATCTTTTTTGGAAAAGCAATAGAGCCAGAAGGTTTATTGTAAAAATACTTAAGTGCAGTCTGTTTCTTGAATTTTTTTTTTAAACTTGTTGGGTCTTTTTTGGAATTGGTTTGGAGTTTACAACTTGCCAGGTCTTGGTGCAAACGTTGTTTTGCACCTCTTATCTGTTTACTAGAGTGCCTTGTTCTAATTGTGGCTACGGTCATATATAATTCCTCTTTTTGGATCTGACATTTTTTTTCTTTAAGATAATGATTTGAAATTTGATGCTTTCCAAGAAGTTGTTGTTGTGGAATATGCAATTTTTTTGGTTGGTTTGTCTGCATACGTTATTTTTAGTAATTCCTATTTTTTAAATGCGTTTTTGAAAACTGCTTGCCTGTTGCTGGACAATTGTAGGTTCTGCAAAGGGTTCATGTGCTTGTTTTTCTGCTTTTATATTTGTACTTACGACTACAAGAAAATACTGTACCAGGCGGTTTCAAGGGCGTCTAAGACGTAGCATCTTTGGCGTCATGCATACTCCGGCATGATAACTTTCATCTTGGATTGGTACCTTTAAAATAGTTTAGTCAATGCAGTTACCCAGGATGTAATGCGCGGAGCCAAATGTAGGGCATTTTTTAAACATCATTACTTGGAGCTATTTTTTACTGTAAAATATTTTTAAATCATTTTATCTTTAACATAATAAATTTTAGAAAACATAAAGCGCATGATTTTTTAAGAGCGGCGGAGATTGGTCTGGGTGAGTATGCTTTTAACTTGAAGTAATAAATGATTTTTTTGTTATGTTGATCTACGTATAATAATCAGTTCTGTTCTGGCATGCTTAGTTTATATTTTTTTGAAATTTTGTAACTTGGCAATTGATAATTTTACTATAATAGTCAAGAGTAATAACGTAAATTATCAAATAAATGACTGCGATTCTATTTAGTCAATTTAATATTAAATGTCTCCAGTTTAAATTACTCACTCGTAATCATAGGCTAGGGTTTCCGTCTACCCACCCAAGTGTTTGTTATAAAAAGATTGGATATTAACTTCTCCTTATTCAATTTTTTGATAACAAACACTTGGGTGGGTGGGCGTGAACCTCAGTTCAAACTATTGGCCCGTAATCATAAATTTGGGTCTCCGCCTACCCACCCAAGTGTACGTTATGAAAAGATTGAATATCAACATCTTTTACTTATTTAATTTTTTTGATAACGAATGTTTGGGTGGGTTGGCGGGAACCCCAGTTTGAACAACCGGCTCGTAATCATAAACTGGAGTCCCCGCCTACCCACCCAAGTGTACGTTATGAAAAGATTGAATATCAACATCTGATGAAATCTGAAATGTGAATATCGTAGAAGAGGAATATCAAAATTGAGTTTTGATTGTATATTATGCTTTTATTAGTATGCATAATATATCAACTAAAAATTCAAATAAATTCAAATGAATATTTACATATTTTAATAGAAACTGCCGCGAAACCGCAAAATGCAATTAATTTATTATTAAAACAAAATATAATTATTATATTTCAATAAAATGTTTTCAATATCAATTAATAAAATTTATTATGTCTCATTGATAAATCATCATTAGTATTATTATAGATACAATTATATATACTTATTACTAATTAAGAATCCTATAAAACAGCGATTAGTTTAATCAAACTCATTAGTCTAATGCTAATGGATACGATAATTATTGATACATCCGGAAAATAATAAAATCAATTGTCAACTTAAGATAATTACATATACATGCGAATTCATTCAACTGTAGTGTTATTTTATTGTAAGGAAATCGTAAATATTTTATGTGTTTGTGTAAATAAATAGTAAAAACTTGCGAACCACATAAAACTTTTTCACTTCTACAGACGCACACATGAAAGACAAAAAAAGTTGTGAAACTTCCTGAACTCTGTAGAATCGATCAACCGTATCGATTGTTATTTAATGTTTAATTATAATTATTAATAGAGGTGTCGCATAATGTTCATTCATAAAAGTTATCGTACTGGTTTTAATCAATTTCATTATGAATGTATTATTAATAAGGTTTTAATTAATATTATGCTTTTTAATTTCACACTGTTTAACTTTGTGATTAATAATGGAATTTATAGTTATTTAATTAGTATACATGAATTGTTGCATCTATGTTGCATTATAGAGCGTCGAGAAAAATTTGAAGTATTTTTATTTTTTTAATTAAAATTTTATTTATTTCAATTGTTTTAAAATAATAGAAAAATTTACAACACAACTTCAGATAGGTGCGTGTGATATTGATAGTCGATTTATTAATTAAATATTACCGATTTTTGTGAAGATGTGCTTACTATCTGTGTGCTAATGAAGTTTGAATAGTATTATTAATAACTAACTCTAATAACGAGTTTTAAAATTGACAAACCATGTTTAAATTGTTACATCTGTGGACTAATTTAAATTTTAGAGAGCATTGTTGGAAAGATTAAACATCTTTAATCTTTCCATCGAGAAGAAATATTAATAGGTTCTAATACTTACTAAAAACTTCATTCACAATTAACATAAATGTTTTGAAAGGTTTTTATTTGATCTAACCTTTTAAATTAATAAAAATGATTTGAATTTATAAATTAGTTTCATATATTTAAAAAAAATCTGTATACCCTCAGATGCAAAAAAAAATCGGGTCATTGGGTAATTTTTTGCAAAAAAACCGGGTAATATTTTTTTTATAATAGGGTTTTACAATCAAAGAGACCATCTGAATGTAGAAAAAAACAACATATGGTACTTATCAGTTTATTTAATGAAATTTAATAAACGAAAACGAGAATGTACGTATACACCAAAGAAAATGCATTTCTGCAAAATAAACTTTACAAAGATTTATAATGAAAATTTCAGTTGAATAAGATTTCAATACTTTGTGTTGCCTCTTTGAGCCCTAACTATTGCCTGCATACGGCGATCCATGCCACTAATGAGCTCACGAATATCATTTTGTGGAATATTTTACTATTCTTTTTTAAGTGCCACACGAAGCTCGTTTATTGTGGTAGCTGCAACTGCACATCTTCTAACACGCCTTCCCAACATGTTCTACAGGATTTCTATCTGGGGTACATGCAGGCCAGTAGAATTTTCTTGTTCCAACTGCAACTAAGTATTCTGTGACGCACCTTGCAGAATGCAGTTTTGCGTTATCCTGAATCAGAATAAAGCCATCGTTAATAAATATAGCAAATGGGACTACGTAAGTTTCCAAAACTTTCTCAATATACCGCTGTACAGTCAGCGATCCTTCATCAATGACAATCAATTTGGTGCAAGCAACTATTGATATTCTTGCTCATACCATCAGGGAACCTCTACCATGGCTAAGCCGGGGCTTAAAGGTGCACTCCGCAAATTGTTCTCCCGTTTGTCTTCATACTTGTTATCTTCTATCTGGAAAATGTAGGCAGTAAACAGTAAAGTCCTTCATTGTGATTATGTCTAATTCAAATGTTTGCGAAAAAATTGCAGTCTAGCTACTCGTTGACGTGGGAGTAATTTAGGTTCAGCTGCTGGTCTACAAGATTTTTAGCCAGCTTCTTGCAACTTTTGACGAACTGACCACACACTCACAGCTGTACCACGAACCTTGCGGAATGAGTTTCAGGTCTCGATTGATGTCACATGATAATTTCGTAGAGTAGTACGAACGATAAATCGGTCATCAATAACCGTCGTTTTTTGTTTCTTCATCATTTAACCAAATATACTTATAATGCGTCTATTCAATATGGGAAGGTGACACCAAAATAAATAAACTTAATTGTTTCTCTGTAAATAAAGTTTATATTTAATTCTTTTGAAAAAGATATTTTATATACAAAGCTTGTTACTAGTAAATAAAGAAACGACATTAAAGTCAATTATCTGGAGTTTATCTCAATTTAATAACGTAATTAATCAATGAATGACTTTACTCAGTATCAATTTAATTTACTGACACGAATGTCAATTCCAATCTATATGACAATGCTATAATGTAGTTTCTTTACATCTCCTCCCCTCGGGAAAAATTATTACAATACAATAATTAGGTTCTAAATGTGACAATAGTTCAAATTTTTTTTGTCCTCTTGATTTGTTTTTTTTTGCATTTGTCACAGCTTTTGCAAATTTTTTTAATATTTTCTGCCAGGTTTTTTGCTGTATAAAACTGTCTAATCTTGTTCTGCATTTGTTTAATTCCTATGTGGCAATAATCTTCATGTACATCTTTAATTAATTTTATGCTAAAGTCTTCTGATAAAATAATTTTCTTTTTATTTCTAACTTTTTTATAATATATATATTGTATTTCGATGTTAGTTTAGTTTTCTTATTTTGTAAATCTTTGTTTTTCTTTTGATCATTTTGAATGTCCTTTAATTTTATTAGATTCACAATTTTTAATTGTTCGTCTACATTCTCATGTGCTTCTAATACCGGGTTTCTGCTTAGGCAATCGGCTTTCAAATTATTTTTACCTGGAAAATATTTTATTTCAAAGTCGTATTGTTATAGGTAATATGTTAAATCACCTAACTCTTTATCTGTTCTTGCTTTTATGTTCATCTTTTCTAATAGTTTGTGATCTGAAAAAACTGTAAACGGTCTTCCTATGAGCCAGAATTGCCAATATTTTACTGCCTCTTTTATGGCTAGACGTTCCAAATAAATAACTTTTTTTTTGTGCTTTATTAAGTTTTTTTGAAAAATATGCCACTGGTTTTTCTTTATCAATTGGCTGTCTTTGTTTTAATACCGCAGACTTGCATCTGTGTAAATGTGTATTGGCCAGTTTGGATCAAATATTTCTAAGACAGTTTTGAACAGAGTAAATTTTTCATTTTCTCAAATGATTCATGACATTTCTCTGTCCAAATAAATTTTTGTTCTTTTCTAAGTGATTTATGTAGTGGATCTAGTGTCATTGCAACGTTTGGTACATATTTATTATAAAAATTAGTTTTTCCCAAAAACTGTCTTACATTTTTCTGTGTTTTTGGCACAGGGAAATTCCTTATTGAAATAAGATTGTCTTTTACTGGGCATATTGAATTATTTTTTATCACATGACCCAAATATTTTACTAAATCTGATGCAAAGTTGCATTTTGAGAATTTTAATTTGAAGCCTTCTTTTTTTATTGCTTCTAGTAATTGTGACACATGATCGACGTGTTCAGAGAAAGACTTTGAAAATATTAGAGTATCGTCTATATAATTTACCGTAAAGCTTGTTAGTTCGTATTTTCTTATTATATTACTTAGAATTCTTTGAAAGATTGCTGGTGAAGTTTTCAATCCAAATGGTAAGCAAGTCCATTGAAAATGACCATCTTGTACCCACAAATGCTGTTTTTTCTCTATCTTCGATCCGTAGAGGAATCGACCAGAATGCTGAATTTAAGTCTAATGTCGAAAAAAATTACAATTTCTTGTTTTCAGCATTAGGTCTTCAATCAGCGGAAAAGGTTGTGATTGAGGTACCACAATCTTATTTAAATCTCGAAAATCTATACATAATCTTGATCTCTTACCTTCGTCTTTTTTATATGCCAGTGTTACAGGAGCAGCAAACGGACTATACGATTCTTCAATTAAATTTCCTTTTAATAGTTTTGAAATTTGTTTTTCAATTTTTTTTTATCTTCAATGTTACATCTATACGGTTTCTTGCTACAATATTTATCAAGCATTAGGTCTATATGCGCTTCATAATCTTTTACTGTTCCTATATCGTATTTATCTTTAGCAAACAACATCTTATATTTCTCAATCATTTTATCTATTTCAGTTCTTTGTCAATAATCTAAATGATTTATTTAAATTTTAAAGTTTGTTACATTTACGTGTTCATTAAAATTTATTTTAATATTTTCTTCTGTGGGATTTTTTTCTGATAAAACAGGTATTTTCTGATTTTTCTTTATTTTGAATTAGTTTAAATTGTTTTATCATGTCTAATCCAATTAAAAATTCATACTTAAAGTTTTCTTTATCAATAACATCAACATTAATATTTTTTTCTATTTCAAAAATTTTTGCTTTTATAGTTACCATTCCTTTAGTTTTTTGCGCACCATTAATAGTCATCAGATTTGCATTTTGTATATCATTTATCTGCTTGGTTTTTAATTTTAATAGTTTGGAATTAATCAGAGAAACATTTGAACCTGAGTCGTATATTCCAAATATTTCCAGAGTATCATTTAGCAACAATCTGACTTTTATTAATGGTGGCACTAATAGTTTTTTATTTGTATTATTTAGCTCAACTTCAATTTCAGAGCTATTGGTGTACTTACTATTGTTTTCCTTCTTTTGTTCATTTTCTTTTGTTTTAAACCAGCATGAAGTTTCTGGGTGATATCGTGGAGATTTACCTAATCTTTCACATACCTTACATGGCTTCTTCTTCTCAATTTCTTTATTTTTATGCCTTTTATTTTTTGGTTATTAAATATTTTAGTTTACCTATCTCATTATATAAATTTTCAATTTCTTTTAAGGAATCTCAGTTAATCTTATCTGATACAAAAATGGGGAATCCCATAGCAATCAAATTTATAAGTGTTTCTGTATCAATTGAATTATTTACTTCTTTTCTTGTTGCGTAGTCTACCAAAGAACCTATCTGATGTCTAAATAAAAATGCATATTTAATCTGAGTTCACCCTTTGTTTCCATACGTTTCACAAAAATTTTTCTTCCATTTTTCCCACTCCGAATTCACTGTGTATTTTATTAACATACTGCTATACCAATCAGTACATGATTTTTCAAGTAAATGTTTAAGAATTTCATTTTTTTTTTTTTTATTTTGTTGTATTTCAGAACGTACACATTCTTTTTCAAACTCATTTATCCACTGTTTAGCATTAGAATTTCTACTTGTAAATCTTTCAATTGTAAATCGTTCTGATAGTTTCCATAAAATTTGGTATTCTACATTATTATCACAAGTAATATTAGGATTTTCATTTACAATGATTTCTTCTAGATATTGTTCACCAAATTGTATATTGTCATCTTCATCTAAATAAATCTCTTTTAAATCTTTTGTCAAAGAAATCCATATTTTTCGTGTATGATGTCTCTTTTTCAGTGACTTTTTTATTTTATCATATGCTTGTGCATTTTTTATTTGAGTGTGTTGACATATTTCCTTGAGTTCATTTGGAACATTAAATTTTCGACCATCAGGAGTTTCTATCGATGTAATACAAACAATATTTGACTTTCCATCTTCATTTGCTAGTAAAGCAAACTCAAATTTTAACCTCTCCATTTATGTCAATTTTTAATTGAAATGTCGTTTTATAATGCGTCTATTCAATATGGGAAGGTGACACCAAAATAAATAAACTTAATTGTTTCTCTGTAAATAAAGTTTATATTTAATTCTTTTAAAAGAGATATTTTATATACAAAGCTTGTTACCTGTAAATAAAGAAACGACAATAAAGTCAATTATCTGGAGTTTATCCTAATTTAATAACGTAATTAATCAATGAATGACTTTACTCAGTATCAATTTAATTTACTGACACGATTGTCAATTCCAATCTCTATGACAATGCTATAATGTAGTTTCTTTACATACTTAATAACTTTTTGTCACCTGGGTAGAATATCACAATTACAGACTAATTTTGTGATTAAAATTGTGCATTTTATTATTGTATTGTAATTGAAGAAATTGTAAATTTGTTATTTTGTTGGTTTTTATATAATTTGACACCCTAATTACAAATCTGGTATCCTCCAACTATAAACTTATGATATGGGATGGCAAAATAATTTTTATGTGCCCTAAAGGAATTCGGTTTTATTTGCTTGCCAAAATTATCCTAAAAGAAACTGGTTGTAAGAAAATATGCGGTATTTTTGCAAGCTTTTACGTAACATTGGTTATGATTTGGGTGGCGGCACTACTATTTGTAATGTTTTTTTTGTTTGTTTAAAAAATAAAAATAAAAATGAAAGAATAAGATTTTCAAATCAAAATCACACTTTTTGTGAAGAAATGGAAGTATTAAAGCAGCTAAAATAAGCTAATATATTAAAGTCTGATTATTTTTTGTTAATCTGGTTTTTAACAGTTTTTTAAGTGCTGAGGAAACTGACATGTTTTCTAGTGTAGTTATTGTTTTTGAAAGGGAAGAAGGACTTGGTGTAGAAATTTGACAAAATGTCTTTGATACGATAGAAAATTAACTATAAATAAGAACGAGGCGCATTGCAAAACTATTTCAGATAAAACTGTTGGAAAAAACTGCAGCAACTCTTCTCTTTTCATGTCTAACTAGTCAAAATCTTAAGGTTACAGTTTTGTTATATGATTAGTATAAAAAAAGGTTTGCTCAAGTACATTTTATTTACGTATGAAGCGCTGTTAACGTAATTGAATTAACAATTGTGGTGATAAACATCGATGGTTGTACAAAAATGTCTTCTTGGCCTTTTTGAACTAGATATCTAGCTAGTTTTTCATTTTGTAGTTATTTTGAATTTCTAGATGTATTGGATGGGTGTTTTATTAGATATTTATACTTTGTAAGGCGGTTTGGTACTCTTGTTAGAAAGACAAAGTTTTTTTAAATATTTTCTTACAAATGCATTTTGCTAACGTTGTTAAAAAATGTCTTAATATTTAATTTCGTGATTGTTGGATTGGCAGACTGCAACTCGCATAATCAGCTACCGAAATTGACGGATCTTACTTTCTTTGGATTTTGTTTTTGGGGATGAAAGAAATCATTGGTTTATGAATGGAAACAATTGATGAATTGCATGATTAATGTATTAACTTTAATAAGAAACAATAATCGTTAATTAAAACTTGCCACCATCAACGCAGTTTGTAATCATTTACACAAATGTGTCGAACTAACTACAGGTTGTTAGTTAAAATTTTTCAAAATATTTCATTTTCTTTACAAAACTCCCAATACTTGTAAGTGAAAAAAGCTTATATTTTCAGTTAACCACGTAAATTGGTTTCCTAATTATAAACTTGGGCTTACCACTTTGATATTTCTAATAAATTTTATCAGTTTAAATCTTTGAGTTGTCTTCAGATTGTTGGTTGTAACTTTAGCGTTGTTAACTGCATTTGTTATTTTACTATTTTGGACTAACGGAACTCAGTTTACTGTGCGGACAGCAACAACCGTCATATTTGACTAACTCAATTAACGTTGTTTTTGATGTCCGCTTGATGTCTAATTCAATTTTAATTTTACTTTGAACAAATTTGGCGGTTTACCGTTTGGTTTTTACCGATTTCTTTGCTGTCCGTTTTGGTCGTAAAAATGCTTTTTAACCATTTTTTGTTTTGTTTATTAATAAATTCCAAAAATAACCCAAATTTTTAACAAATTTATTGTAATTTGTAGGCGTATTATTATTAATTTTATATACTTAAGTTTAATTTTTAGGTTTCCATCAAGCAGGTTGGTGTTTGTAGCCTTAATCAGCTTTAATTTTGATCTCAATTTACATTTGTTAATTTTGCTACCTTGAACCAAACAGTTTTGTTAGTTTACAGTGTAGTTTGTTGTTAAATAAGTAGTTTGTCTATTTTTATTTTCTGAATCTTTTGTGTTTGGTAAGACTGATACAAATTCTGCTCAGGTAATTTTTTACTCAAAAGCACGTACTCCTCACGTCCGGATTTCAGAAATGCTCAAAATTTTTAGTTATATATTTTGGAGTATTTTTATATGTGCAACGGCTGTGTACTTTTTTTTAATTTTGATTCTTATAAAGATTGTTTTGATTAATAATATCCGTTTATACCGTATCAAATTTTATTCCGCAATTTTTGGCCGGGTGTACCGGTTTGATCTTTGCGGATATTTTTCTGTATCGGTATCTGGTCCTCGATAAGATGCTGCCTTTGTAGATCTGTATGCTAACGCCGCTTTTATTATCATAATTTCTTTTGTCTATTGCAGTTTATTTACATTGCGTAACTTTAGGTCATTACTTTATACCACTGCCTCAAAAGTTGGTTTGATTGCTCCTTGATAAGTTATACTTGCTGCGTTTTTTGTTCATGACTAGGTTAAATTGCATGCGGCTCTAAAGTTGTTGCAATACATTCAGTATCATGTCTATGTCTTTCCACTAGTTTAGTTTTTTGTATATTGCTATTTTTGAATATTTCATTGATTTTTATAAGTTTGCTTCTTTTAATTTAGTTTTGTTTAATAAAGTTTGTGTATTTTTTTTCAATGAACTTAAGTAAGTAAGAATTTTTATTATTAATATTATTACATATGTACATTAAACTAAAAATTAATTATATAACTATGTCTAGCCACAAATTAAAATTAAGATAAAATGAATATATATATTTAATGTATAAAATAAAATAAAAAATGGTTTCGTCCCTCTCTCATCGTCCTGAGGTTTGTGGGTATTTATTCCCGTCTCAGGCTATTGGTATTGAAGGCTTGTTTGAGTTGTTCTCTTTATTTATTTAATTTATATTTTGTTGTGTAGTAGCATGTGTTTTATTTTTAATTTAAATGGTATGTAATTAAGACTTTTTATAAATGTTGGCAGATTATTGTATTGCTTTGTAGTTTCTGTTGTTAGTGTCTGTCTGCATTTAACAGTTGTATATTTTGTAGTCCTTATGTGCGATTTTCTTCTTGTTTGGTGGTTGTGTATTTCTTTGTTTGACTGTATTTTTATATTGGTTTTTATCATTTTGTGATTTATTTTATATAGCAATAGTATATTGTTCAAGTCTATCATCTTATTTATATTTAATTCTTCCTTGTATAGTTCAGTTGAAGGTGTTTTTCTGTCCAGTGTGTATAGAATTTTGATGAATTTATTTTGTTGTCTTTGTAGTTTGTTTATGTTTTTTTTGGTTGTGTTTCCCCAGATATGGTTTAGGTACTTGTTATGTGATGCAAATATTGCATGATAAACTGATTTTTTTGAGTTTTTTGGTAGGTAATTTCGTATTTTTGTTACAGCCGCTATTGTTGAAGAATTTTTTTTCACAAGTTTGTTTATGTGAGCATCCCATTTCAGGTTTTCTTGAATAGTCAGACCCAGGTAATTCACTTCTTTTATTTGTCTTATAGTTTTGCCATTTATTGTTATTGTTATAGGGGTTTCCTGTTTGTTGTTAAAAATCATGTATTCTGTTTTTGTCTCGTTGATAGTAAGTAAGTTGTTGTAATACCATGTTTCTAAGGTTTTAACGTCTTCTTTAATGATCTTTTCTAATTCTATATTTTCTTTTCCCGAATATATAATGCATGTGTCATCAGCATACATATAGAGTGTTCCATGTAATGTAAGTTCTAAAATATCATTCGTGTATAGTATATATAGTGTCGGTGGCAATATTCCTCCTTGTGGTATGCCGTAATCAGCCTGTAGTGGTTTGCTTTCTGTAGAGTTTACTTTTGTTTTTTGTGGTCTGTTTTTAAGGTATGTGTCTATTAGGTTTAGTTCTTTACCCTTTATTCCAATTGCTTCCAGTTTTTTAATAAGTTTTGTTTTGGATATGGTATCAAATGCCTTTTTCATGTCGATGTACATTGCTACTACAGTTTCTTTTTGGTCCACTTTACGCTTTATATGGTCTATGAGATCATATGCAGCTGTTTGTGTTCCAGAATTTTGTTGAAACGCATACTGTTGTTTGAATATTATGTTGTTATTGTTTATGTGTTCAGTTAGTCTGGTATGAATCACTTTTTCTAGTATTTTATTTAGTGTTGATAGTAGTGATATAGGTCGATAATTTTCTGGTTTTGTTTTATCTTCTTTTTTATGTATAGGCACTATTATTGTTTGTTTCATGTAGCATGGGTAGATACCTGTTTCGATAACTTTATTTATTATGTTCACCAATATTGGTGTTAGAATGGTTTTGTTTTGTTTTATTATGTTGTTTGTAATTTTATCAAAACCTGGTGTTTTGTTGTCTTTCAATTTTATGATTATTTTATTTATTTCTTCTTGCGATGTGCAATCAAAGTGTATGTTGTTTATTTTTCTTTTTATTGTTGTAGTTTTTGATTCTTCATTTGTTCTTGAGAGTTGTTTTTCGGCTAGTTTTTTTCCAATATTTGTAAAATATTCATTTATTTCATTTGCTATTTCCATTGGTATTTTAGTTGTTATTCCATTTTCTTTTAATATTTGTTCAATGTTTATTTGTTTAGAAATCTTTTTGTTAAGCTTCAACGTCAACTTTCTGTGTTTTTATTTGCTTTGAGGTGGTTGGCCTTTTGCACTGTGGTCTTGTTTGATCTGTTGGACGTGTTCAATTCTTTACAGCTCTTTTACAGGTTGTGTTTTTCCTCAAGTCTGTTGAGGTTTATTTTCTTTTTGATCTTGTATAGAACAGGTTCTGATCTAGTAAGTCTTATTTGCTTCTTCTTTGCGAATTAATTTGTCATGAGGTTTCCTTTTATTTCTTGATTTTTTGGTATCTATACCAGGCAATCTCTGCAAGTGCTCACTGCTTTTGCATTATTTATGCAGGTTATAACAAATTTGGATTTTATTACTGGAGATTGCTGGGCTTGCATTGCCGATTGACTACTTGACATAATGGTTATCTGTTTGTCGGGTTTTAATCTCTTCTCGACCTCCTAGTGCGTTTGTTTCAGATATATATTTTTTTTGACATCTGGAGTTTAGCTCCATATTTTCTCAGGTTTTTTAGGTCTATGGTATTTTACCGTTTTGTGAATTGTTGTTTGGTTTGGGTCTTTGATAACACTTTGTTTTTGCATCACTTTTCTACAGCATTTATTGTACACTGCATCATGTTTGACACGGTAGCTTTAAACAAGTAAGTTGCCCACAATCACAATATGAGTGACAATACACCCTCATGTGGGCATATGTTGGCGATTTTAGCTTCTACAGTTTTTTATATAATGTTAGGGTTACAGTTTGGTTTTAGAGCATAGAGTTGACAACTGTTAGACACGAAGGTTTATTGCATTGGATGGTTTTTTGCACTTTCTGGCTAACTGGTGTATGTGCTCCTTTAGCGCCCCGCTTTGTATGTCCCTTGACATTTTTTTTTCAATATATTTTGCATAAAGGATATTACGCTGATTGGTCTGTAGTATTTAACCAGAGCATACGTGGGTCTTATCGGCTTTGGTATAAAATACCACCTTATCCGTTCTCTATTGCTCGGTCTTTTGAAAGTGCTAAGTTTACTCTGAGGATCTTGCATAGAGGCTCTTTTAGCGTTGCAAACTTTTTTTGTGTTGCATTATGGGATAAATACTATTTGCTTTTGGTGACTTGAATGGTTTGATTGTGTTGATCTTCTATTTCAAATTGTTTTAATTGATTATGGTCTTTGTCTTTTTCCAGTTTTTTTTTATTTGGCAATTTTAGGTTTTTTAATAAAGCGTAAAGCCCGGGACTTGTTCTTGTAATGTTGGCCAATTAGTTTTTTTCAAGTTTCTCTATTCCGAAAGAAGCGTTTCTTTAGATTTGATATTAAATTTGATGTAAACATTATCAGACAATAAATTCTTCTTTGACATGTACTACTTTTTAATCTGTTTACTTGCTTTATAAATTTGCTAATGTTAACTCGATAACCTAGTTACGCGACACATTACAAAACGTTGTGTTACTTTTGTTCATGATATTAAGCTTATATTCTACTATAAATTCTAGGAGTTTATCCATAATCTGAAGTTTTTTGTCCTCCAACAGGATTTTTTTGGTCGATGTGCTTAGACGCCACTTTTTGTTTGGTTTGTTTATACATGTGGTTTTTAGTAATCTTCCTATTTTTGAAAATGGAATAATGCTTACTTTTTTCTAAGTTGTCAGTTCTACTCAAAGAAGTTGTCTTTATTGTTTTTGGGGAACCTTTTTGGGGTTATTGCTAATGCTGCTGATTAGATTTTGCTTTTGAGGTCTTGATGTACCCGGAGTGTTTAGTGCAGATAGTAAGGAGTATTGCTGTTTTGTTGTCTTTGCATTACCGGATGCCTTAGTTTATTTATTTATTTACTAGTCAACGGAAGCCATTACAAAATAAGTATATATTTACAATTTAAAAAATAAAACATTAAACATAAAACATAAAACAACTAATATTAAAAATAAGAATAAAACTTAAATAGTTACAAAATATAAAAAAGGTCACGTATGGGTGATGACAAGTGCACGTCGCAGGATTTAAAAGAATCTTAAAAAAAATCCACTTTAACTTTGTTGGCGTGAAATAAAAAGTCATTGCGTAAAACTTGAGCTGGGACATGAATACCTATAGGGCAGTCAATAATCTCACGAAGCACTTTAAAAACTAGTGTCACGTCAAAATTAAAACGTCTTTTTTCAAGACTGGTCATATTAAATGTAGAGAGCAGTTCCGTGTAGCAAAAAACGAACAAACTTTTTTTGAATCTGCTTAATTTTTCCTTTACTGACGGCGGTGTATGGTGACTACACATTTGAACAATACTTGAGATGGGGGCGTACTACAGCATTGTAAAGGATAATTAGAGTACAATGGTCACAAAACTCCTTAGAGTTACGCTTGACAAATCCTAAAAGTTGACAAGCTTTAGCCACAACACAATGAAAGGCTTGAATCAAACGTAATGCCTAAATCACGAATATTGTTAACTCTTAACAACATTACATTCATGAGAGAGTAACCATACATCACCGTAGACTGACGTCTAGAAAATGTCATCACTTTGCATTTATTTAAATTAAGTAGAGTTATTAGTCTGACACCAACTAGAAAAAATCTGTACTTCTTCATTAAGTAGTACAGCATCATCCAAAGACTGAATTTTCATAAAGATTTTTATATTGTCCGCAAATAATAAACAACGCGCATTAGATAAACAGTGTACTACATCATTGATATAGATATTGAACAGTAAAGGTCCAAGATGTGACCCTTGTGGAACACCCGACGTAACATCAATACTACGAGAAACGTACTGACCGATGCGCACAATTTGAGATCTGTTAGATAAATAAGATTGAATTTACAGTAACAAGGTGCTATTAACTCCAATACCACGTAGTTTTATAATTAGTATCTTGTGGTCAACGGTATCAAAAGCTTTTGAAAAGTCAGTGTAAACTGAATCTATTTCGAATCTGTTTTTGAGCGCATCTGTCATATAAGATTTATGAATCAAAATTTTGGAAGATGTCGAGTTGGCTCAGTTGCTTTGCAATTTTTGCTTTGCTTGCCGAGCTTGAGAGAAACGAAGCCCTACCGACCAATATGCCTCATAAACGTGATGGGCAAACTTTTAGAACAATTACTAAATAAGCGACTCCTGAATAAAATCGCAGAGAACGGAGAACTGGCCGACATGCTCTTTGGGTTTGTAGAGGAATGATCAAAGGTTAGCGGCTGAAATTGACAGGAAGCGAGAGTACGTCGCGCTCGTAACTCTGGATGTACAAAATGTGTACTCTGCAAGGTGGAGAGATATAATGGAAGAGTTCATTCACTAGGGGATAAGTTTTCCCATACATGCGGAGAATCATGGAAAGTTGCAAGACAGAGAGATCTTGATCGGCAAAAGCTAAAGGATGCAAATGACCTGCGATGTACCACACGGCTCCGTCATTGGCCTACACTCTAGAACATCTTATACAACGGTGTACTGAGAATGGAACTTCCGGAATCTGGAGGGAATCTATCTTGTGAGACAATCTGGCACTGGTGGTCTGTGAGATAGGAAGAGAAGCCATAAAAGACTATATTAAATACGCGGCATCCAAAATAGAAACCTGGATGGCCAAAAAGGGCCTAGAGTTTCCACGAGGTACGAGGTGGCGATACTGGTCGGGAAAAACACCCTGAATAGCGGACAAAAGAAAGACCATATACTTGGTAACTAACTCCTTTTTGTACGCGGTATCAGTGTGGTGCAAATACACAAGGACCGTTAAGCACAGAAAAAAGCTGGAACGAGTTCATAGGCAGGCTGCGATACGCATTATAAGCGCCTATAGAACCGTGTCTACGAGGCAGTAGTAGCTAACACGATCTTCATCTACCTGCTAGTGGAAGAGAGATTATACAGTAGGGGGAGAACCGAAAGGGCATTTCGGAGCGCAGTTAGGAGGTGAGACTCTCAGAAAATGAGAACAGGAGTGGAACGAGGAGAACCCAAGGTGGAACCATGGCTAAACAGAACTAAACAGAATCGAACTGAACTACTTTTTAACCCAGTTCCTCACAGGACATGTGTGTTTTGGATCCTATTTGAAGAGGATGGTCATTGCGGATAGCTACAACTGCAATTACTGCTGTGAGGTGGACACGCCTGCATGCTCATCTTACTGTGCCCAAGACAGACTAAGGATGGAGGCGTCATACTGAGCAAGGACTGACAAATACTGGGTTATTATATTGCAAAATAATTCATTTTCAGGTTTGGTATGGAGATACGTTTACCTCAGGTGCGCTGGTAAAGCGGAAATCTCGGGATTGCGTGTTTTTTTTGCAAACAAAAAAGTTAGAGGTGTTTGCGCGTTGTAAACTTGTTTTGAAATGGAAATTTGAATCTACTTTACAGTAAGGCTGATAGAAACGGATGGTCTTCTAAACCAGAAGTTTATTCTGTAAGTGAGAGAATGATAAAACTGCAATTTTAGAATAAGTGTGTAATTTTTCGTAAATTGGTTCCTTGGTTACAATTCCGCGGTTGAATAACTCTTTATGGAGAAAAGATATAATCCTCATAGTATCATCTAGTAGTATTTATTTGATATTTATACAAATTGTTAATACAAAAAACACATATTTAAATTTAACATGAATTTTTTTTTTGTTACAGTTGGCAAAACCTAATTAATTAAATAAATTAAATAATTGGTTGTTAATTTAAAGGTAAATATTAGCATCATATTACATTATTTAATACTCAATAAATTATATTAATGATATTAATAAACTTTGACATACACATGCTACTGAAAGGAAGATAGAAATGTTTACATTTCAGTACGCACCAACCCAAAATAATATGCAAATCAGAAATAATTTACGACTTTTATGATATTACCCTAATTATAAAGCGGCTATTAATCATAAATTTTAACTAGCGTAATACCACCAAACTTATTAATAATATTAACAAAAGTATACATAAAACATCAAAGTGCAGATCGACCTCATTGATATTTATACATAAATACATGAATTTTACGATTTTCTATTGAATAATTTATTAGGGCTAATGCCTCATAATAACATATTGGGCTCATTATAATTTCACACTCATTTACTAGTGTAATTTATTAAGCCTTTAAATGAAAAATAATTTTTAACAACACTTTATATTCATGAGCTTGTATATTTAAATTTATTTCTTAATATTTTCTTAATTTAAAAATAATTTATATAAAGAATTATTATTTTCTTTTTCTTATGCTAATAAGTAAGATTTGATAAAAATACAAGAATTGCAAGTTGAAACAATTAATGTTTTAATGAAAGTAAATGTGGCATGTCCATCTGCTTTTCTTTGAAATTTAATAGTATGCAGTAAAGCGCAAAATTTGCATAGAATTACGAAATTGCATGATTCTTTCCGAGCCATGCCACTGCGCTTTTTAATATTTGAATAATTCAATATTTTAGTTGTTTCAAAAATTATTGTGGTTGCTGCAATATTGTGCTATCATTTATTATTAAATGAAATGTATTTAATATGTTCACGTAAATTACCGCATGTCATGTTGATATATAAATTGCAGTTTTAAAAATTTATATAATTTGAAATACGCAATTTATTGTTAATTAAATATTAAATAATACTAATTTCTAGAATTGATTACAATTTATTGCGACCTGTTAGCTACAGGCCCGTTTGAATCGATAGTTCATACATACTAACTTCTATATTGAAACTAAATGCATATTTAACGTTAACCTACAACTTTTGTGGTTTTTAAAAAATAATTTGTTCGAGGGGTTGGTTTAGTAATAATAAAAGTTTTGAGGTAATGTGTCTAATTCTTCACGTAATTGCTAGATTGCAATATTGTTAACAATCAAATTGCTAAGCAATTAAAAAAAAAACGTAACAAAAACGCAAAATTTTGCTCGATAACAATATTGGTACTAGCAATATGCATAGATGGGTTAGGTTAGTTTAGATTTTTGGCGTATCAGCCTAAGAAGACTATTAACACCGATTCTTTTCTCTAACTATAAAAAGTGTGAAATAATATGCTGTAAAATGGCATATTAAAGAATAAAATTAAATAAATAAATAAATAAATAACAAAAATAAAATAAACGTTCACATACTTTAAAGACTATAGCAAAAATGACTAGATAATTCCAACAGTGTCTAGGGTGTAAATGGTCCTAAACACTGCTGGATTTTACGACACACAAACATTAATCACAATAAATTAACAATTATATCCGTACACCCAATTTGCTTCGTCGAATAAATTCGAGCAGACGATCGACTTCAACGATCTGATCGCCCAAGCCAACCGACAAACTGGGTGATAATTCAGACGCAACTTTTTGTTCCGAAAACTGTTGACAATCCAATAAGATATGGTGAACACTTAATGGAACATTACAAGTATCACAAACTGGCGGCATCTCAGATGCCAACAAATGTTGTCTTAAATAGCAAACCACTCCGTCTGACAGCTAGACAACATCAATTGTTGTAAAAAATTACAAACATCCCTAACACAAGCTTTGTCTGTAACATTATCAGCGCTAGTTATAGTCAATTTGGCAAGCGCATCAACTTTTTCATTGCCACTGATACCTACGTGACTGGGAATTCAGACAAAGTAAACAATGACATTTAATTCAGACACCTGAAGCAAAATCGAGTTAATTTTCCTCAGCAAATAATGATCAGGATATTGATAATCAATAGCATTTAATGCACTCAACGAGTCTGTACATATAACATAAAATGTACCTGCAGTATAAACACTGCTAACACTTAGCAAGCCAAATGTAAACTGCAACTCATCAACCAGAAAAGCACAACCCACACACACGTCGTTACTTTTTGAGCCATCGGTATAAATCCAAGTGGCATTTACGTGCCTTGCTTGAATTTTTGAAAATTCAGTTTGATATTGTTCAACTATTAAAGTTGAAGCTTTGCTCATTCTCGATAATGCAGTATTTAACCTTGGACCTTGAAAAGTCTAAGGAGGGTCGCAACAGTAAGACAGTTGATATACATCAGGGAGTTGGAAATCCAGTTCCCGAAGTATACTGCGATTTCTTACAGCAACCGGTTTTTTAGATTGTATCCTGATGTTGTATAGATCGTCGAGACCATTATTGTACACGACAGTAAACGTCGGATGCAAGCGTTTAGCTTTTATTTTTGCGGCGTACCTAAGAATCAAGATTTTAAGCCAAAGACAGAGTCAGCTTCTTTACACAAAACACTAGCAATAGGGCTAGTGCGGAATGCGCCAGTTGCTAAACGAATTCCTATATGGTGGACAGGATCAACAATGCGTAATGTGGATGGTGCTGCAGAGGTATAGATTATGGAACCATAATCTAATTTTGAACGCACCAAAGCGCGATGCAAAAGTAGCATTGCTTTCCGATCCACTCCCCATGACTTTCCACTTAACGACTTGAGCAAGTTTAGTGCCGGAACACATCTTGATCTCAGATTTATTAAATGGGGATGCCAAGTTAACGCACGGTCAAATGTGACACCGAGGAATCGAACACATTCCTGTACAGGAATGGGTTCGTCCCCAAGATATAATAAAGGGTTACCGTGTGGGGTTCGCCTTCTATAAAAATGGATATAGAACGTTTTGCTTGTAGAAAAAGTAAATCCATTGCTATTAGCCTAGTTCAAAATGCGGTTGATAGTTATTTGAATTTGACGTTCCACTGTTGGCATGTTTCTCGAAGCACAATAGATAGCTACGTCATCAACATACATACATCCGTTCACCGGATGCTTGATGAACTGACTTATGCCGTTAATAGCTATCATATATAGCGTCACGCTTAAAATGGACCCTTGTGGAATACCATTCTGTTGTTGAGGTATGCCCGAGATGCTATCACCTACACGTACCTTAAACAAACGGGAAGTTAAAAAGCTTTGTATGAACAATGCCATGCTTTCGCATTGTATATCAGCAATTTAGACCTCTTGAGTCGAATAACCAAGTGAGACGCTTATTAATCATTCTCTCTAATAACTTGCATAAGCAGCTAGTTAGAGATATAGGCCTATAACTTGTCGGGAGTTTTTTATCTTTACCAGGTTTAAGTACTGGTATGATGATAGCCAGCATCCATGACTAAGGGCAGTACCCTGCTGACCATGCACGGTTATAAACTGAAAAGCTGAAGTTTGGCAGAGCGACTTAAATGCTTAAGCATAGCATTGTGTATCAAATCGGAACTTGGAGCAGTATTGTGCGCTTCAGATAATGCATCGTCAGATACGAATGACAGATGTTTCTTCTCCATGCTAGTTTTAATCCCTTGAAAATTATCATTGTAATTATTATCACTGGAAGCGTCAAAATAAATATCGGCGAGAATATTCGAGATATTGAGAGGATCGGTAATAATTTGAGTACCTGACAATAACCCACTAACAGGTACAAATTTGATTCGGCCAGAATTTTTTTCCCACACCTTCCCGATAGGGGTTTTTGAATTTATAGAAGTAACGTATTCTGACCATGATTCTTTAGCTTTTCTGCAAGTTCTTTCCGCAACAGCTTTATACTTTAAACAAGTTAACAGGTTCTCTTTAGTTGGAGAGTGATTAAACCGTCGAAAAGAACGGCGTTTGTTTAATTTAGCTTGTTCACAATCAAAATTCCACCAAGGAACGGGCTTTCTGCGAGGTTTCCCTGAAGACAGAGGAATTCTGGCATGAGCTGTTTGTATGATGGAATCGGTGAAAGTTTCAACATCATCGTCAATAGTGGCCTGGACACTGTCATCATAATCAAATACTTGAACAAAACTATCACAATCAGCATCTTTTATTTTCCAATTTCGATGACGGTTATCATGGAATTTATGACCAAGCATGCGAATGAGTATTGGAAAGTGGTCACTATCATAAAGATGTTCCGAGACTTCCCAATCCAGCAATGCTGCGATACTTGGAGAACAAATTGTAAGGTCAATAGCCGAGAACGATCTATTGGTCACGGAAAAGTAGGTATTGTTACCTTTGTTTAAGATAACTAAATCCGTTTCTGAAAATAGATTGGCCAAGTTACGACCTCTGACATTGGTTTGATTTGAGCCCCACATAGTGTTATGAGCATTAAAATCACCCATAAGGAGGAACTGGGACGGAAGTTGTTCAAGTAATTGATCAATCAAACGTATGTCCAAACTGACGTTCGGCAAAATATAGATTGAGCAAACGGTCATTGAGAAAGGGAGTTGTAATTGATCGGTAACTGTTTCTAATGATGTGTTGACACGGAGATCTTTGTTGAAAACCGTATTACGAACAACTAATGCCGCTCCACCTTGAACACGATCAACATTTATACGATCTTTCCAATAAACAGTATAACCACGAAGATTAATTCCAATTTTAAAATTAGTTTCCTATAAGGAAACGCAGATAGGTGAAATATCAGCTAGTAAAATTTTAAAAGATTTGTAATGTGCATTATATCCATTGCAGTTTCATTGTATAATAGTTGAACCCATTTTTAAAGCTACGTTGAAAACGTAATTTTAACTCTTTGCTTATTAGCGTTTTTTTGGTTTTTCTTCTGAATTATCATCTGGGGGAGTAGAAGAACTCCCACTATTTGACATCATTTTATCTGTCAGAGTAGGTTATGCGGGAATAACTTCTACATCCATAAACTCTGACGACTTGTCAATATTAGGGTCTATGGGCGCAGGATCGCTAGAAACCTGCACCTCAGGTGGCGGTAGCCTGAATTGGGCTGCCATCTTTGCAAGCTTTGACTCAGCTAAGTCTTAGCCTGTTTAGGCTTTGACTTGAAAGTCGCCACCTTAGTTGGTTTTGACCCGATACCAGCCAATACCTTATATGGTTTAGGCTTTAAATGAACCCCCATCTTGAGTGGTTTTGGTTGAAGTCCCACTCGTTGTGACCTTGGTCCACATTGGACCGTAGTCACGTTAGGTTTTGAGCCTGATAGGCCCGCAACCGGTTTTTTACCTTTTGCGTTAGAGTCACAGTTCTTACTTGAAGAAGTTTCTGCAATAGCAGTAAATGTAAAGCAGTGTGTTGGAACTAACACTCTTTTAAACCTGAGCATTAGCCCCTCAACTACCAGGATCCCCTTTTCCTGACTTTCGGGTCACCGCGCACGGCAAACACGCAAGTGAGTTACACAAGGTGTTATGTGAAAATTGTCAAAAATAAACTTTAAAGTTTGACTTGTCCCTGACGAACTGGGGGTTTCTTAACGAGGTTTTCTACTCGCCTATTGGTTGCCTTTTACGACGAGCAATGGGGCTAGCGGAGGTATTTTTTAGCACTTCCCCTTCCCGCAGGGTGGAATATTTGCTTGATCTCCAGCAAGTAGAAGCTTGCTTGTTTGAGAATTTTGTTTTAAGATGTAGCTTGGCAGTCTAACAAGGAATAGGATCTATAGACTGTTCTGTTGTTTACTTTGGCTTCAGCCAACTGTTTTGGAAGGGAAATCTTTTAATGAAGTTAGTTCTGTCACTAGACAATGTCTTTCGGTCTTTTTAGACTTTTTTCTTACTTTGATTGTTTTCTTCTAATTGTTGTGTGATTAACTTTTGGCAATAATTTTTTGTATATTTTTGTTGCTTGTTTTGATACTATTTCTAACGGGGCTGGTCTCGGTTGTTTTGTAGATTGAGGTACAGTGTTGACTTTTGTCTGCTTATGTGTCTTTCTATTAAGTTAGAATAAACGTATATTATTTTTTATTTCTAATTTTCACACAACTAACTGATAGCATGTACATTGCACAAGTTTAAATATGTTAAATTAGAAGTATAATAATATTTGACATAATTTATAATGTTTGCTTTTATTACCAATTATGTTACTTCAATAAAGAAAAATCTACTTCACATCCTTTAATACACCTGACATGGCTAGAATTCTTGTAAACCAATAATCCGTTTTCTCATCTTCAACCTATAAATACATTACTCACGTCCACCCCTTACATCAAATCCAATACAGGGCTAATAATAGAAACAAATTGTTTTGAACACGTTTAGTTAGTGGTGATATCTGAAACAATAATAATGTTTGTTACGTAGAATATTGTGTCTGGAACAATTGCTTTATTATATAACATTCTCGTAATACAATTCGATTCGATTATCGTACATATGTCTTATTACAATTACAACTTTAATGTTAATTTTGATATAATTCAATTGAATAATTAATTTGTTCGTATTTGAGAATTTATTATTGTAACTTAATCAATACAAATTTTACATAATTTGACTTGTCACCATTTCTGTTATAATGTATTAAGTTTGTTAAAGTAGCTTATATGCTTAAAAGTTATACACTGAGAGAGTACATTTACATCTTTATTTTTGTAACAATATCTAATTGACTTTATTTTTTGTTTTATCTAAGCGTACTTATTGATTATATTAATTAATGCAATAGTAATATGCTCGTCGCTATAAATAAATGAATACCCAGTAAAGCTGTTTGAAAAAGATTATATTAATTAATTGAGTTGCCGTAGAAAATGAAACAATTTATTTTATTTTTTTTAATTTTGGATTGTAAAAGAATGCTTTCTATTCGAAGAAGCGGTTTTTTGCTAAATGTGTGTACACGTGAGCACGTGAAAATAATGTAAAAATAATCAAATACTGTTATCCGATTTGTTTTTGATTTCAAGTTATAGCGTAATTAACAATGTTTATATAATATGCCATGTTAATAATAATGCTTATGTTGTATCACACATTCGTTTTACAGATGAATCAATAATAATACTAACAACTGACATCTATGGTCAGACAAATTTTTTTATGCAACAGCCAATAGTATTGTCAGCTTAAGTTTTCGGTAAACGTGTGGTATGGTATTGAAGATAGTAATTTAATTGTCTCTTTTATTTTTGAGAAACGTCTTACAGGAGACAAATTCTTTTTTTTTTTACAAAATGAATTACACGGAATACTAGAGGATATACCTTAAAACATCAGAATGTAAATGTACTACCAACACGATGGAGCTCTTGCACATTTTGTTTGTCATGTCAAGCAACAGTTAAGGTGGTCTTATTAGTTTGCTTTCAAGATTTGCAGACCTCACAGCACTAGATTATTGTTTATGGGGCTGGTACAAAGATGAAGTTTACAAAGTAAAGGTGTACACTTAGGATGTACTAATTCACTACATTAGAAATGTTAAAGCCGATCTTAAACGAAGACATGGCTTAAAGAAAATGTTTAGAGGTAACTGGTGGTATTTTTAAACATTTATTATAAAATAGCTATGATTACCAAAACGTTAATATATGACTTTTTTTAATTACATATTAACTTAAAAACAAATTAATATTGGATAACAACGTTTGAGTTTTTTTACATTATTTTTACGTACACAATACATTCTTTAACTTTGATCCATTTCTCCTGACTCACTCCAGCCAGATTATCCATTTGTAATATAGCTGTTACGGTTCAAAAACACAAATCATCGTGAAATTAGTGCCCTTTTTGTCAACATAGGAAATTGATTCATTCTTCATACGATTTGTGTGTTGTAGAATTTAAAGTTTTGGCCTTAAATTGTACCAATTATTTTTTTGTTTACATCTAACTGACTTAACATTGAATTGCACGGCTATAGTGGAACAACCAAAAGTTGCATTGGAAAGGAGTAGGATTGTCTTTAGTGATAAATGATTACGATGGTTAAACAGAATGGCCAGATAACTTGCCGAAAAGATGAAAAATGTGCAGTTTTTTATAGCACTACACACTTATGGTGTGATGGTGTGGAGAGCAATCTCTCATCGAACTAAATTTTATCAAGTAGTTATTTCAAAAACTTTTAATGCGCTTTGTTAAACCAGTCTTAATGGCATACCTTTAAAAGCTGGTAAACCGCGAGGGCTACTAATGAGTTTTGGATAATGTTATTGTAGATTTGCTTCTAAGGCCGAATTTAAACAAGTAGGACATAGCAGGACGCAGGTTTAACATTTACAGCCACTTTCAAACATTATAGATGATCTCTTGAGACGATGATTTTTGAACAGTTTTAAGTGGTAGGGGACAAATAAGATAAGCTCCCTTTTCCAGTAAAACATTTTCCAATAAGAAGTTTCATTTTGAATAGGCAGCTGTCAATTTTGGAGCTATTATTTTTTGACATTTTACAAGTAAAAACTTTGCTATTATTAAAAATGGAACGATACACACTTCAATAACGCATTGAAATTATTAAAATTCACTACAAAAATGGTGAAAAATTTTCAGTCACAGTTTGCAAAACTAAAGCGCTTTTTGGTCGTCGTAAAGCACCTTCTCGGCCGGCAATAGTAAACCTGGTGGAAAATTTTGAGCTGTAGGGACAAGTTTGTGATGTGAAGAATCAAAACCGTGTGCATCGCTCAAGAACACATGAGAATATTGCTGATATAGCCCGTAGTGTTGAGGACAACCCAGGTTTCGATTTCTTGTCGATCTTTTAAAGTTCAGTTAACTCAAGAACTCAAGACGGTTGATCACCATAAACGTCGTATCTTTGCTGAATTTCATTAAAAAAAATCATCTTTAGTAATGAGGCCCATTTTCACCTTGGAGGCTACGTTAATAAGCAGAATTGTCGCATTTAGGGCTCAGAAAATCTAGGAACTTTTTCGAAAATGAGGCTGGTGTAATTGTTACGGTGAATGAATGGCGCTACCGAGCTATGATAAATGATTTTTTATGGCTGGAATTGCAAGATATTGATGTGGACGACGTTTATTTTTAGCAAGACGGCTCTACGTGCCACACAAACAACGAAACAATTGCAATTTTGCAAGAAAAGTTTCCTGACCGTGTTATTTCTCGAAGAGGTGATCACAATTAGCAACCGAGTTCTTGTGATTTAACACCTTTAATCTTTTTTTGGGGCCACGTGAAAGATAACTTCTATGCCAATGCTCCACAATCGATTCAAGACCTTAAAGATGGAATTTGTGAAGTTACCGAGGACATACAGCCGCAAATGTGCGAATTGGTCATGGAAAATTTTATGAAAAGAATGTGGTACTGCAACCGTAACCGTGCCGGCCATTTGACTGATATCGTTTTTTTTTTTAATATGAAAATGAAACTTCTCATTGAAAAACCCTATACTGTAATAATGCGCTCAATATGCGCTGCTAGTTTGGACTACTTATTGTTATGTATTCCTATTACTACTCAGAAGTAGAACAATTAAACAAGGTGAAGTTTAAAAGCAGCTGCCGCCACTACACCTAGCTGTGAGGATAGTGCCAGCTAGCGTACTGACTGCTAAATTAACACATTGTAAATTTTGGGGTTTAAAGACCAGAAATATCAAGTGTAGTAAAGAAGAGACACATCAGATTTGAAAGAAGGTTGTTGTATACAGAATTGTTATTATTATTTGATGTAATAATTTTGTTGCGAGATGAGTGAACAAATAATAAAAAAAGAAGTAGTCAAATACAGATGGGACTAAGGACTAAAATGAATTAAAATAAATAAAGGCAGAAGCCGAAGAATGTTGATTATGCTATTTCCTAAGCGAAGATAGCTGGTGCGCTATAAACATAGTTGAGCTGGGACAACATACTAATAACTTTATGTCCGACAGCCAAGTGACATTGCAGAAATAACGGTTGCCAGTAACATAATCCCAACTAGTAATAAACAGATCTTCTAGTATTGGCATAATGATCTGTTTACCAAAGAACCAATAAAGCAAACGAGTTGGCCAAAAACGAAACTAAAAAGGCGTTTATTGGACCTGAATATATTTTTGGGATTTTATTATGAGACAACTAATTACAAAACGGTTAGATTATGAAGGTTATTCTTAACAAAGCCACAAGTTACTCAAACCGTGGTAACAGAACAAAACAACGAAGGCATACAGGAGTAGTAACTGTACACTGTGACTTGACGAAACACACCTATAGTATTGGATTACTTATTTTGTGTATGTTTAGAGAAAGAAGATACTCTATACGATTTGCTATATTTGAATGCAAAGTTTTTCTTTGGCTAACAAAGACTTCGAGTTTTTCTATAATTTTGCAAAATGCGATTACACAGAGTGATAAAAAGCGGCGTCTTCTATAGTATTTTTTGAGCTTTGGATAGAGATAATAGTTACTAGAGGCAAAATCTGGTCTGGATGTTGTAATTCTCTTAAGCCGCATTTATTGACAAATTCTTGAACAAATTGTGCTTTATGCACTTTGCAACTATTTTGTTCTGTTTCTGGAGATATTTTAGTATCATTGTGTTTTTTTGTGTATGCCGTTTTTAAGTTCTTAATTGTATTTTTGTAGAGTTTCCCGTCAATTAAAAGTTTTTTTTCAATGATTCTATGCTTTCATGGGTCATTTATCAATGGATTCTTTGCCCCACTGCTTGCACCAAAAAGTAGGAGCTACTTTTTCTTTACTATGGATATTTTTTGGGCTACAGCTTTTTTTTTAATTTTTAACGATATTTAGGAATTACCTAATATTCCAAAACAACTTAAAAATAAATGCCGTTGAATTTCAAAGAGTGAAACTGCCCTCGCTGAAACTATCACATTGAAGACAAGATTTTAAAAATCCTAGTTTTTTAGATACTTTTAAAGCTATGTCAACAACGTGGTGGTTTTAGAGGAGATTATGTGAGATTGTAACACCTAGAAGACAAATTGAAGAAGATTTAGATATGGATTCGTTATTCAGTTTAATATTTGGAACTGATAATACTTCAGATTTGGATTTTGAAACAGTAAGAAGTTGAGTTTTTTTTACAGTTAAAATTGACCATGATGAGCTTCGTTTAGATATTGTTTTGAGGTCTTTGTTTATAAATGCTACAGATTCTAACCTAGAAATTTTAAGACGCTCTGCTATATTTGTTGATATAGTCTTTGGAAGTATGAAGGGTGCTATCATTTGCATAACTATGAATAGGACTTTAGTTATTTAAAGAAGTTTATTAATGTAAATCAAATCAATTTTGTTATCAAGACCTATACAATGGAGCTTCTTGACAAGATTAGGATGCCATACCCTATAAAAACGCTATGGAAATGTCTAGAGCTACTGCAAGATTTACTCCTTCTTTGTCTAAAGTAGAATTTGTGACTAACATGATTCAGAAGGTTTTTTGTCGAACGTTTTGATCGAAATTCATACTGAGTTTCTGAAATGAAGTTATTTTGTTCTAAGAACTTGACAATGTGAAAATTAATACATTTTTTAAATGTTTTTGACAGATTGCAATTGGTTAATTTGAAGAATCAGAATTGTCTTCTTTTTTAGGAACTGGTTGAACGTTTGCACTTTTTTTGTTAAAAAAATTTGGGCAATTCCATTTCAAACGGACCAGAGCTAGGGGGCGTGCGTTGAGAAACTTGCTTATGTATTTTTTTTAGTTTCTATAACTTATTAGTAGTCCTTTGATCGGTATATGAGGGTAAAAAACCCATAAAAAAAAATTCTACGATTTTTTTAAGTATTTTTGACGTTTTTTGACTTAATCGCATTTTTTGTTTAAAAACCGCAATTTTAACTCAAAAAAATAAATTTACTTATGAAATCAATCAAAAATTTTCCGTATAATCCAAATCTGGCGCCATTTTAAGTTACCCTGTCTATAAGCCGCAAAAGCCATAAAACCATGTTTTTGTTCTCAGTGGGCTGGGCAAAAAGGAGCATATTTCATGTAAATTAATTAGAAAATATAAATTTGTTCTGTGTATATGGGTTTTAAGCGTCTAAAACTCCAAAAAACTGCAAAAATAAGCCTATTTTTCAACATAAACTTTTACAAATGCACATTTAACAGTTTTCAGAGAAACTATACACCAAATATTATTAAAAAATTTAGTTTTGCAAACAATTCTACATAAAATTTTTTTTTTTTTTTTTTAATTTTTTTTAAAGATTATTTGGATTATATTTTTTTAAGTTGATTTCAGAAGTTTAAGACATTTTTTGTCGCTTGAACCAATTTTTGGCCATTTTACTCTTTGTTTGATACTTTTTGCGCCTGTGGCACAAATTTAGACTCGATCTATCGGCACAAAAATTTAAAAATATTATTATTTTTGGCATTCAAACATAAATCTGCCTGTCGCTTGTTAAAATTTGTTAAAAAAAGTTTTAAACTACACCCTAGTGTGTTTATAATATTTTTTGTAAATAAAAAAAATAATTAATTTTTAACGCATTTTTTGCATAAAAGTTTTGTCAACATTTTTTTTAGATGGACTTTTCTATAGACAATGAGTACAACACAGACCATTTTCTATGTAAAATTGTTCCCAGAATTCAAATTTTTAATAATATTTGGTGTATTGTTCCTCTGAGCGCGGCTAAACGTGCATTTGTAAGAGTTTATGTTGAAGAATAGGCCTACTTTGCAGATTTTTTGAGTTTTAGACGCTTAAAACCCAAATACACAGAACAAATTTATATTTTTCAATTAATTTACATCAAAATACGTCAACTATGGCGGTTAAAAAAAATTTTAAAAATGCTTTTTTTTGCACAGCCCACTAAGAACAAAAACATGGTTTTATGGCTTTTGCGGCTTATAGACAGGGTATAAACTTGAAATGGCGCCTGATTTGGATTCTAAAATTTCTGATTGATTTCATTAGTACATTTATTTTTTTGAGTTAAAATTGCGGTTTTTAAACAAAAAATGTGATTAAATTAAAAAACGTCAAAAAAACTTAAAAAAATCGTAGAATTTTTTTTTATAGGTTTCATACTCTCATATATCGATCAAAAGACTATTAATAAGTTATAGAAACTAAAAAAAAAAACATAAGCAAGTTTCTCAACGCACCCCCCCTTAGCTCTGGTCCGTTTGAAATGGAATTGCCCATTTATGACTTTTTTTTTATTGAAGTTCCAAATCACCATTTTTGCCTCTGTAATAAAATCTTAACCGATTGGAACCAAACTAAAAGATATAATTTTTTTTTGTATAATAACACTTTCTTGTTTTGTCTAACATCATAAAACTGATGTTGCATAGAATTGATCAAGAAACAGTATTTTATTTACAAATCATTTCGTAAATTACAAATTATGAAATTTTAAATAAGACATATTCATTTTAAAAAATAATTTATTTAAAATTTAAAATAAAATTATAAATGTTTTATAGGCAAAATTTTTATTAAGGTTTAGTTAAGAAAATATATGTCTTAAGAAACTTGTTTTTGATTATTAACTATTAGTTTTTTTATAAATTGTAAATTGTGTCTATATTGTTCTACATATCTTACTTATATTGTTTTTATTTTCAGGTAAATATATTTCTACTGACTTTTTAATTACTGAATTTTGGTGAGTGATTAATTTATAATATCAATATATATTATTATTATTAATTCTGAATTATTTGGTTGTAAAAATGTAATTATATTTGTGGTCAGTTACCAACAGTAATGTAATAATTGAAAATAAGGATAATCTGTGCGTCAATGTTAATTGAAATTAATTATAACTTTATTGATTTAATGAATATTATTAGCGGAACATTGTAATTGCATTGTACAATCAGAATTTTACAATAGAGCAACAGAGAAACAGAAATACACGCAATTTACACTTAACTAGAGTATCATTTCATGCACAGTGCATGATTTATGTATGTAATATTGTGCAATGCTGGGTGTTTTATAAAAATCAATATTGTATTTTGTTGCTTAAGTAATAAGTTGGGCAATCATTTATTTCTAAACCGATTTTTGTTACTCATATTTTTTTATATGCACCAATTGCTAAAATTTCATTAATTTTAGATCTCATTTCTTTACTACACATTTTATTGTTTAATGTTTCTATTTATTTGTTTTTAATATTTTAGATTGTTTTTGAAATTCTTTTTTTATATTCAAGAACCTTGTTACTGTATTTAAATATTTTGTAGACTTTAGTGTAGAGCATTTTAATGTTTTTTTTTGCATTTTGTTTTGTTGGTTAGAAAATCTTGGCAAGGGCAGTTTTTTTGGCAACAAAATATGTGGAATACTTAAGGCATAGTGTAGTCGTTAATGGTTACTTTACACTTATCTTTTTTTTTTGTGGTTTTGGGAAAGTTTTATTAGCCTGTTTGTGGGTTTCTCACTCACCAAAGTTCTATTATAGTACTTGGCGTTTAGTGCTCAATTCTGGATTCAGCCAAAGTCTTGCATCAGAAAAGGTACGCTTGGATCTGCATTTTGCACACCTTGAGTTGCCAGTTTTTTGTTTACTTTTTTTTAGGATTTTGATCTTAGTTATTGCTTAGTATTACCTGTTTTACATATCTCCAGTTTTTTTTTACTTTCCAGCATTTTGTCTATAACGTTTTTTACATTAATTTTTACTTTTAGCTCTGTTTCTATCGTAATTCTTTCTTTATGCTATTTTACACATTTAAAGGTCACATGCTTGGCGGTATTTTCTTCTTCACAATGTTGGCAAGTATTATTTTTTTAGTTTCAGAATTTTTTGAATACTAAAAAACTAAAACATTCTTTAGTTCTTGTGTGATTTTACCATAGAATTGACGTAATTTCAGTGAAATGAGACAATATACTACTTTGCGTCTTTATTTAACGATTTATAAAAGAATTTACGTGATGAGAGTTCTCATGCCCAGTGTTTTATCTAGACCAGAATTTAAGGGTTTAGATAAAGAAAGCTTCTTACTCCTCAAAAAGTTTTTTTTTTGGTTAGGACGTCTTATAAAATGCGTTATTTGTTAATTTTGATTACTTTAATATCATGGTAGGGCCGTATCTAAACTAAAAATTAGAGAGGGGGGATACAAAAATATAGCTTCTCACACATCAAAAAGTTTTTTTGGGTTAGAACTCAAAAAAATACGTAAATTATGTTTTAAAAAGTTTTTTTTTTATTATAAAATAAATTGGCGGCCGCACCAAACTTCCTTTGAGATACGGTTTTTATTTATGGAAGTTTAAGTAAACCAAATATCATAAGTCAACTGCTGCTGTTTTGATCAGCGTAGCGTACTGATTAGTGATCTGGTACGTATATAATGCGCTGAATTTGAAGTACAAACTTATTTATTTTTAATTGAAAATACCATAATCACATGGAAATTGCAATACTAAGAAGAAATAAACTGTGGGAGAAACCTTTGTCTATTAAAAAGTATCGGATACGTCCAGTAATCCGGGAGCAGACAGCTACGTTTGTAGCCGACCTTTTTGCTACCGAAAATAAACAATAAAATGCCATTTTACTGATACTGATTTGCAAAACGCAACCAAAGTAGCATTATTAGTATTAAAGTAGTGGCTTGTTTCGACTTTCCTTGATGCACCCATGAATTATTTGTCAATTTTGGCATTTAAACTAAGTTTTTTCGAATATTGTTCTTTTTTAGTGTACCGTCTTCTTCATTGGAGGTTAGCCACGATATTGGAGGAGTTTTCTTTTTCTGCTCATTCTTTTGAGGATTTTGTTGTTTGTTAGGGGTACCTTCAGCATCCTACGGAATGTCCTGATTTCCAACCGATTCATTGTTGCAGTCTTTAGTGTCCAGTTTTCAACTCCATATAATAGTATGAAGTATACGTAGCATTTGTTGATCATTTGGCCGTTTATTTTTATTCCTTCATCTCGCCGGTTAGTGTGCGATTGAAAATTAGTTCCGAGTATATGTTAAAGAGTAGTGGTGACATTCCACAGCCCTCAATTGGAATTTTACTTGTTGTTGATTGTTGTACCTGCACGGAGGCGGTTTATTTCATGTATAGATTCTGAATAATAAGTACGTTGTTTTTGTCAATACCTTTTTGTTGGAGGAGTTGTATTAATTCTGTGGGTCTTGGTCTTACACGGTTGAAGGCATTCTCATAGCCAATAAAGCACATATAGACGTCTTTACGTTGGCCCATACACTTTTGGAGAAGTACATTCAGACAGCATAGGGTCTCATTTGTTCTTAGCCCTCTCTTAAAACCAAACTTTAATCGACCAATATCGCTCTCACATGTATTGTGTATTCTCTTTAGTATGATTTTTAGAAATAGTTTGAGAAAATGGCTTATGAGTCTTATTATTCTGAAATACTCACATTTGGTTGCATTTGTTTTTTTTTTGGGATTGTTATGAACGTTGATTCTATCCAATCCTAGGGACATATCCGGTTCTATATATTTTGTTGAAGAATTCTGTGAGAATATTGTTATTTCTTGTTTTTAATCGATTATTTTATAAGTTTTTGTTTGTAGTGTTTAAAGTTGTGATTATGCTTAGAGTAAAAGTACGTGTAAATGTATAATTCTATAAAAGCAGAAATGTTGGCTTACGTGAAAGTTGTTTTTTATATAGATATATTGCAAATGGTTCTAACCGAAGCTAATCTAATGAGAAATTATCAGGCTCAGATTACAGAAGGACATGACTATTGCAGGAGAGGAACCTGAGGTATTAAACAAACAAATAAAGCTCAGGACCGTCGTTTTTGCATTATTGCGGTAAGAGATTGTTTTTTAAGTACTTAGTCATTTGCTGAACAGTCAATTGATAAAGAAAGTTGCTTTATATGTCTTTGAACAATTTACCACCAAAGGATTTGTCAAAGACTTAGCAAACAGCAAAATTTAGTCTTTAATCAAGAAAATTGGATCGCCAAAAAATATATTGATGATAAGGTGCTGAAACCTTACGTGCAGTCTTTTTTTCAGCAAGTTAATACTTATTTGCATATTACTAGGGTTTTCCAAAAATTCTTTTTAGAGAAGCTTATTAAACTTATGTGGGAAATATTAGAGAAAAGAGTAACAAACTTGGAAAATCTTCTAAAGACAAGTTGCTTGGGACACAATAGCACAAATAGACTTAGATCATTTATTAGAATCAAGCCACAATGGTTAGTGAAAAAAACTGAATAAATCCGAGAAAGCTACTTTTGCATAATATACAGGTCGAAAAGGTAGAAAAATTTACATAACTTGGAAGCCTGATGAATGAGCAATGGAACAATTTAATAGAGGTAAAGAGGCAGTCTGAACATTAAACTTAAGCATAGACTGGTTAAGTGCTGCATGTTCCTGGTATTTCTGTACGGAATAGAGGCTTGGACATTGAGGTTACAAAAAAAAACTAAATGCCATTGAAATGTGGACGTACAGAAGAATTTTTAAAATTTTGTGGATTGCTTATGTTACTAACGATGTAGTGCTAATAATGATGGGTGTGGAGACGGAGGTCAAGACGGTAAAAAAAAGAAAGTTTGAAGGCAAAAGGAGCCTTGGCCAAACACGGATTTTGTGGCTTAAGAACCTGAGAACGTAGTTAAATACAATAACTACAGATTTGTTTTTCAATGCTGCAAAAAAAGGTTAAAGTTGCATTGTGAATATTCGGTGATGGAAAGAAGAAAAATATATCAGCCAAGTTTTTATTGCTTTTTATATATATATACGTTAAGTTTGAGCTCTTAAATAATAAGATTCGATTTAGGGTACAACGTTAATAAATTTTTGAACATTTTTTTTTAATATTGGGATCTGCAGTTGGTTGCTTTTTGTATCATTTTTTATTGTCAATGCTATTTAAATAGGTTTGTTGTGGCATTAAAAAAAAATGTTCTCAAAGGAAGAAGACCGAAGTTGCGCAATATTGTGGTGGAAGACTGGAATGCGGAGGCAAGACAAGGTTGGCAAGACACAGACATGAAAGAGGCAAAAGACTGATGAATTCTACAAAAAAAAGTGATTGATAGTTGCAAATAAGTGATTTACAGAGAGGAGACTGTATATTTGGAAGGCACCTGGAGACGGATACATAAAACAAATAGAATATTATAATGATTTAAGAAAGGAATGGAAAAGGAGCATGTGGGTTACCGAGGGCAGATATACACAATGACCAAATACTTGTGATGGAGTTAGATATAAGGTTAAAGTACCAATAATAAGAAAATAGGACTTAGAAAAGCTAAATGGAATAAACAAAGAAGATTTTGGAATAACAATGAACATGAGATAGGCAAACTTAATGTAGCAGACATAAAAGGAACGTATTCAAAGTAGGAATTAAAAAATTGGCAGAAGAAATTATTAGGTGCAAGAAAACTAGTATAGAAAAGAAGCGATGAGTAACACAAGAGATGATAACCAAAATGAAAGAAATTTAAAACACAAAACACAGAGGAAGAAAAAAAAGAAATGTAGAAGTCTAAATACAGAATTAAGAAAAAAAGCGTAGAAAGATTTAAAAAAATGGATAAGATGGGTTGTCATAATCTGGTGTATAACAGAATTAATTAAATAAACTAGGACGGAAAATCTAAAAGTATCAGCAAAGAAATAGAGGACAAGCAAGGGAAGATGAAAAAAAAAGTTTTGAATAGATAGAAAGAATACATCTTTATGAAGTGATGTCAGGTATGAAAGATATGAAGGTTGACAAGGTTTTGGGGGTGGATAGAATACCGGTAGATCTGTTAAAATATTTGCAGAAAAAAGGAATAAAAAAAACGTAAGGCTAAATAACTCTGTTAATTTTTAATCGATTTGAATGATTTGAAAACTACTTTAAATGGTAATAACTCTTGTTACTGGCTCCCCGCCCCCGAGGTGGTAGGGGTGGGAGTCGGTTGTGTTAGAGGAGGCGGCGTGACCCTCCTCGTGGTGAATTGTGATTTGTGTTTGTGTGTGAAGCCCCAGGCTTTGGTTTTCCGCCTTGATGAGTGGCGTTGGGGTCCCCGTCGATGGGGGTGGTGGTGTTACCACGTTTAGCTGGGGGCTGCAGGTGGTTGGCAGTCCTGGGAGCACCTGGTGGTGTGGTGCGATGTGTGTTGCGACGTGGAGCGTGCCTTTGTGGATCAAGGTCACGCTGGGCACCTGGTGGTTGTGTCCAGGTGCCGTGGGGTGGTGTGCATTCCAGTTAGGAACGAACCCGCAGCCGGAATGCACGCCCCAGGTCGTCGCAACTTTGTTACCCCCAGGGTTTGGGGTTATTTGTCCCACGGTGTGTGGTGCAATGCCGTGGGTGCAGTTGGTGGGTGAGTCACCTCTAGTGTGTGTTGGGGGTTTGGGAGTATCGGGGATATGGCAGGGGTCGGCGTAAGGGAGGTGATGAAGGGGTACCCCGTGAAGGAGACGGTCTGCCATCTTTCGGGTGTGTTGCGACTCTCGGCGATAGGTGCGAGGCCGGGAGTTGCGTGCAGGTCGAGGTGCTGAAGCATCCCCGAGACGGTCGTCGGTGTAGAAGTTATCATTGGTCGTGGTTCCAGTTCGTAATCCAAGGGCATAGCGGCCGTCGGCGTTTTTTTTTTTTTTTTTTTTTTTTTTGGGGCTAGGCGGTAAAATCTTCTAAAGACTGGCAAAGTGTCGGATTTATTTCCTCTCAGCTTGAAATGCCTACCGACTAAAAACCGCCCAATAATGAATGCCTACGGAAGTTCGAGACCTTACGGCTCATGTACCTTCCTTTTGGAGATTAGTAGTGTGGAGATGGTTAAGTTACGCCCTATAGGCTTGTGTGGTATTGGTTTGGGATTGTTAGTGGGTTAGTAGTTAGGGTGCGGCTACTTGGTTCACCGGTCGTTTATAGAAAAAGTTCTCCCTATCTGGCTCGGCAAGTCGGGCCAGATCAGGGTTGGAATGATTTGCGAGATTTTCGAAGTACTTTGTGGCCAAAGCTTCGATGTGTTGACGTATCGGGGGTAGTCCTAGGTCCGCCCGAATTTTTCTGTTTCGAACGAACCACGGAGCCTTGTGGAACGACCTCAGAGTTTTGTTTTGAAAAATTTCTAACTTATTGAGATGACAGTTAGCTGCTGTTCCCCATACTGGAGACGCATAAGTTAGAATGGGTTTAATGATAGACGTGTAGAGCCGGGTTCGATTCCGGGTCGACAGACCGCTATTCCGACGTGTCATCGAAGTAAGAGCGTTTTTAGCCATTTTGGCTTTATCAAGAACAGACTGCACGTGGAGATTGTACGTGAGTCCCTTGTCAAGATTAACCCCCAGATACTTGGCAGAATTGGACCACTGTATAGGGACGCCGTTAAGAAAGACGCTTTCGTCGGGTTCGATTCGCCGCTTTGTGAAGAGTACAGCTTTGCTTTTCTCTGGGTTAATAGTGACTTGCCACTTGTCCAACCATTCTTCAAGGTGACCATCTCGAGCGACCTGGAAGAGTATAGAAGAGCCGTATCATCGGCGAATTGTGCCATTTTGACCCCGCGTCTACATCCCGAAGGCATGTCGGCCACGTATAGGTTAAACAGCAGCGGAGAAAGAATGGAGCCTTGAGGAACTTCTGCCGTTATCTCCAGAGGGGTAGATATGTGATTACTCAGCTTAACTTTCAAAGTTCTGCTGTCTAGAAATGATGCAATTAACCTTACAAGTCGAGGAGGATAGTTAGCTCTATGCAATTTAAAGATAAGTCCCTCGTGCCAGACCTTGTCGAAGGCTTTGTCGACGTCGAAAAAGACCACCCCTGTGACCTTTTTGACTCTAAAACCCTCAACTATAAGGTCCGTCACGCGGTTTAGTTTATGAACTGACGAGTGCCCCCATCTGAACCCGTGCTGGTGACGGGGGAGAATGTTGATCGATTCAGTGTGATCCTGGAGTTTGTCCAAGATCACCCTCTCAATAACCTTGCATATTGTGCTGAGAAGACTGATGGGCCGATAGTTTTGAGGAAACGTACGGTCTTTTCCTGGCTTTGGAATATTAATTTCCAAGGAGCTTTTCCAATCTAAAGGAAAATGCCTAGTTCGAAGAATCGCATTAGCAATGTTGGTGCTCACCAACCATTATTGCTTTATGCGAGAACGCTTTAAGAGGCTTGTTAGAAATGTTGTCAGGGCCGGGGGCCGTGCGAGATTTAAAACGTTTGATGATTTCTCTGATGCGATAAGGTCGCACGCTTTCCAGCGGCTCGTCGTCGTCAGAGTCATCCAACAAGTCCTCAACCACTTGTTTGACCCTTTCGACGTGCTCCGTGTCCGCCGTATCCGACGGGGAGCATTGGTGTTCCAGGCTGTCGTCGATTGCCTCGGCCTTTCCCACGATATTGAATTGAAGCCCAGAGAATGGCTGGAATGGGGGTTCGTCTGTTCCGTAACGCTTTGGAGATCTTCCACATCAGATTATCATCGTCTGTGGTCGATTCCAGGCTGGTTTTCCAACACAAATTTTTGTGCAACCTTATAGCCCTCCTAACTTCGCCTTGAAGCAAGTTTAGGGTTTCTCGATCTCGCGGGTCGCGGTGCCTCTGCCATTGGCGTTTGGCGGCATTTCTTGTGCGGATTAGTGCCTTAATTTCGCGTGATAGTCCGAGTGGATTATCTACCTGGACCTGATGGGTCTTAGAAGCCCTTTCCGTGGCTTGGTGGATTTGGTGAGTAAAATTTTCGACGGCTCTTTCGATGTCGTCAGCTGTTCGTACTGGAGCAAGTCTGCCAATGCTCTCTTCCAGTGATCGAGAGAAGAGAGTCCAATCCGTATGTGTTACGAATTTTCCTCCCTCCCCGTGAGACCCCCTTCTGTAGAGCTCCAGTATTACTGGGCAGTGATCGGAGCTAAGACCTTCGGCGACGGATATTGTGTACTGGTAGTTGACGTTCTTTAGTATTGCTACGTCTAGAACGTCCCTGTTCCTGTTCGATAAAGAACGCTTCCACTTCGCCTAATTTATCTGCAATGCTGTTAGCATTCCAGAAGCAAATGCGGCATAATACAACGGGTGTATTATCCATTATTGATTCAACTGTTCGAGGATGTTTGCCATGAGCCTCATTCATTTCTTTCAAAATGGCGGCAATTTTCTTGTTAGAGACCACTGGTTGCTTTTTGGGGGCAACTGTGTTAGCAAACGTAGTGTTTGCTGATGGTGCTGCAGGTCTGCGGGGACCTAAAGGCAGAGAGGAAGCCTGAGGGGCTGTCGGAGCTTGGGCCGGGGCGGGTTGGGCCGCCGGTCTAAGTTTTTTGCCGTTCGAGGCCAACATACGAATATATACTTTGCATCCCCTGTCGTTCGCGGGATGAGGCCCGTTGCATAGGGCGCATTTGGCGGAGTGCCTCTGGCGCAGGACCCCGACTGGTGAAACAGCGATTTGCTGTGTGGCCGTGCCTCTGGCTCTTTTGGCATTGGGGGATGCCGCCACTGCGCTTTTTGCGCTCGACCGCAACCTTGAAGCCGCAAAGCACATTGAGATCCATGATCTCTGAGCTCTTCTGTCCTTTTGGAAGTTGAACAGATATCATGTGGAATCGGATGAATTGATTCCCCATGCGGTGGACATTTGAAGGGCAGAACTCCCTGGAGCGGTGTTCGCCCTTGGACCTGGACCTCTTCTGCCGGTCCAGCTCTAGCTGCTGGGACGCGGCGTTGTTGGACGTCTGGGTAGTCGCCCATTGCGACGGTGGAGGAGCTAGAAGAAATTATTTTCTGTTTTTCCAAACTTGTGTTTGAAAAAACAGAAAATTAAATATTAGTTAAGTATTAATAATTATCAATACCAATTGGCATTAATTACTATTAACACAAGATTGCAATAATAATTGCTGTTAAGTTGAGTGTGGATCGTCGTGGCTGGCGTCTCGGATCTAGGTGCTTCTCTGTCGGCTGCCGCTCGGTCGTCGGCGAGTAATCGTTCCGGGCGTTGGTTGTAGTCGGTGACTGCATCGAAGGTTCCATGATGACGGTTGAGAAGTTCCAGTCTGATGGTGGCTCGATGGTTGTCTCTTCAAGACTGATGTTTGAGCATCGCTGCTCAGGCTTTATATCTACCGGCTGGTAGTGGTGTGCCGTGATTGGCCCGTGTGGCTCCGCCCACTAGGCGGCATCACTCTAAACTTAGTTTTTTTTTTAACTTTTTGTTACTTTTGTAGAAAAGGGTGTGATTTCTGAGTCTATACTATAGATATACTGGATACCTGACTTGCGTTTATAAAGTGACGCAAAGTATTGTACGGCGGCCATTTTGTGAGTGATTTGATAATACTAAATATGTATTAAAAACATCTTACATTTTATCATTTTAGTTTTTTAAATTGTAAACTAACTATTAAAATGTTCCGGACAACAATTGGTTAATTGAATCTAAAGTTAGGACCAATAATGCGTTTGTGATAAAAACATTAATATTTTCTAAACGAGTCTACCAACTTGAGCCAAATTTTAAATCAATATTACTACACGTATTGCTGACGTTTTACTATCGTAGTTATACTTTGTATATACAAGGGTTTTTCCGGTACAGTAATTAAAAAAAAAGATCTTAAAAATTCTTTTTAAAAATAAATCCCGCATAACTTTTTTACGAAGAACAATACAAAATCAGTAACAGTCGTAAAGCATCACCAAATATAACCATTTACATAGAGCATTTAGATTTTCATTTGTAAACTTTATCTTTATTCATCTGCAATGGAAATGATTTTTAATATGTTAAATAAACTGAATTAATTTTTTTAGCGTAATTACTAATTAAAATAAGTTTTAACATTGTATTCATTACATGCATTATGTATATGATGATAACTTTGAAGTTTTGTAAAAGTTTCAACAAAATTTGTTTGTAAATAAATCAGTGGCGTGCAAAAGATCAAAATAAAATTTAAATTTCAGAATAACAATTTTTGTTCTTTTGCACGTTACTGTTTTATTTGCAAAACAATTATTTTGAAATTTTTACAGAATTTCAACGTTATTACCATATACGTAATGCATATAATGTATACAATGTTAAAACTTATTTTAGTTGATAATTACACTGGAGGAATTAATTCAGTATGCTGCGTATGTAAGACATCACTTCCATTGCAGATGCACGCGCAGAAAGTCTATAAATAAAAATCTAATTACACTATGTAAATGGCTTTTATTTTGTGCTAATTTGCAATTGTTGCCGGTTTTTGTACTACTGCTAATAAAAAAGTTGTGCAGGTTTAATTTATTTAAGAATTTTTAAGAGTTTTTTTTTTCAAGTTACTATACTGCATAAACCACTGTATATACAAAGTTTGACTATGATAATAATTTGGCTTAAGTTGGTAAGTCAATTTAAAAGATATTAATTGTTTATTAAAAACACATTTTTTGTCTTAACTTCGGATCCATTTAACCAATTTATGTCCGGATCATTTAAATAGTTTCATGTTACTGTTAGTGACATATAATGTATGTTTTAAATGTATAGAACCCTAAAATAATAAAATTTAAATTGTTTTTAATATTTACTTTGTATTTCTAAGTCACACATAAAATGGCCGCCGTAATATAATTTGCTTCACTATAGAAATGCATCAACCAGGTATCTAGTTATATATATCCATGGTCTATACCAGTTTTTATAGATTTACCAACATTCTACTAACTCATCAAAGCTATCTCCATTTTAACATAAATCTTAAATAAACTTTTTAAGATGTTTCTGATGCGTCTTTACTTTCATAGACTTGAATAAAAGCTATGAAACATGGGCTTTTTTAGGTTTTTCTTGTTATTTTTAAGCCATCCGACGGGTTTCTAAGCTTATCTAATATGACGTTAGTGGATTAAATGAAATACGATAATTTGAGAAAGAAGTCATCTTATATTGAATTAAATTTATATAATTATGTTTATATGAACATTTGTTAAATCGACGTATTCAATTTGGATATACAACGTTTGCAACAATTCCTATGTAAATTACTGAGTTTTCTTTTGTAACTTTAAAACTATACCGTTTTAGACGCTGATAATAATATTAAATTTAATATTATTAATTAAAGAATTAACTTTTGAAATGTTTTATATAAACTTCTAGGTTTTAAAACCACAAAAAAAATTATAACCATAGTAAGTAAAATAGTGAAGTAGTTTTAATTTGATTCTGTTTTATCTTACGAAAAATTTATATTTAGGCATCTGCTTTCTTACATATGCTTCCATCTTTAATCACATATAATATGTTTTATATAATTTAGTATTAATAACCTTGATCATTAAGTTAATTATGATAATTCACTTCACCCTAAAAAAAGCTTTATCTACTATTGTCAGCAGCCGTCAATTATACTTACTGAATCTCGAATGCATTAAAAACACATTTAGCCGCTCATAATTTTGAATTTAAAAAAAAAAAAACGTGGAGGGTAGATAAATTTCCGCTCTGACTCGCACAATTAACTCTAGTTTCCAATAACGGCAGCGAACCAACGTCTCAAGTGTGTGCATTATTTTTTTTTTCTTAATGAGAGCTTTTCACAACTCACAATTTATGTGACGTGCCGTGCAATTCAATTATCAATCCACCCCTCACCCTTCTTATTTCACGACCGTAATGTCGGTTTTGCACTATATTTATGTCGGATAATTTTAAAGTTTGAAGAAGTTATAACTCCCAGAAGTGCACCGCTGGGAAATAATTTTTGCAAGGGGAGAAATATATCTATTAAAATATTTTAATTAATCCTAATATTAGAGAAAAAATAATTGTTAAAAATGCAATTGGAACGTGTGAAAGCTTTTTTCTTCTTTAAATTACAAACATGGTATGTTAATATACACAAGGGTGTTCACTATGTCAATTTTACCTATTTAATTTAATATCTCGTGTTCACAAAAAAATATTAAGGACAATAAAAGATATTTAAGCTGTCCCACATGACCGTAGGTTGTTCAGGTAAAATAAAAACATGCAAAGCTGTATTATATTATTTATACTTCATTAGGTAACATTTTTTAGAGCCCCCAAAGGGTTTATATAAAATAAGATTATGCATTTTTTTTGCAAACAGAAAAGGTCAGTAGATATCTTTCATCGCCACATAAAATATTTAAAAGTGACTACTGAGGGTAATAATTTCGGAAAGTGTGAACGTAATCTGTGATGTAAACTTTCAGGTACAAACACACTTGTTTTTGTATCCGATTAAGGGAGAAAAACAAATAAGGAACCTTGAGGGCTTTCTTCATTTTGATTTTTCCCACGTTATTGTATTCTTATTGCAATAGTGACCGTAACCGTAGAAAATCATGTTATTCAATAAATTTTAATCAAAAGTTAAGTTCATACTACTAAAGAGTAAAATTATAATAATATTAAATTCTGTTACTTCAATCAATTTCAACGTTTATAGAAGTGTGGCTAGCAATATATTTTTGATGAGGAGTTCTTTGGGGATATTTGGTTGTAGTATTATTTATTTCGTGTCCCAATGCATCGTGTTTCCGGCTATTTCGTAAGAGTATGCAATATACATTTTTAATAGTGTTGGGTTGTGGAATACCCTACAGCAATTTATCCACGTTTATTATTTTATTCGTTGAAGATTTCTAGCAACACTTAAACTTACGTGTCCCACATGAAAAACATTTTGCCGATGAAGTGTTTTAATTCAATATTATAAATTTTAAATTGATTTATTTAGTTGTTAATTATTATTGGTTTTATTGGTTTTATTGAATCTAATGAATGATTTATATATTTTTATAGATTACACTGGTCAACACACATTTTAGTGCCTGGAAAGTTTGACCTATTTAGGTAAACTTGGTGCGCTGCTGATCTGAATGTTAATATGATCATTATTTTATTATTGCTGTATATGCTGGAATATTATTAATTTCTAACTTTACTTGTCATGTATTATTAAGTTTATTTAAACTTAAAAAGTCATACAATGCTTAGTTATTATTTCATATATTTTTTTTCTTTATATATTTTTTTTATCATGGTATCTGTCTTTCATAATTTGGTATGTATTGGTCGAACCTTTTCTGTTTTTTGTCAATTTTTATTATTGCCTATCTAATCAAAAAGTATTATCTGGGGTTATATAAAATACTTGGTATTTTTATGGTTAGTCATATAGTAAAAAAAAAAGTTTTATTGGGGGTGCACTGAGAAATTTTCTTTAGTATTTTTTTTTAGTTTCCATAACTTATTAGTCTTTTAATTAGTTTATGAGGGTATGAAACCCTTAAAAAAATTCTACGATTTTTTTTAGTTTTTTAGCTTAATCCTATTTTTTGTTTAAAAACCGCAAATTTAACAAAAAACAAAAAAAAATTCTAATGAAATCAATCAGAAATTTTATGTAGAATCCAAACATGGCGCCATTTTAAGTCTATACCTCGTCTATAAGCCGCAAAAACCATAAAACTATGTTTTTGTTTTCAGTGGGCTGGGTAAAAAGGAGCATTTTTTTATTTTTTTTTAACCGTTAAAGTTTTGTGTATTTGGGTTTTAGAGGTTTAAAACTCGATAAAACTGCAAAAATAGGCCTATTTTTTAACATAAACTCTTACAAATACACATTTAGCAGTTTTCAGAGGAACTATACACCAAATATGATTAAAAAATTGATTTTTGCAAACAATTTTACATGGAAAATAGACAGTAGAATTTTTTATAAGGGTTTTATACCTTCATATACCGATCAAAGGACTACTAATAAGTTACAGAAACTAAAAAAAAAATCATAAGCAAGTTTCTCAATGCACCCCCCTCCTGCTCTGGTTCGTTTGAAATGGAATTACCCATATAATATCATTTCTTTTCTAACGATATCAAAATAAATATACATTATGTGTAGATAAATAATGTTGTTTGACAATGCTTTTTACAAAAAAGCTTTATTGAGTTATAGTTGCCATATGTAAAAGAAATTTTATCACGGAAGAAATTGTACGAACATTTTTAGTTGCACGGAAATAGAAATTAAATTATCTACTAAATAACTCGTAGTTGGCTTCCCGTGCTAGTATTCAGATTACGTGTTAACTCGTAGTTGGCAGTCAACGTGTTAACTGAACTATTAGATGTAAAAATAAAACACAAAAAGTTATTATATTAAGATATATTCTCTTATGATGCTAGATTAATCCTAGTTAAGTACATAATATCCCTGCGGAAGTAGTCAAAGCCCTGGTTGATCGGTGCCCCGAGGTGTGGCTAGCCACGCTTAACAAGTGCCTAGATAACGGAGAGTTTCCAGAGCTCTGGAAAAAGGCGGGGCTTGTTCTCTTAGACAAGGGGAAGGGAGGGGTAGGTGCAAGGGCGTTTTGACCTATATGTCTCCTGGACGTGGCGGGGAAGCTGCTCGAGCACATGATAGCGGGAAGGCTGCTGGAAGCTCACCAAGGGTATCAAGCCCTCAGCGAGCTCTAGTACGGGTTTAGGAAAAGACGGTTAACCCTGAACGCGCTTGCTAAGGTAAAAGCAGCAGTAAGAGCTACAAAACACTTTAGTTCTTCAAACAGAAAGGCATGTGTTCTGGTTGCTCTAGACGTAAAAAACGCGTTCAATACGGCCAACTGGGGAAGGATTTTGGAAGCTTTGGAAGGCAGGGGTGTTCCCAAATACCTGTTAAATATTATTAGCAGCTATTTGTAAATAACAGGGTCTTGTTAGTGGGAGAGGGTGGGGAAAGGGAGGAGGTAATTTTAAAGGGGCGGGGGGGGGGGGGTGCCTCAGGGATCAGTTCTAGGCCCCACGTTGTGGAACGTCCTCTACGACGACGTGGTAGGTCTGGAACTGCCTCAGGGAGTTGAAAGGGTAGCCTACGCCGACGACTTGGCGGTGATAATTACGAGACGCTCTATAGGGGAACTGGAAGAAACGGGAAACCGCGCTCTAGCCCTCATAGAGCGTAAAATCTACTGGAATTAGCCCCAGAATAAACGGAACTTGTGATGCTCTCTTGTTCAAGAAGAGTGCCACAAGTGGAGATGACCGTTTCGGGAATTAACGTCAACTCGCAAAGTCGGCTAAGGTACTTGGGTGTGACGCTAGGTACTAACATAGCGTGGGGAATGCATGTGAGAAAGGTGTGTGAGAGAGCGGAGAAAGCGGCTTGGTCCTTAGCAGGGCTAATGCCAAACCTGGGGGAGCGAGATCTTCCTCCAGGCGCCTGTTGTGCTCGGTAGTCTCCTCCATAGTGCTCTATGGGGCCGAAATATGGGGGGATGCCGTGTGCAACATCAAATGGCATAGGGAATTAGTTCTGCGGACTCAAAGGAGGTGTTGCCAGAGGGTCTGCAGCGCATATAGGATATATCGACGGCGGGCCTTCGGTTGTGGCAGGCACGAAGCCGTTAGATCTTGTGGTGCAAGTGAAGACGGCGGTCTGGAAGGGTCGCTTTAATAAGTGTGAAGCGGAAGAATGGATGTGGGGGGAATGGCAAAAGAGTTGGGATGAATGCGTGTCGAGTAGGGGTGGTCCAGACGGCTCATCGCAGACGTGAGGCGTTGGGTGGGTCGGGGCCATGGTGAGATAAACTACTACCTCATGCAGGTACTAACGGACATGGTTGTTTCCGGGCGTACCTGCATTGGATGAAATTGATTGAAAGTGATGAATGTCTGTACTGTGGACAAAGGGATACGGTTGAGCACACCGTGTTCCATTGCGAGAGATGGATGGAGACGCGTGAAAGAGCAAGAGTGAAACTGATGGGAGGGAGCTTGAATCCGGATAACATGGTGGTAGTAATGCTGTCTTCGGTGTCCAATTGGTACATCGTGGCCATTATGATAGGGTCCATGCAACGTATAAAAGAAGAGGAAGAGAGGGAGTTAGCTCCATGGTGTGGGGTGAATGAAGCGGGCAGGGGGGAAGGACCGTAGCTACTCGTTAATGTTTTTGTAAATGTAAATTCAGTTCTTATGTATGTTTTGTAAACTGTTTTGTCAATATTATGTATATTTGCGCGCTCAAAATTGGGTAAACAACCAGAACCACACAAAAAAAAAGTGGTGTTCACTTATGTAAATGTGTGTTTAAAAAAAAAAAGAAGAAAAGTGTGTTTGGCGTGCGGAAACCTCCACCTCGGCGTAATACTTAAATGCAATTCCGAAGTGGAGAAAGATTGTTATTCCCCCAAGAAGAGGGGGAGGTGTTTTTAGTCAGTAAGAATCTGACACTACCACTCGGGGTGTCTGATGAAAGTTTTTCCACCTCCTCAGAAAAAAAAGGTAATGTTACTTTAGGTAGAGTGCTCTAAGTGCCTTGTAGCATTTTGCCAGTATACTGTATGTGGTGTTTGTAAGTTAGTTTTTTGTTCATTTTTACACTTAGATATCTGACGCTATTCGACTTTCCTACAGCGCTATCATGCAATTTTTTTCGGTATAAACACCATTGGTTTTGCCATTTCTCGAAATATTTTAACATCACATCAACGTGTATCTGCACTTGTTCATTTGACACAATTGTAAACGTGAGTGTATATTCCTGTATTGTCAGCGTAAAGTGCTGTTTTAGTCTTGAAATTGGTCGGCATTTTGTTAATGAAGATGTTAAACAGCTTGGGTTTTAGGATGGATCTCTGGGGCACCTCCGCTGTCTTGTGTTGTGAACCAGATAAGTTCTCGTTTATCTTAAACGGGCGTCCATCGAAGTAATAATGAGTTTGTAAATTATAAAAGTTTGCCAAACCATGTCAAACGCTTTTTCAAGTAGCAGCATTGTTGTCATATTATTCTTATTGATCTTATGTGCAATGCGTACTACTTGCTGGGTAGCGTGTTTGACCTTGAAGTTGAAGTGTTGGATAACTATGATCTTGCTTTTACGGTCATACTGGTCTAATCGATCCAGTGTACTTTTGGTGAAGTTTTTTAGTGCAGCGTTGGTTATCGTGTCCGGTCTAGGTGTATTTTGTAAACTTTGTTTTGTTATCAACGATTGGATTTTTCGGGGACTTGTCAGTTGTTTACGGTGTGCCGTCAGGGGTATATCTAGATTATCTAAATATTGCCGGATTGCCTTTTTAGTTGGATTTATGTTTGTTGTTGTTTCGTGTTGTCGGTGTACCTGTCTATAATGTTTTTATTTGAAGCAGCCGAAAAAATGTTGAGTGTAACCATGCTAAAATATTTTGCTTTTAGCAGTCCTCACTTGCATTGCTCTTTCGTGCTGCTAAAGTCTATTTTTGTTCCTTGAAACACTTTATACTATAGAGGTCCGAGTGCTTCTAAATTGTTGGTTTGGCTCGCATTTTAGAGCCGAAACAGGTGGTTTTAGTAGAAGTAGGCGAAAAATTATATTTTGTTGTTTGCTTTTTGTTGGTTTGATTTATATAGGGAATAGATATTTTTACTCTTAACGTAAAATAATCTTATCTGCTATTGTTGGATTATATTTGTACTTTGCATATATTATGCGGGAAAACTCATTCATTATTTTTTAATTTTTTTTTAATGTATTTTGCTTTAATTAGACTTTGTCTTTGTGGGATTACTTATGTTGTGAGTTTTTCCAGATTTGGTCTATATGCAGAAGAATGGTCTATTGGTTTTATTTTTTATGGATAAGCATCAGTTTTGTTTTTTTTTTATATTTTGCCACAGAGAAGACCTGTGTACAGGTATGTTTGGAGGCTTATTGAGGTAACGTATTTATTTGGAAAGAATGCTGCGCTCTGCATCAATTTGTTGGTCACTCATCCAAGTAGTGGATTCGGCCGTTGCATAACTTTTGTTAACTCAAATGAGTCAATAAGTTACTCGTTAATTAGTCCGGCCTTAGCGTTTATTGAAAATCTGTGCTGGAAAAGATTACGACTGCGCAGATATGAGTATTATGACACCTATTTAAGCCGTCACGTGTAAACAATGTTTTATTAGTAACCAATACAATGGACGAAATGTTTTGGAATTTAGCATTGGCAGGTTGTGCAATTAATTCTTGTGCAGTTTTTGCCAGACAATCCGTTTTGAGACACCTATTTGACGAGTTATTTTTTCAGTACTACTAAAAGGTTTAATATTTTAGCTTTGGTTTCCAAATTTTCTACACTATTACTATAATATAATAAGGCTTAAAACAAATTTGTTAGAGCTTAAACCAGATCAGAAGATATTAAGCAATTGGTGTCATAGAAAAGACGTTATTGGACTTTACCGATATTTTTTTATGGTGGTAACTAATAATAGTTTTGAAAAAATGTTAAACCATGTTAAACATTGAAATAATTTGACTAGGTTATTACATTAGATGAAAGTTAGACAATAATGTCTGTCAAATACTTTTTTGCTTTGTAGCAGTTTTTTTTTACTTTATCAAACCAGTAATTAAACATTCGCACCGCGCATACTTATAATTTTTATCTTTGTAAGTTGTTAAAAAACATAACAATCCAGCAAGTGAGGTTTTAAATGTCTTAAAACTTTGTCGAGATAGTTCAACTATAGCGACTTATAGTTTGAGTATCATTGGGCTATATATTTTCAAATTACAGCAGTTGAGCATAAACGTGATGGAGCCATTTTTTAAAGGATGATTAAAATTTACCAAACTAGCTGTATGTTTACAAAATTATTTGTACTTTGAGCTTTCCATTTTTTTAAATATTTTAATATTAAATATCTTTGTGTTGAAGAGTTATATTGCTTTTGGGTGTTCCTGACCACTATTCAGTTCACATTTGTGCATATTTTTTGCCAATTTTGTGTTAGTAACAGGGTAGGTAAAGTGCTTTCCAGCTCACCCTGGAGCGCTTGTATAATTTTCAATTGGTCGCATCTCCAAGTGGCGGATAGGAGATCCTTTCTACATATAGGTAGTACCAAGGAAATCAAACATGCGAAGTGGACCAAAACGATCCAATGTAGCTTCTAACTTAGAATGAGCGGCTACAAAACCGCAGTGTCTGTCTTACATTAGGCGGCTGCAAAGCGTCTGACCCACAATGGACGGTTGTTTTGAACAAGACTTGCCAACACATAATGCCATAAACTCTTTAAACTTAAAGATGAAGACAAATTTATAATTTAATTAATAAAATAGTGCAAGCTCTGCAAGAAGCCAAATTGATGGAAATGTTAAGAATAGGAGAGAAAGTAGTAAAGGCCATATATAATAAATGACTGCAAAAAGGAAATATACCCATTGAATGAACTATTGACTTATATTGCTGTTCTGGTAAATATATAAGATATTTGCCAAAATATTCAATAAAACACTAATCAATAAACTCGGAAGATTATCAAACCAAAGAAGAAGTTGGTTCTAGGTAGGGTTACAGTACATCAGACCACTTCCTTACAGTAAAGGCCACAGACTACCAGTTACAAGTGTACATAGCTTTTGTAGACTATAGAATGTTGGGCAGTCAAAGAGGCACTCCATAATAGCTATGAAAATCAAACTAGAGAAGTAAACAGAATCAATCTCCTAAACTATTTATAACAGCTATGAAAGTCATATTCAAAAAACTTGATTGGGAGAACAGAAGACAAAAAACAAATTACCTCAGATTTGAAGACTAGTTTGCAATATTTGCTGAAATAAGAGAAGAACTGAATGATCGAAGAATTAGAAACAAGAAGTGGGTCTGAAAATAAAGACCAAGTAAACCAAAGTTGAAACAAATTAAATAGAAGAACTGCAAATTGCAAATATGCTTCTGGAATAACATCATCCAGCAATGGAGACTTTGGCTTGGCAAGAGATCACAAGGAAGACATTGTGATGATGTTATGAGGGTAGTTGGATTTGTCTGGATAAGAGTAGTAAAAGACCGACAAAGATAAGAGAGGCCTACATTCGACTATGGATTGAATGGGGCTAATTGTTAAATAAATTTAGTAATTATATCCAGGGTTTGAAACCGAGATGTTCAGTATGCAAATCGAGTCGTCTTACTAGTAGCCAGTGCTTTCCACAAATATCTGAATCTTCTACGTTAACCATTTATACTTACATTACAAGGGACCTACAGTTTTAAGTGGATTTCGAACCACTGGAGAGAATTTATCACTCTATCAGAGAAGGTTATAGCCGTAAAAAGTGAAAAGCATATCACGGTATATGGGAATCGAACCCACGATCTTCGGAATAGCGGCTGGATGTCTACGTCACTGCGCCACGCTCTCTGTCATCTGAATAACCGTTCTTTATTTAAACAAAAATTGCAATGCTTATGGTAATTTAAAATTATCATATTAAAATTCAAAACATCTCAAACATATTTTGTGTTTTATATATACAATTTATTCACCATATTTTTGATTATTTAACATCTTTTATATGCTACTTTACGATAGGATTGCATATATGAAAGTATTAGCCATCAGTTAAAATAAGTCAAAAATATCGCTTCATACATAAATACGAGGCAAGTACTCGAGTAAGCCGATCGTGTCTTAAATAAAAATTTACAACATGCAATGTTCGGCGTCTAGATATTTCACCTGCCAATGAATATAAAATAACAAACTCCCGCAAAATTCTGATGTACGACCGCCGCGCTGTTATAAATAAATAATTCAAATATTTTCAATAGCATTTGAGAATTGTTAACCTATATCAAATATAAATTGATGTTTTTGATCATTCTATGCATACGTTTCTTATATATGTATACTATGTATAAATCAACAACCTAAAATATATAAAAATATTAAAAATTTCTTGATAAAAATTGAACTGTTGAATTACAGTGAATGATTTTAATACATCTTTTAATAATGCTCTGGAAAGAAGCTTAACTAAAGTTAATGGTTCAATGAAAGCATTAAATCAATGAGAGAAAATATTTTATTGATGAATGAAGCTTATTGCTATTCATATATACTGATACTGATTTAATAAGAAAGTCTTACAGAATTAATTACGAGAAAACCATTAAACAAACCTAAATTAGGGCAAATGCAAATTTTATACGTAATTTGAGAACTCAACCCTTTGCAAAGTGGCAATTGATTAGTTTATTTATGGATACAAAACAAAATATTGATATAAAAGCCTGTTATTTTAATAAACATTTTGTATAATTTATTCACATTTAGTTAGTCAGATTAGTATGCACCATGCACCACTTTTTTAAATAATTCCAATCAAGTTTCTCATTATTAGTTTAAGACACTTTGAAGGTTATGCAAGTTATATTTTTTGTCAACTTTTCGTTAGGGATGTTGGAGAAAACAAATTTAAATTCTGTTAATCAAAATCTTAATGTTGTAAACTCTATATCCCATATTTAAGGGAATCTTATGTAAACAATAAAAATAATTTGCTGACTAATATGAGTGTTTGTGCCATCAAACTAATTGAGAATATAAAAAACTTAAAAAATTTGGGATAGGATTGACAGGAACAAAGCCAATCGTTTTTTTTTTCAGCTTTCCATAAAAAACACAAATATTTATTAAACAATAAATTTATTGCAATTTTTAATAAATGATCAAATTCTATTTTTATACACATAAATGTAATGATTTTTTATATTTTGCTGTGCATCAGGTTTTCTTATATTATAAATTATAATTGTCACTCGGCGAAGTAAACATAAAATGGTTTATGTGTTTGTGTACGTATTTATATATGAATATCGAAGCCAATGTTAATAAGTGAGTTGAATGAATAAAGTTTCGTTTTGCAAATTAATCTAATAAAGCGTTTTTGCTGCACAAACGCGCGGAGTTAATCTATAGCTGAGCCCCATATGATTGTATTATATGACATATGCTAGTATGCTATTGTTGACTACAATGAAAAAACTGATTCTTTATCAAGAACCGATTTCATTTGCAATAAGGCATGTTAGGCTTCATTTAACTTTTTACAAACATTTTCAATTTGTGAATGCTACGACAGATAGGAATCAAGCGTTATTTTTAGAAGCTTTAAACTTTTCAAAAATTTAAGTTCAATGTCATTATATCTAATTATAAAATCCGAAGTTAACAATTTGCTTCTTGACACTGTACGGCAATTGTTTTATTTGCATTATAAATTAATTTATACATGTAGCACAATTTTTTGAATTTTTTTATTATGAAAGTACGGAGTGAGAAGTCTGGTTAAAATGAAACAAGGAACGTCTTTTAGTCCAACTTTTTTTCAATTATTTAATCATTTTTGAATTATAGGGTTTAACCACCTTTTAAAATAGGCGTTTGTTGTATTGATAATCTCCTAATTAGAGTCGAATTTTGTTCTGCTCATACATTTTTTGTTTAATTTGGAAAGTCTAGAGAATATGGTGGATGTGGAAGTAATTTAAAGCTTAATTTAATAGTTTTGACGTATACATTCGTGCATTGTCTTGATGATAAAGAACTTTGGTTGTTGTTTTAAACGTTGTTGAAGCTTTTTAGTAATTTGCGGTAATATTTGCAGTTGATTGTTTTTTTTTTTTTTTTTAATTAATCAAGGTGTATTTAAAAAAAAAAGTGGTCATGACTTTGTTGGGCGATAAAGTCTCATAAAATCTACTATTTTGACTACTTTTTGGTCTCCGGTGTATAGTGATGAATCCATGTTTTGTCCTTACTTATGAAACTACACAAAACCTTTTTTTAATTTTGCTTGAGTATTGCCAAATCTATCTTTGAAGTTGTCACACGTCTGTGTTTTTGGTTGATTGTAAGCATACTCGACTCTCATTGCGCGGATGGATAACTTTTTATATTCAAATGTTTTATATAATATATTGCGCACACGTTTATCTGAGAGACTACCTCGCGCGCTTTTATTCTAAAGTCTAGCGCTACCATGGATTTTGTCAGTTATTTTTGGTACGTATTCTTGTACGACCACAAGAAATCAGTAAACTACTTGTGAATCCCTATACGACGGTTTCTGTTGATTTTTAACTAAAAAGTCTTTTTGCTTTTGTAGCATTAAATGTATTGTTTGCAAACACAGCTTTTTGAAATGCAGAAGGGCAGGTCGTTTCCAAATAAAATAAGAAGAAGTAAACCTAATATATAGTTTGCCACAAAGATCATACTTGGATGAAATAAGTTTTGAATCTTTTCTACATATTACAAAATCTGTGTAAACCGTGCTTGCAATACTTTAAAAAAAAAAACATTATAATTACTAATTTATTTTTAAACCCTGCCGTAGAGCAAAAACCGGGTAGATCAAGTAGTTATAATGTAATAATGTACATATAATGTTCTTTACCGGTTTAAAGTCTGCACAAAAGAAGAGGTGCCTCATTTAAAAAAAAAACATTATGGTTTTACAGGACCAAACGACAAGTCTTGGAATTGGACGGATATCTCAGCAAACGAAAAAACAGAAACAAAAAACCTAACTCAGAATAGGATACAAGAACGTAAGATCTCTCAATAGCAAAGATCAAGAAATCTTAATGGAACTGCAAGAACATAAAATAGACACATGTGCACTTTTAGATACGACGAAGGGGACAACGAAATACCCAAGTTATGTCCTAATAATTTCAGGTAAAAACAAAAAAAAACGAGCAGCATCTGGCAATGCAATACTAATAATCAACAAACTGGGTCAGCTAATTACACAAATTATGTATCAGAACACATTCTTTGAACATAAGGTGCTGCATAAGATAACTTTTTTGAATGCAAGAGGGCATTCAATTATTGATTACATTATTACTAAAAAAAAAAACATATAAACAGGGTAAGTATTAGACACCAGACCTCTAACATCCGCAAACTGATCGTAAGTAAGTTTGTACTTGGGCGACCGAAATACAGAACAAACTCATAATAAAAGCCAGATAAAATTGAAACTACAAAAATGTTAAACGAACAAAGGCTGTCTTAAAAGTTAAGGCACAACCCTAAAATGACTCATCTCAATGGGCATGGGAAAAATTATAGATGAACATAAACCAAGCTTTCACAGAAGCATTGGGAAAGAAAACCATAAACAAAGCATTAACAAATTTTTGAAGATCCAAGCTCTGGTTTATAGAGGAAGTCAAAGTCTAAGCACAGAAGAAGAACGAAGCCCATTTGTTACACAAAACAACAAAGTCACGAGAAGACTATGAGAGATGTTGGAAGAAATAGAACTAATAACTAAACCCGCACTATTAAACGAGAACATTGGTATAAATTTAGCAAAGAAATTGAAAATGATATGTATGGTACACAGAAAAGAATCTAGAAGCTCCTTAGGGAACAAAGAAAAAAAAATTACGAAACATCATAAATAAACAACTTATGGACTAGTTTACCCCTTTTTTACAGAACTATTTATACGAAGTTAAAAAACTACAGAACTATAATAGGCAAAAATTATCTCGCACTAGAAAAAGTAACAACTGAAGCTGTTAAAGCGATACTAGATAGATCTAAACCGGCAAAGCGCCCGGTCGTAACGACATATAGGAAAGGAAGGAAGGAAAGATAATCCAAAAAACTACATATCCAGCTGGTTACATTAATGAAAGCATTTAGAAAACGTTTAGCGGACATTATTTTTGAAAAGACTACTATACGAAAAGAACAACAAGATTTTTGAAAAAATTGGTAAACTACAGACGCCATCGATGTGGTACGATAAATCTTAGAGAAAGCGCTGATATATAACAAACCCGCCTATTTCTGCTTTGTGGACTTGAAGAAGGCGTTCGATAGAGTCCGACTTTCAAATGTAATAAGAACACTCATTAGTAAAAGCATACACCTTATCATAATATAGATAATTAAATAACTAAACACAAACAACACAACCAAGCTGAGAGCAATGAATGGGAAGGAAACCAAGATTCAAATCAGAACTGGAATACGGCAAGGAAATTGATTAAGTTTGTTACTGTTTAACTTTTTTATGGATAAGCTAATAGAAGTTTTTGACTCAATATAACACAGCTACAGACTGGGGCACACACTAGTTAATCAGGGTGCTAAACAAATTGCAGATTCAGAAGTTGGTTTATAATGGCTACTTAACACTTTTAGAAAGGAATGCGAAACAATCAACAATGAACATTGCCATTGTCGATCAAATCTTGGAATTTTAATATCTAGGGATTTAGACAAAAGCAATCGGAGAGCTAAAAGCCAGCCTTACGAATCAAGTTAACAAAGTTCCAGAACATAAGGATCAATGCAAAATTTTATTTGGAAGAACAAAAACATAACAACAGAAACCAAATCAAGAATTACAAAGCATGCATGAGACCCTATTCTTACTTACTCAGTAGACGCAAGGCCCAATACTGTAGAGACAAAACGACGACTAAGGAGCATAGAAATGAGAATCATCACTTATGGATCGATAAATGTACGTGGAAATACGGGGTAATTGCAACACTTCGTATTTGTAAGATGGGTTTGCAGCAGTAGAAGACTGTAGAATGAGCATATATTAAGTAAGAAAGATGAGAGAATTACCAAGACCGTGCGAGACGGCATGACAAACACAACCACTCGGTAGACCAATGAAGAGGTGGAAAACAGCTGGGCGTCAATACTGTAGGATGAGGACTTTGGCAAATAGTATAACCAACACAAGCTATTATGCTTTTAAAAAGAAGAATTTATTTTTATTGATGTTATTCTATACAAACTACAGTATTGATAGAGTTAAATAGAAAAATTATTCATGCAATTTTATGAAATTATGTTATAAATAGATTTCTATAACATCTTATGAAATCTAATAAAATTTATAATTTTGAAATTATGTGTGTCTTGTTAATTTTTGGTTGATTGTATGAAATTGTGTAATATTTTTATAAAATGAAATTTTATGAAAATTTTTGGAACATATATTATTTAGTGGTTATTCTTTTGGAAAAATTATTTCTGAAGTTAAGCTGGTTACTTATTTACAAATTGTACTTTTTTAAATATGAATTAATACGATTATTAATAAGTTTTTGAAAAGTTATAATTTTTGTTGTTCTATTGGAATATATGTAAGTTTTATCGATATATGAAAATCAATTTGTTATTATTTAAAAGTTTAAAAACATTAACATGGTTTAAACCAAAATATTTTTTATGACGACAAATAAATCTAATGAGTGAGAGTAATTACGTTAAAAATATTAAATTTTTTGAGTAAAGTTTTGGTTTTGTTTTCTGGACAAAAAATTAAAAGAGTTTAGGTTTTGGTCAAAACAAAAAGTGATGAATTTTAGGTTTTGGTTTTGACTAAAAGACTAAACATAGATTTGATTGGTTTTGATATCTTCCCTTTGGGTATAGGCTTCTCTCATTCTCTTTCTGGTCTATATTATTTTGTGCGATCTGGTACCAATTTAACTTTTTTGTACGTTTGATGACGTCATTGTTAAGGTCTTCCAGAGCTTCTTATTTCTCCCCTTGGTTGCCATCTGCTCACTTAGGTGCTCCACTTTGTTGAATTCCTGCTCAGCTCCACTTAAGGTTGCTTAAATTTTAATTATTTTTTTGTTTTCCGCAATTGTTGTCAGATACGCTGTAGTTTGGTAAGGCTTTCTTGAAGTCTGTTAATGCTATCTGCAGTATGGCTTTATCTCTTAGTATTTTTATGGTGTGTATCTGTTTGATCATGTTCAAGTTTGTTCTATAACGTGCTTGTTCTTTTGGGTGGTATATTTTAAATTTTATTTTCAGGCGGTTTGTAATGATTTTCATGAAGAGTTTGTTTGATTTGCGTTAGGAGGTTTATAGTTCTCTTGGGTCTTCTATTTTGTGTATTAAATTGACTGCTGCAGTTTTTCACACCTCTCTTAATTTTTAAAACTAACTTTTGTCTCTCTAAGAACTATTTGAAATTACTATTTTTTGTTTTTTTTTAATAAATAGCGATCATTCCAAAATTTTGAAACAAGATTTTTTGATAACCATTTTATTAATAATTTTTATTACTACAACATTTGTCCTAAACATTTTTTTTTCTAAAAAAAACATCAATGCAAATATCAGCGACAATGCCAAATCTATCCGAATTCTAGCAAAGGAGCCATTTTTAAATGCAAACAAACTCGACATAAGCTGGTCTTAATTTTGAGCTGAGTTTGGCCAAGTTATGTCTTAAGTGACTCGGAGAAACCGAGCATCAATGTTTTTCCGTTTGCTACAAATTTAAATATTTTAAAGTTATATCATTTGTGAGCGTATTTTGCATAATTAGTGCGTACAAATGTATTATTATTAAAACTTTGAATTTTTGGACATGCTTTTGGTATTTGGAAAAGCATGGCGTAATGCACAGAAAGCTAATGAAAAATTTACCAGAATTGTCAACAACTAATGGTAAATTTAAGAATAAAATGGTAAACGTTTGTTAGAGACTGGTTGTTTTAACGCAACATTTGTTGGGATCGTCAACAGATTACGTTGAACTTTAGTATTTAAAAATGTTAATAATGTAACATTTTGGCTGTTCTAAAGAAGCATGGTCTTTGCCCGTATTTTTTACAAAATGTGCAGAATTTGGGACCTGACGACTTACAGCAGAGACTGTTGTTCTGTCGTTGGCTTCTACCAAGTTACAATTTTTAAAGATATTTTGAAAAATTTATTTTGTTTACGGATGAAGCTTATTTCAGAAGAGAATCCTTACGCACAATTTATGCGTTAACATTAACAACTTTTTGTTGTAAATGTATTGGCCGGAATTGTAGTGGAGCTTGATAACAGAGTTTTACTTTCTCTCAAACAGCTTAAATGATGGGGCACCGGCTCACACGATAGGAGATGTAACTGCATTACTAAATGGAGAATACGCAAATAAATAAATTGAAAGAAGGGGCCTTGTTGAGTATTCAACCCGACATCTAACTCTACTAGACATTATTTTCTGGGGTTGATGAAGACCAATTTATACGTGACACCTGTGAGTTAGAACTAGAATCGTGGCTATAGCAGAAGATATAAAAAAGAAGCAGGCAGTTCTTAGAAAGGTCTCCACTAACGTTAAATAACACTACATGGCATACCATTTTCAAAATCTATTAGAAATATAGTACTCTTTCTGGTTAGATTGAAAAAAAAAATGGACAAACATTGTACTAAAAAATGTTGTTTTGAATATTTTTATTATAAATAGATATATATATATATTCAATAACCTCTTAATACCGTTAGGTGTCGAGGTGTCGGACACACCGAGCCACAGAGAAGACATGTATGGATGCTTATATGAGGTAACGGACCCAAATTGGGAAGAACGCTACGCTCGGCATCACTTTGGGTTCACCCATCCAAGTTGTGACCAGAGCGGCCGTTGCTTAACTTTCGTTAGCGCTGGTATTTGTACATGCCCTCTCTGCCGTACTGCCGACGTAAAATAGATATAAAAACAATTTAAAAAAATTATAAGAAAAAATTTTTTTGGAAATTTTGTATAAAAATTATTCAATCAATAAATATTTTGCATTTGCGGTTTTTTACTTACCAGCTGGCAAAGAGGATTTGCAGAGTAAATGTTTTTAGGAGGTTTACAAAATTAAAAATGTATCTTGGAAAATTTGTGTGTTATTCACATATAGACTAAGTATCTTGTGGGTGTGATGGAGTACATTGACATTGAAGTTCACTGAGGGGGTCTTAGAGGTATGTAAAAAAAGTACATTAGGCCTGAGATCAAATACTTAGCAGCGGCAGCATGCTAGGTACGTTCCTACTAGGCTGAAAAAAATTGTTAGTTATAAACCGGTCTTTGAGGGTTTGAAGTTGTGTGTTAACACCGTATTTGGCATAAAGACACGTACGTACGTAATAGCCATTGAGAGCATGTTGTGCACTGGCATTAGAGGTATTTGAATTGCCCAACAACTACAAAATATTGTCAAGCATACAGTCAGTGTATGCTTTGAGGTTGTATGGAGAACAAAATACAATATTGAACACTTATATATATATATATATATATATAAGTGATAATATCACAGTTATGGAACATCATGTCTTTGTGCTGTAATAGGGATTCTGGCATGACGATCTTTTAGTTTTATGTCAGAGAAAAGTTACTAATTGTGCTGTAATTAATAGTTATGTTCAGGTTTAGTTTGTAGAAAAGCACGAGGAAACAATGGCAAGCCGTAAAAGTATCGCGCATATAAGACGAGACGTACTAAGTTAAAGCAAGCGGTAATGGCCGTTAAATTGAAAATATCTTTTAATTAAATAACAAACGACGTAAACGTATGGTAAGGTGGTTAAGCGTTTGTAGCGTCAATTACTTAAAAAGAATTTAACATAGCGGCATAACAGTTTACTGATTTTTACTCACGTTGTAGTTGTAGTAGTTTTTTAATTTACTCCAAGACCTCTAAAATCACCCATGTTAACGTTACTCTACACTTTTCTCTATGTATAATTAAGATGGTGCATATAACTTTTGGAATCTGCCAAAAACTTTTGATTGCCGAAAGGTGGGAAACTAACTAATATGTTTTTTTATACGAGTTTTTTCTATATATAAAATTATAGTCTAGTTTTTACAAAGGTCAAAAAAGTTGACTAGAAATTAACCTAAACATTATTTTGAAGCATAAAGTATTAAAAATGAACACATAATTTTAAAGATTGACCAGTAGTAGTTTGTCAAAGTCAAAAAAGTTAAAAGGTTTAGCATAGGCTATACAATGCTTTAACTTTATTTAAAAAAAAAACATAAATTTGGGAAGTATAAAAAAATTCTAGTGGTTAATGATTTCTAATGGCCAGCTGAGAGTAGGATAGAGCTTTGTGTTGAGAAAAGTTGCTTGCTGGAAAACAGTTTTTTTTGCTTTTATTTTTCATCGGAAAATGTAAAGCCCTATAACGGAAAAAAATAATTTTCCAGAATCAATAAAATTATAATATTTTACGGGGGTGGCAAAACAATGTTTTAAGTCCTACTGGCAAGAAATTCAATTTTACCATTTATTAAAAAATGTTATAATTGTTTAAAAACCGAGTGACTTTTGCTTTAGCATGAATGAAACTGGAGCAGCGCAGTTTGTAGTAGCAACAAATTCCGGTGCATATTGCATCCTGATAAATCATAGTTTCTAACAGGAGATTTCTTTTTGCTTTTAAATCAATAGTTATCATGTCATGTATAGTTAAAATTATTAATAAGTACTGTTCATCTGGATTTCACATTCCGCAAGCAGTAATCAACCTTTGACAAAAAAACAATTTTAGGTTTTTTATAAACTAATTGGAACTAATCCACATCTTTTAATCAAAAAAATTTTATAAAATTATAGCAATATTATTAATAATTGTTCCATATTTCCATAGTTCGATAAAACTGTAAAAAAAATCTGTTAAAATCATCGACTTGAATAGTTTTTAAGATACAACAAACTTTTTGATAGAAATCAAATGTATCGTTATAAAACACTAAAACAAATTTATTATTATTGTTGTTGTTGTATCAGGGATGTAATTTACGAATATTATACATTGTACTAAAATTTTGTTTGATCCTACTTAGTCGATATTAATAGTTCCTTTGTTTGTAGCTGGTACAACGATTTAATGAGAACCCTCTTTGTGAGACTTTTGAGTATATGATTTCGACGTTTAAACGATTGGGGACAGTTTAATCAGATTACATCGGTGTCCTTTAATTATAATAAAAAAATAGTCCAGGACAAAGAACATCAGCAAGGGGTTCTCATTACAAATCTCATATTATCGCCCATTGTAACCTTTTACGTTTTTGTGTTTATTGCAAATATGCCATGTGTGTTACTCACAGTGGGCACGGGAGTGAGTGTGTGTGTGCAGTGCGTGTCTCTTTGTGCCTCACATACTAATAAGCTTTCAGATTGCATTGACAAAACTTAGATCAATAGAAACGCATTTGGAAGTGCACATAGGGAGAGACGGTTGCTATAAGAGTCCCCCCTTAGCAACGGCGACTTTAGCAGTGGGTGGTCGGGGTTTGTTTGGCCCGGGAGTTAGGGTAGGACATGGATCGTCCTACGCGTCTAAAGCTATATCGATCGATATAAAGCGCAAAAAATAACTGCGAAACTAAAATGGTTGCTTGCGTTTATATATTTTAGGGGGAATCGTTTCACATCCCGCAAACTACAAAGGAGGTTTCCATTATTAACAAGGTTACAATATTATATATTACCCCTATTCGCAGAACAAAGAAAACCGCCGCTATATAAAAATATTATTGTATATAGATACCTGTAAGATTTCGTACTTTGTAACAAGAATCATCAGTAGTAAATACAAACTTTACGACTTTTCAAGAGTGAACGTTTATCTCAAAGAAAAATCTAGTAAATGTTTTAGTTTAAAATTACTACTATTAACAAAAAATCTGTATCAGTTTTAATGTCGCTACAAAAAAGATATTTTTTAACAAATTTTTAATTTGATTAAAATATTAATCAGCATCAGAAATGTATTCTTGGTGACAGGCTTAAGGCAACTTGTTGAAAATGTTTATATTATAAATTTTCTTTTCAATCTTCAGCATCATCATTATGCGAAATACCTACTTGAACACAATTTAGTTTACAAAAGTAGTTCATTAATGAAAGAACATATTTAATTTAATGCGAATAAAAGATTTTGCTTTTATAGCTTTTCGCCTGTGATGAACAGTAAATAAATTTATTTAAAAGTTACGTAACGAGAAGTTTGTTACCAATTACAATGAATAATTAGTTCTTATGTCGTCATTACTAAACTTATAAACAAGTATTTACAATCATACACTTGATATGTGTAATGAAATGCTGACAAATTTGCCAGACGTTTATTATCAGATGCCCTTACAAGTATATTTAAACGTAGACAAAGTCACCCTTTGTGTTCATCAATAATTGCCTACATAAATTTTTAATTCCACTACTTATTCTATAAATATCTGACTGAGGCGCACTTTAGATTTATATTTTTATTTCAGTATTAATACAGTATCACTTAACATTTTATTGTGTTTTGAAGGATACTACGGATAAAAAGCTCGATTGATTGATTATTTAGCATTTAACTAGTTACGTGAACCTTAAATTTCATTTCTTTGTCTTTTTAAGTTCCACAACAAAGGGATTCAGCACGTAATCGATCCGTCTGATTCTTTATTCCCTGTAGTTTTTTTTAATCGACTTCTAGCCTTCTTATAAAACATTCGACGTTTTAAAGCTGTCTGGAGTTTAAAATCTTTTTTTAATTTTGTATTTAGTAAAATCAGTTTATAGTATATAGTACTTACCATCTATGTACATGTGATAGTGTATAAATATAAATATCTATAACAATGAGTACGTGATAATTCATATAAGATTTAAATAGACTAAGTTGTTCGACATTATGTTTGGGAGTGAAGCGACACAAAATAAACTAAATCATTTGGGTATCGTTATTAATGTTAATGTTTTTCTGATGTTATTGAAACTAACATCAGAAAAACATTTTATTAAATAATAAATATCTAAAATTTTCTATAAAAAAAAAGATTTTTTAAAGTCTTGGTTCTAGCAAATACGGATTCTTATTTGATGCGGCTACTTTTCTGGTAAATGATATAGAGACGGCCATGTCAAGTCTGAAAGTAATTATGCCACTCTTGGTGATGCTATCTTAGAGTTGGACGGTGGTTGTTTATATTTACGGTAGCATTTAATAACTATTTATAATAATACTTTACAACGAATTAAGTTGTTGTGTAATACGACATGGTGGAACTAAAGTTACCAACCAGTGCAAAGCGAAAAATATGTGAGGTAAACTGGTGTCGACGTGCTACGCGTACTTGAACTGGTGTAATTTGTGGTAGAAGGTTACGAAAGGTTGACAAAATGTTGGGTTACGATCAAGAAAATTGTTGGTTGAAGAGTTCTGGACATTTTTGAGGAGTTTTTTTTTTCTCAACATGCAATATACGTCGGGGTTAGTGATAAATATTGACTTTGAATAGAGTTTCAGTCTATCGGTTATTTTGCAGATTTTTTTCTGCTTTTTGCAGAGATGATCATGTTTAGTTCGTATTGCAGTCTGCAGTCAGGAATCTTTCTTGGCCAACGCTTGGCTAAGCTTATAACTGAACGTGGAAATTTTTTGTAGTCATATTTATTGCACTGGATGCTTATGATGTTATCCGAGTTTCTTTATGTTTTGGTTATTGTTACTATTGCACCGGGACCGATCACTGGCTTGCCTGCAAGCTTGAAGTTCTGCGATCTGCCTTTTCTGGTAACACACTTTTTTTAGGAGTAAAACAATCAATATCTACTAACACGCTATTATTTTTCTATTTAGTTGTATTCATTAAGTTTGTTTAAGATGGCATGGACGTTCTAAAGCAGTGGTCGCTAATTAGTCAACAGTACAACGATTGGAATTTTTGTTGACAGCCAAATTTTTTAAACTTTAATTAGGTATGTTTATTGTTATTAACTGTTAAGTTACTCCTAAGCTAGCCTTTGCTAAAAACGTTCTCAATTTGATTGAGGTACGTTTGCACGTTTGCACTTTTCAACCGTTTTAGCCTGGATTTTGGTTCAATTTGAAAATTAATTTTAATATTGTTGCCATTTTTGACTTTTCATAAACAGAATGTTACATTTTTAACAGTTTATGGTAACTTTGGTATTTTTTGACGATATTTTTATACTTCATGACCTGATTATGCTATTTTTCACGTTCAATTAAAAAAACTTTTTGACAATTTTACACTAGATTTTGAATCTTTCTGACATTTTTTTGTTATTTTATAGCCGGATTTTGCTATTTTTGGGATTTTATAATTTTTTTACATTTTTTAATGGATTTATTAATTTTTGACTTTTTATAAAAAGAATTTTGCACTTTTCAACAGTTTATAACCGAGTTTTGTTATTTTCTAACAATATTTTTTTTATATTTAATGGTTTTACTATTTTTGACATTTTATGATTAGAATTTTACAGTTTATGGCCGGATTTTACTTATTTTGATATTTTATAGCCCGTTTTTGTTATTTTAGAGATTTTGTAAAAAAAAATGGTTGTTTAGTAAAGGCTAATGTCATTTTGCCGTTTTTGAATTTCTAAAACTTGTTGAAGAAAGCTTTCTTCGCATTTATTTATTATATTGTCTTGAAATAGCAAATGTTAATATCAGAATTATTTTTTTGGCGATATTTTAAAATTGACCTTTCAAAACGTTGAGCATAAAAAGATAATTTGTTTTGAGTGAAATAACATTATCTAACATTGAAAAACTTTCTTATCTCTGTAGTTTACAATTAATCTGTTTTGTTAAATAAGACCTAACGTCTACCATGAAGTATTGTTTTTGGATTTACTGATCGTATGTTAGATCTATATAGCGAACACTTTTCTTCCAACTCCAAAGGTGCAATATTGGTTACAGTTTGTAGAAAACGATACAAAGATAGTCTTGACGATACCCGTTGATATTTTATCTTTCTGGTTATGTTTTTTCTATAAGTTGCTTCAGAGCACTACAACAGTAGTATGTATAAACAGAAATAAGAAAACCGGTAGCAAAAAGTTGCATGTAGCTTGCTAGAAAAAGACTGGGCAAATAAAGAGCACCCAGTAAATACTACGCGGCAGATAACCCTAATAGAATAAAAACTAGAGCTATTGAGGTCGGCTAAGAATATATTGTAAAGGAATCTCACGGAGCTTGTAAAAGGTAATTCTGAAGACGATGAAAAGGCATAAAATGTGAAGATAAAGAAAAAATGATTTATGGAGTTTGAAATGATCTGCAAGTTAACCTCAACGTATCTAACAAGTATGATAAAGAGATGGATGAAAAGTAAAGGGCTAGAATTAGCACCGCTGAAAATGGAAGCGGCATGGTTATCGACAAAGAGGACAAATAGAGAACCAGAAAAATACAGGTAGGTGAACAAATAATAACCATAGGGAAGATGATTAAATACCTTGGAGTTACACTGGAAGCAAAAGGATGGAACGAACAGATTAAGGAAGCGGTAAGAGGAACAAAGAAAATGGAAGGAATGCTTAGTAGGCTTATGCCAAACAAGGGAAGACCAGGACAAGAGGCAAGAAGGCTAATAGCAACGGCGGCCAAAAGTAAACTATTGTACGCCGCAGAAACATGGGGAGATGCCTTAAAGACAAAAAAAAAAACAGAAAAGAAATAAGAGGAGCCGCTAGAGCAAGCTCGTTAAGGATATGTAGGGCTTACAGAACGGTGTCGCAAGAAGCGTTAGAAGTAATCGCGGCGACACTACCCGCAGGCTTGATGGTAGAAGAAAGATTAAACATAAAGAAACTGGTAAATGAAGGAAATAGTAAACAAGAAGCAAAGAAACAAGCAAGAGATAATACAATGAAAAAATGGCAGGCACAGTGAAAAGACGGAGAAAAGGGTGAATGGACAAGAGAGTTAATACCAGAAATAAAAGAATGGGTAGAGAATAAACCGGAGACGTGTTACTATACAACACAACTACTCACCGGACATGGAGCCTTTGGAACGTATTTACAAAATATAAATAAAATGGAGAAAGAAGAGAAATGTATATTCTGCCAAGAAGACACGTATGACGACGCAGAACATACGCTAATAGAGTGCAAAGCGTGGGAGAATGATAGGAAAGAGTTAGAAAATGTATTGGAAAACAAAATTGTAAATCTTCAATAATTAATATTTGCCTGAATGATGAAAACAAATGGAGAGCATTAAGAAACTATGCAACGGCAGTAATGAGAAAAAAGATAAAGGAGTTTGAAAACTCAAGATATAGATAAACAAAAATGGAAGTAAACACACACATCAAAAATCACAGAAGACAAAGGAAGGAGGAAAGAGAAGCTAAGTGGAAGCAATAGAACATAGAAAAAAACAATATAGAGAAAAAATACAAAGAAGGTCAAGACAACTATGCCTACCAAGGAATGGAAGAGGAGAAAGTAGACAAGAAAAGAATATACAATGAAACATAAGTACCAACCGAAATTGCAGAAATAAGGAAAGAAAAGAGCTGCTCAAAGAAAGCAAACTGACGGAACTGACCAGAGAATTTCCAAATGGTAGATACGCCATTTTGAGGTTGACTGACAATGTAACCTTTGAAATGGTCAGAGTATACTTGGCAACCAGGGGATAGGAAGAAATAATTCCAAATGGAGACTCAAGAATATCCTTAGAAGTTAAATTGGCAAATCTAGGATTACCAGAGGGGGTACACCTAATGGAGCTCCACAAAATATTCATGAAAGAGAGAGGATACGCCGACAAAGAAGTGAATGAAGACTTAGAGAAACTAAGAAGACATCTAAGGACAAATCAAACAACTAGGCTGAATAACAATAGAATGGCAGAAAAGAGAGATGAACGTCAGTATAGGACATAGGACAGACAATAAATAGGGTATAGAGAGAGATGAGCCGGGGACAGCATGTGTTGCCGCAGCAGTCTGTGTGAATCCCACAAGGCCGAAACCAGCCCATCTCAAACTAATAATAGACTAGAGACAGACATGATAAGGACAAAATGACAACAGAACTAACGTAGAGAAGAAAACCGAAAGGTATTGCCCTGCGTTAGTTACTTTCAAGGGCCACTTGCTGAGGCCTAGACCTCACTACGTCCTTAAAAAAAAAACAAAAACAAAAAATCTAACAATCTAAAGCAGACAATAACTTGCAGCAGGAAAAATTGTATGGAGCTAATTAACTTGATTAAAAAGGTACGTTAGTATAAAAACAGAGATCAAAGAATCTATTAACTTAAACTTTAAACTTAAATATTAAAAGTATGAAACTACAACATCCGCAGAAGTGGTAAAAGGCTCGGAATTATGAAAGAAAATTACTCAATTTAACAAAAAGTAATGAACAGAAAATTTTAAATAAATTAAAAATTAAAAAGCAGATGGATACGACTGGAACTGAAACAACTAATAGAGTGTACGAAATTTAAGTAGCTATAGGAAGAATTTTTTAGCAAAATTACAATAGTGAAGGCATTTCTGGGGAGCGAGAAGGAGAACCTAATCAATGGAAGACAAACTGGTGAGCAAAATAGCGGAAGTGATACAATCATGAAAGTTTATAACATAAGTCTAGAAACAACAAAACGCAGGAAATGAACGGAAAGAACCGGGAAGACATGATCGTAAAAATGAAGATGAAGAAACTCTACTAGTAAGCAGAAATGCTAAGAGTGGGAGTGATAAATAGGAATACGTGATGAAAAAGGACATAACACTCAGTTTAAATAAGCAAAGAAACGTTCAAGTTGCTAATGAAAAGGATGGCAAACCCAGAAAAAGAAAAACAAGGTGAATTTGTTAATAATAATATTTAAAATATGACTGAAATGAACATATGCGGCTATGCTGATGGAGGTTAAATCAAAGATTGAAATTACAAAGCTGAGAGTACCGGTGTTAAGAAGATAACTTAAGCAAAGGAGCCAAGTATAAAAATAAGTATGGTTAGAAAAGAAGACGATGATATTGGGTTCTTAAGAGCATACCGACCGCTACCTTGATTTGTAGTATTTTAACAAAAACGGTAACATTGGCTTCATCTACAAATAATTTGATAATTGGTTTATTTTTTTACAAGTACATTTAGAAATGATTTAACTATGATCTGTTGAAGTCTTTTAGTTTAATAATAGTTACGAAATAGCCGAAAAAAACATCAAATATAGAAATAAATGCGTTTTTCTGTTTTTTTTTTTAATGCATTTTGTTCCTATTTGCAACCATAATTTAAAAAAAAGACTTTGACATATCATAGTTTAATCCTTTCTAAATGTACTGGTAAAAAAATAAATAGAGTATCAAATTATTTGTAGAAGCAGCAATGAAGCCAAAGTTGCTGTTTTTGTTAAAATACTACAAATTAAGGTAGCGGTCGGTATGGTCTTAAAGTAAGTAGATGATAAACTGGTAACACTTGTGGTCAAAGGTAGCAAATACTTGACTTACATAAAAATACAGACAAGGTGGTAGTCATGAAATCCTTTAAATAAAAATGCGGAGCGGATAGACTTAATGAAGAACGATTAGAGTTTTGGAGAAAGCCAATAAACAAAACTTAAAGTACGCGGTAGTTAGACTACCTATAGAACTGATCAACAAATTAATTAAGAAGATGAATTAGATAGAGGTTTAAAGAATATGCTAACTAAAATAATGTGAAGCGTATTTGAACAAGCGTTAGCTAGCAGGGAGCAGCAAGTGTACTGAACGTGGTACCGACGAAACAGCAAGACGCGTCGTTTACGATTGCATTAATTGGGGTGAAAACCACCTTGGAGATGAGCTTGATTGATGTGTAACCTTTACCCAGGAAGACACAAACTGGACCACAAAGATTGTTCAGTGGATGTAAACCAAAGAGAAAAAAATCAACTATCAAGATCCAGCATTCAGGCTTAACCAGACAACCGGAAGTATCTAGCTTGTGCATACTTATTCTGTAGAATCGCTTTCACTAATACGAAAATAAACTGTAAAACTTTTCCTTTCGGGAATTTTCTATACAAATTTGTTTTTGCTGTATACAACGGTACTTATGGCTTAACCGCATTCAGCTACAATTTTTTTTGTGTGTTGTTTTTTCTTAAAATGGCATATTCGACTTGGTTGAAAATGGGTTGTATATTTTTTACGTTTGGTTGATTGACTTTGGCTGCAAAACAACTTCTGTCCGTAAGTTTGGATTCGATGTTAATTTGACGTTTCCAAGCTAAAATTGAAATTTTGTTGTTGTTTTGGATTTGGTGAATTCAAATGCTTACCTAAACCAAACTTTTGGTTTTGCAGAAAATTTTCTTGTAGGTTTTGGCTTAACAACATTTTTGTAGATTGTGACAACATTTTACTCCGTGCTGATAGCAAGTGTACTTGGTTGATTTGGGGTGGTAGAAGTAGATAGTGGAGAAGGCTCTATAGGCCATTGGCTTTTGGTAACAATTTGGACTATTGTTATTGGTTTCACCATCTTGAAGTAGAGTTTGCTGGAACTAACTAGGTGGATGTTTTTTTAACGTTGATGGTCTCTACAAACGAAAATATGTATCTTTTTTTATTAAATTGGTTTTATTGTCAATGATTTGTTGTCGACGTTTTGCAGGTAAATGATTTTTTTGGTTAATTGTATTGTTATCATACTTCTTAAAATTGGCTAGTACTAGTATTATTCAAATTTTTTTTTTAATTTATTCCTACTTAGCTGGATAATATGGTGACGATCTTGATCTGATCTAAAAATAAAGGTTTTGGCTCGCAGTTGGTGTGCTAATCATCCTTCTTATTTTATAAATTTGCAGCACTAATGGTTTCTGGAAAATGCAGATAGAAAAATATGAACTCTTGCTGAACATTTTCCTATATTTCCGTAAAGTTATTGTCCAAATACAACAACGAATGACGAATAGACGAATGAAACACTATAAAATTTAAAAGTTTTAAATATGCATTTAAATATAAACTCAAGGCTATTTTTGAAAAAAGAACTACCGAGCAAACTTATTAGGTGAACATAAACTATTAATAAACTGACTTGATTTTGATTTTTTCTTAAAATTATATTAGCATATGATACTTATGTACTTTTGTTCTTACCAGACAAGAAGTTTGGACTTTAAAAAGTCTGTACATTAATTTCAAATTTGTTAGAGTGTGGTTAACAACATCTAGCAAAAAAGAAGCTTATTTTTAAAAACTTGTATGTAATTTTTGAATGGATTTGTTCATCTAATTTTATTTAGTAAGTAGAAATTACTTGTATGCGATACATCCAGAATACGGACTTGGGCAGAGAAACGAAAGAGGCGATAGATTTGTAAGTTTCTGTGGAAAAAACGGATTAGCCATTATGAACACCTTCTATAAGCTTCCAAAACGCCGCTTATACACTTGGCAATCCCCTGTACATACACCCACAAAGATCGTACGTAATCAAATAGTCTATATTACCATAAATTTTAGATACAAGAATACAATTAAAGCAGTCAAGACATATCCAGGCGCTGATGTATTTACAGACCACAGCTTATTAGTAGCGCATATGCTAATTAAATTTAAAAAACTGAAGAATGCCAAACACAAAACACATTTAGACCTAACAAAGCTAAAAGATGTGCACATTGCACAGGAAATATCTGAAATAGTGGAAAGTCAGCTACTGGAGATACATAGTACAGGGACATTGGATATCGAGACATCATGGAACCATTTCAAAACAACGGTGATGGACGCAGGAAAAGCTAAGTTAAAAAATGATAAACTTAGCATAAATAAAAAGAAATGGATGACAACCGAGATTCTGAACCTAATGGAGACAAGAAGAAAATACAAGAATAGAGATGAAAAGGCATACAAAGAAGTAAACAAAGAGATCAGAAAGGAAATAAGGAGAGCTAAGTCAGAATGGTTCAGCAATGAATGTAGGGAAATCGAAGAACTTGAAAAAAAATATAACAGCCTCCATTTGCACAAAAAAGTCAAAGAATTAGTTGGTGTCAAACGTAACAGCAACTCCAACAGTGGACTAGCAGATCGCGAAGGTAACATAATTCTTGATATCGACCAAAAACTGATCAGGTGGAAAGAATATGTAACAGAGCTTTTTACCGATGAGAGAAATGTAGAACACGAAATAACAAATGCAGTAACTGGTCCTTCTATAACAACTGAAGAAGTAGAAAGAGCAATTACGAATGCAAAGAATAGGAAAGCTACCGGACCAGATGAAATCCCAGCAGAGATGTTAAAGCTATTAGAAGGAAAGGGAAAGAAACTACTGTTGCAACTCTTTAATGCAATCTATAACACTGGAATTATTCCGAACGATTGGCTGCAGTCGACATTCATCACAATACCAAAGAAGACCAACGCAAAAAATTGTAGTGATCACAGAACAATAAGTTTGATGAGCCATGTCCTTAAGATATTTCTGAGCATCATTCATCAACGAATATATCATAAGATAGAAGACCACGTCGGTGATACACAATTTGGGTTCCGAAAAGGACTGGGAACTCGAGAAGCACTATTTAGCATAGAAGTGTTGGTACAGAGAAGTAGGGACGTCAATAGCGACGTATTTCTGTGTTTTATCGACTTTGAAAAAGCGTTCGATAGAGTCCGACATGAGAAGATGATTGAGGTCTTAAAGACAACAGGTATTGATGACAAAGATCTAAGAATCATTGCCAACCTATATTGGCAGCAAAAGGCAGTTATCAGAGTAGGTGAACGCTCAACCGAAGAAATAGAAATCCGGAGAGGAGTGAGACAGGGATGCATTCTGTCACCATTAATTTTTAATCTATACTCCGAAAAAATATTCGATGAGGCAGTTCAGCAGGCACAAGAAGGAATAGTAATTAATGGAGTAACACTTAACAACCTACGTTACGCGGATGATACTGTACTAATGGCAGATAGTCTCGAAGGACTTATACGACTTCTCCATAGCGTTACTGAAGCTTGCTCACTCTCCGGCTTAACGTTAAATACAAAAAAGACGAAGTACATGATTATCAGCAAACAACAAATAATCGATACCGGTATTCAAGTCAACGGAATACAGCTGGAACGCGTTAAGAAACTCACCTACCTTGGGCACACGCTTGATGAACAATGGGATCATACTCTCAAAATCAGATGCCGCATAGAAAGAGCAAGAGCGGCGTTTAATCAGATGAAGAGAATACTGTGCGGGCATGACTTAAACCTGAGTCTCAGAATGCGGTTGGTGCGTTGTTATGTCTTTTCGGTTCTTCTTTACGGGGTTGAATCCTGGACTCTCACGGAAGCCGCACTCAAAAAACTACAAGCATTCGAAATGTCGGTGTACAGGCGTATGCTAAAAATCAGCTGGATGGACCACATACGTAACGAAGACGTGATGAGAAGGATGAACAAAGATCTAGAAGTAGTCCCAAACATCATAATAAGAAAATTACAATATTTCGGTCACGTCATGAGACATCCCGAAAAATACGGTATCCTGCATTTAATAATGCAGGGTAAAATAAATAGTAAAAGAGGGCCCGGAAGGAGACGAACATCGTGGTTGAAAAACTTAAGACAATGGTTTGGAAAAACATCAACCGAACTCTTTCGCGCCGCTGTCAACAAAATTATTATAGCTAACATGATAGCCAACGTCCGCTAAGCGGATACGGCACTTCAAGAAGAAGAAGATACATCCATAGATGTTTGAATTGTGCAACTATCTATTTATGTCTGAAATTGCTTAGTTGGTTAAAACGTTTGTCAAATTTTGACTTAAAAGTGTTGTTGGTACAATTTACATCTTTGGTACAATATTTTTAATAAGTTTAGAATTATAGTCTAGTGGATGATTAGAGTCCATATAACCATAAATAGTAGAAGAAATGTTCAAAAAGATGGAAATAATTGAAGTAACGGAAACAAAAAAGAAGAGAACTGAAATTAAAAATGCACAAATGATATTGGTTCATATGGTTGGGAGTAGAAGTGAAAGAAAGAGCAAAAGAAATAGGAGTAATAATATTACTGGAAAATATAAAAGATGTTATAATGGAACAATACGGCAACAAAAAAATATGTTAATGCAAACACAACTAAATGAAGAAATATGGCATATGAGGAAAATAACGACGCAAGAAAAGAAGAGAAAGACAAATTCATCGAGGAGATTCAAAAGAAAATTGTTGAGGGGGCAGAAAATATAATAATCATGGAAGACTTGAACGGAAGAGTTAGGAAGAAGAACAAAGGAATAGAAGACTAGGTGGGGAAAGTAGAAGAAGAAGAGGCGAGTAATAATAACGGAGAAAGAATAATACAATTATGTGTAGAAAATAATCTAATAATAACGAATACAAAATTCAAACACAAATTTACAAGAGCATAACCATCTAGAACTAAGAAATGGAAGACAAATAGAGATAGGAAGTGACTATTATTTGCTAAAAATTTACATGAATTGCAATAAGAAAAAAAAAAGATAAAAACAAACACATATTCAAGAGTCATATCAAAAGACAATAAAAAAGAAACAAAGGGAAAAGAAACTAAAATAGGGATTGAAATTAAATGGAAAACATTTAAAAACAGTCTAGTAGAAGAAGCAAAAGAAACATGCGGAACAACAAGGAAGATATTAAAAGAAGGATCAAAGATAAAAAATTGAAAAGATACCATAATACAATTACGATAGAGAACTTTTATGTGTATACAAATAAAGAGAGAAACAAGAGAGAAAGAAAGCAAAACAAGAATTATGGATACAGTTTGGTAAAACTATGAACGAAAACTACAGAGACAACCAAAAGTTATTCTACGGAACATTAAAACAAAAACACAATATGATGAATATGAAATACAAACAAAGACGTATACTCGCGAACGGAGAGAAAATAATACTTTAAAAAACTGACGATAAAAATAAAAGTATGACTAGCTAAGTCTTTGTTTATACAATAACAACAGAAGAGACTTAGACTTAAGAAAACAAAGAAAACAATCAAGATGGGACGGAGACAAAAGGAATGGAGAAGATAATAGAAAAAAACACCGTAGAGAATATGAAAAACGGAATGGCAACAGGAATAGACAAAAGATTATAACAGATGGAGGAGAAACATATTTCCGCACATGTTTGTAGATAAAAATTTGGCAAAATTGTAATAAATTTATATTAAATAAGATTGATATAACTTTGTTCTTGCACAATTAGCGTTATTGCCCATCGGAGACGTGCCCTTACGCCGAAACGATGTCACCTTCTGGACATCATCATCATTGCACCGAACTCGGTGCATAAATAACTAGTATAATTCACAATTATTTTTAAATTCTACATAAAAACAAACTTTTTTATACAATTTTATTACTCATATTTGCAAAATATTGAACTAAAAAAGCCGCAACTCAATTCCTACATAATTGATGAAATTTGGCAGCGTATTGAGTTACAAATTAAAGAATTAGTATCATCAATAAGCAAATACAATTGCTTCAATCGAAAGATAGCAAGGGAAACAAGAGAATTGGATTTCATCTCTTGAGGATATCAACCCCAGCCATTTGATCTTGCTATGTAAGATTAAAGGGGGCCAGAATAATTACTCTGCATATGATATGAAGTTATGTTATCATTGTTATCTACGGTTTCATAAAATAAATAACATCTATTTATCTTTCATACATAATATCAAACTATCTACTAATTATTTTAGCAAATAGTGTTAACAATTTCAAATGGAATGATTAATCCATTAGAGATGTAATTTAAATTCAATCCATATAAAAGTCAAGATAATTTGTTAAACTGGCCTCCTTCCTAGAGGGACCAATTAACTAAATCACCATTATTATTTAAAGGAAACCTCCTTGATTAAATAGTTTAAATATATTCTCTAGTGACTTATATCAAAGAGACCTAAACTGTCAAGTTTCTACTAAACGGTAAACTATTTATTTAAATATTAACATTAAACAAAACAATTATATAAAATAAATGAAATTTAATATATCCTGATAGTGTGCAGCAATACATACTTTCTTCCGTGATGAAAGTGATCCTAAAATGCTGGTATTATGTGTGTTAAAATTGTTCCGCGCATTTCATGCATATTGACATTTTCCGCAATAAATGAATTAAAAATCCCATGTTCCATTATTAAATGAAATAATGTAATATGAAGCAAATAGAAACAGAACTTTTTTCTACCAAATTTAACTACGCAACTAACTAATTTTGTAATAATTGGATTTTGAAATTGATACGTAGTATTTTATGGTGAAATAAAATTTTGTTCATATTTTTAGGCTACATGATTTCACGCTTTTGATTGCATTTTATTTAAAATTATTGCAAATTTTTTATCCTATAAATATTTCAATATCTGGAAATATTAATAACGTTTGATTTAGTGTATGAGAAAATCTAATTTAATAAATTTCCATTTACATTTTTATTCATATACATTCCAATATAATTTTATCTGATGCCATTTACTCGACTGAAACAAACAGTATCGATTGGGTATGGGAATATTGTACGTGTTTAATCTGGAAGTTATCAATTGAAAAATATTTTATATGAAATCCTGTGCGATTAAAGCAAACAAAATGGGTTATTTTAGAATGTATGATCATATTTACACAAAAACTGTATGGAATAATTTGTTAATGTAAATAATATATTTTCTAGAAAGTGATACTTAAAATATTCTCAAGTTGTTGTGCTCCCTTTAATCCCGGCGTCTCCAAGAAGATCAAAAGAGGGTTGGAATTCCCTAGTGGTGAAATTTAATTCCTTTGTTTCTATATATTCTGATTGGGGGAATTTTTTTTATTTATTCATTGCATGTAATATTATTTGAGTATTGTAATTCAATACTTGTGTAAATTAAAACATACATTAATTATATTGGGTTTGGGTTATCCGCCGTTATTTAAACAATAAATAATAAAACATTGAAATATATATAAAACTTGCTTAATATGTTACTCTGGAACATATTCATTTCAAGAACTGCTTGGAAAACAGTCGATTCCATGAGCAAAGATGAGCCGTTTATCAGTCAGATTGTATATCTTATCTGACAGTATTCTAGTAAATGAACATTTATGGACCCTTCATAGGAGAATTGGGAGAGCGATTGAATCTTGCTACGCTCTTCATGGGGTTGGGCGTTATTATAAAACAAAAGTTTTTGCTTATTTTTAAGATTTGTCATTTTACCAACATCATTATTACAAAACCTGCGTACTTGGACTAGAAATTATATCAATCAATTTATTTAGGACAGCAATGAATATGGTAAACAATGCGATAGCCAACATCCACAGAAGATCAGCATTTAATAAAGATCTACTTGCTTTATAATTTTAGTTTTAAACACCATTATTGGGGATTGCATTAAAAAAATAGTGGGTGAGAGGTGACGGCAAGAAACACTAAAATAAGTCCGGCCCAAATGTCAACCTCTCCTGCGACCGAGTCATGGTGGTATAACCATTAAAATTGAGAATTAAGGAAATGTAATTTTACTCTCGGGGATTAACACTTTGAAGTAGGGCTCAGTAATTTCGATGATCTGGAGAGCAATGCCGGCGGGAGTTTTATATTCTTGGTAGGGCTACCCATGCCGGTAAGGTCAAAAGTGCGAAACGAAGCCAAGATTAATCCGTAACAGTAGCTTCTGATCCAGAATTAACGGCTACAAACGACGGGGCATTCTCTTGCTCCTAGTGTAAAATTGCACCAAAAGGCGGACGAACCAAAGAATTGGTTAACGGCATAGGATGTTGAAAGCAACGGGAAACAACAACATTAAAGATCCACATGGATATTCCCAGAAAAATCAAATTGACAAAATAGTTCAGTACGAAATTTTACTCGAAGATAGCAGAAATTCTGAAGAAATTTCTTAAACAAGACCTCACCATAGTAATGGGTGATTTTAACGCAAAATTAGGAAAAGGAAGCCCAGGAGAATGTATCGTACCTTATGGATTAGGAGACTTACTAAGCGTCTTTGCATCCGAACACAAACTAACTATCTTAAATGCCTTTTTTGAACTACCATCGAAAAGATTGTATACATGGACATCACCGGCGCACATTCCCGAGGTAATAGTGAGAAACCAAATAGACTATATCTTAATGAATCAAAGATACAAAAATAACTTTACCTCAGTAAAACATATCCAGGCGCGGACATATAATCAGACCACAACCCAGTAGTGGGAAGACTAAGAGTCCGAATAAAAAGAGTAGTAAGAAAAAGGCAGGCCAACACAATATGCGATATTCGCAAACTGAAAAACAATGCAGTATAAGCACAAGTAGAGGGGAAAATTTTAGAACAAGTAATATCACAAGTACAGAGAAAGAAATAAACAGACTAAACAAGACAATAAAAAAAAAATAAGGAAAGGTTCTTGAAATCGGAGAAAGTCGTGAAAAAGAAATCATGGATGACCAAAGAGATTCTACACTTAATGGAAAACAGAAGAAGGTTTAAAAACATAGATGCCATACAAAATAACAGAGTTCACAAAATAATCCGACAAAGATAACAGAAGTCAAAGAAAATGCAACACAGCAAATGTGCACAAAGGTGGAAGTCTTTCAAGCCAAACATGACGATCTAAACGTACACAAGAAAGTGAAGCAGATTACAAGAACATGCAAATCGAAACAAACAAGCAAACTCATAGACAGCTTGGGTAACATACTTATAGATAAAACTAAAATAAAGAACACGTGGAAAACATACATCGAAGATCTATTTCAAGATCAAAGACCAGAACCACCGCAAATGGAAGCAAGAACAGGTCCAAGTATTTTAACAACCGAAGTAAAAAACGCCAGAAAACAGATAAAAGAGTGTAAAGCTTCAGGACCAGATGGACTACAAGTCAAATTTCTAAAACTAATAAACAAACAAGGAATCAAATGGCGTACCGGTATATTCAATCAAATCTGCAATATTTGTATTATCCCGCAACAGTGGCTGGAGTCAGAATTCATTACCATACTAAAAAAAACAACAGCAAAAAGATGCAACAAATTCAGAACAATAAGCCTTAGGAGTCATGTGCTGAAAGTATTATTAAAGATCATACACAAACGGATATACAAGATAGTGGAAGAACAGCTAGAAACCACACAATTTGGATTTAAGGATGCAGTAGGGAGAAGGGATGCCTTATTCAGCATGCAGGTATTAATTCAGAGATGCAGAGACATCAACTGCTACGTATATGCCTGTTTTGTCGACTACAAGAAGGCCTTCGACAAAGTACAACACCATAAAATGATCAAATTTTGAAAAAGATTGGCATAGATGATAAAGATCTAAGAATTGTAACAAATCTTTTTTGGAATCAGACGGCAAGTGTCAGAGTCGGCGAAGACCATACAGATACAGCAAAAATTCTACGCGGAGTAAAGCGGGGATGTATACTATCTCCTCTAATATTCAACATCTACTCTGAATATATGTTCAGGGAAGCCCTAGAAAACGCACAAGAAGGATATCTTTGGATCGGAAAACGCATAAATATGATCATAAACGCGGACGACACGATGATCTTTGATGATAATAATAATAATAATAATAATAATATTAATTTAATAATGCTTTAAACCTGGAACACCTCATGAATAGATTAACAAACAGCAGCCACAAATACGGACTAGAAATCAACACAGACAAGATGAAATTTATGATCATAAGCAAGGATAACACACCAAACCAGCAGCAACAACTTAGTCTTGAACATGGTACTATCAAAAGAGTCTATCAATATATACACCTCGGCACTATTATCAGCTCAGGAAATAAAATGCAGAATTGAGAAGAGTAGAACATATTCATTAAAATGGCAGACGTTTTGAGGAATCAAGATATATGTATAAACACAAAAATGAGAGTAGTACGATGCTACGTGTTTTTGGTGCTGCTGTACGGAATGGAAGCATGGACACTGACTGAGGCAACCACGAGAAAACTAGAAGCCTTTGAGATGTGGATATACAGACGAATACTGCGAGTGTTATGAAAAGACCGTATTACTAACGCCGTTATCCTAACTAAAATGGTTAAAGAGAAAGAAATCCTCGCAACAATCAATTCAAGGAAGCTACAATATCTTTTCTACATTATGCGTAACTCAAGCAGATATGAGCTGCTGCAGTGCATCCTGCAAGGAAAAGTGGAGCGAAGGAGAAGCGCCGGGAAAAAAGGATCTCATGATTGAAAAATTTAAGAACCTGTTTTTCCACATCAACAATTGGACTCTTCCGGGCAGCTGTGGATATAATTAAAATTGCCAATATGATTGCCAACATTCGGAGCGGATAGGCACCTAAAGAAGAAGAAGATAGTAGATTTGTAAAAATGTCCATGAGTGCATATTTTATATATTATTTTTTACATGATATTTAATAAGACCTTAAAACAATATCTATATGGGGCACTCCCAAAATGGTCAATATCAACTCTGAAAAAACTCAAATTCTAACTGTTTCAAAATTAAAATCTAAGTTATCATCAGTACCAAATATTAAAATAAACAACAAATCCATATTCAAATCTTTTCAATTTGTCTTCTAGGGCAGGGATGGCCAACAGGTCGATCGCGATCGACCGGTCGATCGCGAAGCAATTTTTGGTCGATCATAGCTGACAAGAGACAAAATTAAAAAGAGCGAAAAAAAATTATTAAATAATTTGTATAATTTTATTTTTTGATTTGTCAGATTTTTTATAAAATAATCAATCAAAAAAAGTTTTATCTAAGAAATAAATTATTTTTTAGATGATTGGAACTATAAATATTTTAGTATGCGTGCAAACGTGTGCTCGTGGGATTCCCCGGCGTTTATCGTATGATTCCCCGGCGCTGAATTTGGGAATATTTTAAGCAAGCGTTAGTATTTCACTTGTTTACTTGTCTAGTGAAAAATACTTCAATTCTTAACTGAAAGTGTTATTATAAAAGTAAGTTGTCATATTCCCTAACATGTTAAAACACAATTTCCTTAAAAAGTTTGCGCTCAAAAAACCGATCTAACAATTACTTAATCTATTTTAAAGAGCGTCAATTGCTGAATTAGAATTATACAGCCAGACACGAATAGTGTGGCCTCTATAATAGGCAACTTAGTATACACAAAAATTATGTTAAATGTGGTTAAACTAATGCCTTTGCCCGTTTTGACATTTTTCATTTGCGCTTACATTTTAAACATTTTATGGGCGACGTTGTTCTGGGATTGAAAGATGCTAAAACGGGCAGAGGCAAAAGTTTAACCACATTCAACATAATTTTTGTGTATACTAAGTTGCCTATTATAGAGGTCACTTGTGTCTGGCTGTACCTAGCAATTAAATTTTATTTAGGGCCGTAATATCCAACTCCTAATAAGGCACCTAATAAACTATTAGCTAATTAGAAAATAAATCTATAACTCTACAAACTGATTTAATTTTACAAGCCAGAGAACTTGAAAATTTTTTTTGGAAACACGTCAATCAAGAAAAGTATCCCAATATCACCAAATGTAGCGAATACATCTATTCTTGATTTGGATCCACATACTTATGTGAATCGGCCTTTTCATATTTAAAGTTAACAAAAACTAAACATCGTTTCTTATTTACGGACTCCCAAACTCAAGATACATTAGCATTATCTTTATCCGGATACACACTAAATTTTGAACGCTTGGCTGGAAACATGCAGACACTGACTTCTCATTAATAATCAAACTTAAAAATAAAATGATTACTTTTCAATTAATAAATATTATTAAATATATATTATGTTAGTTTAATACCTCCTTCCCCGTCATTACTCATTAGTACACCAGCCGCATGTTGTTATATATATCAAGACTTTAGTAGGTAGATCGCGACACATTTTTAAGAAAAATAGTCGATCATATATATAAAGAAGTTGGCCACCCCTGTTCTAGGGGTTACAATTTTACATAATCTTCTTTGAAACGACCATGTTGTTGACATAGCTTTGAAAGTATCTAAAAAACTAGGATTTCTTAATAGATGCTTAAAGTGTTTTACTTCTGTTCAAATTTTGCATATAAATAAAACTTATATTCGACCTTGTATTGAATATTGTTCCCAAGTATGAAGAGGAGCATTGGAAACTACACCATCTCTTTTAAACTTTATTCAAAAACGAGCTGTTTCGATCATTGCCGATCCAAAATTGGCTAATGACTTATATATAATATATATTGTAACTGGTCAAATACAATGGATGTGCAAAAGCATTTTAGTGGAACAGCAACATGGGTTTCGCGAGGGTCGTTCTACTCTTACAAATCTTCTTTGTTACGAAAATGATCTTTTGAATGCCTTTCAATCAAGAGTTCAAGTAGATTCTATTTACACAGATTTTTCTAAGGCTTTTGATCGCGTTAATCATAGTATTTTGATTGCTAAGCTTCGGGCTTTGGGTTTTCATGAATCTGTTGTTGCGTGGTTGTCGAGCTTTTTGGAAAATCGTACACAGTGTGTGAAAATTAATAACTTTTTATCACAACCAATTGTTGTTCCTTCTGGGGTTCCTCAAGGATCTCATTGTGGACCAATTCTGTTTTTACTTTTTATGAATGATCTTGTTTATTCTATTAAGTCGTCGTCTTATCTTTTATTTGCTGACGATCTTAAAATTTATAAAAGAATATCATCTATCGAGGACTGCATTAGTTTGCAAAATGATTTAGATTCTGTTCATTCATGGTGTCTTATTAATAACTTGTTGTTTAACGCAAATAAATGTTTTTCGATAAGCTTCAACAGAACTTTAAGTAAAGTATCGTTTGACTATACTATCGATAATAATGTTTTGGAGCATGTTACACAAATAAAAGATTTGGGCGTAATTTTTGATTCAAAACTAACTTTTGTTGAGCATATAAACTATATGTGCAACCGTGCTATGAAAATGTTAGGATTTGTTTACAAAATGTCTACTGACCTATCTCCTAGCACACTCAAATTACTTTATTGCGCTTTAGTACGTTCTCATTTAGAGTACGCTCCGTCAGTTTGGTGTCCATACTACAGCGTTCATATATGCAATATAGAACGTATTCAAAACAAATTTTTTCGTTTATTATCGTACAAATTAGGCATTTCATCCAAAAATTACGATTTTAACCTCATTGCATTGCAATATAATCTTCCGCCGCTAAAAATTCGGCGCAAAAGAGGCGATTTATCATTTTTACGTGGACTAATGATGTCTGAGATTGATTGCCAAGAGCTACTTGTAACTCTTCCATTTCAAGTCCCCAACAATAATCGCCGAACCAGACAGTCTCCATTATTTAGAGAATCTATACATTCTACCAATTATGGATTTAATAATCCAATTGGTAGAATGTGTAGAATTGCTAATAGTTTCTCTAATAATATTGATTTATTTTGTGTTTCAAAATGTAGTTTTAATTGTCATTTAAAATGTGTTGATGAATAATTTTATATTTTGTTTTTATTTATGTATACTTTTTTCCATGCTTTTATTTTTCAATATTCTTTTATATATTTTTGTGTAATTGTAATATTGTTTGTAATTCATCGTTATTTATGTATATAATGATGTAGATGTAAATGGTTTTTGTATATACCGTGAATAAAGTATTATTATTATTATTATATAGATACTTTACAACACAGGCGTAATGTTGTAAAAGACATATTGCCATCTAAACAATTATTTACTCGTAGTACAAAGCTTGCTATAAATTCTAACAAATATTTACTGACAGTTCAGAGATGTTGTACAAAAATATCAACTACCAACGCAACCAATAAATTAACATTTTCGAAACGTTCCACCTACTCGAAACATACCAATCCGACCAAATAACATTGCTACCGTAAATTTAACTTCGGAAACTCAAGAATCTTGTTGTCAAGAATTACTCGACCTGACCTAAGAAGAGTTTGGTTTAGAAAAACAAGCTTAAAAAATACAGTCGAAAACTATTTTCACGCCACTTACTCTAGGTCCAAAAGTGGTTGCAATTTAAAAGACCAATCTTTATATTAACCAAGATCCTATGGAAGACCTTATTAAAAACGATTGTGACTTCATTTACAGTACTATGCAAAAAACACCAGTAATTATTTTAAAAATCAATTATTTTGAGTTTTCCGCTTTAGTAGATAGTGAAAGTGAAGTCACCTGTCTGTCTGCAGAAATATTTCAGCAGGTTTTTTCTACCTTTATTAACTGTCCATTATTTTCGGTGCAAGGCATTATTACCGGCGCATATAAAGGTAAAGCTAGCAAAGTGACGCACCAAATTCTTTTACCATTTACTTTAGATAAATTGCAGTCAGAATATGAGTTCCTGGTCATCCCAGAACTCTGTTATCCCATAATATTCTTCAAGATTGTATTATCGATACACGAAAGTAACATACAATTTCTATCTGGTAATGTTACTTTGATCGTGCCTACTGTGCAACCAATTCATGATTTGATGCCTTCCGTAAAAACTGCTTTTGTTCGCATTTGTTCTTTAAATTGTCAACAATTTTTTGTTTATAAATTTGTTATCGCTAAATAAAACGGAACAGACTAAATTTTTAATCTTTTAACACGTCATAACAAGTTATTTTCTGAGAAACCGGGTCTTACGGGTGTTTATCAGCATGAAATTTATTTAACAAACACTCGCCCATTTTCAGTCAAACAATATCTTATACCTTTAACCTATTGAGATGCAAGGTTTTAAAAGAAATAGAGCAAATGGAAAAATGAAGAGATCAAGATCAAACACTTCATTTTTCAAGCCCGTTAATGACTACCGTTAAGAGTTTGTTTGTTTGCTACGCACTGTTGAAGACATTATGAGAAATCTGGCTGATGTACGATATATGTTATCACTTGACCTTTGCTGCTCTTACTGGCAAGTGCCTATCAAAAAAAAGCACAAACGTTTTACTGGTTTTCGGGTAGGTACACGTTCATATCAATTTAACGTGTTAACTTTGGTCTTAAAACGGCTGTTGCTAGTTTCACCAGGTGTACGGATCAAGTCTTAGGCTCAGGTTTTGAATCATTTGTTTATGCTTATGTGGACGATCTCCTAATAACGTTATTGACCTTGTATTAACACGGCTCCGACAAGCCGGTTTCACCTTAAAACTTGACAAGTGCCAAATTCTTTGTGAAAGCTTAAACTTTCTGGGATATATTCTTTCCTAACCCACATAGTGTTCAAGCATAACGTGACTATCTTGCACCAACTATTACCCGCCAAGCATTTTTAGGTCTGGCAAACTTTGATTGCAATTTTGTTGAAGGTTTTTCATCGAAGACAGTCTTGCTTTCACATTTATTCAGAAAAGGTTGTCGTTGGTCTTGAGGGCAACCTCAAGAGAAAGCTTTTTAAACATAAAAACGGCTTTAGAACAGGAAGTCATGCTGTACCACTTTAGACTGGATCTGCCGATTATTGTTCAAACGGACGCTATCGACGTTGGTGTAGGTGCAATTTTGCTACAACTAGTCGGTGGTAAGCGACAAGTTGTAAATTATTTTTGTAAATTATTGTTAGAAAGGAAGCGAGGTAGGCGGTTGCAGAGAAAAAACTGTTGAGTATTGTTTGTGCTCTTAAACGCTGGAGGTTTTTTTTTATAGAAAAACAGTTCAGTATATATGCCGATTATCGGGCACTTATCTACTTAAAAAGTTGCCGATTATTGTTCTCTAGGATAACCCGGTGGGCTCTTGCCTTGCAACAATTCCAATTTGTGGTACAGTATATTCCCGAAAAGCAATATCTAGTACCCGATGTACTTTCTAGAAACCCACCTTCTTATTTTGGACATTTTGGAGTCTACAAAACTTGGTGTACTATCCGAAGAGATCTGCGGTGGCCAGGTATGTTTGAAACGGTCAAAGCTTGTCTCAAAACGTGTCTTGTTTGCCAGGTTTGTCTTCCTAAACCGCAATTTGAACCTATAATTGCAACTGCTTCAAATGATCTGGAAGCAGTAGATGGCCTCTGCCACGCTCAATACGAGGAGTGGTATACCTGTTTGTAGCTGTTGACACTTTTACTAAATTAGTCAATTTTACCTAGTTAAAAAAGCCACTGCGCAGGCTATTACAACAGGCTTGCCAAAAGGTATTTTTCTGAAGTAGGCACCCCAGTATGGATACTCAAGCACTTAGTTCACATCTACACGCTAGCGTAAATTTTTGCAAGAACATGAAGTCAAACCAGTGTTCTGTGCTGTACGCCAACCACAAGGAAACCCAGGTGAACGAGTTATGCGTGACTTAGGCCGGTTTTTCCGACCCTATTATGCGCAGAAACAAAAAATCTAGGCAAAAGAGGTCCCTTTTTTATGGATGTATTAAATACTGCCGTGCATGAGTCCACAGGCTACAGTGCTTTTGAACTACACTTTCTTTTCTCACGGAAATAAAAGAGCACGTGGATGTCCCGTAACTTCTTATAAGAACTTTGTTGTCTTCTTTAAAGCAAATCCAGTCTTTTTTTCCCTACACCAAGAAACCAAAAATTTATGCCACTTTATGAAGGGCCATACGTTATTGCTAAGATTGTTGCTACTAAGACTTTTTTCGGGGTTGGAATGTTCCTCGATCACACCTAAACCTATCCAAATATTGCCAATAATCTACAAACAGTTACGGACTAAATTTTTTTATCCTCACAACAAATTTAATCACTGATAAAGTTTGGCCAATTATTTTCTATTTTATTATTTAATTTAATGGAACTTTTATTTTGCTTTAGCATTTACAAAACTCAATCAGAATAAAATTTTAGCTTGTCATTTTCTAATTTGTGATCTCAATTTTATACTTAATTGCAAATTAAAATTAAAAATTTATTTATTAATATTATTACATATTTTTCTTATAAAATAATCTTTTTTGTATTCATATATATTCTTTATTTTATTAATACGGCTTGTGTACATAAAATTTGTATGGGAATAGGAAATAAATATATATGTACTATATAACTACTATAGATTTGATTGGAAAGCTAGCTAGTGAGAGCATGTTTGTAATTGAATAAATAATTAGACCAAATAAGTATAAAATTGTATCATTTATCAACAACATTTCAACGAGTCAGCAGTAATTGATCAGAACATATTGTATAGAGTAATTTCAAATTTAATCAACAAAACTAATTACTCATAATGTAGCAATTATAGTAATCAAAAGCACAAAATCTAAATTAATTTAGTAATAGAATATATAATCCAAATTCGATACAACTTATATATTCTGATCAAATTTAATCACCCATTACAAACAAAACATGAGTCATGCAACTATAATTCCTTTTTAATATGAAAACTCTCATTAGTGTTTAATTAAATCCAATCGACACATATAATCTAGCCATTAGTACATAAATCAACATCATAAGTAAATGTTATTCAATCGAACGGATCAATCTCAGATTCCGTTCTGTTTGGTTGCGTAATGTTTTGTGTTTGATTCCCTTTACAACATTTCTATCAAACTGATTAATATTGTATCACGCATTCATTCGGAAAATAGTAATGAATCTAATGGACATCAACAGGTCCTTATATAATTTATTATTCATTTCCTGGACTTCTTGATAAGTTTTAGGGTGGATTGTCATTTGATGTTTATATAATCAATAGAAAGGACCAAAGGTATCATTGCTAAATTATATAATAAATAATCGTATATAAAATACCATTTTTAAATGATATAAAGAACATGATATAAATTATAAGCCAATAAAGTTGAGCGAGATGTTCGATAAGAATAGAAACTACGGTTTTATTACAATCAATAACCCGAGCGTATTAAAAGAGTATGTAAGGATTTTTCTTTAATAAAAACAGAATGCGCAGAGGTCATGTCTTGCATTCAGAAACTTTATAGAATTAATGCGATAGGTATATACGAAGGGTATTACAACTATTCAATAGGCTGCACTGTTTGTTTTATACGACTAGACAGTAAATTGGGGTTAATAACCACCGTAGAGTTTGTCGAACGTCTAGAGAAAACGGGAATGGGGGAGGCTGTGCAAGATATTCCATTCTGATATTATTGTATTTACTATTGAATCTAAGAATATCATAAAATTTCATTTTAACTTTACAATATATTTTTAACTGATATTTTAATCAATATATAACAATGTCATTAAAGCGTTAAACAAACAAAACTTTAATAATTAGATTGTATGGATAGATTATAATTAATGTTTAGTTATAATCAATTATTGGTCTAGTAAACTGATAAATAAACCAACATACATATTAATAGATTAATTTGTATATAATTATAGTAATTGGTTTATTATCGAATTTTACCATAATGTTGTTCTTAATAAACCATAGGGTTCAATAAATTAGTAAAACCATGCTACCGAGAAGTGTTATATTAATCAGATGTATTTGTTTGTACATTTTCAAAAGTAAACAAAAAGTACAAATCTTTGAGAAACTCGCCTGAAACCAAAAGTTAATTAATTAATAATAATCAAATTTATATTATTTACTGCATTTTTTCTGTTTTTAATTTTTTTTTTATCTCTGTAAAACAGATTTTCCGCTACTATTTTGTGTGTTGCAATTTTTTTTCAAAATCAATAGAAAAAGACCAAAAACGGTTTGTCCGCCTACTAAGTATTATTAAAATAGAGTTTCTTAAAAGACTTTAGAACATTATAAGGAGCTGATAAAGCTATAAAAAATTTAAAACGTTTTAAATCCTAACATCTCTAGAAGAGTTTAAAAAAAGTCAACATTTCTAACTTTTTTTTTTCTTCTTCTTCAGCCTGTATCTATCCACTTCTGGACATAAAGGCCTTTTTTTAAACTCTGCCACACGGTCCTAGCTTTTTGTTGCCACGAATAGCTGGAGTTTTCTCACACTTTTCTTAGAGGTCCGTGGTCTCTACTGCATAACCCGTATTGTCTACTTTGCTGGGTCCTGCCTTGCAACATGGCCTGCCCAGCTGCACTTAAGGTTTGCGACTCGTGTGATAACATCCTCGACACATGTTCGCTTGCGGATTTTGGTGTTTTGAATGTGATCCCTTAGGCTTACACCTAACATGGCCTTTTCTATTGCTCTTTGGGCAAGTTCGCAGCTTGTCTGCTGATCTGTTGGTAATGGTAGTTGTTTTAAGACCGTACGTAGTTACGGGGAGGATGCACTTATTGTACACCTCCCGTCTTAGTCCATATGGGATGCTCTGACCTTTCAGCATGTAACTCAGCTTACCGAATGCTGCCCAACTCATCCTAATTCTGCGTTTTACTTTGGCGCACTGGTTTTCTTTTTTAAGTCTGATCACATGACCCAGGTACACATACTCTGCTACGTTTTCCATTACATTTTGTTCTATAGAGATGGGAATTTTAGAATCACTTATAATTTTGGTTTTCAATTTTGAGTCCGACTTCTTTGGATGCTAAATTTAATTGTGTGAGCAAGCTTTTTAACTCTTTGATGTCCGAACTAATAAGAACGATGTTGTCGGCAATGCGCAAGTGATGCAGATGTTTCCCATCGTTCTTATTTTTATAGATGTAGTTCAGTAGGTTCGAGTCGAACGCCTTCTCGTAATCTACAACGGCTAGATGTTGTATTTGACAAATTTTTTGATTAGCGATTGAATGGTTTGGAGGTGGTCTACTATGCTAAATCCCTTTCCATATCCTGCCTGTTTGGGGGGCTGGTAGAATTGTTTGTTATAACTTTTGTGAGCAAATTCTACAGGTGTAAGAGAATGCTGATTGGGAGGCAGTTTTCAATGTTCGTATTGTTGCCCTTTTTGTGAATTAGGGTAACTTGAGCATTTTGCCATCTGTTGGTATCTTCCCTTCATTTAAACATTTATTTAGTACAATTCGCACAATCTCTATTAAGGTATCTCCTTCCATGTTCAGCATTTTGCTAGTTATTCTATCTGTACCCCGAGATTTTCTATTTTTTATATGATTTAGTGCCATCCGTAGTTCATGGGTATCGATATTTGGCATTTCTTTGGAGTTTACGTTAGTGACTTCTCTGGTATTTGCTAATGGTTTGTTTATGGAGGAGGTGTACAGTTTTGTATAGAATTTATCAATTACCTTTTTGATTTTCTCCTGGTCCTTAATAATGGCACCCTCATTGTTTTGTATTTTATAAATTTTGGGTTTTCCGTTTAATATGTTTCCTCTTAGTACTTTCATATTTCCATTATCTTCTATGACTTTTTTAATTTTTGCAGTATTGAAAAATCGTATGTTCTTGCGTTTTTTATGTTTTTATTCAGCTGTTTGAATTGTGGTGAGCTGCGGTTTAAGTCTCTTTGTTGTTCTATGAGCTTGATTGTATTTAGGCTTATCTTTTTGTTTTTATGTATTTTTGCTCTTGTACATACTTTCCTATGTACCGTGTTAATATCTTCAACAATTTTATCAGAGAGGGTGTTTATGTCTAGTTCGTAGAGGTTATATGGCTTAGCTTTTTATCTAGTTCTTGCTGGTATACAACAGCGTTTTGCTTAAGTTTGTCTATTAGTGGTGGTTTCGGGTGATTTTGGATCATTTTTGTTTGTTTAGTTTTAGTGTTGAATAAAAGAGTTGCTCTGACCAGCCTATGGTCACTTCCTGTCTGGAATTTGTTTAAAACTGAGACATCCTTTACTACAGTTTTGTTATTCCAAATTATGTAATCTATCTTGTTTTGTATTCTGCCGCTCGGGCAGACCCAGGTCCACTTTTGGAAAAATGTGTTTTTGCATTGAAGACGCCAATAATTCTAGCATTATAGACTAATGTGCAACTGTATTGACCTACAGGCCAAACTAATTAAAAATAGCCAAATATAACATAAGACCAGAGAGACAGTAGTAGCATCAGTACTGACAAAAAGGAAAATATAGTAAAACTCAGCAAGGTTTATGCACAGACAGTCATAGGCAGAGTTACATCAACAGTATTGGCTATGACACTACTATAGGAAAAGAAACGGGAACCACCTTGCTATAATTGCCCAAGATAAATTTTCAATTATGCCGAGACAAACAAAAGAACTCCAAAGACTACAAATGATCATTATGGAAATTAAAAAAATGAAATTGGTATCAGCGGTGTACACACTATGCAAGACATCATGTACTCACCACACTAAATACTTGAAAAGTGGCGGTATAGACAATTAACAATCAAACCAAATAAAAATAAAAAGAGGGGTACGGCTAAAATGCCATTTAACTTATAAGTCAAACGATTATTCTTGGAAACCTTCGATAATCTAGAAGTTGGCATAAAGGTGAATGGAACAACAATCAACAATATTAGATAAGCGGACGACTCGCACACTAGTGAATGACAGATAGGATTCTCAACTGGAGAATTGTAGTGTAGAATACGCCAGGCAATTATTCAACAAATTCCGCCCCCTACTATGTGACAAGAACCTGACCTCAGAGTTGTGTGGAGCCAAAACCTGAACGATAAAGGCAGTATTCATTAACAAGATCAAGGTCTTTTAAATGTGGACTCTGAGAAAAATGTTTAAAATTTCATGGGTTGACCACATTATTAATGAAGAGGTGCTAAGAAGGGCTATTTTGGACAGATCCCTATTCAATCAAATAAAATCGCATAAGATCAGCTACCTTAGCTATATATTAAGACAGCCAACTTACCGATTACAACAGCTGATCGTTGAACAAAAGATAGAAGACAGAACCGCTCATATGGCTACGAAATATTAGAAACTTGACGGGAATAAGAAATTTTGGAAAACTACGTCAATCAGAAAACTGATCTTAGCTAGGAATAGTTTCTGTTTATGACGGCAAAGGCGTTGGTGTCGGTGCGGGAAAGGGACATAACAACTCTCTCGGCGGTGTTGGCGTCGGCCAAAGATACGGAAAATCATGGAGTGGGCTTTGGAAGGCTCAAACTAATGATGACCATTTACACCACCCGGCCTAAGGGGGCGGAAAGACCGGCGCAGGTGGAGGTAGGGGACACCTGGAACAAAGTCGTCAGGAGGGGTAAAAGCCAAAAAACGACAGACCTCCAGGTGGAGGGAAAGGACCTGGGAAGCAACTATGTAGAGCGGTTCAAAGCCCTAAAAGTGAGGATGGAGGAGTCTGTCGGGGTTAAGGTACTTGAGGCCAGAGAGATAGATTTGGAAGCGATTAAGTTAAAACTGCAGGGGGGGGGGGGACCAATCAGTGCTTTCAGGGAGGCTCTAAACAAAGGCCAACACGCCGAGCTGGCGGTGAAGGCACTGAGTAGAAGGGAAAGGGTGCTGGTGTAGGGTATAGATGGGGCGATGAGTCGGCCGAGGTGCGAGACGCTATCGCCCGAATCGTGGGGGGGGGGGGGGGAAGGCTGCGAGGTTAACAGCCTCAGGCCGCAGAGCACCAAACAGGGTAGGCAAGAGTAGTACGGCGTGGTCACGCTAGACAGGGGTCAAAGGGCGCACCTCCTTGACTTGGGAAGAATAAATATAGGATAGCCACGGTGCAGAGTGAAAGCATTTGCTGACATAGACAACTGACAGGAGCTCGGACATATGGTAGCAGAATGCAGTGCCGCGAAAGTGGATAGGCGATGTCACAAATGTGGATAGGTGGGGCACTTGATGAAAGCCGCGAGCAGGAGGCACAATGCAGAACTTGCAACGTATCAGGTCATAATACTTCATCCATGGCCTATCCAAAGTACAAAGAATTGGTACAGATAAAAAAGGGAATGGGTAAGGCGGCGCCGCCGGTTAAATAAAGCTGACCGTCGTCCAAATGAACCTGAACTGGTCGGTTGCATCTAGCACGGCAATGAGAAATGCCTGGTTCATGGACGATAGGGAGGACGCAGGTGCTGTGAAGTTAGGGACTAGAGGAAGTCAACAAGGACATAAAAGATAAAAATGGAAAAAATACCTACAAACAAAAAATGAGAAGACTTCGAAAAATACAAAGAAAAAGAAAAGAAACAAAGAGAATAATGAAAGAAGCAAAGTTAAAATCATGGACAAAATTTGGAATAGAAATTAATGAGAACTTCAACCGGAACCAAAAACTATTTTACTGAACATTAAAACATCTACAACGAAAGAATGATGATGATGAACATAAAAGATAAAAAGGCAATACTTCTAAGAACTAACAGAACAAGAAATAGAAGAAAACAAAACAAGAGAAGATGAAGGAGTGCTTAAGGACAGAAGAACGAAAAAAATAGAAGAAATAAAAAATGACAAACAGGGACAGATAAAATAACGCCGGAAATGATGAAATTCATGGGAGAAGTTGCACAAATAATGGAACTAATAAATGACATAATAAGAAATGGGTAAATGCCAAGTGAATGGAATAAAGTAATAATCCTACCCATACATAAAAAGGGAGATAAAAGGAAGTGTGAAAGTTATAGAGGAATTACGCAGACAAACATACAAAGCAAGATATCTAAACAAAAAGCTGAGAGACAAATTAGAATCGGCTGGAGGACAGCCAATATGGATTTAGAAGAGGAAGAAGTACACAGGACTTAATATTTATAATAAGACAGCTAAGCGAGAAGATGATTAAAAAAATCGAGTAAGCATTTGATAGAATCAAGAGAGGTGATATATGGAAAGAAATTGAAAGGAGAGGAATCGAGAAGGAAATAATGAACGTAATTAAAAACATGTACACAGAAAACAGAAACATAATAAGAATGAACAACGAGGAATCGGAAGAATTTCAAAAGAAGAAAACATGTTAAAAATCACATTCTTCAACAGAAAAGAAATATCAAAAACTACAATAAACAGAAATTGTTAAAAAAGTAATAAGACTAACATTAACATATAGTAGCGAAACATGGAAATGACAGGAAAACAAATAGAAAAAATAAATACAATAAAGATGAGATTTCTTCGGAGGATCGAAAACAAAACAAGAAAATATAAAATAAGGAACGAGACATACAGGATGAATTTACAAATTAAATCAATACAAGAAAAAATACGGAAGCCCAAATAAGATGGTATGGACATATCAGAAGAATGAGTGAAGAAAGAAACACTAAGAAAATATATGAAACAAGAGTAAAAAGGTAGTCCCAGAAAAGAATGGAACAGCGCAATAAAGGAAGAGGCTACAAGAAAAGGAAACACTTGGGAAGAAATAAAAGAGATAGCCAAGGATTGGAAGAAATGGCGCGAATATTATTACACAAATTAATAAAATGTATGCCTTACACCGACAGATATATGCCATTTTACAGCATATTATTTTACACTTTTTTATAGTTAGAAAAAAGAATCGGCATTAATAGTCTTTTTAGGCTGATATGCCCAAAATTTAAACTAACTAACAGTTTAATAAGTTTGAAGTAGAATTGAGTTGAACATATAGCAAAAACAATAGACAAAAAGTGTACCAAACATTAAATACTAAAATTACAAAATATGACTTAAATTCTCAACGCTTTAACTATGAATAATCTTCGAAAGTTATTGCATACATCATAATAAACTTTTAAAGCAACAACTTTTACCATTTTTGATATCAAGAGCCGTACATTTTTTTGGGGAATTATAGCAATTGTTCTGGTAGAAATGTCCTCTTCCTTAAAGCACTTGAAAGTTGTCTACTATTTACGAACTTGTTGTTAGTCTTATCAGTGGATTTTAAATAACAACAGTTTTCTGAAAAATAAAGAATGTTCCTCGAGTTCAGCAGAAGTAGCTAGTATGGATCTTTGCTTTTATCAAAAACATTGCATTGTTTGCATCGATAAAAAGTGTTAAAGTTTATCTTTTTGTTTTACAATTTCTAAGTGGAGCTAGTTGTGTTAATAATTTTGTCTATAGTTGCTAGTTACTGGCTCATTTATGACTGTTTTGCTAAATTAACCACTGGTCAATGAATAACTGGTGTTTCTATAAGTTAACAACTTTTTTTAGTTTGATTAGCTTGTTCAATACATTTCAATTATCGTGTTGACGTCCACTACAATTTAAATCAACACACGCACAATAAATTATATCGGGCCTCATTAGCTACAGCAAAACACAGGTAAAGCAGAGTGCTGCACATAATCTGTACGATTATACGGTATAAAATAAATATTTATTGCTAAAATACTTTAAAAACCCAAATTACATTGATAAAAATAATTGTCCCGGATTTAGTTGTTCAGGACATTCCTAATGTATATAATATAAAGTCTGTTCTAACATATAAAATGAAAAATTTGCAACAAAAAAAAACTATTGAACCCATCGACGTGATAATATGTCTCAGATTTAAAAATAACCACTAGAAAATCAACTTCAAAAAATTATCACAAATAATCTATTAATTAGCACAATTGTATGAAAATAGAACACACTGCATTATAGAATAAATTTTCCAAGCCTCTAATTTTTGATAAATTATGCTTATCATAATTTTATAGCACGTATGTTCGCATGATTCTTTCAAACGTAATTGAAAAACATTAATCTTTGGTGTTATTTTGGTTGTTAGTTATTACATGTTATTAATCAAAATTATATATTATGATATAAACTTTATTTAATTTATAATTGTAGATTCGATTATTAATAAGGTATTATTATTAGATGATTACATCTATATTTCATATACTACATAGAGAAGCAAGAAGTGTGAATTTATATCTGTGGATAAACAATAAATATTCTCAAGTTTGTCTTTAAGACCAAAACTTGAATAATCTTTAATAAAACTTAAACATATTTCCATCTATCCAAATTCAGTCATTCATTATTGATTTATATATTGCTTTAAAATGAATGCAATTCTTAATTATCGCTCATTAAAGTATTAAAAAAAGTAAATAATTATTTTATTATTAACCGCAGTATAGAAATTGAGTTGTAAGAAATTCTAGACAATATGATTATACAATGTTTATAATTTTCTAATTTATTAGAACCCGTATTAATCAATCACTTTCAAAAGTGAAATTGTAATGTAGAAGTGCTTATCACAAAACTACGTAGAGAAATTGGACGAAATTAAAAGTGTACTATATTGCCCTAGAAATGAACTTTCAAAAATAAATGAATATATTTTTTTTAACTTAATAATAAATATGTAATTGTAATATATAAGCATTGTTTAACCATATAAAATGCTTAAATATATTTAATCTTTATAAAATTAAGTTTCTAACATAAAATTTAATTCTAATCATATTCAACTTCATTTAGATCAATAATCAATTGGTTCTGTACAACGTCTTATCGACAAAAGGTTATGTCTGACTGTGTTCTCTAGTTTCAATGTACATTCCAAGTGTTGATGATTAGCAAGAACAATTGTAAGCAGTTACAACATATTGTAGTAACAAGAAATACCAACAAAAACTCAATTTTTCTAAAAACCAGCTATAAAACCAATATACATAAATTTTGTGGACTACCATACAGCCTTTAACAGTATAAATTAAGAATAAACTACGGCATATATTAGGTTAAATGGGAGTTTTTAAGTTCATTATTCAACATCTATTAACCACAGCAAAGCAGTAGTTAAAATTGATAACAATACAATTCCCTTAACATCAAAAAAAGAACAAGCCAAAGATGCATACTATCATCAATGTTCTTTAATATCTACACAGAGTATATAATAAATAAGTGATAGAAAAAGAGTATGGCATTATAGTCACAGAAGGGGTTTCCATAAATAATTTTTGCACTATTAGTACAGACAGCAGAAGAACTAGATAAATCTATCAAAAAACTTGGGAGGTGTTCCCATTTGCTCTAGAATCTGCCAGAGGGCTTCCCATTTGATGGAATCAAACGCTTTCGACAAAGCATATAAACATAGTGACATCATCTATGATCTGGCGTATATTCAGTATTTGTTTTTTTGTGCCTTTCCTTGGAACAAATCTACTCTGTTCATCTGATATTTGTGGCAGAAGAAAAGGCTTTAATCTTTCGTTGATTATGGTGAGCATGATTTTACTGGCGTGTGATATTAGTACAACCGTCTTATAGTTACTACATTCCGTGGGAGAACCTTTTTTAAAAAGTGGAATAAATATCGACTTGCGCCACTCAGCCATTGTCTTGAGTTCTAGACTGCGTCGCATAATGAGTGAATTGCCTCAACTCCTATCTCTCCTATTGACTTAATAATTGTTATATTATAGGTATCAGCAGCTTTTTGGTAATTTAACCTTTTAATCGCCTTTTCCACTTCTGATTTTAAAATGGCTCTTTTTCTTGGAGGATAAATGATGTTCTGTTTGATGTTTGGTTTATGTCAGCAAAAAGAGTATGGCAGTAACTTTTCCAGACTTCAGCAATCTCCTCTGGGTCTGTTACTATCTATTTTCTTTCATTTTTTATTATTTGAGTTCTTGGGTTAAATTCTCTGGCTAGATATCGGAAAAAATGAAATTTACGTTTTTTATACTCTATCGACCTGGTTCTAGCAGGCCAAAGGTCCTTCCGAGTATATGAGTCATGAAATGAGGCGAGATGATTATTATTATTAGTTGTTTCTTGCCGTCACCTCTTATCCAAAATTAATAGAAGATGTAAAACCAGAAAAGAACGGTAAAAAACTGCAATAAACATGGATAGATTCTGAATGGGGCCAAATTATAAATACTAAAAGCAGTAGACAGGCTACTAATTCTATTCTAGTCTATTAACCAACAACTAAACAAATCCCAGCATCTTTTAAAAATAATCTGTTCCCAAATCTTTAAATATTTTGGACACAAAAAAACGGAAAAACATCTAAAGAAATTAATACTAAAAAAAATAGAGGAAAAGTGACCAATAGGACAATTGCCAAAAAGATGAATTAACCTTATAAAGACGTCAACAAACCAAACGGCCTCACAAGCAGCAAGAGAGTTCAGGAACAATGAAAGATGGCGCAATATTGTAAGAAAAGCAACAAGTGAGTAAACCACAGTCACAACTCCTCTGCAAAGATGTTGGATGTCCACAATGAAACCACTCTGAAACGCTTGCTCTAATAACTCATTCTGGCAACCCACATATGCAACTATTGAAAATGGGGCTTTTATTCTTGAACTGAAATCGCAATAGCAATACTTAATTCGCAAACTGTTATCGCTAGAAGCAACATAAGAAATATTATCAGAATCTACTACAAGTTTAGTAGTCTTATCAATCAACTTCCAACAACTTCTATAGTAATGTAAAACTAACAAAATCTTTTAAGATGTAAAAACTAAAAAGTATTTGTACAACAGATTTTAGCTTGTATTTTTTGTAATTTTTTGTGCAATGTTCTAAAAACAAAAACATCTTTGCGCATAACATTTCGAGTCTATTTACCGTTCAAATCCAAATTCATGCACTGGCTCGCGCGTCGATCTATTTTCGTTGAATCAGCCGATATGGCTAACGTTATCTATTAGAAAATTTTTATTACATCTAATCTATTAATAATACATAAGCAAACAACAAACTATATTTTATTATTTAAGATTAAAATAAAATAAAATATATTAAAATCTCTACACACTCTACAATGCTTATAGAACTCCATAAGCTCTTTTTGTGAGCTTAAATATAACGCACAATTTAAATCCAATTATAATTTGGGGCGGATAAGAATGTCTAGAGTATGTATAAATAAAAATGCTTCCTGGATATAATTAGCAATATAATACTATATGTAACAACAAATATTGACTCTCTTACAGTGCATTTAAATAATGTAAACATTTCAAAAACAAAGGCAGGGGGCGTCAAATGCTTGCGGCTCTTATACACCCTAATAAACGATGACAAAATATGTTAAAAATACAGGGGAGTAATTGTAGAACTTTCCTAAGGCGTTTGATATCAAATTTCTATGTACGTACGCATTATTTTCTAATCCTTATATTATTTAGTATTGTCTTACCGTTGTACATAAATACAATGCAAACAAATATATTTGTAATTCATACGGACTTTTAAATCACATAATATATGTTGATAAAAATACAGTGTGTCCAAGGATGGACTTAACTATACATATAAACTATTTTATTGAACATTTTTCTCTTGCTTGTCATAATAATAAACTCTAATTTTGTTGTACAAGGTGCTCAAAAAATATAAAAATGCAATATTGAAAAACTAAAATTTTGATTTTTTTTTTTTCAATTATTGTAAGAAAGAGCTTAGAAGGAGATATCGAATTAGGTGAAAGAAGCGCAATTGAATAGCTTATAGTTTCGAATTCCAATTTTTTTTTTAAATTTTGACTTTTAAGCATGATTTTTAACAAAAATTTAAAAAAAAAATTAAAAAAATATTTTTTGATTTATAACAGTACGGTTAGAGATAGATCCAGATATGCTGTTAAAAAAAAGGACAATTTAATTGTCTATAATTTTTATATTCTATTACTTTTTTGATTTAGACTTTTAAGAGATATTTTGAATATTGTACAAAAAAAGTTTTAGAATAGCAGCTTCTAAGGTGAACATGGTTGCCTATGAGTTTATAAATAAATAGGGTCTCAAATGAACCCCCTTACCTACCTTAGAAGTTTGTATACGACTACCAAAAAGAACGGAAAGCGGCAGAAACATTTTGCAATCTCAACAAAGTTGTTGAAGAAGACCAATTAGCAAAAGTCAATGTCGGAAGTGGCTTGTTTACTTCAAATTTGACAACACAAGCTTCAACAATAAATGAAGAAGTCGGTTATCAAATTTTGATAACTAGGTTCTATTGATAGCTGTGAAAAAAGACAACAACAACTTTGATCACTCCACAATTGTTTGCAGTCTTAAAAAGCTCGGCAAGGTTTGAAAAGTGGCCAAGTTTCCAACCACAACAAATTCAATTTTTTTCAGAGAAATAAACAAAAATTATTTCTGAAAAATCTTATCACTAGAGAAGAATCCTAATCTTAGTTACTGTTTAAAAACGTACAAAAAAAAAGAAAATTGGCGTTTATGTGGGTAAAACAGTAAAACGCATACCAACAATTTTTTATTGCAAAAAGCCAATATGCGTTTAACGTAACAAAATTGAAATAATTTACTGGAAAATTATAGCAAACGGCTAGTGATTGTTGATTAAATTTGAAATTACTCTATACAAAATGTTCTGATCAATTACTGGTTACCCGTTGAAGTGTTGTTGATAAATGATACAATTTTATACTTATTTCATTTAATTATTTATTCAATTACAAACGTGCTTGCACTAGCTAGCTTTCCAATAAAATCTATAATATTTATAGTATATATATATTTATTTCCTATTCCCATACAAATTTTATATACACAAACCATATTAATAAAATAAAGAATATGAATACAAAGAAGATTACTCATTTTATAATGAAAATATGTAATAATATTAATAAATAAATTTTTAATTTTTTTAATTTGCAATCAAGTATTAAATTGAAATCACAAAATTGAAAATGACAAGCTAAAATTTTATTTAGATTAAGTTTTGTAAATGCTAAAGCAAAATAAAAGTTTCAAGTATTGAATTAATTAATGAAATAGGAAATATTTGGCCAAACTTTATCAGTGCATTCAAAATGCAAATGTATTTTGACAAAGAACGAAAATGTGCGAGTGTTGTTTTTGTGGGTTTTTGTTTATATAATGTTTTTTTTTATTGTGATATTTAAGAATTACTTAACATGTCATATAAAAATACTTTTCAACGGATGGAACTACATTTATTGAAACTATCACATTTAAGATTAGATTTAAACAGTTTGTGAACATTGACTTTAAACATTTGTGGCTTACATGTCTTAGGAAATACTGAGTTTGGAAGTTTATTTCTATAGTACCTACGGTTAAAAAAATCTTTCTTCAAAGTTTTGGTCCTACATCTCTAAACTGTCAGTGAATATTTTTTAGAATTTCTAGCAAGCTTTGTACTACGAGTAAATATTTGTTTAGATAGCAATATGTTTTTTATTTTGTTTGAACAATGTCCATGGAATTATCTATAGAACATGCAAAGATCTCCAACATTACACCTGTAGTATAAAGTATCTAAGTCATTAGTCAATTTTGGATCGGCAATGATCTAAATAGCTTGATTTTAAATAGAGTTTAAAAGAGATAGTGTAGTTTCCGATGCTCCTCTCCATACTTGGGTACAATATTCAATACAAGGTCGAATATAAGTTTTATACATATACAAAAGTTGAACAGAAGTAAAACACTTTTTACATCTATTAAGAAATCCTAGTTTTCTAGATACTTTCAAAGCTATGTCAATAACATGGTCGTTTAAAAAAAAATTATGTAAGATTGTAACCCCTAGAAGACAAATTAAAAAAAAATTAATTATGGACTTGTTCAATTTAATATTTGGTACTGATGATACTTTAGATTTTGATTTTGAAACAGTTAGAAGTTGAGTTTTTTTAGAGTTAAAATTGACCATTTAGATATTGTTTTGAGGTCTTTGTTATTAAATATCATGCAAAAAATGATATATAAAATGTGCACAAATGGACATTTTTACAAATCTACTGTCAGATAGCGTATTTCTTAACTGCAATCCCTACTAATGGTGTTAAAAACTTAAATTATGAAGAAGGTGAATCTTCATCAAATGCTGATCTTTTGTGGACGTTGACTGTCATATTAATTACTATATTCATTGCTGTTCTAAATAAATCTGTTGATATAATATCTAGTCCAAAAACGCAGGTTTTGTAGTAATGATGTTCTTTGGCTTTTTATTGATCTTATTCTTTTTTTCTTTCTTTCTTCTTTTGTAGGATTATTTATAGAAAATTATATTTTTGCGTTCGATATTTGTTAGAAATTTTAGTTTTTTTGCGACTTGTTGCAGTACTGTTTTGTTTGTAACCTGATTGATCCATGAGATCCTGAGTATTCGTCAGTAACATCACATCTGAAATGCGTTAATGCGTTTGTAGGAAGTTTTAGGAAGGGTCCACGCTTCCGCCCTATACAGACTAACAGTACGTTGAACCTTAAAACTTAAAATCAAATATGTATCCTGAGAGTTAAGTTAATTATTTTATTATAAGACCTTTCTCTACGTTATTTAATGTTTTCTTAAATTGGTGTTTAAAATAAGCTGCTGACTGGCGGACTTTTCGTTTTATTCTAAACTTCTCTTATGATTTTCTATTCAAACCATGGCTTTTTGTTGGACGTATAAATTTGATATTATAGTTTCTATGTTCAAGTAGTTATAGAACTTTTGATGTTTTATAGTTATTTGACTGCAAATTTCACTTTTTCCTGGGTGGTAATAGGTTTTTTGTTAACTGATATACATTTTCTATGTAGCTAATTTTTATTTTTATATTGCCTTCTTTTTTCTATAAGTTTTAGTATGGTATCTGATTTTTTTTAAATTTATTTTACTCTACATTTCTATTTTAGAATTGATAATTATAGAAATGATATTAAAATTGCTGTTAATCCTATCATTTGTTTTCTGTAGTACTTTGTTTTGTTAAAGTTTTTGCGGATCAGCTCTTTTTGGACTATTTTCTTTAGTTGTTGCTTAGTGCAAGTAATTAAATGGTTGCGATAGTATGTTAAATATTATTTACTTTGCTTAAATTGAATTAAAAATGATTCTAAGCAAAGATTATAATCACGACTCATCACAATTTAGATAATGTAAGCAAGTTCTATAATTTTTTTTATGTCTAAGTTTATGTTCGTATTCTATTTAGATGAATAAATTAGTTTTAGTGTGCTGTTAGCAATATTGTTATGGAAAAATATTATTAGCAAACATTACATACTGAAATTCTATCACATCTACAAAAAAAACACACATTTAAACGATAAAATTTGTCATCACTTTTTTTATATGTGGAACTACATACAATATCATATCCCTTCATTTGTTGGGTTAAAGATTTGCAGTTATAATTAACGTGTACAAAATTTATGAAAAACTAAATAAAATCTCAATTTTTGGTGTTTCCTTTAATTTTTTTTTTTTTATTTGTTGTTTTTATTTTGTGTGCTTGTTTTTTTTATATTCTTTTGTTGCCAAATTCTTCAATTTTTTTCTTAGTAATCCTGTTGCAAATTTTTTTGTTGCTTTTTTATCTACTTTGCTTACTAGTATATTTTCAATTTTTTTTCTAAAAGCTCTATGCCGATCAGTATTATTGTTGTATAATAGCACGTTTTAGGTTTATTTTCTACCCATTTTTTTTTTAATTTAACTTTTTTTCTACCATCATATCTGCGAGGGGTGCCGCAATCGCAATGCTTAACGAGCTTGCTCCCGTAGTTCCTCTTATTTTTTGTTTTTAGTTTTTATGGCTTCTACTCATGTTTCTGCGGCGTATAACAATTTGATTTTCGCTGCCGTTGCTATTAGCCTTCTGGCTTCTTCTTTTAGATCTCCGTTAATTGGCTTAACTCTATCGAGCTTTCTCTTAATTTCTTTTGTTGCTCTGACCGCTTCCTTAACCTGTTTGTTCCATCTCTTTAATCTTACTACGAAATATTAATTTTTGTTCCTTATGGTTATCACTTGATTTTCTACCTGTATCTTACCTGTCTTCTTTTTTGTGGATAGCCATGTTGCTTCAGTGTTTTGTGTTGTTAATTTTGAAATCTTACTTCTTATCTATATCTGTATTATATCAATTGATAGTTTATCCAGTCTTTTTTTTTAGTTTTTCTGTTTTACGTTTCTACTTACTAGTGCTACATTTTCCTCAAATGTCGTTACTGTCACGACTTCCGGAAACTTTATTTAAAGTAGCTAATTATAAACTAGGTTTCACAGTTTTGGTTTTAGTGCTGAGCCTCGGAATACCCTTAAAGTCAATCTTCTTTTCTTGATAAGTCATATTATTGTTTTCATGTTCAGCTCTCTTTTTTATGATTTTTATAATTCATAAAGTTGCTTTTCTTTTGGTAAATCCATATTTTTTTATTCTCTTTTTTTTATTTCTTGTTCTATTCTCTGCACAATGACTTTATTTTATCACTTTAGCAAGTATGTTGATTAAGCATATTGGCATGTATGGCTTTGCATTGCTTGCTTCTTTTTTCTTTATAATCAGTAGTAAGGTGGCCTTTTTTCAACATTCTGGGACAGTTATTTCTTTTAAGCATTTGTTGATTATTTGAATTATTTCTATCTTGTTTTTGCGCTTTTTCTTTCTGTTGTTATTTTCTCCGTGCTTGGTGTTTTGTTGTTTTGCTATTTTGATGATCTCCTTTATCTCTTCACTGTTGATTTTTCTTTTTCTTTTCTTGTTTCTGGTTCTTCTACAAGTTCACTTTTTGGAAACAATTTTTCAATTATGACTTCTTCTTCTTTATCTTCTTTTAGGTGTGCTTTCTTTGCTTTTTATCTCAATTTGTTAGCCTAAGAGTACTATAGATTATATTATTTTTCTTCAGCATATTTTTTTCTATCCTTGATTGCTTTTTTGAAGATTTTCCTGTCGCTTTATTAAAGATTAGATTTACTATGAGAAATTTCTGACGCTCAGAGTAAATCTGTCTTAGAAAGCAAAATACATGCAAATTTGGTTTGGTAAATAGGATCTTTGGTTGTGATATCTTAGTTTCCACTTTGATATGATATTTGACCGTTTCTTCCACTTTTGTCAAGTTTTGAATATTACATAATCTGGATTGTTGCGTTGTTTTCAGGACCTCCGTCAAGCAGGTAGATGCTCGTATTCTTAACTGCGCTAACTTGAATCACGCTCTACTTTGTTGCAATCCAATTTGATTGTTCTCTATTATCACAAAATGATATGGTTACTCAATTTACCGTATGGTTTGTAATAAGTTTTTTGTAAAGTGTACTGCTGTTACTTGTTTATTGCCAGCAGTTTTTGTTGCCTCAACTTTATTTTTTCTTTAATGGTTGATAAGTCTGACGCCAGTTTTGTGCACACAATTTCACCCACAAATCATATCTCAATCATTTAATTTAATTTTCAAAAATCTATGAATCTTTTGAAAAACCTCTCAGAATTTACGTTGACGTTTTATGTTGGTCGAATCAACTTTAATGGACAAATGAGCTTTGTTATGTTCCTGCCTAAACGCACAGACAAATATTACGTATGTAACGCTATCTAGCGTTTATTTGTTGAATTTGACCGTTTATTGTTCTATCTATTCATTGTAACTTTTCTAATTGCTAGTTTTGAGACCTAGATTTGGGCGAATAAAATTTAATTGTTTTTTTGTACTTTCTAATCTGAATCCATGAAGTGGCGCCTTAGAGTCAGATACTACGTGCCATACCTTATCCGTCTGTTTTTAATATATTTTACCACTGCTTTTATGGCTAAAAATTTGCTTTAAAAACGGTACATTTGTCATCTAGCTTAATTTTTTTTTACATTTCTATGTGTAGATATAATCAAATTCAAGGTGAGGCATCTGCGCTCAGCCATAACGGATTGGCGATTTAAAAAGTAAACTAATTTAAATTTAAGGAGGGTTTTTAAAACAAAAACTAAAAATGTACTAAAGATGTACTCTGGACTACAATTTAGGGGGTCCGACACCAATTATTCTAACATGTTTCCTTCAATTTTTACATAAGAAGATGAACAGAACCGAAGTGCATTTTTTGATGATACAGATAGACGCAATTTAGCGGCTATCTATCAATCCTAAAAGATACTTGCCAAACCAAATAACCATGAGTTAACGATAAAAAAAATTTGATTCTTGCATACATACAGTCAAAAATTTACAAATTTGCATAAAAATTCAGTGTATTTTTTTTAATTTTTTAAGTAAATTAGTTGATTACGATTAGGCAGTCGCGACTTTAATATTTTTAACGTTATTCGCGCTATTGTTAAGTTTTGGTACTATTGTACTGTTTTTTGGGATGATAATAGTTGCAAAAAAGTGACATAATGACGCGGTGAACGTTGAAATTTTAAATTTGTGGTTAAAAACCATTTTGTTGATACTGGTGGGATATTGTTTGGGGCAATAGAGTTTAGTTAGGTGTCTTCTAGTTTTTTACAGATAAGCACGTAAATTGGTATATTGTTACGCCCAACTGATGCAACGAACGCTTAACCACTCTCCGTGCATTGACGTAGTATATATCACCAATTTACTTTAAAACGAAACTGTTGTGTACTGATAATTTATCCTACCGCAACACTATAATGCGGAAAAGGGCACCGAGACTTATTTGTTTGTTCTGCTTTATTTTTTTGCTTATCCTACTGCTCTCCGCTTGAGTCGATCTGGTCCAATTTGTCTTCTTGCATCAGCGTGCTATTGATACGGATCGACGTTGCGTGCTCAAAACCAATTGTTTTAATTATTAATATAATATAAAGTTTTATCATGTATACGCCGCATTAACTCAATAATGTAATGTGCCCTGCATACAACCTCAAATCCCAAGCGGCATTTGTAAGTTTGTCAATCTTTTGCAGTTGTTGTGCAACCCCAGTTTTTCAAATGCCAGTGCACACAGCATGCTCTCAAAGGCTGTTACGTATAATACTTCAATGCTAGATACGGTGTTAACATACAACGCTAAAGTCTCAAATGCCAAAGTATGAATTGTGTAAATCCTAATTCAACCGTTACTCTGGCAGCGTACTTACATTGTAGAAATATCAAGTACTTCATTGAACTTGATGTTAATGTGCTTTATTTTTCACATATCTAAGATCTTTTTGATCTAAGTGTGAATAAACTCAGACAGTTGTAAAGTTTGTTAAAGAAGTTTGACAAACCACTAAGACCCACTTGGTTTATGTGTGAATAATTTTAACAAACTCTCTGACTATCTGTATACAAATGACAACGTATACAGTACGTTAATTGTTATGAACAGTGTTAACAAAAATACTTTTTTGAATAATTAAATCATTTATTTAAATTCAGCAATTGCTTCTACTAACCTTGTCAGTGTGCTTTGCACTACTTAAAACCATAAGAGACATACTTGCCTAATGGTCTATATTTGTTTATCTTTTATTAATTTTCTATTCACAATGAGCAACACTTTTCAGGTGTAATAATTAAATTCTAAGATATTTATTTATTTATTTGTCAGAATAATAATTTATTTGTTTAAATATTAATATTTAAATTTAAAAAAATATTTTGAATAGTTCAATTACAATTTAATTTAATAATTATTATAAAGTAAATATTAATTGGGTTTTACTAACAAATGTAATACTATACGATATCAACTTACAACACTTATATTAGTGACTGATATATGATGTTAATTAAACTCTAATTGTAATTAAATGGGTAATAAAAATAATATGGATCAGCGCAACGTGATCTAAATCATTGATAAATATGATAAACTTTTTCAAATAGATTACATCTAATTGGGTGTATATTTTTAATTAACTTGTTTTTTATATGCTAGTCGTACTTTATAATTTCCGGTTGATTGCATTTTATTATGAAATAAAAAATAGTATTTAACTAGAATTGTAAACATTAAATTTCAAAATTGCTAATATTAAACTTATAAATAATAAAAAGAGTATTACTTTTTTCAACAATGCCCATGGAAATATCTATAGAAAATGATAAGTTTTGAAACATTACATTTATGGTGCAAAGTAATTAGGTTTTAGGCAGTATTGGATCGGCAATGATTTGAATAGCTCATTTTTTAATAGAATTTAGAAAAGATTATATAATTTTAGTTTAAATACTCAGTACTTAATACAATAGCGGATATAAGTTTTATATTTACATTATACTGACTTTGATTAAAAACGCAAACACAGAATTTTTTGATCGATTTTAATTAAAAAAATCACAAAATACCTATTTTGATAAATCAAACAAATGATGAATTTGGTGTGTATTAACAGTCAATTTTTCGATTATTTGTTTACTATTGCTTTGTGAAAATTTAAGAAAGCCAAGTGTTTGCCAACGTGCAAATTATCTACAAGTGATGATATAATCTTCAATAATTATAACTTAAACGCAGCCAATTACATTGCTAATAAGCTCTGCGCATTTTTATTTTTTTGTAGGATAGAAAATCCCATTTCTAACAAGATAACATACACGCGCTCATACGGCAAGGGTTACAACATAATGTTTGCAAGAAGCTAACATTGTTGGGCTTCCATGGCCTGCTTAGTTGTCAGACAATCCTTATTCGAAAGCGCTTCTCATAGAGTTAACAATTGAGTGTGTCATTGTTCAGCTCAAATGACGTTCGTGCCATTTTCGCAAAGACCCCAATTTGAGTAACTAGTATTTTGTTACATAAATTTCAGTTAGTTTTCTTCTAATTCCAGTTTTCCAGAAGATATGCTTGGGATCAGACAACAAACGGTTTATCCGACACTTACCACTTTACCGGTTTGCTAGTGCAAAGTTGATAACTTTACTACGCGGCGCATTGCGGAACGTGGACGTGTTGCATTGGTTTATCATGTTGAAGTTAGATTCTATTCTAATTTCTAAGAGTTTTTCAATTTGTATTTGTGTACTTGTTCCCGCAGGCATTGTGGTGGATGTTTGCATTAAACACAAGAATTAGCGAATGTAAGCAGGAGGTGGTGGACGTACTTGCTGATTGTAAGGAATGTATCCAGATTCTTTCTTTGTGCAATTGCCAGTTTGCTTGTCACTAGGTTTCTAAAATATAAGTCTTATAAAGAACTTGAGGTTAGATTACAAGCAGCCACTTGCCCAGAATGCTTAATTTTTTTTTGTGGATCCAGAGTTTCTGGACAATGTCGTGTTTAACAAAATACACACTAAGGGCTGCTTTACAGTAAATGTAGAATAACAAGATATTTAAACAAAGTTTAATTTGTGGGCAAGTTACTTCTTCTACTGTGACCCACTCACCCGACCTAGTGTTAGTCATTAAAGGATCTATTTTTTGTCCCACCTCTTGTGTGCTTGAATTTAATTATGAGACAATTGTTTAACAATAAATCTCTTGATAACTAACGCTTGGGTGGGTGGGTGTGAACATAGTTTAGTTTATGGGCGAGTTACTTTTTCTACTGTGACCCACCCACCTGTTCAAGTGTTATTCATTAAAGGATCTATTGTTCGTCCCACCTTTTGTGTGTTTGGATTTTGATATGAGAGAATTGTTTAACAATAAACCTTTTGACAACTAACGCTTGGGTGGGTGAGTGGGAACATAGTTTAGTTTATGGGCGAGTTACTTTTTCTACTGTGACCCACCCACCCGTTCAAGTATTATTCATCAAAGTATCTATTGTTCGTCCAACCTCTTGTGTGTTTGGATTTTGATATGAGAGAATTGTTTAACAATAAACTTTTTGATAACTAACGTTTGGGTGGGTGGGCAAGAACAAAGTTTAGTTTGTGGAGGAGTTACTTTTTCTACTGTAACCCATCCACCCGCCCAAGTGTTAGTCATTAAAGGAGCTATTGTTTGTCCCACATCTTATGTGCTAGGATTTAAATATGAGAGAATTGTTTAACAATAAATTTCTTGATAAGTAATGCTTGGGTGGGTGGGTGAAACAAAGTTCAGTTTGTGGACCAGTTATTTTTTCTACTGTGACCCACCCATCCGCCCAAGTGTTAGTCATTAAAGGATTTATTGTTTGTCCTACCTCTTGTGTACTTGGATTTAGACATGAGAGAATTGTTTAAGAATAAATCTCTTGATAACTAACGCGTGGGTGGGTGGGAACAAATTTTAGTTTGTGGACGAGTTACTTTTTCTACTGTGGGCCACTCACCCGCCCAAGTGTTAGTCATTAAAGGATCTATTGTTTGTCCCACCTCTTGTGTGCTTAGATTCAGACATAAGGGAATTGTTTATCAATAATTTTCTTGCACTGTGACCCACCCACCCGTCCAAGTTATGTCATTAAAGGATTATTGTTCGTCTTATCTCTTGTGTGCTTGGATTTTGATATGAGAGAATTGTTTAACAATAAATCTCTTGATAACTAAAGTTTGCGTGGATGAGTAGGAACAAAGTTTTCTTTGTGGGCAAGTTACTTCTACTACTGTGACCCACTCACCTGCCCAAGTGTTAGTCATCAAAGGATCTATTGTTCGTCCCACATCATGTGTACTTGGATTTCGATATGAGAAAATTGTTTAGCAATCAATCTCTTGATAATTAACGCTTGGGTGGTTGGGTGGGTGGGTGGGAACAAAGTCTATTTTAGGGGCAAGTTACTATTTGTACTGTAACCTACCCACCCGCCCAAGTGTTAGTCATTAAAGGATCTATTGTTTGTCCAACCTCTTGAGTGCTTGGATTTAGATATGAGAGAATTGTTCAACAATAAATCTCTTGATAAATAACGTTTGGGTGGGTAGGTTGGAACAAAGTTTAGTTTGTGGTCGAGTTACTTCTTTTACTGTGATCCACCCACCCGCCCAAGTGTTAGTTATCAAAAGATTTATTGTTCGTCCTACATCTTGTGTACTTGGATTTTGATATAAGAGAATTGTTTAGCAATAAATCTCTTGATAACTAAAGATTTGGTAGGTGGGTGGGAACAAAGTTTAGTTTGTGAACGTGTTACTTCTTCTACTGTGACCCACCCACCTGCCCAAGTGTTAGTCATCAAAGGATTGATTGTTTGTCCCACATTTTGTGAACTTGGATTTAGATATAAGAAAATTGTTTAGCAATAAATCTCTTTATAACTAAAGCTTCGGTGAGTAGGTGGGAACAAAGTTTAGTTTGTGTACGTGTTACTTCTTTTACTTTGTTTACTCACCCGCCTAAGTGTTAGTCATCAAAGGATCTAATGTTCGTCCTTGGATTTAGGTATGAGAGAATTGTTGGACATTGAAATACTATAAAAATTCTTTGGCGACCGGTAATGAATTTTTATCCGTGGTCTCGTTGGTGAGACTTGATTTTTCCGGTTTATCGGCTTGCAGGGGCAGGGTTTAGATGGTTATTGTTTAGAAATCTCAGTGAAATTTGCTTGTTGAGTTTGCTACTTTCTCTTAAAAATCTTATCTATAAATAAAAAATATTAGGTCCTTTTGAGATCCAGTTTGGAGTTTACTATTTGCTAGATCTCGGTGCAGACGTTGTTTTGCACCGCTAACCTATGTAGGGTGTTTACTGTACTCGCTACGAGTGTGACGCCCCTCTTGTATGTTTGTGGTGTGCGATAATAATTCTACACAACAACAATTTAACGTGGAAGTTGAACCACACCACTAGAGGGATTTACTAGGCAGATAGTTTACTGGTTTGCCATTGCTTTGCAAAGAGGACAACTCCATCGACTATTTGACAGTTTATATATTGGCCTTGCCGGAAATCGAGCTCAGTCTGCCTTTAACAGTCTTTCTACAGTCGTCCCGTACTCTTCTTGGATCTGGCAAATTCTTTAGTTCTAAGAGGTTTTTTTTGGTCGGTGTGCTTAGGAGCTCTTCTTTGATTGGTTTGACTGTACAGTTGGTTTTTAGAAAAAAAAATTATTAGTGCTTTTCTGAAATAAGGTAATGATTTCTCAAATTGGTAGTTTTTGCTTCTTTAAAATTGTGGTAGCACCCTGAAGGCTCTTTTGGAAGTAGTTTTATTTTCTTTGTTACTTATCGGACGTTTTTTTTTACGCTAACATGTTGCTACTGGGCAAGTTTTGCTTTGGAAATTTGATCTATCTGCATTAGTTTCTAGTGCAGGTGGTGTTAAAAATTGCTGTAGCTTTATTGTAGTCATTTTTGTTTGTACCAGCAGTAGGTTTTGCTCACGCATCTTTGTTGTTGGCTTGATTATCTGAGCCTTTGTTTTTGTTTTTGCAACTTTAGTCTGGACGTTTTTGAACGCGTTGGCTTTTCAGTTGCGTTTTTGAGATTGTTGGACAATTTACGATTTTGCAAAGAGTCCCAGATTTTAATGAGAAGCCAGTAAAAATACCCACAGATAAAAAAAAAGCAACAGCAATCAAATTTGCATATCAAAAGTTTTTGGAATATGTTTATGGCAAAGCAGACCTTAAATTACTGGAATCTATATTAAAAAAATCAATTCAATGAAGACTACTAAAAATATTGTTTGATGTGATGCAATACTTACCAAAAATCAAACACATAAAAATATCAATAGCAGATGTTCTAAGTAGATATTGCCGTCAAACAATTACAACAAATTTAAAACAAAAGAAAATTGCGGTACTAGTAACAAAAGAATTTACAAAAGAAGCCAGAAAATTGTAAATAGATGCTACACAACAAGATGATGAACTACAAACGTAAGTACAGTGCATACGTAATGGTTTTTCTGATGAGTGCGTTAAATTAACAGAACATACCAAACATTAATTAACTTTTGCGATAAACTCTCATACTATAAAGGACTTATATTTAAAATTGATAAAATAATAGTGCTCAGATCACAAATACAAAAAATGCTGAACCAAATGCATGCAGGACACTTAGAAATACAAAGTTGCATAACATCTGCCCGGCGGTTATTGTATTGGAAAAATCAGTGCAAAGACATAATTAATTTTAAAAATGCTATGGCTAATAGTGGCAAAAGGCTTGTTTGTATTTCAAGATCAAGAATATTTAGTTATAAGTTATACTTATTTAGAATTCATTTAAATTGCTAAAAAATTAACCGTCATACGAAACCATAGAACAATTAAAAATCTGGTTTAGAGTATTCCAGAAGTTCTTATTTATTGCGCATTTTACATCGGTTTAGAAGTCTTACGACTTCCGTCTACCGTATCACCCCGGTGGATAAAGAGCAAGTTATTATTTTAGTGATATTTGGGTATTGAACCCGGACTGTCATGTCAGCGTAATAAATAATGGCTAACAATATTCTTTTAAAGAACTTAGCAAATTTAAAGGTACATGGTGTTTTGAACACAGAACTTCAACCTCATATCACTCAAGAGAAAATCGATCAACAGAACGGAACGTATAAATTGCAATAAAACGCTTCAAGAAATGAATTCATTGGGTTCCCGAAACATCAAGCAAAATGACTAGAACATCACTCCCCATATCTAAAGATAATCTAAAAATTAAAATGTACATAAAGAACTTAACAAAACAAAGATATAAACAAAAAATTATTGCAAGCAGACAAACAAATCACCCCAGATATTGGGGAAGAAGGTAACAAAATAAGATTACGTTTTGTACATTGGAAGGGAGGAGTAGTAGGAGAAGTAATAGAGACCTCAAAAAATCAAAGATCAGTAATAGTAAAAACCAACAAAAGAAAGATGTTAAGAAAAAACTCATCTTTCCTTCACAAAACTAAGGTAGACTTGGAAAAGCCACAAGAAATAGTCGTAGTTCTCAATGAGAAGGCACTAAGTGATTTTTCAGGTTCCCAAACATGGTCGAATCCCAAGCTTACCCAGAGGTAGACACTAAATAACCAAGCAACACCACAACAGCCATAACAACTAGATCTGGCCAAAAACCAATAATAAGAGTGGATTTATAATGTAATGTAATGTATATAATTACAAATCTTCTTCTTCTTCTGGTTCCTATCCGTTCCGGACGTTGGCAATCAATATTATTACAAATCATTTCACTTTATTTAAAAAAATGGGAGATAAAACGATATACTTTTGTACAATGCACCTTGGTCGGCGCTTGTTTAAATTAAACCCAAAACACAAACGTTACAGAATGATTATTAATGAATTTATTGAATGTTTTTTAATTATTTTTTTGTGTTTTTTGTCTAAATTGAGTATAAAAAAATTGAAAATATTTTAATTTGTTTTATATGTGAGAATATTATTTCAAAAATTGTTATTTCTTAAATATGATAAAATAAAATTCTTTATTCATGTCATCTATATTTATGCTTTATAAATGTTATAATATAATAAACTGTAAACGATCTCACCATCCAAAGCAATGATCCAAACGGCATGTTTTTGTTGCACAGATAAATATTATTTACTAGGCATGGTCACCTATACATAATAATGCTTAATATTCTTTGTTTATTGTTCTTTGTTGAATAGACATCGAGTCGAATTAGTATTACATCTCAATCGACAATAACAGGAAGCGAATGTGATATTACCTGCACGTTCAAAACCGTTGAAATATTGCAGTAAATTAAAACCCCCCTATTTAAGCTAAAATATCAAATATTTACTCACCGCAGTCAACAATGAAAACCCGAGTACATAAATAAGTATTTTGGAGGCTATTTGTAAAAAAAGAAAACGTGTAACACAATATTCTTAAATTACACTGCGCTGTTAATTTATTACCTGGACGTGGTTTGGACGAAGTCACCGAATTTTATAAATCCCTATTTCTTACGCTGTAGAGCCTTTGTAATCACACCCTGTTAGGGCGATCCCGGAATGAAAAATTGATCTGTGCTCGCCTCAGGTATGTGTTTCACTCGTCGTGCCTTTGGGAATGTTCTCTCTTTTCTTTGCCTTGTGTCTAAAAGTCCGTTTTTTTACGATGCCACATCGGCGTGTGTGAGAATTAGATTAAACTTGTAACAAAAAAGGTATTAAAACTACCCAATTTAGACATCACGTATTGAAGGTTTTCGGTCATAAATTTATATATCGGCATGTATCAACCGATTTGCTACACTTTTCAATATCCGGATTAAGTCGTTTATTATATTTCCAGTAATGATAACCTGGCAAACAATAGGAAATATTATCTCTTAGGGTTCACGCAGCAACGTATTTTTGCTTCTTTTCTTGTGTTGACACAAAGCTTAATTGATTAATTATTTCAGGTCTCACACCCCCAAAAATCTGATAAAAGAATGGGTATTTTTTTCCTTAATGTGGTTATATTTCTAAATTATTAATGAATTAATAACATCAGCCGGTAATTAATAGCGTTTTTACAATGAAACAAATACGCCTATTCATTTAAGATTATAATTAAAAAAGGTTTCTTTTGAATTTATTGGAAAAATTAATTATTACTAAATTTTGAGCAGAATACTTGTAAATAATTTCAGGGAGATACAATTTGTATTTAACTTTTATGCTTTATTTAAGTATATTCATAATTATTCATATTATTTGCAAATTTATAATCAAAATGTTGTATAGATCAACCAAAAGTGTTGTAAAATGTGCGTAAAGTAATCAGTAAATTATGTAATGTGTCTACTATAGTATGTTTTGTACTCTATTAAGCCTAAAATGGAGCGCAAAAAAATATAATATATGTATTGAACGATGCATGAATGCATGTAGTTATTATTGCTAATTTGCACTTACTGGATGGAAATATTTGCAGGCAAAAAAAAAATAACTTTTAGACGGACACAAACAAAATATTCTAGACGCGAAATATAATTCTATCTTAACATTGTCTACAAAAACTTGTTGACTTAACGGTTTTGTCAAAATATCAGCAAGTTTGTCAGAACTTTTTACATGTCTTAGGTTGACGGTATTACTAATGTGAAATAAATTTATTATTATTATTATAAAAATTGTAGATTGATTGTTTACATACACATTATTTTTTAATGAAAAAATCATTGGTTTACAACCGAAAGGACTCAAATAATTTATTGCAAAACTGATGTTTGAACGAGAAATTGTTGCCAGAAACAGTAGACTACTAATTGTCTCACGATAGGGAATATATTTGTCTAACGACTCATTGTTCAAAAGGTTTTCTTTGTTGGTTATTTTTCTTTTCTTAATAGGAGTTAATGTAGGGTAGTAGCTATCAAAATTAAAATTTTGAATTAACTTCTTGGTATACTTGGGTTGGCTGACGAAAACTCTCTCCGGCTTAATTTTGATTTGCATTTCCAGATAATTTAAGAAGTTTTTATTTTTTTTTTTTGATAGTTATTGTTGATTCCATCCAGAACTCTGATCAGTTCCTTAGTACTTTATTTTTATTAAAAAGAAAAAAATGACGAGATTCGACTACATCTAGTTCAGCTGCTAATTCTTTTTCGATTTTTTTACGTACAGGAGAAGGTTGTGCAGATACTCCACTCTTTTTGGTCTATATTCATTGTATTGCAAGCTTTAGGTTTATTTAGGTTCTTTTCTCAATTAACGATCAGATTCTTGTTGATCTGTGTGTCTCAGGTCAGCCAACTAGGATACTTTTTTCTGACTTCCAATCTATCATGCCTTGTTTGTGGCTAGGAATGAGTAAATAACAATCATACTCAAAGTTTCTCAATTTGTTCAGTTTTATTTTTTGTTCAAAACAAGGTTTTATGGAATCTGACTTTTGATTGAGCTGGTTCCTATTTAATTGAATGTGACCACTGAATAATACACACCTTCAGGTTATATATTTTCTTTAAAATTAAAAAAAAAGTGTGAAAAATTATTTTTGCAAAGTAAAAAAGGAACTTAGCTTCTCCTAGCGACGTGATGATTGTCACAAGGATGTTTTTATTAAGAGTCATTCAAATTGACACACGTGCTTCAGCAGACTGTACATATTCTTTATTTAACATTTTTGTCACAGATAACAAGTTAAAAGTCAGTTCTAGTATATATAAAACATTTTTCAATGTTACTTAATCTCAATCTCGTTTATTGAAAGCTTTCAAGTCTATTGCCTACACCAATTTTATTAAGCTTTTTTATCTTTGATCATGACATTTGAGCTTTTTGAGTTCAACAAAAGACTGCCATTTTTTTCCAAACCGTCATATGTGATGTGGCTGCACAGTTCTGATAACAGAAATCTTCATCATTATGCTCCACATCTTGACGGTTGATTGCAATGTTGATAGTCCAATGGTGATGTAAGATTGGTTTGTGATTCTTCTTATGTTCTTCCGATCTGGGTTTTTAGTGTTATTACAACTAGAGTTGCTTTGCGAACAGTATTTGGCAAAATGATCTTTTTGCAAATATTTTCTAGAATATTTTGACGAATTTTGAGAATTTAGCTTTGTTGTTTGTGATTTTTTGTTTGTTCAGAAATAAATGCTTTTGGGTTGAATCGGTCTTGTCGAGTCTTCTTCTAGTTGCAGGCGTTTGACGACTTTGGAAAAAGTCTTCTCGGTAGCAGCAATATTTTCTCAGACAATACGACAATGATACAGATTTGGAGGTAGTAGTCTTAAGATTCTGGACAATAATCAGCTCTTCTTGATGTTTTTGCCTTCATCTTAAAGATTTTTGGCGAGTTGTTACAGCTGCATGCAATTCTCCATGGCCGGTTTTGTAGTGTCGTATTTAAATCATTTTTGCAAACTTTTTGAGACTTTTTTTTATATAACAGGCAAAGTTTTTTGACTTAGAAAAATTTTACTTTAAGTTATCGACTAAGTCTGTCTTGGTCTAGATATGGTACGAGGTAAAGCAATATAAGAACAAAACCAGTTTTTTGAAGTTTTCTCTTTTCAAAAAAATGAAGTTTTTGAAAATCAAGAAGCATGCTAATGCGAATGTTATGACATGATCAAATTTATAAGTTGAGTATTAGAAAGTAAAGGATAATTTTTGTATAAGAAAAAACGGATTATAAAACATGTTATATAGGCTAACTTAATTTGAATAAATCCGCTACACCAAGTCGAACGTTTTGAAAAATAATATATTTTTTCCTTGGCGACTGATAACAAAAGAAATCACTGAGATAAAGCATATATTTTATACTAAAACATTTTAAAACATGAAACAAAATGATCAAACAATTATAAGATAAAAATTTGGGACTGCAACATTACAATTGACACTAGTTTTGATCAATTCATTGTTGCTTTTTTAATTTTTTTGCAAAGAACACCAAAAATAATCAGTGCATTCGCGCAGTGTTTAACAAACGTTTATCTTTGAATACCGGTAAAAGGTAATACATAAGCAACGCTTTACTTTACGACAAGTGTTCTTAAGAACTAATTCTTTCCTGCTTTTAGCGGTTGCGATACTTTTTTTTATAGTGCCCAAACTGTCTACGACCATGATCACTCTTTTCGTATTTTTGTAGTGTACGATAATAGTTCAACACAAAGATGTGGGACTTACAGGTTAACGTGGAATCTGAACCACACTACTAGAGAGGTTTACTATTATATATTTGACTTTTATTATTAATAAAGCAACTCTCCGACAAGTTTTCCCAAGAACATACTTTTCTTTCCTGCTTTTATTGGTTGCGATACTACATCGTCTTTTTTTCAGTTGAAAAGTATAGGAAACTGCTATTTGTGGAATGGTTCAAACAAATAAAAAATTGATCCGGAGGTTCTGACGTCCATAGGCGAACAATTCTTTATAGCCATATATGACTGTGATAAGCAGAAACAACCTTTTGATTCAGGTTCTTTGCAAAATCAGTTACAAAAAATAGATTTAATTTTTCAATACTATCATCAACGAAAAGCGAAACACGGCAGCATATCTTCTGTCCGTAGTATTAGGTATAATTTTGGTTTGGATTTGAAGGAATGGAGCTGCCAACAAATAAATCGTGGACTGGATTTGATTACTATTACTATTACTATTTTAGCGTTTAAAGCTAATATCGTGTAGGTGTAAGCAAAGAAAAATGCAAAGCTGCTTGTAGATGCAGGAAAGCTGGTATTGTTTTAGTATTTGGCAAAATTGCAAGACAAACATGCACTAATGATCCAAGAAAATGTGGTTGAAGTATAGAGGATCTCAAGGAATATTCTCAGCAGGAGTAAGATAAACTAGAATCATTAAAAAAATATATATACGAAGAACAGATTATGAATTAGGAGCGCTTCCACTTTTACAATTAACGGATGCGACAGTATATATTTGTGATTAATTCTAGGTACATATTCAAAGGCAGCTTGTGCGGTAGTAACACAAGCCTAAACCCTAAAATATCGGCCTTTGCAACTGACAAAAAAAATAGATTAATTTAGTTAGAAAAATTGGCAAGTAGTCAACAACCTTTAATAACACGTTAAAGTTGTAATTTGAAGTTGCTTGGTGTTTCAAGTGCGTATAACAAAGCATCAATGATGCCACAGGTTTTAACTCATAATGAATTTGCAGGTTAAATAAATTTTGTATCTGCAAATTTATTTAATGACTTTTGGCATCATCTCAAAACATCTGGTCAAAATTAATTCTGGAAAACATTGGTTGGCTTTAAGTATCTAAGACAAGATGCAGAATGCTTAACTCTAGCTTAGTATCAACTAGTTTTTGAGAAAGAAGCCAAAAATTATAAATGTTGTTGTTTTGTTAGGTCAAGTATAACTTGTTGAGCAAGCCGGACGTTGCCACTCAGAGCAATATTAGGCCAGCCTACGGTAATTTTAACTATTTTTCTTCTTTTCTTTTTTTTTTTTTCTTTTGTTAGAACGATGCGTTCTCTTTGCACCATTTGTTCTCTTGTGGTTGCTCCTGTGATGCTGAGGTTCAACTATTCTTTTATTGTTTTGGGGGTATTATAGATTTTTTTTTGTGACGGGTCTATGTTGTTTTGCTTATCTTGCTAGTTTCTCGATGCCCATTCTGTCGACATGATCTCTCTAGTTACGTCGTCTTACTCTGGGTTTATCTTACGATATTCTACTTGTTGTTTTTTTTTTGCGGTTGTCTTTGCTTCTGATCCTATTGTGGAAAGTTTGCGTCAATGTTTTCATCTGTGTCGTCTTTATTATTCTTTTTGTTATGGCTGTTTCTGCCCTGGTTTTTGCTGCGCAGGTTAGGATTGGTCGTCGAATGTTTTGCATATTTGGATCTTACTTTCAGTCGACAAAACTTTTTTAAAACATAAAATTGCCAACAGGGAATATTACAGTAAAATAAACTTTCATGTGAATTACTCTGACTACAATTTAGACACCGGTACAAGATTAACAATCAGTTTTTAGCCATATTAATCACGTCAAGCTAAATACCAACAAATACTTTAGTGATTATGTTAGCGATACTTTTACACATAGCCTACATAACACGGTCAATGAAAGAATTTCAACTTTTATAGCTTTTTAGCATTTAGGAAGATTATACTCCGATCTTTTCGGTTGCAAAATCAGCAACTCTATAGACGATAAAACGGCTTTAGCAGCTTAAACAAAGTGTTATTAACCGTCTACGAGAATCTTGATTGGAATTTCAGTGGCTTCTGAGATGCTAGCTGAAAAATTTGGAAGCGATTTAGATCAATTCAACTGGGCTCATAAGTCTCTCAACAGAAACTTTCTAAATGACTCTAAACCAAATCAGAAAAGATCAAAGTTATTTTTCTTAGTATATGTTCATTAACTTCTACCGAAATACTTAAAATTTAAGTATTTTTGCAATTTTTAAGTATTTTTCTGGATACATTGTAAGATATCTTGGAGCGTAGTGCACGGCACTTCCTGAAATACTTAAAAATAGCAAAAAAAGCTTAAGATTCAAGTATTTCTTTATATACATTGTCAGATATCTCGGAGCGTAGTGCACGACACTTCCTGAAATTTTTGCACATATAATAGCACGTTTTTATTCATATTTGAGAAAAAAGAAAACACCCTGAATTTTTTTTATATAAAATTGTTTTATAAAGTTCTGGGAAATTTTTAAAATTTAATAAACAAAATTTTTGGCTTCAAAATATTATTTTTTGAATAATTAAAGAAAAAAGTTTTTTACAACTTTTTCTTAAAAATGCAACCCTAAAAAGTTACGCACGATTAAAAAATGTGAAAAAACGCAAAAAAATCGAATTTTTCAAATTTTTATTGCTTATTACTCGAAAATGGGTAATTGAAATATTTGAAAAAAAAATCAGGATTTATGTAAAAAATGCCATTTTCGGTGGTTTGAGCAAAAACAAATTCATTTCGTACACTTGACTCATACATAGACAATGTACCGATACCGAGCAAAGAAATGAATACCGGTTTTACGGAGTTTTTCTATTAAAAACCGGTATTAATACCGGTATTGTTAATTTTTTTTAATAGTGGTATATATACATATATATTATATGGTATATAAGTAATTATAAATATGTTAAAGTGAAAGTTAAACTAAATTAAAGAAAATATGTTTGGATTTTTTTTTAAATAATAACAATAGTTTAAAATTAATTAATCAAATACTATTAATAAACTTCAGCATAGTGAGAAATCATTCCAAAAGGCGGACAAACCACACATTGTCAAAGGCATGAAGATGGAGAAGGCAACGGGAAACCACTGCATTAGAGATCCAACAGAAGAGTATCCCTAGTACTCATTATCATGGCTATTTTCAAAATAAATCAGTTTTAAGTCTTCCAATTGAATCTCCGGGGAGGACAGTTTTAAACAGATAGCACGAGGAAAAAACCAACAAAAGTAAACCAAAGAATCATTATTTTCGGTACATGGAATGTAAGAACAATGGCTCAAGATGGAAAAATATAAAATGCCATCCAAAAAATAAACAAATTTGGGGTAGACAAAATGGGCATCAGTGAAATGCGCTGGCCGGGAACAGGATGCTGCGTGGTTAAGGAATATAAGGTCTACCACTCCGGAAATACTAATGACCAACACAAGCACGGAGTGGTAATAATAATATAAAAAAAACTTTAAGAATATACCATTTATTTCTCACCAATATCAGTAAGAATGCTACTCATTCAAATAGAAAGCACACTCATTAAATTGAACATCATTCAAGTTTATGCCCCAACCGCAGATAAATCAGGTGAAGAAGTGGAAAAAGTATACCACTCACTGACAGATATACTCAAACAACTTATCAAGCATGACAACTATTATCATGGGAGACTTAAATGCCTAAATTGGAAAAGGAAGAAGTGGAGAATAGATAGGGGATTGGGGCCTAGGAGTCAGAAATGACAGAGAAGATAGAAAACAGTTATTTGCAGAACAAGAAGAATTTGTCATACTGAACACTTTTTTCAAACTTCCACCCAGACGATTATATACATATGGACATCACCACAAAACCGACGTAGGAATATCATCAGAAATCAAATCAATTATGTGCTTGTAAATAAAAGATTTTGCAACAGCTGCCTATCAATTAAGACTTATCCTGGGGCAGATATATTATTAGACCAATGCTCTTTAGGCGGAAGATTCGGAATTAAATTGAAGAAAATAAAGAAGAAAATTATTAGAAAAAAGTTGAATATGAGGAGTTTAAAAGAACAAGAAACGAGCGAAACAGTGAAAAAATTAATAAACATTAATCGTAAAGAGACAGAAAACTTATCTAGAATGCTCAAAGAAATAGAAGACGAACATCTAGTGGATAAGCAGGAGATAAGATAAAGCTGGATGACGGACAAACTACTAAAGTTTATGGAGGAATGAAAGAAAGTAAAAACCAACCAAGCAAAATACAAATCTTTTGCAGAGACAAATAAGAAGAAGATTAGAACAACGAAAGCAAACTGGCATAATATACAATGCGCAGAAAAAGAGGCCCTGGAGAAAAAATACGATTCATTTATGCCCGTACTAATAGTCAGAGATTAAATCTCGGATTCATGAATCCAAGATTTATTTTGCTAATCGTTGATTGACTCTAGGCCAATTCACGGATATCGTGATGGTGAATATGGGTGGGCTCAAGATTATTTGAGTTTAGGATTATATTGACGGTTGCATAGTTTTCAACTTGATCCGAGAATTAGCGAGCAATGCATTGGTCGATCGCGACTAATGATATTCGTGAATTGGCTTAAAGCCAATCAACGATTAACAAAATGAATCTTGGATTCATGAATCCAGGATTAATCCGAGATTTAATCTCTGACTATAGTACGGGCATTTTAATATGCACAAGAAAATCAAGGAAACATCAGGTCTTTATAAACCCAATACAACAGGAATACTACATAATGTTGATGGAAACATAATAATAGACCAAGCAGAAAAAATAGTGGAAAGCGTATCTAACAGAACTCTTTGAAAACACCAGCGGAGAACAAGGTCCTGTGAGGAATAACTTTAACTTCATGACTATAACAACAGATGAAGTTTCAAAGACAAGATCACAACTTAAGGAAGGCAAATATCCAAGACCAGACGACATTCACAGCGAACTAATAAAACTATTTGACAAATATGGCATAAGATGGCTAACAGCAATATTTAACAAGATATACTCAAAATGAGAAATACCGAAGCCGTGGCTAAAATCGACGTTCATAATAGTTCTAAAGAAACCTAGTGCGAACCAATATAATGACAAGATGCAGAGATGTGGACATGTACATCGCAGTATGCTTGATCAATAATCAAAAAGCTTTTGACAATGTACAACATGGTAAGCTCATAGAGATACTAACAGAAATAGGGCTGGAACATCATGACCTATATATAATAAGTAATTTGTGCTGGAACCAAACAGCCTACGCATTTAAGGAAAACTTTCAGGGGATATCAAAATAAAGAAAAAAGTTTGGCAACACTATTTAACGTATACTCAGAACAAATATTTTAAGAGGCACTGGAAGGTACGGAATATGGAATTAAGATTAACGGGAAAATCATAAAGAACATAACATTTGCAGACCATACGAACATCTCTCATTAATGAACAGAGTAGAAGAAAACAGCCAAACATATGGTCTTGCACTTAACATAAAGAAAACTAAATACATGATAATTTCTTAACAGAATTGTGATCAAAACCCAATAAGAGTGAACAACAAAACAATAGACAGAGTAAAAACATACACATACTTAGGCCCAACACTTAACAAATCCTGGGATCATGCAAGAGAGATAAAGTACAGAATAGAAAAATCCAAAGTCTCATTTACAAAAATGTCAAAGATATTTAAAACACACGACCTACCTATATCAACAAAAATAAGATTAATTAAGTGTTACATATTTTTAATCTTGCTATACGGAGTCGAATCTTGGACTTTAACAGAAGCGACATGCAGAAAGCTAGAATCCTATGAATTATGGTTATACCGCCGCTTTCTAAAAGTACCCTGAGAGCAATCAACATGTTCTAAACAAAGAAAAGAAAATAATGAGGACAATAAAAACAAGGAAACTGGAATATTTAGGACATGTAGGACATGTAATGAGAAATGAAAAGAGATATAAGTTACTGCAGCTAGTCCTACAAGGCAAAAAATTGGGGAAAAGAGAACCAGGAAGAAAAAGAACCTTCTGGTTGAAGAATCTACGAACATGGTTCAACACAACAACGATGGGCCTATTCCGCGCTACAGCAGATAAAGTAAAGATAGCTGTGATGATTGCCAACATTCAATACGGATAGGCACCAGAAGAAGAAGAAGGGGTTAATTTTATTGTTTAGTTATTTATTGTCAAAATATTAAATTTTATAATGCTGGTATATTAACAGCATTAACTAATCAAGTTAGAGATGTTGCTTTTTTAATTTAAAAAATTATGAATATTAAATTATGGAAGATTAAATTATGTTTTTTATATTGATTGTTTATAGAATTACAAAAAAAAACAAAGTCTTTTCTAGAATAATTAACTAATATTTCAGTTTTATTTTTTGGTGGTAAAATATGATTTTAAACAACAAATATAATCTAGTATTTGTTACTAATCTGGATTTTATTTTAGTGCTGATCTGAAAATTTGCTGAAAATGCTTGTTCTGATTCTACACTTGTTGGAGATACTCACCCCAACCCAACCACAATTGGAACTCTTCAAAATAAACCTGCCAATGCCAACTAGTTAATAAAAAAAAAAACGAAAAACTGGTATTTTTATGTTTAATACCGGTATAGTATACCGGCTAAATTTTGTACGGGACCCGGGATTCCGATATTCTATTCTCTACTCATACATGGTATTATATTTATAAATTAGTATGTTTCAAAACTTAATGCTATTATTATTGCAATATCTTCCCAGTATGCACTAGTTTTTTGCAAGGTTTTTAGACATTCTAGTCTTCTAATAGTCTTCAAGCCATTCAAAGTATATTATGATGACTTTTGTTGTTTCTAGTAAGTCACAAATTACTTGGAGGTTCTTATTACACTTTTTTTAAAAGTTTTATTCCGTTCTTTTTTGACTTATCATAATTTTATTTAGTAGAATCAGTGTTTTTTTTTCTTTGATTATGATACTCGTTTGATTTATCTCTTATACTGCAGTACTATTTTCCTATTTCAGACACATATTCTGATTGATATTGTTTGAATGAAGACCATTCTTTCAGTTACTGTCTATAATGATATTATAAACTTTGAAACAATTCTGTTTTTATTTGTATAAAAATAATAGATTATTTGTTACTGAATAATATTCAATCAATTTGTAATAACAAAATATTTTTGTTTTAATTTAATGAAATTGTATCAAACACAACTCATTTCATTCATATGTTGTTTATATTATAAACAGAATTCATTAAAAATACATTTGATATTAAATTATGCAATGTTATATACTAAGTAATAATAATATAAAATAAATTGTAATATTTCATTTACATTTTACACTACTCTTAACAATAGAAATCTAAAAAGATATTTCTGGTTAAATTCACAAACATGACCGAATGCTGTAACATATTATTAATAGTAGAAATGGAAGCAGACAATAGTTTTAGTCATTTATAGAAATACATCATCGCATACAACACTGGGTCGCATGTCACAATGTTAAGAACGCTTGATTTGATTTATACTTTTAATCCCTCTCCATCTATAACCTGTTGAGATGAAATAAGGAATAATTGCGTTTTTTACGGATAATAGGTGTCTCTACATGACTACATATTCAATGGAGCGTAAGTACCCACTTCATCTATGATAAATAACACGGATTGTCTTCACTGCAATGCTCTTAGAGGGGCCTAGGTAAGCAATCGATGTTGTTCTTTTTTCTCATGACGTTGATTGCGCTAGCCAATATTTTCATGTAAATACAATAAAGCTTTTAAAGCTTTTGTTAGCATAGAATAAAGGTATCAGGTATATTATATTCTTTAAATGATTTTAGTCAATAATCTTATTGGACTCGGAAACAGTTGTTGATACTCTTTAGATTAAATTACTCAAATGTTTTTATTGAACAAACTAATTAACTAATAATGAAAGAAAAACTCTTTAGCAATTATAAATAAAATAGTAAATTTTAAAATAAATTAGATTACTTAAGTAGGTATTTAATGTATATAATTGCACCGGAAATGTTGCAAATGTAAAAATTATTGATTAAAAAAATTTAATGATAAAATTTCACACCTGCTATGGCTCATTTTAAAATAATTCCAAACAGGTGATTTGTAAATGTATAAATTCTCGCTTGGATGATTAAACCAATACAAAACTATTAGTTTTGTTTTGCCTAAAATATTTTATCTTTTTGTAGTTGTTGATTATGAATATGGGTGTACTAGGTAGTGCATATTATATCTTATCAGCATATTTTCCGCACGTGTGCATTAATTTTATAGATTATTGGATGGGTATTTGATTCTCTACTGAACTCTATTGAATTTGAATTTTTATATGAACAAGAATTGATATAAAATATTTAATATTTTTTGTGTTGTTGGCATATGTTTTTCAATTCTAATCTCTGTGCCAAAATCATATATTTGGAAATCAGGGACATATTTATATGGCATTTTATTTTTTATAGAGGCGTTTGACTATTTTTGGCGGTTATATGGTTTTTTTGTAGTTTGCTTTGATGTTATCTACTTGCAAAGCTTTGAATTAATTTAAAAAACTGTTGACAGAAGTTAGACAGTAATAAAATTGTTGACAATTATTCTACTAAGTACTAGTAAGTACACTTAAATGAAGGTATTGGCTACGGTTTCAATTGGTGTGAAAACGTGGTTAGAGTTTTTTTCTTGTAGTCATACTTTCCGCATTCAAAATTTAAAAACTATTATTACATAACCGACTAACTAACCTAACCTACTATCACAGTTGACACCGAAGCTGCAAAATGCTTTGATGCCAAACCCTAAAAACTAACTAAATATAATATCACAATCTAACCTAGTATTGCAGATGACAGCAAAACTGTAAAATGTTTTGATGCCAGATCTTGAAAACTAACTAAATCTAATATCTCAGATTGCACTGAAGTTGTAAAGGTTTATGGTGTTTTAAACGATTCAACACCAAACTGATCAATAAAAACAAATATTAACATTAAAATCACACAACTTGGTTACACCTGTTTGAAGAGCTTTACGTCTTTCAAAAATTGGACAAACTTTCTTATAAACTTTTTTATAAACGCCATGTTGTTAGGGAACTCGAGCTGATTATTGTGGGGAAGGTAGGCTTGGCATTTTTCCAAAAAGTGCTTTAGCAATAGAGGATCGTAACACGTGTGGCTGCTGGTTGTTTGTTGCAGGCAAGAGGTACGAAGAGGTCAAGTGGACATGCCTTTCTTCTACTGAGATATACTGGCGACATCCATGCCATTATTTATTTTATTTGCACTCCTAACCGTTCTATACTCTATACCAATTCTTGAAGAAATTTAAAATAACTTAACTTTTGTGGTCTTTGGGTCTTACGGGAATGTTTTCCGTAGGATTCGTGTTTGTCAACCAGTTTTATCAGCAAGCTTACATGACCCGGCGTTCAGACAAGGATTAATTTTTGATTAAACTTGACCAAGCGGAACACCGAAACTTGTATGAGCTGGGTCAAGCGCGGGGTCTCGGTTAGGTTTTCTGAGGCGGCAAAAATGCTCGCATGAAGATTTTGATTTAGAAAAGTGAAAATGTCTTGCTTTTGCCTTTCTGTTTACTTTGTCTATGGTGATCTGGAGTTGACGTGTTATGGCAGGTATGGTAGCTCCCTACCTACAGGTTTGACCACTGAGGCTGCAATATTGTTTACCTCGATTGCAAAAAACATTGTTTTTTAGACATAACGTTTTTGAGTTATTGAGATTTAAGAAAAATAAAGGCCTACAGCTTTGAATACATAAACTTACAGCTTCTGCAAGACTCCATAAAGCCAAGTCATATTATACGCTTTCTCTAGGTGACAAAATACTGCTACGAGATGTTTCCCTGCCAAGAAGGCGTCTTGGATGGAATTTTCTAAGTAGATTAAATAATCAACGGTACTCTGGTTTTGTCTCAAACTCTCCTAGTAATAGTCCGCGACTTTTAAGCATCCACACCAGCTTAGAATTGGTAAGCGATATTGGTCTGTAGGTGGATTTTGGCCCGGTTTTAGCAACGGCAAGGTAATGGCTTCTCTTCAAATTTTTGGTTAGACGCTGTTTTCTCATATTAGGTTGAAGATTCTTAGCAACCGCTTCATTATGGTGAAAGGAAGCTGTTGAATAACTCGATAAGGGACGTCGTCTGATCCCGGTGCAGCTCTTCTGCACCTATGCCGTTTCTAACTCTATTAAGGTAAATAAGAAGTGGTACGGCAAAGACTTCTGTGAAGACAAATCTAACGTAGTTTTTAATTATTCTTTTTTACTCAAGAATTTATCACTATAGTTTTGAGACCTACTACAGACGCAAATTGACTTCCTAATGCGTCTGCAGTTTTGGCCGCTTTGGTGACTTTGCGTCTGTCGATGATTAAGATGAGAGGAAATATCTTACTCGATACGGCTTCCACTTTTCAACCTGTAAAACATGCCAATATAAGCGTGCGGTTAGACTACAAAGACAATTAAATTGCCTTCTTCTTGCTATTTTTTTATTGGTACTAGTATTTAGCAAAATAGATTTACCAATATTTTTTTTACCGAAGAAGAAACTGGCAGATTAACCGTATCTGTTGGCACAGCCCGATCAGTTGCACCTACTTACGAACAAGGAGTTTCTGCAATATCGGAGCATTGTTCTTCAAATCTGATAGTTGACTGATCCGTGCTGATTTTAAAGTCCCTGTTAGATTCATCATTATAAAATAAGCTTGCGTTTTACCTACCCCCAGGTAGAAGGTTAAGTTAGGTTGTTGACTGATCAGTGCTGATTTTAAAGATCTTGTCAAATTCAACTAACGGCTGCTGTACGGGGGTATGACTTTTGATTTAACATTATTAAATAAGTTTGCGTTTTACTCACCGCTAGGTTGGGAAAGAAAAAAAAATAGGAGTTTAAACTGCCTCAGGAATGGTTTGAGCAGAGGTTACTCAGTCCCCTCATCACGACAAGTACTACCCACAAGGGAAAGCGGTTTATTGTTTTATTTTAGAGCGGGAAATTGGTGTTGTGTTCTAACCTCGAACTGCTTTTGGTTGTTATTGCAAGAATATCTTTACTTAGTGAGAGTGCACATATCTATAAAAATTATTGAGAGCCAGTTTATTCTTTTATTAAATGGTTTTTTGTTTCTATATCAGTCTGGGAGTGAGAGTGCAATAGAAATATTGGTTGGCAAAATTGTTTTTTTGTTTAGGCACAAGTCAAACACTTCAATAGATTATTTTTTAATTTTTTAGCTATCCAATCAATTGGTTGCAACTGCTTGGGTCTGGGACAGTTGCTTTGAATGTTCCGGATGGCGGTAGCTGACGTTTTAGTCTATAATACCAACACTAATTTTATTGAATTTGATGGAAACTTTAGTTTTTCTCTAGGCGATTTAAATAAATATTTTTGCGTTTATTTGTATGTTTTTTATTAACTTGCTTAGACGTACTTTTGCCAGTGGATATAGTAAGTGGCAGTGGTATACTGCTTAATCTTTTACCTGTGCATATTGTTGAACAAGTGCGTCTTTGGGTATTTTTATCTGTATATCAGTTGGCTTTTTAGTACTTGGATAGTTGTTTTACCAGTTGCTGAGGACAATGGCACAGCTTTGACCCATCGAGTGCACAAATTGATTATTGTGAGGCCAACCTTATTTTCAGGTCGGGTAGTTCTAAAAAGTTCGATATAATTTAACGATACTTGTTTTCAGGGTTATAAGCATACACAACTGCTCTGATTCCCGGCCAATGGTATGACAAACATTATTACTGGGTATGGTTTGGTTTCGCCAGTTGGAGGGTCGGGCCAGTACAGCCTTGACGACCAAGTATATATTCCCATGTACCGTCAAAGTTGTTTCTTGTTAATTGGCGTTGCGTAGTCTTTGATTGCCGCCAGATGATGTAATTGTAGTTGGGGGAGGGGAGGGGGAGTCTAGATTGACGGCAGCATTAATGTCTTTTTAGGTGTCCCAGGTATTTGACGCTGTATTTTCTAAACTTGCATTTTAAGCCAAATTTTTGCAATTGCTGTTGGACACGGCAGAGATGGTCAATGTGGTTGATTGCTGCTCATGGTTTTTAAAAATAGACCATGATTTCATCTAGGTAGACCAGGACAATGGTAGGTAAGAGTTTGTCCAACTCTCTCGACATATATTTTTGAAAAGTGGTTGGTCCGTTTTCGAGTCCAAATGGTAAGTGTTTTTATCCGGAGTTGCGAAAACAGTGAAAGGTTTGTGGTTCTCTTCTATTGATTACTGGTCAGTAGAGTGAAAATTTGAGCATTGCTGCTTTAGTTTTGGTCATTCAGCTTTCTGTAGTCTATAGAAAAGCGTGGATTGCCATTTTTTTATTGATACGTACCTCTGGGGCGCAGTAGCTGCTGCTGTTTTTTTTTATTATTACGTTGGTGAGTAATTCGTGGATTTGTTTAAGAATTTGAACTTTTCGGCAAGCATTATGAATGTATCGGGGAGTTTGTACCGGAGTTTTGTCTACTAGTTCGATTTGGTGGGTGATGGTCTTTTTGGTCGTTGCGACCAGTATAATGGTGGACCGACGTTATTTTTCCGTAGTGCAAACATTGATGGGAATAGTCGATACTGACTTTTTTATCTCTCGGGCAGTGGTGGCTTTGTCGTTTCCCAAATTGGGAATGACTTGGCATTGGTCGCCAATCTTAACGGTTGCTTTTAGCTTGCTTATAATTTTTACTGAGGTCTTAGGGTTGGCCTGCTTGGTTTGTTTATTTGATGGTTGAGTTTTGGACAGGCAGATATAATTTTCTCCTTGCTCCCGATTGAGCAAAAATAGCAAGAGTGTTTGTCGGCGTGGTGTCTACTTGGATGGCGGATTCTACCAATTATTCAAAGCTTTCGAAAGTGATGATATCTAACGACTGCTGATTTTAAGGTTTTAAGAAAGTTGCGAAGGTATTAGACATAAACTTCTTGCAGTGGTGCGTGTTTACTTGGCAATATAAAACGGCCTGGCGTTTTAATTAACTTTCTACTAGTTTGGTGGGCTCGTGAATGGAAGTTATTAATTGGCTGGCCATTTTGACAAACTTTATTGGATCCGCGTACTGCAGAAGAATTTTTTGAGTTTTCATAGTTTGAGCAGAGTTTTTTTGATTTTGGAAATATTGTTCAATAGCCTTGAAGAATGATTCTTTTCTGGTGTGATTAAAGGGCTTACAAAAAATTTGCAATTTTTCTAGTACGTCAGTCTGCGCATTTATGAATTGTTATTGCGCGCGCATGTTTTGCGTTTAGTTTGTTGTTGTTGTTTGTTCCTGTTCTCCTCTTTGTTTTATTATTTTCTTTTTTGTTTATTTTATTCCTTTTGTCCGTTTTCTCCTTTTCATCTGTCTATCTTTTCTTTTTTGTCTATCTTTTTCTGTTTGTCTATTTTTATCTCTTATATCTTTTCTCTTATTAGTTTGGGTTTGTTTTTTTTTTTTCTAGTTTTGGGCGTTGGGCGCCATTTGCTATCGTCTCCCCGGTCTGGAATCGACTCGCGGAGAAGGAACACTCCATAGATGATGCAGTAGTTACACCAGCCAATAAGTGGAAATTTGTTTCCACAATCATTTTGTTGCAGGTGCCGTCATTGTCAGGTTATTTGTTGTCCAGGGTATTGTAGGTAAAAAGGTTCTGTTGAGTTGCGTTTGTGAAGTGTCGTGAATAACTTCAACTTTGAAAAATTGGTTTGTTTGACGGTGATTATTCGGACTAATAGCCAATGGGATTTTTTTTTATTTGGTATCACTTAGAATATCATGCAACGAGTTTTTATTTTTTTGGGCTAAGAGAGGAATTTTCTAAGACATTGCAAAATCTCGGATACACTCTCACAAGCGCTTACCGACTAAACTTCCTTAGTTAAACGCTGGAAGTTTGGTCATCACTGTGGCATAACCGTCCTGTCTAACGAAATGCTTATTACGGTATTTATTACATATTGCACTTTTTGTGTTGCTCTATAGGCATCACTTAGAATTTGTGGTAATCCAGTATCACGTTAAGGTTTCATACTGTCGGGATGTTGTCTGAAAAAATTAGACATCTAGATGTCTAACAGACGGGTAGAAGCTTTAATTAGATTTGCAAAATTTTTGTTACTTGTTTGAGACAAGCAAAGTAGCAGCTGATTTTTAGCTGAAACAGGGGTGCTTAGCGCCGGTTTCTTTGCTTGCGAGTAGGATTTTTCCTTGCAGGCATTGGGAGACCTTTGGGGTGGAGCATAAGTCTGCTTACGAGGAGCAGCTTCTTTACGTGGGTCTGGCTGTTGCAATTAGCATTCAGTTTCTAGGTACACTCCTGATGACATACTTAAGGGTCTTTTCAGTGTATGTAAGTGTATTGATATATTTTATGCCTGGTGCAATAATCTATTGCTGCAGGAAAATCGTCATGTGAGTACCATTAACCACGCTTACGTCGATGGTTATCTTTAAAGCTTTAAAGGTTTTTATTAGCCCTAAGTAAACAGACTTGTCCTCAATAATGATGGGCGGAGGGCGGCGTGTGCTGACGGATTTGAGGGGCTTGAGGAAGAATCTAGAGAACAATTTGCTTGACCAGAATTGGTCGGCTGCGGCGGTTGGACGTACTTCGCCATACTTCCTTGTTGGGTGGATTTTTTGAAGTTTTTCTCTCTTCCAGTAGTGTGCGAGTTTTTTGGGATGTGATTAAGCACGGTATACGCACTAAACCATTTTATCTTACCCAAGTACCATTCTGGAATTACCAGGTTGGCATATTATTAGAACGATCTGGTCTGTTCGTCTTTTCTTTGTTTTTTCTTTTTCTTTTTATTATTTTACCTACATACCTAGCATTTAGTGTTTTTCCATGCGTATCTTTGCTGCTGTATGTTTGGTGTCGTCTACTACATCTATACTGTATCTGCATTTTGTATATACCTAATACGATCTATGTTCTGTACATGCATTACACACGAGTAGAATACTATAGTTTCTCTATGACTATTTTATAATATTATGTAACACTTTATACTTTACAAAATGGGATAGAAATTACAGATGCACACTGTATACTACGATAAATAATTTGCTGTCATTGCATTATGCCGTCGACACTAAACTAAAAATTATTTAAAATCATATAAAAAAATTATGTACCATCTTTAATCACAATCAAAGACCTTTCAAACCACATCAACAATTTTTGCAAAAGTGATTTGAATTTTTTTTATATAAAATCAATAAATTTGTATTTGTACGTATTAGTAATAAGCGTTGGTGTACATTATGCAATTGATACATTGTATAGAAGATAAAGTAATAAAATTATTTTCTTCAGTTTAACCGCAAAACTGTGGCTATCGTAATTGAACACAAACTCCAGAATATATTAATAATAATATTTCTATATATGTGTTCTTGGAACGCCATCATGTAGAAATTTTATGTTATTATACCATCAAAATAAAGATGTTGTTGATAATTCCAGATTTAATATCAATTATTATTAATATAATATACAAAACAGAAAATTTAATGTAATATGTATCCGCCCAAGAAAAGGTCATGAGAAAATGTTACACTTACAACTAGAATGCATTATAATTTAATTAATGATATATGTAACAAAATTAATTAGGATGCAACATTTTTATACGAGATTTTATTGCCTGTAAGTAATTACAAGGGCCTATCCACTTTAATAAGTCTGCTTCCTTAATTGTATAAATTTATGTATTCGTGTTGAATGGTATTTAAATGTTTTTGCAGACTGTAAAATGATTTTGTTGCAATTGTTAAGAGGGAAAAATATAATAAGTATAATCTACATACTTTCCAGGACGAGAAAAGCGCGATTTAATTTATACAAAATAAACACGCTGTAATGTTTTGAAATACACTTCGCTGGGTGTTGATGCATTTCAATTAGTTTGTCTTTCAATTTATTTTAAATCATCTGTAAATACGAAATTGTTTACATTGTTATGTTGTACAGATTATTTTAGCTCTAATAGATTTTATTATATGTTAGCGCTGGGTTAATTCGTTACTATAAAAAAATGTGTTGTGCTCAACAACAGAACAGGTTGCCATCCCGGGGAGGTAAAAATAACCCTATTCATTTTGATCACCTTAGCACTATATCATATTCACGTCAGAAAGTCTAAGCCATCTTTCATACGATCAAACCTGACAAAGGATTATTTGAAATTTATATGATGCGACCTCCAGACGCTCCTTCGCGGATTATTTAAAAATCATTAATGTATGTCAAACCGTAAACATTTAACATATTTATTTTAAATTAATATTTTTAAATAAATTCATATAAAAACTCATTAGTTCAAATGAAGTAGATTAAGAGAAGTACTAATTAATTAGTAAACCGCACGAGTATTTGTTGGCTATTTTTCATGTTGTCGTGCTGTGCTTAATATTAGGGTGTACTAAATTATTTTTCTGTTTTAATTCTAAAAAAAAAATGTATATAGAGATAGGGTTGATTTATGTATACGTTTGCTTTTATAGGTCTAATAAAGCAGTGCACGACTAGAAAATGGGATGATAAAATTATCATCGTGTAATACAAAAATATGTTTCTTTCATTATTCAGCGGTAAAGTCTATTTACTAAGATAATTTATCGTTTAATGTCTGAAGCCATATAATTTATTGTTATTTGACAACTGTCTTTAGTAATAGTGTACATACATGCAAATAAATATATTATTTATACCAGGTGATCATATATAAATAAATATCAGTAGGCACAGATATAAAAAAAAAAATAATGACTAGGTTTTTACCTTATAATATTTTATCTGAATGAGGATTTAACAGGAAATTAATGAAGACCAACCCAATTGTCTACCAACAAAAATCTTCTTAGGCAAGCTACAACCTGGAGAAAACACTAGAATTGTTGCAGCAAGCTGCTCCAACGCTATGCTACAAAAGAAAATCTAAAACTAAACTCATACTAATAACCGCAGCAACAGCAAAATACTTTAAAGAAATTTTTTTGCGACGCTTATTACATTTCGTGTATCTTCTCAAATGCATATTAGTTTACCATCTGGAGTTAGTCAAAAGTTTGGGCCACACAATCACGTTTTAATATTACTTGCTACTATAAGAGGATTATTACAACACTGAGACAGTATAGTTTACAAAAGCAAAAAAACCGGCTTGAATAAGCTTTAATGTTGAAGTTTTGGAAACTTTCTGAAAATATGATAGTTGCTTGGTGGTCTGAGAGACGATATGAGTAAGTATAAAGAATTATTTAGCGTAGCGTAGGTTTACAACAACAATATATTATTATTACAGTTATTACTAAGCTGTGTCAATTCACCGCTCACCTGGCTGCCATTTTTATGTTGTTCTTGCTCCTAAGTTACCTTTAACGACAAGTGACGTTTTGTTGGAAGGATTTATTTACTTCTTTTTTTTTTGTAGGTGCCTTCTCCATTAGCGAAGGTTGGAAACAATCATTGCAAATTTTTTCCGATTTTTTGTGGGAGTCTAGTTCTGTCCAGTCTCTTATGTTTTTGAACCAGGAGTGTTTTCTTTGGCGTAGTAGTATCTTGCTTTCCATTATATTATAAGTTAATACTGTATTTACTGCTTCTAAGGATGTCCCTAAGGTAAGCTGTCTTTTGTTTCTTAATATATCAGTAGTTTGCTTTAATTTGATCCTGCGAGTTGTCTAGTGCTTTTAAAAACAGAACGTATTCTTGACGCAGTTCTCGTCTAATACGGTCATACCGTTTATGACCCTTATTGCTGTTGATTGATGTTTGTATAAGGTCTTTATGATGGCAATGTTTTGTTGGTCTAGACTTAGTTATCAGTATCTTTATTAATATGTTATACAGTTAAATGCTTTAACGTAGTCAATGAAACATATATATATATATATATATTATATATATATATATATATATGTTAACCCGGCAAGTCGGGCTCGTAAAATATATATTTATTGTATTATGTCATATTCTAATGAATTTTGTTAAACTAACCTCCTAGGGACAAACAAACCCTTGTCTATTACTTCAAATAAAAAAGTTATAGCCACAATGGTATAAATCCGGCAAGTCGGGCTCTTTGCTACTTATTGTAACTCAAAGTGGGTATAATATTTTAAAAATATATTTTTAATTTATTGTTATTTTCATAGCTTGTAAACGTTGCTAATACTTTTATGAAAAAAAAATTATAAATAACCTATGTTTATTTAAATATTCGTGTATAAACTCGGCAACGTGGGCTCTTATTAGAATTTATTGTATAAGTCTAAGTTAAGAAATGGTTTTATAGAAATATTTAGAATCTATTATCATTTAAGTTGTTTCTAAATATTTCTTATACATTTGTGATAAAAAAGTTATAAATGTTTATTTGAATGTTCGTTTATAAACTCTTACCGTAAAAGTTATAAGAAATTGTTTTACAGAAATGTATATAATCTATAATAATTTAAATTGTTTCTAAAAGTTTACTTACACAGTTACGATGAAAAAAATATAAATTAAGTAAGTTTTGTTGAATGTCTATGCATAACATCGACAATTTATATTTTGATTTTTTTTAATATTATATTCTTTTATAGACTTCTTTGCATATTTATTTGTCAAATAATTTAATGATGTAGACTACAACAAAACAGTTGCATGTATTTGAAACTACTATATTATTGATTAACAAGTATAAACAATATTCAAAGTATTACATATTTAATTTTTATTATTATCAATGAATTTATGATGAATTATTTTAAAAGCAGTAAAACTATTTTAAGGTCAGTCTATTCATGCATGTTTTTTTTAATTTACGACTTCTTTATTGTCCTGATATTTATTCAGAATTTCTTTACATCTGGATAGTTGCAAAAAATAACAAGCTGCAATAGTAACAAGTTATTTACATAAATTTTAACATTTATTAAAAGTTAAATAAATTTTAATATTTATTAAAAGTTATATAAATTAGTAATAGTGCAAAAGGAAAATATTTACTTTCCACTAGCATTTGCGACAAACAATTAGATTGAAAATTTTAAAAATAATTTTTATACATATTGTTAATTGTAGAATCACCATCTTTGTAATTTTGAAAACTGAGACTTAAGTTTTTAATCTTAAGTAATGTGATTCATTACATGGCTATCATCTTATGATTTTATGTTTGTTTGTTGTGAAATTAAGAGCATTCAAAGTGAATAATTTGAATCATATTTTTGTTCAAATACAATAAATTCTACTAACTTGACAAATAGTTGTTAAATTATGAGCAGACAAAACTTTGATATAAATTTAAAGATTAATAAATTTTATAAAAATTTAGAAAATTTGTAAAATTAGGAGTATTAAAAGTAGGACAAAATAACAACATTTATTGGTTTAGCTAAAAGTTGCGGTTTAAAGTATGCAAATTACAATAATGTGGTGAAGTTATAAGCATTCAAAGTAATAGGGTCAAAATTTTGATATGCCTGTGCAGTATCTTGGATTTACTTAAAATTTGTTTAACAACGATTTTATTACTATAGACTTAGCTGACATTTTCAACAAAAATTTTTGATACAAAAGTTTCAAAGCAAGCGGTCAAACGTAAAGTTGAATTATAAGCTTTCAAAGTAGCAGGTCCAATATGTGTCATATGCAATATCTTAAATTTAACTGAAATTTAGAAATCATAAGTTTTATGGTTTGCGGATTACAATAAAAATGACAAAATGAAAGAAGTCGGACTAAATTAAATCAGTAAAAGCAATTGACTGTGTTTTGTGAAAAAATTTGTTTGAAATTTTGAAAGTGTTTATGAGACACTAAGTAGCATTGAGGTTAAATGACCAAAGTACTAAGTGAATTATAGTTAAAGAAAGAGTGAGACATGGTTGTTGTTTATCATCAACGTTGTTCTATATGCATGCCAAAAAGATGGTAGCAAAGTGCTGAAAAAGGAAAGATCACTCTTATGTTGCATAGGAGAAAGAAGAATATAATCTATTTAATTTGCCGATGATATGATTGTGTTTGCAGAGAGCACAAAAGCACTAAAGTACTGAGTATAACCAAAAACAAAACAAAAGTTATGAGAAAGAAAAAAACGTACGTTAAAAAAGATAAATTGGAGCAAGTGAGAAAGTACTGCTACTAAAATAACAAAAAATTAGAAAAACAAAGATAAATAATAGTTAGCATAGGAATAATAAAAAAGCTTTTAGAAAGAAAAGAAAGATTTTGAATAGCAAGTTAGGTATAAATTTGCAAATAACAATTGTGAAATGTTAAGCATAAAGTGTGAAGCTTGGACATTACGTGGTCAGACAAGATCCGGAATAAAAGAGTATTAAGAATGTCAGGGGAGGAAAGAGCGCTAGTAAGAGAGAAAAGACGGATAGTACATGCAATGAGAAGAGATTGTTTATTAAAGAACGTGATCAAAAGAATGGTAAGTGCAAATCCGTAAAAAAAAAGATAAAGAAAAAAATGCAAGATAACTGATGTTTTAAGAAATAGGGAAAGGTACAGTGAACAAAGCAAAAGACAAAGAACCAAGAAAACTGAAGAAGATACACTTAGGACCTGCAAAAAGCAGAACACTAATAATGATAAAGTCAAAATGTCAAAATGTCAAAATGTCAAAATGTATGTTAAAAAGTATGGATTTAACTGAAGTTTAGCAAACAGCGTAATATCAAATAAATAAAAAATAAAAATTCCAAGTTCAATACTGGTTTTAAATTATGCAGTATATAAAAGTAATAATATGCATTCAAAGAATCAGTTTGATGTTTTGATACACATGGCCGTGCTTTTACTGTATGCGGATTATAATAATAATACCAAACTAATATTATTCAAAGTAATGTTATCAAATTTATTTTAAAAATTAATAAAACTAGCTTAATTTACCTAAATTAAGCAGTGATGGTGGATTAGCGCATTAAGTACACACAATTATTTGCAATTGTTATAAATATGATTTATGTTCAAAAACATTCAAAACAATGATGTTTAAATAAACTCTTAGTACATAGCAAAGCATTTTAACACTTACATATTATATTTAGATATGTAAGACTAAAACTTTTACAAAGAATTTTTTAACTGAACTATCAAGACAACTATTTGGTTTTTAATTTCATAATTTTCTAAGAATCAAAAATTGCTACTGTTCTAGATTAATAATCGGTTTTTCTTTAAGAGATGTTAATTAAACTAATTAAAATAATTTCTCGTTTTTGAAATATATATTGTGGGTCAATAACATTTTGTTATGAAAGTTTGAAGAATACTAAAATTAAAAACATAGATGCAATCAGTAGAAAAATAAAGATATTTAGTAGTATGTTTTATTATCCGCATAAGACTCAATTAAGCATACATTAGATGTTAACAGCATGCAATAAAATAATGAACTCTGTAGATATTTTTATATAAGTATGCAATATCATTATTTCAACAAAATCAAAAACTAAAACAGAATGCTGCTGACTTTTGAACATTTGTAATAAATAGCACAATAACCTGTTTTGATAGAAATTTAAATTAATCTATCGCATCAGAAGAAAATGCAATCAATGTAAGATACACATTATCTAAAAGTTGAACATATTTTTAATTGTGTAGCTATTGCAAAAAGAACACGACATTATATTATGTAATATAATTCTATTATATTTATGTTTAAAATATTTCTATAGGCCGCAATTAGGTCTATAGCAGCAGGTAGTGTCATAAATTAAAGTGATAACTTCTCATGTCCGACACAGAATCGTATTATAATGCAATGTTAATATTCTTACATTTATAATATATATCTAATTGAATAATAATAAATATTTAAAACAGTTTTTTGTTTTTGTTTTACTTATTGCTATTTAATTGCAAAGGGGCAATTAATGACGTGTATTATAATGAAGCCGCGTTGGAAGAATGTAAACAAACGTTGGTGAAAATAGTTAGTTTTGTTATATTTATGTTTAGGTATGTTAAGATTTTAATTAATTTTGTTATACTATTATTATTATATTTTATTATTACATAAATAACTTTTGAAAAGTTATTTTTAAATATATAAATTAATACAAATTGTTTTTAAAAGATAAGGATAAATGATTGCAATAGATAATTAGCCAATGGTAAAACTTGTGGCTTAGTAATGACATGAAAAATATAGAATATGAAAGATTTTTACAAATGAAACTGCACATCTCTGGGCTATAAAATGTTCCAGTACAATGCATATAAAACAATTAGAATAAACATTTAAAATAAGAATATACAAAATTTCTTGCCGTTGGAACACGACTCAATATACACATTTGCTGGTAGATTTTAAATCTCGGAGTCGTTGGTTTGTGGTGAAGGCTGATTACAAAAAAGATCATAAATAAATGTAAAGAATTTAGGGTCAAATACTTGGAAACATTTGCTCGTAAAGCGGCAATGTTTTCATTCAAATATGTAATAATCATAATATATAATATATAATTTGATTTTACCTTAAATTATTTTATTTGATACAGAAGTAAACAATGATTAAGAAAAACAATATAAATTTAAATTAATTACATTTTTTGATTTAATTAAAATTGGCATGTTTTTTATATATATATTTATTCAACTGTACAAAATAGTTATTTATGGATCAAGTGCAGTTTACAATGATTGTTTATTATTATTACTGCATGGTTGCTAAATTTCAATAGAATCCAAAAATTCTAATTATAATTGATAGAATTTTGAAAACTTTTGGTTTTTGAGGTGGTCTAGCGACTACAATTTCTTGTGTACCTTGTTACTTTTTTAGTAAATCCAGTTTTCTTCAGAAACTTTTGCTAAGAGATAGACTGTTTTAAGCTTTTCTTTGGTTAGCTTCTGCTTGCCAAAGAAGGCTCTACGTTGCGTATTGTAAGCCTTTTTAGATTATAATCTTTTGGTATGCAGATGAGGCGGACTCTATTGTTTGTGGCAGATTGTTTATGAAGTTTATCACTAGTTTGCATTTAATTACTGACAACCGTATAGCCTATAGAACCGATTAGCTCTGCGACATGATAGTTATTGGTCAGTTAAAGTATTGTCTTGATTTGATGTTTTTACAGTTACATTTAATAATAGCTAATTTTGCTTGCTTGAAAGAGCATGTTTGTCCAGGGATAATTCCGGTTCTGATGCTTTTGTAATGTTTAGATCTATCTGTATATCATATAAATTCTTTTGCTTTGCGACGGTAGTATTTAATGAAAAGATTTGTTCATGCAATAACTTTTTATAAAGTGTGATATTATTTTCAGTGTTTCTTTCTCATGTAACACGTTTGTTGGTCTAGAAACCTCAAGATTTACGGTGTGTCTGTTTATCTATATTTGATACGTTCCTTACTTCCCCTCCATCATCACAAATAAGTGAAGTAGTGGTAGCAAAAGCAGTGTTTCTTTAGCTGCTGTGAGAGTTGTTCTTTATTTAATTGCGTTGACTTGTAGCTTGGGGCCAGCAATTTTAGCTCTTTTCCTTTTGTCTAAGAAAGGTCCCAAAAAAATTTATTTGAAGTGGACAGTTTTTTTACACCTGATGGAAAGCTGACACAACTATCTAAAATACTTATAACTTAACACTATCGTTGTAATCCTCTAACTGTATAACCTTTGTATGCAAAATTTTAGTAAAATCTAAAAATATTGAACATACATAAATGTCAATATTTCTACACAAAATAGTGAATTTGATATAGAATTTATTATTTTAATAATTAATGTCAGAATGTTGGCATTACTACTGTGATAACTAATAATAATCTAATTCAATCATCATTAAAATTTTCAAAAACTTAATAAAAATCATGTTTGTTGAATTTTGCAAAATGCTAAAGTATTTAACTTAATTTGTAACTTTTTGACATTGTTATTTCTAATACATATAATCTAACACTACCATTGTAATCCGCTTACTTCAAAAGTCGTTTGTCAACCAAATTTAATTAAAAAATAATTAATTTTATAATTAGGGGTTGTTATGGGTAAACTGCGCAAATAAATAAAATAAATTTAAATGTGCTTATTAATTGCTATTCCAAGAAGCAATTACTCTAAAAATGTTGTTATTTAATTTATTTATCAAAATACAAATTTAGAGTTGTTAACAATTAAATAAAAAATGTATTGGATGTATGTATACTATCTTGTAAAGTCAAATTATTTTTATTACATATCAAATTATTTTTGGTGAAGGTGCCGTGGAGCCCGACTTGACGGATTAGCTCCCGAAAGTGAACGGCAAGGTGACACACGAGCCCGACTTGCCAAAAAGAGCCCGACTTGCCGGATTCATACCCAGAAAGAGCCCGACTTGACGGATTAATATACATATATATATATATATATATATATATATATATATATATATACGTCTTTTCTTTGATCTCTACGTTTTTTCAGAAACACAAATAACCCAATCAAAGCTTCTCCTGTACTAAGCTTATCACGGAAGCCAAATTTTTTTTGATTAAGGTTTTTTTTCACATTTTCCACGTATTGGTGTATTTTAAGGAATACTTTTAATACTTGGCTCATCAGGCTAATTAATCAAAATTTATCACATTTATTTTTGTTGGATTTTTGAAAAGTGTTATAAATATTGCTTTCACCCAATTTTTTGGTATGTCATTAGTAAAGCATGTAAACTAGTATATCAATGTTCTTCTTTTGTATAAGTCTTAGGGTTTCAATATAAATATTATCTGAACCTGCCCCTTACTTGATTTAGTTGAACTTAGTGCTTTAATAACTTCTGATTTAATAAAAATTGGGCCATTATCGTTGTTTGGTTGTTTCGGCAATACCAAATTCATCAAGAATGTCAGAGATGGTTTTTTTGTGGAAACTATCAGGCGCTTAGTCAGCAAAATTTTTAAAATGGTATTTTATTGCAGATATGAACTTGGCAAATCTCAGCTTATAAGACGTTAAATTTATGTAAGGGGATTGTTTATTGTAGGGACTTTTTTAACTGCACCTTGGGAGAAATTATCGAGAACATGCGAGATATAAAAAGCAAAAAAAAATTACTATATCTTTTCATTTAACCGTCCACAGCTTCCTACCAACGTAAAAGGAGCTTTTTATAGCCGTGCAGTCAAGCAATATATTCCGCGTTGCTTTAAATGTCAGAGGTTGGGTCTCACAGGTGTTTGTTTCTTCAAGGAGCAGATCTGCGCTTATGAAAAACCTTTTATTGCTGCATTAAGCAAATACAGTTAGCTTCTTGCAGCAAACAAACCACCAATACCGGTCATAAAATCAAACATGCTCCCGTCAAATCTTACAAAGGCAACAACGGGAAAAGTTTGGTCTTTTTTACCAAAAACGTGGAGGAAACACAAACTCAGGTCAGCTTTAAAACCGTTATAACCAAACCTGTTTTTGCAAATACACCAAAACAGTCAGATGTCAATCAGTTTGATCCGGGTACACGGAAGCGGAATGATCTTTTTTCCATCATCGGTGACGACGCCAACAATTTTGCATCAAAAGTTTCTGTTGTTAACTCTGGTGGCATCAGAGGTAGAAAAAGAAGAAAACCTGGCTGGAAAAAGAGTTGTTTTGTATTGGTACTGCAGTTCTTTACAACTGTGGTGTTATTTGTGTGTTTGCATTGTTTCTTTCAATTTAAGGATTTGGCATCAAAAATTGATGTTATTTGTGATACTAGTTTTAGGTTTTATTTATTTTATTGTTTTGGCATTGGACTTTTTTACAATTTTGATGCCATCTGTGATATTAGTTTTAAGAATTTACTTTTATTTTGTTTACGTCTAAACATCAGAGTATTTGTACAACTTTGGTGTTTTAATTGTTACGTGTCAATTTATTTCTATAGCTGTCCATTTATTACGTGTTTTTTAAAGCACATGTCTTACGTGTGTTTCTAGAAAACTTAATTCAAACCTCAAGACAATTTTCATTTTTGGTGCTTTACTTGCACAATAAGTGACATTTCGCGGGGTCTGCAAGCCAAAGGTAGAAGTGTAATTTGTTTTAGTAAAAATTTACCATTCACTAAGATTACTTTTAGAACTAGGCAATTGCGAACCAGCTTACAGTTTTAATAAAAACTTCAATGTACAACTTGTAACTTCCAGAGTTTGATCTTCACATGGGTAGTTTTATTGCCCACAATCTGCTGGGATTCTCTGAGGAAAATAACGCAAGGTTGTTTAATTGAGGATCTTCTTGATCAAAACGAAGGTAACACGGGTTATACATTTTTTGGCAATTGATTTATTTTTGTCGACTTTTAGCCAGTTTGGTTTTACCAGTGTCAAATGGTGAGGATGTAAAGACCACCGTGAAAGTTTTTACTAATTGTATCATCCGAACAGCACATATGTTCATTTGGTTAGCTAACCGGTTTGTCGGTTTTCCGTAAAAATAGAAAAAAAACTTTTACTTGATTTTTTGAAAGTAAGCAACGATTATGAGAGAGCTACGTGTCGACAATCATGCTTATCATTTTGGTTGGCGAAGTATTGAAAATGGTGAGAGCCGGAAGCCGGAAGAAATTTCCGTTTGTGGCTCTTATCCTAATTGCCAACGAACGCGTCAAGTTAAGTCATTGAAGCGGCCAAAATTGCAGATTCATTGACAACTTTGTTTGTATCTGCTAGTAGTTCTTAAAGTTATAGTGAAATATTCCTGCGTCAAAAAGAACAATTTCAAACTCTGTGAAATTGTAGACAAAATATTCAACAACCGTCTGGTGTGGATGGTGGAGAGTTGCGGCCTTTTAGTTAAATACTTGGCGGATCTAAGAAAAAACCACACTATCAAGAAAATTTTATTTAAGGCGCCTTGTTGATAAGAAAACACGCGGTGTGACCTGGAGACTTGGCGTTATGGTTTTTCACAGAAGCTGCACGCTAAAACGTGTCAACTCAACTGATCAAGTAAGGAGAGGTCAAAAAAAACTACAACAAAAACTTTGTACGTGCATTTTTGCCGCCTCGAAAGACCTTACCTTTACCACGCGTTTGTTTTGCGGGGTTTCTAAATCACTTTTGTTAACACAGTCTGTTTCTTAGCGCTTGTGCTTGATAGGACCCTTTCTTTTTGGGCCCATACTGATGAATTGGTCATAAAGTGCAAAAAAGCTCTGAACGTTATTAAATGTTTGGCCAACATCAAGTGTGGTGCAAGAATTAATGCGGTTGTACAAGGCTCTGGTTTTGTACAGGATTTATTTTGATGCAATTTTTAACGCAGGCGTAAGATAAACAACGAGAGCATTTTAGACAAATCTTGCACTGAGTTTTTGCTGCAAGTTGGGTGTATCTCCTTAATGCAAACAAAAATGGGTCACAACAACCGACTCAAAAGTATTGTCAACAAAACGCAGGAACGCAAATACAGACTCAGGCCTACTGTCAGTAGTGAATTGGGGATGCGAATAATCTTTGCAAAATTGGTTTCAAAAACTTTTTTCATGACTAAAAAAACATCAGGAGGGAAAGGTACTTTCACTTTTTGGAATTAGTTGAAAATGATCATTATTATCTGGAACGTGTCTTTGGTGATTGAGAAACAACACGAAAACTAAGTGCTACAGCTTGGAATGGCAAGTTGAAGATCAAATTGTTCACAAAAAGTTTGTGTTTTAAAGACAAACGGTCAAACACTATATGTTGTAGCTCTTTATTCTGTTTATTTGCTTGACTTGAGTTCCTCTTAGGACATAAAAATTTACTTAATGTAAGTTTAATTTGTAGGCGAGTTACTTCTTTTACTGTGAACCATCTCTTTGCCCAAGTGTTAGTCATCAAAAGATCTATTGTATCTACCATCTCTTGTGTACTTGGATTTAGATGTGAGAGGTTTGTTTAACAATAAATCTCTTGATAACTAACGCTTGGGTGAGCGGTTGTGAACAAAGTTTATTTTGTGAGCGAGTTACATCTTCTACTGTGACACAACCACCCGCCTAAGTGTAACTCATCAAAGGATCTAATGTTTATCCCACTTCTTGTGTGCTTGGTTTTCGATATAAGAAAACTGTTTAATAATAAATGTCTTAAAAACTAACTCTAGTGTGGGCGGGTGGAAACCAAATTTAATTAGTTGGCGAGTAATTTTTTCGACTGTGACCCATCCACCCGCCCGAGTGTTAGTCATCAAAAAATCTATTGTTTGTCTCACCTCTTGTGTGCTTGGATTTATGAATGAGAGAATTGTTTAACAATAAATATTTTGATAACTAATGCTTGGGTGGATGGATAGGAACAAAAATTAATTTATGGGCGAGTTACCTTTTTTACTGTTACCCACCCACCTGCCCAAGTGTTAGTCATCAAATGATCTATTTTTTCTACCACCTTTTATGCGCTTGGATTTAGATTATATGAGAATTGTTTAACAATAAATCTCTTGATAACTAATGTTGGGGTGGGTAAGTGGGAACTAAGCTTGATTTGTGGGTGAGTTACTTCATAAACAGAGACCAACCTACCCGCCCAAATGTTTGTCATCAAAGTATCTATTGTTTTGACCACCTCTTGTGTGCTTGGATTTAGTTATGAGAGAATTGTTTAACAATAAATCTCTTGATATGGGTAGGTTGAAGATGGCCAATTAGGACAAACAACGAGTTGAATTATATGAAAAGTATTTTATTTAATACTAATACACGGGCAAATTATATTAAATAAAATACTTTTCATATAATTCAACTCGTTGTATGTCCTAATTGGCCATCTTCAACCTACCCATATCATACATACTAAGGACATTGAGAAAATATTAAAGGAATAAATAAATCTCTTGTTAACTAACGCTTGGGTTCTATTGTTTGACCCACTTTGTGTGTGTTTGGATTTAGATATGAGAGAATTGTTTAATAATAATTTTTTTGATAACTTACGCTTGGGTGGGTGGGGAGAAAAAATATTAGTCACATTAGAAAGTAATGCAATTGGTCTATACTTTAAAGAATCAAACTTGTTTTCTTTGTAAGTACAGGTTAAACATTTACAATTTTTTAACAGTTTTGGAGTGTGTTGATAAGGCACATATGTTAGTCAAAATGGGAGCTAATTTGTTTATATATTTATAACTTATTTTTTTAGATTAGTAAGTAAATTGTTTTTATCATTTTGAAGAGAATGTGTTAAAAACTACCTTGCAAATAATTTATTGTTTATGGAAAATATTGTTGTTTATAGAAAACTGAGAAATTTGATTGTCAGAATATTTAATTTTTTTTTTTAAACTGTTTAGTTTTATTACAACGATTATTGATGATTTTGTTAAATGTTTTTTTTGTTTTTTATTAATTGATTGTTTTGTCAGAAATGAGTACAAGTATTTTTGTTTTGGTTTAATAACAGAAAATAGAACACATTTTTTATGACTTTATTGAACCAACATGTCATGAGATAGATAAGGGTTTTGGGTGGATGAACTGCTTGTGAGATAATGTCTGACCTCTAGTTGAAGAGATTTATCAAAGGGGTTTATATCTCAAAAAAGACGCTTAAAAATAGCTTTGGTAGAAGCAACGTAAAAATACCAACACTTAGTAAAATGGACAACTAGATTTTGGATTGAAAGTTGGAGGGTAAACCAAAATCTACTGCACGTAGGCCTTATTAGACTCTTTGTACTTTCTCCAGTGGTGACCTCACTTTGTTGTTCTGGAATTTAACTACCTTATGTGGCTGATGTATGCAAGTACAACGCTTGGAGGGGCTTCTCTTATACTAGCCATATCAAGCCAGCAGTTCCCCAACATAAACTGTCTATTTTATGAAAAGGACATGCACATAGCACGTGCTAGATTGTCTTGTCATCCATTTCACATCTTCTACACGTTGGATTGTCTTCAATACCAATCGTGTGCATATGACTTTTAAGCTTTTGAGTTCTAGAGCGGTCCAGTGTGCCATGAGTCTTTACGCTCTAGCTTGTCCGCCTCAATGTTACCTACTTTGTTGGAATGTCATTTTACCCAGAGCAGGTTGATGCTATTTCTACAGGTTGCTAAAGTAAGGGCTTGATGACATTTAAAAATTTGCTTTGATATGATTCTAGGCTTGTTTATAGCAATTAGGGCCGCTCTAGTATCCGTTAGAATTTGGATATTTTTGCCAAACATTTTGCGATTTACAATTTCTATAACTCCATAGGTTATTCCAACTACTTTCGGTTAGAAGATAGTCGTGTGCGCTCCTAGTGGTAAAGATATTTTGAGGTCTTCCGAGAAGATTCCAGCTCCAGAACCTTTATTGGTTTTTAAACTATCCGTGTAGATTTTAATCGAATCATTAACCACGTTTTGCTCTTTTTGTTTATATGTGCGCACATTGTAGGGTCTTTGAAACACAAAGAATTGTGACATGTTATCGGTTTGTTTTATTTTTATTTTTTTTTCACCTTCTTGAATCCATTTTGTGGGAGCGGGCATTACAGTGGCGGGTGGTTTTACTCTCCAGCTGGTGGGTGTCTATTGGCTTCTCGTTGGAGTGGCTGGATCAACCGGAATATCGGACAGCTTCTTGAGGAAGTCCTGGACCTTGTGCTCCGGGGTCTTGGTGTGAGGTTTGGCTGGCGGACGATGGTAACTTTCCTACCTTCTTGGGGGAGGCCCGGGTTGGATTTTTCTGCATTTACTGCGGGAGCTCTTTAGTTGTTACAACGAACTGGATCATTTGTTAATATGGTTTGACATTTCTCGAATGTTGATTGGTAATCTAGTGTTATTTTTATTTTAACATTTTTTTTGAGGCATTTGGTGAAAGGTTTTGTTATAAATGAAAAATCTTAGATGAAGTTTTTATAGTATCCAAGTAGCTATAGAATAATATAAAATTACTTGGATCTTTTTAGGATTAGTTTTTATGCTTTTGTCTGTTATTACATGTTCTAAATATTTTAATTTTTTTTTAAGAATTTATATGTTTTTAGACTTTTATAATATGTTCTTGTGTAAAGAGCTATATACATGCATCTTCTTGTAATTTTTAGAGGACATTGTACATCAGCCGTTGGAAGGTTGCTGAAGCATTTTTAAAACCAACGGAGCTTAAACTCATAATGTCTTTTTTTTGTTTTTGGTGCTTCTTTTGGTCTCAATTCTACTTGATGGAATCAGCTAGTCAAGCCTATAGATGTAAAATATTGTTCTTTCTCTAATTTATTTTTTGGTTATAAGCTTCTTTCATATTTAAAGTATTGTTTTTTTAGCGATCTTTCAAACGGGTAGCTTCTTGGGTTGGTTTTTGATAATAAACCGTTAAGAGTTAACACATACTGTTAACACTGCACGATTTTAGAAGAAACAGGATATCCTTGAATTATCCTACCGACTGCGCCAGTTAACGAATGTTCATCGCTAGTTTTATTTTTTAAAAGTTTGATTTAAAACTAAACTACAATACTGCTACTGACGGATAAGGTCAACAAGTTTACAATACTTGACACTGTTTTTGCAATTGCTTTTTTAATGATATACTGCTGACTCGACATTGCTAAGCGGGACGGGTACGGTAACAATATATCTACATATTAGATTTGGTATTTACCCGTCTAATACTGTAAACTCAAGATACATTTTAAAAACAAAATTGATTGCACAACATATTACTATTATTAATTACAGTGAACAAGAACCTTTTTTGTTTAAGGCTATCTATCGGGTAGCAAATTTTTAATGAGTTTTATGTTCTTGTTGTAACCGCGATTGAAACTCTGTTTATTGACAATCTTCTGTCCATACATCTGCCATGAAACCACAAGAATTGTGGGAATATTAAAAATACAATAAAATATTATATTTTATGATATTGTTTTCTATTGCACTTCTAGTTTGCATTTTTACATTTTGTATAAATTAATCATTATTATAATTAAGTAAATATTATTTTATTTGTATTGAATAGAGTTAAGATTAAATTAAATTTAATAAGGATTTATTAAATGATAAGATAAGATATTTATATATAGATCTGCGTCGGTTATCATTTCTCAATTGTATTAAATTTTATTTTGTGTCAATCTCCTGATATATAATTAGGTAATTATCAACTTATTTCTGATAAAGGTATTATATAATAATGCAATAATTATTATTTTAGTTAAAATGTCATCAAATAAATTAACTATAGATGAAGCAGATTGGAATGTTAATGACAATTTTAGTAATATATTTAAATGTAAGAATTGTAAAACAATAAATTCAGCTGAGCAGAAACCACAAAATTCGAAGGAATTATTAAAATGGGTTCTTCAAGATTTTCTAGAAAATTGTACATTGGACGAATATGAAGAAACATTTAAGAAAATTAGTGAAGCTAAATCTGGTTTAGTGAGAAAAATAGAAGATGCTAAAGTTCAATTATTTACGGAGGCTGAATCTGGAAATTTAAGTGCAGTAAAAGAATTATTGAAACTAAACATTGATGTGAATATGAAAAATACAACTGGTGAGTGTCTATTGCATTCAGCAAGCAAAAGTGGAAATATTGAAATGGTTATTTTTTTGATTGAATGTGGTGCAGAAATTAAAGCAAAAAACAAAGATTTTGAAATACCATTGCATACTGCTTCTAGGTTTGGCCATGACCATATTGTTGAATTTTATTTAAATAAGAATGTTTATGTAGATATAAGAAATAAGACCAATAGCACTCCACTGCACATTGCAAGTGCTAATGGCCATGTGAGTGTAGTTAAATTGTTGCTGAGTCGAAATGCAAAAGCAAATATTAAGAATGATGATGACAAAACACCATACATCTATGCTGAAAATGAAGATGTTCTGTTAGAATTTATTAATGCGGAAGAAAATATGCTGGATGTGAAATATAAAGAACAGCTGATTTTTGATGCGATTACTAATAATAAGAAAAAACTGTTTAATGCATTAATTGACGACAAAATTAACCTTAACATAAAATTAGATAATGAACGTTTAGACAGTCCACTTATTATTGCTGCTGGATTTGGACGCACTGATATGCTAAAAACTTTTATTAAAAATGGAGCAGATATTTTTTATAAAAGTAAATGTAATAATGCAGCAATACACTCGGCTGCCTACTATGGACATGACGAATGCGTTAAAGTACTCTTACATAATAAAGTAAATGTTGACGAAATTGGAATAGATGGACGAACTCCATTGTTATTTGCATCACAGAATGGTAGAACATCGATAATTGAAATTCTTTTTAATCAAGGAGCAAATATTTTGAGTGTTGATGAAAATTTATGGAATGCGTTGCATCATTCAAGTTATGGGAATCATACAAGTACAACTGAACTATTACTAGAAATAGGGGTAGCATTGGAAGGACGTACTAAAGATGGATCTACAGCTCTTCGTATTGCAGCATGGGAAGGTCACGATACTATAGTGCAATTATTGATAGATAGAGGGGCTGATATAAATACAAAATGTTCTACTTTATGGACACCATTGCATGTAGCAGCCAACAATAACCATCCAACTACTGTAAAATTATTACTCAAACATGGGGCAAACATAAATGCTTTAACCAATAAGAACAAGTCACCACTACAAGTGGCCACAGAAATGAAGTTTGAAGAAATAATAAGTATTATTGAAAATTATAAACCTTGAATAGTGAAGACATTTTACTAGTTTAAAATTAATTATAATTTAAAATTAACTACCACTTAGTTGTTAATAATGATGTAAACCAATACTAAATCTAATGAATAAAATAATTATAGTTGTAGCATTTTTAGCATACAGTTGGGCAATTGATGTAAATGTTGAAAGTTATATTTTTACCAGGATAATTCAACCACATTTATTATTAGATCAAGAATTTTAAAATCCGTGTTTGGTCAAAAATTGAGTACGACGTTTTACGGATTAGATACATTTTTGAAAGTATAATTTTTGGTTACATCTCAATATTTATTGATTATTATTATTTTGTTTTAAATTTTCAAAGTTCTGATAAAATATTGCGGTAATAAAATGCTTGAGTGGATGCGCAAACTCGTATAATTGAGAGATATAAATAGTCAAAATCAAAATCAACGTAGGAACTCATTTACTTACTTAGATGATCAAGAATTACTGGATGGTTGATTGTGCACAGGGTGAAACTGTTTTACTTTATTTTAATTTACACCCAGGTCCTAAATATGCTCACTAGTCAACCTATGGAAAAAATCTAAACTAACTAGCTCACTAGTCAACCAAACTTGTTTAACGGCTATAGATGCCTATTATATAAAGTAAAGTAAACTACCATTAGTCCAATATTTTGTACTTAGAAAAAGAATTAATACTAAATAAATGCTTTTAGTGATGTTTGTCTGGCTATACCGAGACTATTTGTTTTGGCCCTATAATGCTGGCCGAAATGGCGATTTAGAGGCCCTAGAGTATTTGATTGGCTGTGAATCACAATTTTATATCATGACGTCATACCATAATATCTGACAGTAGTAACATATTACAATAAACCTATAAATTTTCTAAATTAATGTTTTTATTTAGGGCAGGCAAAAGAATATTGAGTGTAACTCGTGCCAAAATGCTTTAGCAGATTTTTGCTTTTAGCCCTTTATTAAACAGTTGTACTTTAGAGCTAATTTGAACAAGGTTTAGTTTATTTTAATAATTATAGGAGTAGCAAATTTAAATTGATACGTTGCATAATCAATATATTAGTAATAATATTAGTATAGTAGCTTGAAAAATATCATTGGGCATTTTTTAAAAGTTTATTTATTATGTTGGTGCACGCAACATTGAGACAGTACACGGGATCCACTAAAGTTTCTATTCTTATCCGAAAGAAGGCATATTCAACATAACACATTTTTCTTAACCAGAAAAATTGACTCAGATAGAGGACTTCAACCCGAGTTCCCTGGTATAGCAGTCGAGTACGCTAACCATCCCATCACCCGGGCGATTGATCAATCAAATCGGAGTATGATTGCAATAACGATAAACGAGGGTATTTTGACAAATCATCTTTCTTTTTGTGCTACACGGAATAGGCAGTGGTGGTCTGATCCGATCAAGTTCCTTATATATTTTTCTGTTTTATCCGCACTTTTGTTCTAATTTTGTTAATTTGTTTTTTTTACTTTTTGGTTTGTTATGTGTTCATGATATCTCCAGTAATCTGCGTTTTAGATTTTTGGTGGTATTGGTCAGGGACTATTTTATACTATTGAATGTGGCTATAGCTGGTTAAATTCTGGCTCTATCATCAATATCTGAGTTTATATTGTTAATTAGCTATACTTTTAAATATTTGAAACTTGATTAAATTTTTCCTGCAGTGCCTCAGTGAAAATTTGCTTTGAATACAGGTTGAACCACAATGGTGATAGTACCCATCATTGTTGCACTTCCCGTTAGATCTCTGTTGGGTATGTTAGTATATTGCTATACTTAATAATTTCAGTATTGTTTATTTGTCAAGTTCTATACCTTTCAAGATTTTTATTATTACGCTTTGATTTACGTGGTCAAAAGCCTTTTTATACCTACTGAAACACTCGAATGTTTTTTTTGTTGGACAGAACGGCTATGCCTTCTCAGTGCATTGTAAGTGTTAATTTTTAGTAGGTTATTTAAGCTTTTTAGTGTTAAAGCGGTCCAGGGTTGGTTACTTTGTTAAAATGTTATTTTACCCAGAGTAGCTCGATGCTATTTCTACAGGCTGCTAAAGTAAGTGCACGATAACATTCAAAAATTAGCTTTGATGTGACTCTATGCTTATTTATAGCAATTAGGGCCGCTCTACTATTTTTTAGAATTTGGATATTTTTGCCAGATATTTTGCGGTTTACAATTTTCATAACCCCATAGGTTATCTAAGTACTTTGGTTGAAAGATAGTTGTGTTTGCTTCTAGTGGTAAAGATGTTTTGAAGTCCAGGTCTTGCGAGAAGAAATGCTAATAGACTGTTTATACGTTATTGCACATTAATGCTTCAAGATAAATTTAAACTAAATGAAAGCTTCAAATAATGTTGTTTGTCTGCTTTTAACGAAAGCATTTTTTTTTGCCTACTGAAAGCATCCTTTTTGGCACTTTTTACATACCTTCAAATCTGACAGTAGAAACAGATTATAATAAACATTGAAAATAATGTTTTTAATAGGAGTATGCGAAAAAATATCAAGTGTAACTCGTGCCAAACGACTTTAGCAGCCCTTTGCTTTAGCAGCCCTCACTCGCTTTGCTTGCTGTCCCGACTCTAGAGATTAAGATTACTACATCTAAGAATTTTGCCACACATATGGGAATTCTAATTATTGAGTTTTTAACGTGGACGCAACATCCTAAAGGACTATCTCTGTTTAGGTTGCAAACAATTTTAGCAATTTTTTTACGTTTTTGTGCTACATGGGGAGTGGGGGTTTGATTCAATCTAGTTCCTTATGTTTTTGTTTAGTCCGGGATTTTTTTTTAATTTTTTTTTATTATAAGTTTTTGGAGGTCGTAGTTTTTGTTTTTTTTTTTTTTAATTTGATGTTTTTAATGTAACATAAGCATGAGTTTTGACTTTTATATGTTTATCTTTTGCTAAGTAATTGACATTTGAATTTATATAATGTGAGGGTTCTATAGTATTTCAGTATTTGGCATTTTGACTTCTTTATAGCTAAAATTGCTTCTCTGCTGTGCGTTAGGATTTATCAGGTTACAATTTTTATCAACTCTGCCTGTGAGGAAACTGGGTGAATTGAGTAGCTCAGTGGAATCTCAGCCGGTCCCAAGCCCGGATAAAAGAGGAGGGTTTACAGGTGAGGCCAGTGACCTGCCTGGGGTAAAAAGAACACAGTGCTCAAAGAACAAACAATTCAGCCTCGGATAGGACAGGAACAATTAATAACGACCTGGCGAAATAAAGGAATAAGCGACATTGGAAACCAAAAGCACTAAGAATCGGATGCTAAAACGTAACATCCCTGAACAACAAAAACTAGGAAATTCTGTTGGAAATAGAAAGACACAAGATCGACATTTGCGCAATGGAAACTACATACTTGTATATAGCGGCAAAGACAGAGCAATGTCTGGCGTTGGGATACTGCTACACGAGAAATTTGAGAATAACATCAGCGACTTAAAATACATCAACGACAGAATACTACAAGTAACAGTCGAACTCAAAGATTGAAAGTTTACACATATAATAAGCGTTTATGCCCCCGACACCTCAAAGACAAGAGAAGAAATAAATATTTTTTACAAAGATCTACAAGCAGTTCTCAACGGCATCAGACCACAAGATGAAATAATAATTCTCGGAGATCTAAACGCTAGAACTGGGAGCGAATGTACACCAGGTATAAAAAACAGATTCAACGAAGAAGTAAAGAATGAAAGCGGCGAACAACTAATCCAATTATGCGCTCAAAACGAGCTACAAATAAACAACACCTTTTTCCCACACAAGTCACAACTCAAATTCACTTTTGAAAATACGCGAGGACCGAAATCCGTAATAGACTACATAATTACAAACAGAAACATCCACCCATGCAGAATCCAAGACTAATCACGGCCTAGTACTAGCGAAAATGGCAGCAACTCTGGAACCGAAAAAGAGTAAACCGACAAAGGGAACTAACAAAATCAATGTGGAATTTCTATCTGAAGGGACAAAGAAATCAAAGTGTTATGCTATGCTGACGACGCCGTATTAATATCCAAAAGCAAAGACGATTTGCAACGGCTTCTTTATAAGTTTGAACAAACCGCGTCAAAATTTAACATGCAGATATCGACGAACAAAACACAGTGTCTAACCGTAGCTAAGGAGCCGCGCAGATGCAAACTCGCCGTATATAACAAGAGCGTAGAACAAGTGATGAACTTCAAATACTTTGGCGCCGGTATAACAAGCAGTAGAGACAAGTACATGTCCATAGAAAGCATGACAAGGTATACAAGACTTGTGTAAGACCGATATCGAAACCAGAGCAGAAAACGCAACAATAAAGCGACTTCTCAGAACAGCGGAGATGAAAACTGTGTGATGCCTGATAGGGTGTAGTCTACGAGACCACATTAGAAGCCACGACATTAGAACGCTGTGCGACATTTAAGATGTGGTGAGATGAGGCCGCAATAGAAGATGAGAGTGGAGAGACCATGTCGACAGGATGGATAAGTCCAGCCTACCAAAAATTGACAAAGAGGGACACCCGACATTGAAAAGACCTCTTGGAAGACTCCCAATACGATGGCACAAAAGCTGGAGCTTGGCGTCTTAACTACGGCTGTAATCGTTGTAAAGACAAACAGGATGCAATCCTATAACAAAGAAGAAGAAGACTATTTTTATTACCTAATGGGTTTTTCAGACTACGTCTGCCTGGAGGATAGTTGTATGTGTTTTTAGTGATAATAATATTGTGACGTCTAGATTTTGAGAGTACATTCCTACCTTAAAACCTTGAAGAGTTTTTGAGTCATCAATGTAGATTTAAAGAAGTTTAACTTTATCTACTTGTTGGTTGTGTGTGTTCACTGTAGAGTTGTTTAAATACAAAGAAGAGTGGAATCATATTTGTTTGCGCTTTTAGTAAAATGTTTTATTTACAGTCTCTTCTAGGAGAGAACAAACAGTGTTAAAGTTTGGTTGCATTTAGGCGTAGTGCTGATGGCATTGCTTTTATCGTAGCAGTCAGCGTTGTTTGCATACCGCTTGTTGTACTTATGCATGCAATTTGTTGCAACTTGTTTAGTTGGTTTTCTAACATTTTCTGCTTACCAGACTAGTGTTCCATACGTGAGCAAAGATTTTATAACAACTGTGTATAACCAGAGTACTATCTTGCAGTATTTTACCTACCTAAGATTTAGTTGTCTAATTTTTCTTTGTTTATGCAGAGAACTAGTTTGGTTTTTTGTGGATTAATCGTTTTTTGCACAGAAACATGGAGAGAAGCCATGAAGAGAGAAAAAAAAAAACAGAAATGAAATAAGAAAAGCTAGAACAATGTTACAGGAGACGGTATCACCTCGATTACGGCAACATCTCCTGCGGATATGATGGTGGAAGAAAAGTTAAAAAAACTTGTATAGGAAGCAACAAGTAAAAAAGAAACAAAAGATGAGTGCAATAGAGCAGACGATGGAAATATGGCAGATACAGTGGAATAACAGAGAAATGGTTGAGGGAACTAATTCCGGAGATAAAAAAAGAGTAAAGAATAGACCTGAGACGTTCTATTATTTTACACAAATACTGACTAAGCAAGAAGCCGGGGAAGTTTTTGCAAAAATAAAAACGATTGGGGAACAGGAAAAATGTTTATTCTGTTAGGAAGAGAACACACTCTAGTATAATGCTAGACGTGGGAGAAAGATAGGAAAGAACTAGAAAATACACTGGAAAGGCTGATAGATAAAAATAAATTAAGGCCGCTAAACTTTGCAACAACAGTACTAAGAAAAAAATTACAGAGATAAGGAGAAGGAGAAAAGAAATGTTGAAGGAACAATAGAAATAACGAGGCAAATGTTAAATGGTAGATACGCTATCTTAAGATGGTCACAGTATACCTGACAACGAAAGAACACAAAGAAATTATTTCAGATGAAGATACGAGAATATCACTGGCTTTAAAACTTACTAGTTTAGGACAGCTAAAAGGAATAAAGTGAGATGGGCCGAGGCAGCATGCGTGCCGCAGATGCTGCGTGTAAATCTGCGAGTCAATAACAAGTCTACCTTGATCTAGTGCCAAATATAGATTAGATTGATAAGAACAGTATAACAACAAGATTTACGCAAAGACATTTTTTTTTTTTTATATATTTTATGTATCGATTTGCTTATTTATTAATTTATAGTTATACTATTTTTATAATCTAATTTTGGAAACATTTTAACTTTGCTTTGAGATTGATAGTTGCGTTGTTATTTTTTGGATTGATAATTGAGCTACGGTAAACATTTAATCTAAATAATATATGTTATATCTCATTTATTGTTTTGCAATTGACAGCATAATTGTCACGTGTCATGTGTTTACGCACATAACTGAGTATTTTTGACATTTCTTGTATTGAGATTATTGTGTTCCAACCCCTAAAAGCCTAACCTAACCTAAAAGAAGATATAATTTATTGTTAACTATTTTTTTATGTTTATTTAATTTATGTCTTAAGGCAGCTTTTTTCAGACAATTTTTGCTTTGACACAACTACCCTTAAAGCAGTTTTAAAAATTAATTAAAAACAGTGCAAATTTAATGTTCCTAACCTAACCTAACCTAAAAGAAGATATAATTTATTGTTAACTTTTTTTTTATATTTATTAAATTTATGTCTTAAGGCAGCTTTTTCAGACAATTTTTGCCTCGGCACAACTACCCTTAAAGCAGTTTAAAAAAAAACAGTGCAAATTTAATGTTTAATTGTCTTTAATGCAATGAATAAAACTATTTTACAGTTGGTCCTGTATCTGTTTTTTTATGTACGTACGCTTGTTAAAAATGTAGATAAAACCGTGCCAACAGTATTGTTTTTTTAATACAATTGCATTCAGAATCTTGTTTTTTTTTTCATAGTTTTGAAATTTTTTATTTGTTATTTTAGTAGGTTCATGTTTTGGGTTGCAGGAAAAAAGGTTAAGTTAGGTTAGCTATAGATGATATCAATGTTAAGAAATTAATTAACTATGCTTTTTTTAAAACCTTTGTATGGGGCAATAAAAATTTATTTTGAGAAAGTTGGTTTGAAGGTAGAGCTCATTTGTTTTGACAAATATTTGATACCTAAGTTGGAGATGTCTTATTTTGCAAAAGCATTTGTTTTTGTAATTTTGATTTCTTTTATCTTGAAGAGAATTGGTGGACAAAAAGTCTGGTTAAAATGTTTTTCTTTAATAGTAAGTTTTAAAAGGCGTGCTTGAAATGGACTTTTAACATGATTAATTATCTTTAAGGCACCATCTAATACGACTTTTAAATCTTGCTGCATCTTTCTAGTTGCCAGAGAATGCCGATAGATGGCACAGTGGCTACTGTTAGCATGTCTTGCCACTTGCTTCATTCTAGACATGGCTTCCTTTATTGATTTCAGCTGCTCCATTGCTGTAAATATATTTTTTTGTACATATTTGTTCATAGCTTTAAAAGGCACTTTACACATCAAAATTTATTCTTCTAAAAAATTGACAAGTTTTCAATCTTCTTGTAAGCTTGCTCTCCACAGACTCTGAGTTTGTGTAAATTTGCTTGGTTATAGTTGTAGATATTATATTGTTACGTGACAATTTGCCACTGTGACTGCAAATATTGTACCAATAATTATTAGATGATTACTATCAAACAATACAATAGCAAATCACGTGTTTTATATTATAAAAAATAATCATAATTTTTTTCTCAGACAATTAAATATCTATATATAAATAATTTTACAATTTTAAGCCGACTTTTCTTGATTATTGCCGCATGCCGTGGTACCCTTGGCATACGCTCGCGGCTCCTCTTAAGGTATGCACATAATCTAAAAATATTGCAACAAATGTTCTTTATTGAGTTTTTTCTATACTAAAATCAACAAACAAACAAACTTTCAATTCTCAATAATCCAAATATTGTTCAATTACCAATTTTAACGGTCACAGGAATTGATCATTTTTTTTTCAAATGTAATTTATTATTATTTTTAATTTGTTTTGTGTATAGTATTGATATAAATTAAAGTATTATAAAATCATAATATTTTTTGTGCTATAAAAAATAAATTAAAACAAAAATTATTTGAGATATTGGCATTCATGCCATAAAAAAATAATGAATGGAAATAAAAATTAATATTATATCACATTTTCAATGAAGAACATTTATTTCAAAAAAGTTCAAGTAAACTCCATCTTAACCCATATAAGTTATTTTATTTTCAAAGTGGCTAATATTTCCTGAATTATAGCCACTTTCGCACCCACCGTAAGTATTACACATTTATCTGTAAACCTAACGTGCATTATAGTAGACTTGAGCTATTTCACAATATTGTGGAAACCGCTTTTCTACAATATTGCTAGTTTTATAATACCTTACTTCAACCCGTATCCCGTAATCAAGTTATTTATTATATCCTCTAGAATTTATCTAATAAAATTTTACAAAAATGAAAATTTAAATTACTATTTTTATATTTATATTGATGTAGATGTTGACATTTTTTGTGTTATTTACGTTTGTTGTTTATTACATGATTATAAAAGAATTCTGCTGACTTTCTCTTAATTCATAATTGAGATGGCATTTATTGAGTCATTTCATTAAATCAATAAGTGTGCAGCAGTTTCAATTTTATAAAGTAAACGATATTTTCACCTTTCAACACAATCTTTATTCATTATTCCAAATCTTGTTAATATATACAATCACATTTAACATGCACCAGTAAAACTCTAAAGATATTATATAGAAGCTGCAATCTAGTATTTCATATGTAAATTGGATATTTTTGGCGCGCTTACTTCCATCCGCTAGTTTTTCAAGTTGTGTCATAGAAAGGACTGGTCAATTAAACAATGTCCCCATAAGACCCTAGACGGGGCTGTTAACCTATTATATACGGTCCCTTATAACTAGTCCTGAACTATTTAATAAAGACAACCGTTTATTTCAAAGGCTCTCATGTATATACAACCCATTCAAGACGCAAAACAAAGCATATGAAATTATCTTGTAGATATTAAACATTTTTTGTAAAATGATGCAATAATAATTGTTTTGTAAAATGTGGGAACGGAGGCGCGCTTACTTTTTAAGAATTATATAAACTTGTTAATTTGCCGAAATGAATAATTTGTAGAGGAAATAGATATGGCTAGAACCTATTATTTATACTTGTATAATGTTTTTTTGTTAAACAATAACGTCATATCCTTTATTTTATTATTTATATTATGCTCTTTAATAGAAACTATTATATTATATGTGAGTTGACTGGATTTATATGACATGATGAACATTATTTATTAATAGTAATTTGCAGTAGTTTCAACTTTATTGAAAATAATAAAACGCTGTTTATACGAGACCTGATCATACAGCATCTGATATTTTATAAATTGATTTTCATTTTTAGAGGTTCAGTTAAAAATATTTACAATTTAAATGTTTGACACTTTATGTCCGAACCGAAACAGATATAATAAGTTTTGTAGTTTATTAAAACATAAGATTTTAGTCGAATTGGCTAAACATTTTTCTTTAGGCTAGAATTGCAATAATAACATTTAAATTTAATGCAAAATATATAATGTTTTTAATGTTGTTCACTTTTATATTGTATAAATTGAACACAATGAGAAGCACTAGTTGCTTAGCAAATCCTTGTATGGTCAACAGGTTCTAGAATGCGTAATGTGGATGGAGTTGCTGGTGCGCGACTCCTGAATCTAGTTTTAAACGCACCAAAGCTTGATGCAAAGCAACGTTTTTTTAATTTTTTTTTTTGGATTTTTTTTGTGTGCACCCTCAGAAAGTTATCTTTATGCAAAAAAAGTAACCCATGCCAAATTTCAGCCTTCAAGAATTAAAAGAACACGTGTCGCACTGCTTTTGATGTTTTAAAAGTAAACCTCTTACCTTACTTAAAAAAACATTATTAGAATTCTACAAATTTGACAAAACGAAAAAAATACGTACAATTTGTCATTTTAGGTTTTCTTAATTAAAAAAAAAATTATAGACCTAAGCCTCAAATTTTTATAATATTTGATTACAAGTCTAATTTTATGTAAAAAATATTAAAAATATTTTAATTGAAAACAAAATTAAACTGAGTATATTGATGTAAAATTTTACGTGGAATCTAATTAGCTAGCACTCAATTGCTTTCTTGAGGACCCAGGGTATGCACCTGACTCAAATCTGGCTAAGATAAGCTAAGATTCTTTTTAAGTATATTACTTTTGAAAATTCAAAGATAGTGCGACACGTGATTTTGAATTTTAAGAGCTGAAATTTGGCATGGCATACTTTTTTTGCATAAAGATTACTTTCTGAGGGTGCACACAAAAAAATTCCACAAAAAAAAATTAAGAACCAGTCTAATATATATATAGGCGTCGCTTAGTATTTGTTCCACTTTTAAGTCTGGGTCTCAGACTTTTGGACAGTAGTCTAAAAATATCTGACATCTAGTTAATAAACTTGGTGAAATCTTTGTTACTTGCTTGAGGCAAGTAACAGCTAATTCTTAACTGTTAGAATAGTGCTTGGCGCCAGTCCCGTTTCTTGCGCGAAGGATTTTTCTTTGCGAACATTAGAGTGTTGCAACCAACTTAAAATTTCTGGTAAACCAGGCAGTAGTGTTCGGCTCACCGTACGCGGTGCATGTAGCCGGACTTTTTTAAGAAGGTGCACGCTTGAATAAGCTCCAGTGCATTTGACGCACTAATGTAGTTTGTTGCACCGGGATGCCTTGTCTCCGTAGCGTTGGCAACGGTAATTTTGGCGATAAGCTTAGAATGCACCACATCATGCAGTTAGGTACACTCCAGATGACAAACATAAGGGATGTTAGAAATCATATTTGATATGTGTAGTGACAGATTTTATGCCTGATGCAATAATCTATTGCTGCTCGAAAGTTGTCATTTGTTTGAGGGTGCATGAAAATACTATAAACCACGTTTACGACACGGTTGATGGTTATTTTTAAATATTTGAATGCGCTAAGTATTTAGATTTGTTTCAAATAATTATGAGTGGAAGGCGGCGTGTGCCTTCTTCTTCTGTGTGCTAGCGGATTTGAGGGTCTTCAGGGAGGACCTAGAGAGCAATTTTCCAGAGATGGTTGACTGAGCCTTAGTGGCAGGCTGGGTCGAGAATCCTTTGGCTTTAGTGGCTGATTGCCTTGGTGGTGCTAAAGGCATTTGGTGTGATGGGCCGGCTTATGGTTTATTAATAACAATAAAATAAAGGGAGCTCACCTAGTTCCATTCTATACTACTTGGACTTTTTTTTTTCTTACCAAGATAAAAGCATTTTCTGCGAGCACTGTTTTATGGTGGGAGTCAACATTGCTTTCTTGGTGGGTTTCAATCTTTTTTTTCTTGGTGAAGATGAAGTTGGCGGACCGGTGGCAGGTCTCTTGAGGGAGACCTGGGTCTGAGATACTGCAAGCTCTCTTGACGGAACCTGGTTGGTTGAGCAGGTTTTTATTGTGGCTTCTGAGATGGTAGGCAAGGCTGGAGTTTTTGGTAGAGCTGGGAGCTGAATGAGCAGCTTGGTGATTGTTGTCTTGATGGAGATTTCCAATTTGCTGAGGGCGGTCTTTGCTTCCTTTGTCTTGACCTGGGCGTCCTGCTTGCTGATCATCTGTACTTGTCCTATCATTAGAGACATAATGTGAGATTCTAGGACGCGGATTTTTTTTGTCTGTTTTTTGATCAGGAGTTTGTTTCTTTCCACCGACATTTAATTCAAATGAATTAATGATGGATGAGAATTACAGTTTCTCCGTTATTGGTTTCTAAGGAAGGTACGGCTGTGGCATTTTCTCGTAATGATGTGCTCTAGTTGGCTGCTTTCTAATTGCTACCGGTTTGGGCCATTATCATTAAACATGGGGAAGGACTTACAAAGAGCCGCAGAAACATATCTAAGGACCGATTTTTTGAGCAAACGACACTACACAGACGCAACCCAAAAGGAAGTTATCCTTGCAAATAAGTGAAATTGCAAACAATAGTGAAACCGAAACAATGTCCGACACAATTAAGAATAAAACGATGACATCTTGATGATAACCTTTGCGATACCTTTGAAAACAAATAACTTTATAATGACGACACCTGCAACGAATGGTTGACGAGACTGATTTTTATCTACGCACCGAGGACTGCACTGTTTTTTTATGACGAGGAAGCCAGGAACATCCATCACTACATGAAACATACGCGTTTTAGGGTATTTAGGGTATTGCACCAACCGCCCGATTTGCAGGTTATACTTTAGACTTTGACCGTACAGAGACTTTTCCGGTGTCCCTGCATTGAATGTCGGGAAACCAAAGAATTTTGTCTCAAGACCACTTTGCATCTGTAGAATTTGTGTAGGAAGTCGCCTATGATCCGGAGCACATCTACACTGGGCAACAAACAATAACACAGGAATTCCGAATACGAGTCGTTTCCTGACTAGGAAGACAGTGACATTTTTTGTTTCTTGTTTTTTTCCTTTCATCTATATTTTTCTTAAGAATTCTGATGTTTTAGCATTAAAGAGGCAGTGAGAAGTACTTTTGCCTACAGCTTCTACGTGCTGACAATAATAACGGTTTTTTTAAAACTGTGAATGTGAAAAATCCTTGTGTTGGTGCTGACATTGCCTGTCTTATTGCAATACTTTTTTGTTTTTTTTGTTGCCAGTTGCTTGGTAGTATTTGATTTCTCATGAGTGATGTGTTAGTGCGGACATTGGCTGTCAATTCACAGAAGTTTTTCTTATTTTTATAGTGTTTGTAATTGTTTATGAATTCGAATTTTATTTGTCCACATTTAGAGCCCGAAGTATCTCAGATAAGTTGAACCTTATAGACGCGTTTTATTTGAATTAAATGACTTAAACAAGTTTATTATTTACATTTAATAAATGATGTATTTTATGTAAATTGCTTCAGCGTGCCGGGAATCTTTCTAAAAACTTGTGTCGGATTACATAATCCACTTATAGTGCGTTGCGTAGGTTTTTGTGGAGAACTTGTACTACGTCTATGTCTCGGTTTGAAGTGTTGAGTATTTTTCTGATAAATAAAGTTTTGCTGAAGATAAGAATATCTCTATAGATACGTTTGTTAATTGGTGGGTACAAGCGTAGTAGTTGCTGATTCTTAGCAGATAGTATTGCGTTTTTTTCGTAGCTTGGGCATAGGATTGTTCTATGCAAGAGTTGAGAGAGACAATTTTTGAATGACGGTTTTATTCCTAATTGCAATGGGCGGGGAGAGGGTTTGAAGGAGGATCTAAGGAGCTGGATGTCGAACTGGAGTTGGTAGACACGACTTCTTTAGCCAGCTAGCCCTTGGCTTTAATGACTGGCGTGAACGGCCGGTAGATGGTTCATTAGGAATAGTAACTGTAGGGGACTCAATTTTGTTGTCTTCTTTTGCTTGTTAACTAGGGTGAATTTCTGCTTTGATGGCGGTTTTTTACTGGGCGGCGACGGATCATCTTCTACTACTCTTTGTTCTTGGCTTGACCGGATTTTTAGCAGGCTTCTTGAGGGAAGTCTGGACCGGGGCGTCCGGAGTCTTGGTAGACTGATTCTTAACTACAGCTGCTGGAGAAGACGCTGGAATCTTTACGACTTTTTTGGTATAGGTCAGAGCCGGAACTTTGGGTGACGTGGGGGGTTGTTTGGTCTACCTGGCTATGAACGACATTAGTCGCAGTGGACGAAGTTTCACTTTTTTTATGCAAAATGTTTTTTCTCACCTCAAAGAGTCAAAGAGGAACTTTTTATGTTCAAGTCTAATTTGTGTTTTGTTTAAATTTGTCTTTATGGATGTTTAATCGTTTAGACTTCTTGTCAATCAGACCGACCATGAACTTTTTGAAATTGTTGGTTTTCTTATCAGCTTCTAGCACATGGATATTTATTAGTCCCATGATCTGGTTGGTGTTTAACTCAGGGTTTATGTTAAAATATAATAATAAATAATGTATTTTATGTAAATTGCCTCTCCACCCAGTGTGAGACACATACACTAGTATTTCAGAGTATGTACTTATCAACACTGTGCCTAGCATCTTACTAGTTGGTGTGCTGATGATGGGTGCAAACCTTAAAACGTTTTTATATGTATTGAGAAGCAATTTACATGAAATACATTATTTATTACATTTAAAAAAGTAATAAACTCCGCATGCGTGGTTGTTGGGTGAATCTAGTAGCTCAACGATCACGTTGCCGGTCCCAAGCCCAGATAAAGGAGGAGAGTTTTAGTGCGAGGCCAACGACCTGCTCTAGGTAAAAAAAAGACAGTGCTCACAGAACCAATACACCGTCTCGGAACAGCACCGATACAACAACGACGACTTATGCAATGAATCAGAACAAAAGAATAAGGAGACCAAAACAACCTCTAAGACTGGCCATATGGAACATAAAGTCACTAAACAACCAAGACTAAGAACTGGAGAATCAGCTAAGGGTAAACAGAATAGACATATGCGCAGGAAACCCACAAAAAAGGAAAAGGGCAGGTAGTTCTGTCTGGGCGAATACCTACTTATATACAGTGGGATCAACAAAACTACAAGAGCAAAAGGTGTCGGAATAAAGATCTACAAGAAATTTGCAGATCAAATTAATGACATAACATTTGTCTCAGAAAGGATGCTGACACTAAAAATGATGACAAACAAAAACTGCGTTAGTATTATTTGTATATATAGCCTAGAGAACTGTAAAACAAAAGAAATTAGAATTTTATAACCACCTACAGATAACACTAGACAATACAAAAAAGGACGAACCCATAATAATACTAGGAGATTTTAATGCCAAAATCGGCAACTAAGTGATACTCGGAATTAAACAACGCTTTAATGAGATAACTGAAAACGAGAACGGGGAACTACTAGTGAGCATGGAACGCACTAAACGAACTTCGTATCAACAAACAACACCTTTTTTGACCACAACGAACAACATAAATACACATACAGCAACACTTGGGGTCAGAAATCCTCCATTGACTACATTTTAACAAACCGGAAAATAACACTTGAATCAATACTATATGTAAGATGCTTAACATTGGCAGATGTGAGCAGTGACCACAACCTACTGATGTGCAAACTGTGACTAGACATGAAGAAGAGAAGAGAGAAGCCCAACGTCGACGACAAAGACCAAGATCATAGTGGAAACCATGGCGGATGATCATGATCAACCAAATTACTTTACAAATCCAGGCTGCTAGAGAAGATACGGAACAACAGTATAAGAGAAGAAGATGACATTGAAAACTGCTGGGATAAGGTCAAAACAAACTTACTGCAAGCAGCGGAGGAAGCGCTAGGGAGAAGGAAAGTAAGTACCCACAATACCTTCTCACGGAGAACACCATGGTTTACTGAGGAAGTCAAAGAAAAATGCAAAACAAAGAAGCAAGCGTATCTGCAATACAGAACACTAGGAACTCAGTAAGCATACAACCATTACAAAAGAATTCGAAACGAATCACATGAGACTGTTAGAAGAATAAAAACAGAACACTGGAAGAAATTCTCGATGAGTCTAGAACGTGACTTCTACGGAACCCAGAAAACTATATGGCGCTTTATTAGAGACCAAAGATGCAAAATAAAAGAACTAATTGAAACGAGGCATATCAATAAAGATACATGGATAAAGTATCTTAAAGCACTATATAACACAGATACAGAAACAGAAGAACAACGACAAGAAATCACCATAACAACGGATGATGAGATGACTACCAACGAGACCGAGTTTACGGAGGCAATCAAAAAACTGAAAAACCGTAAAGCAACGGGACCAAATGGAATCAACAATGAATTGCTGAAGTATGGAGGCCCGGCATTAACACAACAAATTACCCAGCTAATAAACAAATTATTAACCAAACACACAATACCCAACGACTGGAGACTAAGCACTCTAATATTAATGTTCAAAAAGGGTGATAGAGAGGAGCCCAGCAATTATAAATCTACTAAACACCGTACTTAAACTAACATCCAAACTAATCGCAGGCGAAATAATTAAGAACACCAACTTAGCCGATGAACAACAGGGTTTTTGGAGTAGAAGATCCTGTACCGATGCAATGTTTGTACTAAGCCAGATTAAAGAAAAGGGCTTAGAATTGAACCGACCGGCGTATATATGCTTCGTAGACGTAACCAAAGCGTTTGACAAAATACAATTGCAAGACGTCCTACATCTATTAAAATCAAGATCAAGACAATCAAGGACATATAGGACATATAATATAACAACAACAAAATGCAAGTTGTAATCAACGGCGAAACCACGGAACTAATCAAAACAGGCAGCGGCATCAGGCAAGGAGATTCACAAAGCCCTTTTCTATTCATCATCATCATGGATGAAATAATTTCCCAGGTAAGAACTCGAAGAGGATATCAAATGGGAGACGAATAGATCAACATTGTGTGCTACGCAGATGACGCGTCCCTAATATCAAATAACGAAGTTGATCTTCAAAAACTGTTACATTAATTTAACTTAGTGGCAAAAAAATTCAACATGATGATCGCTGCCGAGAAGACAAAATGCATGGTCATAGCACCATACCCCATAAGATGCAAACCAATCTAGCTATGGTGATCTAAAAGAAGAAGTAAGAGTACAGGCGGAGAAAGCAAACAGAATCATGGGCTAATAAGTACCTTTGTTAGGAGACGAGGAGTAAGATATACAAAGCTATATAAGACCTACCCTTACATTCATGACTGAAACAAGACCAGAAATAACTTATACAAACAGACACACTACAACAGCCGAAATGAAAGCGCTTTGGTCCATTGTGGGAAAGACGAGATTGGACAGAACCAGCAATGACGATATAAGAAGATCATGCGGAGTGAACGACATCAATGAATGAACAAAAAGCAGGAGAGCGGAATGGAATGCACATATCGAGAAGATGGATAGAAGGAGAATAGTGAGGATTGCAAGGGACAAGTCACCAATAGGAAGGAGATTTCCAGGGAGACCAAGGAAACGATGGAACGACAACCTCAAGGAAACGTATTGAAGGAGACTGTAAAAAAAGAAGAAGGAGAAGAAGAAGATAAAAGTAATAAATATTGGGAAGTGGTCGCTATCATAAATATTTCAATACCTACAAGGTCTACAGATAAAAAAAATATTTAGTGAAATTCTTTTACTGGACACCTTATCATAGATCAGTAAAGCTGTTTTATACATCGCACAATCTTTACAGTAAATGGTGTAACTACAAAATATCCATAATCTTGATATTTGGTATCTGTCTTTAGCTATCATCTTTAGGCGGATTGCCTAAACACACGGAGTTTTACATATTTATCTAAATGTTCTTTGCCACATTTTTAACAAGTTGGCATCTGATTGCGCTGTAACAAATCATTGGCATTATTTATAAGATCTAATACCAAAAAAGACTCTGGAAAAGAATCCACTTTCTTAGAAGCAAGATGGACGAACGTCATTAAGAAAATCAATACGAACTGGTTAAACGCAAAAAAATTTTTGCAGTCGTTTATTTTCTTTTCCATTATATAACGTCTAGCATGGGGTTTTCCTATTAGGTTTTTTGAAATTATAAAATAAGATGATTTAACATATGGCTCAATTAAATTGACCTATTTACCTTACTGACTTTAGTATAGCAATTGATCATGAATAATTAGGTAATTATAAAAGTTATGAACAATTTGATATTAATTAATCATAATATAACTATATATTTGACACACTATTATTATTAACCAATTTATTATTAACATTGCACAAATTTTATTACATACATTTAAGTGTTCAACCAAAAGCAGAAACCGCAACGAAAGTATGACCGAAGTAAATTATTTTAGAATCAATAAACTTGTGTCATCTTCTGTGAGAAGAAGATTACATGGAGACACAAATATGGAAAAATGTTAGTGGAAATTATCATTATCAATTTATTTGAGAAATAGGAAACGGTTCAATTGCGCGGAAAACGATTGCAACTAAAAGTAATAATAATAGGTCATGGTTCAGAATTTCATTGCGGTGAATGTTAATGTAATATCATGTACGTTATGCAATGTAAAATTTACATGATGAATTTTCTGAATGAATTCCCTTGATTCAATAGTCTGAGATAATGTAATCAGGTTGCGTACTGCTACATATATTAATATTATATAATCAATAATATTTATAATTTATTATTTAAAACATATTTGAATTGAAATATTTTTATTTTTATTTTATTGAAATTATTTACAACTTTTATACAAATCTTAAGTATAACAACTAAAAACAAATTAAACGTCACCATCATATTAAAAAAAAAAACATGCAAAACTATCTTTATAAATTTACAGTAACCTTTTCACGAATCTATCCCGTCAATCATATTAGAAAGTACATGCTTTTATGGAATATTTTTCAGTTTTCTACGTCTTACGCAATATTGAATGTACTGTATTTATATTGATTACAATTTTATTTTAAATTTTAGAAATTACTCGTTGCGGCATACGTCCTGGTTTATTTGACTGTGTGACAAACTAATAATGGGTTACACCAATGCTTAAAATGATCGTTTTGTATCAATTGATTTGAACGGACCGTTGCGATCGGGTATTTTTTTAGTTGCACGATGAGATGTTCTACGACTTATGCCCGGTGTTTGCCGAAGTGATTAAGCAAGCCAGGGGGGCGATTGGTTTTCAATTTAATTATTAAAATAAATAAAAACAATTGCCAAATTTATCTTATTAATGAGCATATACTGTATGGCAAGGTAATTCTAAAACAGCATAAATGTTCTTATGAATAGTGGTAGATAACAAAATGTCGCGGACTAGTCTTATGCGAACCTGAGTGTATTGGTGGGGTGTAAGTGTATTTAGACACACTTTACATAACAAAATTGTGTGCGCGTGTAATTGTTATATACTATTTCCACTATTCATAAGGAAGTGTTATGTGATGGAGTATTTGATCTATTTAATTAAGGACCGATATTAATTAAAATTGAATCTATTCAAAAAACAATATTGAATACAAAATAACTAACAACAAAAAAAAAAGCTTGGAAACACGTCATATATACTATGCTGCCAAAAGTCTTATCTTGTTTAGGGGGTAGAGATCCAAAGACGGTGATATTTTAATTAAATACTGATTACTAGCTCCTATCATGCATAATATGAGGAGGGAGAATTAGTGGTTGGTGTAAAAGGTGTAACTCTTCTCTTGATTGTAGAAGGATGGGAGTGGCGGAAAATCATGTGTTAACTGATGCGTGGTTGGTTGATTTGGATTCATTTTGCTGCTGAGATATGGTATAGCTCAGTTAAGATGTTAGTCTATATTTGCAAAAAAAGTTATTTGGAAAAAGGCGCAGAAAAGAAAACAATGATCAAAAATTTTTGATCAATTTGCAACCTACTCATCTGAGAAAATTTATTGGCGAAGCACTACAAGTTGAATATCTACTAGGTTGATTTTCTTGCAGCCTGTATCATTGATATTTAAGGCAAGGAAGGTTTTGCACTACAAGTCTACGTTTGGGAATGAAAGTAAACATAGTGAAATATAAAACAGCAGAAGAGCCAAAGTCACTATACCATACGTGACAGAAAGACAGTTCTTAACAGTTGAAGTTTAACTGCTAAAGGATATCGAGGTGAACATTGGCAAATATGAAAATATACATCTATTTTTACTATTGGCCATCTTATTAGTAAGGATAATAAGCACTTTACTTACACTGACTCTGGGACTTCATTCAAGTCTATGCCCTAACCGCCAATAAATTAGATGAAAAAGTGGAAGAAGTATACCAATTATTGACAAATATACTCAAATAACTCAACAAGCATGACATAACCATTATCACGGTGGACCTAAATGCCAAAACTGGAAAACGAAGAAGTGGAGAATACATAGGGGATTAGGGCTTAGGATTCAGAAATTACAGAGGAATAGATTACAGTTATTTGCAGAAGAAGAATTTGTTATACTGAACTCTCACTCAGACGATTATATACATAGACATCACCACAAAATCGACGTGGGAATATCATCAGAAATCAAATCGATTATGTGCTTGTAAATAAAAGATTTTGCAACAGCTGCCTATCAATTAAGACTTATCCTGGGGCAGATATATCATCAGACCATTGGCTTTTAATTGGAATATTCAGAATCAAACTGGAAAAAATAAAGAGGAAAATTATTAGAAAAAAGTTGAATATGAGGAGTTTAAAAAAAACATGAAACCAGCGAAACAGTGAAAAAATTAATAAACATTAATCGTAAAGAAATCGAAGAGCAAAAAAATAATACAGATGAAAAACTTAAGGAAACACAAGAAAACTTACCTAGAATGCTTAAAGAAGTAGAAGACGAACACATAGTGAACAAGCAGGAGAGAAGAAAAAGCTGGATGACGGATGGAATACTAAAGTTTGTGGAGGAAAGAAATAATGTAAAAATCAACCAAGCAAAATACAAAACTTTGCAGAGACAAATAAGACTAGCTTAATATACAATGCGCAGAAATAGAGGCCCTGGAAAAAATACGATTAATTTAATATGCACAAGAAAATCAGGGAAACATTAGGTCTTAATAAACCCAATACAACAGGAATACTACATAATGCTGAAGTAAACATAATAATAGAAAAAGCAGAAAAAAAAATGAACACGTGGAAAGCGTATCTAACAAAATTCTTTGAAGACACCAGGGGAGAACAAGGTCTTCTAATGAATAACTTTAACTTTATGACTATAACAACAGATAAAGTCTCAAAGGCAAGATCACAACTTAAAGAAGGCAAATCTCCAGGACCAGACGAAATCTACATCGATATAATAAATTATTTGACAAAGATGACATAAGATAGCTAACAGCATTTAACAATATATACTCAAAACGAGAAATACAGAAGCCGTGGCTAAAATTTACGTTTATAATGCTTCCTAAGAAACATATTGCGAAGCAATGTAATGACTACCGTATCATCAAACTAGTGCGCCATTTATTAAAAATATTTTTGTAAATCATACACCGAAGAATAAACAAGATATGCGAAGAACATATAAGTTGCACACAATTTGGATTTAGGAACGCGTTAGTACCAGAGAGGCTATATTTACTGACCAAGTCCTTGTTCAAAGATGCAGGGATGTGGATTGCGGTGTACATATATGCTTCATTGATTATCAAAAAGGTTTTGACAATATACAACATGGTAAGCTCATAGAGATACTAACAGAAATAGGGCTGGAACATCACGACCTAAATATTATAAGTAATTTCTACTGAAACCAAATAGCTTTCGCACGCAGTCAAGGAGAGCTTTTAGGGGAAATCAAAATAACAGAAGAAGTTTAGCAAGGTTGCGTACGAATATTTCAAGAGGCACTGGAAGGTACGGAATATGGAATTAAGATTAATGAAGAAATCATAAGCAACATAAGATACGCAGACGATTTTGCGGTATTCGCAGACAGTCACAAACATATCCAGATGTTAATGAACAGAGTAGAAGAAAACAGCTAAAGATATGGTTTTGCACTTAACATAAAGAAAACTAAATACAAGATAATTTCCAAGCAGAATCATGATCAAAACCAAATAAGAGTGAACAACAAAACAATAGACAGAGTAGATACATATACATACCTAGGCACAACATTTTACAAATTCTGGGACTATGCGAAAGAGATAAAGTGCAGAATAGAAAAATCCAGAGTTTCATTTACAAAAATGTCAAAGATATTTAAAACACACGACCTACCTATACTAACAAAAATAAGACTCCTTAAGTACTACATATTTTCAATCTTGCTATACAGAGCCGAATCCTGGACTTTAACAGAAGCGAGATGCAGAAAGCTAGAATCTTATGAGTTATGGTTATACCGCCGCATTCTGAAAATACCTTGGACAAATGATGTCAGCAATCAACATGTTCTAAACAGAATCGGTAAAGAAACGGAAATAATGATGACAACAAAAACAAGGAAACTGGAATATCTAGGACATGTAATGAGAAATGAAGAGAGATACGGGTTACTGCAATTAGTCCTACATTGAAAAATAGAGGGAAAAAGAGGACCAAGAAAAAGAAGAACCCCCTGGTTGAAAAATTTGCGCACATGGTTCAACACAACAACGGTGGGCCTATTTCGCGCTTCAGCAGATAAAGTAAAGATAGCTCTGATGACTGACAACATTTGATACGGGTAGGCACCAGAAGAAGAAGAAGACGTCAAAGAAAATGCATTTCAATTCTTGATTTTTGCACGATCTACCAGAGCAAAGTAAGAGTATTTGATGCCCAGTTTACATTTGTTAGAAAAATCTATAAGATCTATATTAATAAAAAAATTGAGAATTCACATATAATTTCTTGGGACAGGCAGTTCAATCAACATGACTACCGTATATCCATAGATATTATATTCTAACCAAGGGACAATACTTAATACTACTGTCGTAACTCTTATTTAACTTACGAAAATGCCACCATCTACCAACTGCGTCAGATTGGTGTTTATAAGAAGTTGGCGGATTTTTTTTTAAAAGATATTAGTTTAAACGTTCTAGAATGCAACAACATGTCATAATTTTTTTATTAAAGATGGAATTGAACAAAAGTCATCAAGAGAATGTCTACCGATCGATAAGTTTTTAGACAAATCTAAACTGCGCAATAGCCAATTATTGTTTAGACAGTGCCACCAATATATGTGTAACGGTAACAAACCTAAAATTAATAAAATAAAAGTTTCTGATAATTATGATTGACCACTCCTCAATCATATTTATCAGAAACTTTTACCAACGAACTGTTTTTGGTCACAGACTTATATCAGTGTTCCTAATGTTCAATACGTCTCAAATAGCAAACAAGAAATCTGCAGCAATGTCTAGCGACTATGAGCTCACTAAGAACATAAGCAAACACCGCTTTTTTCTGCCCTGAGAGTCTCCAAGATGATAAAACAAAACCCTGCTGCCTGGGATAGCTTGCCTAAAGCTGTTTATCACAAAATAATTCTTCTTTTTTAATAATGGCAACAATTATTATACCGCAAAGTAACCGTCAAACAAGAAATTAGTAAACGAGCTCTGGTGTCAAGCAGCAGTTTGGTCATTTTTTTTGGTATAAGGGCCAATATTATATAGCTTACGCTTGTGTTACTACCTCGAGGTCTAGTATTTGGTCTAACCACACTTTCATATTAAATTTAATTATGGTTACATGGACACTAATCATGTATTAGACTAATGACCTAAATAAATAAATGCCATAATTTTTTTTAAATGCATTACCGGAGCTGTGTTTTGAACTTGCGACAATTTATGCACCGAGATTTGAGTTCAAAAAAACAGTCTTCATAAAACCGTAACATTTTTGTCAAGACCTATTGTAGAATTTCATAATCCGCCAACCTCTAGTTACAGAAGTCAGGCGCTTATAACGGAAAGCTGTGAAAAAAGTTGATTGCGTAAACTTGGTGTTTTAGAAGAATTTCCGGATATTTATATTTAAAAAGATATCATAAACTTAGGCTTATGAGCACTTCCGCATTGCAAACCCTTGCTTACAGGTAGCTAAGCTACTGCGTATAAGTGTCTGGCATATAAAACGCTTGACATAATTGTCAACTGCAAATTTAACAAATTGGTTCTCAACTGTCTGACGATACGTAACTACTGTTAGGGATATAAACTACTTTATACTTTAATTTTAATAAATTATGTATTTTATGTAAACTGCTTCTTCACTCAGTGTGAGACATATACACTAGTGTTTCAGGGTATGCACCCATCATCAGTTGCCTAGCATCTCACTGTTCGGAGAGACAATTTACATAAAATCATAATAACTATTAAACAGTTTATGTTTAGTAATATGTAAGAGGTGTATGTGTCTCACACTGGATGGAGATGCAATTTGCATAAAATACATTATTAATTAAATTTAAATTAATTTGTTTTGGTCATCTAATTCAAATAAAACGCGCCAAAAATGTCATTGTCTGTCCGTGTAGGATGTAACTGTACTCTCTTCTTCACACATAAACAGTTTAACGTTTCTTCTAATAGGCATTGCGTTACTACCTCTCATACTTTATGCTTAAATTGTCAACTTTTTTTGACAAATCTAATGTCAGTTTTTGACAAATCAATTGTTTTTTTTTTTAAACGTGAACTATTTAACATAAACTGCTTCACATATAAACTGTCAACTCTCTTATTGACCGAATCACCTTTTACGTTTGTATGGTTGACCTTTAGGGCAGCTAAAAATGTCTTGCACTTTTGTTCTCTTATAAACAAAGTTGTTCCGCTTAGAAGAAAAACAGATTCAACGATTATTTTAAATAATGAACAGGATAACAAGCAGCGCCCAAGCTTCAATTTTTGCAAAAGAGTATGTATTAATGGTCATTTGGATTTTATAATAAACAATTTGGTGTAAGATATAATTGGAGGTAGATTTAAATAATTGCGTTTGTTTGAAACATTGATCTATGCATTATAGATTCAACAAAACACATTTGTAAAATATTGTTTGTTGAATTATTTATTGTTATTTTTGCAACTGACGTTAATTTTTATGAATGCGTTGAAATATGGTCTTATGCACTCATAACTAATAACCAATAATAATAAATAATTGTATTATTTGTAAACACAATTAGTTAAATAATACAAATGAAAATCACTATTATTCTTTACTTAGGAAAAGTATAGTATTTTACACGTTTCATTACTCGCGGAGCCATCAATAAAACGACAGTACATATTATTTTATAACATTTAATAAATAATTTATATATTTTTTGTATTCGTAAGTAAATCGTAAAAAATATAAAGCTGGCATGTAGTTCCCATTTTTCTTCAAGGTTTGTGTACATCGGGAGTTGTGGAATATGGTGTTATACCGTGCTTGCTGCACAATATACTATTAATAAATTGTTAAAGGCTCTTGCAGCAATTTTTTATATATGTTCAAAATGGGTATCATTACTGGCTATATTTTTGGATTAAACAAATTTCATTATGTACACCTTAATTGTCTTTCGTGTTATGTACATATTTTGTACATCATAATATGTAATCATTTAACATTATTTTTTGTACTTTTATTGTATCTATTTGAGATATTTTGCAGAATTCATTTTATTTTCCCAGTATTATTTAATAAAATAATTCTATTCAACATACATTGTATACATTACAGAAGATATGTGATTCAAAAATCTTCATATTGATTTTATTAGAATATTTTATGCAGAAAATAAATCTATTGAAAGCTGCTTATGCACTCCTTGATAAATATTTCATATTACCAAGCCTTTATTTTTCCCAACGAATGCACACAGAAAATATTCCGCGCGTATTTTTTTACCTTCTTCTCTAGAATAAACCTGCTTATCAATTGCTCCGGGGTGACTGCATAATATGAAAAACGCTTAATACATCTCATTTCAACTAGTTTAACGAGTTTATATGCTGCATCGAATGCAGTTTTGGCGCCAAACGTATGGTAATCAGTGATATAACAGAATACCGCGAAACTATAATTTATTCTCTAATGATATTTCATTGAAATTTATTAGAATAGAATAATAAACAGGGTAAATATGTTTGTAACTGAAATCTTATCTGTTGAAAACAATATACTTTTAATAGCATTTAACGAATTACTTTTAAAATAATAATTTAATTATTTTCAATAATAAAAGCTTATTTTAGTGTTTGTGCAGGTACAATAAAAAACAAGACACTTTATTACTTATAAACAATATGTATCATTTAAGCAAATTACTGTACATGTGGACAATAAATTTATTAAAAGCTAATATATCGCAGTTGATTATCAGTTACATTTTATGTACTAATAATGTACATTATATTCAAATCTAGCAGTTCTAGAGTTTGATATCTCTTATCTTTAATATTATCACTTAGACATTTGAATAATATACATGGTGGATAAAGTTACTATCTTAAGATGTCTGAAATGTTCTCTACAGCAATTTGTATATTGCAGTCTAATAAGAATTCATACTACTATTCTCTGTAAACTATATTGCCTAAATTATTATTCTTAATGTCCAATGACATTATGATATTTATGATAATATGCAATAAGTTAACACATACAATTTGTTGCTTATAAAGGATTGCAACTGCAATAGAATAACAATGTAGGATTATAATTATTATCTATTATATTTTCAGTAAATGTATAAAACTGCAAGCGCGAATACAGCCAAAATGTGATTTGCATGACAAGTTATTTGTATAATTATTACACAATTCAAAGTAAGCTTAATGTATCATAAAGAATTTGTAATAGGTTACGTATCTAACAGTGTCTATTTTATACGTTTTATTACACATACTACGTGCTAAAAGTGAATATTACTCACTTAACCATTGAAAAGTGACAGATCTGAGCTGTAGAACATTATTAAAATAATACTAAATAAATCATCGCTATTGTGTAAATTTTTGTCTTTTTGCTGATTTTAAAAGTCGCTATATGCGAGAAGATAACCTTGTTTAAAAAACTCTCAGGTTGTCTAAGACAAGTCAATTTCATTGTGTTAACTTTTGACATTATTTACCTAATACTTTGCGTAACACACTTACGTGTTTGCCGCGCGCGGTGACCCAACAAGTAGGATGCTGGTAGTTGAAGGGCTATCTATATAAGAGGTTAGTTTAACTTCTCTTTATTCCACTACCCACTAAAACCACCTTTTATTTTTCTGCATGGAAGCATCTTGTAAGCATTTTTTCATTTTTTTTTGCATTCTACTGTTCATTCTTTCTTTTTTCTCTCTCCGTAATACAATTCTTTACTTATTGGTGTATTATTCTTCATTTTGACTTCTCGTCTAACATGTGTGAAATTATATTTTCTGGTGTTACACTCGCATTGGTGTATCTGTATCTCTTCATTTTTCCTCATCTTGAATGAGAAAGTATAAGTTTTGTTGTTGTCTGTTTTAGCCATTTATGGTTGGGCAGTTTTCTCCTTAGTGCTGCTGTCTTTTTTTCTGATTTTGTTGAGACTGGTGGTTCATATTGGCGTTTCTGCTTATATTTATGCCCAGATATATTATCATTAGAGTTAATAATGTTGATTCCTTTTAGCTTTTTTTCTCCATATTGGATTAATACCTCTGTTTTTTGAGCAGCTAGTTGGAGTTTATTTTTTTAAATTTTTTTGGTCACTAGGCGTACTCAATAATATTTGTGTCTTGGGGCATTTTTATTTGCAGTACCTTGTCGTACAAGACGTTCCAGAGCCATCTGGGTTTTTTTTAATTTCATATAGTGCAGTACTTTCTAGGTAGCTAGCGATTATATTGACAAGTTATTTGTTAATTTTTTTTTTCTAGGACTTTAATAGTCTCTTTTTTCATCTTGCAGCGTTGAACGCATTTTTTGTGTCAAGAGTTATTATGAGTACATATACTTGGTTCTTATACGATTTTCTTCTGTTGCTCTCGGAGATTTCCTTTATCTTTAAGAGATTGGTTTAGCCTGTCCACAATAATATTTATTTGGCTTGTGAAGTATTTATACGTATCTCTTTTTTGAAGTTTTTATATTTGGGTTTAAGCTTATTTTTAACTTTGTTTCCTTTAATCTTTGTGACTGCTATTCTTGCTTTGTTAGCTTTATTTTTCAGTTCCAAGAGACATTTCTTCTGGTTTTTTCAACATTTTTATGCTTTCTTTATTGCGTTTTCTGCAAAGTTTTCAAGATTATTTTTTTTGTCTTTTTTTGCTGAACACTCATTTGCTACATTTTTTTTTGTTTGATTTTGCTTATATGCTGGATCACCTTGTAGTATATATTTTTATGAGTGCTTAGAATTTCTTCCAGTCTGACTTCCCTATTTATAATTTTATTGGATTTCGGTTGTGAATGTACGGTAATTTTAAGGTTGAGAGTTAAGTTAATGTTTGTGGTTACAATATTTATTACAAAATTGTGCAAATTTGATCATGCCTAGGATGGAACAGGCCGCTATTGTTTTGTGATACGCTTTTTAGTAAAGAACTTTGTATCACTGCATAAGAAGTAGTAGCCGTTTATTTTTATGTGCCGTCTTCCTGACGTTGGCAATCTCTTTAAAGCGCATACTACGTTGGCCTTCAATTTTTCTCTTAAATATGAGTTGAAGTAGACAGTAGTTCTGCCCTCTTAAGATATGACCAAGGTAGCTGATTTTCTCATCTTTTTCTGCAGCCACATCTCAATAGTTTCTAGGTGGTTTATTGTACCTATCTTGTCACGCCTTTATGCCTTGAATAAAATTTACCACACATAGCATTTGACCATACTGTGTCACAGTTTAAGTTTAAAGAAATTATTGAGATTTTAATGTAGTAGAACAATACATTTTCAAATAAAATACAATTTGTCATTACTAACCAAAAAAAAATAGTATTTGAGATTCAACAAACGCAATCTTTACGTTTGGTTAAACGTTTTTTCTGATTATTGCGAGATTTTTTTTGTGCAAAGCAACAATAGCGTTTGTTGTTGAAATAATACTGGTATTACCAATATTGGTGAAAATTTTGCAAAGTGTACAAAATTTTAAGAAAATTTAATACAAAGATTTGACTTGTGATGCGCGACAAGAAGATACAAATGTTGAAGAAAAAAAAGCTGTAATAATGTAGATAATTCTTCTGTATTTTGTTTAATTTTAATAACCTACTCAAGTAGCTATTAAGAGATTGGATTTGTCACTCTTCTTCTGACATAATCATATGACACTTTTAACACTTAAAAAAAAACTTTCAATCTTTTGATAACAAACACTTAGATTTCCAGTTTAAACTACTTGACAGTAAGCATGTTTTGGAGTGATTCACCCATCCGTCCTAGTGTTGGTAATTAAGAGATTGGATATCACTTCCTCCCATGACTAGGTTTTCATTTTTTTGATAACAAACTGTCCGGTACGTGGGTGTATACTAAAGTTCAAGTAGTATTTGATGATAATTATAAACTGGAATGATCTACATGCTCTAGTATTGATTTTCAAACGATTGGATATCAACATTTTTTTCTTGGATTAAGAGACTCCTAACGCTTGCAAAGCGAGAGTCACTAGAAGGCGAGAGCCACTAGAACAAAGTAGTGCTCTGCTGGGCCTGAATTTAGTAGGGTTCAGTCCGAAGCTGCAAATCGATCACCTTTGAGCAGCAGGGTACCAAGAGGTACCAAATGACCGTACTCACGCCTTCACGTGGCGGCGCTGATGATGCTAAGTTGAGACGGATCGACAGACTAGCTAAGAACACCGGAGCTATCTGGAAAGTGAAATGAAATACACAAAAAGACATATCTCAAACTCGCCAACTCGCCTGGCAAGCGGGGCGTTTAAATGCCATTTACCCTCAAATAAAAATGTCAACTTTTAGAAATAAAATACCCCAGGTGAGTAGGGCGACACGCTCAAAATCTCACACTGGCCAACCAGTCTGTCTCGTGGATTCTGGGGGAGACATAAAATTGACAAAGAAAACGAAACAAAGCCGCAAAAATAACATACTCAACATCGCGATGTACAACTCAAAAACACTTGCCTCTGAAGAAAAACTTATCGAAATGGAGGAAGAACTAGACCGCATAAAATGGGACATAATAGGTATATGTGAGATTAGAAGACGGGGAGAAGAAATGAGGAAGCTCAAATCCGGAAATATATTTTATTATAAGGGAGAGGATGATAAATCAAATGGCGGAGTAGGTTTCCTTATTCACAGAAAACACGCATCAAATATTACTGTCATAAAGAGTATATCCCCAAGAGTCACTTTCCTTATACTAAAACTAACACCTCGCTACAGTATAAAGGTCATTCAAGTTTATGCGCCCACTAGTAATTATGACGACGAAGAAGTACAGAAGTTCTATGACGATATCTCACAAGCAATGGGTGATACACCAACCCACTTTATGATTCTAGCAGGCGATTTTAACGCAAAGATTGGCAAGAAGGCAGATGAATCTGATACGGTAATCGGAAAGCATGGAATAGGATCAAGAAACGAACGGGGCCAAATGTTACTAAATTTCCTAGCATCAGAAAACTTATATGCAATGAATAGTTTTTTTCAAAAAAAGGACCATAGAAGATGGACCTGGGTGAGTCCAAATGGACAGACAAAAAATGAAATAGATTTCATTATAACAAATAAAAAGGAACTAGTAAAAAATGTTACCGTTCTGAACAAATTCAACACCGGAAGCGATCATAGGATGGTACGAGCAGCAATCATGCTAAATCTCAAAGGGGAACGTCAAAAAATGATACGAAAGAAAATAAACACAGGCTGGGCTCCCCCGGAAGAAACGGAAAAATACAAAGAAACCATAGAGAATGGTCTTAAACATCTCGAGCCCAGAAAAAACACCATAGACGAGATAAATGAAAACATCCTAGACGTCATAAATACTGCCAACAACCAACACGGCCAATCTGCCAAGCGAAAGGATGAAAAAATCAGTCAAAACACCAGAAGGAAGATAAATTTAAAACGAGAGTTAAGAACGAAAGGAAATTCAAACTCCAAAGAACTTAGAGACTTAAACAAGGATATATCCAAAGACCTGAGAAAAGACATAAGAAAGTACAACACAGAACTGACAAAAGTAACTATAGAGAAAAACAGTAGTATGAAGGTACTCAGAAAGGCACTATCGAATGGACGAGCTGAAATTTTTAAGTTAAAAGATAAAGCTGTAATTATAACAACAAATAGGGAAGCTTTTCTCAAAATAGTTGAAGACTTCTATGCTGCTCTATATAAAACCCAATTACCGGACCAATATCCAAGACAAACAGATGAGGAAAGAGTTCTAAACCAGGGATCCGAAGATATGCCAGAAATTACAATCGATGAGATTAAAAACGCACTATCCTTTATGAAAAACAACAAGTCCTCGGGAGAGGATGATGTGGTCATTGAATCTGTGAGTGGAAGCGTCCTACTAGAACGAATAAAAGACCTATTTAATATGTGCCTACACGATAGCGTCATTCCGGCCAAATGGAATAATGCTGTGACCGTTCTGCTACATAAGAAAGGTGGTATAACGGACCTCGAAAATTACAGACCCATCAGCCTTTTGTCACACTTATACAAGTTATTCACAAAGATTGTAACGAAGCGTCTGGAGACAAAGTTCGACCTTTACCAACCTAGGGAGCAAGCTGGCTTCAGAGCAGGGTTTGGAACAAACAATCATCTACAAACCATCAAAACGCTAATAGAAAAGAGTGTTGAATACAATAAGCCCCTAATACTAACTTTTATTGATTTCCAGAAAGCTTTCGATACAGTGGAACTGCCTGCAATAATAACAGCTTTAAAACAGTGTAGAATTGACCACCGCTATACACAACTAATACAACACATATACTCAAATGCTACAGCCAGTGTAAAAATGCATGCACTCACTGAAAAAATCAATATTGGCAGGGGCGTTAGACAAGGTGATACAATTTCACCTAAACTGTTTACAGCTGTTTTGGAATATGTATTCAAGATCAATATGCTCCTGAGAGAATATAGGCATAAGAGTGGATGGTGAGAACTTAAATCACCTAAGGTTTGCCGATGATATAGTTTTAATAGCTGATAACATCACAGACACTAAATCTATGTTACTCGATCTGCAACAGGCTTCCCACAAGGTAGGGCTAAAAATGAATATGACCAAGACGAAATTCATGACAAACCTTGTACTGAGCGAACATATCTCAAAAAAACAACGACATCGTAGAACAGGTATATGAATATAAATACCTCTGACATGAACTACAAATTGGTCGTGACAACCAGACCTGCGAGATCAAGCGTCGAATCGGTCTCGGCTGGGCTGCATTCGGTAAACTGAAAACCATCTTAAAAACCGATTTACCAATGTGCTTGAAGCGGAAAATATATGATCAATGCGTGCTACCAGTCATCACATATGGGGCAGAGACCCTAACTCTAACAAAATCTACTGCAGAGAAATTAAGGGTAGCACAGAGATCGATGGAAATCGACAGAGAACAGGAGTATGTGATGTGATAAAAAGGATTGCTACAATCAAGTGGAAATGGGCAGGACATCTCGCCCGATACAAAGATGGTCGTTGGACCAAAAAACTACTGGAATGGAGACTACGAACAGACACACGCAGCAGGGGTAGACCCCCGACCAGGTGGACAGACGACATTAAACGAATAGCACCAAATTAGGTACAAGTTGCTCAAAATAAGAAAAGTTGGACAAGTTTAGCGGAGGCTTATATCCTGCAGTGGATGCATATAGCTATGTGATGATGATGATGATGATGAACGCTTGCAAAAAGGAAAAATTTCAAATTTCTTGTCAAAAAACTATAAAGCGGGTTGGCACTTCAGTTTAAATTACTTGATGCTAATTATGATTTAGGTTAAACTACTTACCTACTTAAGTGTATTACAATAAGAGATAAGATATCACTTCTTTCTCTTTGGATTAAAGGACTTCTAATACTTGCAGAAAGGAAAAACTTTCAATTCTTTGATAATTATCCCAAAAGTATCTTTCATTATATACAAAACACTATAATTAAAAATATGCAGTTTTATTACGTTCCTCTTCTTCATGTGCCGTCTCCATTCCGAAGGTTGGCTATTATCATTACTACTTTGATTTTGGAATCTGCCGCTCTAAACAGATCAGCTGACGTGACCTTAAACCATTTTCTCACATTACTGAGCCAAGACATTCTTCTCGCTCCGATAGATCTTTTTTCCACGATTTTTCGTTGGATTATGAGTTGGAGAATCTCATATTTTGGACCTCTCATGATGTGGCCGAGATATATCAGTTTTTTTTTTTTCACTTCTAGTAGATTTCTCTGTCTTTTCCCATTCTTCTCAGAACCTCCACGTTGGTTGCATGTTCTGTCCATGATATTCTCAACATCCTACGGTAGGCCCACATCTCAAAGGCTTCTAATTTCCTCTCACAATACACGTTGAGGGTCTAAGCTACCACACCATATAAATGGACTGGGAATACGTAACATTTGAGCATCCGAGTTCTGAGTTCCAGGCTCAAGTCGCGACTACAGAGCAGTTTTTTAATCTTCACAAAGGATGCACGGGCTTTCTCAATGCAAATTCTTATTTCTGCGCAGTAGTCTACGGCGCCATCGACGTTTGTATCTAGATAGTTATACCTCTCGACTTTATCCAGCCTTTTGCCTTCCACATACAGATGTTTATTTGGTGCTTCAGTTTTGGTGACAATCATGTATTTGGTTTTTTTAACATTGAGTGTCAGCCCATATTCTCGACTAACTGTGACGACGTTATTCAGCATATTTTGAAGGTTTTGCATGTTTTTGGCGAGAAGTACTGTATCGTCAGCGTAACGCAAGTTGTTCAGTGGGTCCCGTTAACACGTATTCCGCCGTCCTCTCTTTTGAGGGCCTCGGTGAAGATTTTTTCTAAATAGATGTAAAGAGGAGTGGAGAGAGAACACACCTTTGTCTGACTCCTCTCTTGATCTCAACGGCTTTTGTTAGTTTGGATTGGACGCGAACGGACGCACTTTGGTTTAGGTACAGTCTTACTATTATTTGTATATCTCTTGTGTCGAGGTTTTTTTTTTCAAGTGCTTCTATTAGTTGTTTGTGTCTCACTTTATTAAATGCTTTATTATAATCTATAAAACAGGCGTATACCTTTTGGTTGACATCCAGACACCGCTGCATCTAGACGTTGTAAGCAAACAAGGCTTTTCTTATTCCAACTCTTTTTCTAAAGCCTAACTGGGTATCTCCTATTCCTTTTTCCAGTTTCTTGTAAATCATATGGTAGATGATTTTGAGAAAGATCTTTAGAGTGTGGCTCATTAGGCTAATCGTACGGTGTTCTTCGCATTTTTTGGCATTATGCTTCTTAGGAATTGTGACAAACGTTGACTGAAGCCATTCTTGTGGTTTATTCCTGTTTCATAGATCTTATCAAATTTGGAGGTTATAACATTTAAATGTTGCTCTTCAATCATCTTAAGCACATCAGCAGGCAGATTGTCAGGGCCTGGAGCTTTTCCATCTTTGGCTGATTTTATTGCTGCTTGTACTTCTTTTTTTAAAATAAGTGATCCAGTGTCATTCATGCTGTTGGCAGTTATCTCTTCTCTTTGATTATTGAAAAGGGATTTGACGTAATCTTTCCATAGTGTCAGTTGATCTTCAATATACAGCACAATGTTTTCTTCCTCATTTGTAAGGATGTATGATCTTTGTTTCCGACCAATTCCAGTGAACTCTTTTATTTTCTTATGCATGTTATGAGAGTCGTGCAGTTTCCTTACGTTAAACGTTCAATAAACATGCTAAAAATTGGATTAACATTAAATGATTGCAACCTGAGATTTTAAATTTCTTTTTTTTTTTTAGCAGGCGCGGTTCTAAGTTGTCTATTAATTTATAGTTTAATCTTGTAGCGGGAATCCGAGTTTATTATTTAAATCTTAATTAGATACTTTTTGCTAAGGTGGGTCTTAGCTAACTTTAAAGTTTGGTGTAATAATCCTGTTTGATGTCAGCCTTGCTTCTATAAGCGGTAGAACAACGTTTGCACTTCTGATTTTCAAAGCATGTCGGTCACCGGTGTGCTGAAGCTTGCGAATAAGGTAGCCTATTCTGTATCTTTTTGTTATCAGCAGTGGAGTTGAAACAGAACTATTGGCTTTTTTTAACTTTTGTCAAAACTGATTATATCAGACACCTCAAGCTCTAGTGTTGAAACATTGTAGATCAAAAACAGGGCATCGTAGTTTACTCCAGCAGCAGAAAGTTTTAAGGTTTTTTAACCTAAGTCTAATTTTATTGTCTATAAAAAATCTTGTGTCGTAAGATGCTTTCTATTGGTCCCTGCCTTAAAAATTGCTAACTTTTTAAATCCTAATAGACTATCTGGTTAGTTAAGTCAAAAAGTCTGTTGACGTCAAATCTAAGATCTACAACAGTTGCGTCTTAATTACCTGGACACGTCGTTAATTGGTGTCTCCATTGTAGTACTAAAGGTGTACATTTGCTGGCGTATCCAACAACAGTGTAGTTCTAAATTTTGGTAATTGCCTCTTAACACACAAGAGCGCACGATACAAACACGTTTATTAAAAACTAAACTGTCCTAATAAATTGTTCTGAGGTTGCTTTTTTTTAATGTCCACTCTCATAGTCATTTATATAGCTCTCTTCAAAAACATTCGTATTATTGGTATGTGTTGTTTATCTCTTTCTAATATTCTTAGAGTGTAGTTCAAACAAGCATTATTCTGCTGAAATGCCAATTTATTATTGAATTCCATTGTACTTGTTAAACAAATAAATGTTAAATAAGTCAAAAATAAGCCAAACCGTAGACCTGATGCGGTAGTATTATAAAAACTACCAATTAATCAAAACGTTTATAAATGCATTTCTTTTATAATTAAAAAACTTGACTGACCTGCAGTACATCTAAAACTAAATTGTTTGTTTTGGCAATTAATGTATTTAAAGAACATGGTTTATAACTAGCCGACACTTGGATTCTGGAAATTTTAATTACTGCTTAAAAAATATTTACCACCGGAGTATGAAGTCTGTTTGTAAGACAATAAATCCAAGATTTTGCCAAAAACACAAGTATTTAAACGTTAACTATAAAAAAACTCATTCTTGCGGTTTCTTATTAAGAATATGTACCAGCTGCAGCTTGAATTGTTTGAGTTCACAACAACCAACTAACTGGTGTTAAATGGAAGCAAAAAAAAGCAAGAGTAAACACTTAACTGGACGTCGTTTATTTGATTTAGAACCAGACTTGGCATATGTAGAAACAACTCCGCTATAATTGTCACAAATCAGGTACTAATAATATAATAAAATAATCTGAAGTTGGAAAGTACCCCAAAAGACGTTAAATAGCTAATTCTACAGAATATTTTATTGCTCAAAATAGATCAACAATTGTGCAGAACTTTTAAAAAAATTTGCAAAAAACTAAAAACTTATTTGCCGTATATAAAAATTGTGCTAAAAAACACACACAATTTTTACGGTTTTTGAAACTTTTTCTTAAAGTTTGTAATTTCAAAAATTGCTTTTCACTCAATAAAGTTGACGCGTTTGCTATTTCAAAGGTTGCAATTCTTTATCTTATCGTCAAAGTTTTTTCCTCCCACCACCGCCAGAATTAATGTTTCTTTAAATTTTGAATGTTTTAAAAAATATTACTACTAAAAGCCACTTATTAATCTTAATAGGAATATTTATGAAATAGCACATGCAATAAATAATAATTAAAGAATGTATTTGACATCATTTAATTAGATTAAATATACTTAATAGCGTTAATTGTTAATGTAAATAATGATATTAAAATTATTTTAGAAGTGTTAGCAAATAGTATCATGTGTATAACAATACTATGAAAATATTGACTATATTCCGGTATCAATATATCACTTATTAATGTCTTGATATAACTAATACTACCAGTGTGACTGTCAAACTGACCGTGTGTAATTTGTCCCCTATAGATTGATTGATAGTATTTGGACTAAATTCTCCGAGTTCTATCACATGGATTATACGCATATTAGAACTTACAGTTGCATGATGATTCAATATGCTTGATTTATTAATTGTAAAATTATACATAATAAGGATTAATTATATATAAACAGCTTATGTTTATTAAAGATTTAATACTATACTTCATAGGGATATTAAAAATTTATAATAATTTACATACAAACTACAAAAATAGTTATTCTTGATTATATAAATTTTATTTAGTTGATGAGTATGCTGACAATTTGGCTAAAAATTCTAAGAAACAACTAAGTTAATAATGATTTACTTGTTAATATTTACTTCTTTATGCACTTTAATTATATTGTTTTACATAATTATTTGCAAACACTATATAAATGTACACAGCAAACATACTGTTCTACATTTTTGCCTAGGTATATATACAAGGTGGTCCTGAAATAATTAACTTTTGGATGAAAAAACTTTCTATAATCATGTTTCAAAAACAATTTTGTTTACAGTTAAAAGTCAATTAATTCTTAAATCATCATTATCACTCAGCTACTTTTCACGTCATTGCTAGCACATTAACCTCTTTTCTGCCCGTAATGTTGGCAACTTACAATACGGGTAAACCTACGTAGCAAATGTATATTACTATAATCCGCAAACAAGTACAAATGCTTCTCACCCTTTTTGGACGAGGTCAAATTTATAAATGTAACATATTCTGACCATGGTTTTCATTTATTGTTTATGTAAAATCTTTACGCAATAGCTTTGTACTTCAAATAAGCTAATAGGTTCTCATTAGTTGCAGAGTGATTGAACCTAGAAAAAGAATCAAAATACCACTAAGCAACGGTCAGTGCAAAGTTTACCTAAAGACATCGGAATACTAGCATTTACACTGTTATAAAGAATGAAGAAACATATCAGCATATAATATCCTCCAATTTCTATACCGGTTTTTATAAATTTTAAATGACCACGCACGCAAATGCATATTAGAAAGTGGTTACTACTATAAGATGTTTCAAGACATTCCAATATAGTAATGCTGCCATACTTATAAAACAAACTATAAGGCCAATTGCCAAAAATAATTTATTAGCTACAGAAAAGTAGGTATTGTTACCGTTATTTAAGATAACCTAAATCATTTTTAAAAATAGATTGGATAAGTTACAACTTTGCACATTGGTTTGACTTAAGTCCCACATTAGGGGTAGTAAAATCGCCCATAAGCAGGAATTGGGAAGACAGTTGTTTAAGTAATTGATTAGCGGTTGAAACGGTCAGTGAGATGTGAAAAGATTAACGGTGCAAAATACGATTTGACAGCATTTTTTAAGTTGACATTCTACAAAAAGCTAGTTTAAAGTTTTAGAAAGAGACAATAGTCAGAAAAGAGAAAATTGGGTTTTATAAAGTATAAAGTATTTATACGTTGTAATTTCTTAATGACGCGTTTATTATTTGCTGCATGAGAGCTTTGTGGTCTACGCAATCTGCAGTTATTTCTGAAGTAATGTTTCTTGCTAATGGCCGTTTTAAGTGTTTAATTGTAAACGTTTTTTGTTATTGTATTTTCTTTTAAATGTATTTTAGTGAATCCAAACGGACAATAAATTATGGAATATTCACTACTTGCTTACGCACCCGGATATGTCTTTGACAGATGGATTGATTTTGCGAATTCTAATTTGAAAACCTGTGTTTTAAGAAATCTTTAAATTCAAAAAGCTTATTACCTTTAAATAATCTTTTAGGTTGCTTAAGCAACTTTTGAGTAGTTTTATGGATTTTAATTATTGTGCGTTTCACACGCAACACTTTTTCTTATTTTGAAGACTATTTATCAATGATTATATTATCGATTCAAACGTGCCTTTTATAAGAAGGATGTGTGGTTAGATGGCATACGAGCGTTTACTATTCTTCTTCTTCTAGTGCATCTACATTACTGGAGGTTTGCGACTACTTTCTTAAACAAATCTCTGTCCGCAACTTTCCGAAACAGTTGGCCCACATTTAGTCCCGTCCAGTTTCTAATATTCCTTAGCCATGACAGCGATCTTCTGCCGATTCCACGCTTTCCTTCAATGCAGTTTTCTATGATGAGTCTGAGCAAGTTATATTTGCTGTTGCGAATAATATGTCCAAGATAGGCAGTTTTCCGTTGTTTTATCAGTTGCAGTAATTCTTTATCACGGTTCATGATCTCTAAGACTTTTGTGTTTTGCACCTTCTTAACCCATGAAATTTTTAGCATTCTCTGATAGACCCACATCTCAAACGCTTCAAACCTTTGTAGTTCCGTTACTTTGAGGGTCCATGTTTTTATAGTATAATAGTACAGAGTGAATATAGCATTTTACTGCTCGGTATCGTGTCGTTAGGTTTAGGTTTTGGTTACATAGCAATTTCTTCCACTTTGAAAATGTGTTCCTAGCATGTTCGATCCTACATCTGATTTCTTGAGCTGGATCCCATTTTTCGTTCAGCATGGTGTCTATATACTTAAATGACTTGCTCAATAACCTCAGTTCCAGTAGTAATTTTTACTATCTTTTCGAGCTTGCTGACTTCCATAGTTTTCGTTTTTTTTGCATTGATCTTAAGCTCTATGGCCTCACTTTTGTCTCGCGCCTCGTTGCATAATTGCTGAAGGTCTTCCTCATTTTCTGCTAGTATTACAGAGTCGTCTGCAAATCTTATATTATTCACATATTTGCCATTGATCTTTATACTTATATCTTTCCCGTCGCTTGAATATTGTTTCCGAGTATAGATTAAACAGCATGGGGGACAAAATGCATTCTTGTCTTTCTCCTCGCTTAATTGGTATTTCTTTGGTTTTGTCGTTGGCAACTTTGAGTGTAGCACTTTGATTCCAGTATAGATTTTGTATTATGCGGAGGTTTTTTTCCATCTTACCCAGACTTTTCTAGCATATCTATCATTTCATCATGGCGCACTGTATCAAAGGCCTTCTCATAGTCGATGAAGCATAGATCTACTGTTTTTGATGGTCTAAACATTTTTGAACACGAATCTGCAGCGCAAATAGTGCTTCTCGTGTTCCTAGTCCGTTACGGAAACCAAATTGGGTTTCACTGATCTCACTTTCACATTTTTTTGTACACACGTTGTTGGATTATTTTTAAAAGAATTTTTAAGACATGACCATCACTCATAAGACTGATTAGTCTGTACTCTTTGCATTTTCTAGCATTCGGCTTTTTTGGTATTGCAATAAATTTTGATTTTAGCCAATTGTTAAGTATTTTCCCAGTATCGTAAATCTCATTGAACAGTTTTATTAGAATGTCAACATTATCATCATCTATTAGTTTGATTACTTCAGCGTCTACCTGATCTGGTCCACATGCTTTGCCTGTTTTGATAGCTTGTATTACTTTGTCCTTTATTATGGCTGGACCGCTCAACTCCCGTACGACTTTCTTATCTGTTCTTCTGTTATCAAAAATTTTTTTTATAAATTCTTTCCATGTTCTTGTTATTTCTTGCTTTTCAAGTATCACTTTACTGTTTTCATTAGTTAGAACAGGTGTTGGCATTTTCTTGTATATGCCTGCAGTTTCTTTTAGTTTCCGATGTAGGTGTAATGTGTCATGCTTCTTCTCCAGGTCTTCGATTTCTTTACATTTTTTTTCAAGCCATTTTTCTTTAGCGGCGTTTATAGATTTTTGTATCTCTTTTTGGATGCTTCTATATCTTCCAGGATCTGTATTTTTGCATTCTCTTCTGTGGTTCATGAGCTCAAGTATTTCATCTGTCATCCATTTTGTTTTGGGTTTTCTTTTTACTGTCCCTATTCTTTGTTTTTCGATTTTTACAATACTTTGCTTTAATGCCTTTCACTTATAGTCTGTGTAATTGTTTTTTTTTGTTTTTAATGTTTTGTTACGTTCAGTTGCAACTTCCGTTCTAAATGTAATGTCTTTTAGTTGTTTGATGTCTATTTTTGCATTGGGTTGTGGTCTTTTTATTGCCTTGAGTTTAAATCTAAAGTTTACGACAACTGGGTTGTGGTCTGAATGTGCATCTGCACCAGGATAAGTTGTAGCACTCTGTATTCCCGTCTTGAACCTTTTATTTATTAAAACGAAGTCTATTTGGTTTCTAACTATTCAATCTTTGTTGTCTTGTGGTGATTTCTACGTATAAAGGCGTCTAGGTAGTAATTTGAACCAAGTATTAATAATACTTTATTGACGGTATAATCTTACCATTTACATCTACATCAAATATACATAAACAATGATGTTTTACAATACAAAAATAAAGAATACAAATATACCATTCATAAAAGCGCACATATTAGACATTAGTCAGCATGACTTAGCTGACTTCTGAACGTAGATTTAGAGACACAAAATACATTAATATCAGTTGGTAAATTATTTGCAAATCTACACATTCTACCGAGTGGATTGTTGAAACCATAATTTGTAGAATGAGTAGACTCGCGAAATAAAGAAGAATGTCTGCTATGTCTATTATTAGGTGCTACATGGAATGGAAGAGTACCAAGTAGCTCCGGACAATCAATCTCAGACATAATTAAATTACGCAAGAACGACAAATCAGCTCTTTTGTGGCGAATCTTCAATGGCGGTAGATTGTACAATAAAGCAATGTAGCAGTAATAATAATTTACAGATAATATGCTGGATTTATAAGACAATAAACGACAAAACTTTTTTTGAATTTGTTCAATACTACGGTTATGAATTTCATAAACAGGACTCCAAACTGACGGAGCATACTCTAAATGCGAACGCACCAAAGCACAATATAAAAGTTTAAGTGTACTGGCTGATAAATCCGCGGACATTCTATATACAAATCCTAACATTTTTATGGCACGATTGCACATGATGTTTATATGTTCAACTAATGTAAGTTTATGATCAAAAATAACGCCTAAATCTTTTATTTGTGTGACTTTGTTTAACACTTTAGTGTCAATTATATAGTTAAAAGAAATTTTACTTAAAGTTCTATGGAAACTTATTGAAAAACATTTATCAGCATTAAAAAATAACTTATTAATAAAACACCAAGTATTTATAGAATCCAAGTTCAGTTGTAAAAGATGGCAGTCATTGAGAGATGATATTCTTCTATACATTTTTAAATCATCCGCAAATAAAAGAAATGACGATGAATTGATATACTGTGAGATATCATTAATGAAAAGCAAAAATAAAATTGGTCCACAATGAGATCCTTGAGGAACACCAGATGAAACAAGAATGGGCTGTGACAAAAAGCTGAATAACCAGGAAGTCACATCATGATGAAATCCCAGAGCACTAAGCTTGGCAATCAAAATATTATGACTCACACGATCAAACGCCTTTGAAAAATCGGTGTAGATTGAGTCAACTTGTACTTTAGATTCAAATGCATTTAAAATATCATTTTCATAACAGAGTAAATTAGTAAGTGTGGAACGCCCTTCACGAAATCCATGCTGCTCTTCTATTAAGATGCTTTTGCACATCCATTGCAACTGACTAGTTACAATTTTATCGAACAATTTAGGTATAGCAGATTGAATGCATATTCTTCTTCACTGCAGAATTGAACCAGTCGATTACCTCTTTAATTCCGAGTACCAAGTCCATATTCTCCTACTATGTCGTTTACTATGGTGAATGCTTATATTTAGAAAACTATGGCTTATATTTTTGCCATCTTTGAATTTTTGGGTGGAAGAGAATTTTGTTGATGGGTTTCTATGGTGTACCTATTTTTATCTTTTTATTTTAAATAACAAGTTTTTGTCTCGAGATGGAACATTTAATTTTTGTTCCACATTTCAAGAAGCCTAAGAATCTACTCTGCAAACATTATGCTCATTCTCCACAGTTTATGTAGAATCTTAGAAAACTTGTTTCTGATATTCTAATTTTTCTAGGTATAACTAAAATTATCAATCGGCAATTTTTGCAACTCAAAGAGATTTTCTGTTCTATTGAAACTACAAAATTTAACTTGGCCTTACTGATGACGTCATACCTTACTTGAGTATGCTTCAGTAACATGAAAACAGGTTACGGAAGCTTACGGAGATCTACACCTCCGTATGTGAATTGGACATGTACTTATATACACAAAAACTACAAGATTTTTTTCTATAAACTCATAAAATACATTAAAAAAATGATATGTTCATAATTATTGGTTATAAAATTGTCATTTTGTAAACAAGGCAATGGTTACTTTATATTTTCTAGCAAGTAACTTTTTGTAGACTTTTTGTGAAGTTAGCGTATTACGTCGAATGTAACTGAAACATACTTTTAGGTAACTCAAGTAAGCTCGCCAGAAAACGACTAATATGTCTAGACAAAACCACTATTTCTGGTAGCAAAAAACACAAAATAATATTCAAAAATAACTGTGGACAACGTTAATGTTAATATAAACTTTGTTTATAGAATATTTCAGTTTAATTTTGAATCACCCTGTATATATTAAAAATCAAACTTATTCAATTTTAATAATAAATTCTTATTTTTTTTTTATGTAGAAAAGTTTGGTTTCGAGTGATGATATATCAAAAATTAATGCGTTACTATGTATACCGGAACAATCTTGTATTGCTACTCCAATATATCATTTATATTATTGCAAAAAATATAATTCTAGCCGTAAAAATGATTGTATTCCCCAATGGACTGAAAGAAAAATTTAATAAAAGTTTTATATGGTATCTCAAAAGGAAATGGAAACCGGAATTGTTTCCTGATGTATTCGATATTTGATCTTTAATAATCTCGCGTGGAAATCAATTCCCTTCATGTATGCACCTATTCCGTACCTTTTCACAAACACAAAGAGCTCAAAGCCAAACATAATGAGAGCGGATTTTTTTTAAAGAAATCAACAAATATTATGAATCGATACGTCTGCTAGTGTAACGCATTTCCGACAGGACTGTAATCCTGGCGTTGTCGGATACAGCAGGGGGAAATATTAGGCACCGTTGCCAGTTTCATTGATTCGCAACACAGAGACAAAGGAAAGTGCTTTCCATTGCCTGCAAACATAAAGAACACAATTAAAATTTACACAATTCGCTAAGTTTACTGATGATGAATTCTACAAAAAAAATATATTGCGCTTGCTTTTTTATCTCCGTTAATATTGAATATTGCTTTCTTTGTATTAAAGCAAGCTGGGAGGATTAAATATTGCAAATGTTGGTAATATAAAATATTAATGTAATGCAGATTTATTACTTTAAGCTAATATACGTATGGAATAATTCCTGTACAAATATACATTACTAAAATCTACTATTTCCTGTGTCTGTGTTTTAATATATTTTTAGTCCCGTCTAAATTTATATATTTTAAATTAATACATTTTATTATGCCCTAAAAGTTTAATTTATAATACTGAATATGTGTTGCAATATATGTATTTCTTTTTCATTTTCTTTATTCGTTTCCGCAGATAAAGATTCTTTGATCATTTATAACTTAATATATTCAAGGGATATATTCACCAGCTTCAGGATAAAGACGGTCTCGAGAGGAGATTTATTATGTATTTTTCTGAAATTAAATTATGTTAAACAAATTTGATATGCAAGAGAACGCAAAAATAATACGCCAAATGATGAGGACACATCTGTTATGACAAACGACTTTTTTTCTGGTTTCAAAGACATTTTATTCTATTATCCTTAACTGTGAAGTATCTCGCTATTTATGCTGTTGACACGTAATATGCAGACATATATTATGATTTTCTTAAAGTAAATTAATCTCGAGGGTACATTTTCATGTAATAAATAGTAATGAAATATTACTTAAATGATTAAATACAAGTAATTTATAATAACATTTTTATTTCAAATTTACATCCTGAACATTTATTGTAAGATATATTAAACTCATGCTATTTTGATTATAATTAATCTGTCTGAATAGTAATTATCATTATGTCAATCCGCTTACGTCAATTGTATCACCGTTGTTTATATCGATATGTTATAATCATTAGTTACTGATAGCAGCACCTGCAGAAGTTGGACCATGACACATCCTACTGATTACAGGTAAATTAAAACTTCAATAACATATTGATAGTTATCGTTGTACATAATCGATGCAGAAAATATTGTAATAATTTATTGACATGACAACTAATATGCTGATAAATTGTAGGTATATTTCAGTATTAATATAATGGATTGTGTCTATATTAATAAGTAATAACTATTATATTATTATAACTAATAAGTATTTTAGAAAGTATTATATATTAATCTATAATTTATTTTAGCTGTAATTAATGACAAGTTAGTAATACATATTACATACTACTGTTAGGTTAGGTAGAGGACTAATTATTTTATTTATTTATTTGACAATTATGTTGTGATTTATAGACATTGATAGAAACAGTAAGTTAATTCTACCAGAATATTATATTTTTTATGATAATTAAAACGTGTCTGAGACCGTAGTGTTGCAAAAAAGCACATGTACAGTAAGTAGTTGTATACAAGAAAGTATAACTTATATACACACTTAATTTTTTACGTGTCATCTCCGTTGCGAATGTTAAATGATAACATTGTAATTTGGATTTTGACACTGCTGCTTGAAATAGCCAGGACATTCTTCTTCTTCCAAAGCTGCGTTTACCTTGGATCTTGCCATGTATTATCAGTTGCAGCAATTGGTATTTATCTTTGCGCGTAATGTGTTTATATATTGCAATTTAAACAATAATTATATTATTTTTGGATTAAGAGAAGGATGTATTAGATTTAATCTCACAAACGCCTACGTTTGGCTGAAGAATCTTTTTACGGAATAAAAGTTTACGTTACGGATTCCATTATACATCAAGTGTTTGCCACATAGATAGCATTCACATTATTTACTTAATCTTAACTTAGCAAATCTGCAGACAATGGTTCTGTAGGCTGTTGCCCTAAAACGATGCAAGGCAGATTAACTTTTAATTTTACTTGGTGCGAGTTAAACTGAAAATTTATCCGTTATCCTGACTGCGGGAACTAGTCAGGGGTCTTGTTTTAAGGAAAGTAGTAGTAAAGAGGAAGCAACTTCTCCATTTATGTGTGTGAGTACTATTGTTGTTTTTTTAAGTATAAACCAACTGGGACAGCATTTGAGAAAAACTTACATAATTAACTCGAACTACGGTATCCCGATTTCTATTATAAAAGTTAGATAGTCTACGGAAGAAATTGCTGTTGTGATTCTGTTTGGTTGTTGTATTGCGGATTTAGTCCGTTGCTTTACAGTACTTTCATCTTCAATTGAAACATTGATTAGAATTTTTTTTGCGGAGATGCTTCCGTGATTTTGACTTGGTTTTGTTGGCACGCTGGCAGGTAGAAGAGATCTCCTGGAGTTTTTTCACTCTGGTTTGGTTAATATCTGTTTGGTGTTGTTATTACCTTGGCTGACAGTTTGCCTTGACTGCTCCAATTTTGGTTGGGTAGAGAATCTTTTTAACACTGTTTGATTCACCCTCTGAAGGAGAGTGTTTACAGACTATACTCTCCCCAGATTATACCTGGAAGTTAAGAGTTAAGTGAGGTGGTGAGGTAAACTACCTTTAAAAAGTAATGATATTCATTGGTATTCTATAGGAGTATTTATTTTTATCTGATTTGCCAAGTCTGGCCAGATCCGGTCTGGGAAAAGTAAACTGCAAGGTTATCAAATTATTTTTTGGTCAACGTTTTAATGTGCTGGTGCAGTTGGGGTATACGGAAATTGTTACAAATCTCTTTGTTTTGAAAATACTTCGAGGCTCTAACGAGCTACCATAAGGTAAGATTTTGGAAGGCTTTAAGACAATTGCAACCGTTTTTCAGACTGAAGACGCAAAAGTGATTTGCGGTCTGATGATGGTGGTGTACATCCGGATTTTGTTCCAAAGCAAAATGCCACTGATTTGTAACTAGGACAGTGATTTTTAACCTTGGGTCGCGGGAGGTACTCGATTGTACTGATTGCTTCTATGACAACAAATGGATGGCAAAATTGGCATATTTTGGTTTTTCTACCACTTAAATTAGTTTAACACATAAACAAGAAAATTTTAAATTTAATAAGTGAGACACATACCCTGAACCTAACTATGATACTATAATACTATAATACTGCATGACATTTGGTTAGGTTGGATATGTAGAGCTACATTATTGCTACTCTGGAGCAAAACAAACAAACTGCAGGTGTAAATTTGAGAAAATCAAGACCCAAGTCGATACGTAGCCAGCTGTAACCCAATTCAACCTTGCATCCACTTAAACAATATATGTAACATAGCATAGGTTAGTTTTACAAAAAAGTGTTAGAAGTGATTGCTGGCTTAGCAACGTATTTTTGCATACAATTATAAAAATAGTAAATGCATACCACATGTGACGGAGACGGAGGAAGCTATACTAAACATGACATAAGAAGTTTAGCTGCTAAGAGAAAAAACAACGACTAGATATGCCTTCGGCAGTCAAACTTTAGATAACAAAAATTAGCAAAGTATATAAGTTATAAGCAAACATAATTAAAAAAAGAGGCAATAAACGCATCACCAAGTGTTTATTGCCATGCAAAATTTTGTATAAATTTTAACTCGAGGTCAGCACAACATGTGCAAAGTGACCGGCAAATTCGCAAAACGCAATAAACGTTTCTTTGCACTGCATCATTGGCGCAAAAGAATGTGATAATTGTCATCAAAGCTACAGCCGCAATGCATGGTAATTAGTAACGACGCAAGAAAAAATATACTTAAAGTTGTTATTTAGAGCAATGCTACCACCAAGTGAAAGATTGCTTTTGGAACATGCACTAAAACCCAAAGTTTATGCTTTAAGTAAAACTTGTGCCGCGAGTTATTAGACATTTGATTTCCTCAACACTATAGACACTTACTTTAATGTACTAAACCTATGTAATATCAGCGTGATTTTACCAAAGTTATTTTATTTTTTGAGAGACAAAAGTTTTTTGTATTGGAAGAAAATTATAACCGTCGCTAGATAGCTCAGCCAACCACAAGTTAACAAGAAGCATAAACAATCTATTCAATAGTAAATATATAAAAATATTCTATTAACGGTTGCTCTCGATCTTAACAAGATCATCAAGATTCAAAGACAAGCTATACGATCAGCAACTAACTAACTAACATGTGTTTATTGCCCCGAGTTGCCACACAACAAAACAAACATACCTAGTGCAACATTCAAACCACCTTATAGTAGTTTGAGAAGATGCTGCAAAATCAGCTTTATTAACTTTTGGACTTGTGATGCTAAGAACTTCAGTATTCAAAGCTCCGATAACTATACTTGTTTAAGATTTGTATGCACGGTATTGTCACATTGCTTCTTTCCTTAACAAATACTTTACAATTTTGTCAAGTGTTTGTTATTAGGGACGGCGCGGTAAGCGAGGTACGATTTTGTTATGCTGTTGATACATCAAATTCAGCCAATAGGTCTCAGGTTTGATGTGCGGAGATTTCTCGGATGTTTTGTTGTCTACCGAGCTTTGAGATAACTTTTTTGGAAATGTTTTCTAGGTTGTGTCTGTTGTTTTAACTCCTTATTTCAAAGACTTTCAGATGCAACTTAGGGTTGCTTAATGCTTAATTGCGTTGAGACGTAAAGTGGCCTCCTGAATTACAACTGCAAAAGCGGTGTCTGCAATGCCGCCAAGCGCGTGTGGTCTACGTGATAGTGGTAAACTGCTCTTTTAGCCTGATAGTAGGATAAAGTGACAGTGCGACCAACATAAGTGTTGGTAATAAATTTTTCTGGATTTGAATATTAGCTAGTCTTCACTCTGATTTGGTTGATGTCTGTTTGGTGTTGTTGATACATAGACTGCCACAACTGCACAAATTTTTATTGTTTATGGTTTGGGTAAAAAAATCTTTTTAAAACTGTTTCACTTACAATCTGATGGAGAATGCTTACACACTAAATTTTTCCCGGATCATTCTTGCAAGTTTGAGACTGTAAGCAAATATATCTTCCGTTGGAGAATGTATTTTAGGTTAGTTAAAACGTTCTAAAGGTTATGGGGTAAACTACTTTAGAAAGTTATGATTATTGGTCTTCTATGGGAGTATTTATATTTGTCTGGTTTGACAAGTCTGGCCAGATCCGGATTAGGGTGAACAGCAAGGTTATTAAAGTACAGTTCAGCCAAAGTTTTGATGTGTTAACGCAGCAGGAGGAAACCAAGATTGTTAAAAAAAATAAATTGTTTTAAACATATCATAGAATTTTACTAGCCACCGGAAAGTAAGATTTTGGAAGAACTTGACACGATTGAGGTGCGAGTTTGCAGCCGTTTTCCAGACTGAAGAAGACGTAAAAGTAACAGTCTCATAATGGTGGTGTACATCCGAATTTTGTTCCGGAGCAACACGCCGCCCGCAAAAATATTGAAAAAAAATTAGTTTTGTTATTTTTCTAGGTTCACTTTGACTTGACTTGTCTTTTAACCTGTTTTGAAGATTACTGGTAACATTATGGTGACCGCTTTTTTATCATCAGCATTTTAAGTTATTTTGAACATGTGCTTCTAGCCTAAAGACATGTCGGCAACAAAGAAAATAAATAGAGTCGGCAAATGAATAAAATTTTGAGGAACTACTGCCGTGATCTGCCGTAAGATAGAAACATGATTTAAGAGTTTAACTGCCAGTTTTGCGGTTTAGATATGAAACATGTTGATGGCTTTTTGAAAGTTAAAAAAGATTACTTAGATTTTCTTAGTCTAAGACTTTTGACAATGTCGTTAGGTTAGGTTAGGTTTCAGCCAAAGTTTTGATGTGTTAACGCAGCCGGAGGAAACCAAGATTGTTAAAAAAAAAATTGTTTCAAACATATCATAGGATTTTACGAGCTACCGTAAAGTAAGATTTTGGAAGGACTTAACACGATTAAGGTGCGTGTTTACAGCTGTTTTTTAGACTAAAGACGCAAAAGTTATTTGCTGTCTGATGATGGTGGTGTACATTCAAATTTTGTTCCTCAGCAACTCCCGCCGTTTCTCAAAAAAATAAAAAAAAAAATAGTTTTGTTATTTTTCTAGGTTCACTTTGACTTGCCAGTCATTTAACCAGTTTTGAAGATTGATAGCATTATGATGGCCGCTTTTGGTGACTTAAAGCTGTAAATTAGTGCTGTATCATCAGCATATTAAGTTGTTTTGAACTTGTGTTTCCAGCCTAAAGACATGTCGGCAACAAAGAAGATAAATAAAGTCGGCAACAGAATAAAATTTTGAGAAACTACTGCCGTAATCTGCCGTAAGATAGAAACATGATTTAGGAGTTTAACTGCCAGTTCTGCGGTTTAGATATGAAACATGTTGGTGGCTTTTTAAACGTTAAAAAAGATTACTCTGATTTTCTCAGTCTAAAACTTTTGACAATGTTGTTAAGTTAGGTTAGGTAGAAATCTTGTCTAAACCTCTGTTGGTGGACGGTGAAAAATTGTTAGATTTTGTTTGGTTTTGGATTTTATCCAAGATCATCTTCTCTATAACCTTACTAGCTAGAAGATTAATTAGGCAGTAATTTTTAGGAAAATTTTGGTTTTGGAATGTTTGGAATGCATGAGAACCTTTCTAAGCTTTTAGAAATTGCCAGATGCAAAGAATTGCATGAGCCATTATTATTTTATAGTAAAAAGATTTGAGTGCTTTGTTCGGAATTCTGTTCGGGCCAAGAGCAGATTGAGTTTTCAGTTTTAAGATCATTTCTCTGAATTGAGATTGCTATTTAATTGTATGTAGTAGTCAGTGTTCTCTAAAAAATTATTGACTTAGTTATTGATGTTAATTAATGTTTCCCATTGGAGTTTGAGGTCACCCTTTGTATTTTGCTTTTGCGACTTCTGCGTTAAAAAAGGTAACACGTTGTTTAAGTCAAACTTAAAGGGTAGTTGATGTTGATAATCTTTGACATAATCAAAAGCTAGACAATGGTAACAATTTGTTGGTTTTAATGTAATACATGTTGTCGTGTAGTGCACGCATTTTTATCTGACAACAACTTTTAGTCAAAACTAAAATTTTATAAGTTCTTGTTATATTATTTTAAGCAGATCAAGCAATGCAGCAATAAGAGTTTTCTATTGCTTTTTTTAGCAACTTAGACCATATACACTTATAGACACGCTTTTTGCCGGCCCGGTGAAGCTAACATAATCGGTGCGTGTAACGTCAATTGAGAGCAAAAACGCGCATATCAAGAGATATGTTGTCGGTACGTTTACAACTTGTTAACGAATAAAGTCTTTAAATGTTTTGACAATTAAATTGTCAAAATGCAGAAAACAAATTTTTAGAGCAATTTTTTTCAAATATCTTAATAGTTATAAAAGTTTTTTGTATTTTAGTTTGATTAAGCTTTAGTAGCTTGTTTTAATACTTTTACAATTAAGCTGTCATAATGCGGAAAACTTTGATTAGATCTAATTTCTTCAAATGTCTTTAAAATTTAATAGTTTAGGAAAAAGTTGTAGTATAAAGTTAATTAATTTTGTTACCACATTTACATAAAAAGCAAAAAACCTGGTATTAAAGTTTTTTTAAATATTTTTATGTAATAAAAGTTAACAAAATTAGAGAAAATTGGCAATTTTCAACAATAGACTTGTTTTTGAAAAATGTTTATGAGAACAATACTCTCGTGGAGACTACATTTATTTGTTTAGAACATTTTGAGTTAGAAACCCATTTGAAGTAGATGTAACGGTGTTAAAAATTATTCAGTTGGATTACAAATAATAGCTCAAAAAGCACGGTGATGGAGTAAAACAAGATTTAAAAGATTGACTCTTAAATTTTTTTAAGCAGAGATGGAAGTCCTGCTACCGTTTCCAACTATTTATTTGTGTAAATTAGGATTGTCCCGACTTGTTGTTATAAAAATTAGTATAGACTAGATCTTTAGCATCGCATTCGGTGTGCGCTTTTTAAAAACTTAAGTTCTTGTATCAGTTTTTTTGCTAAAAAATACAACAGCTGATAAATTGAAATATTGAATAAAACAATTACTTTTATACTAAACACAATTGTTTTGTTTTTAACTTTTACATAATTGATATATATGGGTCCGTTACCTCATATAAGCATTCAAACATACACATGTCTTCTCTGTGGCTTCTCGTGTCCGACGATTTTTATTAACATAAATGTTATACTAGCTACCTGTTATATTTTATGCTATAAACTAAAACAGTGTTGCAAGCTTTAAATATATTGTTACTTTGGATTGTCAATCAAAAAGGTTAAGAACTGCTGGTCTAGGATAAACTGTACATGCAATTTGTACGTAGATCCTTCATTGAAGGTGATATTCAGATACTTGTCGGCATTGTACCACTGAATAGAAACGTCGTTCAGAAATTTATTTGCCAAAATTATGCGAATTAGATATAAAGCTATCAGCTTTATAAGACGTAAAGGAAATTTTAGTCACTAAACTTGTGTTGGTAAACAGAGAGAAGATTGTTAGAATTGTGTGGTCTTTGATTATGTTCAAGATTACCCTTTTTATAACTTTATTTAAGGTACATAGAAAACTGATTGGGCGGTAGTTTTGAGGAAATTTTTGGTCATCTCCAGGTTTTGGAATGTTTATGACTTGAGAGCATTAGCAATTAGTGGTGAGGGCCATTATTGCTTTTTGCAAGAATGGTTTGTGTGCTTTGTTCGTAATTCTGTAAGGGCCAAAAGCAGATCGAGTTTTTAGATTTGAGATATTTTTTCTGATTTGAGAAGGTTGAACGCTATGTAATGGAACGTCGTTGTCAGTGTTCTCTAAGAAATCCGAAACTTTTTGGTGAACTTTTTTGACATGCTCCAGATCACTGTCCTGAATCATTGAGGTGGAACATTGGAGTTTAAGGCTATTAGCAAATGACTGCACTGACTGTTGAAAAATTGTTTTTTGTAGCAGCCCTAATTTCGTTGTCCAAGGTGCAGTTCTATACGTAGGTCTAATACATAATTACTATATGTTGTTTTCTGTCTTGTAGAAATTTTTTATGTATATAAGCATCTATTAAAGAATACAAATAGCGTATTTGTGAGGATTATGTTATTTTATTTGTAGAATTGTATTAGTCTTTTGGCAGTCATGTTTCTGTTTTCTAAACTGAACTTTTCCATCAATTTCTTTGTCATTTTTTTTATCATTGGTATTTACTACTGTTATATTTCTTTGTTTGGTCAATTCTAATACATCATTGATTTGTTTATGGAATGTTTCCGCTTTCTGTTTATTTTTGTCTGATGTTGAGGCGTATACTTGGCGTATATTCATTCTTCCAATGTTTGTCTTAAATTGTATTACCATTACTCGTTTTGATAAAGAAATAAAATTTACAACATATTGTGAGATATTTTTGTTCATTATGCCTACTTCATGCTAATTTGACAATTTTTATTTTCTGACCATTGTGTATCACTTAAACCCAATATATTTTTGTTCATTTTTTGCATTTCTTGTGTAATATTATGTGCTTATTCTGGTTTGTACATACTAGTAAGTTCCATGTTTTGATCTTTAATTTTTACTTGGTATTTATTTGCCAGGGCTTTTGCTGGTTTTGGTTTCCGATTACTATTATCTATACAATTTTCTTTTTGGTTTGGTGTTATGATATAATGATTTAACTAGAGATCTCCTGATGGATCTTTACCGTAGTAGTCTTGTTGCCTTCTACATCCCAATGCCATTGACTACTTGGTAGTTAGTTTCGCTTTTTTAACCCCAAGACAATAAGTAACTCTATCACTTAAAAAATTTAAAAATTTAAAAATATAAAAAATATTATATTTTTAACGGGCTGCAATGGATTAGAGCGCTTTATATAAATTTTCTGCTTTGAGCTACAAAGCATCACATTCTAATCTAAAATACGAGAAAAAAAACTAAAAACTGTTTTTCAGAGTGCGCAGGAAAATCTATATTTTAAACAATCATTACACAAACTTAAATGATATTTCTACAGTTTTAATGTCAAAAACATGATTCTCCTACTAATGAAGTACTTACTGAATACTATGTTTTGCACAAGTAAAATTGTTCTGTAGCAGTTTCAGTTACTTATGTATGTTCATAGAAAATTTTGATTATTTGCTATCAACTGTTAAGTTCAATTTATTAAACGGTTTATTTTCAGCATTTTTTTTCTGTTTTGAATAGAAAGATTTATGATTTTGTTAACTAGAGGATTCATTGTGTTATAATTAAGATAGTCAGAAACGGTTAAGAAAATAATTTTATTTTATATTTTTTGTATACTTCTTACTAAATGGTAAACAAAACAGCCTGTGCTTAAAATTGGATTCGACATTCAGTTTTTCTAGGGAAACATTTTCATATGACAAAATAATCCGTCAAAGCTGATCGGTTTTCTAATATGATCCAGGTATAATATGTCTACTTTACCTTACATAGAGATGTATATCTCTGACCTATTTTCCGCTTTATATGAATATATTATAATATTAAAAACCACTACATTATATTAATATAATCTTAAATTTATTAAATATTTTTTTATGTAATTATTAAATTAGCGAACAAAATGCTTGTATTTCTACCAGGATTTAATACTAATTTATTCAATTTTAATAAAAATTGTTAGCTTTATATTAAAGTATTTAATAAAATTACATAAATTATAAAACATTATGGAGAACGTATTTTAATAAAATATAAGTCGATGAGAGTATGTATTACATACATAAAATATTAGATGAGAAAAAATCAATACAGTAATTGTCAATAATAATAAGTACAGTAGAAAGCATTTTTACGATAGGTATTTTTAAATTATCTTCGTCAAATATTCCATTAGCTATTTATATATTATAAACAGCAGATCATTATTAAAAATGAAATTATCATTTATTATCAAACATATTGTCTAGACATTTGATATTACTATTTTTTGTTTGCTTTGCTGCACACATAAATCGAAATTTTATTAATGAAAACTCAACGTAGTAAATCCTAGTTATAAATGACGTCTGGGCTCGTTCTAAAACAAAGAAATTAAAATGAAATATATTAATTACTACGTTATTTGTTACCAAAATTAATCAGTTTATTATAGTAACTATTCGTTTATTTATGTATATAACATAGTAAAAACAGATGTATCAGAAAACAATTTTAAATATTGACTTGAGCGTTTATACGAAGAGGTTATCTACCTAGCTATGAAAACAATATGCTATTGGTAAAAATAAAAATGTATTGCAATTTTTTGTGATGTTTTATAATGTCATCTCTAACTTTGGTTCCAATTGCTTAACAATTGTTATTTTTATATCAGTTTAAAGAGGCAAAAATTAGTGATGATTTTAACTTACACACAGAAGCGTCATTTATTTTTTAGTGTATGAAGAGAATAAAAATGTTTAAGATTTTTAAAAGCACGAGCTGGCAAAATTATCAACAAAGTTAATGATTTGGTATTGATTGACCGGAATGCTAGAAACGAGTGTTTCTAAAATTGTACATGAAGAATTTGGAATAAGCCAAATGATAAGTCCCGAATAAAAACTGTGTAGGCAAACATTTTACAAAGAGAGTTTGACTGCTTTATCTCAAGATTAAGACTTCTTCTACATCATTTTAAGCGGGGTAAGATTTGGGTACACAACTAGGATTCTCTTATAAAACAAGAGTACATACAATGGGTTCATAAGGGTTTTTACTACCTATGAAGGTAAAGACGCAATTTTTTATGCAAAAAATTATGGCCCATGCCACAGTTTTCTAAGGGGATTTTCTTAGTATGTCAAAAGGATTACAATAACGGAGAGTGTCTACAAATACAGAAATAAGACCTTGAAAAAAGTTATACACAAACAGACTTTACAATTATGCTCAGACAACTCGTAATTACAACATATACCTTACAGTCCCGATCTCTTGTTACTTTTATCATATTCTAAAACTCAAAAAACACTTGAGATGACATTGCTTTTATCGCTTAACTGTGAAAACGTTGTTTTGTAGAATTGCTAAAAGATTTTTTTGGAAAGTCAATAGCGCTACTAGAAAAACGTTAGAATATGTGTGTTAGTTTTAATGGTTCTTATGTTGAAAAATAAAATTTAGTTTCTTTTTTGTAACTTTTTGTTTTTATAGCTAGGCAGATACTTTAAAATGCTTTTCTTGTACAATAAAGTTGGTGATATATTGCGTTTTATTTTGACCTGTAAACCTTGACTGAGTATTTGGTTTTTAATATTGTTCTCTTTCTTTATTGTTGTTTTACAGTTTATATTCTAACCAAAACTTTTTTTACTATTGTTGATGTTGCGGGGACGGGTATTCTCTAAGAAGCCAAGATATTGGATTTTAAAGTTGGGCTCTAGTGTTACCGGACCGAGCTGATGGCAGTAAAACGGCCGTTTTTCAGCGGAAGAAGGGCGTTTGTCTTGGAATTAGGCAGGTTTTGTTGTGTTTAGCAATGGGACAAAGCTTTTTTTGGGTTTTTTTGGAAATAGTGGAGTAACAATTGAAATAGAAGTTGAAATATACAGACAAATATAAAACATATAAAACATACCAAGCAAAATAGTTATTTAAGAGCAATATTTTTTGGGACATCTGTGAAAGATACTCAATGCAGCTTTTTGCAAGTTGACTGCTAGGTGCTATTTTTCTTGTGTCTCCTGTGTGTCTGTGTGGTATTCTGGTTTGTTAAGCTTTGTAATGTTTTTTTTTTTATATAAAACTGAAAAAGGTTATCCGGTCGTAGGTCGAGGTTTTTTTTGCAATTATAGGCGTGCGGGCATTATTTAGTGAACGGCAAAGCTTTTGTTGTGTTGTTTTTTGTCTCGTTCTTTGGAATCTAGGTTATCAAAATAAATGCTTTCTTTTTTATTTAGAATGGATATTTGAAGATAACGGAATTTAGGCTGTTTAGCTTTAACATCTCTTTGTTGCTGGGATTTTTATTGTTGTTGTATTCTGAGCTAAGTTGTTCTCTATTGCTCAGTTGGAGGAAGTTTTGTCTACTTTTGATGAGAACAATATTCTTGGTTCGTTTGCCGACTGCATCTGTTGTTGTAGTTTTAAACAATGTTGTTTAAGACATCTTTATCTCCAAAAGACAAAAAAAGGTAGCAAGAAAAAAGAAAATAAGAAAAAAACAGAAGAAAGACGCAGAAAAAAGAATGAAGCTTTTGCAAGCTGATGTACCAGTAAGACTATCATTTGCGCTGCTTACGTGGCAAACTATTCTACAACTATTGCTACTGTTCTTCAGATCCTTGAAGTAACCTATAACTATACTTACAATACTGCCATTACACTTAAATTTTGAATATTTACTGGCTGAATAATTTTTGCTTGTGTTAGATGTAGTTTTTGTGAACATTGCTTATAATCATTAATATACTGTATATGATGTTATTTACGTACATGTATTGTCTGAGAACCTGAGAATTATTCACACATAGATGAAGTGGGTACATTGGCAAGAGGTTATTGAAGTACTTCACAACTGTCTGAGGTGATTCACACATAGGCTGAAAAGAGTCTTGGAGGTGTGTAAAACAAAGTACATTGGCAGTGAGGTCATTGACGTACTTGACAGATGTAGCATACTAGGTACGCTGCCAGATTTGGGGTTGTATTAGGCTGTACAAGATAGTTATCCATACACTGGCACGAGGCCTTGGAGTTGTATGTTGACACCGTATTTGGCATTGAAGTCTTATACGTAACAGTCGTTGGGGGTATGCTTGTGCACTGGCAGTTAAGGCTTTGAGGTTGCACAATAACTGCAAAAGATTGTCAAGCTTACACAGGCCAATTGAATTATGAGGTTGCATGCAGGGCACATTACATTAGTAAGGAGCAGTTATAAACACACTCGTATTAGAGTATACCTTGGGGATGTGTTAATTAGGTTAATAAAATTGATGTAGATGTAGAGATTGCGGTATGACTACTAGTTCTATGCTTTAGAGAAATTATATGTACGCGGAACATATCAATAGTTATGTGCAGGTTTAATTTACAGAAAAGCAGCGCGGGAACAAATGCGGGTTGTTACAAAGACGCGCTGACGATGAAATGGACTGAGCCGGCACGAATGGAGCGAGGCTTGAGCGCGGGACGTACAAAAAAGTTGGAGTAACTTTTGCGCAGTGAAGCGATGCGGTCAGATGATTAGACGACAATTTATTATTAAAGATATTATTGCTAAATTGTGTTAAGTTAATTAATATACCTACGTCGTTTAAGCACAGAGTGGTTGTTGGAAAGATTATCGTGCGTTGCGTTAGTTATATAAAAAAAAAATTATATAACTAAGTTCTACACTTGTTTCCTATGCAATTTTTTATTAAAGATTTTATCTTTTTTACGCCGTAGATTGCGTTTTGGCAAAAAATTAAATAGACTCTGTAATCAAGAAATTGCCATGGCATCAGCGTGGTATTCTTTTTTGGCAATTTTTTAATTTAATTTTGGTATTGCCCAAGCTCGGTCTTGGTTGTATATTGTACACGAACTTTTGTCATAGTTTATTCTAATCCGTAAGTACATCTTGTGCAAAGCGAGCAAGAGTGTTCTACTTCTTTGCGTTTTAATGCAACACCTGAGTGTTCACATTGAGCAATTCTTTTAATACCTGCATGAGCTCAGAGCGGCATTTTTCTGTGTAGTTACAGCTAAGGCCGCGTAGAGTAACTTGGTTGTAACCACAGATACAACCGCTTGATGACTTCTCATGGACCACCAGTTTTTGACTTTAGAAGCGACACTGCTGTTGTAGGTTTACTTTTTTGTAAACGCTGTTTCCACATTGGCATTAAAAAATTTGGTAACTTCTAATGTAACTTTCAGGTAGCTAATAGATTTTTTAATGGTTTTTTTTTTATAGATCTAATTTGATGTTTTGTGTGACTGCCATGCTACTTTACCACTGCAGTTATCTAATCCGCTCTTTTTGTTGTTACTACAGTTTTTCTGCGGACAACGCGAGATCTAGTTTGTACCAGTATTGCAAAATTGTTGGCCAAGGTTTGCACTTCTTTTTGTAATTTGAGTCAAAGAATGCCGTCGTAGATAACATTTTACAGGAGCGGTTTTATAATTGGCCGGGGTACCGTACTTATGCAAAAATGTTAAAGTGCATCTTTGTTTGTCTTTGGACTCCGTGTAGTTGTGATAATAACAAATTTTCAATCAAGGATGCTATAAAAAAAAGAAAATTATTATTACTCATGCAATTGAGCAATTGCTTGGATAAGAAACTTGAAAACTAATAAACCTAGGTTTCATGTTACTGGCCTAAATAGGTATATACTTGACTTTACCGTTGTGCTCAAAGAGAAGTTATCAGGAAACTGGATTAATAAACGGAGTCTCAACTTCTTAAGTTGTTTTATTCTTGGGTAGCTAACAATGTCCGCGTCGAATACGGCAAATAAAGAATTTATAATGGCAGTGATGTCTGCACCACAATCTACTGATACCGATCTATTGCTATAGCAGCTGACTAAAAAATACAATTCATCTAAACTTGGCATTTGCTCAAATCTCCAACTTTTACCTATAACAATCCGCAGAGCAACTTCTTGCACTTTGAAACTTTTACGCTGTCATTTGCAGTTATTAATTGTTCCGGTACAAAGGAGTATCTTTTAGCATTTCCACAAAATGTTAGTTTAAAAATCTTTATGAAATAGATGGTTTTACATTTGTAGATCTAGACAGGTTTTTGATTTGCACATTGGCATGGCGGCACTACTACAAATAAATACGTGTGACTCACATTTTTTTAGAACATAATTGTTAAGACACCGGAGGGCAAAGTTTATTTGATAAATTATATCATCAGGATCGACTTTGGGCAAGGATTCTTATCTATATTAATAACGTAGGTTTATAGTTTAAGGTAAAACAAATACGCACTAACTACTATGGAGCTATATACAAGGTGGATAGAAGCTTTATCCGTACCGGCCGGTACAAGCAAACTGACTAAAAATTTTAAAGGTTTTCAAAATTTAATTTTAAACTATGGCTTACAATTATTAAGCAAGGCTTTGTTGATAGCACATCTATCAGCACTTGGTTTTTGGTACGGCCTCACAGGCAAAGTAAAATCTAAGAACAGATAGTTTTATCTATTTAAATGTGAAAAATTTGATTTATAAAATATTAAAACTAGCAAATCCGGTCTTAAAACATCAAAATAGTGTTGAAAAGCACCCAAATCTGGCTAAAAACCATTTAAAAAATAACATTTTATTCATAAAAAGTAAAAAATAGTAAAATCTTGCTATAAACTGTTAAAAAGTGCAAAACTCTTTATATAAAAAGTAAAAAATTGCAAAATTCACTTTTAAAATATTAAAATATTGTCACATGGAACTAAAATTTGAGCATAAACTGTTATAAATGCAAAATTCTATTTATGAAGTGCAGTCAAAAATGACAAAATCATCCGGTCTTATAAATGAAAAAATATAATGTAAAAATTTCATGAAATTGCAAAAATTGCAATATCACAATATTGTCAAAAAGATTCAAAATTCGGTCAACATTCAAAATTGGAAAAATCTAGCCATAAAGTATAAATTTTTTGTCAGGAATCACCTAAAATTGCTTCTTTTATAGTGACGTGTTTGATATGAGCGTATGAGCTTCTTTCGTATATTTGTAGTGTACGATTAATAGTTTTACACAAACATGTGGGCACGTGGGATTCGAACTGCGCCACTAGAGAGACTTATTAGGCTGGTTTGCTATTGCCTTACAAAGAAGACGATCGTATCAAAATATATTTGACAAATTAGATATTGCCGCTGCTGGGAATTGAACACAAGCTGCTTACTTAACAGTTATTGCACTAGACTATTGCGCTATGTTTGCCATCAAAAATTACCATAAATTGTTGAAAACTACAACATTTTATTTATGAGAAGTCAAAAATGGTAATTTGCTCATAAAACATTCAAATATTGTCAAAAAGAACCCAAATCTGCCTTTAAACCGTTGGAAAATGCAAAATTCTTTTTATAAAATTGAAAAATTTTGTTTTAAAGTATGAAGATATTGTCAGAAAGCACAAAAAACTGTCATAAAGTTTTAATATATATACAAAATCTGGTCAAAAACGCTTAAAATGTGCAAAATTCTGTCACAAAGTATCAAAAATACCGACTTCTGCTATAAACTATTAAAAGTGTTCAAATTTCATAAAAAATATCAAAATTCTGCTATAAAAAAATATTGTTAAAAATACATGATACACAAACTGTTGAAAAGTGCAAAACTTTATTTATGTAAATAATTTGGCTCAAGTTTTAAAATAGACGTCAGGTGGCCCTGTTTGCTTTGAGGGTAGACTCTTGCTTACAGTAGCTACATTATTGCTACTACTACTACTTATGTACACGACATTGTTGTTCTACGTAGCGACTTCTGCCTCAACTACCTTCATCAGTAGTCCTCATTATCATCTGACCTGGACACCACTCTACCAGAATAGTAGTAGATCAAATTATAATTTAACATTGATATACTTAATAACGTTTCTATAAATTTTAAAATTGGAATAAACAGTTTGAAACATGTTATTTATTTCAGATCTTACTATGATGGTCTTTAGGTGTAATTCTAATTCCTATCAAAACGTCCCGTGCTTGTGACAGTTGCTGTTTTTTTTTTTATTAAAAATATTGTCATAAACAACTTTTCTGTGTACTTTGTATAAGTACTTATTGTATGAATAACTAAGTTTAGAAACTAATTAAAAGACGATATTACTATTTAAATTTATCATAATTTCTAGTTTAATAATTTTATTATGCATATTACAAGCATGCTTAATACTTGTGTCTAGAAACGATTTTGTAGTAAGTATTACAAGCTTTAAAGGCAATAGTTTTGTAATTGCATTATGTAATATTAATTGCTTTGCAAAATTTCCTGGAAATGATAATCCTTTTATCAAACTCCAATGAAAGCGCTTCATAATTGTCACATGTTGATGCATGACCTACATTGTTCTCAGTCTCATCACGGGCAATTAGTTTAGTGACCACAATTCGGAAGTTCAGACGTGAAATAATCCCCAGACATTGCTTATTAATCAAATCCCCGCTAGCGTTATGTCAATAAAGTATGGTGCGAGAGTGAGTTTGGCAGAAAGTCCCATATCAATTCATAAAACTTTGATGTAAATATTCACATTATCTATTAATTGATTGATTGTTATTTAGACATTGCTGATTATACAATTGATAATAATTCATATTATAATTAATTATATACATTAATATTATTATCATAAATACATAAAACAATCGTGACTTAATGTATTTAAATAATTTTATATTCATAACCAATATAATTGCGAATTAGAAATTTGATTATTTAATAATATATTTAGAAATGTTTATTATTTTATAGTTATTTTTCATATATCAATGCAACAGTTATGGAATCATAAAATAAATTGATATATGAGTTTAGTTTTATCTGGGGTAGTTATGTAAAGGTAAAATATTTCCGATTCCGGGCATGTTAAGAAACAGAGATTTCTGTAAGTTACTGGGATAAGCCTTGTGAATCCGTGGAGTATTTATAGGATGCGTTTCCGGGGAAGCAATAGATTATAGATACACCAGATGCGCGTAGGACTTCGGAAGTGCAGATAGATCTATCTGTATCTATGATGCATTCATATATCCTCTCATCTTTATGAACTTTGTTTTTATTCCGCTCCAGTGTTCCCCCGGATCCATCAGCGCGGACTTTGCTTATATCTGTTGACACGGTTGATTCTCGTTTTATTTTCTATATGAATTTGTCCAAGTAAATACATCTGTCGTTATTACGTATCTGCTGCTCTATCTGACGCCCAATTCATACATCTTGAAATTGAGTTTGTATTTCTGCAGTAGACCGATGTGGAAAATTCTGGAATAAAACATCAATGAAAGAAATGTAAACATATAAATGTAAAAGTACGATGTATTTCCTTTGAAATATGTCAGGTTAATATAGAAATACTGAAATACACTTGCAAACTTTCAGTGATATAGACAGTTTCATCAAAAACCAATTTAATTGTAATCAACAACCGCTTTTATTTTTTGATTACAGAAAATATTACTTTAGTGTAAACCTAAAGTAATATTGAGTTTATTGTTAAAAAAAGCAATATCAATTTTTAATTTCTTTTTAATTCTGTTAGATAATAATAAAAAATATTTTATTAGTAAAACTTTTAACTATTGTAGAAGGAAACTTGATAGTAGAACATTTTGTTATAAACTTTTAGTTTTTTTTTTTAATAAGAACAAAATTTTTAAAACAGTGTATTAAATGTAATACTATAATCTTTTATTGGTTTGTAGAGTATAAATTTTGACGTATAATGTCAAAATTATATTGAACGAAATCTGGTAGCAGCTATGTATGTTTTTCACAACACTTGGGAAGACGTTTTGGTATTAAGCTAACCGGATTTCCCGAATATTTTGATGTTTTCTTTTAGTGTTGAATTGTCTCAGGTTGGTTTGCATAGACTTCGTTTTAAAAACCCTAGAGGAAGCAATCATAAAAGGTAAACTGCCACTTTTTGCCGGATAAAACAAAAAATACAAGATCTTGCACGCTTTGAGGTAGATTGCACTTTCTGTTGAAATTACAGTAACGTTTATTCCATTCAATTTCAGCTAGAAAAAGTTTGTTAACATGTGAATGTACTAAGACCTCTTTTGTTCACATATTACATCAATGTCTTTTTGAGGATGCATTGAAAAGTTTTTAATGACATTTTAGTTATCTCCCAGATCTCCGATTAAACTATTTTAATTGCAAACAATCCAACTACTTTTGTCTTTTTATGCTTTATTTAAAGTTGCAGTGAAACTAGTTTTTTTTCTGCTGACGTGTATTTTTGTTATTTTTGTTACTCATAGGGGAATTAAACTAAAACTGTATTTATTTTGATGATGATGTAGTTGAGGAATCATTTGGTTTATAGAGTTTTGAAAGCCAATCTTCATTGGTAAAAATATGTAAAGATACTTGTATGTACAACTATAAAGTTGGAATAAGCATATGGCTTAGCTATGTACATTGTACACGCTAACAAACTTAATTTGCTGAAGTTGATATACGTATACCTAGTCACGCCATTTTTTTTTTGGGGTAGGCAATCAAGGTATCGGGCACCTCGAGCCACAGAGAAGGCATGTGTATGGTATGTTTTTGATGCGTATATGAGGTAATGATATCTAATGAACTGCATAACCAGTCTAGAAGCAACAGCCACAAACAACATGGTACGCTTTATTTCAATTTTAACGGAACTGTAAGGTAGGCCAGCTTTAAAGAGACGGTGTTTGGACCTGAACCTGCTTAAAAGATCTCATAATAAATCAAAAAAAAACAATAGCCTATAAAAAAATTATCAGGGAATAAAGCACATATACTATCTCCAAAAGGATTATTACACACTACCCAAACTATGGTAATGAACAAATTGAACATTGTGGTCTGAATAAACACGTGCTCAGAATGAAAATGCAAATGTCTGAAGAATGAAGACACTTTGCTAAATCTGCTGAGTAAGTACGAAAAATTGCAAGACCATCTCTTGGCAAAAGTTTCTTGGTTTTATTGAAGAAACAGAATTACTAAAGGAGTAACAACAACAACTAGAGGTGCACAATAGAATCAAGCAGAAAAAGGACGTTATTTCTTGTGCATATCTGTTATTGGATGTTGGCAATCCAAGTGGCAGTTTTAATTTTGTTGGTTGCAGCCAATGGCGGCGCTATCTACTAAATGATAATCATAATCTAAAATGACTTACCTACTTGCCCAAGTGTTGGTGATTAAAAGATTGGTTATAACCTCTTCCTTCTCTGATTAAGAAACTTGGTACACTTGCAAAGAATAAAAATTTCTAACACACACTTGGGTCTGTGGGTGGGCGCTCCAGATTAGAACCACTTACCCGCCCAAGTGTTGGTAATCAATTAATTGGTTATAACTTCCTCTTTTTCTGATTAACAGACTTCTAACACTTGCAGAGAGGAAAAACTTTCAATTTCTTGTTAACAAACTGTTGGGCGGGTGGGTAGGCACTCTAATTTAAACTACTTAATAGCAATTATAGTCTACCTATCCATACGCTTAAGTGTTGGTTATCAATAGATTAGATATAACCTTCTTCTCTTTTGACTAAAAGACTTCTAGCACTCGCAGAAAAAAAAAACACTCTGGCGGGTAGATGAATACTTTAGTGTTGGTCATCAAAGAGATTGGAATTAGCTTCTCAAATAAATCCGAAAATATTATGAGAAAATTTATCAAATTTTCTGAAAACTTGTGCGAAGCATGTCAGAATATATTTTCAAAATGGAGTTCAAATATAAATAAATTTAACAAAATGACCTTCAATTAATTAATTGATTTTACACATATTGGAATCTTGTAGAAAACTTGGAAATTATTGGAAGGAAATTGATAAAATTTATTGAAAACATGTCAAAATGTAATATTAAAATGGGAAATATAACTAAGTTTAAGAAAATGGCCGCCAAATATTAGATTTTAAGATCTTGAAGAAAACTAAGGATAATTCGGAAAATATTTGGACAAAATTGATAAAATTTACTGAAAACATGTGTCAACCATGTCAGAATTTATTTCCTAATTAACATCCAAATATAATAAAATTTAACTAAAAATAATTTGAAAAATTTTTAGGGAAAATTGATAAACTTTGCTGAAAATTCCCAAACGGCGTTCAAATACAATTATATTTAACAAAAGGGCCGCCAAAAAATCAACTAGAGAGATTTTGTAATCTTGTGCAAAAAAAATTAAGTTTAACAAACTCGTTTTTTTACAGTCCACCCAAACATAAAAACGTCAAAATACGTATTGTGTTGTTGAATGTATTTGTGTTAAAAAACATAAATATTAATTTTTAAACTGATTTTACAATTGTAAAAAGAAGTTTATATTAAAATTAATTAAAAGTCTCACTGCTTCTTCAGCAAAGAAAACGGAAAAAGAGGCGATATTAAATATATATATATATATATATATATATACATAACGGTTTATTTTGTGCAACTGTCATTACATCATTATGTATGACCTACGTATAGGGCTGCACTTTGTACATTGGAATTAGTCTTTGAGGTGGCTTAGAACTTAAATGCTCTCTTTTAATGACTGAATCTGATCTGAACACGTCGAAAGAGTCCACCAAGAAGTTAATGTGTTAGAGATCATTAACAACATCATAGCGTTCGACCTTCTTGAATCAGAGAGATTGATTCAAAACTGAAAACGCGATCTGCTTCTGGCTCTGATAGAATTCCAAACAGAGCACTTAAACCTTTATCACATAAAGTAATAATAGTTTTTACCAATAATTCTAATGCATTTTTTTTCTGTCTTGGGTACTTTCCAAAAGCTTGAAATGGTTTTTACGTCATAAACATTTCAAAACCTGGAATAGACTGAAAGTTTTTTCATAACTACCAGCCAATCAGTCTATGCACCTTAAGTAATGTTATAGAAAAGTTCATTTTGGACATAATTTAAGACTACACGGAATTTAACAATCTTTGCCCCGCCTACTAGTATAGGTTTTAACAAGACAACTTCGTAGTACACTAAATAAACCGAGTGACTGACTAGTGTCGAAAGTTTTAGACTAAAAAAAAACACGGGGATGGTCTTGATGCCAAAGAAGCCTCTGACAAAGTCTGCCGCAAAGGCTTTTTTTTAAACTGCTAAACTGCAGAACTCTGGCAGTTCAACTTCTGAATGCCGTTCTTATCACCTTCGATAACAGACTTACGTACAAATTGTACTTACCTATTCTAGACAAATCCAAATTGGCAAAAAACCTGCCTGTTGCTCCAAAATTAAATGGATGTACATCACCATTATCAGTTAGCAAATCGTATTTGCTTCTTCAGTCAGGGGAACGACTACAAATACGCACCTTAATCATATCAAGTTTTACTTCACCATGGTTTTGGAGCTCCATGGTATGTTTGACACATTAAAATTTTAGCCAAAAAGTATTTTGATAGCCAGACTTGTTGAGCCAGACAAAGATGAATACTCCTATATGATTTCAATCAGTATCATCACTTTTTAAAGTGGTTTATTTCCCACAGCCGATAGGGCGTCCTAGCCAATCTTTGTCTAAAATACAATCTCCAAACTGAAGGTATATGTGAGTCTCAAACTTCCAGGTAGATCCGGGGGAATTTAGTTTATAGGCACCCTTCTTTAGAAGACAAATTAGTCAGTTTTTGGAAACACAAACCGAGATAACACTAAACAGACATCAACCAAACTACAGTGAAGAGCAGATAATATCCAGTTTTAGAAAACTTTGTCACTAATGCACATATTGATTGCATTGGCAAGCAAATATTAAAGTGCTAACTAACCAAACAACATCTGCTCTGCAGCACAGTAAAATCAAAATGTTACACGTCAACGCTAGAACTATCCAAGTTAATACTAAATTACTGATCTAAATACATTCCAACAAAGTGGGCACGACTGAATCTGAAATCGAAAACATCCCAAAACGTCTTTCCTTTGTACAGGAGCCCGTTCTGCGGAAAAAATGCAAAAAAAATTGCCAGTTTTGAAAATTTGTAAAAAGATGCAAAAATTACAGCACTTGGCGTTTAAAAAAAATTGCAAAAAAAGGAAAACAATTAAAAATGCGCTACATTATTTGGATATTGTTCTTCTTTTAAACGAGACTAAGCCTGATCCTTTGCTTCAAACCGTTGGACATTTCTATTTTTTGTATCAAAACAATTTTTTTTGAAAAGATTTCAAACCGGCCGATTTGCGGAGAAAAAAAGGGCAAAAAGGAAGCCATCCTATTCCACAAATTTTGATTTTTTTTTTTAAATATAAAACCGGACTTATTTTGTTGGCGTGCGCTTTTTTCTCCGTCAAACGCAACCTCGCTCAAAGTTCCAGCTTTAAAACCGTAAAAACGGTTTTTTTTGCCAATTTTTTTATTTAACATTTGCGCTTTCTTTGGAACGCCATAAAGTAACAAAAAACGGAGAAAGCAACGTCCAATTGGGACAAAACTGCGGTGCCCAAAGAAAGTTGAAGGATTCAAATCTGTACAATGACCGGGCTAACAAGAGTAATGTAAAAAGTAAACCACACGCACTTAGCGGGATTACAATAAATGAGCTTCAACACGTAGAGGTCCCAGAAATTAAAAAATCTACCACAACAGCCTCAAAGGCTTTTTTACAGCTTGTGGACATTTCTAAAGATTTGCCCAAAACCCAACACAAAATATTTGAGAAGTTTCCCCGCATTAAAGCTAAAACGTATAGGCCAAATTTGGTGTATCAACGACATTTTATTTAATAATGTTGTGAGATTCAAACCGACAATCTTTGGTGCAGCAGTCGGATACCTTAAGTACTGTGTCTAACTAGAACCGATGCTATCATATTAAGATATCTAGACAAGCGTTTTTACTGTTACAACGTAAACAGAAAAAGCAATTTACATATTCAAAACTTAATAAAATGGTAGTTACTCTTCTCTCAGCTCAAAATTGTAGCACTATCAATAGTAGTTCCGTTTACATAATTTTTAGGACATTGGCATAATGCGTGTCTACTGCCCCGCATGGTTGGATTGGTGTTTGTCAAAGCGGTCAATTAGAATATTGGCTTGTTGTTGTCATAATCAGTTAACTTTTTATTAACTTTGGAATTGTTATTAATAGTCCAGGTGTAGAATCCAGGTTGTAAAACTTTGGCACCAGGGTCTGCTGTTTTAAAGAATTCGATGTTGCAAGAAGTCTGTCATGTCTACTCCTGATATTGACGAGTATGGGTATCAAAAATGATGACTAAACAACCAGAAGTTTTTACATAAATAGCTACAGTAAACACTCAGCATCCATGCTCCAGACAATCGTGTAATCAATCCGAGCATCACGTAGTAAACTAATGTTTATTTTACCTGTTCTTTAGCTTGGATCTAAATACGTATATTTTTAACAATTAGATTATTTAAACAAACAAGAACACTAATATTAGCAAACAATAAAGAGTCGAATCAATTGGGATTATGCTTTATTATACTAAAATAGAAAGTAATTGATCATTAAGCAATATTTGAATAAAACATGAATAAATTAAAACTAATACTACAAAAAAAAAATTAAAAATTAATCTACCCAAATGCATAAAAAAATTCTATACATAAAGTATAAGTTTAAGCAAAAATTCAACTTTTAAATTTTTAATAATACTTTTTCCATTACTATATGGATATAATATAATACAGAACATTCTAAAGTAAACCGACAAATACTCTTTGATATATGTTTGAATATACTTTTCAATTTCAAGGAACTAACTTGAAAAACGCCATCATGGGTTATATAAAAACACTCGGTTAGGAAGATCAAAGGGTGATAAGAGTCAAGTTTACCCAATATCGGGGGACAATTTCGGCGTGGAAATTAACAGTGGCAGGCAGCTTAATGTTTTACTTTGATGTTTGCCTATTTTAATAACAATAATAAAACAAAAAAAGTAATTTAAGCTAATATGATTTAGTATGGATATTTTCTATATTATGTTTACACACAAAATCCATGCATTAATAAGCATTCCATTAAATATAGCGAATGCACTATAAATTTGCATGAAATTTAAAATTATATTTATTTTTGTAATCAAAATTTTTAATAAATTAATTTCATATTGATACACAATTTGAAAAATTTATTGTATATATTTGGCTATTGATTTACTCCGTATATAATTGTATATCTACTATAACTATAATTATATTATCATGCGTATTTCTTAATATGTGTTATTTATATACTATTTCGTCCGCATTAATAAAATTAGTATCTTATCCAGTAATCATCAATAAAGCTTATAAGCACGCATAGATAATTTTGGTTAAAATGATTTAGGGCGATAACTACAAATGCATAATAACATATGAATAACAAATTGGTGAATTGTATGTCATTTGGTTACAAAATACTGTAACGATATGATTGCGTTTTTATTAAAGATTACATGTGTAATTTTACTCTTCCATTAAGAGTTCTTCGATTCGTAAAATTATACATGTCAATATGACATGTTATTTATCATACATACATAAAAATATGAGTAATTATCTAATAAACTCTAGTTTTGTACAAAAGAGTTTGTATCAATTATTTATGACGATACGCTTAGGATAATTTTAAATTTGTCCTAAAACAGTTATCAACTTATTATTTGTTTTGTAAATTTTTACTGTAATTAATTTTCTTGCCTAGCTTCCATTGGGTAGGTTTCAGATTGTTTCCATTTGGTTCTGATTTGTAAGTACTCTTTTCCAGAAATGCTGTTGCATTTGTTGAATGTGCTGCCTCTGCGATAGTCGATTCACTTTTAAGTTCAACAGTTCGGGTTCAGAAATGTCTGCCATAACATCCCCAATAAGAAAATGTCCTGGTGTTAAGAAAAGATGATTTGGATTATCCGACATTGGTGTCAATAGTCGTGAATTTAATATGGCTTTGATTTGGCAAGTCAGAATACTCATTTCGTCGTAGGTTAGATTTGCATTACTCTCTATTCTTTTCAAATAATATTTAAATGTTTTTACTGTTGCTTCCCATTATTCACCCATATGAAGAGATTGAAGTGGTATAAAGGTTCATTTGATGCCTTTCCTTGACATGGTATTTGTTATACGTTCTTGTTCTTCATTCATAAGAGACAACATCTACGCAGCTTCTTGTTGAGGCCTACAAAATTAGTAGCGTTATCAGACATCATTTCTTGAGGTTATTCTCTTTGCGTTACGAATTTTTTTTAATGCTGCAATAAATGATTTTGAAGTGAGATCTGTCACCAATTCTATGTACACAGCTATTTTTGAAAGGCAAACAAATATTGCAACATTAGCGTTTATTTTTTTTGCTTTTTTGCTAATTTCACCCACACAAATCAACCGCTGTTGCTAAAAATTGGAGTGATGGTGTAATTTTGTTTTTAGGCAGAACCCTCATAATGAATTGCACTGTTCTTGGTTTGTGTCTAGCATGTTATGCACTTTTTTATTATTCATTTTATTATGTTTTTGGCTGCTAGTGCCTGCTAGAATCCAGTATCTTCCTCTTATAGATGCTAATGTTGAATGCTGGAATATTCGCAATTTGTGTTCTTGTTCATTCACTAGTTTGGTGAAGTTGTGTCGACTGGGTAATATAATTTGGTGTTTTTGATCTACCGAAAATGTGATTTTTGTAGTCTACCTCTAACTTGTATTATTTCTTGTCCAAAAATTAGCTTAGGCAGATGAGCTTGCTTTGTTATGATAGTTTCTTTTTTGTGTTTAAGCAATCAATTTCTTTGCTAAAAGCTGATTTTTGTACCAATTCAACTAACACCTTTGTGGCGTTTCTTATTTATTTGAGTTTTAGTGTGCCACTGATACAGTCGTATTTGTAAGCTTTATTGAATAAATGCATGATCCATGCTGTTACTCAAAGTAGTTTATTTGCGCAAAAGTATCTTAAGAATAGTTTGCACTCGAGAAGCTTTATTGTAGACATGGCCTATAAATCTTGTATCATTTTCAATTCTAAACTTTCAGGTTGTTTCGGATGTTGCTTGTTAAGTATCCATTTTGGACTATGTCACTATAATTCATTGTTAAACAATTGACTAGGCGACAATCCAATCGTGTGGCACATGCCATCATTTATTTAGATTAGATACGCAATGTATTTCTTTAACTCTATTAGCCACAAACGTTTTTCATTTTCTGCTTTCGGATTTTATCCAATTTAACGTAATGATTGAATGGGAAAACAGATGTATATTGTTTATTTTTACATTTATAACTGTTGATATTTTATTAACAAGCTTGGCCAGCCACACAACTCGAATCTTGGCAGTGAAACAAAAATTGACACAACATCCTATTACAGCGACTGATCCAGAGTGGGCGGCTGTAAATTACCCAACGGCGTATAACCAAGATTGGGCTGCCACAACAGCGTCTGCCTCCAGGTAAGAAGCGGCTGATCTAACACTCGCCAACACGCAGGACTAGCGCGGCGTTTTAAGGCCAAAAACTCTCTAACAAAATGTCAAATTTAAAAACGCAATTACCCAAGGTGAGCAGAGTCTAACATTTACAATCCCACACTGCACTACCAGTCAACCTCATAGATTCTGCGGGAGGTATCAATTTGAAATCAAAGAAACACCCAAAGAAAGTCACGAAAACCAGTCTATACATTGCAACTCTTAATGCCAGAATACTATCAACCGAAGACCGCCCGCTAGATTCAGAAGAAGAGCTAAATGGCATAAAATGGGTCATAGTAGGTTTAAGCAAAGTTAGAAAGAAAGGAGTAGACCTACTTGAACTTAAATCAGGAAACACCTTATACTATAAAGGGGAAACAGAGTTATCTGTATAATCCAAAAGACATCTACAAAGTATTCTTTAAAAGTTATACAAGTGTACGCTCCAACAACATTCTACTCTAATGAACAAGTAGAACTATTCTACGAAGACGTAGAAAAAGCCATGAACACAGACAAAACAAGCCACACCATACACCTAGGTGACTATAATGCATAGATTGGAAAACAACAAAGAGGAGAAAGTTGTATAGGTACCTACGGAATAAGGCAGAGAAACCAGAGAAGACAAATCCTGGTAAACTTTCTAGAACACCATTACCTATATGCTCTAAACTCCTACTTCTACAAAAAAGAACATTAGAAATGGACTTGGGAAAGCTCCGTCGGTAATACACACAACGAAATTAATTTTATTATATTTAATAACAAATCTATCATGTGTGACGTTTCTGTTAAATGCGCAGTAGGCAAAGAAAGTGACCAGAGAATGGTAAAAAGTAATATATACCTCATCGCAACAACAGAGAGGAAGAAATTGATACGCAGCACTACATTAAAGCCGTATACTAACATGCTCCAAGAAACAGAAAATAAATTCAAGACAGAACTCGAAATACTATGTCACAAGCATACAACAGAAAGGATTGAAACCAATACACTTAACAATCTTATAATAGAAAACCTCACAACAGCGGCTAAGAAATGTCTCAAAAATAAAAAAGACAACAGCAAAACTTCTAAAATCTCAGAGGCGACACTCAAACTTATCAGACAAAGAAACTATACAATGCTCAGTCAAAAGGACAGGAAAGAAGCCAGTAAAAACATAAGAAAGAAAGTGAAAAAGGACGTAGCGGCATATAATGAAAAGGTAATCCTTGAAGTAATCACAGAAAACAAGGGCCCAAAGGTATTCTAAAAAAGTAAGTGAAGGCAAAATAGAGATAATAAAGCTGATAAATAACTACGGATAATTGCTAACAAACAGGGAAGAGATTCTACAATACATGGAAGTCTTCTATAAAGATCTCTATTCCTTCAAAACAAAAAAACCTCTACAAAACTTAGATGATGAAGGAGCCAAGCTAACTAGGCACTATACAGAGGATATTCCGGGTAGTAATAGAGCTCATCAAAAAAGGAGGACCAACAATTATAAAACATCTTACAACACTCTTCAACAAATGTTTACCTAATGGAAAAACATCAAAATTGTAGAAAAACGCAAACGTAGTACTTATATTCAAAAAAGGTAGCAAGCATGATCTTGAAATCCATTGCTCAATATTGTCGCTCTCACACATTTATAAGCTTATGACAAAAATAATACCCAACCGAATCTTGAATCAACTTGATAAATTTCAAACAAATAAACATTCGGGCTTTGGGAAGGGGTTTAGCACCATAGACCACATACACACAATAAAACACAATAAACTCCTCTATATTACTTTTATAGACTTTGTAAAGGAATTCGACAAGTTGGAGAGGTGGGCCTTAACAGACGCGATGAAGCGATGCAGGATCGACTACAGATACATCGAGCTTATTAAAGACTTTTATGAAAATGCTACTCTTATTATACAAACCTTTGACACTACAAATCCAATTAACATTGGCCGCGGCATTAGCCAGGGAGACACAATATTCCTAAAGTTTTTTACAAATGCATTAGAAGATGTTTTTAAAACATTAAATTAAGAGAAAAAGGGCATCAATATAAACGGGGAATAGCTATCAAATCTTAGGTTTGCGGACGATATAGGAATATTAGCAGACGACTCGCAGGAACTAGCGCAGATGACATCAGAGCTGTATGAAGCAGCAAAAAAGTCGGACTACTCATGAACATTTTAAAGACCAAGTTGATGACAAATTGACCCCTGACAACACCTATCACAATGAGAAAACAAACACTAGAAATAGTATCCAAATATGTGTACCTAGGAACTTTACTTACCTTTGGAACGCACAACCAGAAAACGGAGATTCATAGACGTGTAAAACTAGCATGGACAGCATTTGGAAGGCTCAAAAACGTTTTCCAGGCTAAATACCATCAAGATCAAAGTATTCGACCAGTGTGTACTACCCAACCTGACGTACGCCTCGCAAACGTGGACAACAACGGGAAGAACCATAGAAAAATTAAGGGTAACACAAAGAGCCATGGAAAGAAAAATGCTCGGAATAACAATACGAGACAGGAAGACAAACGGCTGAATCAGAAACAAAACTAGAGTAGTGGATTAGCACAACAGATAGCTAGCTGTAAGTGGAGATTGGCAAGCCACGTAACACGAAGAGAAGACAAACGCTGGAGCCAGAAAATAACAAAATGGAGGGCACGAACGGGGAGAAGGGGCTTTGGCAGACCCAGAACAAGGTGGAGAAATGCTCTATCGAAGATGGCGGGGAAGCAATGGGTAAGAGAGGCAATGGACAGGACAAAATGGAAATCACTAGAGGAGGCGTATGTTCAGTGCTGATGATGATAATGATGATGAAAAAAGTTCGTGTTTAATTCGTATATTTGCACAAAGTTAAAAGATTTTTATTGTTCCGTGATCTTCGAAGAATATCTTATTATATTTCTTACCGAAGCATGGCTTGTGCCTGGTATTGTAGACGCTGAATTATTTGATGGTAGATATACAGTGTATCGCACGGATCGTTCTGCTGCAAACATCTTAAAACTATAGGGCGGCGGTGCCCTCATAGCTCTCATTAATACGTTGAAATCATATGCCATTCCTACTAACAACAGTACAGAGGAAACGTTGGTAAAACTATTTATTAATAATGAATCCTAAATTTTGGGATGTGTTTACATACCGTCAAAATCTTCAATAAGATATATGAATCTCATGTAGAAACAATGTCTGCAACATGCCGGATCTTTCTTGGATTGATATGGATATCCAGTTAACGTTAAAAATAGAACTAATATAAAAAATGCAATTGAAAGTTTAGTTTGTGACTGTTATGCATCTTATAGTTTGTCACAGTTAATAGTATTGTTAATGATTATGGTATTGTACTGGACTTGTGTTTTGCGTCGTTTATGGTAACAAATATTTCAAAATGCAACTCCTCAATACTTTGTGATGCGTATCACCCATCTTTAGAAGCTGAATGTTTATGCACAGATGATGAACACCTTAAATCCGACTTATCTGTGGTATTTGATTTTAAGCATGCGCTTTTTGTTTTAATAAATAATTACTTGATGTTAATAAATTGGTTAGAGTTATGTTCTGATACTAAATACTAAATAATACACGAACTCAAGTTTCCTGTCTGGTTTAATACGTAGCTTTGAACACTGGTTACCCAAAAGCGGCATGCTCATAAAAAATATTAATTATCAAACCAGCACTTTGATTACTTAATCTTTGCAAACTTTAGGAAACGTTGTCGGACTCTTACCAAGTTTTGTTATAGTATTTATATAACACAAACTGAACAATCGGTACTGGAAAACCCTAGTAATTTTTGGAAATTTGTTAAATTTGTTAAAAAAGTTAAAATTTAGATCAAATAAACTATCATTGTCTATGTTTTTTGATAATGTTTAACTTAACGGCAGTAGCGTGATTGCTAATGCATTTGCATCATACTTTTATTCAGTTTACAATAGCCAACGGAATTTTCTTTGCAATCTAAAAATTTATTCAAATTTTTGTCTATCTCAATTAAATATTACTCCTAGTGAGGTCCAGACAGCACTGCTAAACATAGACGTAAAAGGTGAAGCAGAGCCGGACGGAATACCACCTCTAGTACTTAATTTGTGCAACTCTACTTTATATATTCCATTGCATACTTTATTTACTTTATCATTAGCTCAAGGTAAATTTCCATCATTGTGGAAATCGTCTTATGTACAACTTATTTTTAAATCAGGAACCAAAAACGACGTTAAAAACTATAGACCAATTTGTATTTTATCTTGCAAGTATTATGAGAAACTCATTTAAACATATTATTATACCTCAACGGCATGGATTTATGAGTGGACGATCTACTGATACGAATCTTTTCTTATACACAAATTATATTATGAAATATTTTGATGCGGGCGCTGATGGTCACTCGGTGTATATGGACTTTAGTAAGGCTTTTGATATGGTTAATATTAAACTATTGATAGTTAAACTAGAATGTTTGGTAGACAGTTTTTTTTTTCAGAAATATATTACGTATCATCTGATGTCCCTCAGGGATCTTATTTAGGACCACTTCTTTTTAACATATTTATAAACGATATTTATATTGGTTTGAGGTCCCCAATACTATTATTTGCAGACGACGTTAAATTATTTAGACAAATTTTGTCGCTCAATGATTCCAAAATTCTACAATCAGATCTCAATACAATTAACAGTTGGTGCATTAATAATGATATGATTCTTAATGTTGATAAGTGTCATGTAATGCTGTTCAGTAAAAAACTTGATAACTACAGATTTGATTATGATTTAGCCAATATCAAACTAGTCTATGTAGACACTGTTCGAGATCTTGGAGTTTATTTTAACATTATCATTGGCATTAATTGTATCCGTGGACCAGGGATGCAATGACATCTGACATGTTTTTGGATTTACGTTGCAATAAAGAATTTGTGAATTGTTGTGTAATGATGTGCCGAATAATGTACTGTTGCACAGATCTGGTTTGAAGGACCATTTGGTGGCTTAGTAAGACTTTTTAAAGAGCAATTTATATAAAAGGAAGTATTATGCATTTAGAAAAGTATAATAAAAACATTCGAAGGTACTTTTATGTGCTGTTTTTTTTTTCAACCCTGCCTGTAAATTAAGTTGCCTGCAGTAACGAGAGTACGGCTAATGCAATGTCTATTATGCAACTGTCATAAAAGAAACGTATTCTTATTTATACTTTCTATTACGCACGCATCAAAAAAGTGACAAATCAGATTATAACATTTAATATTTTTTAAGGTAAAAATCATAGTGTACAACTATGAACGGACTTCACAATTTTCACTTGTATGAGTCTAAGGCAACGTTCATACCGTATTTGTTGCAGAATACACTAGTAACAAATTGTTAATTTTTCTGTTATTTATTGTAGTCATAGAAAAAGTATAGTACACAACTCGCACGTAATGCTCATTTTGTTCTCAAATTGTATGCAGCAACATTTATACTCGTATGAAATAGGTGTGCAATTTACTATCTAATCTATTCAGTAATTATGAAACTACAAATAATCGTGGCTGTTACAATGTGATAAATCATTCCTTATTTTATTATAAGTTAAATAATACATAATTTAATATTTTCTGATATTGCATAGAAAACGTTATTTTATTTAATCCGTAGAATTATCTTATTTTACGCCACTATCATAATAAAAAAAACTTATAATATGAATAAAACTTTTAATGCAATATGAAATAAAATTTCATTAAAAACCATTTCACTCTAATTCCATTATTTTATATTAATTTTAAACTAAAGTTTCATGAATTTCACCAGGTGGTTTTACTGAAATTTTATCACACAAATTATTAAACAGTAATCCGTGCATACAATACGGCTGGAATAATATTATTTTTGCGTTGGTAAATAAATTTTGCTATAAAAAATTACATATCAACTCGCTGATAAATTATTTACGCCGAAACAAAGGTATGTATGAATACTCATACATTTTATTATTTTATTAAAAATTAAATAGTACTATCACATATGATTATTTTATATTTTGTTATAAAATTTTTATAGAAATAGAACCTTTAAAAAAAATATTAAAATTTAATTTTAGCAACTATTATTCATACATAACATAGTCAGGATAATTTCCACACTATTTACACGTATTCTTTACTTGTAAATGTTGCCCAAATTTATTTTATTAGCTGATTAAATATGCTCATGTTTGTATGTTTAGTGCTTTTTTTTATTCTCATTTTCTTTAAAACTACCAATGATTTAGTTTGAAACAATTGCCAAATTTATTGCCGTTATTAAATTTTTTATAATCTACTTTCAAAATAATATAAATGTAAAATGTTTGTATTGGTAGAAACATGGAATATACTTTTTGAGGTAAGAGAAGATCTAAAATAACTGACGCTACGATGTTGTGAACAATACAAAAAGTACAGTGAGCATAAAAAAAAATTGGTGAAAACTAGAAAATAACCACGTAGGACAAAATAAAATAAAAACTTGTAATAGTGAATATTGGCTCTATATGTCTGAAGTATGTGGGCAAAACATTTGCAGTTTTTTTAGTAAAGTTTGGTTTATAAACTTTAGGTATATGCCAGACATTACACTCAGCACATACTATGAAATCCATGTACAAAACATTAGTAAATCCAACAGAAACCCAACTACAGGAGGATAGAATTACAACAAAATAGACAACACAGCCTTCGCTAGTGCACTGAAGGAAAAACAAAAAATGGAAACGCTAAAAATGCCAAGGAACTCTTAGACAGTTATATACTGCTGCAAAAAGTCGATGCAAAAAAGAAGGAAACATAAAAATTAAAAAACTGTATACTAGTGGACAAACGATATAGCGGAAAACAGGAAACAATGTATTCAAAAGCGCAGGAAATATACAAGAGCAAAAACAACAACAGACAGAGAAAATGCCAACACAGAATATAAACAGTGCAAAAAAGAATTAAAACTCTTGATCAGGAAAAAGAGGACGTATAAGGGGTACAAGATCGTCATGAACTTACTAAGAGACTAACCCTAGAAGATGGAATTGGAAGAGAAGAGGAAGATATACAACACCTTATTCTAACAGAGAAAAATAAATTAGTGGCCAGAAGTAGAGGTTAAAGATGTACTGGAATTTAACATAAAGCAGCTCAAAGATGATGTAGACAGGATTAAACTGAAAAAGACACCGGAGGTTGACGGATTATTACTTGAAATAGTCAAGAAAGTAGTAGAACTGAAACCATAAAAGACCTTGAACGTAATGAACAACTTTCTAAAAACAGGAAAATACCCTAAAGAGTGGAAGGTAGCGCGACTAGTACTGATACCCAAACTAGGAAACAAATTGTATAAGCCGTTGTGCATGCTGAATACGTTCGGGAAGCTTTTTGAACAAATGATAGCAGATAGACTATTGAAAGAAATAGAAGAAACCGGAGGTGCCGATAATTAGCATGGATTTAGGAAAGATAAACCGACTTTAGGGGCGGCCAAACAGGTACTAGAAATAGCAATAAGGGAAAAGGCAAAAACCGGAAAAAACTAGAGGGTACTGTGCGCTAGCAACGCTAGACGTCAAAAATGCGTTTAATTCTGTCCCTTGGGAAGTGATAGTTAATGCACTGAAAAAAAGAGGAGTATTGGCTTGTTTGGTAAAGATAATACAGGACTATCTTCAAGACAAAGTGGTAGAGTTAGAACCGGGAGAGCAAGCAAAGATGACGCCTGGGGTACCCTAGGGGTTGGTCTTAGGACCACTCTTGTTAAACCTCATCTACGATGATCTACTCAGATTGGAAATGCTGAAAAATATTACAACAGTGGCATTTGCCGACGACGTGGCTGTTGTAGCAACGGCCAAAACGGAGGAACAACTAAAAGCAGAGGACAGCATCAAGCAGATTATAAAATGGATGGAAAGCAGGGGGTTAGAATTGTGCACAAACAAGACCGAAGTGCCGTTACTAATAGGGAGAAAAAGACATGGAGAGTTTATAATTGAAACTAAAAGAGAACTTATAAAAGCCCAAAAAAAAAACTTTAGAATAATTTTAGACGAACGCTTAAATTTTGGGCCACATGTTACTTATATATACAACAAGGCACAAAGGCAATAAACGCTGTCAGCAAACTTGAATGTGTGTGTCAATGTAGTAAGAACTATCTAACTTTGTATATAGTTGTTGAAGACTAATAGATAGAATTAAGATAACAATTTAAAACGTTGCCTGCAATATTGGAATGTTTTTCTAGATTTAAAAATGATGGGTAGACGCTAGCTTTTATATTAGCAGAACAGATTTATTTATGCACTTTTGCACTTTGTTTTTTTATAAAAAAATAATATTGTTTTATTTTCTTTTGGAGTTTGAATGCAGTTGTAATAAATACAAATAAAAAGAGATTCTGAAACAGCTAGGAACTAATCAATCAATGCTTAAAAGCTATTTTTGTTTTGTTTTAAAGATAATTTAGGTCTTACGCTTGTGTTATCACTTTTCTAAATTTTTACATAATACAGGGTGATTCAAGGAAACTTCGGTTTTAAAACGCGCAGGACACAGTGAGTAGAAAAGTGGGGGAAACTAGTACAGTGTTATTTAACTCTGCAGACTACGCTATTTTAGTCACTATGGCGCAGTGGGATATGCAGCATTGTATGTTGGTTTACGTTTGTATACGATAAGTATGTTAAAAGTGAGGAATTTGTTATTTAAACACAGCGTCTTTTTTGTCGACATTTTAAAATAAAAATAAACTAAACTGCTGATATTAAGCTTTGTATAATCCAAAACAGTTGTATCAACGGTCCGTCCCAGTTCAGCCCTCGAGTAACAGTCTGGTGTGTTGTTGATAAATTTGTCGTAATTGGTCCAAATTGCTACATTATAATGATCACCAACTTTCTGGTAGCAAAACTAAAAAGACAGAGAATAAATATTGGGAGTGTATAGTTTTAGCAAGATAAAGCCAGAGCCCACATACAGCAAGAGCTTCAATGTAAGTTTTACAAATTATTTTACGTTTTGGCGATGTGCCTTGGCCATCTTGTTTTCTTGACCTATCGGCTTGTGATCTTTGATTTTTTGCGGTCTCGGGTCTATGAAAATAAGCCTCAAATATTGGAATAAATGAAAAATGCTATTTGTCATGAATAGCAGAAAATTAATCGCATTGCACTCAAGAAAAAGTTGTCATCTAGTCATGTTATTTTCAGTACTTAGTTTACTAAAACGGCATATTGTAACAAATATTTTAACGTCAATACACAAACAATTTATGTAAAATTAATTTGTTATTTCAAAACCATGCGGTTTTTCTGAATCACCTTGTATATACAAAACCCGTTAATTGGGCAAGAATATATTGTGTAAATTTAAAAGCAGTTATGGATTACAAATTTGACAAAGCCTACTGTCTGATTAATAGACTCTAGATTATTGTCTCTGCCGTTGCCGGTCCCAAGCCCGGATGAGAAAGGAGAAATGGGAAAAGTACCAATCTTGTTAAAAAACTAGGGTTCAGCTGACCCGGCTGATAGCACCCTGTTAGGGCCCCCGCCTGCGGTAGAGGTGAAACTTGGCCAACGGTCCCGAAGGCAAAAAATAACAAGAGTCACAATGGCGGAAGGAGTTAAAATGGCCTTCTTATAGAGGAGATACAGCGTAGCGTCTGTCCCAGAGTGGGTCGCTATAAACAGCGCTTGTAGGCGACTAAAATTCCTAGATAGGGCTAGTTGTGGGCTTTATCGACATTGTGACAGCTGAAGATTTTATTTAAACAACGGTGGCGCACATAGTCCGAGTTAGATGGATTACATAATTAACCCGCACGGCAAGCGTGATGGGTAAATGCCAACCCCTTTTTTATTATGAACACAACAAGAAATGATGGGCCCCGAGTTTTTAGCGGCCCGCAACTTACCAGCCGAGGCAACGGTTGGGTCAGAGATGCAAAGAATCACTGGGTTACCGAAGTTTTCCAAAGAAAACGACTACAAATAGCAACGTATAATGCACGAACTGTTAGAACTCATGAACAGTTAGAAGAATTAGAATAAGTGCTCAAGCACATGAAGTGGGACATTATTGGACTTTGTGAAACTAGGCGTCTAGAGAAAAGTGCACCGTACTGAAATCTGGCCATCAGTTATACGAAAATAACTCTGACACTCATTCTCATATTGGAGGCGTAGCAATCTTGTTACATCAACAGCTAAGACTAAAATGACAGCAATATCAAACCGTAGTTTAATATAAACTATATTTATGAAACATTGTCACCACATAATGCTTTCATCTAATAGTAATGTAAATATTTACTTCTTGATAAGCATACGCTCACGTTGCAGTTGATAATTCTAGGAAACAATCATCTTTAACAAAACATTTGACTCCATTGAACTATGGGCCATTTGGGCAGCAATGGAAAATGCTAGAATTGATTTGCGCTACACCAATTTTTTAAAGTTCATTTACAGAAATGCCACCCTTCAAGTACATATAAGTGATGACATGACTACTGATAAAATACCTATAGGGAAAAGGGTCAGACAGTGAGACAAAATATCACCGAAACTGTTTACTCTGGCAATGGAGGATGTTTACAAAAACTACACAGACGAATGGCATCAATATTGACGGAAAATATTGAAACAAGGCATAAAGATGACAAAAACCAAAATCATGAGTACGCAGAACACTAACGTCACTATAGAAGATTAGGACATAGGTAAACGAATACATACATTTGGGACATAAAATTATGTTGGGTAAGGACAACTACTTGGCAGAAATTTCAAGACAATTACATCATAGTAAATTGGGTTACGTATTAAAAAAATGAGAAATTCCCAATGGTTTATAGCGACAGGTCTATGAAAAATGCATTCTCCCGGTAACAACATACGGTTTAGAAACTATGGGACTTACCGTTAAAAGTGCAAACCGATTACGCACTACGCAACGAGTGATGGAACGGGCTATGTTAGCCGTAAGCTTGAAGGATAGAATTTGGAACGAAGAGATCCGCAGAAGAACCCGTGTGACAGACATCATGGCGCGAATTGCAGAAATCAAGTGGAACTGGAGAGGGCACGTTGCCAGGCAAGACTATTGTCAATGGAAAAATTGTGTTACTTCCTGGCGACCAAGGGAAACAAAACGAGGAATTGGAAGACCACAAAGAAGATGGCTAGACGATGTTCAAGAGGTAGTAGGACGAGCCTGGTATTGCCTAGCCTAAAATAAAACATCGTGGAAAGAATTAAAGAAGGCCTACGTTCAGAAGAGGTCAACAATGGGCTAAAAGAAGAAGAAGAAGAAGATTATTGTTTTGCCGGCGCTGAGGTTTGAACCTGCAACAAATAATGCGTGTAAATTTGAGTTATACATTTTACTTAATTAAGTCACTCTTCGGACTATTACTACTATTATCATGACAGATTGTCGTACATTTTTTCCTTTCCTTTTTTGCTTGTTTTTATTATTTATTGCGTTTTTTAAGCAATCTTTTAGTATTTACGATTTGTTTTTTTTTTTATTATAGTACTTATTAGCGTTCTCTTCTGTTCTATTTTTATCAATCCATATACAAATCATTTTTTATTTTACTTGGCCAATAAGTATAACATATTAAAACCACATTTTAAATTTTTTAATTCGCTTTTATTTACGATTATCCAAATTTAATATTGGTATAAATTCTATGTCTAGTTTTTTATTTAAAATGAAGCTTTGGCTTTAAAAAGCTTGTTTAGGGTAAAAATGTCTTCAGCTTTTTATGTTTTTCAATTTTTTTTGAGATGTTAATTAAACACAATCTTTAAGTTTTGTTTTGTACTTTTGCAAACACCACGCTTTATATGAATACAGAAGGACAGCCTCAAAACCCAGAGAAAGAATATATGTACTTGGAAAAAAGATTAAAGTAAGAATAATATATTATTTTCTTGAGGTAGTTTTATCAGCGTCCATGCACTGCGGTCTTATTGTGCACCTCTGGTTGTTACTCTTCTAGTAGTTTCGTTTTTTTATAAAGAATTTAATTTTTTTTATAATTTTTTTAATTTTGTTTGTTTTTTTAGTTAGATTGGATTTTTCAAAAAAATCTTGTGTTTTTTATTGTAAGTCTTGAATTTGCTTAACAGATGTAGCGAAGTTACTTCTGTTAGTTTGTTTAATCCAGTTATCAGTCCTGTAAGTTTTTGCAGTTTAGTTTGGCTTATTTTGCATTAACATAGTTTGGGTAGTGTTTGATAGTACCGATTTATTTCTTGCAAATTATCACATGTTGTTGTGTTTTGTTTTAAGTTATCTACGGATTATTTTTTGATTTTGTATGGAGTCTTAAAAGCAAGTTTTGGTTTAATCTATGTGGCTGTCGGAGATGATTATTATCGGTTTTTTAATAGTGTTTTAACCGCACTATTCAATAGCAGCTTGAAGCATGTTTGTCTAGGGATAACGTAATTGACTTTCTTTTATATATTGTGGTCTATGGCTTTATCTGTTTACCAGTTAGTTTGTTTGATATTGTCCGGATATTTTTTGTTTATCTACTTTGCTTGAGACCGTATAATTACATTAAACGACTTCTAAATGCAATAATCTTTTATGAAATCTCATCTTTAGTGTCTCTTTATGTAACAGCCCAAGATTTACAGTATGTGTGTTAATTTTTAGTCGATACGTTGCCGATAGGCTGCCCAATAGAACAAGTTATGCAACAAATAAACAAAACAAGACGTAATATGGAGGAACAAATTGTTTCTGCTAATGACCATTAGTTTTGTTAATGTTAATATTCAGTTTTTGTCTTTGACTGCTTTCTGTCACTCTATCCATTAGTAGTTGTAAATTCTTCTGATTGTTTGCAAATATCACAGTGTCGTCTACGTAGCTGATGTTATTTAGCCTTTCTCCGTTTAACGCAATTTCTACCTCTATGTCTTCTAGAGCCTCTCTAAAGATGTAGATTCCGAGTATATATTGAACAACAGCGGAGACAATATACACCCCGTCTCATTCCACGTAGAATTTTTGTCTCCTTCGTGTTCTCTCCGTTCAGTCTTACGGAAGCAGTTTGGTTTCAGTAGAGATTTATGTTTATTCTTAGATCTTTTTTGTTTAATTTGATGTCTTGTAATATTTGTACCAATTTATGATGTTTAACCTTGTCAAAGGCTTTTCGTGTACCCACTGCATTCCTGAAACCAAACTGTGTGGGTGTTACTTGTTCCTCACATATTTTATATATTCTTTGGTGGATAATCTTGAGAAATATTTTGAGAAAATGGCTCATGAGGCTTATTGTTTTCTAATCACTACACGACCTGGCTCCAGTTTTTTTGGGCAAAATGATAAATTCCGATTGTAGCTATTTGTTGGGAATTGTACCGGAGTTGCATATAATGTTGAACAGTGATGTTAGCCATTTTACATTTTCTTCATCAAGAAGCTACAGCACATCGGCTTGTTTATTGTTGGGACCTGCGGCTTTGCCGTCTTTTATTGATTATATTGCATATTGAACCTTTACTATTATAATGCTTGATCCAGTTCCTCTTCTTGTCTGTGGAGGGTCAGGTCTGTTGTCTTGAAATAGTTGGTCCACATAGATCTTTCATGTTTTCTTGATCTTTTTTGGTTGATAATGATTTGTCTTTCATTGTCTACTAATTATTTAACGGTTCTTCTTCTATTCATACCTGTACTTCCCATGATTTTTCAATGAACATTAAAACTATCGTATTTTTGTTGTAAGGTTTCTATACCATTGTATGTTATTTTGGCTTGTTTTTCTTTTGCTTCTTTTATTTATTTTTTTTTTCTAATTTCTTTGAGTATGATTTTATATTCACTTAAGTTATTTTTTACACTTTTTTTTCATTTCCATCATTTGTAGGATTTTTTCCATGGTTTCTTTTTGTTAACATCTGGTTTTAGTAATTCCTTTTTTTGATGTTTTGGACTATTGTGTTCAGTTTATCTAGTTTTGTGCCCGAATCCTTAGGTCCTATTCTCCGTTTTTTGTTTAGATGTTTTTCAACTCGAGTTTTTTTGGGGATCTTTCATTCTCTGTAGGTCATATCTCTTGTTATTTTTCTTTTTCACTTTTTTTTGCTTTAAAGACGCATACTACAGTGTTATAGTCAGATTGTAAGTCAGCTTCTGGGTAAGTCTTTGCTAATATGCAGCTATTTTTATATCTTTTGTTTACAAGAACATAATCTAGTTTTTTAATCTATTTTCAGGTGAGTTTTTTGGTGACACTCACGTATATAGCCTTCTTGGTGGAAGTATAAAAAATGAATTTGTTAGAATATATCTTTGTTCTTCTGCAAACGAGCTCAGCATATCTCCTTTCTCCGAGCTCGAAAGCACCTATAGATTTGCCTTGTGTTTCTTTTTCCACTTTTGCGTTGAAATCTCCCATTATTATTGTTACTTCTTGTTTTGGGATTTCATTGCTGTGTTTTGTTGTTAGGGCATATACTTAAATAATGTTCATTTGTTCTGAACGGGCATTTATATGTAGTATCATAATTTTTTCCGATATTGGTACAAAATTTTTAACACATTTTGCGACTTGTTTGTCTACAATAACCCTTACTCCATATTGTTGTCCATTTGTTCTGTCTGAGTAATATATTTGGTGTTGATTTCAGAATATTCTGAGTTTACCCAGCGCATTTCTCTAATTCCCATCATCCTAATCTTTATCCATTCTATCTCTTGTATGGCATTATTGATTTTTTCTGGTTGTACCATAGTTCTGACTTTTCAAATGTCTATTTTGATCTCGGTACTTATTACTCTATCGATATCAAAAGTGTCCCTCCCCGGAAATCCGATTGAGGGACTAATTGCTTTGGATAATTTATTTTGATCACAACCATGATGGTTGTTACAAGAGATTATTCGTTTGGATTTTTAATACGTTGGTTTCCGTATTCTTATGCCGTTGATCATTTAGCTGGTTTATCGGCCTTTAGGGCCGATTTCTCAGTCCTATGACAAAGGCTCTTCCACTAGTTGGTTTGTCAACCCGTAGCTGTTGACCATCTAGTGGGGACTACTTATACCGGTAGTTATAATTTTATTGTTTTCATAGAAAAATTATAGTTAGAAGTAATGGATAAATTTGACCAATTACATTAATGAAATTTTTCAAATAACAAAATGTTTTATGTATATATAGCTTTACACTTTATACTTTTTAAAGACCATATTAACAATTATAACATCAATAAACACAGATTTTGAAACAATATCTACTCTTAATAATGGTAAATTTTTATTTAAACTGCTAGCTGTTTTAAAATCAAAATCCGAGGTTATGGCCATATTAAATAGTTAAGGTTTGGAGGGAAATAAACCGGGGATAACTAATCCGGTGCTTGGAGCAGTAGTTATACTTAATATAGCGCTCATAACGCTCATAACCTCGTAAAGGCCGCAGATATATTATATTTGTAAAAGTGAATAAGGAAAAAAGTCAATTTTTGTCTTTTCTTTTGTCACTATCTGATTTAAACACATTTCCTTTTATTAAAGGAGACAATCTAAATTTGCTTATAAATAACTTACGTCAATATTGCCGTTTCAATAGGCTATCTAGGTAATAAAATAGCCTAGCATTAGTAAATGCATTGCAAGTTATACTAAGTATAACTATCAAATACTTTATCCGACGATTGTAAATGCGGCCATTAGAGTAGTAATCTTTTTTAGAACGAGAATGTTGTTCATTAAGAAAAATATCTGAATCAATTCCGAGATTTAGAAATGGCGGATAATTGCTTGCTTGTATGTAAACAGGACAGATACATTTATATTTTGCATCTACGAGTACTCAAAAAGATATTAGCCTTGCGCCTCTTCTCTCAACGGTAATAGTAACCAGGAGTTAACGTATTAAATAACCTACCAACACTGAGATAAAAAAAAAACTATTACGGTAAAATCGAATTCGAATAGTATTTAATATTAATTAATTTAAATAATATTTAACGTTGTTTTAATTGGATTGATAAATAACGGTAATAAAATTAATACTTTAATTCTATACAATTGTAAGATTTAATTTCCATGAAATATGTTTGATAAAGTTTAATATAAACTATATTTATGAAACATTGTCACCATATAATGCTTTCATCTAATAGTAATGTAAATATTTACTTCCTGATAAGCATACGCCCACGTCGTAGTTGATAATTCTAGGAAACAATCATCTTTAACGAAACATTATTTTAACGACGTAAAAATTAAATATTGCAAAATGTCAATTTACATTCCATATTTCATTCTTTTAACAATAATTAAAAACATTAACATAATATTTTTATTGTATGTTGATGCTTTGAAGTACAATGCAATTGCATAATAAAAAATTTAATTAACAAACGTAATTAAATTGATAACATTACTCATGCATTTTATTAGATAAAATTGTAAGATATAAATTGCATAAACAATTGGTTCACATTTTTTTATTTTTTAATTCATATAATTGTAAACAAATTACTCATGAATATCAAAGTTATTGTGACACAGTTGATGTGTTCGCAAAGATTTAATAAATTGTTAAAAACTCGACAATGTAGTTGATTGAACTGCCAAGTTCAGAAACTACCAAACACTTTGACACTTAACACAACTATAACCTCATCGCGAAACAATAAAATTAGTTTTGAAGTGGTCCAACCCATGTTAGATTTTAATAGGCGTTTCAAATTTTTATCGTTTTATTTTATGTGCTTGTTTTAATAAATATTATCATGATTTTAAAACATTTTGTATATAAAATTTAATTGGAAATTAGTACTATAAGTTGAAACGGTATTAAAAATTATATGGTTTACTTTATTAGGACTGGGTAGTTTTAAATAAATGGACTTGAACTATGAATATGCGATATTTTATATGAGCAATTTAAATATGTATTTATGTGTATGTAGATTGCAGTCCGTTGGATGCGACTAAAGGGGCGATTGTTGCGATATTTTTTATCATCAACTTCCTATTCAAACTGTTATCATCGTGCATGGATATAAACAACTTTATTAAAAAATTGTAAACAAGATATTTATATAGTACCTAACGCTAACAGAAATTATAAATCAAGTGCTAGTTTACAATTCTTAGTAAATTGTGACCTGATTTTGAAAATATTATCTATATCAATAGATGCTGAATTTATAGATTTATTTTTATTAAAACTACTATTAAATATAATAATTACTCAGAAGCTTTTTTAATCTATTTTTTTTATGGTGGTTTCTTAACTTGTCGCTGGCATAGGATGTATTTATGTTTCTAGAACCCTTTTATCTTGATATAAAACTGCTACTACTTTCACCATTGGTGCGCCAGTCTGCAAGACGTACTAAGCTTGGCCCGGAGCGGACTAGTTTTAGGGGTTTATCCATGTTCTTTTGTTTTTGTTGGAAGATTGCTTTGGCGGTGCCATCCCACCCACAAATTCTTGCAGCGATGTGCATAACCAGAGGAAGCAGCAAAGCTTTGTTTTGTTTGTCGGTCTGGCGTGTTTATTGATGAGCGTTTAGTGATGCTGGAGTGGCTTGTGTTCATTGGTATTACATTTCAAACATTGAATCCTTATTTTTAAATCGTTTTACATGGTTTTGCATGGTCGGATAAAGAGAAATAAACAAAAATGTTGTCTAAATAGACAAAATAATCTTACCAAGCCAAGGACACTGGCATGTACCCAAAACATTAATTTTGATCATTGACCATTTGGCATTTGACCTTTTGCCTAAATTTATGCATTGACTAGTCTAATCTAGGCTGGCATCACTCAGTTTGGGTGTGGTTAGAACATGAGCGATGCTCGTTTTGGTTATTAGACTGGCGCGGGGGTATGCAAGGGCTAAGTTGGTGAAGTCTTATAATACAACTTGTATTTGTCCGTCGATGATTGATTAGAATGGCCTATAATTTTGTTTTGTTTTTTTTTTTAGTTTGGTGATAATGTCTCTATCATAAGTTGGCACGTAGTATGCCTGATAGGCAGCTTAGGGTTTGGTTGGTGATTGTAAGATCGCTCTGTTAGCTCAAGTTTTAGCATTTAGCAGTGTTGTCTGGTGAAAGTGTTGGAATATTGTCTTAAAAAGGAGGAACTTAAAATGACTATCCATGGCAAAAGGAAACCAATGCAGGGAAGAAAGAATGATATGCCAAAGAAGCGCAAGAATACACAGATGGATACGATTCTAATTAAACCAAAAGACGGCTGCAGCTATGCAGAAGTAATGAAATGCACGAAGAATGAGGTAAAAACGGGCGAGATCATCAATGCAAGGATAAATAAGACGAAAGATGGCAACATTAAATTTGTGGTCAAAAATAATAAGGAAGAAGTAAGGAAGGAGTTTAGGAAAACACTCATTGAGAAAATTAGCAAGGCAGCCAACATTGAACTAAATGAAAGAAAAAAGACAATACGGCTGCTAGACGTGGACGAAGACCTCAATGAAGAGGATGTGAAGGAAGACATCAACAGGAAATTCCTGAGAGACAACCTGAGCGCCAAGGTAGATTTGGTAAAACTATCAGAAAAGGTCAACCAGAATGGAGTAAGATATGCCTTCGTGAACATGTAGGAAAAGGCAGCAGAGCACCGTATAATAAAAAGGAAAATAGGCTGGAATAGATGGAGGGTGATGGACGTATTTGCTCCGCCAAAATGCTACAAATGCCATAGAATAGGTTACAAGGCAATGGACTGTAAAAGTACGGATGGCGAGCCTTGTCAAAACTGTGGGGGGGACTGGACATAAAGTGAAAGATTGCACTAATAAACAGAAGTGCTATTTATGCAATATAGAGGGTCACAAAACGGACAGCATGAGATGCCCGGCATTCAGAAAGCTGATGCAAGCACAGAAGGAAAAAAAAGGGCCGGAAGGGTTAAAAAATGAAGGTTATACAGATTAACCTAAACAGATGTAGAGCGGTTATGGACTTACTAGAACGGAACTGTCAAAAAATAGCAGCAGATTATGCCCAAGTCTCGGCACTAAATAAGAAGCTAGCAGCAAACAGGAAAAGATGGATTATGGATAAGACCCGACAATATACATCCCTGACAATACTAAATTTCAGGCATTAAAATTCGGAATTGGGGTAAGCTACACCTGGGTGGAGGACCAGGACACAGTTATGTACGCCTGTTATATCTCCCCAAATGAAAGCACTAAACATTTTGAAAAGTGGCTAACAAAACTAAGTAAGAACAAAAAAAAACACAAAAAAGATAAGATCATTGGCTGGAATTTCAACGCCAAGTCAGGCATATGGGGTTCTCCTAAAGACGACCGGAAAGGTGACATATTGGTGGAATGGGCTAACGAAAACGAACTCTGCGTCCTGAATAGGGGGGGGAGTACCTACGTTCCAAAAAAAACGGAGCAAAATCTTTCATAGATGTGACCCTGTGCTTCTCTAAAATAGTAACAAAAATCAGCAACTGGCATGTGGGCGAGGAAGAGAATTGAGTGATCACATGAACATACATTTCAGGACGGAGAAAATAAAAACATGGGAAAGAACAAGAGAAATCACCGGATAGTTTTTTCGCAATGTGCAAGAGGCAAAATTCTTCTCAAACCTAGACTTAAACACAAGGGAATGGAACACATCGCTGAGAAGCTGAAGGAATCTATAATAAAAACCTGCAAAATGACTTTAAACAAAAAAGGAGGCAGGGTAAACTACAAATCAATGTGTTAGTGGAGTGATGATATTGCAAACATGAGAAGGAGATGTATAAAAACTAAAAGTACTGTGACAAGATGAAACGGAAAAACCCAAGAGACATATACTTTTTGCAACAAGCACAAGAGTCATACGCAGGTGAGAGAAAAGTCTTTAAGAAGGCAATTATGAAATCCAAGAAGATGGCCTGGAACAAACTGTGTGAGAAACTAAATGGATATATATGAGGCAAAGAATATAAAATTGTCACAAATAAAATAGGCCAAAGAACCCAATAACACTATCAAGGGAAGAGATAACTGCTGAAGCAAAGAAACTCTTTCCGGACCTGGGTAGAACAAAGTGGATGGAGATAAGAACAGATACGGATATGATACCGGAATGTACAGAAGAAGAAATACTTAATACTTAAGGCAGGTGATCAGAGCTATAGCAACAAAAAGACCTCAACTCTGCGCGAGGGTGATTGACAAACTCATCAAGCAAGGCACCTTTCCTAAGGACTGGAAAAGGACAAAAATAGTACTAATCGAGAAACCTACCAAAAAGAACGAAAACTAGGCATACCGACCCATATGCCTAATGAACCCACTGGGAAAGCTGTATGAGTACGTCCTCAACACGAGACTTACAGAGGAACTAAACAGGAATGGAGGCCTGAGTGAAAACCAACACGGGTTCAGAAAAGGCCACTCTACACTGGATTCACTTAGACATGTTAGGGAAGCAGTGGGGCATGTAGCTGAATACTCTACACACAAATTTGCGGTGTTGATCACTTTCGATATAAAGAACGCGTTCAACTTGGTGCCCTGGAGGGGACTAATGGAAGAACTAGAGAGGAGGAGAATTTTTTCAACATACCTCAGAAAAATCTTATGCCACTATCTACAGGATAGAATCATAGAATGCAGTTTTGGAGCAACTCAGGAAATGACTAGCGTGGTGCCTAAAGAGTCTGTCCTTGGTCCTACACTATGGAATATATATTATGATAGTCTGCTGAAGAAACAAATGACACAGAAGATTGCCACAATAGCATATGCTGATGATCTAGCTATGGTTGTCGGGGGTAACAGTATAAAGGAAATAGAAGAGGAAACAAAGTGGGCGTACTTTAAGATAAGGAAGTGGATCAAAAAAGTTGGTCTAGAACTGGCAACTTATACATCGGAAGCTGTCGTTCTAGTGGGTAGAAGGAAGGACATCACAGTTGATATTAACCTAGGGAATACAACAATCACATTCCAAGGCAGCATCAAATATCTAGGGATGAAGATAGGTAAAAACTGGAATATGGACCCTCATATAACAGAGGTAAAGCAAAAAGCTGAGAAACTTGTAATGGCCCTGGCACATATCATGCCAAATGTAGGGGGTTCGAGAGCGGAGAAACGTAAAGTAATGGGTGCAACGGTTGAAAAAAAGAAGAAGAAAGCTGCGTAAAAAAATACAAATAATACTAGAGCGGGCCAGGAGAAAAATGGCAATTGGAATAGCCAGTGCCTACGGAACAGTTTTGTCAAAGGCCATACAAGCAATAACGGGCAAAATCCTCATACACCTCCTCGCCCAGGAGCGAGCCGAAGGTAAAGGGAAACAACCGAAGGGGCACAAGAAAGACAAGAGAGTGGAGACGATGAAAAATGGGAAGCAGAATGGCAGTGCATGGGTAAAGTCGCCAGATGGACACAGACCCTCATACCCTTAGTGACACCGTGAGTAAACAGAGAGGTAACCTGAACTACCACCTCACACAGATCCTAACAGGCCATGGATGTTTTAGGTCATATCTAAAAAGAATGTGCCTAGTAGAACAGGACGAATGCCCATATTGTGGAGAGAAAGATACCCCGAAACACACACTGATGAAGTGCTCTTGCTAGAGAAGCACCATAGAAGAGATGCAGCTAAAAGTTGGTAAAGAGATAACCGTAAACAACCTGACCCCACTTATGCTTGAAAGTGCATACAACTGGAGGGCCATTGATGATGGCATACGGAGAATAATGGCAACAAAAGAAGAAGAAGAGAAAGCAAGAACAGGAAACTGAGGATAGTAGGATAAATAGAAGGTATCCAGATTTTGTGAAGTAATACTACAACAGTAATTCAGCAAGGCTTGGAGGGCTTAGAGGTTCTAGGGTTTTTAGAGGGTATACGGGTAACCTGGAGCCCCACACAAAGTGCGTAATTCATTTTTCCACCTCAATAAAAAAAAAGTGTTGTCTGGTGAGTGGTCCAGGGTTTGACCTGCAAGTGTGATTGATTTGCTGTAGTACTTAGGGTTTGGCATATAAGGTTGGTTTTGCTGCTACGGTGGATTCACATAGACTGGAGTTTTCTGTTTTGGTTACTTTGTATCATCTTCACACCATACGTTGCAGTTTGTCGGCCACAAACCTAGTGCTGTTGACATCCCAATACAGTCATCTTTTTGGAAATGCTAAGGGATTGTATCATTTACATTGCCATGTGCTTGCAGGGTAGATGCCAACTAGTAGTTGTTGCACGCACTTTTACAAACAAACAGTTCTTCTTTGAGCTGCGCCCTGTGTGGGTGAGTCTATATGATGTTGTACGGCACTCAGGGTGCGTAAGAGAAAAAATGGAATTTAATTTGCTTAAAACTCAACTCAACTCTGATACTGGAAATTATCACAGAAAGCTACCCAACCGCTCTCAGATCTTGATCATCTTTGGAGCCCCGCCGGTAATAAAGTGAATCATGATTTTGTAATTTACTAGTTATAGTAAAATTATGATTGGTTATTTTTTAAGTGTAAATTAAACATATTTTATTAACTTGTAAGAATTGCAGTAAGGTAATACACACAAGAAATAAAGTAAAAATGAGGGGTGCGACAGGGAGACCTTATCTCTCTAAAACTGTCCACCGCAAGTCTAGAAGTCCTTAAAAGACTTCAAATAAATAAAGATTGAAGCAACCCAGAAGAACTTACGGAGATTCTGCTGGAGCTAAACCAAACGTCTAAAAAATTGGCTTGAAAATGAACACCGGGACGACAAAAATTTTAAGTCAGTCCAATACAAAAACATTAGTAGACACTTGTACAAAGGTATGAAAAAAAAAATCAACAACAGAAGTCAACAGACATTTAGTAAACGCATTCTAGAAAACAACAGCATAACAAGTCATGAGAAATGCCAAAAAGAGTATGGAGCGCACTATGATTAGAATATATTTACGGGACAAAATCAATAACAAGAGAGTCAGAGAAAAATCAAATGTTAAGGACGTGGCGGAAAAGATAGCAAAGTTAAAATGAAGCTGGGCTATCTTTTAAGACGGTGAATCACGCATTGGCGGCCAAGAGACACAAATAGGAACAAAAGTCGGCCACAAAGGAGATGGCTGGACAATATTAGGTTATGTGCGGGAGGGATTGGTTCTGCAAAACTCAAGATTGACTGACATGAAAAATGTACGGAGAGGCTAAGGTCCAGGAGTGGACTAAAAAAGGTTGATTTTTTTTATTAATTCATGCACTTGTGTTGCGATGACACATTTTTGTCATCTTGTGTGAGAGATTTGTAGTCACATCTTCCTACTCATAGTATTATGGCAACTATACAGTTTGTAATCAAATTATCTGTTTGGACAACATTATTGTGTTACAATTAAAAAAGTTTATTTTTGAACTAAAGAAAAATATTTTTTATTATTAACTTTATATTTTTGTTTGTGTTTTAGTGGACGGTCTTCCACGGTGACTGACATTGAGCAAAATTACAAATTATATCTTTTGCACATATAAATGCACGTTTTTATCCATATTTGAAAAAATAAAAAATAAAATATTTGCCATATTTTTTTTAAGAAAACTTTCTTTTAAATTTCTGAAAAATGTTCAAAATTTTAATAAAAAAAAGTTTGGCTGAAATAACTTATTCTTTAGACAATTTTGAAAGAAATTGTGCCTAATATTTTTTTTTCTAAAAATGCAATCCTGAGAAGTTACAAACGATCAAAAAATTAAAAAGGCTTAAATTTCAAATTTTTAATTATTTCTGTGGATACATTCTAAGATATCTCGGAACGGATACAAAAGCACGTTTTAATCTATATTTGAAAAAAAAATGAAAATACCTGCTATTTTTTTTAAGAAATTTTTTTTTTGAAAGTTCTGCGAATTGTTCAAAGTTTTAGGAAAAAAATGTTTGGCTGTGAAAACTTATTTTTTAGTCAATTTTGAAGAAAAATGTTTCTTATAAGTTTTTTTTCTAAAAATGCAATCCTAAGAAGTTTAAAACGATCAAAAAAGTAAAGAAACGTAACACGTAACACTTGATTTTTTTCAAATTATGATGCATCGGAAATGGCTCACCGAAAAAATCTGAAAAATCATCAGGATTTTTGTAGAGGAATGCATTTTTAAATGGTTTGAGCAACAACAAATTCTCATTTTGTACACTTGACTCATACATGGCCTTATACAAATAATACATTTACATTTACAAGCAATATTTTAGTCTACTCCGAATGTGAAAATAATCTACAACTAAATATTGTTAATATCTTTATAAATTGTTTTTTGCTAATATATTTTTTGTTTGTTTTAGGTAAGCCATTCTTCAATGTTAATATAAATTACATAAATAATTAAAAGTTTGTAAGTATATGAAGTTTTTTCAATTATATTATAATATCAATTATTACTTTAGTTGAATTGATATGAATTTGAATGTATACAATTTTCATTAAAAAATAATAATGCGTTTCAACTCAGCGTATTCTTATGCATTTATCAACCCTTCTGGACTTAAAATCAGAAGGTTTAATACATTTTGAGGCAGTTTGTTGCAGGTTATCTAAGGGTGGTAACGTAGTTAATTGAAGTGTTTGGAGAATGCAGTAATGCATTGTTTGTATTTCTTATCTCAGACATATTCTTAAGTTGGATTATCTTGATGGTAAATGCTGTTTTGATCTAGAAAGTTTGTAGTTACGTTAATAGTATGAGATTGCGCATTATCTTGCCAAAAAACTATTCTTGGATGATTTCACATTAATCAATGTAGAAAAGGTTCTAAGACTGTATCATTGCAACGGGCTCGTTTAATGTGTTTGGAATAAATATTAGAGAGGTCTTTTTCAGTAGCATAAGGCCCTCTAAACCATTACACGAAATTAATGCTGTATGACATTGTTGAACAAATTGTAAATTTTGTCTTTGGGGTCTAAACTTTAAACGTCTGTCTTAATCAAAATTTGGGTTTGTTGCTCAAGACAGTTTTTGCACATTTATGAACCTAGTCTTGTCTGTCCTAGCACCTCCCAACTGTAGGTCTTATAATAAACTGCTATGGGGAGACGTCATTGAGGATTGGATCTATATTTGCCTATAAATAGTGCTCATAGAGATTTTATGATTAATTGCACTTATCAAATTTATTGCAATTGTTTTATGTTGGTTCTGCCGGATTTTGAATTGCACTTTTTTTAAAGAGTTGTTCTTTACGTTCTTGTGTTACTCTAGAACGTCCACTGTCTCTACGATGAGTTTTGAAAGATTTTTTCCTGATTTTTTTTAAATTTTTACGAAATGCTAAATTCATACGTTTCGATCATTTGTCCTTGTGGCATTCTTTAAGGCTCTAATGGTTATATCAAACAAGAAAATGCTGCAAACTACTGTAATAAATAAGATAAACAAAAATAAGATCTTAGATAATATGAAAAAAGTATTTTTTTAGAGGTGACACAAGGTCTTTAAAATTTAAAAAAAGCTATTTTATTCCTTTTATGATATTTTAAAGATGTCTTCCAAACACCAAACATACTATTTTTCTAGCTGTAGATGGTCTAATCACCATACATTCTTGGTATGGTGAATAAAAATTAATTGTAGAACTATGTAACTGCAACTTTTGTGTTAGGAAGGATGGTGACAATGGAGCACATGTTAAAATGAAGTAACTTTTGGCAATAATTATTTAGAGCTTGCAGAGCATTCAATCAGTGGGATGGGTTTTGTTATGCTGGGGTATTGCTTATTGCGGTTATACGGTTTTAGATTGTTGTCACCGGATAATAGGGAGAAACGAGATGGTAATAGCAGTTGGCAGAGCTTTGTAATATAGATCTTGGCTTTTTACTGGGGTTAACAACATTTATTTAAACAACAATTTAAAACATGTTATTTACATAGTTTATGGTTGCATAAGTACATCATTTAGTGGTTGAAGTTTAGCCAATAGTAAATTAGTTGCTTCACTAATGTTTCTATTAAACAGCTGAAATCTTTTGTAGCAAAACACAGATTAAAGGTAAAAGATATTTTCCTAATTGGTGGATGTGATTTTAAAGGAGGGTAGTCTTTTTAGTTATATACAGGTCTGCCCGTTGATTATTTTTTTAGTCAGTTGTTTATTGATGTAAGATTAACCAAACTAACTGGTTAAACACCAATGTTGCACACTAATATTTCTCATTTTAACTACCGCAGTTCTATCAATCTTCTTCTTCTTATAGTTCCTTATCCGTTCCGGACGTTGGTAACCATTCTTGCAATCATTACTTTATTTACTGTTGCTTGGAAAAGCTTGGTGGTGGTCATGCTAACCCATCTTCAAAGATTCTTCGGCTATGATATCCTTCTTCTTCCGACAGCTTTTTTTCCTGCTGTTTTCCCTTGCAGTATGTTTTGCAGTACCAAGAATTTGCTTTTATTCCTCATAATATGCACTATGTATTGGAGTTTTGTGCGTTTTATGGTGTTGAGGATCTCTTTCTGCATTCTGTGAAGGATCTCAGTGTTGGTTATGCGATCCTTCTACGAAACTCTCAACATCCTTTAATATAACCACATTTCAAATGTGTTTATATTTACCAATCTCCAAAATATTTATTATTTATTCAAATTTGTTTTGTGCTATCGTGCGATAACGTAGTCATACAAGGCAGATATACGAGGTTTGCAGAACCAAAACTTTTAATTACTGTAGCTGTTGCATTGAGTTTGAATAAATTATTATTTTATTTTATACAACTTATTTGTTTTGGGTCAAATGATAATGACAAATTGTAAACAACTAATAAAACTTCTTTTTTTTTTATTTACTAATAGTGATTAGTTATTGGTGGTAAGTTGCATCATTGAAACCAAACCACGTAAGATAGCAAGCAATTGTAGTCTATCTGCATTTTTTTATAGCAAGTAAACTTAAGATTGTATGATAAAGTAAGTGTACTCAAACTTATAGAACATTTTTGAATATGTGCTTTTCACACACGCGTTACTACCTGCTCCCTAAATTCTTAGTGTTTAGAATAGCGTGGCCAACTTTTGTCATTAAGACTAAGATAAAAAACTCATTTATATATGAGCAAACAATAATAAACTTCTAGTTGTTTTAACTCCAATCCGGCTTTGAGCATATTATGTAAATTCTTTGATATTTTTTGTAAAATGGTAGTGGTGAATTAATTTTACTCTTACAAGACTAGCATGTATCGACACTTCTATAAGGAACTTAGAAAGTTGAAAGAGAACAACTTTATGCTATGAATTTGTATTTTTAACAATCCAGGGAAAACTAAACTGGTGCTATCTTTTACTTTGAATTATTACCGGCGGTTTTGCGTACATGATTATAAACCAAGTTAAAAGGTTTACTTTCACTTTAAAAGACAAGACAATGAATACGTTTTTTGAGTATTAGATGACAATACAGACAAATATTATTAAGTTTAGCTTTAAGTTTTAGCTGTAGTAAGGTCAACATACAAAAAAACTTATATTACTTATAATACCAACCAAAAACATTGCACTTATGGTTGCATCTTTAAAATTTATTGACTTTTGATTTATCAAACTGCAACACAATAAAATTAAGTACAAAGTAATTTTAAACACAACAAGTTTTTGCAGTTCTTTCAACTAAAGCAGAAACCAGAAAGAGTATTATGAAGATTTTACATAACAAAATTAATGCTTCTACGTAGCCTACAGGCAAAAATCTCTTAAATAAGTTTTTGTTAAGTAACATTGGCAAAATTAAAGAGATTTTAGCACTAACAGTGTTTTTGTTGTGTCCAGGTTGAATCGTTGAGTACTTTTAAATAATCAAGCGGTGTGAGGTTGCACAACATAGGCGGCCAATTAACGTCAACTTTTTGAGACATTTTTAGATTGCATAATTTTTTTTTTTAAATATTTAGTGTTTTATCATCATCAGACTGGATCTTTTAATGTTTATTTGCTGTAAATGTTAACGAACTAATATATTTCAGGTTTTATTAACGTTTAGCTCTTACTACATCATTTTTTTTATCACGTTGTAAATATGTTGTCTGTTCTTCTTTTTCTTTGCGTGCCATCTCCTACTCGAAAGTTAGCTATCAATCGTGGCTGTTTTGATCTTTGAAAGCAGCTCGGAAAAATCTTTAGAGGTGCAGCCAAACCAGTCTTTTAGGTTTCGCATCCAAGACATTCTGCGTCCTCCTACACTTCTCTTGCCTACTATTTTCCCCTGCATAATCAGCTGCAGTACATTATATTTATCCGCTCGCATGGTATGTCCCAAATATTTCAGCTTTCTGATCTTTATCATGTGAAGGATTTATAGGTCTTTTCCCATTCTTGTGAGGACCTTGGCATTTGGGGTTTTGTCCGTCCATGAGATCTTTAGGATTCTCCGATACGTCCACATCTCAAAAGTTTAGAGTTTGTCGCTGAGGTGTTGGTTCAATGTCTATGCTTCCATACCATACAGTATAATTGGAAATATGTAGCATCTTACTATTGTAACACGAAGCTCTAGCGTTAGATCGCGATTTTTCATTTTGAGGAAGGCAGTTTTAGCCATCTCTATTCTGGACTTGATTTCTACTGTCTGTTTGTTTGTATTTGTTATCCACGTACTTAGGTATTTGTACTTGGTTATCTTTTGAATATAGGTTTTGAGTATAGATTGAATAACATCGGTGACAATATACAGCCTTGTCTCACTCCCCGTTCGATGTTTATGCTTTCTGTGGAATCATTGTCGACTCTCACCGTTGCTGTTAGGTCCAGTACAGGTTTTCAATTATTTGTATGTCCTTGGAGTCAATACGTTTGCTTTTCAGGAGTGTTACAAGTAGTTCATGGCGTACTTTATCGAACGCCTTCTCGTAGTCTATAAAAAAAGGCGTGTACCTCGACATTCATATCCATACACCTTTGTAGTATTACGTTAATGCCGTTCCTAAGCCATTCCTGAATCCGAATTGAGTGTCGCTAATATCTTGCTCAAGTTTGGTGTAAAGTCTTTTATGTATTATTTTAAGAAATGCTTTCAAGGTATGGCTGATAAGACTTATTGTTCTGTAGTCACTGCATTCTCGGGCATTTAATTTCTTTGGAATTGTAATAAATGTAGATTCAAGCCATTCTTTTGGTATTACGCCTGTTCTATATATGGTATTGTATAGGTCAATAATTATTTTGATTTACTCATCTTCTATTAGTTTTAATAGTTTTACGGGCACTTCATCTGAGCCTACAGCTTTCCCCCCTTTCACGCTCCTTATTGCTTGCTCTACTTTATGCTTTGTTGTTTCAGGGTTAGGGCTATGCAGATGTTGTTTCGTTTTACTTTTGAGAGCATCTTGAGTCGTTGAATAGCTCTTCAATGTATTTTTTCCATCGTATGAGTTTTTGGGCTTCGTCTGTTAATATTTTGTCGGATTTTGTTTTTATAATTGGTGTCACTCGTTTCCTATTAGTACTTTGCCTGGTGTTAGCATATCTTTGTTTCCTTCCAGTAGCGCTCTGTCTATTTTCTGGATATTTGCTTTTATTTTTTGTTTGATTTGCTTTTTTATCTCAGCATCCTTTAGCTTTTCGATTGCAATTCTTACAGGTTTTCTTTTTGACTCTAGTTTTTTAAGCCTCACTTTAATATTGGCTACGACTGGTCTGATAAAGCATTGACTCCTGGGTAGGTTTTGACTAAGGTGATGCTATTCTTATATTGTTTTCTAATTAGGATATTGTCTATTTGATTTCTAAGTATTTTTTCTTTAGTATGAGCTGGAGACGTCCATGTATATAGACGTGTTGGTGGTAGTTTATAGTGCGTGTTTGTCACTACTAAATTTTCACTTTGATAAAATTCTATTAACCTATCTCCTCTATCGTTTCTCATGCCTAGTCCGTAGTCTCCGACAAGGTCTTTTACCCGTCCTTCTCCTATTTTTGAATTGAAGTCTCCCATAACGATTGTGACGTCGTGCTTATTAGTAGACTTCAAAACGGTATTCACTTGAAGATAGAATTCCTTTTTATCATTTGGTTTTTCACTAGTGGGTGCATACACTTGGATGAGATTTGTCTTGCCAGTTGTGGATTGTATTTGCAACAACATTACTCGGTCTGAGTATGGTCTGTTAACTTTTATTGACTTAGACTATTCAATTTTTTTATAATGTAATCAAAACAAACGCTCTGAACTAGTCCAAATACTGCTACTGAAGTGGTAGGTGAATATTATGATTTTAAACAATAACTTTTACAACTGCTTAATCTATTGGCAACAGCGTTTTGGACATAAAATGGTTATTTTCACCACTTTTTTTGCAAAGTTTATTTAGTCAATCTGTATGTGTAGCCAAAGTAGCAAGATTTTTTAATGGCAATATATTTTTATTTGAAATAGCTTCTAGAACTGCTGTGTTGACAATCAGTATCACTTATTTTGCAATCGTTATGAATAATATTGTAGCTGTGGTGGTTACGCTTGTCAATAAATGCTTAGACGGCGACAATGTAGTGAATTACATGACGGGAGACACTATTTCTACTGCAACATTAGATGAAGTGGAAGCACATGCGAGAAGTTTTTGTTTTTCTACAAAATTAACTTTATAGATGTATTTGTCCTTTTTTTAGAAGACGTCAACGAGATACCGTGTTTGTCTTGCGGAGATTTAGAATTACGTGCGTTTATATGCGTCGCTTCTCAAATACACTGCAGAACTATATGCGTTTCATAAAATCTTGCTATTATATGAGACGTCTTCTCACGTTTCATCAGATTTAACACAAGAATTATCTTTTTTTTTTATTTATGAAACTAACTTATAAGTTAACTTTTGATTTTTTTTGTTACTGGTAGATTTGAGTAGGAGAGAAGAATGCTGTTTGGGGCATAGGACATAGAAACTTTCTCGTATCTTTTAAAATCCAAACACGATCTTTTGACGATGAATCATTTTCTTTTTCTTTTGCGTAATTGGGTTGAGCTTCTTGATTTTATTTGTTAAATTGGTTTAAGTTTGTTTTTGGTTTTGGTATTGGAGATTTTACAACTCTTACGTTAACTTTAGAGATATTAGGTTTAAAGTTTTACTTAGTTTATTTATTAGTTATTATGCTATAACATAAGAGTCTTCTACAACCATGATGTTGTTTTTGCTAATTGTGATATTAGTTATAAGTAGTGATGCCGCCGGATCCACTTTTTGGCCGGAACCATCACCTACAAAAAAAACCGAAACCGGACCGGAACCAAATTCAAGACTGGATTCAACCGAATCCGACCGGATTAATAAAAATATTAAAAAAATAATCAATATTTATCAGCGCAGGCATTCAGCGTCTTCAGCAAAAAACTATTTTGACTATAAAAAAAAGAAATTGACTGACCGCAAATTATGGAGAAAAATTAATATTTTTTTTTATAATTTAAGTATTATTGATGATATTGATTAATATAATTTTTTTATTATTATTATTATATTATATTTATTAATAAATTTTACTTGTTTTTTTTTACATTTTTATTCTACTTTCATTAGTTTTTTTTATTTTAAAAAAATTTGATTAGTTAGTATGATCTGGCCGGAACCGAAATTTTCAAATATTTGCCGGATTTGCCGGATACCGGATCTGGATCTGGTTCTGGCTGCATTACTAGTTATAAATATTTAATTATTGATTGCATACTAAGCAAAAATATTATTTCATAGATATTATCATACTTGAAAAGTAATTGTTAAAAGTTGAATAAATGTTGTAGATACTAAATCTCAAAGAGTTGGTTTTAAACAAAAAGTTTGTTTTGTTATATACAGATTTTATTTGAATAAAATACAACGCAAAACAATCTTTTCATTAACAAAAATAAACATTATAATTATTAATTGTATAAACAATAATAATAATACACATTGAAATTGTAAAGAGCAACTTTGAAAATAATCATCATAATGCTACAAAGTGTACCAGTGCCATGTATTTACATGAACATTTAGTTAGTGAGGAGATGTGCGGATGTGATGCTTCTGGGAGCTTGAGAACTTATCGTTCTCAGGCGTTAATACCCCGAAATGAGATGTAGCGCATACACAAAATTAAATGTTGGGAGTATTTAAACCACCAACTTCAATATTAAATGTTTCCCTTAAACACATATATTATTCAGAATATCAATCAGGCATGTATTCCCAATAGGGCTCTTTGAAATCATAAAGCATTAGAAATTATTACTGTAGGGTGGGTTAATGATGAAAACCGAAATCTTGAATAATATTTGCTAAAATTTTATTAATAAAACCAATTAACTAAATAATTTAAATCGTAATTAACATGTTATATAAATCTGGTTTGTCTAAACGGAATTAAATCTGATCTTTAATACGAAGCAAACTCTTTATTTAATTACAGGAAATGGCAGTTAACTCTTGACAGCTGAAATTTGTAAAATTAATACAATCAAGTAGAAGTCATTTATTAATACTCCCAACATGTTGAATTTATTGGTTTAAAAATCGTTAGCAATGCAAGTTGACAATTCAATGCAAGGTTGGAGGAGCTCTTTTAAGTTCACCCTCGTGTAACCTTCTCTATTTGTGCCACTTCCTTTTGAAATGCTATTACATATTATTATTTTCTCGAGTTCTACCCACAACGTCTTATTAAAATTTATTTTTATATTTTGTTCTTTTTATTTATATTGAATAAAATATTGTTTTAGTATTAAGCATACAAAATTGAATTAAGATTTTTAATAATTATTTTATTCTGAAAACATTGAGTTAGTTGTCTATTTTTCTTGCTTAAAAGAATGATTAATAAAAAAACAAGATGAGTGATGCGATTATGTGTGGTTACTTGTTATGTTGTGTTGCTCGTCACTGTCTTTGTCATTATTCTTCCTTATCACATTAAATTTGGTTTTACGAAGCGTTGCTCTTTTGTGGCTTTTGTATAAACAATTGGTTTGTTTTTGATCAATAGATTATGTTAAATCTAAAAAAAATTAATTAAATTGGTACATTCAGTATTTTTTATTGAGAAAACTATATATTTTACATTATTTCGTACGTTTCAAACTATTTGTTCAAAACGTTATTAAATTATGTATTAGATTTTGAAACGAAAGTTTTTTAAGATTTTTTTTTAAATTGCGGTTATTTTTAGTTTTTGCAAATTGGCAACGTTTTTGCATTTTAATCGGGATAATTTAACTAAGCTACTCATGAAAATGAATGAAAGTGTCATATTGTATTTACGTATTTTTTGCAGCGTTGTGATATCTTTTGGTTTTAAGAGTTTATCAAATTTATATGATATATAGTTTATCAGTTAGTTGGTCTAGCAGTTCTCTACAATTAATGTTTTGTTGTTGTTTATTACGTTCAGTTATTTTTTTACACTTAACGTGACGAACGCTTACCGACCCAACCACTTCACCATGTATTCACTTATATTAATTAGTTAAGGTATATTTTTATTCTGCTAGACATCATAACATTTATACATGGTATATCATATTAACAAAATGTTTATATAAATTGCGCTTACAATAATCTTATTTACACAATTCTTCCAGGTCTTGTTAGTATGTATTTAACTGTTTTGTTATTAAGGTACTGTATTCTGCATACAACTTTACTAGCCAGTGTCAGCGTAACAATCTTATGCAGTTGTTATTTTAAATGTCAGTGCACAGCATGCTCTTAACGACTGCTACGTACAATCTGTTAATGTAGCTTAGTACAACTCTAACTTTGACAGCTATCTATATGCTAATGTACTTTGCTCTACTTACCTCCAAGTCTTCTTCAGTATATGTGTGAATAACTACAGGTATCTTTGTAGTCTATATGTGAATAACTTCAGAAACCGTGTTTGAACGTAAATAACAATGTATTTAGTAGTTATAAACTATGCTAACTAAATCTACTGTTTTTTGTATTATGATATGATAAAGATATGGATAAAAATAAAAGTTTAAAATTAGCAACACAAAAAACCGAGGCAACATGACTATCGACTAAGAGGACTAATAGAAGAATGGGTAAGATACAAAACAAGTAAGAGATCAAGTGATAACCTTAGGGAAGAAAATCAAATACTTGGGATGATCACTTGAAGCAAAGGGATGGAATGAACAGATTAAGAAAGCGGTTATGGAAACAAAGAATAAAAACAAAACACAGTAGACTTATTCTAAACAACGGAGGTCTAGGAAAAAAGCCACAAGGCTAATAGCAACGGAAGCAAAAGAGAAAACAGATTGACCGCAAAAACAATGTATTAGAGGAGAAAAAGAGAAATGATTAAATGAACTATTCCCGAAGATAAGATAAGAAATGAAATAAAATGTCCTGGAAGCTAAGAAACTTTGTAACAAGACAAACAAAATTAAAGCCACAGAAGAGAAAGAAAAGAGACAAAAGAAGCAAAATAAAAACAAAAAAAAAAACAGAAAAAAAGACACACAAAAAGAAGTAAGAAAATTAAATAGAAGAAAGCAGAACATTTACAGAGACTATGATACCAAACAAAATTTTAGAGATAAAGAAAACGAGAAAAAAAAATTTAAAGGAAAGCAGAATAACAGAAATAACGAAGCAAATACCAAATGATAGATACGCCATCTTGAGGTTGACAGATATTGCAATCTTTGAGATGGTCAGAATATACGAAAGGGCACGAAAAAGTAATCTCTGTTGGAAATATTACTAGAGGTAAAATTTACAAATTTAGTACTGCCAAAAGAATTTCATCGAATGGAACTGCATAAATTATTCATGAAGGAGAGAGGATACGACGATGAAGAAGTGAATGACTTATGAAAACTTAAAACGCAAACTAAATAATTAGAATAAATTGAACACTGATTGGAAAAAGAAGCAACTGCAAAAGTAAATGTCAGTGCAGATAAAAGATACAAAAGGCATAAGAGACAAAGGGAGATAATGTTGATGCTGCTTAATAATCCGCAAGGTAATAACTAGCTCATTTTGAACTAATTTACTGTTATTGCGTTTAATAATTAAATTTTTAAAATGCGTTTTTGAAGTTTTTAAATATATATTTCTGGTTTATAATTTTATGCCAAAAACGTAAAATTGCTGAGTTATATTGCGATTTTAACCATTTTTTTAGCAAATAGCAATCAGTGTTAGTCAACAATAGTTTTCTTACTCTAGGTCTAGCGATACACAAATGTAGGACATATCAGGATAAGGTTGTTTGTTGGATTTTGATAAAGAAATTTTGCTGGCGGCTATGAAAACTATATGTTATTCAACATTAGTATGCTAACTAAAAACATTTTGGGATTTTTTTTTTTTGATAAGTAACACTAAGGCGGGAAAACGACCTACATACGTTTTTATTGGTTAAAAAACGGTACTTTGTCAAGGCTGATGATGCCAATAGCCTGTTTTATGCACCGGACGGTAATGTCGATTGTTAAACATTTTCTTTTGGAAGTTTTACTGACAAAATTGTGAGTTTTGTTATTGGTTTTCTACTACCATGTTGGAAACATATCAACACAAAATAATGTTTTTGCATATTATTTTTGTACAGTTTGTTGATTTTGGAGAATAGGCAACTTCCTGCTTTTATGACTCAACATGGAGAAGTTCTAATCTATAAAGTACAAACCGTAACAGTGTACGAAAGAAATATTGAAACTTAGTCACTACATGCTCATTACATTGACATTTTTAAGCTATAACTTGTAACAAAAACTGAATTTTAAACTTTTACTGTCTACAATCTACTGTTTGTTAGTCATCAACGCCAACTTGCATTACTATGATGAATTCGGTCTGAACAAGCCAGCCATTGTGTTCCCGACTTTACCGCTGTCCAATATGTGATTTTGCACCCCGATGGTTGTGAACCATTGCATTCCCATGCAATGGTTTACATCGAACCAATTATTTAAGCGATGCACCCTGTTTTGAATTTATATCACAACATGAAGAACTGATTTTTATCTCCGAGGAGCAACTACACTTTTCTCGGAATATTGATGCTGCAACCTGGGCTGACGCCGAGAATACCTTGTACTATTCACTTTGTCTATCAGCTTAAGTGTTTTTTTTTTTTAGTTGTGATTTAGGGGAAGTTCTTCCAGCTTGAGTGTGGGGCTCTCATTCACTAAACTCTATTCCACTTGGCGACTTATCTGTATCTGTAAGCATATCTTCAGAAATAACTTCAGTGTTACTTAACAACTTCCATTTGCAGTGAGAAAAGCATTCAATCTCTGAATGACAAACTTTTGGTCGTACTCTAGCGGATACTGATATTTGTTTTATTTTACAAAAATAATCCGTTAGGAATGTCTAATTTGTATTTAAACTAAAGTTTAGTCAAAAGACTATGCAAAATAACCGCACTGCCTTCACCACCATAACGCCCACACTCATATCGAACACTTTATTTCTTATCTGCCATACTTTCTTACAGAAGCTTCCCAAAAATTGATAACTGAGCAAAGTCTATTACAATTTGGAGGAGTTATTCTGTCGTTCTTAAAAAACCGTAACTATAGTTTTGAAAAAAAATTAGTTTATTCTTTTATTGGTGATTATTTTTGAAACATGAAAAGTGTAAATTTACTAAAAATTACTGAGTAATTTCAGCTAAATATTGTTTAGTATAAAAACGAATTAAGGCTAATAATAGCAACAAATCAAAAATTATTGTTTTAAAATATTCTGAAAACAGAGATAATAAATATAAAAATAATTAAATTTAACGATATTTGAAGGATTAAACAACTATAGATTTTTGCGATTTTTTCAAAATAACAGCAGTAGTTACGTCAATATTGAACGACGTTAAATTGTAATTGGGCTGACGTTAATTACGATATTCTTGGGCAAACATGAATCAATTTGTTTAGGCATTTTAACAGACCGCTAACTATCAGTTTGGATAGCCAACGAAACGATGCGCTTGCTAGTAATAAAATAAAAACTGGTGATAAATTGATTAACCAGTCTTGACGTATTATCCACAAACATCAGGGTACCCTTGATCTGTATATTATGGATCAAAAAGAAAACTGCAGAGACGATTATTGGATTTAAATCTGCTTTTGAAATCTCAGGCAAAACCGGAAAACAAATAATCTGTAGTCAATTTAAAACGAAACACGGCATAAAGCTTACGAGGTTATTCTTGATAGAACTATCACACAACCCAAACCGTGATAATGCAGATGAGCCAAAACACACTGCAAAGATTTACAAGGTACTGTTTGAATAAGCACATGCATAGAATAAAAATCCAGACGGATGCTCTACTTTGCGGATGTTACAAGGATAAAAAACGCAACATGTGCTGAGAGAGTACCAGGCAAAAAAAGCTCTGCATTGCGTATAGTTATACGCAATGCAGAGCTTTTTTTGATTAAGACAATCTTTTGGTAGTGGACTTTATTTTTTATTAAAGAAACAGAACTAAGAGTTGCACAATAGGATCAAGAACTCGCAGTGCAAGGACGTTAGACGTATCAAGTATTTCAAATATATATATCGTTGCGCTTTTTCTACTGTTTATTTACTTAACGTTAATAATGAACACTTGTTCTACATTTTCTTAATTTTTTTTTTAATTTTTTTTAAATAACAATTAACAATACTTTGTTAGAAAAATCGCAAAATATTAAACTCAATTTGTTTTCTTTATAATATTTTTTTGATTAGATTTTGAAATAAACGTGGGAGGTGTGTAGTTTGTGGGCTCTTTTGCATTGCAAACTCTTGATGGGATTAACGTCACTGTTGTTTGCATATAAACTGTTTCAGCCTAAGCCAGAAGTATTCTAAGTTGCTTATTAGTCAAGTTTTAATGTTCAATAAGATATGAATTGCATTTAAGACTTTCAAAATGCAATTAAATTGTTTTTAACTGAGCTTGAGCTGTTGAGAGTTGTAAGTAAACTGTTTCAATCTGTTACAATTAATAATTTGTTTTAAATAGAATTTGAGTAATACTCAAGTGTCTCGATTGCAATTAAACTGTTTCTAAGTATACCTAAGATGTTTCCATGTATATTAAGCTACTTTTAAACTATTTCTATGTATTCGAAATTGCTGTTCCAAGATGTAACGGAGCTTTTTAAATTAATATGTTTTAATAACTTTCAGTTTCTCTTTAAGCTGCTCACGTTTTTAATTGCCTTTTAAACTTTTTTAAAATGATAGGAATTTCTGTGTACTGAGACTGTTTTTGACGGCTCCAAATTGTTCCAAACTGAATGTGTTTAATTATTTTTATCTAATATTGTTTGATTTAACTCAATTTGAGTTGCTTCCAAGTGCTTTCAGTTGCATCTGAACTGTTTCTAAGTTTAGTGAGTTGTTTCTAGTATGTTTAAACTTATTTAAAGTGCTTGAAATTGCTTTGGAAATGTTCTCAGCTACATTTAAAGCTATTGCTAAGTTGTACTAAGTTGTAATGTAATTTGTTTCTTGCAAGTGTTTCTAGTTGCACCTAAACTCTTCTCAAATGTTTTAAGCTGTTTTCAAGTGCAATGAGTAATTTCTTAAGTAATTTCAAACTTTTTCAATGTGTTTGAAATTGTTCTATAATAATATATAATATAATAATGTCATTATCACAGAAAATTGCTTTCTAAAAATATTGTTGAAAATTCAGTTTTGGTTAAAAAAAAAAAATGTAATTTTTAAAATAAGCAAGTTGTTTACATTATTTTGTTAAAATTTGTAAAAAAATTGATGTATGCATCGGGTGGCGCCAGATCAGGCAATTGAGAAAGACATTTAATAAATTTGATGCACAAAAAAGTTTGTTCAAAATGTGAATGAAGTAAGGTAAGTTTCGTAAATCTCTCACAGAAAATGTAATAAACTTCTTGTTATTTTTTTTAGATTTATTTTTAATTTGGGCCATTATCTCTACTGGCGGAGCTAGTATTTTTTAGCTTTATGGCAAAATATTGAAAAGGACCAGTCAGAAACAGTTTAAAAAAAATGTCAGTCTAAAAATACGTTGAAAGGCCCTCCTTAGTAGGCCTTTTCGATTTGCTTATTAGTAGCTCCACCACTGTGTAGTTGTTATGCGACCTCAGGGCAACATCTGTAAGTGCACAACATGTCTTCAACCGCCCAGGTGGTGTACTGATTAGCATACTTATCAAATCAGTATACAGACATTCCCAAAGCATCAAATGCGAGTTTCTGAATAACAAACTTTTACAGCTTTGTATAACTTCAACTCTGGCAGCGTGCCGAGCATGCTATAGCTGTCAAGAACCTTAATGACATTAAGAATCTGATGTTACTCGGTGAACTAACCAGAATACATGTAGGTATTAAGCATTGTAAAGAAATCATAATAAAAACTGCCAAAATGTTAAAGTTTTACACACTAGTCTTAGTCTATGTGTGAATGAGCAGTAAAGTATTGCAATGACATACATTTGAATGGCAATGTACTTTGCTATAACACCATCAAGACCAAACCTGTCTATGTGTGAATAACCTCAACACACTAAAGTAAACTTGAAACAGAACACAGATACTTGTGAAAAACTGTGGGAATGAAGCACACATTTTATAGTGATGCCAACGCTTTTAGCGAGTATGGCACTCGCTAAGAGCGTTGGCATCTCTCTCGTATGTTTGTGATGTGCGATAATAGTTTCACACAAACATACGAGATCTACAATTTAACGTGGAATCCGAACCACACCACTAGAGGGGTTTACTAGGCAAATACTTTGCTGGTTTGCCATTGCCTTACCGCATCGAATTATATTCGACAAATTAGATATTGCCGCTGCCACGAACCCGGGCTACCTGCACACCAGTCTTGGTTGCCTCGTCACACATTTACCAAATCATAATAATGAGCCAAACATAAAATATGTCTCGGGTGTTCCAGGACGTAAAAACTCCGCTACATATACTAAGCGAGTGCTAGGCTTACAATACACAGTTACAAAATGAGTATCAACTAGACGTACCACTTTGAAAAAGAAATATAATTTCAATTAAGAAGATATACCGGAAATTCCAGAAAAAGACCTAATCTATGTAACGCAACTGGTTGCTGATGTCATAATGTCTGAGGTAGTCAAGGCTATAGCTAGTAAAATTTTTGAAAGAATGACAGAAATCATACAATTTTAGCAGACTACATAAATATTTGTTATGGACGCTAAGAGAGATTCTAATAACAATTACAATGCACCCGTCATATTAGATTTCTATGATATGCCAAAAATTTAACTATATTAGATCCCTAAAATGTATTTAATTTTAGTTGAGGAAATATTATGAAGCAGTTTGAAAGGAAAAACGAGTTAGCTTACGTACTGTACAGTTGCTTCTAATACAAAAAAGAAGAGAAACTTGCCGTGACTCACTCAATTACAGCACCATAAAATAAAAAATTAAAAAGAAGATGCGCGCAGACATTAGAGCTTATAAAACTCAACAAATCATTGAAACCATATACACAACCAAAAATATGAGAGTACTCAAATCAAACTTCTCAAACAAAAACGTGATATTTTTAAAATAAAAGATCTTTAAGGAAATGTCCTTACTAACAACACAGGCATCGTTGCGGAAGTTCAACCTATACACATTATCTATACTAAACCAAACAAGACGCTCAAAGAATACTACAAATGTAGGCTCTGAAGAATTGCCGGAAATAACGACATCCAAAATTAAACTTGCATTAAAACAAATTAAGAACCAAAAGATCCTAGGAGAAGATCAGATAACATCAGAAATGTTAAAAATGGAAGGCTGCAAATTGCTAGAAGCTTTTCAAATATTAACAAACAAATATATGTTTAAAAGGAAAAATAACAACAAAATAGAAAAACGCAAAAGTCATCATCTCGCACAAAAAATAAGTTTGTTATCACACCTGTATAAGTTGATGATGCGAATTATAACAAATTGATTCACAACAAAACTGGAAAGTTTCAACTATGTCAAGTTTGCAAAAAGTTGAGTTGAGTTGAGCGGTCTTCAAATTCTTCACATTGGTTTTCAAGGTTTACAAGGTTTTTCTCCTCATCAAATTAATCAAAGATTAGATGGCGTATACGGTGAATTCTTCTTATTCCACCTCCACCGTGAATAAATTAAAAAGATCATGGCTACAATCTTTTAGGATTGTTTTATCTTGATGATTGATTTTAAAGAAAGAAATATCTTTGGTGAATGGCGTTTATTATATTACTTTATTACATAGGTTGAGAACAAATATTTCGACTTGGCGTCGAAAAAAAAATAACAAAAGGAGTCAGGTTGTTGCACGACAACGCACCTGTGCTCACCACTGAAGTTGCTTAATTTGCCATAAGAGAATGCGGCTTTCAAAAAATTGATCATCTTCTCTACAGTCTATATTTGGTCCTTAGCAACTACTTTCTGTTTTCAGGATTGAAAACTGCTTTTTTGAAGCATTTTGACGATAAATTTTCAGAATATTTTTAAATGAGGGTATACAATTATTAAGCAGTATAATAAGTGTGTTGAGGTTAAGAGAGATTATATTGAAAAATGATATAATATCTTTCTCATAAGTTCATAATTTCTTGGCCGGGAATTTATGGCGGTTACCTATGTTCAAAAGTTTGCATGATTTGTCTGTCTCTATACTCCGTTCTAGTTCTAAGGTAACAAATTTTAAACTTAAGATTTAATATAAATGTGGTTATACAATTAGATAGCTTTCTTAATTCTACTATTTATAAAGTTTTTATAAATTAGATTTTCCTAACAATATCTCAGTCAGTTAATTACATATACATTAAAAAAATATTGAATATGAACTATTTTTATAAATGACACATTAAGTATGACATTAACAATAAATTAGTTCACCCCCTATTTTATCATATTATATATAAATATTAGATTATGACTGACAGTAAGATATTGCGTGTGATAAGGTATTTTAACAAACATGTATGTAAATCTATTTTAATAAATTTTATTTTATACTTTCATTCATTGATAAAATGTTTATATCGACTTCACAAACCCATATGTAACCAAAAATATTTTCTACAATTAACATTTATCATGTTATGACTATATAGGGATTTCTAATATTCCTTATTATATGAAAAGTATGTAACATTCCATTATTCACGCATGTTATAGTGATTATATGAAGAGTAAGTAATATGATTTTAATTGGATTTACAATAAAAAAATATATGATTATAAAACCTCGTTATCAACTGACGTATTCGCGTAAATATATAAAATCGATGACTGAAATTAGAAACGTTGTAATTTAATTTTAATATGAGTTTTATGTTGTAACTACTTGGGTTTGATTTGGCGTCCGATTGAAGGAAATGAGACGACTCTCTAGTTACAGGTTGAAACGTGATACGTGACTCCTGCAGATCTGAAGTTGCACAAAGTGTGATTAGGAGACTTTTGAGGAGACGCTATAGGGAAATGTACTCGCAGAGGATGAGAATACGGAAGACATTTTCTCTCGCTTCCTCTTTAAGAGAAGTCTGTTATAACAACGATAAACGCCCTGAGGCAATAAGCCGGCTTTATGATATATCTCGTAAACGAATGCGATCAAATGACATAACAGTATCACGGCGAAAACATTAGAAAGGAACCACTTGATATGATAAAAAGAAATGTGCAAAATGTTAGAGCAGTAAGTTGCCGTCTGTTGCAGATATCTTGTGTAATTATCTTTTACTTTTGTTTAATATCGTTAGCAAAAAATATATAATAGACATTGTTTCATGGAATAGCAGCTATTTCATTTTAATCTATATTATTGTTATGAACATTATAATTATATTTACTTAAATATTTAAAGGATTTTCTTTAACCTTTACTTAAAATATATAATACTTTTGTGATATAACAAACAGCCTTAACACCAATTTCAACTATTTGTTTTAATGGGTTGTTATATTTATAACAAGTGCAATCGCATATTGCGTTTGCATGCTAATGCTAATTAGAATATTACAGATGGACTTACAATTTTGACTAGATTTTTCTTGAACTAGTGAAGAGAATATTTATCTACTCCGGACCGAGTTCAGCCGTAAAAAGTTACGGAGTAGGGGAGCTTATAAACGTTGCAATAGTATTTCATATGAAATTTGAACTCATGATAAAAGGTTTTATTTAACAAACCAAATAAAGTTGCTAAATATCTTGTTGGCTTAAAAATTGATTGACAAAAGAAGCATTAAAAAATTTGATTTGTTACACTAAAAATGATTGTGATTTTTGTCTCAGTGCTATAATGCTGGAAGAAACATATCCAAGCAGTGAAGTATTATGCTTTTGTTTTTAATTCAATACAAAATAAAATTTTGCTACTATCATTTTTTTAGCTTTCTCGTAAGTAAAAAAATATTAAATGGCAATGGAAATAAGAAATGAAGCTTTCACTTACATAATTTTTTATAAGAATTTAAAATATCAGCTTTATTAGTGTTTATATGAGGAGGGAAAGATACGTATATTCAGCGTATATACGTATATTCAGCGCGACTTTGAAAAACAACTGTGAACAACTCCATCATGAATTTGCCAAAATTTTAAGAGATTAGAAATCGCTGATATTTAGAGAGATGAACGCACGCATCGGTAACAACCAGTGGTGTGGAGTCGGAGTCGGAGTCTGGAGTCGTGGAGTCGTGGAGTCGTGGAGTCGTGGAGTCGTGGAGTCGTGGAGTCGTGGAGTCGTGGAGTCGTGGAGTCGTGGAGTCGTGGAGTCGTGGAGTCGTGGAGTCGTGGAGTCGTGGAGTCGTGGAGTCGTGGAGCCAATATTTGAGGAGTCGGAGTCGGAGTCGGAGTCGACTGTAACTAGTCCGACTCCGACTCATATCAATACAAAAATAAAGAAATAGTATACAAAAAAATTATACATATTAATAAGAAGGTAATTTTTACAAAAAATAAAATTAATAAAACATTTAAATTTTTTTAAAAATTTACTTATGTTGGTGGCAACGCAGTAACAGCCCACGCAGTATTTTGCACAATTTTAGGATATTGAGTCGGAGTCGGTGTCGGAGTCGGAGTCGAAACAAAAAAATTAAGGAGTCGGAGTCGGAGTCGGAGTCGGAGTCGGAGTTGCTACAATTTTATTTCGACTCCACACCCTTGGTAACAACGCCGTAGATGGCGTAAAACAGCGATGCAATGAATCCACTAAACAAGAATGGCGAAGCTCTGGTACTTATTTTGACCAAAAACACAAAATAACTTAGTCTAACTCTAGAAGACAATCGTCTATGATAGACTAAAATAATATCGAATAGAAATGTGCAACCTTAGACACTTACGTAGATAAAATTGACATTGAACTAATTTGAAACGAAAGTATCATAGACCTATACACCAGGCGCATGAAGCAGAATATTAACGAGAACAATAACGGGAACCAAAAGATAGCATTAAAACATTTTGGAACAATGTGAAACACAACGTAGGAAGGCCTCACACACACTTGGGTGGAATACTTTAAGAACTTATACCAAGAACAAAAGAATAATGCAAATTACATTTCAGCTCCAGAAAGAGGAAGCACTGAAATTAACACAGCACTTGTAGAAGAAACCATCAAAGTGTTATAAACATAAAAGCGCCAGGCCTGGATGAAATACCGAATGAACTGCTCAAGTTTGGTGATCAAAAATTAAGCACAGAATTAGCAGTTCTCTACCAACAAATTCTCGATACGGGGATTGTTTTAGAATAATTGAAAAAGAAGAAATAATTATCTCGGCAATACTAAGCAGTATCATGAAATTAATCACCTTGATCATTGTATTCATCCTGCTAGAATATACAGAAATAAGTGAAGAACAACAAGGCTTTAGGAAAACAGACCAACCACTGTTTCCATAGTTGCGATAAAACAGCTTGTGGAAAAGTCAATAGAGTAAAATATACTAGCATTTACGTGTTTTATTAACCTAATTAAAGCGTACGGCCAAATCAAACTGAATGTAAAAAAGTACATGTAGATACATGTTAATACTACAGAATTAGTTAACATAATCGAAGAACTAAACACTAACACAATGACACAAATACCAGTCAATAACAACAGAACCGAAGACCTACCTATATCAACTAGAATTAGGCAAGGATATTTACTAAACTCTCTTTTATTTAGGATTTAGGAAAAACAAAAGGGAGATAAAAATAGTACGCTATAATTCGCTTTGCTGATGACGCTGTGATAATAGCAGAAAACGAAGACGATGTTTAGATAATGCTACATGTGTTTTATCTGGCAGTTACTCAATATAATATGGAGATTTCAACCCAGAAGAACAAATCACTAGTCATAGCCAAAGAACCAGTCCGCTGTAAATTATCAGTAAACGATAAAGTAAACGAACATGACCTTTAAATATCTCGGAGTAGAAGTAATTGCAAATCAAAATTGAACAGGGGAGGTAAGAGACCAAGGCAACAAAGCGGTAAGAATATTAAGAGGCTTGAGAGGTATAATCTAGAATAACAAACTCATGAAGACGGAAGCCAAGGTATATACAACATGTGTCTGCCCAGTAATGTCATACGCGGCAGAAGCTTGAGCAGAAACCACAAAAACAAAAACTATACTTAGAACAACAGAGATGCGTATGCTAAGAAAAATATCTGGTCATACGCTGAGAAAAATGAAGATATAGTTGAATGGATAAAGCAAAGAAGAAGAGTATGGAAAGAGCACGATACTAAAATTGAAGAGATTACCAGATATTCAAGATAGCAAAAGACGGTTGACCAGGAACACAAAAACTACTCGGCAGACCACTAAAAAGATGAAAAGAATGCTGGACGTCAGAATCGCAGAACAACTGGAAATAGAGTTTGAAAAAACAAGCCATAAACTTAGTACGAGATAAAGAAGAAGAAGAAACAGAAAAAAATTATGTTTGATTTAACTTACCGATTGCATAATAAGTTAAGCTATTATCCATCTTTGTGTCTATTCCCAAGAAACCAAATGTAAGGAATTAAGCTTGAAGAATGCATAAGCAATACACAGTTTGATTTTCACGAAGAACTTGGGACAAGAGAATTTCTGTGTGCAGGCATATAAATACTTAGAAACCTGGATAGAACAAACAACAAATATAAGAAGAAGGAAGAAGAATAGAAAATGTTAGATCAGTATTTATGAAAATGAAGATATTCACTAGTCATGATATTACTATAAATCTCAGGATGAGAATGCTACGTTGCTGCGTATTTTTCACTTTTTGTATGGTGTTAAAACGTGGACTTTTATGAAGAATCACATCGACAAAATGCAAGCTTTTGAAATGTGGTACTATTCCTTGGACAACTATTTCGAGCTGAAGTTCTTCGAATGGAGACGCACAAGAATAAAGGTAATGGTTTTAGCGAAATTTATATAATTGCAGAGTTGGTTGTAATGGGTAACTGTTGTTATACAACAGGTTTGTTATACAACAGGTTTGTTATATTGTCAAATTAGCAATCTTTTTTGTAGTTGATGGCGTCTAAGACTTTTTTAAATAGTAATATTGTGGTTGGTCGTAACGTAACTCGTTTTCACTTCCTACTTGGCAAGTGCCAAAATCTTAGACTTCTTTGTCAGGAAAGGGTATTGTACCACCAAAATTTGGTTATGAATGATAAATAATGTATTATTGTGCTGGTGGAATTACAAATTTATGGTCTACGTATTTCCGTTTTTTAGAGGTCATTAGACATTTGGCTTGCAGGTAACAACAAATGGTAGTTATAGTAACCCTGAGGACAAATAAAAAGTTTTTGTGGTTATTATTATCAACGGGAAATAATGTGCCAAAACTAATAACAATATTTGTTATATGCGCAACTGCTGGAGTCTTTTTTGTTTGTAATGCTGGCAACTTACATAGCAGGTAGATTTGCAGTTTTTAGTTGATTTTAAACCACTGGAGATATTATTTATCTAGTCGGGACTGAAGAAAAATCTTAATCTCACACTTGTAAGACGTATTGGGGAGTAGGAATTTTATATAAATATTTAAAAAGATTTTAAGTGAAATGTCTAAAACTTGGCGTCAAGTTTTTTTTTTAACAACAGTAGTAAGAAGTGGGACAATGGTGGCTGGTACAAGAAGTCTGACGACTAAAGTTTTTATCTAGAAGGTACCAAGGAACCAAGGAATTGTAGATTTGGAAGAAAGCTTTACATATTTTTTATAATTTTGGTAAGGTTTGGTAGTACCACAATTGTCTAGAAAGTAGATTGTTCTTGTCAGAATTTTTGAGTTCTGCTTTAAGAGGACTACACGCTAACACTTTTTTTGGTTTTATTTTACTGGCAAGTTTGGAGTTGCCCTTCTTGCGCTGACATCAGCTTGGGTTTTATCTACGGAGATTTTTCAAAAAACAATTGGCTCTTTTTTTTAAATATTTTTATGTAAAGAAATGTTTTTACAAACACGGGAAATTAAATGGTGTACGATGCTACTATGCAATTTTATTTAGGTCCTTGCTGTAATTGTCTTAAGTTTTTTATTAAAGTAGTTTTGAACAATTAAATTGAGTGGCGAGCGTCTGAGTTTATTGTATTGATTAAGATTTTTTTTTTTTAATTATTTATTAAATTATGTGTGGCACTGTATGGTGTAGCTTAAAAATAAAGTTTGTCATTTTTTTAAGGATAATTTTAGTTGCTATAGGTCGAGCCTGATTTGGGTTTTTAGTTTTTTTCAGTTTTATTGAAGCAAGAAGAGAGAATTCTAGTAAGTACAGTGTACTCTCTGATGGCTGCTAGCACTTTAAAAAATACAATGTGTTAGTGGTTAACTTTGTAGTAAAAGACCAACGTTAAGTAAATTAATTTTAAAAAAGTCTGGTTTTGGAATATCGTGGCTTTAGGTCAGAGCGTTGTTACAGTTTGTTACAGTTACACTCAATAGTCGAGCAATAACTTTTTAGGAGTTTAAGCAAACAAAAGTTTTATTTTTAACAAAGAATACATTTAGATTTGCAAAATTTAGTTTTTTGGTTTTTGTTCTAAAAACTACCCTGTTTTTGAATTTTGATAGGCAATTAGGCTGGTTGAGTCGAGTCTGAAGTGTCGTGCTTTTTTTTAACGGAAACTACTTGACAGGAGATTGCAAAACTTTTTTTAAAAATTGCATTAACTACCGGAGTTGCTCAGTTGGTTGAAGCTCCTAACTTAAGCCTCAGCTCCGGCAGAAGTTTTTAAGAAATTATGGCATTTATTAATTTGTTAGTCTAAATTATGATGAGTAATTTTACTATAATTGCATGGGTGCAATAGTATATATTTGTCTTTTCAGGTACATATTCAAAGGCAGTTTGTGTGGTAGTACCATAAGCGTAAGCATTTTCAATGAAAAAAAAAAACTTAACGTTGTCAATGATTTTTTTTATAAAACTTATTTTTATTATAAATTTATTTAAAAATATCAATTTTATAAAATTTGCAAATATTGAACACAATATTTATTTAAAAATTAAAAAATTAAAATTGCTCAAAAAGTTTTATTTGTGGTATAAAAAATTTATCAAAAAAATTGATATTGAAACAAAAACATTTAAAGTGAAAAGTACTAAAACAACATTTTTTTTAGTTGCCGACAGGCCAGTGTTTGTAAAAGTTGCTTAACGCTAGAAAATTGCCGGGTTTAGTCGCCCCGTCCTGTTGTTGTGCCACTAGTAGTAATGTTTTGGAAAAATAATAAATCTTATCACATCTACGAGAATATTGGTGAACCTTTTTCTCTACAAAAATATTGACACATACAGCGCCGTTTTTAAATTAAAATTGGTTCTTATGGGACAAAACGCCAACCAACTCAATATCCAAACGATAAGATTTTAGTAATCACTCTTTTTATATGTTAAACTACTTACAATATTCTTTGTCTTTATGTTTTTGGTTAAAGACTTGAAGTTATATTTAACAAGTAAAAAATTAAACAAAAAACTAATTATATACGTCATTTTTTTAAAATTAATTGCGGAGAAATACAATGTGTGAAAAACTGCTTGCTTATATTTTGCACATTAGATGCCAAAAAATGATTATCAACAATGATGCAAGTTATTTGAAGTTTGTAGACACAATTGTCTAAGCCAAATATATCTAAACACAAAGTTACGTTTGCTAAAAATACCAAAAAGTTAGACTAGAATTAATCACTTGGAGTGCTTTTTGTAAAATTTTGGAGTTTTGTACCAACAGGATTTGATTATTATAAAGTGAGGTATAGTTGTGGTGGCGGCATTACAACTGGGTCTTAATCGGCTAGTGCACACTTCGGCCTTTTGAAAATGTAATTTTAGCTTTTTTAGAGGTTTTTGTTTTTGGCCTTGTGACAACAAAATTCTTTGTTGGCTGTAATAACTCTGATAATGTTTTATTTTTTTATGGGTTTTATTTAAAGGATTCTGGGCATAACGGTTTACTTTCAGCAAATTTTTAGGGTTAATGTTATTAAATGGGCTTAACGTTACGCCAAAGCTAATTACAACAATTTACTTGGCATACTTGTCACTCCTGGCGTTTTTTTGCCCGTAATTCTGGCAACTAACAATACAGGTAGACTTACAGTTTTGAGTTTATCTATCTATAAAATGGAGAGCTGGAAAGCATACTATAAACGTTTAAAAAGACATTTGATTTGTGATATTTTGAACGTACAATTTTTAAAATATTTAAAAACAGTGATTTCAATCAATTTGTATGCTGCTTTAATTGTAATTGTTTTATTTGCTTTGGTAAGTGGGATAATGATGAAACAACGGTTTACACCTAGCAGGTGTCAAGAGGAACCTTGGAATAAAGATAGATCTGGAGGTAAAAGATTATGTGTGGTTTTGGATCATTCTTTTATCTTTTGGTGGTGGCACGGCTGTTTGAGAAATATGTTGTTGTTAGCAGAATCTTTTAAGCAGTGATTTTGCAAGTTCTTTCAAACACGGGCAATTACGCTACGTGCGATATTACCTCTTTTGTTTAGGTTCTTGCTGCATCGTGGTTTTGATTTGAATTCAAATTAAGTATTGGATGTTTGAGTTTATTGTTCAAGTTGTAGTTGGTTATTAAGGTTGTTTTTTGCTAATTTAGATACTTCCGGAACTTAGTAGTAAGTTTCTGTTTGGTGCTTGGTTTGACTATGTCAGCGTTGGCATTTTATATTGGAGTACTGGTGTATTGAAGCATTAAAGTAAAGTTTTTTATTTTAACTATTTACGCCATAAAATTTGTGAAAAAACTAAGCAAAACACGATTGTTTAAAAAAAACAGCTATCAATCTCTAGCAATTAGTTTTTAGAATTTGTCATAGAGCAATTATGTTATTTAAAAAGCAATATCCAGAAAGACGTCAAAATGCCACAGTATAATATAAATGGAACTACTATATTTGTTTTATAACGGACGCAACAAACGCTTATTCTTCTATCCACCACACCGTGTGCGTTTACATTGAATGTCTATTTGTTTAACATTTGTTTATTTTAGAACGACCATTGCCATCAAATTATTTGTCCACATTACTTTACTGAGTAAAAGTTGCTGATACATTTTTTTTGTCGTCCCGCTTCATGTTATTGTGATCTATTTAAAAGTTTTTTTTTTAATTTTTTAATTAAAAAAAAATAAAAAATTAAATTTTATTGGGTAATCTTTGTTACCATACAAAAGAACCGTTCTTAATATTTAATTTTTAAAGACTATTTTTTTCAAATGTTGGCCGTAACTGCGGCTTACATGGTTTATTCTAAAACTACAGTTTTCGATAACACATTTGAGCATTTTGAGTGGTATGTGACGAATGACGCGAGTAATGTTGGCTTTCAATTCCTCAATTGTAGCAGGCTTATCCATATAGACTTTGGACTTTACGTAGTCTGAAAGGAAAAGGACTAGAGTTGTAATATCACATGATCTAGGCGGCCAATTCACCGGTCCAAAACGTGAAATTACCGTTTCTTGCAATAAAGCTATGGTGTTGTCATGATTACAGGTTTTAATTTTAGGCAGCAAATAGTTCATTATCATTGCGCGATAACGGGTTCTATTTACAATTACGTTCTGACCGGCCTCATTTTTGAAGAAATATAAACCGATGATTCCACAAACCCATAAACCTCACCAAACCGTTGTTTTGTCTAGATGTAATGGCAGTTCTTGAACCTCTTCTGTTGTTTTACAGCCCAAAAACGGCAATTTTGATTAAGCGAAAAATGAGCCTTATTGCTAAACAAAATTTTAGTTGAAAACAGATCTTCTTCAAAAATTTTAAGAGACTAAAGACTGAAACGGTGACGATTCGGACAGTTGGCTGGCTTCAGTTCTTGCACAAGTTAAATTTTGTATGGTTTTAAATTAAGATCTTTACGTAAAATACGCCAAGTTCTTCCATAGGATATGTCAAGCTGTTGAGAACTACGCCGAATCGATTCATCACGGTCATTTTGTACACTTTTAGCTACCGCCGCTATATTTTCTTTACTACGTGCTGCATATGTATTCTAACATTTATCCTAAAGTCAAACACTTGTTATTATCAAATCAGCATGGTTTTATTGAAAAACGCTCTACAACTACTAATTTGTGCAATTTTGTTGACTTTACATCAAAGATAGTAGATAACAAGGGTCAAGTTGATTGTATATACTTTGATTTTAAAAAGGCATTTGACACAATAGACAATCTTTTACTATTATTTAAATCATATTTAGATAACCGTAGTCAATATGTTTCTTACAATAATTGTAACTCTTCTGAATATTGTCCAACGTCAGGCGTGCCTCAAGGATCTAACCTAGGTCCATTACTGTTTTTACTTTTTATTAACAATCTGTCAAATATTTTAACTTGTAAACATTTACTTTTTGCTGATGATCTCAAAATTTTTTCCCCAATTAATTCTGTTGAAGACTGTGTTAATTTTCAATACAATATTAGTTTAGTAAATAATTGGTGTAATACTAATCGCCTCTTTCTTAATGTAAGTAAATGCAAACTTGTAACATACACCAAGAAATTTAATCCAGTTGCAGCCCAATATTTATCGGATGGAGTGGCTATTGCGCGTGTTAATCAAACTACACACTTAGGCATTATATTTGATGCTAAACTAACTTTTTCTGACCATTTAACGTCAGTAATATCTAGAGCGCATAAACTAGTAGGCTTTATTTTGCGCAACACTAAAGAATTTAACAACATTGAAGCAATCATTGTGTTATACTACACCCTAGTCAGAAGCGTTCTTGAGTATGGCTAAGTGATATGGAACCCAATTAACAGCTGCGATATTAATTTTCTTGAAGCGGTTCAACGGAATTTTTTTAAGTATTTATGGTTTAAATCTTTCAACTATTATCCGCCTCAAGGATTTGACCATGGTGAGCTCCTTAAAAAATTTGATGCAGTTCCACTGGCAGCAAGAAGATTGGTTTCAATACTTTCTTTTTTGCATAAAATTATACACAACACAGTTGATTCTCCTGATCTGCTATATAATTTAAATTTTTTAGTAACACGTGTCAATTCCAGGACCACAAACTGTTTTTATAATCCACCTGCAAAGACGTCGGCAATAGTGAAATCTCCGTCTTTTTCAATGTGCTTAACGTTCAATAGTGTTTCAAATAAATGTGATATTTTTAATGCTAATTTTTGTGTTTTTTTAAAGTGTATTCGTGAATTTTTCTATTGAAAAGTATGTTTTTTTTTTGTTCTGTAATAAGGTTTTACCTGTTGGGTAATAAATTATTATTATTATTATTATTATTATTATTATTATTATGGTCTATTTGGTTGCGTATTATCCAATAATGAAAATTGGGATTAATTTTTTTTAATGGTACAGCGTCTTCTGCGTTTGGTAGGCCGATTACGTAAACCATAAGTTGCTCTAAGCGCACGAAACACATTCCTTGCAGAACGCTGGTTTTTGTAATATACCTGAATAACTTGTAGACGCTGTAAACTAAGTCTTTCCATAATAAAATGTCAAACAATACTAAACAAAAATATTATGACAGCGCACGTTTGATCTGTCATAAAATCCCTATTGAAAAAAGTAATCAATGAATCATTATATTGTTACTATATTTAATTGGGGTTGCCCAAAAACTTACAATCATAAATGGGGTCGTGAATCAAACAAAATTAAGAAGCACTGGTTTTGTCTATTTTGTTCTTTTGAATCAGCGTCGCTATCGTTCCTGCACAAAATTATCAGTATATTCTGTGAAATTATCAAATGTAGAATCTCTCTCTAGCAGAAGACCTAATAGATACTAATGAAATGTGCTCCTGCATATAACCTCAAGGTCCAACTGAGTGTGGAAGCTTGATAATCTTTTGCAGTTATTGTGCAACCCCAAGGCTTCAATTGCTAGTACGCAATATGCTCTTGGCTATTATCTATAAGACCTTACTGCCAAATGCAGTGTTATCTTACAACTCCAACGTCTTAACACCCAATGTATGAATAACAATTTTTTACAGCCTTCCAAGCATGATCCATTTGTCAGTACTTTGATGGCTTTACTGCAAATGTACTTTGTATTACACTCTACATTACTAGTTTCGGCTCTACTAGAGCCATCTAGAGATGAAATTAATTATAAATTTCATCTGTAGAAAGCTCCTGTAATGTATTTGTAAAAATAAATTTGTGATAAAAACATAGTAAACTGATTTATTATTTCATAAACATGAATTATCACGTAGTAGAGGTCACTACCATCTATTATATTTAATATTCTAACGGTAAGGTTAATAATAATTTATAAATTTCCACAAACTTACTCGTACTCACCAAAAATCATTTCATTCCAATTTCTAGGAAATATCTATTACAAATTGTAAACTCTATGAATTAGTTAATAACACGAAGTACAGTCACAAAAATACTTGCTGACCTATAATTAATATGATTCATAAAAACTAATGCAAGTATTTTATGTATTTCCATTCGAAATTAAATAATAATTCCTAAGAAAATTATAATTCGAATCAGCATTTCATATTCAATGTCATTAGAAAATTATTCTTATCACAAACGATTATTACTAATCTGGTATTCATTTCCATATTTACAATTTTTTTTATTTGGTTAATTATATACGATGATATTAATTATTAGGATATTTTTAAGATTTTGTAGTAATGATAAAATCGTTATAATTTGTAGTTGTAATTGCGTGTGACGCTGTTTCAGGGTCGCTGCTTCTATCCTCCATGAACTCCATTATACACATTTAATTAAATCGTCTGAGAGGTTTCTTTAAAAAAACACAATAATAATGTTGCTAAATTTCATTTCCTGGTAAATGCGGAATAGCGTTTTTTTTTTATCTTATTGCATCGTTGATATATTTTTTATTGTGTTTGACTTGATATGTATTGAGATAAGATTAAGATTAATGTTTATTGTAAGCAATAATTTATATAAAAAATAGTCAGTTTTGCTCGTGAAACTTATGTTTTTATATTGAAAACATTTTAGTAATGAGCCAAAAATTGATTTGTTTTAAGTTTATATTTCGACAAATTATACTATAATCAGGCTGGATAAGCTTTACAGAGTATAATTCTTATTTTATGTAAATTGCCCGAAACAAATTTATCGTTTGAATTTAATAAACTTTAATCTTATTTTTTATTTTGCTCGACTGTTTTTTACGTGTTGAGTTTTTGTTTTTGTTGTTTTCTTAGACAGTTCTTTTATTTGCTTAGTAAGATAATTGCAAAATTTTCTTATTATTATTATCATCAACCCCACCCGTATTACTTAGGCGGAAGAAACACCAACACAAAGATGAAAACTAAGTGTACTCAAATATTAATCTTGTTTGCTCGTGTGCACTCTACTAAATAAGGTGATTGAGTATTTAATATTTATTAACCAAGAAAACATTAATTAAGAAAATGTAAAAATATATTTCTTAAAGAAAAATCAGAAAAATATAGTGTTTTTGATGATTATTTGAATAAGGCTGTTGCTATTATTCTGAAGTGAAGGAAATACATTTTCTTAACTTTTAACTTTTGTTGATCCATAATACGTGCAAGAAAACATTATTAAGAGTGGTCAGGCAAAAAAAAACAAAATTGCTATTATTTTTGGTTTGTGGTTATAAGTTGACAAAATACATTACTTTTAGGTGAAGCATGTGGTTGCTGTTTTTGAGGCAAACCACCGACTCCGATAGCTGTTTTGCCGATGTCAGAGAAAGTTTGTCTTTAGTAACCGTATATACAGGGTGTTAGGTAAACATGCGGCAAATGATTTCTGAAAATCCTCTTTGTTTTGAAGATACAGGGTGAACAAAATTTGCGACAACCATATTTGATATTTGTTGAAATCATTAATGTAAATAAAAGTATGGCGAACGTTAAATGGGTGGGTAAGGGGTGACGGCAAGAAACACCAAGTCCGGCTCAAATGTTAACCTCTACTGCACGCGGTGCCCGCTGCTAAATAACAAACGAGGCTCTGCCGACAGTCATGGCGGTATAACCATTAAAAAATAAAAAATGAGAATTAAAGAAATTCTACAGGGCAACGTCTGGCCCAGAGTGGGAGGCTAAAAACAGCGTCTAATCCAAAGTGAGCGGCTGACACAAACAAAACTCACCAACCCATCTAGCCACTGTGGTGTTTTATGGCTATATACCTTCAATAAAGAATGTTAATTGCTAAAACTAAAATTTCCCAAGCTAGTAGGAAAGTATATATAGTATTATAAACCACAAATTGGAACATATAATGTACGTTCACTACTCTTGAAAAAGAGACTGTCAGAACTAAAAGTCGAACTTAAACACATAAAATGGGATATTATTGGTCTCAGTGAAGTCAGAAGGCAAGGTAAAGATCTCTTAAAATTAAAATCCGGAAATACTTTCTATTAAGTTGGCAAAGTCTGTAGGTGGAATCATGATACATAAACGACACAGTGCAAATATTGTGTTAGTAAAGAGAGTATCCACTAGAGTAATATATCTGATATTGAAGTTAAATATAAGATACTCCTTAAAAATCGTACATGTATATGCTCCTACAACAAGTCACACATATGAAGAAGTCGATGTTTTCTATGACGACATATTCTTGGCTCTTGCAAATGAAAATGCACATTTTAATGTAGTGATAGGTGACTTTAATGCCAAATTAGGCCTTAAAGCCGGAAACATTACTAGTAAAATTTGGTTCAGATGGCAGGAATAATCAAAATGCTGGGTTTCTTGCTGCAGAATAATCTGTACCAAATGAATAGGTTCTTTTACAAAAAGCCAAACAGAAGGTGGACATGAAAAAGCCCAGATGGCCACACCCACAACAAAATAGACTTTACAATAACCAACAAAAGCCATATAATTAAAGACGTGACAGCACTAAATAAGTTTACAACCGGAAGTGATTACAAAATGGTAAGAGCTAATATCAGAATCGATATAGAAAAAGAACGATACAAAATGGTAAAAAAAAAGAAAACGATCAAACAACCCTGGACAAGCCCAGTTTATGTAACAAGATTTCAACAATGTCTATATAAAAATATGGATAACCCAAGTTTTGCAATAGTGACCGCCTTGATGGAAAATCAAAATGCCCATTGTCCAAAATCAAAAAGGGAAGAAAAGATTAGCTAGACAACATTACAGTTAATGAAAAAAAGAAGAGATATGAGAAGCGACAAATTCACTAGTAGCCAATATCTGAAAAAAATAAGTAAGCAGATTTTAAAAGCTATAAGACAAGATATCTGAACATAAAACTATGGAAAGATCAAACAAACCATAGAAGACAATAAAAGCATGAAAGTATTGCAAAGAAGACTAGGCAATGGAAAATGTGAGATAACCAAAGTTAAAAAACATGGAAACATAAAATCAAACAGAGCAATAATGCTGAAGTTGCAGGCGCAATCAAGATTGGGGGTCTTTGCTTGCTGAGAAAAATAAGAGTTTTATTTAATCTATGCCTACACAATGGCACTATACCAGGCAAATGGTTAAATTCAACCATAATCCTACTTCACAAAAAAAAAAGATTAAGCCGACTTGGAAAACAACACATCGATAAGTTTCCTAAGCCATCTTAAAAGCTGCTTCTAAGAGTAATAATCTCTAGACTAGAGAACAAACTAGATTTTTACCAATTATTGGAACAAGCAGGTTTTTGTGCTGGGTTTGGAACCAATGATCACTTGCAAAGCATCAAAACACTTATAGAGAAATCCATCGAATACAACAGACCAATTGTTCTCACGTTTATTAATTTCCATAAGGCTTTTCACACCGTTGAGTAAAATGCAGTTTTAGCGTCATTAATAGAATGTCGGATTGTGTGCGGCAAGGTGACACAATATTACCAAAACTATTTATTGTCGTTTTAGAACATGCATTCAAAAAGCTAAATTGGGAAAACAGGGGCTTCCAGACAACATTGTCATAGCACTCGACAATTTATTAGACGCAAAACTTATGCTGAAAGAACTGCAAGAAGTCTGTGCCTAAGTTGGTATGAAAATGAACCTGTCAAAAACAAAATTCATGTCAAATTTGGTACCCAGTGAGAACATCAAAATTGGTAACAGCAAAGTGGAGCTGGTGGAAAAATATACATGTTTTGGTAAAGAAGTAAGAATGTCGAGAGATAACCAAACATGCGAGATAAACAGAAGAATTATCTTTTCTTGGGCAGCATACGGAAAACTAAGAGAAGTGTTTAAAAGCAAACTAACAACATGCCTAAAATGTAAAGTCTTTTATGAAACTTTGACTCTAACCAATGCATCAACAAAGAAGCTCAAAATAACCCAACGCAAAATAATTCTTGAGTGGAGACCACGCGCAGACAAACAAGGCAGAGGAAGACCATCTATCCTGTGGACAAATTTGTTGTATCTATACTACATTCAGCGTGTTCAGGCTCTATTACTTGCTGATTTTCCTTTACGTATTGCGTTGTGTGAATAGCTTTTGCAAACATTAGTTCTAATCTTTCAATTCTTGACACATATTCTTTTTACCGATGAAGTCAGTTTTTTTTTTTAATGCAATAATAAATATTTTTATAACAACCATGTGTGGGCAGATAAAAATCCGCATCAGGTATGTCAAGATTGTTTTCAACATCAGTTCTCCTTGAATGTTTAGAACTAGTATTTTTACCAGGAAGACTTACCGGCGAGGTGTACCGCAACTTTTTAGAGCACAAGCTACTTCAGTTTCTAGATGATGTACCATTCGCAACAAGAATTGCAATATGCACGATGGTGCACTACCACATTTTAGTTTAGTTGTTCGTGATTATTTAACAGCAACATACGAAGATTGCTGGATTGGTCGAGGTGGGCCACACGCATGGCCTGCTTGATCCACAGACTTAAACCCCCTGGATTATTTTTTATGGGGCTATCTGAAGTTATTAGTTTACGTTACTTTAAGTGAGAATTTGGACAATTTGCAAAATCGGATAATTGCTGGGTGTAACTCAATTAGAAACAACCCTGGTGTGTTTGAAAGAATTTGGCACTCAATGGCTAGTAGATTGAGTGCTTGTATCCAGAGTGGAGGAAATCGTTTCAAACATTTATTGTAGATTCGGCAATTTTACATGTACTTTTTGTTAATAAAATGTTGTTATTGTCGCAAATTTTATTCACCCTGCATCTTTAAAACAAAGAGGTTTTTCAGAAGTCATCATATTACAAAATATTCTTAGAATAGGCCTATGAATAATTTTAAAATTTTTGTTGCATGTTTACCTAACACCCTGTATATTATACTTTTAACATTTCCGCACTATCAAAATGTTTGTTTAGTTTTTTATTGTAATGTAGTCAAAATAGGGATAGAATTAAAAAAAATAATTCTGAAAGTCTTTTTTGTCACTTGCGTCTCAATTACTAATTACGCAACTTGTGGATCCTAATTTCTACTTATCATGTATCTTTAAAACTGGGACTTGTTTATTGAATATCTATTTGTTCTATTATTGATGCTTATGCCTGATTGCATAAATCTAAACCATTCGTTAATTATTGATACAAATGAAAACAAATTAAAAAAATCTCAGTATTTATTTGCAAATTTTAAAATTTAATTGCTGAAAAAGGATCTAGAAAGAAATAATATATTATGAAAAATAAAATTCATATGAATCTTTTTTTTATGAAACGTTTGATCTCGAATAAAGAGAAAATTATAGCAACACTTTTCATTTTTATGTCTGTGCATACAACAAAAATTTCAGCAGACTGACTTATTTGTTTAAAAAAACATGTATACACACACTAGAAATATTCATATTTTTTAAATTTACTTTAATGAACGATAACCAGAGTTTACGACGTTAAATGCAATTTCTCGTTTTATGTATATCAAGCCGTATATTTACTCAGCACCCTCTGTTTGTGCGCTGTATACTGTTCTTCAGTGTTTATGAGCGCTTGGATAATTATACCTGGTCAATGACGGGCACCGCGACGCCCTTTGCAACGACTCTTGACCCGAACTCTACGCTCCATGCATTCTCAATATCTCTGCCAACATATACAACCAAAGAAACCAAAACTAGATACACACATCGAACTTGTTGATACTCTTAAAATATATACACTTATTGATTGGTTTTTATAAATTGCTTTGTCATACTTGTTGAGTATGGACTATTAAATATAATAGTTATTAGATTTTACTGTAAAGAAACAAACATATCCATTAAGTCACAGTTGTGGAATTTTATTTTAATGTTAACATAGTTGATGGTCCGTGAAAACAATGAGAAATAAAAGTAAATATCATGCATTATTTATAATTACTCACATAATAATTAAAATAATAATCAAGATATAGGAATTATAAATAATAGTTTGTCTTTTTGCATAAAGAATAATTTGCATTAATTTATATTAAAATGATTTTATTGTAATGAAATTAAAATTGTTGAAGCGCAGAGGGAGTGTTCGACATGCCAACACGCACTCACAATTTTAAATACTTTTGAAATTTAAAATGAATTATAGTTGTAATAAATTAATTTTTGCCTTTTTCAATAAAACTTTATATTATGTTGCATTTACACTATTAAATGTAGCTAACTTTACACTAAACAAAGAACATTGCACAACAGTTGTGAGATTATTATTCTCTTTGGTATTGTTAAAAATTAATTATTATTTAAACAAACTCGTTAAACCAAATTTATTGTTTAGAAAACTATATCTGAAACTATTTAAATATTTGTATTAAAACGTATTAATATCATAATTTGTAACAATGCATTAAATAGCTTAGTAAATTGTTTTATATTTTAAATTATATTGCTTTTAATCATTATTTTGCAAAATAACTTTTCTATCTACTACTTATTAGTACTTTTATATTTAGACATTGAATATGTTATTGTACCTCCTTTGTCTTTCTGGTCTTTATTAACCTAACTTAACAAACAACAAGATCTTAACTTCGATACGCGATAACTTCTCGATTTTTTTAGGTTAGGTTAGGTTTTGGGGGAATTCTCTGGAAATGCATTTAAGGTGTGTAGAAATCTTGCGGCTGTTCTGTTGGCTCCTTGTTTTAGAGTGGCGTTGAGACAGTGCTAGGTCCGTCCAAGGCGGTATGTGGAATACCGTCAAGCGCGTGTGGTCTTGTGATGGTGGTAAACCGCTCGTTTGGCTTAAGAGTGGGGCGTTTAGTAGTGTGCAGGTATTGGACAGGTCGTTGTTGTGATTCTGTTTGATTGCTTGGCTTGTTGTTTGACAAATTAGTTTTGATCTTTATTTGTTTTTCATCCCGTTTTTGCCATCTGCGTTAGGCCATACTACTGGATCTATCTGTATGCGATGGAGGATAGTTACGGCGTTTCTTTGTGATCTTTCTGCAGGCACATCTCGATTTCACTGGGCTGCAGAGCAGATGTTGATTGTGTTTAGCACGCTGGCAGCCTGACGGAGCGACCAATATGTGAATTGGTGGTATACTTTGTTGGATCCAGATATTAGCTGGTCCTCACTCTGGTTTGATTGATGTCTGTTAGGTGTTGTTGTTACTTTGGTTGGCAGTTTGTCTCGACTGGTCTAACTTTTTTTGTAGTTTGGCAGGAAAATTTTTTAAACACTGCCTGATTTGCCCTCTGAAGGAAAGTGTTTAGTTTGTTAAACTTCTCCTGGGTTATTCCTGGAAGGTGAACGGCGTGGCTAACAAAGTACTTTTTGGCTAAAATTTTAATGTGTTGGGCAGCGGGGGATATCGAAGTTGTTACAATTTTTATTTGTTTTGAACATACTATGTGGCTTACGAGACACCATAAAATGCTTGTTTTTCTCAAAACTGAAAACAAAAAAGTGATTTGCGGTCTGATGATATTGGTGTACATCCGGATTTTGTTTTGGAGCGACATGCCTCTGTTTTGCCAAAGAATTGAAACTATTAAATTTTTGCGAATTTTGTTTTGTCTAGGATGGACTGAACGTGCAGTTTATACGTAAGTCCTTTATCAAAGGTGATACTCAGATACTTGGCAAAATTGACCAAGAAATAGGGACACCGTCGAGTCTTAAAAGTAGATTTTTGTGTCAGATTTTGTTGAAGGCTTTTTAAACGTCCAAAAAGACTGCTCAGACATTTTTAGCTTTAAAAAAAATTCAAAAAATATTTGAGTGCTTTGTTCGGTATTCTGTCAGGGCCAGGAACAGATTAAGTTTTCAGTTTTAATAGTTTTTTTTTTTATTTGAGATTAAAAAGATCAAATATTACTTTTAACATTGAAACCTTTTTGGAAAATAGCAGAAACTAATATAGAATCAAGATTTCTGGATTTGGGTAAACAAATTTTATTGCACTTAAGCCTCAATATATCTTACGTACCATCTCTACTGCTAACCTCACTCCGTTGCCTTTACGCACAACCATATGGTAGATGCTTGAAGGGTTTTCTTATACTGGTCATGTTAAGCCAGTTTTCTTGGACATGTTTATAGCTAGAATTGTTGCTTTCCTGTCCGTATGGATGTTTTGGGTTACTATTTCTATTGCCTCAGATATGATCCCGGCTTATGTTACGTTTCTTTTATAGATTATTATTAAAGGTTTGTATTAGTTAAAATGTTTTACCAGTCTACAGTCGTCAAGTAAACATTATAATAGTTTATAAAATTTGAATGAGTCATTGGCGGTCTGGGTAGAATAAGTTTATTTTTAATTGACGATATACTTTAACTATTTGTTAATTAAAAGTTATATTGTGTAGCCTCACTACATTTTTATATAAATAAACAATCTTAGAAATATTTTGCGACTAACAGAGTACATGAATGGAACAAGATTGCTCTAGAAATTATTCTTTGCTTTACTCAGTTGGTTTCTCACACTCAAGTTTCAATTATTTTTAGTTTTCTGAATTTTTAGTGGAGGGTAAGACAAAGTTCACTGCACTTAAGTCTTAATAGGCTTTTGGTATCTTTTTTAGTGGTAACCTTACTCCCCTGCTCTATCACACAACCAACCTTTATGGTTTATGTATGCTGGAACAGGGCGTGGAGGCGCAATCAACCCCCAACCCGGATTTGTTTTTGAAAAATGCCGGACATGTGCATAATATAATTAAAAAAATATTGTGTGTTTGGTGGACATAAAATACAACACGGACACTGAAAATCGCACAGTGAGGGATAGAACAAACAATGATTGGCATAAATAGAAGAAACAGATTCTGAAATAAAGGGATACGACTTATTACCAAAGTAACAGACACCACTAAAAAAGCAGCGTCTCTAAAATGAATTAAGTGGGACACGTAGCAAGAAACGATGTAAACCGTTAAAACCAAAAGATTGTTGAATGGAGACATTATGAACACAAACGAAGAAGAGGAAAACCACCAAATTGATAGTATGACGACTTAAAACGAGCAGCGGGGCTAGCATGGATGAGAGAAGCACAAAATCAAGAGCTATGGAGGGAAATAGGAATGACATTTGTTCTAAAATGAACATAACAGGCAAAGGAAGAAGAAGAAGAAGAAGAAGAAGAAGAAGGTGTGCATTAGCCGGAATTTTATAACTGATTAAACCATTATTCTTGTATTTTATTATAAACAAATTCAGCGAGTAGATGCAGAATTAATCAAAAAATAGAAAAAAATCTTGGTTGAGAAACGTTACCACGCTCTCTTTACTCTTGACATTTTGCCAAATGTTTACTACTTTTTTAGCTCTTAACAACTATGAGACATAAGCAGTTTAAAATTTATAGTATATAGTGTATCAAGAGCCAAAAATAGGCTTTAACCAAAAACAGTGATTGAGAAAATTTAAGTTTATTATAATTTGTCACTACTTTCAGATTTTAGGATATGACGTGAAATCGTGATTTACAGGCAATCAAATGCCGCAAACGTATTTTTGGCCATTGGGTCTCTAAATTTTAGCTTTGGTCCGGATTTTAGAGCGGAAACAGACGGTTTTGGCAAAGGCAGACAAAAATTAAATTTTTATATTTTATCATCAAAAGCCGCATGATTTTTTTAGTTATTTACATGGTCAATCGTATTGTCATCAATTTTGATCAGTTAACGCTCAACGTATGAAATGTTCTTTTTAAGTTGGCAATGCTTTGTCAAGACTTCTAGTATGATTTGCAGCTTTTTTTTTAAGTAAATAATCAGTTATTTAAGTTTTATATGTCTACAGCTTGTAGCATTAAACTACTGTATTCTTATAGTACAAGAGCTAGCAACGTTTTTGAGAAACCATTTTAGGTCGACTGGTTTGTAGATATTTTTTATCCTTACTGACGATAAGGATGAGAAATATTCAAAAATTAGTCGATCTAAAATGATTTTTTTTGCGACGTTGCTAGCTCTTATACTATTAGTGTGTACGTTTTTGTTAGAAGAATGGTAAGGTTTTTGAGGGGTGTTGCAGTTTAAGGTATAGACTATACATTTTGGTGGTTGGACCTTTCTGCGCTAGTCCGTTAATAAGTCTTAATGTTGTCTACTTTGTTGGTGTGTTCTTTTGCCCAACACATTAGGAATTACATTCTAATATTAGCTTTGATGTAAGCGTGGGTTTATTTTTAGTTAGAATAGCTGCTCTGCTGTTTGTTGGGATTTCTATATTTTTACTAGATTTTTTGGGTTTTTGTTTTTATCACACTGGAATTGATTCCGGACACCTTGGCATGCATTATGCTTTTAAGCTTATGTTGATTTGTTTTGTTGTTATTTGTTTAGAAATTGGTTTATTCACACTTTAGGCTTTGTTGTATTTTATCATCTTTTGATATTTGGAAATTGAATTTTTACCAATCAATTAATGGAATATTTCAAAAGTAAGTAAGTACAATACTTTTACACTTGATGGCATTACAGTAGCTACTACCAGTGCATTTTGCAACAGCCGTTTGCTTTTTCCGAAAAAATTACCACAATAATACTCTAAGGTACTTCAACGCTGAGGCAATTCTTAGAAGAATACTTACGATGAAGAGAAAGCATAATTATCACTTTACGGCCATATGCCATAATTCCAATTGTAATTTCAATATTTAATTTCAATCCAATTAAGAACATCTAACGAGTGAATCAGTAAAAGTTTATAACAAACCACTGACCAAAAAAGGACAAATAAAGCATATGGTGCTTTGCACTTGCAATTATCATTAACTAATTTCCATAATTTGAATGCTAATAAAAAATTGTTAAGTATTATGTTCTTAGGTAAGCACGACTAACCACAACTTAACGTAGAGTGGGAAAAGAGAAAAATAATTAACAACTACAATGTTTTTCAGTTTATTAAGTGATTAGAGGGTGCTAAGAATGTGCGTTTTAAAGATTTTTGAGAATTGTTTATGAACTAGAAAAGATTAACAACGCAAACTATCGAAATAAAATTGCTTCTACTTAAACTGGTTTGTTTCTAAGGGTTTGTTACTAAGTGAACGGTTGGCAGCACTGTGTCTAGAGATTTGCCACTTAATTTGAATTGCTTACTAGTTGTTGTTAGGCGGAGGGCAATGAAAGACTTGCAGTTCTATAAGCAACGGGAAATAGCTTGGTTTTGATTTGCGTTACCGTTAGCAATATCACGTATACGATAACATGAGAATTTGGGACAACCAAAACCTTGCTAACAAATAGCAACAACGTTTTGTATACGATCTGTGTACTCATACATACCAGCTATTACGTTTGTAGATTAATTAGAACTTTGTCGGTTGCCGGAGAAGTAACTAGTAACCTTGAATCACTATCGATTTATTGCTTAAGTATCTATAAACCATACCCACAAATTTGGCCTAAACATAATGCGTATTAAGAGGTAAGTTGGTCTATCACAAACAATAGAAGAAAAACACCGTACGGTATAGATTTTGCCTATTACAACTATTTAACAAATTTTGCCAGTATTGTAGTGGTTAGCGTTATCACGACACGCCGCAAATAGACTATCAGACACTTTTGACAGCCCCGTTGTTGGATTTGGTGACATTATTGATATATTTGTTAATGCAGCTGTTTGATTTTTAATGTTATTACATGCGTAGCATAGACTAAATTATAAACAACCACAAAGAATAAATTCAAGATGTTTAAATTAAGTAACCTTTTTACTCATATTACTAAAAGTTTAGTGTATATACTTTTTAACTACAATGGTACATGATGCGCGGGTATGCACCATTGTACTGGAACCACATTTGTTCTTTTGTTCAAAGAAACGATTTTTTTAACGTTTTGCAGCAAGTTTAAGTAAGTAGAGCTTGTTAAACGTGGTAAAACAAACGCACCTATTTTTATGTTGTCTAAATTGCCCATACAAATAATCAATGAAAAACGTACCTGGTTTCTGGTTGCCATTAAAGCAAGTAGTTTCTGTCAGCTCACTTATGCGTGTTGTGAAAATTGCTAATTTTATTTTGTAGAAACTTAGCTTTATCAGTAAATGAAATATTGGCGGAAAAATTGGGTTATTTAGCAGCATTCCGTAAACACAAGCGGCTAAAAACTAAACTAATGTAATAATCAAATAGGTCAAATTTAGAGATTACACTCGTCGTACATGCTACGGTTATGGAAGGAACCCTAATTCAATTCTTACATTGGCTAATATTTTTTTCAAACTTGTTTTTGGATTCTGTTCTACTTTTGCTAAAATTGCCTTTTTAGCTCAAGAATCATCAACTTGAGTTTTTCGTAATTATGGGACTGTTTCCCCAACACACAAACTTTGGTGCAGTTTTACAAAAATACGAACTGAAAAAGTTTCATAATGGAATAAATGTCAACATAAAGACGTTACGCTTTTCTGTCATTTTATTAGCACGACCATACATGAAATGCATGTTAGCTAGTTTAGTGTTAGACTAAACAGACATTTCTAAAATGTTGCAATAATCACTAAATATCAACTCTAAACTGTAAGATTGGCAGAGGCTATAATGACTACTATAAGAATATACTATTTTTAGCAAACGAAATTGCGGACTAATGTATAGACTTTTTTGTATATTTTGGGCCATACTAACTACAGTTAAGAAAAAATGTTTAATTTTCTTTTGCAACTATAAAAAATTATATTATTAGTATGACTAATAAGATATGAGATTACGATTTACTTTGTTACTGTCCTTGGAACCTAAGAATGAACCGCTAAGCTGGAAATATTTAGAGATAGACCAAATCCGGCCGATTGGTTCTAGCGGCTTTTCGTTTTTTTTTTGTGTTTTGTTATCTACTGGGTTTTGGGCAATTACCTGAAATATCTTCCAAGTGTTGAAAAGCTTCAGGGCTTTCCAGATGCAATCTGAAGCTGCTTGGTGAATTGGCGTTGAGAGGGCGCTAGGTCCGTCTAAGTGGCCACCTGAATTACAACTCCAAGGGCCGTGTCTGTAATGCCGCCAAGTTTGTGTGGTCTACGTGGTGGTGGTAATCTGCTCCTTTGGCGTGAGAGTAGGGCGTGCAGGAAGTTTCCATTATTCTTGTTAGCCAGTCCATTTCAAGGGTTGTTGTTGTAATTCTGTTTGGTTGCTGTGTTGAGGACTTAGTCCGTTGCTTTACAATTTAGTCTTGACTGTTGCTTAGAATTTTATCCGCGGAGCTGCTTTTGTGATTGTGACTGACTTAATAATTTGTTTGTCATCCCGCTTTTGACATCTGTTTCCGTGTGCAATTTCCGCAGGCACATCTCAACTTTATTGAGCTGCAGGGCAGAAGATGGTTGATCCTGTTGACAAGCTGGCAGGTAAAGGGCTCATTATTTGGTTATTGCATTCTAGTTTGGTTGATGTCTGTTTGGTGTAGTTGTTACTTTGGTTAGTGGTATGTCTCGACTGCACCGACTTTTTTGTAGTTGGGAGTATTGTAGTTTGATTTACTCTACAAAGGAGAGTACCTACAGACTAAACTTCCCCGCATCAGGTCTCAAAGTTTGAGAGGCTCATATAACTTGCGTTTGGAGATTGTATTTTAGGAGAAGGTTGGTTAGGATGCTATATAGGCTGTGTGGTAGGATTGTGGGGTAAGCCACTTTTAGGGAGTAATGATATTGAAGGCCTTCATGTAGGAGTATTCATCTTTATTTGGCTCAGTAAGTGTTGCCAGATCTGAGTTGGGGTGAACGCCGGGTTATTGAAGTACTTTTTAACTAAATTTTTGATGTGTTGATACTAACGTTGTTACAAACTTTTTTGTTTTGAACATACCATGGGGTTTTTATGAGCCACCGTAAAGTAAGACTTTGGAAGTCGATTGAGGTGCGTGTTTGCAGTCGTTTGCCAGACTGAAAACGCAAAAGTGATTTGCATTCTAATGATGGTAATGTACATGCAAATTTTGTTTTAAAGTGACTGCTGCCTTTTCAAAGAATTTGCATTTTTTTGTCTATTTGGTTTTGTCTAGGATTGACTGTACGAGCAATTTGTACGTAAGTTTTTTATTAAAGGTGATATCCAGATACTTCAGTATAGGAATACAAAATAGAAACGTCTTTTGGAAGTTTAACTATTAGAGTTTTGCAGTTTAGAAATGAAACTATCAGCTTTATAAGGCGCGGAGGAAATTTTAGTCTGTGCAGTTTTAAAAGTAGACTTTTGTGAAAAATCTTGTCTAAGGCTTTTACGTAAAAAAAATTATCTTTGTGGTTTTTCTTAGTATGACACCTTTGACAATATGGGTAGCCACTTGATTTAATTGGTGGACTACTGAGTAGTCTCATCGAAACCATGTTAATGAGCGGGAGAAGATTGTTAAACTCTATGTGCTCTTATATTATATCCAAGATTAGTCTTTCTATGGCATTACCTAAGGTGCATTATGGCGGTTCAATATTTAATCTCTGGATCACTAACACTTGGGTGGGTGAGAGGGTCACAGTATTTTATTAATTGGTCGTAATTATGTTTATAATGTTCCCGCCCATCTACCCAAGTGTTAGTTATTAAACAAATTGTACGTTCCCCCACCTTGCGCGCAATAGTGACAACTGATATTTAATATTTTGTGTTTTTTGATAGTAAGAACATTACCGGCTGTTCAATATTTAATTCCTGGATTACTAACACTTGGGTGGGTGGGCGGGTCAAAGTATTTCCACAATTGAGCGTGATTATGTTTATAGTGTTTCCGCCCACTTGCCCAAGTGTTAGATATTAAGAAATTTAAACATTCCGCTTTCTCGCGCATAGTATTGATAACTGATATTTGATTTTTTGTGTTTTTTTGGCAGTAAGATCATTACCGGCGGTTCAGTATTTAATGTTTGGATCACCAACACTTGGGTGGGTGGGTGGGTTACAGAATTTTACTAATTGGGCGTGGTTATGTTTATAGTGTTTCTGACTACCCGCCCAAGTGTAAGTTACCAAGAAATTTGTACGTTCCTTTACCTCGCGCACAATATTGACAACTGACATTTAATTTTTTGTGTTTTTTGGCAGTTGAATATTTAATAACTGGATCACTAACACTTGGGCGGGTGGACGGGCCATAGTATTTTAACAATTGGGCGTGATTATGTTTATAGTGTTCCCGCCCACTCATCCAAGTGTTAGTTATTCAAGAAATTAGTACGTTCCCCCTCCTCGCGCATAATAGTGACAAGTGACATTTGATTTTTTGTGTTTATTTGACAGTAAAAGCATCACCAGCGGTTCAATATTAAATCACTAGATCCCTAACACTTGGGCGTGATTATGATACACTAGTTTTGAGCAAAGTTTTGGTCTTTTTTAGGTTTGGAATGTTTATGACGTGAGAGCTTTTTTTAGCTTTTGGGAAGTGTCCTGTACAAAGAATTGCATTAGTAATATTAGTGAGGGACATTATTGCTTTTTGCGAAATAGATTTGAGTGTTATGTTTGAAATTATGTCAACCGGAAGCAGATCGAGTTTTTAGTTTTGAGATCATTTTCTGATTCTAGAAGGTTGAACGCTATGTAACGGTGTTTTGTCGTTAGTGTTCTTGGCGGATCTTTTTGACGTGCTCCAGATTAGTGTCTTCAATGATTGATTGTACCGACTGGTAAAAAAAATTGTTTATAGTAGTTTGGATGAACTTCGATCTTGTTGATTGGCTAATTCCGATGTCCAACGTGCAGCTCTGTAGGTCTAATACATCTCGATATTTTTTGTTTTTTTTTGCTAAGCATGCACCGGGTTCATTTACAATTTTAATATTAACTTTTTTTACTACTCTAAAATGAATTCAAAAATGTAATAAGGAGCACTATTGTACTAATCGTCGATACACAGAATTAGGAAACTTAATTGTATTATTTAAATCTAAGCTGGAAATTAAATTAATGATTTTTGCAATCTAACGGTACATTGTGGAAGCATAAAAGCCTATAGAAACGAGCGGGGTTTTTATTTCTTGAATGAATCAGACGTGATCAGAAAATAGTTTAATCATTTTTTTTTACTGTTTGACCTTATTTTGAAAACCATTAATAACAAAATTTTTAGTAGACATGACAAAAATTTTGAAACTTTTTGATGCCAGAATTTGTTTTTTTATAGCAGATACGTTGACGTTTGTTTAGTCATGTACGTCACAATCCGTGCGTAATGGGCCTATTATGCACGACGTTTATTACAAAATGATTGGAGGTTGACTATATATTACTTCAAAATTTGTGTATTTATTAAGGATTAATCTATAAAATGATTGACTTGATAACCAATTTATAACTTTGATTATAAGCATTATAAGTTATGAAGTCATAAGCAAGTTAATAGTGTACAATTTGGACGAAAGTTTATATAGATTCAATTCAAAGTCACCGTTTTTAGCAAACCGGTTGTTTTTTATTAGAAAACGTATCTTCAAAGAAAGTAATTAGTGTATTGTATTCGGATTTTATTTAATCAATTGGATTAGATTTTATTCATTTACAGCAAGTACAGCAATTAAAAAAAAAAGAAACATTCACATCAAGTTCAGGCCAGATTAATTACATTGTCTGGCCTTCAGTTACAAAATAAAACGCGTTGTATTTTTATGTTTACTCGTAATTTTCCGGGAAAACCCTCACAGTTGATCACACTATCCCTCCGTAACGTACATGAATAAGATTTTGATCCATACCCCTTGGTTTTTTCACGTAGCTCATCATACTTTCTAACTACAGCTTTGCTTATATCTAAAAAATATCAATTTAAAAACAAATTCTTTCATTTAAACATTTTAATACTGCATCCATTTTAATACTGCATCCATTGTTTTTGTATTCATAATGACTGAATAATAACAATGTTGCATTGTAAACAAAATTAGTATATTTGTGGTTTTAATCAGAAACTAATTAACTGAATTTCGAATACAAATCTTACTTGTAGAGCCTTGCGTGGGTGTGTTTTTTTATATCACTAAGAGGGTGCTAGACGAAGCAAGGGCGTAAGCTTATTCACCCTAATCAGCTTAGCGAACACTAGATACAACCATTTGAATAGACAACAGCTATATAGCGTGATGCGATAGATTATTTAATTATACTATGCTTAGTTAGAAAAATGTTATTAAAAATTGTTTGAATTTATATAATGCGTAATTTGAATAATACAATTGCGTTTGTTTAGTTCTTTTTAATTATTTATAGATAATATGTATCATCAACAAGTATGTAATGGTTGAAGTGTTGTCTGAGTTGTGGTAAACAAGGATATTGGGAATGCAAGGAGCGTATAGTTCGGGTCAAGAGCCGATCTAAAGGGCGTCGCGGCGCCCGTCATTGACCAGGTATAATTATCCGCGCGATCATAAACACATGGGGTGGGGTGCACCAGACTACACAGAGAAATGTACAGAGCACATACAGAGAGGGTGCTGCGTCAATATGATGGCGGGGGCTCTTCGCGCAGCCCCACGTGGTCCCCTTTTCTCCCCCCACTAGGCATTGCCCGGTCGCCGGCTTTTCACTTGCGTATGCTCCGCTTCGGCCTCCTCATTGTGCCGCGACTCTAACTCATAGACGCATCGTTGCTCGTAAATATTTTACTACGCTACATCACGTACATATTTATTCATTGTTATTGTGTTTATACTATTACCTGTTGTTTTAATTAAAATAATTACCAGTGAATATATCTAACCTGTTTATTTCTGGGACTATTATTACTTTGTCGAATTACCTTTAGGATCGCATGGCGACTCAAAGGTAAGATCACCTTGTCAACATCCGCCACTAAATATCATCCATCATCATCGTCACCCTAACACATCTAATTAATTTTTATAAATACACACGCTGACTTTTAAACATACATCCCGATCAATGTAAACAAAGAACAAACATGCACACAACACTCCCAACCATTATTATTTTAAAACTTTTAATTATTCACAAACAAAAATCGATTAACAACCCATCCCATTTTATTTTTTATATAAAATCAAAAACACGACAACAAAGACATTGAACTTATACCACTGAAACAAAGCAAAATGCCGCACTAAAAACATTATAACAGCATGAAAATTCAACCATTTACACTACAGTAATTACAAATTCATGCTAATGCTACAACATCAGGAATTCTATGTACATTAATATCCGCAGGAAACAATCCTGCCAGGATTATTTTACTACCATTAAAAAATATTAATGCACTCATTTAATCCAGTCTTAAGAATTACTGCTAATTAAAAGGCTTCATAATTTAAAACCAATAATTACCACAACTTGCAATATTGTTGCAATTTCTCGAATATGAAAACTTTAAATTACATTTTTTTATATATGTATAATAACAAGCACGCATTCATTAATCTAATAACAGAATGCAATCACAATTTGCAATTTTGTGCTGATTGAAGATCTTGCACGGATATCATTGACCAATCACAGTTGCAAACTATTAATGAAACTAAAACACTTTTTACATCAAACACGCGATCATTAAATCATATAAAGTACTATGAAAAATGCTATTGGAACATTTGTGTTTTGGTTGAAATATTTTGAAAATTATGAAAAAGTCATCGAACTTATAATATACTAATAATTGTATTGGTGCATACAAAAATAAATAACATCTGATTGGTTTCACACTTATTCATTATTAATTCAAACCAATACTTGTTGATCAACACTATTACCAAAATTAGAATTAACATTTTGCTTGTTATACTTCACTATCACTACACAAACATACACACTAAAATTACAACTCAAAATAATATAGTTCCAAAAAGTTTGTAGTGCTTCGTTATATTCATCATTATCAACTTTAATTGGTTCGACAGTTGTTGGACAGTGGAGAGTTTTAGAAGACTCAACTAAATAATTGTGATGTGCGCGTTATCAACAGAAACCCATTGTTAGTGTGGACCAAATTAGCAAAATGGTTTTACAACTAGCTAATTCTGCATCCGTAGCAATAATTACTACAACTTCTTAAATTAGTGATTTACTTATTTTGTGAAATTGCGCCAAATTATATTTTACATAAATTAAATAAAAATTTAATCAACTTAAAAGTTTTTAATGTTCACAACTTATCTTTTATAAAATGTATTTCTTAATGGATTGATATTTAAAAATTCATAAATTTCAAATGCATTGGATTCCTATTGGAATTCCAATTGGAAGTAAATAAATAAACCAGTTGTATATTTAAAATGAATTTTAACATCATACATATTTGATCATATATTTGCACATATTGTGGCTGATATTAATTGAATAATAAATCCAAATTTGCAAATTATATTATTTAATTTTGCTTTCATTAATTTATTTTACTAAAGAAACTTGTTTATATTATGAATATGACTGAGAACAATAATAACATTTAAAAGGATTGTGAAATCAAAAGTGTTTTAACAAATATTTTGTTTGTGGGATTATATGAGCACACAATGTGTAATTAGTTGACAACTTATTATTTATTGTCTATAAAGCAATAAACATGTGTTAAATTTTATCTACATCTATAGTAATAAGTTGTTAGTTTGTTTGTATTTTATATTACAAGCTACTGGTCAGAAAATTATGCTGCAGTTGATATACTTGAAATTAGTACCAAACTTTAAACAGTAAATATATAATTCAACTACCTTGTTATTTTAACCAACGCTTGTATCACAGGTTTTTTTATAGAGCTGCAATGAATTCATTAAATTATGAAGTAGAATTTTTTTTTAAATGTCAGTTTATTGAAAATATGTTTGAGAGTATTGCGTTTATGTGATTTGTACTTTACAACTACTGAAAAATTTGATTGTCATTATTCTGTCAACAAAGAACTCGTACATCTTCAATTGTTTGCTAACAAAAATATCAAAACAAACAAAAAAATATAATTGAAATTTAATATAAAGGTTTTTTTTTATCACAAGTTTATTCTTACGAATATATTGTTAATTTCGGCTTGAATAGAGGGTTCTACGGATGTAATAAGTTAGCTTAGTTGTAGTATTGTGAATACATTAAGTATAAACTTGTGATAAAAATTATAGTAAATTGTTTTATTATTCATTAGAGGTCACAACTATCAATTATTTAAAAGAATATCATTCAAATTTTATAAACGACATTACAAACATTTAATCGGTTTTGGCCAAAGCTTTTCTCTATTGGGTTCACTTTGAATCAGTTTAATTTAGGCTACTCTGGGAGGCTTAAAACATTGGCAGAATTGCTTATCTAGTTTCAACCACATTTTGCCTTTTTGGGTGATCTGAGACTTTGATTAGCTTTTTATCAAATTTTCCTAGTGGTGAGTTTAAGAAAGCTCTATTTACAACTCCCTTGCCAGTGCCTGGAGTTCTTGAACATGGGTTTTGTCTTATAACTACTACAATATTTGTTGGCAAATTTTAGGTTAAAGCCAATATACTTAAGAAAAGCGATAATATTGATTGTTCGGGAACTACCCATCCAAATTCAACTCTTCTTCAACTGTTTTACGAAATACACAAGTTGCAGAACTCAAAAATTACGGAAATATTTACCTAAACTGTAATTGGCTTTCTTTAATTGTTATCTTTTTGAGTGTATTAGTAAAGTTGTCGTTAATTAGTTTTATATTTTATTAAAATAGTTTAAAAGTTTATGTGTTTTGTTTTTTTTTTTTTTGGTTTGGTGTAATTAATGTAAAATGCTTCAGAACTATCAATTATAATATGTATAATTAAAAAATCAATAAGTTATTTGCCTACAACGATATTTATTGAAATTTTCTATGAATATACGTGCATCATGCTTAATTTATATAGTGCAACAAGCACAGAATGATACTCCGTGCGAGTTTTTATTTTATACGATTATAAAATCTATATTTTATACAAATTTGTTAGTTAATGACATATCTGTAGATTGGTCATATTTATTACACGTAATAGGTCGATGCTGGTACGTAATGGATAATAGTATGACTTATAAATAACAAATTTTTGATAGTAGCGATGTTGATTTCCTCAAATTTTCTGATTGCAATAATAAGCAGGAAATTTATCAACAACTGTTACACTTCTCTTGGAAAGAACGCTACGCTCTGCATCACTTTGTTGGGGACATCCATCCAAACATCCGACATCTCGATTGCCTAACACAAAAGGGATCGTTTTGACTAGGTATACATTCAAAAATATATCAATATACATTCTTTTTAGGAAATTGCTTACCGACGAGTACAAAGTTGTTTACATTTAAGAAATATTCTTGTACACGTAAAATCAGAAAAAACAGAAAAATAAAATTGGATAGGTCACTAAACCGGAACTAATTTTCTTTTGTATTGTCAGAAATTAAATAAATATTATTTTTTTAACACAGTAATAAAAAATTTTTAGTTTACAACTGATTTAAAAATAAGGAACCGGTACAATAATGAATTGTGTTTTTTCAATTGTTTCTGTGTAAGTTAAAAAAAACAATATTTTTGGTGACTTTAATTGTGTTTTAGTCCGATGATGGCGTTTGAGCCGAAACATGTTGCTGTATAAAATAAACGCAGTTTTCTAAAACAATGTTTTATAAATATCCAAATATTGCAGATATATCCTGTTATCATTTTCCTAAGCAACAAATTCTCTGTATTTTTTTATCATATTTGCAAATCTGTCTGGCTCGTTATCTCAAAAACAAAGCTGGTCAGAAAAACAAATAATTTAATCATTAATACCTTTTTTTGTTGCATATTGAGTTAATTAAGTTACTTTACATATCTAAACATTAGAAAGCTACTGGTTTTAAAGAAATTATTATTCATGTATACCATTTTCTTATTTTTGAATATAGTCGATTAAAAACGTTATTTAGAAAATTATGATAGTTAATTGCGATTTATTATTAGTTTCAAACAAAAATATGGTGAAATTAAAAAAAAAAATTGATGGAATCAATTATTTTTTTTAACACAGTAATAAAAAATTTTTAGTTTACAACTGATTTAAAAATAAGGAACCGGTACAATAATGAATTGTGTTTTTTCAATTGTTTCTGTGTAAGTTAAAAAAAACAATATTTTTGGTGACTTTAATTGTGTTTTAGTCCGATGATGGCGTTTGAGTCGAAACATGTTGCTGTATAAAATAAACGCAGTTTTCTAAAACAATGTTTTATAAATATCCAAATATTGCAGATATATTCTGTTATCATTTTCCTAAGCAACAAATTCTCTGTATTTTTTTATCATATTTACAAATCTGTCTGGCTCGTTATCTCAAAAACAAAGCTGGTCAGAAAAACAAATAATTTAATCATTAATACCTTTTTTTGTTGCATATTGAGTTTATTAAGTTACTTTACATATCTAAACATTAGAAAGCTACTGGTTTCAAAGAAATTATTATTCATGTATACCATTTTCTTATTTTTGAATATAGTCGATTAAAAACGTTATTTAGAAAATTATGATAGTTAATTGCGATTTATTATTAGTTTCAAACAAAAATATGGTGAAATTAAAAAAAAAAAATTGATGGAATCAATCTCATTTAACATTTTATGCTTAATTTGCGTAGAAAGCTGCATAAATTTATGGCAAAGGACAAAATTTAATAAACATTTTATATATATTTAAACACAATCTTCAGATATTAATGAGTGGATTGTTGTGCACACCAATAATTACCGTTGACATTTTTTTAACATTTGGTTTAGTTTACAATCGGTTATGGCATATCATTCACTAAAGCAATTATGGTTTAAACTCTGAAGCACAGCAACAACTTATATAAAACGTTCTGGATGAATTTATTGTATTAGCAGCTCCATCTTTTAATATTGTAAATGAAACTACTAGCAAAATTGCTTTGTGGTTACATTATCATCCTTACTATGATAGAAAAGAGTTTGGATTCAAAAATGTGGCAGCTATTTTTTTTTTAATTTAATATATTATGGTAGAGTATATAAATGCTTAGATATTTTAGATCCTATGTTTAATGGGAGCGTGGCGCAGTAGTGTATGCATCCGACTGCTGCACTTAAGATCGAGTGTTCGAATCTCAAATTAGAAACTATTTCAAACGTTTATATGTTTTCTCACTTTCCAACCCGCTTTGTCAGCATGGGATTTTAAGACTAAGATCCTTCTCTGGTTTGGAATCGATTAATATTTTTTCTAGTGGTTTGGAATTCACTAAAACTCTAGGCCTACCTGTAATGTAATTTGTCATCATTAATGGCAGAGAAGAGGCTAATGCGTTTACAATGGAATGAAAGGGGGCTGATTATGATGATGCTGGGTACTGAGATCAAATCCTAAGTTATTTGTGGGTTTGTTTATTACTTGTTTATTTTGCCTTATTTTATTCTTTATACTCTGAAGGAGTTTGGCCTACTAGAACTAGGTTTTTAATTTAATTTAACAGAGAATGGTTTAGAGAAATGAAATTTACCTGGGAAGTTGCTCGGTGGTTGTATTTGCATCTGTAATACAACATAGTTTGGACTTATGCTGGGGTACTGACATTGAATCTTACTAAACTATTAGTGGTTTGTTTATTGTTACAGCAATTGAAATTTATGGTTTTATTGACAAAAAAAATTTACTTGCCCCGTTTCATCTTTCATACTCCAAAGAATTTTGTTCCTGTCAGAACATGGTTTCTAACCTAACTTATATAGAATGGTTTGGAGAAATGCGTTTCATCTGCAACATCAAGTTTAAATATATGCAGCTACTTGGGAACTAGAAAAGTTTGAGTAGTTTACTTTAATTAATTTTAACATATTACGGCAGAGTGGGCGGTTGCTTAGATATTTTAGATTTTATGCTGGAAACTAAGATACTAAATTATGTGTGGGTTGGTTTACCACTATTCTATTCTACGTCTATACTCGGAAGAACTTTTGGCTTGCTAGAACCAAGTTTCTAACCCAACCTAATCTAAAGACGTCTAGGAGGAATGCTTTGTATCAGCATCATCTACTTTAAATATTGCAAATACAACTACTAGGGAACTGTAGTTTTGTCTAAATTTGTTTTATATTGGCAGGTTGGTTGGTTGCTTAGATATTTGGAGCTCATGCTGGGGCATTGAGTCCTACTAAATTGCTTGTATACTGCTGTACTCTTTTTAGCATTTATATTTTACCTACAAACAAATTTTCATACACTTGTTTTATTTTTTTATGAAGGATTTTTGGCCTGCTAGAACCAGGTTGGTAAGGTTGATGTAGTATAAAAACGCATTTATTATCCGAATTAGAGTTGAGTTTACTAACAAAGTTTTCTACTGTATAATCTTAGATCTATCTAACATTAAAAAAATTAAATTTATGAAAAAATATTTTAAACTAAAAAACATCCATAGACGCGTTTCGAGGTTTACCTCTCTTCTTTATATATTTTATATATTAGATCTATCTTATAACATTTAAGGTATCTCTAATTGAAATTATAGAATATAATCTTTAGAGCAGAGCCAGCATTTTCTATAATGAAAATAGATAACAAAAATTGACAATTTATATGTAAAGTGATTTATATGTCAAACAGATATACACTTTACAATTAATTTGTCAAACTGACAAGATTTGTTGCGAAAAAAGTTGACAATTTATATGTAAGACAGTTCATGTTAGACAATTGACAATTTAATTGTGAATCTGACAGTTTATACTATAAATTTGTGGAAAAAATTAACAGTTTATGTGTAATTTCAGACAGGTGATTTGTTAAACTAATAGTTGAAAGAAATTGGCAGTTTATACGTCACTCACATGTTGCACAGTTGAAAATTACATAAAAGATGACAGAATTCTACAATACTTGACAGATGCTTAGTAAAATAAAAAGTTTATATGATAGATTTGTCGAGAGATTGGTTGCCAGTTTATATGTTAAACAGTTCAAATTCAATATTAGTGAAATAGATGACAATTGCAAAACATTTTCATTCTTATAACTCTAACAAATATTAAGAACTTGAAAAAGTTTAATGACTTTGTAGAGTTATTTTTATTTGATTGTCAAACCTGTCAACTATATTTTTGACATACGAACTGTCAACTGTCAATTCCACAAAGATATTGTCAATTATTTTACAAAATTGTCAGTTCTAAAAAGTGTAAATTATTTCATAAATCTGTCATATAAACTGCCAATTCAATTATCTATGTCTAATTTGACAAATCTGTCACAAATTTGTCAGATGAACTGTCAACTTTATTTTTAGAAAATTTGTCATTTAGGCTGGCATCTAATAATTATCAAAGCAACTGTCTAGATGTGGGGTATTTAAGTAGTAAATGCAACTGTCAACTTTTAAATTGTGTTGTGCAGGAAATTTTTTTCTAAACAATTGTTTCAATTTTTGAGCGTTTTCGTGTAGAAATTTTACTTTTTAGATAATTTTAAGTATTATTTTTCAACAGTTTTAATTATTTTTGTTGAATTTCTTAAATTTCTGTGCGTTTTTGATAGATTTTAGGCATTTTTAAGCGTTTTTCAACAGTTTTCCTTATTTTTGTTGAATTTCTTAAATTACTGGGCGTTTTCGAGAGATTTTAAGGATTTTTAAAGCGTTTTTTAACAGTTTTACTTATTTTTGTTGAAGTTCTTAAATTACTGGGCGTTTTCGAGAGATTTTAAGCATTTTTTAAGCGTTTTTTAAGTTTTAATTATTTTTGTTGAATTTCTTAAATTTCTGTGCGTTTTCGATAGACTTTAGGCATTTTTTAAGCGTTTTTCAACAGTTTTACTTATTTCTGTTGAATTTCTTAAATTACTGGGCGTTTTCGAGAAATTTTTAAGTAATTTTTAAGCAATTTTTAAGCGTTTTCAAACAGTTTTGTTGAATTTCTTTACTTTCTGGGCGTTTTTGAGAGTTTTTAAGCAATTTATAGGCGTTTTTCAACAGTTTTTATTATTTTTGTTGAATTTCTTAAATTTGTGGGCGTTTTCGAGAGATTTTAAGCAATTTTTAAAGGTTTTTCAATAGTTTTACTTATTTTTGTTGAATTTCTTAGATTTTTGGGCGTTTTCGAGAAATTTTAAGCATTTTTTAAGCGTTTTTCAACAGTTTTAATTATTTTTGTTGATTTTTTTAAATTTCTGTGCGTTTTTGAGAAATTTTAAGCATTTTTTAAGCGTTTTTCAACAGTTTTACTTATTTTTGTTGAATTTCTTAAATTACTGCGTGTTTTCGAGAGATTTTAAGCATTTTTAAAGCGTTTTTGAACAGTTTTACTTATTTTTGTTAAAGTTCTTAAATTACTGGGCGTTTTGGAGAGATTTTATGTATTTTTTTAGCGTTTTTCAAGTTTTGTTGAATTTTTTTAATTTCCGGGAGTTTTCGAGAGATTTTAAGCAATTTTTAAGAGTTTTTCAACAGTTTTAATTATTTTTGTTGAATTTCTTAAATTTCTGTGCGTTTTCGATAGATTTTAAGCAATTTTTAAGCGTTTTTCAACAGTTTTACTTATTTCTGTTGAATTTCTTAAGTTACTGGGCGTTTTCGAGAAATTTTTAAGTAATTTTTAAGCGTTTTCAAACAGTTTTGTTGAATTTCTTTTGTTTCTGGGCGTTTTTGAGAGATTTTAAGCAATTTATAGGCGTTTTTTAACAGTTTTCATTATTTTTGTTGAATTTCTTAAATTTCTGGGCGTTTTCGAGATATTTGAAGCAATTTTTAAGCGTTTTTCAACAGTTTTATTTATTTCTGTTGAGTTTCTTAAATTTCTTGGCGTTTTCTAGAGATTTTAAGCAATTTTTAAGCGCTTTTTAACAGTTTTACTTATTTTTGTTGAAGTTTTAAACTTTCTGGGCGTTTTCGAGAGATTTAGTAAAAAATTTAACCGTTTTTCAACAGTTTTACTTATTTTTGTTGAATTTCTTAATTTTCTGGGCGTTTTCGAGAGATTGTAATTGATTTTTCACATTATAATTGATTCAAATGTTTTTTCAAGCCATTTTGTTTAGAAAACGTTTTTTAATATTTTTTTTACGAGTGTTTTTAATCATTTCTATGAGTTTTAATTATTAATATGCTATTTTATAACTGCAAAAGCGTTTCTATTGCGTTTTTTAGCAAAAAACGATTTTTTAATTTTAATTAATTCAAACTTTTTTTAAATTTCTAAACGCTAAGCTAAGCAATATTTGAGTTGCAAATACGTTTTTACTATCATATATATCTGTTAACAGTGGTATACAGTGGAGTTCCAAAAATAAACTAAAATAAAGAATGATTTACTTTAAAAAAGCAAAATCTTATATAAAATAAAATAAAATATTTTCAAAAGAACTGAGTAAACAATATAAATAAAGCTTTACTTAATTAATACAAAAATGTACACTTAGCCTTTTTTGGGGGCTTTTTGTAAACCTGACCGCCGAACTATCGGGGACGTCGAGGTCGACTTTGGAAATTCCGAGGACGTAAACCGGCCACAGGCGGTAATTTGAAAAACATTTCAATATTGTCAAATCTGCAGAATATATATCACAGAACATGCAAAACTTTGCCTTAGTCATATTCTATCTCACAAAAACCGTTTGGCCCATGTACATTTTTGAACCAAAATGGCCAAATGTGGCTTAACATCTATTAAAATGGAAATGTTTGTTGAAATAGTCAAGAAAATGTTAAGGAATATTACAATTTTCTGTTTATTTTAAGACACTAGGTTAATTTTATGATTTTGATAATAATACAGGTAAACATATTCTTGGAAATAATGACAAAATCTTTCAATTAATTAAACCTTCAATGAACTTTACTTGTTTACAATCTTTATTTACATTTTGAAAAGATTCGTTATGAGCGCAAAAACCGTAACATTTAATAATACAATTATGAAGATAATTAGTACATTAATTCACTATCGTCATTCAAGTCGATTACTAACCAGTTATGCTAGAAAAAATATTTACATTGATAATACATAAATATCAAACATGCAAACATAAACATTGAATATGTTACAAATTACATTTCACACATAGAATCAAACAAATTATTTCAATTTTGTCTTAGTCATACGATAAACGTTATTGCCAAATTACCTACGATAAGTCGTATCTTTATCTATCCACAACGATTAATATTTAGTAACAAATTATGTTTAATTATATATCAAATTATGACAAACTAACAACAAATTAAACATGTAAAAATGTTGAAATATTCATGGTATTGTGAATCTATAACAATAGGTTTCTCAATTTTGTTTTACATTTATAATTATTTTAGATAATTATATTCATAAATGTTGTAAGATTGATTGCAATAAAATTTAGTTAATAATAGTATTTTTCTTTAAATTGGCTAATACTAAATTTGCACAATTTTCTTGTTTTGAATCAGTTACAATGTAATAAACCAGAACAATTTTCTCTGGTAAAATTTATGATGAAAACGGTTTAATAGTTTAAGGGTAATATTAATTTACACAATTTATAACTCGCTTTCTTAAAACCTTCATAAGAAAGAATGGCCTCGTGCAAAACCGTGTGTAATTTGTTTGTCCATTGCACGTGACCTCTATGTAATTTATTTGTATTTTCAGTCTAGAGAACAAAGTTTTATTATGTTATTTATAATAATATTAAAATCAATGGCATGCATTTTGTTTGGTTTTATATATTCCTTTGTATACTTATTTTAATTAAGTTTTTTTAATCCGCTTTATATAATACTATTGGTTGGTATTGTTTACGAATACACTCACAATGAAATGTCTAGCCATACGCTTTGAATTGTAACCAATTATGTTTAGGGACATTAGACTTAATTTAGTAGTATATTTTTTATATGTGCTAAAACTATAGTAAAGTATATTGTCGTGGAAACTCAAGGTTGTTATTAAAAATATAGAATGCGGCCTCAATTTTCTATAGCAATGAAAATAATTAAATAAAGTTTAGTTGGAATATTAACATATTCGCTGCGAACAATTGCGAAAATTATACAATGTTCTATTATAGAACTTCTAAAAGCGAAAGAAATTAATATTGATGTAACTGTATGAATAATTTTGTGTTTTGTTCAATTTTATTCATTCAAATTCAATTTAGTTTTTAATTAAAAGAAAGTATATGAAAATCATGTTAAGATATTCTATTCGGTATATTAGGTTAACATAGACAATTTTCTTTAAAATAAAAGCATTGAATCATGTTACAGTAATTTTTGAGTTGGGATGCGGCTTTCAGTTTATTTAAATCTTTTTGATTATTTTTATTTTAATAATTTTTTAAGTTTGAAAATTATTCTGAGCAATGATGTTATTTTCACAAAATAGTGTTAGTTTGTGGTTATTCTGTTTCAAGAACTTAATTTGGAGCAATTTATATAAAAAAATAGATGTAAATTTTATTTATTTGGTTCTTTCTTTGTCATACATTTTTGTGAATGTCTACAATAATTATTATCATTATTTGCGTGTATTTGTCATCATTTTTACGCAACTGAAATATTTGAAGTTATGTTGATTTGGTATGTAGAGTTTCAGTGTTTTGTAAGTTCTGCAAGAACTTTATAATTGGTCTTATATAAGTCATGTTTTTTATTGTATTGAACAATTTTTATCATTATTGATTTTTGTTTTGGGATTCTTTCATTAATTTTTGTGGGTGACAAGTTGTGCTTACTCACATCTCAAGATTATCTAATTTGTTAGTTAGGTTTCACTTTGATAATGCAGGTTTTCATAAAGCACTGTTAAAATTAAATCAAAAGTTTTTGCATTCCAAATGTTTTTTTCTTCCTGATTTTGAATCTTTCAGTATTATATTAAACCAAAAATTAAAAAAAATTGTGAAGATTTTAAGAAAAGTTGCTTTTACTATTTTAGTCATTAAAACCTTATTGCACATTCCACTGCAAGTTTGCTTAAAAAATCTCCTGTAAGCTTTTTTGCAAAATTTCTAAAGGTGAAAAAACGTCAGTGATTTTTTTTTTTAATATTACTTTTACTTTTTCTTTTTCTCAGCCATCATTTATCCACTTTTGGATGTAGGTCTTCTTCAAAAAATTTTATGTTTTCTTATTTGCTGCAGTTTGAATTCAGTTTTTTCCTGCGATATTTTGGATATCATTTCGCCATCTTCTCTGGGGTCTGCCAGCACTTTGTTTGGTCTTTCTCGGACGCCAAGTTGTGATCCTCATTATTCACCTGTCCTTGCTGGGCCAGCCCATTGCCACTTAAGCTGCGCCACCCTAATAAGTATTTCTGTCATATCGGTTCTTTTTTGGATTTCCTTATTCCGAACTCTGTTTCTCAAAGTAATTTCTAGCATAGATCTCTCCATTGCTCTCTGTGTGGTTTACAGTCTGCTAGATGTTTTTCGGGTCATTGACATTGTCTCGAGGCCTAAGTGAGCACTGGCATCACGCAGGATTTGAATACCTTCTTTTTGAGGTTTATAGGGAATCCTTGGATTTGAGGATATTGCTTAATTTACCGAAAGCCGCCTAAGTAAGGCCTATTTTTTGTGAGATTTTGGAAATCTGATTTTTTTTACCGAGTTAAATTTTATGGCCAAGATAAATGTATGTAGATACTTGTTGAAAGGATTGATTATTAATTGTTACCTGGATGTTTCTTAGGCTCATGACTTTGGTTTTTGACAGGTCATTTCAGGTCCAATTTTTATTGACTCTTAATGGAGTTTTTGAAACATGCTCTTAAGTTCTTCTGCAGTGCTGCCGATGACAACAATATCGTCCGCAAATTGCAAATAATTGAGGCGTACTCCGTCGATATTTATTCCTTTTTTGTGCCAGTTTTAGGTGAAATGTTTTGGAGAAATTTTATCTCCTTACCGCACTTCTCTTTTAGTTGGGATATTATCTGTCTTTGAGTCTTTGTCAATTTTAACTTGGATGGTCGCTTTTTCGTAGATTTGTTTGATAAGGTTTGAGTATCTTGAGTCGATTCTTGCATTGTCTAGGGATCTTAGTATTGTCAACGTTTTGACGGAGTCAAAAGCTTTTTTGTAATCCTCAAAGGCTATGTGCATTGTTATATATTCTACATGTTTTTTGTAATTTGTTTTCAAGATTATTTACAAAGCACGAAGCTACAATTTATTTGAAATCATCAAACACTTTAGCATATTTTAATACCTACATTTTGCTCGTTGCGTAGAAGATCCAAGAATCCAAGAATTTTTTTAAAGTTTGAGCACCGTGTATAATTTTAGTATGAGTAATGGACGCCAGAGATTCTTTTTCAAGCCCTCCCAACATATGCAAGCAAAAAGCGTATTAACAACATCAATCATAATATGTATTTCTGGTGATGGCATAATATCTAAGAATATGGATCTAAAAGACTCACATACTTCAAGTTTGTGACGTGTTACCAGCTGAAATATTTGCCAATTTTAAGTCAATTGCGATCGTACTTTCAAAGAACTAAAATTAAACTCAAATCAAAGTTGAGCTACATTTTCATAATTTGTTTGACAATTTAAAGCATCTTTTTTTTATTGTTTTGCGTCTATCAGAGATTAGAAATTATTATAGCTATTCTAACTCTATTAGCTGCTTTCTTGAATTGTTCTGTTGTGCAGCAGTCACGCAGTTTACTTAGCCACAAAGTCGACAATACGCGTTTGTTGTTTTTTTCTTGCCATGAAGAGTGAATATTTTATTTGTCTTGCCACATTGGCAAAATATTTTTAGTTTGCCTATTTTTGTTAAAGAGGATTAGTTCACATTCTTTGTTGATTTTTGGTAATACCACATCTCAAAAGACTGAACTTATTTGGGTTTGTTTCATAGTCCAACTTTCTATTCTATAGAATATTATTATTGTCTTTGAAACTACTATAAACTTAGTTTTCTTTGTGTTTATTTTCAGGCTCAGTTTGCTACAGTCGATGTTTGTACGTTCAGCTAGTCGTTGAAGGTTTTCTATGCTGGTTGCTAGGATGACTAAGTAGTCATTGGATGTTGTTTAGTGCATTACCGGTTATACTAACGCCAGCATCTTTTATTTCTAAGGTTTCCTTAAAGATGTCTTTGCTATATACGTTAAATAGCAGTGGCGATAGGCTTTGCCTCTTAACTTATCTTAATGTTTTTGCTGATTTTGTTGTTTACCTTAATATTTGCAGTTTGGTTCTAGTGAAGATTTTTGATAATACGCTATCTATATAGATTTTTTTTTTATAAGGATGTTTAGCAGTTTGTCATGGCGGATTTTTTCAAAGTCTATGATGGATATATACAGATTTAAAGTAGTACATCTAGTCTGTATAAAGCATCTTTTGTTCCAAAGCCGTTTCTAACGCCAAATTGGGTGTCGCTTATCTGATCGTCTAGAGATTTATAAATTTGTTTGTAAATAATTTTTAGAAATATTTTTGGCGCATGGCTTATGAGGTTTATAGTTCTATTTTCTAAACAATCGGTGGCATTTTTTTTTTGGGATAGTTATAAAGTTTGAAAGGAGCCTTTTTTGAGGAATCAAACCCGTCATGTAAATTGCGTTGATTAGTTCTAGCAGAATATTGATTGTTTACTCCAAACTTTTTTTTGCAGCGATATCTGCGTCATCCGTAAAACGTATGGTCAGGTAAAGTGTGCTAGATGTTGGTTTGACTTGAAAGCATATTGAAAAAAATTACCTTCTTTATATGACTCGCATTTAGGCGCCACTATAAACTAAAAAAATTACGAAATTAAAAAGTGATTTTTTTAACGTTTTTTTTTATGTTGAACCATTGTAGAATTAAAACTGAAGGAAAAATCAATGCAGCGGAGTTTCTTTGTTCCCCAGAAATCCGCGGCGTAGGGAATCTGTGAGGTCACAGTGTTCAGTTTAATCTTGTAGTTAGGTTCTGCTTATCTGCATTATTATGGTGTGTGATGGTTCTGTTAGAAATAGGATTGTGTTTTATTTCCTGACAGTTTTTTTCACAAGTATGCTGTATTTGGTACACAAGTTTATTACGGATTATTTCCAATTTTGTATGGTTTGGAAAGAAGGTTTAGGTTTAATGAACGTGTCTGCAGTTTTTTCCGAGATGGTGACCGTTTTAATGTTATTTTTTGTATCATGATCTTTTAGTATCTAGATCAGTACACGATATTGGTATATAGTTTTTTTTTAATTATTATTTTTTATATTATTTAGACTACTCTTGCTTCCTGGTTACCACACACTAAGTGTTTTTAGACAAATTATACTTATTTGATTAACCCTTTGCGTCCTACTGGTCATGTCAAGTAACCACCTATAATATAAATTGTATCTCATAGTCCTACTGGGATTGTGATGCGACCGCCGTTAAAATGTAACATTGGTGGTGCCATCTATCAGAAAAAAAATTACTTACGGTCGATCAAACGTGCTTAGCTTCGGTATGTTACTGTTGTAAATGCCGTGAATAAGTGCCCACGTGTTGTAGTTTGTTGGTGTTTTTATTTGCAACAATTGATGTAAACTCGAGATGACACGTAAGTAATAATACTCATTATGCTACTCTTATCACATTGTACAACCGGCAGTACAATACTATAAATATATAATATATATATTATATACTATATGTGGTGGTTTTATGAAATAACCACCAGGAATATAAACATGTTGTGCTTTGTGAGCGCCTGATTTTTTTTTGTGTAATTACAGAAAGACAAATGTGGTCTTTTGCAGACCTTGAAGCAAAGGGCTCTGAAGGAATGTATAGAATGATAGCTGAAATCCCTTCAGACACAGAGTCGTTAGCTGATGATTGTTTATCAGGGGATGAAGATGACATTGATATTTTACTTGAAAATTGTTCTAAAAATGTGCCTGAACAGGAGGAAGATAATTTTCATGATGATATGGAAATTGAAAGTGATGAGGAGCCACTTGCCCGAGTAGCTGAAAGAATACGTGCAACTGCTGTAACTACATTTTCTCATGACGTAAAGTGGTTGAAGCATAATTTTCATCAGGATCCTCCATATTTTGATGAACCAACTGGCGTAAGATTAGATGAAACTATTGAGCAGCCAGTAGATGTTTTTTTATGCTTATTTCCGAAAGATTTATTGGAAATTATAGTTTTTCAAACAAATTTATTTGCCACACAGCAAAGTACAAATAAAGGCAATAAAACTTTCCAACCAACTAGATGCGAAGAAATCAAACAGTTTCTAGGAGTCAATCTCATGATGGGAGTAAAGAAACTTCCTAGCTTGAAGGATTATTGGTCCTCCCAAGATGAAATCAGAGATCCGTTTATCTCTAAAGTTTTTCCTCGTGACAGATTTTATTGGCTTCTAAGTCATTTGCACTTTGCAGACAATAACCTGCAGCCTAAAAAGGGGGAGCCAGATTTCAATAAACTCTATAAAATATGGCCACTTTTGAGCAAACTTTCTGAAACATACAAGAAATATTACTTTCCAGGAGAATTTCAAGCGATTGATGAAAGTATGATAAAATATAAAGGGAGATCGACCTTCAAACAATATATGCCAGCAAAACCAACGAAGCGCGGATACAAAGTCTGGGTCCGTGCTGACGATTCGGGTTACGTTTGTGAATTTCAAATATATACTGGAAAAATAGGAGACCTACCAGAAAAGGACTTGGGTGGAAAAGTCGTAAGAGAGCTGACCAAGGACTTGAATAATAAAAATTATAGAGTATTCTTTGATAACTATTTTACCAGTGTCCCACTCCTATGGGATCTAAAACAATCTAAAGTATATAGTTGTGGAACTCTGAGGAAGGGAAAAAAATATCTGCCAACAGACTTTACTGATGATAAAAAACTTGCAAGAGGTCAGTACGATTGGCGAATGACGGAAGATGAGTTAGTATGCATAAAATGGAAAGACAAGAAACCTGTATATTTTTTGTCAAACTATCACGATCCTGAGGATGGTGATAAAACCAATCGACGTAACAAAGATGGCACATTAGAAAAAGTAAACTGCCCAAGTTTGGTTGTCGACTATAACAAGCATATGGGCTCCGTCGATAAAGCAGACATGCTCAAGAAATGTTACGCCATTGATCGTAAAAGTAAAAAATGGTACCATAGAATAGTATGGCACTTTCTTGATACTACGGTGGTAAATGCGTTCATTTTATTCCAAAAAAGAAGTAAGGGTTCTACCTTAGATCTAAAACAATTTAAAATAAAGGTTGCCATTGGATTGATTGGTGCTGAGTATTCAACCAAAAAAAGAGGACGTAAATCTACCGAAATCGTGAATCATTTCAAGAAATACGTTCCAATCGAGAAAAGAACTGCTAACGCAGCCCATATGCCTAAATATAGTACATCTAGGCGTTGTGCGTTTGTAGCACAAAAAAAGAAAACCATCGAAGTATGTGGACCTGTACCATGTGCGATGTCGGACTCTGCATAAACGACAAGAGAAACTGCTTCGCACTCTACCATAGTTCCGTGTAGTCCTACTGGTTAGCTGGCAACACCTCCATTCTTTTTTAATAAGTAGAAAACTTTTTTTTTTTTAATACTCATTTCATGTTTTCTTATGTTACCTACGACAACAAATTGTATTTTATTTGAATAAAATCTATAAAAAAAAAATTTCGGACTTAAAGGGTTAATTGACCAAGCATAATTTATTAACAAGAAAATTACATTTATTATGTAGATTGTCTGAAATATTAAGTTTTTGAGATTGTTTTTGATTTAGAGCATCTTGATAAGAAGTTTTGAAACAGACAAACGTCCAGCTTTGAAAAGACAAATTTTTTTGGCGGTCATTGTAAGAGATTTTTTAAATTATTGGTAAACACTCATTTGTTAGAAGAAATTTTTTTGCGTTTTTTTTTTTAGTTCTGATTGCAAGTAAACTCTACTCTATGTGAGGTTTACGTAGATTTCTTGGAGGAATAGAATTATATAATTTTGTGCTTTTCTGGTGTCTGGCGGTAATACCAAAACCGTTCTGCACTTTTGTAAGGCTGTACTTAGCACAGTAGCTTTATTGTGGTGGAGATGAATGCGGTACTAAACCGCGTTAGTGGAACTTTTTGTTTACGTTAACAGATTGGTTTCCTTCTTAGAGTTTATACGGTATCTTATATCGATCACTTGCAGCTTGATGCAGTTCCTCAATTGTTAACCCTGTTTATTGTCTGATGTTGCGCAGCTATGATTGATTTTTTGTCCATATCTTCTTCCAAATTATACAAGGGAAGTTCGAGGCTTCCCATGTATAATTAGACGTAATAGATGATGTTTTGGTTTTTTGAAAATATGAAAGTATTTGGTTTTTATTGTATTTAACAGCTCTTTTTTGATTTTTATTAGATTTTGTCGGATGCGTTGTCTGGGATATTTTTAGCATGCGGCGATAACACTGTCGCTCAAATGCTTCCACATCATTCATGATTGTTGTTTTTAGAGTCCATGTCTTGCATTCATACAACAGAATTGACTACACGTAGCACTTGAGAACTTTTTTACTAAGATTAATGGGTAGGTTTTGATTAGTTACAATAGTTTTCTCTGATCTGAATGCAGTTTGAGTCATCTCGATACGCACATTGTTTAATAAGTTGTCCTTCAATTAGAAGCCTGCTGTTTTCGACGTTTATTTTTTTGACTACTATCCATTTAGTTATTTCGATGTCGATCTTTAATCTTTTGTTGAAGCTTGTCTTGCTGACTGCGTAAAGTAGACTTTACAGATCTTTCTGCTCTATCGTTTACAGCTTCTTGAAAGATCTTCTCAGAATAGATATTAAATAGTGCGAAAACGCATCTTTGACTCTCCCTTTGTTTAATTTGGATTTTCCGAATCAGTACATTGTCGATTCTGATTCTGGCTACTTGATTATAGTACAGCTGTTTTAATAGTCTTAGATTATGACTGTCTAGAGTCTATAAGCTACAAAAAATAATGTATAACTTTAAAATTGTACATTACTTGTTGCTATAATTTAGTACCGATAAACATTATTTGTACTAGTATCAATTCTGCTAATGTAATCAAAATTCATATGCCCAATTTGGCACAGCAGCAATTAAAACTATTCTAAACCAATTTGACTCTAAACTTAAAAACTATTTGTCTATAACTTTTAAACTATACTTTGAATATTGATACAATTTGATACAAAATAGAGGCATAAGTAAGTACTAATACTAATTGTACAAATTTGATCAAAATACATACAATCAGTTTGGCACATAAGGAATCAAATCAATCTAAATTTGAGTATTTTAAAAGCCTTTAAAGCTCTCAAACTCTTTACGATGCCCTTAGTCCTGTACAGCTTTATTGACCTGAAACTGTTGGCGAAGTCTGAGTCTTACTTAGTTCATCTATAAAATAAACCACTTGCAAGATATGATGACCACCTGGAATTCTTTGGTAATACAATACAAAAACAGTCGTCTTTGTTGCAAAAAAAACTTTTTTGTGTATTTGTTTTGTCATTTTGTTACTTGTTGTACCGTGGCACTGCGTTTGCAGTTTTTTGTAAATGAACTTTGGTTTAAACCGCTGGGTAGACAGCTAATCATACTTTTTTGGGAAAGATGATAATTGTTTGACGCCAAAATTGAGTTGCAGTAATAAGGGTGATCAAAAATCTTCTAGTTGGAACGCTTGAGTAAAGTTTTTGAGTCTTAGTTGGTGTACAATAAAAGCATCATGTTTACACAACATTTTTATTGTACGAAAAAATTTACAACTGGCATCTTACAGATGATGGGTTCAAAGGACCATATTTTTTTAAATTAACTGTATTAGATGAAGTAACAGATTTCTGCTGGTTACCACGCATTGGTTATATTGACAACGAGTAATTGTTTTCGGATAACCCTCGTATAAACTCTACTGACAATATTCTAAAATAACTTTAGTATCAATAATTCAAAAATATAGTATACGAAATAGAGTGGTTATGAAGTATTATTCCATAAAGTATAAATTAATTAATTATTTTATTTACAGTTAATTTTAATAATTTTGTGCTTTTGGGTCTCAAGGACTGAACATTGTTTGTGATTTTTGTATCGGATTACAATAGTACGCTTCAAAAATATTAATTTCACCGAGTATTAATTTATTGCGTTGGAAGCGAAAGTAGCCGTACAGTGTATTGATGCGATGTCGTACGGTTGTTGCATTACGGGGCCGTATTGTCCAGTAACGTGTTAAGCAACACTTATTTTTATAACATTAAACACAATTCTATAAAATTATTTATTACATTGAATCAACATGTTACTACATTCCTCAATTAAGATAAATTTGTAAACATTGCAACAAAACAAGATCAAAAACCCCATAAATGCAAATCAGCTAATAAACAATATTTATGATTTCCATGTAAAATTTAATTTCAATGGAAACTCCAGTATGCATCTATAATAACAATAATATCTTACACGAACAAAGACATCAAGTTTATAGGAAACTGATTACCTGCTCGGCAAACAAAGGAAAAACTCTTTTAAAGTTTTAACATGTAAATCATGGCCGTGACATCAATGCATAAGATATCGAAGGGGAGGAATTATTTATTAAATAACGTGAGCGCATCTCGCGGGGTCGGAAACGAGTAAAAAAATATGAAATGAAAAATTTGAAGATGCCCCTGAAAAGCCACTCAGGAATATGCGATGTTTTCGCTTCTGTACATGACGTTTCGGATTGAATTTATTTAGTTTAAAAACACGAGTTTTTTTTACAATCCTATGGGGAGAATCGAGGATGAAAAAATGGGGGATTCTAACACTGGACTATTAATCAGACTTCAAAAAGCAACCGGTGCGTTATATACGACACTTTCTAATCCCATATACATACGATGACATCATTTGTTGAATTATACTTTATTATCATTTACATATAAAAGCTTATGAAATGAAATACATTAGACGTTTCGTGCTTGCTTTAGGATGGCTGAAGATGACATCGTTTATATACAACTTAGTGACATATGAGTTGTTATTATTCTTTATTTAAACTTGAAATTAAGGCTTTATGTACTTAATTGTGAAATTACATTCTTCAAAAAATTTAATACTATATTATTATTATAAACTTATACAAAAATAAGATATGTTATACTGAAATGTAAAGCAGTGTCCACACTGACCAATTTTTTTTATTATATTAAAAATTAATCAAGTATTTAGGTACAATAGCGCGTATTCTATAGGTCTATTCTAACACACAACACAAGCTTTTATTTGTATATAGTTAACGTTTGCAGACTATTCATTCAAAATTTGTTGGAACAGGCTTTATATTACTGCATTATTAATATTTTTTTGTAAGAAGGGAAAAGATTTAAAAATAATTTTTTTAAAAGTATTTTGAAAAACATTTGCTTGCGATTTTCTGTTAATTGAAAGCAACATAAAATAAAATATATAATCATATACAAACCTTGACACAACTACTAATTGCAAAGCGACAAATATAATGGAACGACGGTTTAGGTTAGGTTATGTGATACTGTGTGACTCAAATATCAAGTGTAAGGCGACAGATGCAATATATTTATTTTATTTATATGCGCTCAAATTTTTTTTTTTTTAAATTTTATTAATCTTTTGCCATGCTACAGAATAATGCATCTATTTTTATTAAACTATAATCAAATTTAAAAATTTATTAAAATTTATTTGGACACATCAAAATCCAATCATCGGAGTACCATATATTATTAAAAATAAAAAGTTTGAGGAGGTTCAAGGCTTAGATATTTTTTTGTTTTATTTACAATTTATGTTAAGTAGTTACAGTTTTTGATTCTTATTTTTTTTTTTATTTGTTGGTTTTCTTTGGCATCATTCTACTCTCTCTTCAAACGATTAGGATTGATCTTTCCGTATTTGCCGCAGCATTTTACGTTTTTATTATTTTACACACAACGCATCGCTTCATAAAAACTGCGATTTTTACTAAAAACTTAAGGAAGAAGAAGTTAAGAGGATTCATCTTTATTTATTTGAGTAATAACTCAAGTCCCGGAATACTTTCAAAAACGTCCCGGAATACTTTCAAAAACGTTTGTGGTTTTGACTTCTTTTATCTTGGATTGTTTTTTTTACTTTTTACTATCTTTCTTAAATAAAGTGAAGCATGAGCTGACTGGGTAACCTTGGTTGTGCTGTTTGGGGTTTGGTTGGAGGAATATTGCTTGTGAGCGAATTGGATCTTGAAGAATGTGTTCGGTTGAGGTGTTAGGTCAGGGGGGACTAAGTCTCTAGATAAATTATCTAGAAACTTGACGGGTCTTGCATTGTGGTTGAAGTAACTGACATGGAGGTTGCTTATTGATTAATATGCATATCATATATGCTACCGTCTGTGCGGGCACATCCAATATGTTGGATATTGATGTCTAGAATGGGATCTGTTTTTTTTTTTTACAAAAAACTTTTGTAAAGCGTTTTTCAGTTTGTCTCTTACTTTTAAAACTTTAATTTAAAGCGGTTTAACACATTAAACCGCACCGCTCTGAATTGCTTTTGAACCGCAATACAAGATGACTGACTCATGTAAATGGGATTTTAGAACTCTATTAGCCTATCTACTATTTTCAATTTTTGAAAGGACATCTGAGTGGATGAAGTTATAAAAACAGGGCTATTTCATGTAACAGATTTTTGACTGTACATAAGGAAAAGAAATTAGAGAATTCATCTTTGTTAATTGGAGTCACGACGTCAAATTCGGCTAAGGAAGTAGGATACAAAAACATCTGACGTTTTTACTTATTTTAGATTACTTACAATATTGGGTTTTCTTCTTTGTTTTTCTAAGTGTGATTATTGAAGATCTAATGTAGGTGACGAACATCTTTCTGCAGGAGCTGACTGGGTGATTTTGGTGGTAGTGTTGTGGCATCTTTTTGGGTTTAGTTGGAGAACCAATGGCTCGGGGGTATATCAGGTGTGGCGCTTTGAGAGAAAGTTTTATCTTGAAAAATTGGCGCGGCTGAGGTGCTGTGTTGTTGTGAATGCAACCAGGGTAGAACGATTTTCAAGAGTTGGTTGAAATCTACAGATTAATTGAATGAAAACTTGACTGGTCTTGCATTGTATTTGAAAACTGGTGTGAAGATGGAATCATTAAGATACATTGGCTTGGACTGTTACCGTCGTCTGTTCTATAGGGGTGGAGGAGGCGACCGGTTCAAGGTCGTGATCATCTTTGCTCTTGGTAATGGAGTTTCCTGGGGGTTGTGTTGTTGTAGAATGTATTTAATAAACGAATTAATTGTTTGTCGACTGACTTCTTTAACCAGAAGGCTAACACACTAACATACTCATCTAGAGGGTCTTTTGTACTAATATCACTTAGAGCGCTATCATCTACACACATACTCACCCAGAGTGCTGCTTGCAGAAGCAAGCCTGTGTGCAGTTATTGGGGTTCCGAATTTTGGATTGGATGTCGCTGGGTCCTCGGTTGATGGAACCGTCGTAACATAAGTTACTATCAGACTACAGTTCCGGTTTTCCAGTCGTGCTTCTTTCTTCAGGATCATGAAGGAATTGCGTTTAGGATCTGCGGTCCGGAAGTTTGAAACCGGCGAGTTTTTTTACGACTTGCGCGCTAAGAATGCATGGCTTCGGGTAGATATACCCGTAACAAGAGCAGTTAGATTTTATTTTTAAAATTTGGACTTTTAAAGCAAGGATGGACTTTTTCTTCTTAATGTAGTACGCCTAACGTTCCTGCACTGCGGTCCTATTATGCACTTCTGGTTGTTACTAGTTTTGTTTCTTCAACAAAGTCTAGAAACTTTTACCAAGGAACTGTCTTGAGTTTATTTTTTTGGTTAGTTTGTACTTGCCGAAGAAGACACTACTTTACATATTATAAACCTTGCACTTGCTCAGAAGATCAGCGAAGTTTTTTGTCTACCAGACATCTGCCGCATAGGGAAATGCGTTTGTTTATGTTACAGTGTTTAGTCATAAGTTTTGTAAGCTTTTACTGTTTGGTTCTGCTTATTTGCATTACTATAAGACCTGGTTACACAGTGCGAGCTAGCTTCTGAGCTGGCCTAGCTTGTTACTGCAGTGCATCTAATCGTACCCACTCGACCCCATTATACGATAATGGCGAGCGTTAGTAAATCGTAGGATCCGCTCACACGGTGCGAGTAGTTGCACTGTAGTAACTGACAGGTACAGCTTGGATGCTAGCTCGCACTGTGTAACGAGGTTTTTAGTTTGGCTAATGTGGGATAGTCTTATGTGCTTCATTCCCTGACAGTTTTTTTATAAGTTACTGTATTTTGTTTCAACTTTACTACGGATTATTTGTTTACCGGTTTTCTATGGGATTCTGAAAGCAGGTTATTTTGCCTTCTATAGTTTGATTTTTTGGTATTTAGATCAGATTTTTTTGTTATTTGTGGCTATTGCTTCCAAACTGTTTGCACCAGTTTAGGTTTTATTACTGGCGAGCGTATTGCTGTACTCTTACATGATGGTTATCAGTCTGTTAAAGTGTTCTTGTTTTGATTATGTTTCTAGCGCATCATTCAATGGCAGCTATTTTTGTTTGAAAGACTGAAGCATGTTTGCTTAGGGACAGTGGCAGAGGTACCTGTAAGCATGGGTCTGCAATGCAAAATCTTAAACACATTTATTTTTAAACTTGACGGAGGTTAGAAAATGAAGTAAAAATACGACAAAATTGTTTGCTTTATTCTAAAGTTTGTTTCTGAGACGGCCAAAAGTCTTAGCTATCTACTTTTGAGCTCTCATCTAGGCAACTTAGGAAGAAGGCAAAGGAGTCTAAAAACTAATGCTCATTTTATAAAAAAGATAGGAGTCAGCTACAAAGAGGCTGTACTCAAACATCACCAAAGTTAATCAAAGCTGCTCTTACTTGAGAGATAGATTAAATTCTAACACTTCTTACTTTTGGAAGGTGATCACACACAGGAGAGATTTTTAACATCACCTGTGATGATGACAAATCTTTAGGATGGCTAGGGAAAAAATATTCTGCATGGAGCTACTGTGGCTGGAGTCGAAACTTAGCACTGCTTCATATAGTCTGGCTCTGGTATCGTTATAATATTCAACCCTATTGTGGCTGGGTGCGGTATTATCACATCAAATGACTTCTGTATGCAATATCCTTTCAACCTTTGAAGTCTGATCACATCTTTAGTGTCTTTTTATCATGTAACACATTTGTTATTTTTGGTTTGTGAGGTCTAAGTAATACTGTGTGTTCATAGTCGGTCTGCTACTTGTCTCGTTTTCTTCATTACAACTAACTACAGTGGTGGTTGCAAGAGCAGTGTTTCATGGCTGATGTGAGTTGTTTTTATTGTTTTTGCTATTAATAAACATGCTAATCTTTGTACTTTGTCTAGTTTGATAGCAATACTTTTTTTAGTCGATATTATCCAGAGGAGTATGAAAGGTTAGTTTGGAATCAAGTGTGAGTTAAGAGTTTTACTTCCTTTGTCATTGGGAGGGTGGCTCTATACAAGAGAGTTTATACGCAGAGTAAGGACCGAGATAGTTGGTTCGGTGTGCTTGATAAAAGGGGCTTAATTTGATTCAAAATACTGAAGATGTACTGTCTTTAACTTGGCTATCTAAAATTTTCAAACAAACTGTGCTACTTAGCTAACAGTAAGTTGTTAGGATTTTACTTCTTGTAGTCGTAATTATGTTTTTATGAGGTTCTACTTGCGATGAGTACGAGTTTTTGAAGGACATCTGAGTAGGTGAAATAATAAAATCAACGCTATCAGCGATTTTTGACAATTTATGAAAAGAATTCTTGATTTTTGAATTTGAGAAATTATGCTACTTTTTAGCAATCTATAATGTCTGCTTGCTGGTATCCTTTTTGGCAAATTTATATCTTAATTGTTCTGATCTTGATTTAATTGAATTCTGTTTATTGCGATTTTTTAGAATTTTGCAAAAGTTTGGTTAGCATATTTTGATAGCTTAGGTTAATACAAATAGTATCAACAGTATTGAGCCTGAGGGCACCTCTTCTTCAGTTTTCAAATACTATTTGGATATTGTAAAATTCAATGTTTTTTGCAAAAATAATAGATAATTAGTTCTAAAATTGTTTTAATAGTGGGTGTACAAACCAACTATTGAACAATTGGATCAATAATACATCAAAATAAAACGTCGGTTTTTGAAATGACTTGAATAATACAAAAATGTCCGATTCTTTTGTTGAAAGATTTGTAAAACGAACATAATTCAAATAATCAAAAATCAGTAAGCAAAAGATATGTAAATTTTTTTTGTTTTGGATTTGTTGCCCAATTAATGAACATTAATATTTTATAAAGACATGCAGTGTACCATAAAGTAACGTATTTTAGGAAAATATATCCAAAAATAATTAATAAAATAAATAAAACGTTGGCAACCTATCAACTAAAATATTCTCGTGTTTTCGTTGCATCTTCACAAAATGTCACTAGTATTTTTTTATATAATATAATATAATTCAATTCAACTCAATATTAATTAAGATTTGCTAAATAGATTAAATACAATTGTTTCGTACCATAAACAAAAAATAATAAAGCAATTGTGTCATTGCATTTTGCAAAGTCGACACGGCGTGAAATTTATACCGAAACTATCTAACATCAGCTGTTATTAAATTAAAATGTATCATTTGTGTGTATGTGTTTATAAAAAGAGTGTGTGTAACCTTCATGAAACAACCCACTGGCAACAGACACACCAGTTTTCATTTCATTACATCAATAGCATTGGTTAGGTTTCCTGTTTGAAAGTGTATGTGTTGCCGCTTGCTATAAGATATATATTTTCCGTGTTACTATGAGCATAGCATACATAACGTAAATTGGCCTCGTAAGTACACACCTACGAACTTTTACTATAATGTATTTTATGTTTTTTATTATTTCGGAGCAGCGACATGAACGAAACGGAGTCGGTTATTATTAATAAAAAAACCGCATGGAAATTGCTTATCGCAACGTTATCAATATTTATATTATAACGTGCGATAATGATTTATTGTCCCCTGCTTTATGGGATAAACGTATTTTTATTATTTGGTAACATATGTTAAATAATAATCATAAAGGTTGCATAGATGGAATTATTATGAATATAAATAGGTCAACGGGAGTGAAGTAAATATATTGATAGTAGTGAAAATACAAATCCGCCTTTTAAAGTTCAAAGCACTTTTATATAATATTATTTAAATAAAATATTTTAATTTAAATAAGCCTGAAGGAAATGTCTTAAAATTTATTTAATTTAAATCACAACCTTTGTTGAGGTCAACCAACCGAAAAATCCGTGTTTTGCGAGGTCATTTTTTAAGAACTAAGAAAGTAATTATACAAACTATTTCTTGAATTGAAGCAATTCAATTTTAATTTAAATATTAGTTTCTTATTAATTTGGAATGCAAATTTTGTTTTATTGCTAATCACATATTTAATTTAATTTCCTTCTTGAGAAATAAATAATGATCCAGTTTATTACACAAAAATTACAATTTGTTTTGCTTTTTACTATTAGAAATTTTATTTAGGCTTAGTTTTCAAGGAGTTTTAAGTTGCGCTTTTATTAAACAATTATATATTGCAGCAATATCAATTGCAACAATTTTAATATCAATAAATATTTAGCTTATTTGGACAATTTTTATAATTGCATCATGTATTAGGTAAATGTAAAATATGGTAGAAAAGTTATGATTGGGTAGAAACCAATTCAAATTTTTATTTGTCATTTAGTAAAATTAATTCAAACATTGTCTGTGGAACTCGTGAAGAATGTTAGCTCTGATAAAAGCTGAATGCAGTTGGACAATTTAATTAGGTTTTATTTTCTCACACAATTTTCTGTTATTTTTTCATTAAAATTTAAACTTTTTTTCGTATTGTTTTATATAATTGAATTGTAAGATAAGATAAATATAGAATTTATGCAATGCTTCAATGAAATTATATTAACCACAAGTTAGCATTTACAGTCGCTTCTTAGAATCTTATGCAATGGTGAAGCAGTGTTTCATGCCCAATTTCAGGCTTCAATGTATCACAATATAATAGGATGGAACGCAATGAACTCTTATTGAGAAAGTTGTGAACTGCACTATCGGTAATAAAGAGTATACTAAAACGTTTTATTTCAATTTTATATTTTATGCACAAAATTACTGTATGATACGAACTAATCAATATTAGGAATGAATTAATACTACTCCGAGGTCCCGATTATTAGTTGAGTATGCAAAGTAATTGTTAAAGGTCATTAAAAGATTTTGCAATGGGCGTCACGCCATATTTGCAGTAGAGGAATAATATATGACACATCAGTAGTATATATTTTTAATGTTTGTTGTACATGCAACATACTTTCTTCAAGAGCAATAACAATAAATATTTACATTAATTAAAACATTACCGAAATTAAATTACAACATTAAAATAATATCTTTGATGAGTAATTTGTTTGTAATTAACGAAGCAGAAATGTTTAGTTAATTATATTGGAGTATAGTAATAAATTATATAATTTTTTTTATTATTTCCTATCTACATAAAATTGTGTGGCGACAATTAAAAAGTTCTATATTTTTAGCCAAACGAAATGATATCTGAAATTTGTATCAAATAAAAAAAGATTATATGTTAATATCACAAATTGCTGCAATATTTTATTTTCTTGGAAAATGCGAAGCTGTGCGCCAATATATTGAGTAGGAATTCTTTTCTAGGCAAGCCAATAATTCTGGTTTCTGAATTTGATTAGAAAGATGAATAATTTCAACCGCACTTTGGCTTTATTACACATTACCAGAAACCAGATTGACTACATTCTAATCAACAAAAGATTTTTCAAGTACATCAAGCTAGTACAGAAGACCCAATATTACTTCAACCACATAAACACAAAAATAAAAAAAAGGCATAGAACGGACAAAATTAAATGCACATGGCAACACCTCAAAGGAGTACTACCATTGAAAGCACACAACTTCATGGGTTATGTTCAGAAAATCAAAAAACAAGATTGAATGATGCACGAAAATCGGCAGATGATGAAACAAAGTAGAAAGCTAATTTTACAAGGTTTTGAAACCTAAGGAGTCTTGGATTCAGCAAATATGCAATGAAGTAGTGGATCTACAACAGAAAGGAGACTTATTTAATTCACACAGAAAAAACAAAGAAGTAACTGGTGCTTTGTAGAAGGGGAACTACGACTCACATCACAAATGGCTAAAACGAACCTGTAACAAACGACAAGGATCTCTGTAAGATATGCCAAGAACACCTCAAGAGTATGTTTGACTACAACAGACTGGAAATACCAAACAGCTCAACGCAGTTTGAGTTCATGGGGCCAACCATACTAAATTACGAACTACTCTATGCTATAACGGACGACATTTAGTCAGAATACAAATAAAGGAGGAAAACATAGACGTAATCTTAAACCTGTTCAACATTTACGATACAACTTTTTGTGAACTGGTTAAAGTCAACATTCATAATGCTCCCTAAAAAGCGAATACATACGAGATTGATTATCCAAGAAACTTAAACGGCTGAGTGGAGACATCCAGTTTGGATTCATGAGTGAAGCAACATTCTATCTAAACAATTTAGTACAAAACTGCTAAGAATTAAGGAACTACATTTTTATATGCTTCATTGAGAAGGCGTTTGGCTGTATCAACCACGTACATCTCATCGAATACTTAAAAATTGCCGGTATTGACAATAAGATTAATCCAGAATCTGTACTGGAAACAGGCGGTTGATGTCAGGATTAATAACCAAACCACATCAAAACAACTTGAAATAAAAAGAGCAAGGGTGCGTTTTCTAAACAATATTATTTAATTTTTACGTTGAACGAATATTCTCGAAAGCTTTTGATAATCTGGAAGTTGTCATAAAGGTGAACGGAACCACATCAGCAATATTAGATACGCGGATTACACTTTGATTATAGCTATCAATGAGCAAGACCAACACTGCTCATGAACAACATAAATAAACAAGGGACAGAAGCTGGACTAAACATGAATAGAGCCAAAACAAAATTTATGGTTATAAGTCGTAATAACTAGGCAGAAAATTTAATTGCGGTAGTAGGGGAGAAAGAACTGAGACCACGAGTTATCTAGGCACACTAATGAATGACAGTTGGGATCTTTAACAGGAGTTTAAGTGTAGGGTAGAACAAGCCAGACAAGCATTTAACAAATTTTGCTCCCCCCCCCCCCCCTACTATGTGACAAGAACTTGAACTTAGATTTTTGCCTCAGAATGTTTAAGTGCTATGGTCAGTTCTATTGTATGGAGGCGAAACCTGGGCGACAAAAGCATCCAGCAACAAGATGCTACGAAGGTCGGGGTGGACAGATCCTTATTTAACCACACAACGGCGTTAATAGTCTTCTTAGGCTGATACGCCAAAAATCTAAACTAACAATAATAATTTAACCACACAAAACAACGTAAGACCAATTATTTCATAGAACATTGCAAAAATTATCAGATAAGCAGTTAGTCCTTTCAAATTAGACAAAAAATCGACGTTTTAAAGAAATTATTCCCACAGCTTAGCGACCTGTATACTTAGGTGTATTTGGACTGTCTGAAGAATATTTTCATCTAGTTCACGCATGAAAAGAGGTGGTTTTGGAGTAAAAGACATATTTATATCAATTTTTGCGTTTTTGAATAGTTTTTTTGCATTTTTAGCGAAAACTATGCGTTTTGGGCAATAATTACTTCTATTAAAAGTTTCCAATTGATATAGGTTATTTGAATTTTCTTATATTTTTCCGTTTTTCCGCTAGAAGACGCGGAAAATAAAGTTACGATTTTGCGCGCTCTGGCGGGCAATGCACGCATTATTGGAAAAATTGAAAAACCTACATCGATCGGAAATTTTTTGCTCTAAAACTTTGGTCTCTTATAATTTGTCCAGAAAATGCATAGTTTTAGTTGAAAATCTAAAAAATCAGTAAAAGGTCACAATTTCCGACATTTTTCAAGATTCTTTAGCGGAAAATGCTCTCACTATCGGGAAATTCAAATTGCCAATATCAATCGAAAATTTTTTGCCTTACAACCATGATCTCTTGTAAATTTTCACCAAAATGCATAGTTTTGGCTCTAAGTGCAAAAAAATAAAATATATATTTCATAAACGGAAAATTATAGGAAAATTCAAATGACTTATATCGATTGGAAATTTTTTGCTCTACAACTTTTAATAGAGATAATTTTTGGCCAAAATGCATAGTTTTTGCTAAAAATACAAGAAACCATTAAAAAACGCGAAAATTGATATATATGTATTTATTACTCCAAAACCACCCTTTTTCATGCGTGCGCTAGGTGAAATGTAGTCTTCAGACAGTTCAAATACACCTAAGTATACAGGTTGCTAAGCCGTGGGTAAAATTTCTCTGAAAAATATCTAATTTGAAGGAACTAAGTGAAAACTTGTATCTTCTGTATCTTTTCTATATTTAGCAAGCTAGCTAGCTTTTGATAGCTTTGAGTTTTGTAAAAACTTTTTCTTATTTATTAAATCAGTCAACTGGATTTATAAAGAAATATAATTTGCATATTTCTTTATAAATTCAGTTGACCTAAAATATCAATTTACAATTTATTATAGGATATGCACTTTTAACCACAATTAAGTGAACATCTACAATAATAACTTATGATTAAATCAAATTTATAAGAATCTGATGACTACACACGGATATAATGAAGTATTTTTAATATTCATTTATATATGAAACCATTCGAGACCTTGTAAATAGTAGTAACCCAAATACTAATTTCTTTCATCTCAATGATATATTTACCCAGCATAAATATACTTTGTATTTAAAAGTATCTACACGAAAAGTAGATGAAATGTTAATGAGCCACAAATATATAAATATTTAAGCAAGCAATAGTTATTATTATTACATAATGAGGTGCCTTTTATATGTAATTAAATATAAAATTTTACAATGATATAGGAACATTTTCATATTGCGAATGGTTTGTTCATGCACCATATGTGCTTGAATAACACATGAGGTAATCGACTCTCACACGTGAGATAGCATTTGATACCTTTTACGTACATAAAAACTAACATGTTTTGATTTAATTAATTTACTATAACAATAATATTTTCAATTTGAAAATATTAATATTTGCATTTAATTATTCGAAAAAAAATAAAATCTGTTTATATTAGGTCAGTCAACAAAAATTGTAATATTCATATAATAAACCGGAACTTTGTAGTACACGTTCTTTTTGCAAATACAAATATTTGTGCTTGTAATTGTTATTATTATTATGAGTTGACTTTGTAAACACTATATACGGCTCCTTATGTTTGCAATACGCTGGCATAATTTGCAACATGGCTTATATTACAACAGTATTAGATAAGCGTTAGTTATTATATTGTACGTAATTTTATAATTCATAAAGATAGCTAGGTTTAACGTTTCTTTGGAAGAATTTATTATGAATTAAACGGTTTTATTGTAATAATTTAATAAAAATTATATATACAGAACGTTATTAAATTTATGCACCAATTTATAAACCAAAAAATGATTAATAATCAAATCTGATTCTATGTCAGAGTAATAGAAAATATCTTAAAGCATATTTTAAAAACTTGCCAAATATACAAATGTTCGAAAACCGCAATATGGCTCAGATTTGGGTCATATTAGTGCGATTTGATTTGAATCATTACTAACAGTACTGTAGTGTGCGTCAAAAATTGAATTACAAAGTACATCTTTGCCAATAGATGGCCCTTTTTGATCTATTGACGGATGTAGGCCTTCCTCATATCTTATCCAGGCAAATGCAGCTACTCTTTTTACATCATCACCACATGTATGCGGTCGTCTCCGTGATCTTTTGCCAGCCAAGGTCTCTATTTCTGGATGATGTTATTCCAATTACGGTCTTTATATTGTGCTTTATGTCTCGCAAAATTCCACTTCAGTCCAATGACTGTTTCTTCTTGTTCTAAGGGTAATGTGTAGCATGTAGCATGTGTAGTACCAGTGCAATAAAGTGCAATAAAGTCGATTCAAGACAGTGTTGACGACGATTTAGTTGACTATTGATGTTTTCCTTAAGAGTTAGTAACTACTGGGAGGCAATGAAGCATGGTCAGTCATTATTGTTAGAAATTAAATAAGTATTAATGATAAAATTTGAATAAAAGATGAATACAGCGCCAAATAATGCCGGAAATTTGAATTGTCTTAGTGGGCTTGAGAATATTGGGTATTATACTTACTGTGCTTTACTGCTCGTTCACACATTTTGCAGAGTTTAGCATTAACTTTAGCAATAATTCGTTTTTTTTTTCAACTCTGGTTGGGTGCGAGGGCGATGTTTGAACACGATTTTCTTTAGATACTCCACAGAAGAAAAAAAAGGTCAATAAGTTATCTTACAAAATCTCTCAAAGAGACTAGATGGCCAGAAAACATTTCTCTTAAAACATTAAGTGAAATAAGGGCTGTGTGAGCTGCTCTATCTATTGGTATTACGACTCCTCTAATTTTTTATATCTTCAGCGATTTCCACCAATTTGGGCCACAGAAAATTGTTCAACATTGACACATATCGTACAGAAGTCACAGTCAAGTTTTTTTTTTTTTAAGTACGGTTTTTTTATTCCGAATTGTAATATGACACATAATATAGGCAAATGAAGCGGTTTTTTATTAATCATGAATTTTTTGACCCAGGATTTAAAATTTTGCTTATTAACAGCTTAACTGAAACTATACCTCGTCGCTACTGCTGATAGGATCTGTGTCAGCATTTGGATGTAAATTTAATTCTAAATGAAGAATCTTCTTTAATTAGCTGCGGTTTGCTATTTCCAAATCAACAGAATAACGTCGAGCAGAACGTTTTGGAGACTGCTTAATTATTATTGTTACTCTTACCAGCTGTACATTTTGCGGTATTCTTGTGGATCTCTACTAAGCGTGTTAGCGGTTTCTTCTAACTGCTTAACCCATGACATAATTGAGTTTGCAGTAGGAGCGGCGTTGTTGCGTGGAATGTTGAATTGTTGCCAAAAAGTTTGTTGCGACTTGAAGCTTTGACGTTCTTCGGTCCAAACCATATTGGCAATTAAAATGGATTGACCGGTGGATCACAATGATACTATGTGCGACTGCCATCAGCCACCACAGTCTGAGTAGTATCCGTCTCTTCTTCTTTTATATAGGCAATTTGTCTCTTCTCCTTCAAAACGTTTCCCTGAGGTTGTCGTTCCATCGTTTCTTTGGTCTCTCTGGAGATCTCCTTTCCACTGTTGACTTGAGCCTTGCGATCCTCACTATTCTCCTTTTATCTATCTTTCGATTTGTGCATTCCATTCCGCTCTCCTGCTTTTTATCCATTCATTGATGTCGTTCACTTTGCATGATCATCTTATTTTGTTATTGCTGGTTCTATTCAATCTTGTCTTTCCCTTAATGGACCGAAACGCTTTTATTTTGGTTGTTGTAGTGAGTCTGTTTGTATAAGTTGTTTCTGGTCTTGTTTCAGTCATGTATGTAAGGGTAGGTCTTTGTATATCCTACTCTTCGTCTCCTTGCAAAGATACTAATTAGCCCATATCGTGTTTCTTAAACAGCTCGTGATTTTGTTTGCTTTCTCTGCCTGTTCTCTTACTTTTTCTTTTAGATCTCCATAGCTTGATATTGGGATTCTCAGATAGTTAAATTTGCTCATTTGTTGTATAACAGTTTTGTCCACTTCTAGTTTGCATCTTATGGGGTATGGGGCTATGATAATGCATTTTGTCTTCTTGGCAGCGATCATCATGTTGAATTTTTTTGCCACTAGGTTAAATTGATGTAACAGTTTTTGAAAATTGTCTTCGTTATTTGATATTGGGGCCGCGTCATCTGCGGAGCACTTAATGTTGAGCTGTTTGTCTCCCATTTGATATACTCTTCGAGTTCTTACCTGGGAAATTATTTTATCCATGATGATGTTGAATAGGAGAGGGCTTAGTGAGTTTCTTTGTCTAATGCCGTTGCCTGTTTTGATTGGTTCCGTGGTTTTGCCGTTGATTACAATTTGCATTTTGTTGTTATATATGTCCTCGATTGTCTTGATCACGTTGTGTGCGATATTTCTCTTCTGTAATAGGTTTAGGACGCCTTGCAATTGTACTTTGTCAAACGCTTTGGTTAAGTCTACAAAGCATATATACGCTGGTCGGTTTTATTCTAATGCCTTTTTTTGTCAGGCGTAGTATGAACACTGCATCGGTACAGGATCTTCTACTTCGGAAACCCAGTTGTTCATCGGCTAAGTTGGTGTTTTTTATTATTTCGCCTGCGATTAGTTTGGACATTAGTTTAAGTACGGTGTTTAGTAGATTTATACTTCTGTAATTGCTGGGCTCCTTTCTATCACCCTTTTTGAACATTAATAGTAGAGTGTTTAGTCTCCAGTCGTTGGGTATTGTGTGTTTGGTTAATATTTTGTTTATTAGCTGGGTAATTTGCTGTGTTAATACCGGGCCTCTATACTTCAGCAATTCATGATTTCATCTGTTTCCATTGCTTTACGGTTTTTTAGTTTTTTGATTGCCTCCGTAATCTCTGTGTTATTGGTAGTCATCTCATCATCCGTTGTTATGGTGATTTTTTGTCGTTGTTGTTCTGTTTTTTATCTGTGTTATAAGTGCTTTATAATACTCTTTCCATGTGTCTTTATTGATATGCTTTGTTTTAACTAGTTCTTTTAGTTTGCTTTTTTGGTCTCTTATAAAGCGCCATATAGTTTTTTGGGTTCCGTAGAAATCATGTTCTAGACTCGAAAATTTCTCCCAGTGTTCTGTTTTTATTCTTATTTCGAATTCTTTTGTAATGGTTGTATGCTTGCTGAGTTCTTAGTGTTCTGTATTGCAGATACGCTTGCTTCTTTTTTTTTGCATTTTTCTTTAACTGCTTCAGTAAACCATGGTGTTCTCCGTGAGAAGGTATTGTGGGTACTTACTATCTTTCTCACGAGCGCTTCCTTTGCTGCTTGCAGTATGTTTGTTTTGACCTTATCCCAGCAGTTTTCAATGTCATTTTCTTCTCTTATACTGTTGTTCCATATCTTCTCTAGCAGCCTGGATTTGTAAAGTAATCTGGTTGATTCATCCGCCAAGCTTTCCACTATGATCTTGGTCTTTCTAGTCGACGTTGTAGTAAGCTTTTGTCTCCTCTTCTTTATGTCTAGTCTCAGTTTCTACATCAGTAGTATTGATTCAGGTGTTATTTTTTTGGTTGTTAGGATGTAGTTAATCGTAAACTTCTGACCCCGAGTGGAAATTTCTGAAGTTTTGATTATGAGGTATGGTTTTGGAGGACAACCAGATTGGGTTTTAAAGCAATTGGCTCCAGCAAACAACGATGAGTTGACAACCACATAAAGCAATTATCATGTTTTTGGTTTACTTAAAAAGGCTTTAGGAGGGAAGATATTCATGAAAAAAAATTTGGATATTAAGGCACTTTCTAAATGGTGGTGGACACATAGAAAGTAATGGGGACTATGTCGAAATTTTTTTTTACTTGTTTCTGACGTTGCTTTAATAAATTTTGTTATTAATGTTTTTAAGGTTTTTATTTGACTTTGCTTATTGTATTATAAGATATTAATGAGAGTGGTTTCTTTATGCTAAGCTAACAATTTGATAAAATCCAAAAAACATGGACTCTTACGTAGTAGATGGCAGGGCATGTACATATTACATATACTTGATTGTCTATTTCACATTGGGTATTTACATTGTTTATTGCGTGCATGTGTTTTCTTAGTTCCTATCACGACCATTGTTATAATTTGCAAGTATTTTCTAGAAAGTAATAGTTATTTTAATTAATCGTGATTTATAAATAACTATTTGATTAGACCAATTTCTTATTAGGTCACTATTTAGTCTTGTACAGTTATCTGGCATATCGATCGCTGAACCACTCAACCACCACACCGTGGGTTTACGTACAATATTAATGAATTTAACACTGATTTACTTTGGAACGGTTATTGCCGCTGTTTACTGCCAATCGTGGTCTGCTGCCAATTCTATCTAATTTGCTACTCAAAATCTTGTTAAAACTAGTGAAAACGTCTGATGATAATGATTACAGCATCATTATTGTTGTCTTATATAAATACGTAATATTGCGCTATTACTATGAATACAGCGCCAAATATAGCCTTGAATTTAAAGGTTGTCTTTGTGGACTTAGTTGTGTTGGATATTGTGCTTGATTGCATTATTTGAATTTAAAGTATTGAGGTCGCTCAGTATTGGTTTTTATTATGCCTACACTGCTATCTACTTTATTACAATACAGCCCAGCCCTATCAACTTTACATTTGAGGTCTAACATTTCATCTTCTTTTCCTACTAATATTATTTACTTCAATGCCGAGATGTAGTTTAATATCATATTTGAGCCGTTGTATTTAATTATATCCTTGTGATGATCGATTTCAGTGTTAATTGGGTTGGCTGTAATATGATTGCGGAGGCGGTTATAGGGAAATTTGTTATTTATAATGAATAATTCATAAAAATGATTTATTTGATAACACATTGTATTTATTTACAATAAATAGCTGTTACTAACAGATAGTTATGGTCTATATAACTTGTAATAAAATGTTATCCACATTCTTACCTATTGTTTACTTAATGAATAAAATTTACTTATCATTAACTTAATCTCAATACTCATGACTAACACAAATAAGCTAACTAACAAAAAATGGTTTTTTAACATTCAATTATCCAATCTGTGGAAATAAAATTATTCAATTCAAATAAACTAATTACGTCAAATTATTCAAAAGCATAATTTCAAGGTCTGTTTGTTTTAATAATAGAACAAACATTTGGAATATCTTCTCAGGCCTAAAATACATCAACATGCATCGCACTTAGAAAATGTAAGGAATTTTACTAAATTTAATATTCTTCGGAGATATTTATATTATATTGAAAATCGGGCGTTGATAATATTGGCATAAGTTTGAAAGTAAATACTCTCTTGAAATGTGCTCTAGTACACAAAAGGTATTGAATAAGATTTAATCTCCGACCAATAGCCCGGCATATTGAAATCGGAAAGCAATAAACTATGTTTACAAACAACTTTATGAAGGGATTGGGCGATGTACATCAGAGGAAAAGTCATTGTTTTTTTTTTGTATTTACTCAAACGGAATTGGTCCTGATTTATTTTCGTCTGGAATACTTTCCGCAAACAAGATCTTTATTTCGAAACACTTTTATTTTCCTGTAATAAATAATCAGCGAGGTGTAAATGTTTTATTTTTATTGTAATTAGGTGATGAATTAATCGTAAATGTTGGCGTTCGTTCAACATTGTTATAAATTTCATTTTTATGACATTACAACAATGCGGGATCTTTTTTATAATCAATTATATTTTGAAATGAATATTATTTAGCAAATCATCAAGGTTGTCAAAATTTTTCGCAATAGATATTGCGTCAATCTAATGAAAGTGCTATAAATTTACTGAAATATGTCAATGCAATAATAATTATTAAATTAATATTGATTTTTATTGTTGTTAAAGGAAAATATTTAAATAGGTTCAATTACATTTCATTTGAATGGTAGAAATGTCAACGTAATTTCGTTCATTTCATTTCAATACGGTATTCGACATGAAATTTATGATTCATTTTAAATGTTTTATTGCACTATAAAATATATGCATTGTCTACAATTTAATTGGACTATTATATTTTTTAGTGATAAGGTATTTGCATCAATTTGAATGCGGCTATGGAAACTGCATTTTAATACTCTTTCATATATTTTATCCATCCAACGAACTGTTTTAATTTGACACTATGTGGGATGGCTTTATTCAACGTTAATTAAATTGGTTTTACTTTTTTTTATTAATACATAGTCGGCCGTTTATTTTGTTTGGTCTTGTGGTATTTAAAAACGTATTTGGATCGGATTGAAGTGATTTAATTTAGTGTATTAATTCTCTTTGCATTGCCCTTTCATTATGTTTTTCAATGCTCATAATTAAAATGAAAAGGCTTTGATCTTTTATGAACTTACTCGTTTTGGTTGATGCCTTCATTACTTACTTCAATCTTTATATTAATGATGTACTTAATGGTTTATTGATTATGTAATTGTTTAAATTTAAAAAAAAATAGTTTAGAATTGGCTAAAGTTATCAGAGTAATAACATATTGTAAGTAAACTTGATGGCCATCGACTGATCGTTTAATTATTTACAAAGCAAATTGTTAACGTTATACAGCTTTAGGAAATAATAAACTATGTTTACAAACTCAATCATATTACTAAAGCTAATCGAAGCACAAAAAATACTTTTTGTTAATTTTTTATTAAGAATAAAGTGAGAGAAGCGGTCATTTGTTTTATTATTTATATTGTAAATTGCACAGAATAAAGGGTAAATATAGCGTGACGGATTTACTGCACAGTAGATTAGACCCAGAAAATAAAGTTATCATTTTCAATTCAGAATACAAGATGGATCTAAATGAAATGCAAAAGGGAATTCTAAATTTAGTGATCGTACACTGAATGTTTTCAGATTTTGGACAGAATATAATTTAAGTACTAACTTTTGTTTAAGATTAAGCTATGATCATTACTGAATGATAGTTCGCTGTAGTCAATTTTGAAGAGCGTGGAATTAATAATGATTTGAGGTTAATTTTTGATTGTGGATTGAACGATAGTTTACATTAAAGTCAAATCAATTTTAGATTAACGTAAAATATACTCTGGATTGATTTTAATATGCGTAGATTTGATACACGAAATATAATGATATAAGGTTCAATTTTGATTATATGCTGTATTACATATGGTGTTTACCAACCAACTAATTTAAAATTCAAGCTGTTTGTATACTGAATTATATTGCGCTTTAGGTCAATTTTATTGTGCGAAGATTTGATTTTCAAAATTTAATGATTTAAAGCTAAGTTTTGATCGTATACTGTACGTTAGATATAGATTAAGTTGCAGTCGTATACTGCACAATAGTATACTTGTCGAAATTTTGTAATAATGTTTATGGTCAGTGCACTTATAGTTAAGCTGCGATCACTTACTGAGCTGAAGTAAACTATTGACGTTATACTCTGATTTTGTTAGAGTGTAAATAAAATCATCTCAAGAGACGTTACCAATGATGACAGTTTGCACTGCGTATGTTTGCGAATTTAACGTATGATCAGTATACGATTGGTCTAGCTAACCACACAGCACGAATAACTAGCACACATGTAAAGAATACGATAAGCGGATAAGAGAGTGATGTAAGGAAACTATGTTTACAACATTTTTTTACTGGTGCAAAAGCCGATATTTTAGGGCTTACGCTTGTGATACTACTTCACAGCTACCTTTGAACATTTATCTGGAATTAAACATAAATACATACTATCAAACCCGCTAATTGAGAGAATGGAAACACTGTAGATACTGATGAGGCATACTACCTGGTCCACCATACTCTCATATTAAATGTAATTACGTATTAGGTTAATATCTTAAATTAATAAATGCCAGAATTTTATAAAATGTTCTGCCGGAGCTGGGGCTCGAACCTGCTACAAGTTATGCGTTGAGATGTTAGGACTAAGGTCAGAAGCTCTGCTTGAGTGCTTAAACGATGAAGAAACTCGGAGTGATGATAACTAAAGTGTAAACAGGGCTAGCAACTCTGGTTACACTCGAACTGGAGATACAATTGAAAAAAGCGCATCATTTTTGATCAAAAAATGAAAAACGACAAATTTTGTTATGGAATTTCAACTCTTTTGTATTATATTATGTTCTGAAGTTGACAAACTGTAAAAATGCATTAATAAATTTATTAGTTGCAAGATACTTGGCCGAATATAATATCTGATTGTCTCAGGTCTCTTTAATGTGTTGCTCTAAAAACTAACAATATTTGGCTTGTGACATAATTTTGAGAGGAATTTGTTATATTGGAACGTCTGCGAAGAGCATATAATCCTCAAAATGGTCATGTGTTGACGTTGTGAACTGTCATCACATCTGTTTTGAAGTATCTTGATGCCATCTTTATATTTCAGACTGACATAGTTCTTTTGTAGTAAATAGTAAAATTTTCGATATGTGTGCTTTGTCAAGATTATTTTGTAAGGAGTGCGCTGCTAAAGGCAGTGTTTGTATTATATACCTGGAAGGTATTTAATGCCTCGGTATTCAATGATGCTAGTATTATATACCTATAATTATACAATATTTTCACCCTTGAATCTACCACAGGTTGAATAGCTTTAAGGTATATAATACAAACATAATTGCCTTTCAGGCGGTTGGTAATGAAATAATTTGCTGAGATAGTTTAAGCTCATATTGTAAAGACACTATACCTATGGCTACATACAATTATAACGAGTTTGCTAATTATTAACATCGTTTAATCAGAAATGTTTTATTGGCTACATATTACAGATGCTTTTTGGGAACATGTTAATTTGCTTTGTTCATTTGCAAGATTATATTGCTCTAAACTGGTTTTAGATAACTTGAACTTTTATAATTTCTTACTTTTTTACACTTATATTGAAAATTGCTTTTCTTTCATACTACTGACGGTTTTTGGAACATTTTATTGCAGCGATGTTGAAATATGTACAGAATTAGCGGTATGATAGCTCAGTTATAGAGCGTTAGCTTAGCACGCTAACAGTCCAGGGTTTGATCCCCGAAATATGACTAAATAATAATTTGTTCTTATCTACCGGGGTGATTCGTAAGTCTGGGGCTATGTAAAGTAGCTGTAAAACGCGAAATAATAATTAGTCTATAAAGAGCTTGCAGATTTCCATAATAGTTAACCTGTCTTCGAAAAACTTGCGTATGAAAGAAAGTTTGCTCTTTTATTGTAGACTTGTAGTTATAAACTTCTAAATTTGTGCACAGTTATAGTTTTTAATAATGTATTTTTCTTTTGTTACAGGTGAGTTACCCATACTTCATACTAACAGAACCATGTGAATTTATTGTCCAGAAATTTGTAAGTATATCAAGTTTATCAAATTTACCTAACCTAACCTAACCTAAACATTTTAAAATGAATTCACCAATATCAATATTTTCAGCTAGTTGTTAATCGGTTATGTTTCTTAATACACAAGCACAGTCACGGACATAAAGTGAGTTTTATTTCTTTTAATCTGCCCAATTTTTGCATTTTTTAAACTTTTTTAGTAACTTGAATACATTGATCGACTATTTTTACATAATTGGATATCTCATAATATCTAAAGCTTAAATATGTTTAAAATTGATACGTAAATATGTAGTTTATCGTCAATTTTTACAAAATTAGCTATGAAATATTATTAATCTGAAATAAATAATAATTTTTGTTATATTAAAAAATATATTTTTTTACTATTCCATTACAAACTGCATGTTTGATGTATGTTACGATAGTGTTTGGAGTAGAATACTTCCTATAATACTAGCTTGATTGCTTTGACATCAGATTTGTTACCTCTACAGGTTGGGATGTTTTCAATATCAACGTATGCATGTGCTTCTTAAGTTAGCAATTCTTTGTCAAGATCTCTATTGCAGGTTTCTTCTAAAGAGTCGCAATCGGCTATTTTAGGGTTTGGGTTTTTTGTTTGTCTGCAGCCTGTGGTATCTAACCACCGTATTTACTTTCAATCTAATGGTAAAGTTTTTGAGAGGTGGTGCGATCTAAGGTGAAGGTCTACACATTTTGGTGGTTTTTTCTTTGCCCGCCAACCGGCTGATGAGTATTTATATGCTAGCTTCGATGTAATTTTCAACTTTTTTACAGCTAGAATGGCTGTTTTTTGGCACTTTTTTACCGAATATGTTTCAGATTACTATTTTTATCAACTTAGAAATCTAGGATCATTTTGGCTTGAAGAATAGTCATACAGTCATAAAGATAGGGATGTTGAGACATCTATATCTTGTGAATTGATTCCTGCTTCAGAGTCATCGGTATAAATTGTATAAATTTGGCTTTATCTACATTTTGTTCTGACTGTTTCTGCTTCCGTACATTTTAGGGTCATTGAAATACAAAGTGACATTGGGTTTTTGCTTTTCTAGCAGTTTCTTCTAGGAGAGCGCAGTGTTAGCCAACAGTCTCTGCAGCGTACTAAAGGCTAGTTGCGTTTAAGCGCAATCTTACCGTTGTCATTACCTCCTTAACATAGATGTTAATGGGTGACAGACACAACATTGCTTCTAAAGTTGGAGTTGTTGTTGGCATGCCCCGCTTGTTGTATTTAGGCTTGTCATGTTGTTTGTTGCAACTGATTTTGTTGGTTTGAAGATGTTTTCTACTTGTTTTTTTGTTCAATGCTCCGTAGGTGAGTTAAGGACTTATGTTTATAGCCACACTACCATCTTTGGAGACAGTCACCAAATTTGGTCAACAGCTCGTCTACATTGCCAAAACTGCATTATACTTTTTGCATCTTGTCTTTAGATTCTCATGTGAGTTTGTTATTAAAAATAAATTATACTTGGGCATTTTATTTTGGCTAACAGCGTCACTGCGTTACAAGTTTTGGTATATTTAGTTATTGAGTCGTCTAATAAGGCTGTAGTGTAAACTATTGAGTTTCTGATTGTGACTGTGACAGCCCCTTTTTCATCTACTGATTGTGGGGTTAAAACTATGTGTAGAAAATGCAGTTTCTTTTTTATTGAAAGTGGTTTTGCCAAACCCTACTTTGATGTCTATAAATACGCTAAAAGTGGATTTGGTAAATCTTCACGGAGTATATAGATGTTGGTTTGGGTGTATCTGCATAGTGGTGAGTGCTGTTTTTTGCTTTGATTTTTTGCACAGTTTTTTAAGCGTTTTCATAAGAAAAGACGTGAAGTTTATTGGGCGATAGGATTTGGTAGAAATATATCTTTTCTCTCTATGCTATGAGAATGTAGCGAAAAGCGAGACACGTTTTATATATTTTTGCCAGGTTTTTGCCTCATTGTAGGATGGCTGGAATTCAATAGTTTTTATTCAGTGTATAAAGTTATATGAATGTAGAAATTAAAACATTTATTTTGCGTTTGGTTAAATGTATTTTGGAGATGTTTGCTCAGTTTATTACACGGTGTATAATATATACTTGATGGATGACTAGTTTGTTTTGGTGCACAATACGTTTCACCGATTATGCTCACAATTACTGGCAGATAGATCAAGAGGTAATTTTTAAAGTTTTCTGTTAACTATTGGGTTTTAAAATACGATTAAAACTGCATCATGCTCTAGATGGTTGACCAGTTTTGCTGTTTTCTGTACTTGGATTTTGGTTGAAAATCAGAATATCCAAAAAGGTACAAAATTTTATGTTTTGTAAATGAACTTGTTCTATATGCATGTGCTACTGAAAAATACAACAAAATATGATTTAGAAGGAAAATCTCACTTTTTTGACATCAAAACATTTTAATGAGCTTGTGGGTAGGCGTTACTTTTGATGACTTTTATTTGTTTTGAATTGTAAAAAATTGTTCTAATTGAGCGTTGAGTAATGGAGTATAAGGCAGTGCTTTGTGTACTTTAGTATTATGCACATTTAAATATATTTTTTTTACGATAAAAAAAATATGAGAATCTCGGTGAGAAGTATGCAAGATTTTCCACATAAATTTTGGGGAGGCAGTATAAGTATTTGCACTGTTTCTATTTGTAATACTCTTTCACTTAATAGCTCGAGATTTTACAGAAAGTTTATCATTACTTAAAGTTTTAGTTTGCCGAAATTTGATACCACTTTTGACCAATAGTTAGTTAATTGAATATATACTACCGAACCCGTTAATTGAGAAAATGGAGGCGCTGTAGATTCTAATGAGCAAGAACAATATACTCAGTAATAAATTGCTTAATACGTACTGTGAACTGTTTGTGGCCAGTAAAGTTACAGCAATTTTAATGGTCAGTTACAATATTTTAAACCAGTTGACCTAAGAAGCGGAAATATGATTGGTTGGATGTTGTGTACCTAGAATTAAATGTAAAGCATAGCAATTTGGCAGTTCTCTGTAGTAGAGAATGCTTGACTAACGAGGTCTAGTACTAACACTGTCAAAATAAATGTAGTTATGGTTTCTTGAACACTAATTATGTACATATTACACTAATTTCCTTAATTAAAATATTTTTTAGCAACAATTATTACTGCAGGGATTCTTTCTGGTGAAAATACAACATTTGCAACTTTTATATGCGTAAGTTTGGACTTCTGAATAGATTTTTTGATCTTTATTACAGCTTTTTTATGCTTTATTAATCTTGTGTGTCAAAACCACCCGGCACATGTTGAAATGTTTCTAATAATATGAAACATTTCAATTCTGTATGTGATAGCGTTGTTTTTCATTTTTTCTTGCATTTTTAACAAGTTGTTACGCCAAATTATATAATTTGTTTTTTTTATATAACGTACGCTACAAACGCTTAACCTCCCATCCACCACACTATGCGTTTTGCAATTAATCAAACAATAATTTTACTTTCATACATTACATTTATTTGTTGCTAATTCATTAGACCGCAAAAGTTACTGAGGTTTTCTTATTTGTTCCGTTTTATATTGCACATGTCCCACTGCGCTCTATTTGTGGCGGTCTTGTTTATCTCGTCTTCTCGCATTAGCACTCTATTGCCACAGCTGAACTTGCACATTGTTATAAATATATTTTGTGCAATTGACAAATACATAATTTCTTTCTAGGATAGGATTGGTAATAGGTGATAGGAATTTGGTTCTAGAATTCCTATCACTTATTACCAATCACCTAATGAATACATTCCTAAGTTATATCCTAATGCCAGTTTGTTTGCTTCTTACTAGCATAATATGCTCTGCATTCAACGCGAATGCCTAGAGTAAGCTTGACAATCTTTTGCAGTTATTGTGCAACCTCAAGGGCTCAAATCCTAGTGCACAAAGCATGCCCTTAACGGATGTTACGTATAAGACCTCAAGGCTAAATGCAGTGTTAACACACAACTCCAAGGCCTCATGCCCGTGTATGCATAACAATCTTTTACAGCTTAATACAACTTGCAACTCTGGCAATGTACCTGACAGTTTACAACTGTTAAGTACTTTGTTTTACACACCTCCAATACCTTTCTAGTTGTAAAATACCTCAATAACTTCATTGTCAGTGTACTTTTGCACACCGTCAAAACCAACTTGATCACTCCATTCTCAGACACTACCTGTGCGTAAGTAACATTAACTATTCTAAACAATGCTAACAAAAACTACTGTTCACAAATGTTTTATTTAATTCTTCCAATACTAAATTTTTACTTTATTGGTTCGGACATCTAAAACAAATTTTAAATTATTTTAATAATTAACATTTTAAGTATCATCAATTAATAAATTTGGTAACTAAATATTACCACTTTCACACATCGTGTCTTAGAATACAAATGATCAATTTGAGTCCATAGACCCCACATGTTGTTTGTTTATGGTGAAACTTATTTCCAATCATTATCATTTAAATTTGGCAGGTACTCATTTTAATTATGTAAACTGTGTACGTATTCTTTCCACAATTACAAATTTGATGTAAGCGCAACATAGTAGAATTATAATTATTACATGAATAATCAAATAAAATTGCAACATGAATGCATTTAAATAATTACATACAATATGGATTCTTACAAACCACTGCTTTATTGATTCAATCGGCTAAAAGAAAATAAACATTTAAAATATAGCCATTGGCCGTACTTAATCCATCAGAGACATATTAAAAGTACATCAACAAAAGTTTTGGTGTTTTAAGAATCGTAAAACGCGGATACAATTACCCGTATATATCTCTTATTTCTGCGATCAATTTAGCTGAAACATAAACTCCGTTGAAAGTTTTAAGTAGCAAAATCCAGCCAGTACCATTAATAACTGGAAAACTCATTAGAAAATGTTTAAAGTTTCTTGGATATTCTTACCTGTATAGTCATGAGGAAAACGCTCCAGCTTTAAATTTATATCCAGCAATTTGCGCACAATGTGTGCAGCTTTTACACTAAACTTTATTCATGCAACTTTACATTTTGTTTGGGCAACATTTTCATTTTAAATGTTATTGCATGCGATCGATACTGTCTGTTATCAAGCAAATATCGCGCATCTGTTTCATCTCCAAATTTATTTTTTCCTCGCAAAGCTGAAGTGGTTATTATATCAGGGTGAAAAAAAAAACTGTGTCTAGAGGTGCGGAAATGTACATAATTCAATTTTATAACTGCAAATTGAATTTAGAAAAATCCGGGATGCGTCGTGTGTGTTTACAGCAGATAAAATGTGATTTTTTACTTTTGAAAAATGGCTCTAATATTTCCATTCTCTTACATAATGGCTGCCTCATATACACGTATTCATAAAGATAAACATTCTTTATGCCCTGTATTTATTTTTAACAAGGGATGCTCTCTGCTTGTGAAGTGTGCTGGGTAGGTAAATGATATGTTTTCACAATTTTGCAATTATGAATCATAATGAATCATGGCTGTTGAATTCTTTTTTATATTAAAGGGTATGAGTCATTAATTGTAATATAGGGGGTTTAAACATGTCACATTTTCCAGTTTAATATTGTAAAATCGATATTGTGCGTTATGCATGGCTAGAAGCACGCATAGGTTATTTTGTGATTCAAATCGACAAATTAATGCAATGAAATATTCGGATCTATCAGGTCATAAAACAATAAGACCGGTTGTTAGGTCATGGTTGAATTTAACAAAAATGTTTATAAATATATAGGTGAAAGTTTTATGTAAAATATATGCGAATAAGGTTATGGTTGTGCAAAATACAAAAATGTTTTGATAAGATGATGATGATGTTCGGGGTCGATTGAAACATGTCGTAAAAATATTAAAAAATTGCTTACATTATAACTTTCTCAAAAATGTGATTTAATTTTATCACTTTATTGACGACTGCTTCTATACAAAACAGGCTTGTTTTTTGCAAATAATGTAATATTGCATTTTATGTATGATAATGCAAAAGCAAGTATGCGACCTACTTTTAAAAGGACAGGTGCGTTGTAAAACATCTCCAATAAAATGTTGGTTACATCAGTCAGTCAATGCTGTAAATATTTTTATATATTTCTAAATATATTTATATTTTTCATTATTTGTCAGTTAAATAAATTATTAAATATATGATCTAATATTATATTTAGTTATATGGCTTTTCAAATTTGATTAAAATTTGTGTTAATGCAATTAAAATCGAGTATTTTTTTAGTATATATTCATTTAGTTATATCATATTATTAATTGATTTTTATTGTTAATTACAGTTATGTGCATAGGTTTTATATTTGTTTAAATATATTATACAGGGTGTCTGGGGTGGGCAGGTAGTGTTAAAAAAGTTGTTAGTATTGAACTTAGTGACTAATGACTTGTGCTAACGCAACTTATGATATAGCTAAAGCTTGATGCCTGCTTAAAACTTAAGTTATTCTTAAAACGTTGTACCTATACAAAATTACATCTCAAATGTGTCAAGCCGGTCTTACATCTTAAGTTGTCAATATTTATGACATCTACGTTATGTTTATTATGCGTTTTAGAACTTTTAAGATACTACATGTGTACAACTATTATTAGCTAGTTGAATAGCAATTTGTGCAGTTGCTAAACGTATTTTAATATTAAGGTAAGAAGCTGTCACATTTAATCAGTACAACAAATTCTAAAACTCAAGTTGCTCTTATTCATCTTTTGTGAAATATCTAGACTTTTTATGATAGTTTTGGAAGAGTCTAGGGTAGTCAAAGAAAACGGGTTGTGAAGAACGAACCTAGTAGTAGGAGAATTAAACTATTAGAACTTAAATTTCAAGAGTGTCTGTAAAAGTTTTTTAAAGTATTGTAAAAACTTTGTGCGTTTAAGAAAGATTGGGATAGCCTAGAAGGCCGTCGATCTAAGGCAGTCACTAAATGCGTCAATATAGGTCAGTATGACAACCTAGTAGTTATGGATGCTATACGTGAATTATGGTAAGCTTTAAATAATTAGAAATGTCATCAGAAAGCTGAACCTTGAAACAGTCCTTAGAGAGATAACCTTTAGGACAGGAGCAATTATTAAGGCTCAAGAGTGCATTGAAAGCATCGGGGACGTTTGGCGACAATTTTTTAGAAGAACTGAGAAGTGTAAGACTTAAAAGACAGTATTTTTTCTAGTATTTTGAGTTGTCAACAGTTTACTTGTCAACAATCGTGATCAAAATTTGTTTTGGCACTTTACAGAACTTGGTTTTAAAATGGATGAAGTTTTTTTAAGCGTGGGTATAAAACTATTGAAAACTGATATATGGTGGTTTAGTTAGAGAAGAAATCAATAATATCAGTATACGGTAACAACTATGAATAACTCAAATTAAGGAGTGCCTTAACTAGCTTTTGATACGCCTGGCGCAAGAACAGTGGATGCTCCAAGCGGACCGTTGCGTTTTCCTTTAATTATTTGCTAGCAAATTTGTTTTTTTTTTTACGTTTAAAATTATGAAGTTAAGATAGTTATCTGCACCTCATCCAAGCTGCTCACAATGCGGGGGCACCGACGGTATTGCCCTAGTGGGGAATCAACCCACTGTATCTAAGTGGGGAATTTAAGCATAAAAAGTTAGATAAGCTGTAGCATGTTTAGGACTATTAGTTTAAAATATAAAAATGTGGCTTTACTAATCTATTAGCTTCATAAAAGTATAACGTCACTGGATTGTTGAACAGATTTATCTGCTTTTTACCTGTCTAACACTTTTTTCAGCGTTGACTACTAAGACCTGCCCTAAGCTGCATATAAAATATTAATAATAATAATTTAGGTTAAGGACCTGAGAAATTAACACAACACAATAAAATCATCAAAATAAATTAATGTATACTAAAACCAATATCAAAAATTTTCTAGAAAACTTTGGTGCCAAAGCTTGAAAAATAAACCTAACTTAATATGGTGATACAGCCAAGGGCGTTTCCAGCCAACTAGTCTAGGGGGGTAATTGAAAAAAAAAGATAAATATATATATTATTTTGTAAGTACAACAAACAACATAGAAAAGGACCTTTTTTAACGTTTTAACAGCTAGCTTTGGAAAAATTTACCGGTTATGTTATTTGTTTGGAGTATGGAATATCGGTAATTTTTAACTATAAAAATTGATAAGCAATAAATTCTTAGAGGGCTAATTACTTTATTACTTCCTCCCCCTATTGAAACCGCCACTGGAGACAGCTCAGTTATAAAGCGTTAGCGTAGCACGCAAACAGTCGGGGGTTTGTTCTTTGAATATGAAAAATAATAACTTATTTCTTTGTCTACCAGGATGGTTTGGAAATCACCTAAAAAGCCGTTACTCACATCAACCTCCTTCAAACAAGTCGTAAGACTTCTTGGTCCGCAATAAAGAAAGATATTACAGTTGATTATAAAGTTGTAAATGACTGTGATGCTAGTATTTAAACATGACCTAATCTAACCTATTATCACAGATAACACTGACCTTAAAAGTAAACTGTAATATTAAACTACTCAACAACACGGACTGAATTAATTAACATGAGAACCAGTAAAATACAACACAATTTTTGGTTAAACCTTTTTGAGGAGTCCAGTTTTAAGTACAAAGTTGACGAATCTTTTTTTGGACTTTCCTTTATTCATCAGAATGGACTTCACATTGTCAGGGAGTTTGAGCTGATTATGGTCGGAATTATTTCCAAATGTGCCGTCAATGGGTCGTAACATGTTTGGTATGTAGGTTGTTTGTCGCCGTACCAAAGATTTGAAGAGGTTAAGTCTTATATGCAAGCGACATTGGACGACCTCCTCTTTTGTGCTGAGATTTACCGGCAACTTCTATGTTGTCATGGAGAGCTACATTTTGTTCAGTTTCATTGTTGTTCCCAATCTTTCATGATCTTTATAATTACTCAACGGTTGAGATTATCGGGCTTTACGTGAGTGTTGACTATCATTTTGCGGTGTATAAATGGGTTGAACCGTCAATGACAAATTGTCCGTGTACAACCGCGGAGAGGTTTTTTTCAACGATATCAAAAACCATGCTTTTTAAGATGTCTGGTCAAAATTTATCGTTTGCTCTGAGAGGTCAGATCAAAATAAGTTTTTATACTTGGAATTATCCAGGGTGGAAACTCGCCAGAGCTGAGTCAAATACTATAGAATATCTATCATTTAAGACTTTCGGCAAGTTCCTACTACGATAAATCTAAATATGCATTTGCGTTGCTGCGTCTTATATATTGCCGATTTTGTGTTCTACGGTTTTTTGCAGAAGTAATTCAATAAGAATTAATTCTAGCATTTTGTCATTTAATACACGGTAGATGGTGTCGCCTTACCCAGTTAGCATTTTTGTTATATGGTAGACGGTGTGTTTAAAGGATTTACTAGATACTTTGGGGAATCAAGGCTATTTTCCATGGTTTTTTCTCCACATCTTTTTACTGATCTAACTTTGAATGTATTATTGTTGAGTGAAAGAATATTAGAAAGAGGCGCATAGCTAATACACGTACTTGGGTGTACCGCTGCTATAGATATGTATGTCTTTCTCATACTCTGACTATCAACTATACGTTCTCTCCAAGTGTTGGGGTTCCAGAATTGGTCACAAAACTCGGAAGATCGCGGATAGTTTATAACTACTGCGTGACGAAGAAAGGTACATCTACAGCAGCGGCACGAGTACGCACAAATATATTAGCTTTGCGCATCTTTCGAATTTTTCTTATTATCACTATAATGTGTACTAGCATGATCTTTTGTCGAGCAGGCTTGGACGGCATTTAGTTTTTGGAGGTTTACGAGTTTTTATAAGTTTCGGGCATGATCCCCAAATTGGTCACAAGACTTGAATGTGGCGCATAGTTGTTAGCTAGTGTGTGAGGAAGACAGATATATCTATAGAAGCGGCACGAATACCTACAAATGTGTTGCGTTCTCTTTAATATTTCTTTATTCAACGGTACTACTTTTATCTAGCTTACTTTGTACTATCACTATAATGTGATAGTATTTCTGTTGAGCAGACTCGAAATCATTTAGTTTTTGGATGTTGATGACGCGTTTTGTTTTGACTTGTAATGTTTTTCCTTTTATATCTTACTTTCATGTAACAAGGCTGAGTGGGCTGCAGTCACAAGAACTATTTATGGCTCTTCACCTTTGATCTGAGTCATCATATTGCTTAATACGGTGACCCTTTATGAGGGTTTATTTATTTCAAATTTAATAAGTTTAATCAATGAAAAATCCAAGATATTTTTGAAAGTTTATGGTTTTGGTACATTTTCTACTGCGCCGTTCTTCTTTTTATTGATCTTGTTTTGTTATTTTTTTTAGTCAGTAATTGGTCCGTATACTATTCATGTATGTGGTTTACGGGTTTTGTTATGTTTGCTAATTTTATTTGCAAAAGTTAACTAACTTGTGTAGAATTATTTTTCAATCTTATTTTGAGATTGGCCTTTGGTAATAACACATATTCGGTTGGAGACTATGTAGTTGCGTGTATCAGCAGTTTTTTGGCAGTTACGTGTAGTTTAAGAGCGGTTGCTAAACGACGTCGTATTTGCAAAATAGATTGTATCAAAACTATAAATTTGACAAAACTGAAATTTAGGACAATTAAAGGTTTATAATTTATTTTTGTGGGCACCTTGAGTGGTTGTACAAATTTGGGACCATCTTTTGTTTGCACAGGAATAAAAACGTTTTGATCTAAAGATACAATTAACCAAATTTTTTGGTTCCAGTGTAGAATGGCTAGAATTGCTATTTATATGGGCCTAGTAGTAAGTACTAGTTGTACTGACAGCAGCTACACAAATCTTAGTAGAGTAGGTATACATTGTTGATTTGTTGAAATGGTTTGCACTCTTTTGATATAATAGAAACCTGTCTCATTTATCTTGTTGTTTGTTCTCGCCATAGATAGAGCATTCCGAGTTTTTATTCTAATATCAATTGGGAACTTCTCAAAATTATTTCCGTTTTCTATCAGATTATACCTATATACAATGTACATTTTATATCAATACTTGCTGTGTTATGGCCATTACGACATTGATTTAATGCTTGTCGATGAAGTTGTTTGGTTTTGGTAGAAAGGCAGTATTTTATAAGTAATGAAGAGGGATTATTATGGTTGTAGACTGCTTAGTTGATGTTGAGGCGTTTTTCTTTATGTGTGTTTAGGTAATACCGCTAATACCGGATCTGCTATAGCAATTTATAGATAATATGAAACTATATGAAGTTTGGAAACTGTTGCTATTGCTACCGATTTTTGTCTAAAATTTTTACTCGAAGATATATATTTTGTCATAAAAGTTAGTTCCATTTTTGGCTTCAGATAGAACTAAATTTTGCACCTGGCTGTTTTCTATGGTTAAGCGGTGTTTTGGATGATGTTTTTGTTCCATCTAGCTGTGAGCAGTATCAATAGCTTACTTAGTTGGCTTTGTTTCTTCAAGTTTTGACTAAATATTTTTTGTAGACTTTTGATGCACATTGAATGGTTGTCGATAAAGGTGTTGTCTAAAATTACTTATGGTGGTTACGCTTTTTTATATAGTGGCTTCAGTTATATCTTAATATAATCAAATGTAAGATATTCAGTATATTGCTACTTTAGACTACAAATATTCTCAAATTGTTGCAAGTATCGGCTGCACTATTACTATTATAATTCTTATCTTTATTTGAAAAATTGTAAAGTATTGTTGATTGCTGTAATTATGTTGCCTATCCGCTGAGAAAAACAGTTTTTTGCTTGTATTTTCGGTCGGAAAATGTTGCTTTGTGAACCTAGGACGGGAACATCCTATGATTTTTTAATTTCACTTTTTTTTAATTTTTAAATAATCATGAGCAGCACAGTCAAGAAAGCATTTTGCGTTGCTGTAAACAGTGCTTTTCTGTCGAAGTTACTTAATATACTATACGTGGTTCAAACACGTTTAGATCCAGTCGTTAATTTGTATGCTAAGAAACTAGTTATTTATGGTTATCTTATAAACTGAAGATGGTTAAACAATTGAAACACTCAATATGTTCATTATTGTAAAGTAATTTTTTTCGGTTACAAGAGTCTATATTAGGGCTTACGCTTATGTTACTACATCACAGTTGCCTTTGAATATGTACCTGAAAACACAAGATGTTATTTGCATACATTATTTGTGTTGATAACAAGCATTAATTTCAATTAGCACAACATAAATCAATGCATTGCTAATATTGTGACACTTGTTGATATAAATAAGTATTCTATTAAATCAGTTAGTCAGTTTTATAAATCTCATTGATTATATATTATCGTGCATTCTAAAACGAATGCAAGCTGATTAAAGCAGCTATTAGATTTAGTTCATGTACTAGTACTAACATAAAAATATTATTTTAATTTATAATTTAAGAATTTGTTTAACGTTGTTATAATATATTAGCCTATAAAATTCCCGCGCGATTATTTGTTTGTAAATCGGTTGAGCGGTTTTTTAGGTTAACATGTAAATATTTATAAAAAATGTGTCGTTTCAAAATTTACGAATTTCAGATATGAAATTGGGGCTATATTTAGCGCGCGTTATTTTTGAAAATCACACTCTGTGTAAACACTGACGACCGCAACAAGATGCAATGAATGTACGCTATATATAAATATAATTCTCAAAACGAGCAAGTTATTTTGACCTTGGTCAATTTACAAAAGTCACCAACTTGTGTGTGGGTTATTCACCTGGCATTTACAACAAGAAAATAACAAACTCGCTGGAAGAATAAAAAAATGTGTGTTTAATCAAACAGGCATGTGCTAGATAGAGGGAAAAGAGGATATGTGACGTTATAGGAAACTGGGCTTTGATTATATTCCATATTATCAGCACAGATTGATACCACACACATTTAAATAGAACGTAATTGATATTTCACTTTCGAATAGCAATTTTCGTATTAGGTATGCGTATAAAAAGGCGAATAGATTGACCTAGATAATATTATCTAGTATGATTTACAAGCCGGTTAAAACGTATCTATAAATAATAACACTTTACATAATCCAGTGCCGGCGAATTAAAAACGATGCAGCTTATATTCAATTTCACCCATTACGTAAGCCAACAATTACTTTCGTTTTCTGGACGATTTATGCTCGCGCTTTTTCGATTTTAAACTTTTTTAAGGAATCTCTGGTGTGCAATTACGTTGAAATTTATTAAGTTTTAATTGAACGACGGGAAATTGGAATGAAAATTAAAGGGGTTGCTTGTTTTTTTAATACATAATTGCGCTACCCCACCTCTTTTGCTTCATTATCGATTTGAAGGAAATTACATCATTCAGTTGACATTGACAAACCACTAGATTTGTGTTGCTTTACCAATATGGAAGACATATTTTTTTATATCGGATCTAGTTACGAACATGTGGAAACTCTGGAATCCCATCACTAATTTTCAGACGGAAGTAAACCTATTTTGGATAAGCGGAAACTGTAAATCATATTGAATATTGAAGACTTAATTGGTGTGGTAACCATGCCTCGTGCTATTTTACCTTCGAATATTCTCTGGTGTAATACGACTCCATATTAATCCATTATAACTATCAAGGATTATGTTTTTCTTGTAAAGTGTTTACGTTTCCATCGCAATAATTACTCATTAGCAAGGTTTAGCAATTTAATCTAATTTATAGAACATTCAAATATTTAATGAATGAAATTTAATTTGTTATGAATAATTTACGATTTGTTTGAATTATATATTAGACAATCCGAGAATAATAATATTTTTTGCAGCAACTATTATTTAATTATATTTTTTGAGAAAATATAGATTATAAATAAATGATGTACACACAACTCGTAATAAAAGTCAATTCAATTAGATCAGATTGCTTTTAAGCAATTGGGCTGCAAAAACTGATTTGTAACTATAGGTAACCTTGTTAGATTTGAATGCGGAATTCACAAACATAATTAAGCAATTCCGGATTTGAACTTAAGCAAATACGCAGACACACTACCGTATTATAATTTTAGCAACGTAGTATACTTTATTAATCAGTTTAGCAAACGTTTTTAGGGCTTAATCTAAGCAAAGGCTTGCAGTGTTCTTTCCTAACCTTTTGTTCCACCTTTTTGTTTCAAGTGTAACTCTGAGGTATTATAATTTTCTCAACTCTAACCTTTCTTTTAATACTTCTATGTCTATATTTCTACCTTCGCAAATGCCGTTATTGTCACTCCTTCCGGTAGCCGCATTCTGAGTAGCTCATTTTAGACTAGATTTCACAGTTTAGGTCTTGGGGCAGTAGATGCTAATGTGTTGATCATGCATATAGGTCTATATGACGTTGTTTTGCCAGTAAGCCGGAAATGTTTTTTTAGACATAAGTTTATTATTTGTGTCTATTTTATTTCCTTTTAGCGATGCTTGTACTATCTCTGTTGTTATCTTATCCGGATCTGATGCCTTGTTATTAGGTAGTAATCTTATGCTTTCTTCAACTTTTCCAAGTAGTTGTTGCACCTTTCCTCTATGTTTTCATTCTCTGTCACTTCTTTTACTTCCATAGTTTTTTATCTTTTCTCTGTCTATGTTTTTATGTTTTATCTTCCATAACACAGAACGAATTAGAGTGTTATCCTAGGTTATCCCATCTTTCTGCTATGGATTTTGGTTTGCAATCATTTAGACCAGGGTTTTTCAAATTACTTTGTTTGAATTAATATAAGCTTAAAATGGTTTTAATGCTGTGAGTTTTTGAAGCATGCCAAAGCGACCAAAACCCCATATCCATGTTTGCATTCGAAACATGGCCCAAGAAAATAATCATGGATCATCAAAAGAAGCTGTTCAGGAAGTCTACTATGATTCTAACAAATATTTCTAAAAACGTTTGGTTTCAATGATCAAAATTACTCGTGGAAAAACACGAACAACCCAATTGGTAGGACACTTACGACATCGTTCATAAGAAATCTTAGCCTAACTAGTCAAAACTTTCGAGAAAAATTATGCAACAAAAAGGTATAGCGTTCTGATCACCTCTAATCAGAGAACCAAACTGTAAATTGCGCAAATAGTAAAGCTTGCTTTCACTTTACTAAAAACAGACATAAACTGCAACACTTAGGAACGGGATTACTTAGCTTATAAGAAAGATTGAGTCGTCAGTGTAATCTGGTAAAATACAAAAATGATGATTGAGACATCTTTATCGAAAGTATATTAAAGTACCGGAAAAGAAAAACCACTTTGACAAAAAAAAGAGGACTGAGAAAGCGACTTCAAATACAAACAAGAAGAAAGAATAAAGCTGGACTAGAAGACAGTGTTACACTGTCAACGGGATAGCACAACTTGACTGGGAATTGCGACAACCATGACGTAGGAAGCGTCAGAATTCCGACAACCTCAACTGCAAACCAAACCGAAACAAAAACTTAATAAGTCTTTACGGTAGTCTGGTTAAGAGTCCCCAAAGTCAGCAAGAAACAATGCAGCTACTAAAATCTGGAGTTCACAAGGCGCTAGTTGCCAAGTTGCCACTTAGCAAACAATTGGCAGTCAGTGAAGTGCTCATTGCGCTTTTACCCTGGAACACTGGAGTTTCAATCTCAGCTTATTACATTTACTAATTGCTCTGAACTTTGTATTTATATAGTTTTAAGATCAAAGCATCAGGGTTGGAGCGATAAGAAAGAATCTCTGTTCTGTCTGTTCTCAGTTTACTTGTGCGGGCACAACGGGAACCTTAGCTCCAACTATAATATTATATCTTTGCTCATTGCTCAGCGATTTTAAACACTAGAACTTTGGTTTTAGCATATTGCTCTCACTTTTTGATCCGATCCTGGTATTTCTATGTTTATATGATTGGCCGCACCAGTTGCTAAGTCACATTCGAGCCTATTAGCAGACAGTGAAGTGTAGGATGTACTTCTAGTCAATTGAAGTACTTTACTCTATACAAGCGCACTACTGTTGACAATTAGCGACCGCTTGTAAGATTGAGAGGACATAAACAATCTTTAAAGAAGTTTGGATAGCTATTTGAAGGAAGCGTTTTCTGATGCAAGAAAACGGCGAAATCTAGAGAAGAAAGTTTTGAGTTTCGATAAAAATACTTCGGTCTTATGAGACGTGATCAATGTTGCCATAATCGACATCTCTCTGACCAAAATAAAGACTCGCAAACGTCGGGCTTGACGGAAACGAAACACCGTCAAGATGCCATTTTGATCACATTCACAGTCGACGCAGCCTAGGATAGAAGAAAATAAATATCTGGATTTTGCTCCACACCTAAGCTGAGTTTGACTGGCAATTTTGATTGGTGCCACTAGATGACCCGCTTCCAACTACAGTATTCTCAGAATAGCGTGGTATAATATAATAATTTGTGAAATGTAAGCACGAAAGAAGGATGCTAAAACGGGCAAAGGCAAGACTGCAAAAAAGAAAACATAACTTTTGTGTAAATTAAGTAGCTTATTATACCGGCTTATCTATTCTTGGCTTGCTATACATTACAACTTCCGTAAGACTCTGATATTGTCGACCATCAGCAAGTAGACCTTTGGCTTATTCCGAGACTTCAGGGAACTACACATTAACCACCTTGTGCTTGCACATCCCGCCAGGGTTTCTGGTCGGCTACTGATAGATAGTTGAATCTCGGACAGTCTCACTCACATCAATGAAAAAACCGAAATTTGAGATGTGGTGCTTTAGACGGGTACGGTAGAATATTCTGGAAAGACCATGTCCCATAAAGAATGCGAAATACCCGTCAGAATAAAACAACGTAAACTTAAATATTTAGGTCACATTTCAAGAAAAAGTAAAGTGCGATAGGCACTACAAGAAGAAGAAGTGGGCAATGACGGTGAATCTCTGTAATGATTATTAGCCAATCTGCAATCTTATGCGTAATTCACCCACCACGGGGTGAATTACGTTCTTGTTCACTTTCTGCTTGTCCCGCAGCCCGAATTCCAGCCTCGCCTCATTTGAAACATTGAAACTCAGAGTTTGGTACGGTAGCAATAACAGGATTAGTCGTTTCTCCTAAATTAAAAACGCCTACGTTGCTTTAAGCGTCGGTATCTACCGTGACCCCGATTTATTTTAATAAACGCTACAAACCTAAAATAGATTACTCTGAATGATGGATTATTTAGCGATCAAATGTGAAGTATTGGTAATACGCACATGGACAGTTTGATCGCATGTTGCGGACCTTGGAAAACATTTCTGGATAATGACACTAGCCTGACAATTTCCATTAAAGTTACGGCGTTGGCGATACCCCAACTCTAAGAACTTATCTTGGGATTGTTTTAAGTATTACCTCTAGCCTAACTAACTCTGCTCTTTTGTCAGGGCTTTGATACGATTTTTTTAGTAGAGATCTCAAAGTCTTTGTTTACTCTGATAATATTTGGTACCCTATAGCCACATTTCAATTATGGTTACAGCATTCAGCAGAACCTACAAAGTTTTTAAGCATCACACTACATAGGAAGGACAATACTATTATAAACAAATTTTGACCCTAATCCTAAACTTTTACAAACGCTAACATTGACTAAAGTTTGCAATATCGCTTAAAGGAATCTTCATAGTAGCTTAGTATAAAGAACTTCAAGAACTTTTTTATAGTAGACTTGAGTTTGAAGACAGTTGTGACAGATCATCTGTTAGTAAATGCAATTTATTAATAACAAAGAATTGGTGTAGTTGTATCCGTGCAAGAACATGGTCAAAAATTAGGTAAACAACGACCAACACAAAATATCTCAAGCAAAAATTTCAACCAGTGTATCGGAACAAAAATGCAAGTCGTAAACTAAATTAGAACAAATCGAGTGTAATGGAACACTCAATAACAACCACCCGTCAATCATACACTATATAAGACACTTATTTGTCTACTCTATGTAAGTGCAGTGTATAGTATATGGCTGGCTACTATACTATTACATTGTCCAATACCAACACAAACCCATTAAAAATCCTCCGAAAACCTCCAAAAAAGTTGGCAGAAGTCGTAAGCACGCACGTTAAAAAAAAGAAATAGTCAATTTATTCGCCAGCCTTGGCTGCAACTAAAGGTCTTAAAACAAATGTTGTTCGAACAAACTTTTCTATCTTCTTACAGGTATTACTGGTTCTGCGAGTGAAAAATATAATGTTAACTCAAAATTATTATAATTACTCAATGACCCCATAATGTAGTGAGTAAAATATTTTTACAATTACTTTGTATTATAATAACAAATAACTATTAGAAATAATGAACTGAACAGCCGTAATGACGCAATTTTTAATGAAACTATTAGTTTCAGATTGATCAAATTTTAAAGATGTCCCGTTCCACTAGAGTACCCCGTATATTATATTAAATCTCTTATAATGTATTATAATACTTAATAAAAATTGAATAAAATGAATAACATTTCCTGTCTTATAAATAATAAATAAGCAATCTCACAATTTCTAGGAGAAATTCAACTTAATATTGGGCATTGTTATACATTTCCTCGTTAAAGCAGTTTAGAATATTAGCAAGCAAATGTAAGATTTATAATAATTAATTTAAATCTTGAGAAGAATGGATTGGATATGAGATTAATTATACAACTACTTAATTACAATTCATAACGATGGATAATAAGAATTATGTAAATTATTAATATTCTATTGTGCCCTTCTATGAATCGCAACTTAGGAATTCAACACAATGCATTTTTTCACTGTATGAGTAAGTGTTTCTTCTTTTTTATTATACAATTCCGTAATATACTCGTTGCTAATTCTTTTCTTCACAAGACAAAAAGAAATGAAAGGGAAATTAATGTTATGGCACATTAAAGTTTCATTTCCACCATTCCATAATCATGACAAAACGTTAACGATCGGATTTTATAATGTGTGAATTTACACATCAATTATGTATTATTATTAATTAGCTTTGATATTTTAAGTGAAACTATAATAAATTATGTCTGCAATGCGTGAAAAGAAATTGATCCAGCCCATGTGCGTGGCACACATTTTAATAAAATTTTTGATTACTAAATTTATTCGAGCTGAAAGCGAAAGCGTCCGAACAGGTAAAAAAAGTGTCCGAAGTTCAGGTATAATGCGGATCATTGTGCCATGTTGGGTAAACGTACCCGGCGCAGTGATTGTGTTCGGTCGCAGATCAAGGTCGGCCTTCTGCAAAACCTGCTCTCAGACTCAGTACCTACCTGCACGAAGACATTTATTGATGACACCTCTCGGCCGCAACAGAAAACCTAATATTTACGCATAACTTTCATAAATTATCTTTTCAGATACCTATCCGGTCTAATTAATTATTGTTTTTGTATGGTAATTTTTTTAATGGAAGCACATGTATGAATCATGTATTGTCTCGTGGTTACAGTTGTTATTAATAAGCAGCTTAGTGCAATGAATAATTTCTTGTTAAAATGATCATTTATATTTCTCTCATTACTAGAATTTATAATAACACAACAATTTATTACGGAAGATTAGTCAACTTACAGGAACTATTATCTCAACTTAGCTACATGACCTTCAGATAAAAATGTATTAAAACCTTATCAGAGTGCAACATTGTACACGGTATGCCACAGGGTTCTGTGTTGAGCCTCAAAATTGTGTTTGTGGTATATAAACAATGTAATTCCAGCTACGTGAGGATTTCTGATAGACGAAGACGTCTGATAATTTGTAGGTTTTTAAAAATACTTAGAGGAGTTATAATTATGTCCGTAGAAAAAATTAATCAGTTTTTATTCTTAAATGTAAATTTTGTTTTATTATAGTACATAATAATGTTCATTTAAAATCTATTATTTTTAATATCTTAAACTTTAAACCAAAGATTGAAGTATGTTTTGTGTGTGTATTTCTACATATCAAAAAGGGAATCATTTGAAATATAATATTTATATCAATAATATCAAGGTTACAGATTAATTAAATAAACATAATGTGAGCCGTTAAATAAACTAATAACAGGAAAAAATTATTCGGTTGATTTAAATAATTATATAATTTTTAAGATTTACGAAATTTACATCTCAATTAAACCCAATGCCAGCTCATTAAATAGTAAAAACAATATTCAGTTAGCATTACTAAGCAGGGTTTTATGAGCATTTGGTGGTCGAGGCCGACTTATAAGGATTGATGAATTAATTAGAATGAAGATTTGTACAAAACAAATGATGCAAACCACAATAATTTCTAAATATTTTGCAATGTGAAATGACGACAAACACATGTAGGCGTTTAAAATTCTAAGAATCTGCAATTATTACGAGAATTAATAAAGAATATTTTAAACAAATAAAACTAAATTTAAAAATACACTATTACTATGTATATAACAAAAAAAAATGTGAACCGTAACTAGTTTTGATCCTTGCTAGGTCTGCCAAATTTTAATTGGTACACCTTTATCTTCATGATTAACAAACTTGCTGGGAAAGTAGTGTCTAGTGCTGCAAACATCTTTTTGATCAGCGAGATGAACTACGTCTACTTTATCGTCTTGCGAGATGACCAAAAAATTGAGTACAAGTATTGTTTGGTTTAGACGGCAGAAACAATGAAGATCCTCTCCCGATCATCGCATCGTACTCTCGCTTAGCGTTCCAACCCTAGAAGACTAAAGCTTCAATCTTAAAAATATTGAAATCGGATCGGAGCAATGAGTGAAAGTAAGAAGCTAGGACCGAAGCTGTAGTGTTCCAGAGTCAAAGCGCTGAGCGATAAGCAAAGTTACGATGCTATGGTCCGTACACTTAGACTGCGGACACATCGTTTGTCTCTAACCCTGTCGCTTTTATCTTATTAATAAAAAGATCAGAGCAAGGCGTAACAGTAACAAGCTAGGACTGAAGCTCTAGTGTTCCAGGGTCAAAGCGCTGAGCAATGAGCAAAGGTACTATGCTATGGTCAGAGAAGAGGTCCCCGTTGTATCCGCTTAGAATAACAAACTTATACAGGTGCTACGCACACCTTGTGTATAGAACGTTGTTAATGTTTGCTATAGCCACAGCATAGCATTATGGATAACTATACACCAACTTATGAGCAGAAGTTTGATCCGAAACTTATAATTGACTTTTGGCAAAAGAATATCAATAATTGATGTTATGTTCGCATCACTACACTAAAACTGATTAATAATTGTAGAGTCGTAACCAAAGTCATTGATCTATTAAATAATCAATAAGCAACGTAGCAAACACAATCTTTAAACTACCGAAATTCAGAGAAACTAAAGTAGTGCACTAAAGAAAACTAGCCAAACGACCACAAATATAACCTGGTACAAGACACACACATCAGCTATTGCGTTGAAAAATAATCTAATTAGTGGCGCAACAAAGTTGTAGATGTAAGAATAGAGGCAAAAGATTGAACAGGTAGCTTATACATAAAAACATACTAAGATTTAAAACCCTATGATGCAATCTGAAGTGCTAGAATAACCTTTTGACCTCTGTTCGAATTTGATGTAAGCACCTCAGAAAATGTTGGAAAAGAGTCCAAATGGTAAAGGTATTTGAGCAATAAGTTGTGTCTTGGTAATACTTAAAAAATCCTAACACCACATCTTGAGATTAAATTGAACCGGCTAATCTTAAACGAAAAATTTATTACCCACTTCGAGAAGCCACTGTGACCAAGAGACTACTATACTATGTAAGCTGCTAAAAGCATTGCTGCAAATAAAATCATAAACAAAGAGCAAAAATTCTAAAGTACATTAAGTGCGTACCGTATAGTAACGACAGAAGCAGTAAAACTCATCAGCCAACAGTGTATCTCAATTGAATAATATGGTGATGAACTTAACAACAAAATTATTAGTTAATGCTTAAGTTTTTCTAAAATCTACTTCTTGATTTCAATTTAATTTACTAAACTAATAGTTTTTTTATGCTGATGTGCCAAAAATCTAAACTAAAATTTACGAAACCAAATTATACGAGGTATAAGTTCCTCAATAAGTGTATTCTAGAACGTATTCAGACAACTTCAAATACGACACACTTTTATCGATACCATCTTAATTTCAATCAGACAATTATTAGGTTTTATTAAACATTTAATGAATAAATAAAATGCATCTCAATATCTCTCATCAATCTCGTTATGTTGATCTAAATATAATCGAAATGACTATACAGTTTGTTACCTACCACAACGAATATATTTTCTGGAAACTAAATCACATAATCTTTGATTGAAAAACATGTTTTTTAAAATAATAAGAGTCATCGCGGTTCTTTTGATATATTTATCTTGTCCCATTAAAAACATCGCAATAAATTAATTGATTTTATACTAATTCTATGTTATTTTTGTTTCAGGTGAGTTGTTGTTCCATTAACTAATTCATTCATCTTGGTGTAAGTATATACATGGAATTTTCAATGGATTCAAATACATTATATAACCTTGTAATGTAATTTATTGAACTCAGCAATCCTCTTTCTGAGAAATTAGAATATTATCAGTACATATTATATTATTTACACGGCCAGCATTAATACAATAAAATATTAATAAATAGTCTGCTGCATTATTTTATAAATGCTGCATTTGCATATGCAAATTGTTTTGATTTTATTTTGAACGTTTATGTTATTAATTGCTGTCTATCTATGTAGGATATATTAAACTTTCTCGTAATTGAAATTTATTAAAGGATAAGTAATTTATGTTAAAATTATAAGTGGTTTGAATTATATGATTCAATTTGTTTTTATTGCTAGGTGTTATTAATAGGTTTGCACGTCATGTTATGTTCAATAATAAAATAAATTAGATTTGATAATGTACACAAAAATGCTTGGGTTGGGTTTTAAAACAAATGTGTAAGCAGGTTACCGTATATTATTATAATTGATTGCATTCTTTATTATTAGATAACATTTTATTAACTAATTTCCTATTTTATTGTATATTAGTTGAAGAAAATTTATATTGTAAAAAGGGATCTTCTGATAACAGAGCGATTGCACTTTTAAATTGTTCATGGAAATAGTTAAATTGAAATTTTCAAGTTTACCGAGGGTTAATCAGGTGTCTAGCACTTTCTTTAAGACAGAGGTCGGCAACCTGCCAACTCTAGTCCCAATGCAAAGGGCCAAGTTTGTTTCAGAATTGTCAGTTCAGCATTGATTAGGTTTTTCAGTGGTGAAACTCGTCATTTTTTGTATTTAATTTTTACAATATAAATGTTTTGGATAAGAAGAGATACTTTAGTCATGTGTTTGTACATACACATGGTCTCATGTACTCCCTACAGTTTGACCAATATTGACTTTAATGTTGGTGCTAATGTATAGTGCCGGTTTTAGTCTAAGTTCATACTTTTGATTCTCTCTTGGTTTATTAAAGCTGATCATGTCCGGCACCTTAGATTGGAGTACCGGTATTATGCAGCTCAGGAATTAGGTTGCTAATTCTATGTTTTTAGGGCTGTTCTTGCTATTGACGCAGGTCGAGTTTTGTGTTCTCCTGGCTGGTCTTCTCACTAGCAAAGGTCGAGTCGAATTTGGGCTTTAGATTTTTTGTCAAAGCTGATGTTGAAATGTTTTGGTTCTAGAGCAGGACGTTGTGATTTAGCCCTTGTGAGGATGCTTAGTCGGGGTTGAATCAAGCTTTTGTGTTGCAAGATGTTTTTTTATACATCTTCCGCAAAAGCTGCTAAATCATTGAATCTTATTAAGCAATCTGGTTAGCTCAAATATTGGAAATCTTGCAATGAGCAATAGAATCTATTTCAGCTACCTGGACACGTCGTTTATTTTTAACGTTATAGTACTGAATGTGTGCATTTGCTAGGTCATTTTAGCTCAGGATTTGTTCAAAGCGTTGGAGGCTGAGTCAGTATCAACATCAAAACAACATTTATTTTCTGAGATTGCTTCTATTTGGTTGCTATTCTCATAGCTCTTCTCAGAATGTCTATAGGATTGATTGGTTTACTTTTTTTTAATACTTTTTACCAAAGTTTTTGGACATCTGAGACTAGTTGAGACACGCTTTACACGTTGTGAGTAATATCGAATGTCGAAGCTAGCCAACTCGTGGACCTATAAATGAAAGAACATAGGCTTGGAGATGCGCAAGGTCTTTGTCTTCGAATGTTTTTGGGAAGGTTTATTTACTTTATTATCCTGGAGACTTTGACGGCCAGTTTTTTTTGCAGTTTGGGGTTTTATTCCCGAAATAAAGGAGTGATTCGGAAATTACCTAATAAGCCATGGTCTTATCAACTCTTTTCAAACAAGTCGTAAGACTTTTGGGGCGGTGTAAAATTGCTGTAAAACTCACAATAATGTAGATCTAAGTAGGATATGAACTAAAGTCTAATGTCCGTAAATACATTTTTGTGCAGAGTTTTTATTTAAGCTAAAAAGTTTGAATACAACAGAGAAACTCATTTACCGTATACAAAATTTGTACAAAAAATAAACAAATTGTACGGCTCTACATATAATTTTAAAAATGGTTCTGTACTTAAAGAAGGTTGTTGACTTTTGCTTTACGACAATGGCAGGGTACTTTATAAGTATTTACTTGTTCATGTTTTTTTGACACGAAAACTATGGTTTTACTAAGAGAAATTGGAGAGGTTAAGAAATATCATGTAGGTTTTTTTATGTATCTAAGATCTTGAAGACACATTATTTCACATAGTGCCGCAATACATGCGTCGTTACATTTAAAAAATACGTCGGGCTTTTTAGATAGCTTTGTAATATAGGCTCTTAATTCTAAGATGCTAATTTACGGGTGAGTATATCAAGAATGTGGTTTAATTTTTTGAAGTTATTGTAGCCATTTTGAATGGTTAGAGTTTTAGGCTGGTTTGATCTATTAAGTCCAGTATGTGAAAACCCTTTTTTGGCAAATTATGGTCTATAGCTAAAACCATAGTTCCTCTAGGGTTAATTGTATAATTTATTATTTTTATAATGCACTTGCTGTTTACTCGAAAGCTTGTTTTGTTAATATGGTTAATATTTGATGTGGTAGTGTGTGTTTTGAGACCTGTTTTCTACTTGGTGTAGTGGTGCACCGTGTCCCGATGGAGGTAGCTATGTTGCTACCTTAATTAGTAGTGTGGTTCTTCAGGTTCTTTCTCTCTCTCATGGTCAGTGTGTTCATGCGCCGTGGGGTAATTGCAGCTAGGTGTTTGCACGCCCTAGGTTGTTGCCAGAGTTTTCTTAAGGTTTGAAAATTGTCCTACGGCGTGTAGTGCAATGCTATGGGTTTGGGTGGGGCGTTTTGGTATCCAGAGTGTGCATAATGGGGGTCGTTGTCGAGAAAGAGTAGAGGTTGTTCTCGGTGGTTGAGAGACAAGTTAAATCTCCAGCTTTGAAGGGATGCATTGGGTTTATTCTTAGGGCAGTTGTCGGTGTAGAGGTATGATTGGTTGAAGGTCCAAAAGAGTGGTCAGGGGACATTGCAGGGTTGAAACCGCTTTGTATGTCGTTACTTGAGGTTTGCATTTTTTCATCGCTCCAAAAGTCTTACGACTCGTTTGAAGGGGTTTGATGGGACCAACGGCTTATTAGGTGACTTTCGAATTACCCCGGTGGATAAAGAGCAAGTTATTATTTCATATTTGTCATATTTTGGGGATTCACTGTCAGCGTGCTACGTTAACGTGCTATAACTGAGTTATCTCACTTTAGGATCTTGTTTATAAGTTTTATGGACATTTGTAGTTTGATAGTAACTGACTTTGCTCTATTGATGTTGTCAGTTTGGGTTTGTGGTGACACAGTCACGGCCGTTTTGGGGTGTTTTTGCTTTCAGTGGACATAAAAGTAATAGGTAGCAGGGCTAAGTACTAACGTACTTGCACTTTGTTTTATGGTGCTTGGGGTTGGCCTGATAGATCGATCTCAGCGGTGACTTGAAGAGGTTTTAATTTGGAGGACGTTGAACGACGTCCGGAGGTTGCCGAAAAAGTGGTCCAATCGAAGTGTTGCCGATCGTTCTTGATCTCTGGCTTTCTCTGACGAGGAAGTTGGTTAGCAAAGGCAGTGGTCCAAGTTTGTTGTTGGGCAGAGGTGCTGCACGGCGTGTAACGGTGGCAGCGGCTGTCCCAGACTTTCTTTATACCGGGGCTTGTTGCAGGTACCTTGTTACTGCTTTGACGTCGGCGCTTAGAGTGAGATTTGCTTAGAAAATTTGTTGTATGGCCGAGCACGCGGACCGCATGGGAAACGCCTTTGTAAGGGCCACGTGGTGGTATGGGAGCCGTTTTTTTGTGTGGCTTGGGTTGGGAATCTTATAAAGACTTACGTTCTCAGGACATGTTGGATTCACTTTTTTGAGAGTGCCTACCGACTAAACCCCACCCAAACTGGGAATTGAAGTTTGAGACTTTTTGGCTCATGTACTTTTTCTTTAGAGATGTGTATGTAGGTGTATGAGGTTGTTTAGGAAATCGCTCTATAGGCTAGGTTTTGGATTTTATTTTGGATGTGGTTTTACCCACTTACGTTAGAAGTAACTCGACTACTATTGAGTTTACAGGTTGTTTGTAGATAAATTCTTTCCGATCTGGTTTGGCGAGTCTTGCCAGATCAGGGTCGGAGTCGAGTCTCGAAGAAGTTTTTTTCTTTCTTCTTGGACACCTCTAGGCTGGCAACATCGAGTTCAGTATTTATAGACGTTGGGCGTGTGGCTCCGCTCACTAGGCGCCATCAATATACTCCCAAAACTGGTTAAGTTAATTGTTTATTTTTTGCACTTTTTCTTTCAATCCAATTTGTATGTGGTGATACAAATATATCTTTGATGGTTAAAAACATTTTTTAAAATTAGTTTTGTTTGATAAATTTTTGGTCATTTGTTTATTTTCCAAATTTTGTTCCATCTATTAAGTATTCTGTTTTCTTGTGGTGTTTTTGTCTATGCTTGACCCTTGGCCGCTGTGATTCGATTGACTGATTTTGAATAAATTATTAATTCATTTCATAGTTTTTGTTTATGTCTCATTGGATCCTTTTTTTTTTTCATGCTTTTTCTATCTCTAATTTATTGTTTTTATTTTGTCCTCTTAGCACGTTTCTGATTTATACCACTGCGTAAAATATTGAACCGATTACGAAATAACTTTTGTGCAGTTATTTTGGGATCATCTTTTTTATAAAATGATCAAGATAGAAAGCACGATGTGCACTTGATAATTGGTTTATATTGTTAGAATCTTTTTTCTATTTTTTTATAACTGATGCAACAGAATGTTTTGCTTCCCAAGCACCCACCGAGCATTTACTTGTCTCACTGTTTTCCGTTTGAGTCAGTTTGGTTTATCTCATTTTTTTTGCATCAGCGTTACTGCTACGGTACGCTATTGTTTTCTCAAGCTTTTTTTATTCATTATACACAAACACCAATACATGGTACACCAAAGTATTTAATTTTGCTCACAATTACTTAATTAACACAATCTTTCAGTTACTCTTGTCAAAGTGTTTTGCATACATCTTTATTGCTTCACCGGCCAGTGTAAGCGTAACAATCTTTTGGAATTGTTGTGCTTTTCAAATGTTCTCCACAACTGTTACGCACAATATTGTGTTTGGCACTGTTGAGTTTTGCTATTGTCTAATTATGATTGGAGTTGTTTGTCCAATGTTCACTGTTAAGTTGTCGTTATTGATGCATTATTTGTTTGTAGTTGTTTGTGGTAGAATTTATTTTTTATTACGTTACAAAATTTTAAATTATTAAGGTTTTTCTACATCGGCGAGCGATCAATAGCAATATTTTTATAGTATTTGTGAAAATTTAGATCTTAATAAAAACGAATATTTCATATGTAGATGCCGTTTTCCAGATTACGAATCGGTTTATACGTTCAATTTGAGTAATTTTGACGTATTTGAGCAATATATTCTGTAGCATCATAGAGAATTTTTGAGTTTTGATTCTTCAGCAATACCGAGTCTCAGATTAAGGTTGTATATAAATTACCTTATACGTTCAGATGTGGACAGGACACTTTTTAAGCTTCAGCTTCCCAAATACGCGAGTAACCTACGTGCACGAGTATTATGAATATAATGCTTTTATGTTATAATCTGCGGCACTATATTTGCAACAGAATCACAACCGCTGTATTGGATACATCTTCTTGCATTCAAAATCTTGCTTAAGGTATCTTCGATATATGCCAAGAAGAACATTAAGTCTGAGGTTGATATGAATATTGATAGAGTATAAATAATTCAACATTTTAAATATTTATTGAAATTAGCACTAAAAATTCTTTAAATTTGATGAAGCTGTAAGGTTAAATGTAAACTTGTTATTTACTAAAAAAGTTAGTTACATAAATAAATTGCTGTATAAAGTTTAACTTAATTGACGACTTGCAATTTATGTTAAAAGTTTTTGAGCGTGAAGTAAATTTGGGTCTAAAAGATTTACTTTAATAGGATTAGTTATGCATCATCACATTGAAATATTATCATGCATACATATCTATGTATATATCTATAATTACAACAACATAATAACCAAAAAGTTATTTATTATGGCATACTTATCAATTAAAATACACCTTGCAGCACGTCATAAACATGTACAATCGCCCCAATTACGTAATAAAAAACAATTAATGACAAAAACCGTGAAAATTATTTCTAATAATATGCTACGAATTGAGGCTATAAACTACAAACATGCCTAGTCCTAATTATATAATGAAATAATTGTTTCTTGTTAGGTATTCAAATAAAGCACTTTTTATACGTGCCTGTCAGGACTGAATACAATTCAGTGATAACCGATTATTTCTCTTCTATTAACGTTTTAATCGAAAGCCTGTTGCTTTGATAAAATAATCAATGATGTAATCTTTCGACGAAACCTCACGAGAGATGTGTTCGCTAAATTATACGAATACAAATTAACATCCTGCTCGTAGCGAGCAACGCCTTTGGAATAATAATATTCATAAATGAAAATACATTAAAAAAATAACATGCCCCCAGAATTAGATAATGCAACCCCCTAACGGGATTATATATTGTAATTCCATTAGCATTCGTAATGAGAATTAATGTTAAAAATAGCTTTAGTACATATTACATAAATTATTAATGTATCGTTGTCAACCCGAATCAAGCAGAATGAAGAGGTGGCTTGTTCACCTTAGCTGTAATAATTTAACCAACAAACCACCCCCTAAAATATACTCAGAATTTTACATAAACTGTGAGTTTCAACTGCTCTGTAATTAATGATAACACTTTGTTGTATGTCACTAATGTTAAACCGCTTATTAAATTCAGTGCGACAATATTAAATTGTATTTAATATCCACTATTAATAACAAACTGGGAATTCTTGATAGCAATTAGTTACGTGTGGCTTATAAAAATGTATTAATAATTATCACACATTCACAACAATACACATGATAAGAAGTTGGGTAAATAATATTAAATTCTATTTGCTATTCAACAATAAAGCTTAACAGCGTTTACTCAAGCCGATAATTATATGTGTACAAAATGTTCTAAAAATATTCTTTTTAATCTCGCCGATTCTCAAGATGATTGATGAAGTGTAGTATTTCTTATGCGTTTTTTCGGGAGTTATCCATCATCGGTACTAACAATGCAACTAAATGACACTTGTAACGTTTTGCTTGAGGCATGTAATCTCCGATAATAGTGTTATTGAGATGCATAAAAAAAAAACTATGTATTCATAAGGCAGATGAAAGTGCCCCCTTTCTGTGCCCCCATAGGATTTATCATAAATGGAATGCATATAACACACATGTGGCAACTCGGAAAATTAATTATCAGATTTAATAAATTTAATTTAATAACAGTGAGTTATTCCGTATTCCATGCGGGCTCATAGTAATTTTTTTGATTAAATTTAATTTCGGGCTCGAATACCATTTGCTAAATGGAATTATATAATTTTTAAACAGTTTATTCCATGAAGATATAATAATTTATTTGCTTCATTAACATTTATCATATGAAATGATATAATAATGGATTTAAATATTTAATTTCGGAAATATCATAGATTTTACTAATATTTATCATATGATAATAAAGTTATATTTACAGAATACAGTTTTTTATTAACATGAGAGGGTACACTATAGCATATTCAATTTGAAGATAGAGTGCGCCAAAACAACTTATTTTTTTTGACGAAAACGTTATTTCTAAATTGTTATACCGTACGCTTTCTTTAGATCCAGAAATACTGCAAAAGAGTTTTCTCTCAATAAAGACTTTTTGGAGAAGGACTTATTTGGATATTTTCATAGCTTCAGCAATGTAAAAATAGTTTCTATCTAAAATTCCGGATAGAACCTCGTTTTTATAACAGCAGCAATGTTTAGCACTGTTCTGTTATTCTGGATGAAAGCTGCTGGAAAAACTGATAAAATACTAAGTCTAGTCTTGGTACGGAAGAACAGTTTTTAACTTTTCAAAAGCTTTTTTGGGTGGGGATGGGAGAAGTATATTAAAACTTGTTATTTAATGCAAACATAAAAAAATTACTGGCTGTAGTTCTCAGAAAGCCATTTGTACACACTACCTTTAAACAGAGTTTTCTAAGTCTCGAAAGCAGCTACAATTTCAGACTCTTTGGCACTTCATTTTGTTTGAGAGTAGCTCAAAGAATTACTCAGCAATTTCTTCGTCAAAAAGCAATTGTGTTTTTTTTTATAATGCATTTTTTGATAACTATCGCTTGGGGGAGCGCTAACTAAGTTTAATTTTTGAGCGGGTAGCTTTTTTTTTTGTGACCCACCCGCGCACAAACCTAAGTGTTACTCATTTTTTTTTCTTTTACCTCTTGTGTTTTTGCAGCTTCTCTAAGAAAATAAATGTCAGATGTTACCTAGATCTCGGAGAATTGTTTTACAATGAATCACCTTTTGCATTTTGCAGCTTTTGTACACAATAGAATGAATGTAAATTGTTACTTAGATATCTGAGAGTTCTTTAATAATAAATTTCATGATAACTTACGCTCGGGTGGGTGGGCTAAAGCTAAGTTTAATTCGTGAACGGAGTAGGCATTGTTGGCTACTGGAAGAGGCTGTACTGAAAACACCTTTGCTAGGAGTACAATCAGACATTTTGCTACTTTATGTTCGTTAGTTAATTCATTTATTTACCGACGCCATATTTTGGAATTTTGCAAATTCAAGAATTCTAACCTAAATTATTGGCTTCTTTAAGGTGCACGCAACATCAAGGCAGTACACTTTTTTCAGAAAAGGTGACCTGAAAAGGAAAAAACATGTTTTGATAACAATGATTGCAGACTTTAATGTTTCATGATCTATTATGTTATTAATGAAAGAACGGATCTAACTCCATCTAATGCAATTAATTTCTTAAATCATCAATTGTGTTTATACACAAAATTATTTATTTAAATTTGTCCTTAGCATAATATATTATTCTATCAGTGTTTAATATGTTTTACACAAATTTGGTGAAAATCACAGAAACGCTACTACTCAAGCAAAAATTTTTTTTTTTAAGTTATTTTTTTGTGTTGACTTTCTTGCGTTTTAGAGAGGTGAGTAGTGGTTACTTTCCAGTATACTACGAGGTCTTGGCGGAGATTGTTATAGATGCTCGGTACTAAACAATCTTGGCTTTTGAAAGAATGTATTTTCTGGATTAAGAGACTTGGCTCATTGCAGTTAGTAGATGCAACTTAGAAGTTCTTTTCTGTCTTGGTTTGATGTTGGTTTGGTGGTAGCAGAGATGTTATGGTCTTGAAGTTGGCGGTGGAACTAGTTGACAAGTTGAGGTTGAACATTGAGGCTACGCTTTTTGCAGATTGAGTGCTTGCAACAAGCTTTTTCTTTCTCTACCCTTCACTTACTATTGTTGTCTCTGATTTTATCCTTGAAGGTTTTACAAAGAGTCGTGCATCTTTTTGTTAAAAAAATGTCAATCTTTTTGGAAATTACGTCCAGGATTGGATCTTATGTGCAAGAGTAACTTTCGGTATTGGGTTGGGTTTTAGTTTGATCTACTTAAGCTTGCACGCAGTTTACTTACTTGTGGGCGTTTGCCTTGCGTAGTGCTAAATGCCGAGTTCTGCGTTATTTAGTCGGTGTTGGCAACTGCTTGGTTTTGGTTTGATTGTTGCTGACGTTTTCTAGTTTTTGGTACGTGGTTTTTTTCTCAGACTCTTTATCTGAGTCTTAGGTAGCTTAAGGTCACCCATGAAAGTATCTCTTCTCTGGAAGTGTTAGAAGTTTCTTAGACAGAGGAGGAACAGTTGATAGTCAATCTCTTGATGATCAACACTTGGGCGGGTAGGTGGGTTACTTAAAATTATGATAATCAGCAAGTAATTTTAACTGGAGTGCCTACCCACCCGCCCAACTGTTTGTTAACAAAAAATTGGATGTTTTTCTTCTTTGCAAGTGTTAGATGATAATCAGCGAGTTTGAAATGGAGTGCATACCTATCTGCCCATGACTTAAATTTGTTATCAAAAATTTGGATTTTTTTTCTCTGCAAGTGTTAGCAATTTTTTAGACAGAGGAGGAGGAGGTGATGTTAAATCTCTTGATGATTAACACTAGGGAGGGTGGGTGGGTTACTTTAAATTATGATAAGCAGCAAGTAGTTTGAACTTGAGTGCCCATCCACTTGTCCAAGAGTTTGTTATCAAAGAATTGAAAGTATCTCCTTTCTGGAAGTTTTTTAGACAGAGGTCCTCCTTTTAATGACCAACACTTGGACGGGTGGGTGGGTCATTCCAAGGCATGATAATCAGTGAGTAGTTTTGACCACCTGGACGGTTTTTGTATTTCTTCTTTATTGCGCGTTTTACAGCTATTTTACATCGCCCCAGAAGTTTTACGACTTGTTTGAAGGGGGTTGATGGGACCTAACGGCTTATTAGATGACTTTCAAATCAGTAAAAACAAAAACTTTTTGATACTTTGGAGCGGGAGCCTAGACTTAGGCATCTTGATATCCTTACCTATAGAGAAACATACGACTATCCTTTAAGCTGAGATAGCCGGGTTAACCTATGGGACGGTGGAAGTAGTTGACGAGATGACCGAGAATATACTATGTACTTGCCCGACATTCTTTGCTGGACATGGCTTGCATAAGGGAAATCTTTCTAAGCGACGTTCTAGCATACATCAACCACATACTCTGGCTATGTGCTGAGCCGACGAAGAGGTATAGTTCTAATTACTGCGGGAAGACTAGAACATTTGATTTGACGAGCTACCGTCTAAAATACTAAAATGCATTTTTTGTAAGTACTAGAACTATATCTTTTGTAAGAAACATTTAAGTTTTTTCATGATTAATGTTAAACTGTATGTAGCTAGTGATTAGTGGTAAAACAAAAAGCTCTACGTTGGAACTGGAAAATTACATTAATCTAAGGATTTTCGTTTTAAGAACATCTTTTAAGATTATTTGCTTGTTTACATGTACGGTTATTTTTTTATTTTGTTTTGATGTTATGCCCAAGATCTAAAATGAGTTCATATGTTTTAGTTTTAAAATGGGTTTGATCGTGAATTTAGTTTTGTTTATGGATATATATTTAAACTTTTTCTAAAGCATATTTTAGTGGGTTGAGCGTGGTTTTTCAAAACTTATGGTTGAGTTTTTCTTCTTAATTCTCTGCTCAGCATAATTAGAGTTTAGATATTATTGTTGATTTTGACGTCTTTTGGGATATCTTGGGACAATGCAGCTTTTCAGCATCTTTTTCATAAATGCCCGGCTTTCTCATACGATAGAGAGTCTATGTTGGGGAATTGCTGGCTTGTTGCCAGCAACGGAGTGAGGTTATCACTGGAGAACGTACAAAGGGCCCAATGAGGCCTACGTTTACTAAACTTTGTTTTACCTTCCAACTCTAAATCTAGAAGAAGAATTCAGCATATTTCTCTTCTCTGGTTGTGTTATTTAAAAAAAAAATTAAACTATTTTGGTATTTGCTTGTATAAGAATGAATGCTGTGTTCCAAATCTATGATAACCTAAAGTTGAAATATGATTTAATATAATTACATATCACTACTATATGTTGTTGTCAGTTACAATAAAATTTATTTTATATTTTGTGGTAAATTTTATGTTTTTTATCTATATTTACGGATTCAGTACTTTTAAAAGTGGATGAAGATATTATGCAGCTATTTATACTCACTTGTCTTATCCATGGTGAACTCGGCCACGAGATCTTTGTCGAACTGTACATATTTATATTTTAACAAAGTAAAGGGTGGTCCATGTGTAGTGGATTGTTTGCATAACATCGGTCCTTCACGGTACGCCACAAAAAAAAGTCTAACGGCGTCAAATTGCAGCTCCGAGGTGGCCAATTGACATTGCCGAGGCGGCTGATAATATGATTACTGAACTTGGCCCGCAAAAGATCGATTGTGGCATGAGCTGTGTGGCATGGCGCGCCATCCTCTTGAAACCAAAGATCGTCCAAGTCCATCTCTTCAATTTTTGACTACAAAAAATTGTTTATCATGCCTCTGTAGCGCTCATCGTCACCGAAATGGCGTTTTCAGCAGCATTTTCAAAGAATAATGGGCCAATTATGCCACCGCTCCAAATTCCGCATCAGACTGTCACTCTCTGAGGATGCATTGGCATTTCGACAATCACGTGCGGGTTTTCCGATTTTCAGATGCGACAGTTCTGCTTGTTAACATAGCCGCCAAGATGAAAATGCGCTTTGTCAGAAAAGATGATTTGCATTGAGCAAAATCGTTGTTCATATTGAGCTGCTCTAATGCCTAAACTTAGAAGCGATAACGAACCGGATGGTCGTGTGCCTTTAATTGCTGAGTCAATTGGACCTTACAAGCGTATAATGCGAGGTCTTTGTGCAAAATTTGCATCAGGCTGGTGCGTGAAGTGTAGAGTTGTTGAGATCGATGGAGAGTCGATGTTCTAGGACTGAGTTGCACACTCTCGGCTACTGTAGCTACATTCCCGTCAGTGCGCACCGTACGACGACGGGGCACTGTGTGTGTTGGCCACTAGCAAACTTTTTGCACAAGCTTGCGTACAGCACGCACGGTGGGGGCCTCATTTCGGCCAAAACTTCTTTTCAATAAACGCACTGTTTGGACTACACAGCATTGACTTTGGAAATAAGTTTGCAATGTTTCATTTTGTTCCGCGGAGATATGATACTGACTTTCTGTCAAGATTTCCTACGGGAAAGACCTGTCACTGTCAAAATAACAAATGATTAAAAAGATACTACTAGATGGACCACCCTTTATACGTACATTAAAAACTAACTACTTTATTAATTAATACTAATTTCTATTGAAATAAAGAATTTTTATGTCGGGAGTTATCAATTGATTAGAAAACTTAGCAACATTTAGCAGTTTTTATAGGTTCACTATTCTATTTCACCGATTTGTGCAATGTCGTATTTATCAATTAAGTTAACATTTTTCTTGTCTGTTATACAATTGAATCATTTTATAATTTGTTTAATATAAATGTAGTAATAATTTTTTTTTTTTCAGGTAAGAAAACATGCTCTCATATTTGCGTAAGTTAACAAAATATTTTTAATGTATCATCATGAAACATGTAATAAATATTGGCACAACAAATATCGGAAATTTTAATAGTCATTCCAGTAATTAAATTTGCATCACATATGCTAGAAGTTGATAAACAGTGACTTTACGTATAAAAAATGTAATTGAAATTTAGTTTGAATTTGTGTCATAGTGTTAATATGCTTTTCAACAAGAATGCAATATTTAAACGAGACGGGTAGAAAACTAAGAGAAAATATCTCACTAATACGATGATTTTATTAGCAGCTTGTTGCTTGAAGTAAATATTACAAAATATTTTTCTGAAACAATATAATAAAATTAGCATTTCAACACATCAATATTTGCAAACGTAATTTTGTTTGTATATTTTATTTGAAATAAATTTAAATTTTATGTAACCGAAATTACGTTTCTAAATAGTTTTTAAGTGTACCACAGAAATTAAGTTTTCAACACACACGCATTACAATATGTCAACATTTAACGTTAATTACTAAATACTTATTATTCCCACCGACACCTATTTATATCGTTAAACTAAATTGAAAACAAATGCTTTTGTTGGAAATTATTTTTGTTCGATTGTAATCAATGAAATCAATTTAATGCAATCCAATTAATTGTAGTTTTGATAGACATAAATATTTATGAATTGTCGATAATATTGATATTAAGTTATCATTATTATGTAATCTTTTTATTCTGTCTAGTCTAGAGCTCGACAAATGATCCACTATTTTACTATTTTTAATAGTACACGTTTTAATCAATTTGATATATGTGAAATTATTTTTATTTTAATTGAAATAATTGATGTTATTCTCATATTTTTATGTCTACTAAAATATATGTTCTAAGATTTGTCAAATTGCATCATATGTCATACATAATCAATGTGCAATACGTAATACCAATTTTTGCTACCTAATCTATATTATCTTCTAAGCTTTAGAAGAAAAAACAAAATTTCAAACGTTTTGAACGTATTATTTATTTCCAAATTTGTAGGTGGTACTAAACTTCTAAACTTTTTAGTCCAAATAATTGTCTGGAGTTTAGACTTGCAAATGTGTCGGGTTCACTCTCACAAGCGCCGACCTACTAATTCCTCCTCCTTTCTAACCTAATAGGTGTTGCATAGAGTTTTGTGGAGAACTTGTACCAGTTCTATATCAGGTATTTAGACTATCGGGCATTGGTCTGAAAGATTAGCCATCTAGTCGGCTAAAAGACTAGCTGAAGATAGGAACATCTTTATAAAATCTTTGTCACTCACTTCGGACAAGTGGAGTAAGTAATCTTGTAGCTTGCGCATAGGATTGCTTTTTGCAATCGTTGGGAATACTCCTGGCTGGAATAAATGTCTGCTGTTGATGAGCAGATGCCTTACCGTGGGCCTGGCTTGTTGCTTGCTACTTGTTATCTTGGTTAAGAATCGGCGTTAATAGTCTTCTTAGGCTGACACGCCAAAAATTTAAACTAACTAACTTGTTATCTTGGTTAAAAGATGTGTCATCGAATATGTGATATTTCTCAATTCATAGTAAATAATTGTATTAAAAATTAAATGCTGGTGGCGAATATCACCGTCCGATGATGGCCTTGTAAAGGTTGAAACTAGTTACGGTTTTTAAATATATTCGTAATATATACTACATAGAAAATTTGTTTTATTTATTTAATAATTGTATTGTTAATTGAACTTGTATTCAACATAGTTTAAACAATGTTCAAATCGACAAAAATAATGTTAACAACCGACCAATACAAAATAAGCTTAAAAACATTTTTTTTTACCGGATGTTAATCTACATTTTAAATTAAATATAACAAACGTTAATTTGTTATCGGAACTGATTAATGCTGATCTTAATTTTACAGCAATACTTTTTTAAAATCAAGATGCGATTGCATTTTAAACTGATAAATGTAGTTCATAGAAATTCGTTGTCTACTAATGAGTTTATAAACCAACAACCCTGATGAGATTAGTCGCTGTAAATTCGATGCGAATCGTATGTTGCAAGTCGAGGTTTATAATTACAAAGTCTTTACCGTAAATGTCTCAACCTCAAGTTGTAATGTAAATCAAAAGTGTCTGAGGTTGATGAAGTACATGATAATGGAAACATTTCCTTTAATATGATAAATATTATTACTATTGTTTGACGCATTGAACGACCTCGAAGATCGTGAGATCATTTTAATATAAAATAAACACGTTATTTAGTTTATAACAAATTCCTTAAATATGGACAAGGTTTTATATTAATTAAAATGTAACACAAGAACGTATTTTAGGCATGTGTTGTGATTTAAACATTAGAAAATAATAAAACATTCTCTCCCAAGCCTCTTTTTTATATTATTGATGCTAATCACTTTCTTATCAACCCGTACGTTCTAATCGAAGACAGTGGGGGAACGAATCGTTCAGTAGATCCCGAGCGTTCAAGACGTGAGTGAGTGCGTGTGTTGTGTGCCGGTGAACGTTGTGCTTTGCAATTTCATGGGCAAATATTAGGCTTTATTGCAGTCATTTCCCAATTAATTTTGGTTTATTGTTATGCGCTGTTGATCCAGGTGAATCGATATTACGGCATACATAAAAGGTAAACATTTTTATAAAACGTATCGAAAATGTTTGTTGACGCGCCTCAACACATGGCAATAAGGTTTACAAAGAAATGTTCTGTTTACTTTTGATATTACTTTGTGTGTATGATTTGCATGTTATAGTTGACAATATTTATTATTCCAATATTTAATGGATATTGTAACACTTTAATGTAATAATTATAGATAGCTTAAGCCAGGTTAATAAAGATAATTTCTGTTAAAAATTTATATCAAAATTATTTGGGAACACGTGGTTAAATATAAATCTTTATTGAAAAACACAGCTGGGTCGTATTTTTAGTACACTTTCATTTCAATGAATTGAGGAAGTATCTTTTGCAAATAACGAACATTAACGCCCACTGATACACATAACAATTTTTATGGATAGGTTTGACTACGTTGTTGGACATTAATATAATTAGTTACAACATGTTTATTATATAATGCATAATATATTACAGTAATTACTCGAAATCCCTTTTGTATACTATGTCCAATTAGGAGGGCCTTTTATCATCATAAAAATATAAATGCGCATTTCTTTAAAAGTTAAAAGTAAAGTTTTATACTAATAGGAAAAATAAAACAAAAAATATTCTTTTCATTATAAGAATTTTATGATATTTATATAATTCTTTTTAATTGAAGATAGAAAAAACAATTTGTTTCCCTGAAGCTTCAATAAGCGCTCACAGCATTTTCTCATAAAGTGCGCTGCACGTTTGAAGATTCCTGGAGTGTTATTAATGATTTTTGAGTCCTCTGATCAATATGTTCACGCTAAACTGATGTGGGAATTGGGGTCTTACAAACAAATTCGGAAAATGTTCTATTTAAAACGGAGTTCCAATCAGTATCAAATAGTGTTGAACTTTAACTATAAACCACACATTGGTTGGAAATCAATTATCAATCAAAATCTTTACGTCACGTTTGTCTATTTGGTATAAGTGTCAGAAATAGAACCAAAAAATATGATTGGGTTATTTCTGCACTTTGCTTTATCAGCAGAAGATTTAATCAAAATGAAGTATGAATAAAGTAATCTATGTTTGCATGTGATACATGTAACTCAGTACTTAGTTTTCTGGGGATGTTTTTCAATATTTTGCTTAAATTGTGTTTCTCTATTTTAACAGTTCGAATAGTTTCTGTTTTTTTAAATTTATCTACATGGGCATTATAGCACTGATGGTTCTGGTTAGCTCCGTCATAAACAACTTTAGCATTGTCTAGTTCAAAGTTTTTCAAACTTAGTTTTTACAATTTTTTGCTAACGCCACTGCTTAACATAGTTCCGCGGCGAGTGCTGCTATTCCTTACTTTCTGAGTTGTTGGGTTACTCAAGTATTAATTTTTTGGTTACTTACGTAAAAATCAGTACGCGATCAAAGATGCTGAGATCAGCATTGCAAAGCTCTAGCACTTACTGTCCGTGGTCTGTAATTTTAGAAACACTTGTACTATTTGCCATGCTTCGTTTGCTTAACCAAGTTTACAATTGTGATAGAGAAAGAAAAATTGAAAAATTCAATTAAATTATAAGAAATACTTATCAGACACAAGATTTCTGTTTTATTAAATTGAAATGTAGAATTTGAATTTACTGGAAATAAATTTATTTGTAAACAATCGTTTTCTAAATATTTTATTTATAAGTAAACACATTAATAAAATTTAATGTGAAATATAACGCGTTGACCTTTCAAATAAGTTTCTACATTTTACCAAATCGAATTCTTAGCTTCTTCGTAATAATCATATTATATTTTTGTTTATTATTTCAATCAAACAATTACGCTTATGAAATAATAAACAAACCGATGGCATACACATAATTACGTAGATAGAATGAATGCTCGTATAAAATGCTTTCTCTTTATTTCAAACCTTGCGCAATTAACTAATATTTATTTAAAAAGGTGTTTTAATTGTTTCAATCTAATTGATACGAAATAAATCCAAAAAGGGACAAAAGAATTACAAAGTAAAACATGTCAAAACATTTAATTAAAGCTACAAAAACTAAATGAAATTTGATTTATATGTAGGAATTTGTTTGGTTTTTGCTAATACAATTAAAATTAGAAATATGTATTTTTAGTTTCTTTTAAATATATTTTTTGTATTTTAAACTTTTACATTTATTTTATAGTATTTGTTTTTTGCAGTCGTACTCTGTGTTTCTTCTTAGGTTTGATTAGTTAGTTTTTTAATCTGTCTTGACAATATCATCATAGAAACATCTTACGTGAGCTCTGTTTTCTGTTTTGTATGATTAGCTTATCAGGACCTTAATATTTTTATTGCTACCATTAGTTTTCTGCTTTTTGCCTCGTTTCTATTTTTAAAAATTTTGCTTTTTTTATGTTTTCTTTTTATACTGCCAAATTCCTGATTTTTCTGTTTTTAGAGTTAGTTGCTACTTATCTTGGAAGTTGTTCGATTGTCATTGTTTTTTTGGTGAAAACAACTTCGTGATGGTATTTAAATGAGATTTTGTTTTGAGTCGCATTTTATCTGCACATCATTATGAAAACATCACGTTTGTCTATTTGGTATAAGTGTCAGAAATAGAACCAAAAAATATGATTGGGTTATTTCTGCACTTTGCTTTATCAGCAGAAGATTTAATCAAAATGAAGTATGAATAAAGTAATCTATGTTTGCATGTGATACATGTAACTCAGTACTTAGTTTTCTGGGGATGTTTTTCAATATTTTGCTTAAATTGTGTTTCTCTATTTTAACAGTTCGAATAGTTTCTGTTTTTTTAAATTTATCTACATGGGCATTATAGCACTGATGGTTCTGGTTAGCTCCGTCATAAACAACTTTAGCATTGTCTAGTTCAAAGTTTTTCAAACTTAGTTTTTACAATTTTTTGCTAACGCCACTGCTTAACATAGTTCCGCGGCGAGTGCTGCTATTCCTTACTTTCTGAGTTGTTGGGTTACTCAAGTATTAATTTTTTGGTTACTTACGTAAAAATCAGTACGCGATCAAAGATGCTGAGATCAGCATTGCAAAGCTCTAGCACTTACTGTCCGTGGTCTGTAATTTTAGAAACACTTGTACTATTTGCCATGCTTCGTTTGCTTAACCAAGTTTACAATTGTGATAGAGAAAGAAAAATTGAAAAATTCAATTAAATTATAAGAAATACTTATCAGACACAAGATTTCTGTTTTATTAAATTGAAATTGAAATGTAGAATTTGAATTTACTGGAAATAAATTTATTTGTAAACAATCGTTTTCTAAATATTTTATTTATAAGTAAACACATTAATAAAATTTAATGTGAAATATAACGCGTTGACCTTTCAAATAAGTTTCTACATTTTACCAAATCGAATTCTTAGCTTCTTCGTAATAATCATATTATATTTTTGTTTATTATTTCAATCAAACAATTACGCTTATGAAATAATAAACAAACCGATGGCATACACATAATTACGTAGATAGAATGAATGCTCGTATAAAATGCTTTCTCTTTATTTCAAACCTTGCGCAATTAACTAATATTTATTTAAAAAGGTGTTTTAATTGTTTCAATCTAATTGATACGAAATAAATCCAAAAAGGGACAAAAGAATTACAAAGTAAAACATGTCAAAACATTTAATTAAAGCTACAAAAACTAAATGAAATTTGATTTATATGTAGGAATTTGTTTGGTTTTTGCTAATACAATTAAAATTAGAAATATGTATTTTTAGTTTCTTTTAAATATATTTTTTGTATTTTAAACTTTTACATTTATTTTATAGTATTTGTTTTTTGCAGTCGTACTCTGTGTTTCTTCTTAGGTTTGATTAGTTAGTTTTTTAATCTGTCTTGACAATATCATCATAGAAACATCTTACGTGAGCTCTGTTTTCTGTTTTGTATGATTAGCTTATCAGGACCTTAATATTTTTATTGCTACCATTAGTTTTCTGCTTTTTGCCTCGTTTCTATTTTTAAAAATTTTGCTTTTTTTATGTTTTCTTTTTATACTGCCAAATTCCTGATTTTTCTGTTTTTAGAGTTAGTTGCTACTTATCTTGGAAGTTGTTCGATTGTCATTGTTTTTTTGGTGAAAACAACTTCGTGATGGTATTTAAATGAGATTTTGTTTTGAGTCGCATTTTATCTGCACATCATTATGAAAACAATGAAAAAATTGACAATTTAATAATAGATCTTAAAATTTTAGTTTTTTTGTTTTTTTAATGAAGTCTAGAAACTTTTGCCAATGACTATCTATCTTGAGCTTTTGAGCTAACCAAAGCTTTAGCATAGTTTTTTTTTGTATTTTAGGCAATTGCCGTCATTGGGATTAGCTTCTACCTAGTCTCATTTTTTTGTCTTTTTGTTAGACATTTTAAAGTCACGAGCTGTTGCCAGCGTTGAGCCTGGAAAGTGTGCCTGATATAGCTCCTGCAAAGTTTATACATTGTTTGCAGTGTGATCTTTGCTTAGCGTCTTCTATAGTCTCGTCTACAGAAGACGCTGAGCAAAGATCACACATGTGAATTTGTTTTGAATGTCTTTACAATATCTCCTTCAGGTTTTTTTTTTGTTTTTTTATAGCATTGTTAGACTACTTCTGTATGAGGGATTCTTCTTTTGAAAGCATTTTTATGTTATTAGATCCATAACTTTACTCTGCTTTTCTGAACATAGGCAAATAACATTTATTTATAATAACTGCCAGTTTCTAAAGTTACGCTTTCTTGGGGCAGAACTAGGAAATCGGCCGGAGTAGATCATTTGTGATCAACTTTATTTATATCTCGGTGTGGACGGTACTGAACTTTCTATGGATATTTACTAACGAGGGGATGGGAGGTTATCGTACAATATTTACTATCTCTTGATACACGACGGAGGCTAATACAGGACCTTTGTCTCAATTGTAGAGGGATTTATTTTGGATTGTTTACTATCGACTGCAAGAACTATGAAAGTTTTCTGTATTTTCTTATCCGGAACATCCGGTTTGAACTGAATTCAAAAAATGACGAGATTGGCTTGCAGAATTACGGGACAGTATTTTTACACAGAGGATGGAGTTCTAATACACAGAAACCAAACCCAACTAATAACAATGTAAACCTGAATTAATTATTCAGCTTAGGTAACCCTAATACACCGGAGATTGTAGCCAAACAGACAAGTTTTTTACTTTTTCTAATAGTGTCAGTGCTCTCCCATGCGATGTGGTATGTATTAGCATTGCACTTATTGGATCTCTTCAGGTAGCTGGTCGTAGGGAAGGTCTGGATACGAGAATAATGTAATTCTTGATCCTCATCTGCCTAGAATGTTTAACTCGTTTATGTTTTCCGTGTAAATTTGGGGTTTCTGGACAATGTTGATGTCTTGTTTTGTAATGTAATTTGCTAGAGGATGCTTTGCAGTGATGTACATTGATCTGCACGACCTACATTTTTACTTAGGTTTTGTCGTTTGGCAAATTGTGCTTTACTATTGCTTCTTTGACGGGAGGTGCATCTACTGGTTTGTGATAATTTTTTTTAGGATGGAACAGTGCCTGGAGGTGTGTTACTCTGGTGAAATTTAGATACCCAACATTTGAGTTACTACTAATGCTGCAGTATGTAGTGCCTTGGTTTTAGGACTTTTAAGTCAACTGTCTTCCATCAAAAGATTTTTAACTTCTAACGATTATACAACTATAGTTGTTATTATAAAAAATTGTTTTTTAGTAAGCTCTGTGTGTACGATAACTAGTTATAAACAGTACAGAACTAATTATAAACTTAGGCAACAAAAGAAGTAATTACTTTTTGAGCCATTGCTTGCTTTGCTAGTCTATTGGTAATTGATTTGTTTCTAAAACACGATTGAGATTTACTAAAACGATCAATTTTTTGGCAATGTCAATATACCAGAAGTTATTCAGATGTGAATGTTCTCTACATTAAGTTGAGTGATAACAATCTTGTAAACAAAGTCTAGCAGGGAGCAGGAAAGTTTGATTTTTTTTGCTTAGCGCGTAGCTAGAATTACGATTATTGCGCGAGTCTGCCTTTAAGATTTTTTTTGTGGGGATAAATTTTACATTCAGGCACTGCGCCGCATTGGTTCTATTACGTCAGTAGTTCCAGATTCTTACCGGCTAAAATCTTTTGCTTGTCTCATTCGCAGCAGACCTGGACTCGCCCAATAAGCTAAAGTTGTTTTTATTCGGTCTATTTGTTTATGATGTTTTCTGCGTTTAGCTTTACTTCTGTATTTTACGTTATTTCTTTTCTTGTTGACCAGTTACTGCATGTTCTTCCATGTACGAAACCTCACATTCGCCATCTGGTGTCTTTGTTTATTTTTCTGGAATTGTTTGAACGAGCCATAATTAAGTAGCAATCTGTTTTTCTAAATGGGCATTTGACCCACTACTTAATGGATCTTGACCTGGCTACGGTCTTCATTTTTGCAGGGTGTTATGTGCTCAAAGAATATACTAACTTTTTTTTGCTATAATATCTATGTGTATTGCATCCATAACTACCTGTATTACTTTGGTTGATACTGTTCTGTAGCTGCTTGCCACTCTCAAGAATGTCTTTTTTTGCGTTTTTTAGCTTATCTTTGTACTTTTTGATTTTTAAGACTTTGTGCCACACAGGCCATAGAGCAATATCGACTAGGCCACTCCGTACAATATATATGTTTTTCTTAATGTGATGTGCAAATGTGCGTTAGTTGTTCAACATTATTTCCAAGTACTCAACATCTTCTTTATTTTTGGGTTTTTTTAGTATATTGCTTTGGTTTTATGTTTTGCTATTCTTAACTTTTTTTCTTTTTTTGACCATCCTGTCAATTCAAAGATTTATTTACTGCAAGATAGTTTGCGTACGCAGTTGTGTTGGGATTTCTTATGGTTTTAGACCATTAAACCTCCTAAGAATTATCTCCGAAAGTTTTTTAAAAGCTATTGAAAGATTTTTTTCCGATTCTGATGCTTTTCCGTTCTTTATTTTTGTCTCTGCTGTCAGGAGTTCTTTGTTTGTAAAATGACGTATTTTTACTACTTCTATAGTCACTCGCCACCATTGTTGTGCGTTTTGAAAATCGTTTTTTGGCAATTGGTTTTTTTTCTCTACAGAGTAAAGTTAAATGGTATATTTGTTTGTTTTATGAACCTAGATGCTAGTCGTATTTGAGTCTCCAGATTTTCTTATTTAGGTTTTTGTTGCCATTGGTCTCTTTTGGATTTAGCTATTAGTTTTGTTAGTTCTTTCACAAGACTTATGTATTCTGCTTAGAGAATTTCTTTGTGTGTTTGCGACAAATTGTAATTTTTTTTTTCAAGCGGGTGAGTTTTTTTGTTCGCTTTTGTTTTTAGGTTGGCTGGCATTGTTTTACAGTTGTGGCGATTTTTTGATCACCGAGGGTTGTGTACTGATCAGTTTTTGGGCATTTTGGGACAGTCTGGCTGGTATTTCAGTTGTACCATTTTTTATTATGATAGGTCACCTAGCGGTAGCTGGTGTTTGGCTCTTGTAATGTGAATTGTATAATAGGACACCGACATCACCAGAGTCCAGTTTTTGGAAGATTTAGTAGTAGTGTCTTAACAAAAAAAAAATTTTAAATTGAAACACGTTTTTGGTTTGACTAATTTTACAAAGTTATTTTGTTCTTTGGAGACCAGTCAAGAGAGCGACAGTAGTGTTTGTAAAATTGCAACTTATCTATGAAAAAAAAAGGTGCAGATTTTCAGAATTTTTTAAAAATGTCGGCTTGGGATTATCAATTACAAGTCAAATTTATTAAAGTTTTACTAAACACAGAGGAGTGATCGATATCTATGAAATTTGTTCAATTTTTGCTAGTTGAAGCAGAAAATTTGTCAGTGTTTTTGAGTATTTTCTATGTATATTATAAAAATCTAACATATGATATATCTGTTACATTTTTCTGGTTTTAAAAATCGCGATTTTATGTTTTAAGCTTCCATTACCACCTCACCTGTAAATTAAGTACACAATATATACTACCGAACTCGCTAATTGCAAATTTCTAAATACTGATGAGGCACCCACTTTCTTATACTATAAATTTAGACGTAGATAAAGTATAATATCTTACTCGCATATAAAAAGTACTTTACTCACTAGTAAAAAATGAAGTAATGTAGAAAAACTCATTAAAAAAAATATTTTGGATTTTAATATTGATTGATTTTTCTATGTTCTTGCTCGCAACAACTTAAGTCAAATCATTTACAAATTAATGTAAATATTTTCTTCTACAAAAACAATTACAACAAATCCGTTTCATGCACACCACATGCCTGCCTACATCGAATACCAAGAAAAACGATTGTAACATAAAAAGTGAGAAACACTTCAGACAGAACGCATTTGAAATCTAACAGATACATTACGTCACGGCACATATTTTAAACACATTAATATATGTTACACATAATTACACACATAATTATTACACGAGTTCAACGATACTTGAAATGGTTACTTTCTCGTCGGAATTATTAAACAAATAAAAAGACATAATAAGAAATAGAACCCGACGAACATCATAGCATTATTTTTTATAATTTGATTAATTAATCATGTTCCTACAGGCTCTTTATAAAATTAGATTAAAAGATTATGAACCGGGAGCTCAGATTTTTCGGTGCTAATTGCGACAAGTTTTAATATCATGTGCGGGAATAAGAAAAGTGAATTAAAAATTTAAAAAAGAATTTAACTTAATTTATAATAATTGTTGGCATTGATTATATATAATTTACATCATTTAAAATAATAATGTTTGACCCAGTATGCTATTTAATTACTTTGTATTGATTTTATAAAAAAAAATCTTTATGCAAATCTAGCAATATAATAATTAGGATTTAACTTAAACAAAGGAATCTTGATTAACAGCTAGAAATGTATTTAAAGTTTAATGCAAAAACCATATAAAAGATCTCATTAATATTTGTATGTCTCTGTAGGCTTTGTGCATTTATATTAATTAGATTATATTGAATTGTGACGCAAAGTAATATGAGATATCATTTTTATTTACGCGGATGATTAATCAGCGGCGTACAATAAAACGTGCCCATTGTTTCATCAGGTTAGCATTGTTTTAATATTTTATTATTAGGATTGCACAAGCGTGGCCTAATTAATATGGTATTATTATTAGTGCATTTCTCTGTTTGATGTCTTATTTACTTGGGTGCTATGCTATGGCGGTGTGTGTGAAATTTATATATGGGTTGAGATAATATTTAATTTTAAAATATTTGATTAAGTTTATATTTAGAGGAGTATTATTAATAAAATAATCAGTTTGTTCATGTGATGAATGCATCTTACATCCAACTTTGAAGATTAATGAACTGCTTTTCGAATGGCCTCAATGTGTTTTATATTTGCTAGTATTAATTACACAAATAAGTAAACTAAGTACTGAAATAGATTATTAAATTAATTTAAACATAAAAACATTGTTACAATGAAAAGTTAGACATTTGAAAATATTTTCTATAAAAATAATGATTTTTTTATTGCACTTATAAGTAATATGAAAAAAGTTATATTTATAGTTTTACAAACAACCGAAACTTTGTTCTCAGCGTACATTTTAGTTCTTCTTTTGATCTGATACACTAAGGTTTTGTAAACCAGGTTTAAACTTTACACTATTAATGATTTGTATTTACAATTTCATAAAGAACTGGCATAAGACAATACCAACAAGTATAGAATGCCATTTAATGATTGCTTTATTTTTTTTAACAATCAAATAATTTTAGAGACTTTGATCAAATATTTGAGTTGTGTTTAATTCAGTGCAATAAACAAATAGTAACTAACCTTTTCAGCCATTTCGGCTTTCTTTAGGCTGCAAAAAGCTTTTGCCGCGATTTCTTGTTGCTTGCGCACCGTTTTGTCGAACATGAGTTGCAAGTAGTGGCTGCTTGGTTCAAGGGTCAATCTCATAAGTGTCATCATTGATAAAATAATGGTGTAGCCATTGTTGAACACACTGACTGCTGTAGAAGTTGCAATGTTGTTGGTATTTTTGCCACAAAATTTTGTTTTGGGAGCAATCGACCAGATGCTGGAGTTAAAATTTTGTTGATGTTTTACAAAAAAAATCTTTTCCGGCGATGTCTTTGCTGAAAGGTTTCCATAAATTGGTCGAATCGATTTCTATCAAAGGCTGACGGTAGGCATAAGTCTTCAAAGTGTTGGATTCTTTAACTTTCAGATACGAGCACCAAGAGCTGTCACACCAATCATGTTTTGCTCATGTTTGTTGGTAGAAATGTTGCCCAAATTGCTGTTTTATTTTCTTTTTGCTAATTTTGTCGAATAGTCAGGCCGTAGTATCGTCGGTTTGTTGATAATTTTGTTGGTCAGTTTTCTTTGTCTTCCCAGTTTTGTTCTATACCTTGCGAAGCCGACATTACAGAAACATTTTTGACACTCCGCCGACCTCTATCTTTCCAGATGACCTTTGATGGTTGTTACAGCAATTATTTATGGGATCTAGCACGCATACTTAGAGTTTTAGATAATTGGTTCCTTGTTTTGCACTTTTTGCAGTAGGACGATTTTGCCGCTTCTAAATTCAATCAAGGAGGTAACCCCGAAATGCGAAGAAAATTTGTTTCGTCTCTTGAAGCTGCCAAGTCTGTACTCCTCGCATTCAGTTTGGCTTTTTTCTTGGTTTTATTTTGTAATATATTGCCGCCGGCAGTAGTAGTAGTCTAAAGTGTTGGCACAGATTTTCTGGTACATTCGCTAAGTAAACGTTTTTGGTAGGTCTATCAGTTCGCAAAACTTCTGCAGCGCAGCCAAATTTATTCCACACATTTGTGTTTTGACTACTTGAAACACAAATGTGGTTTTACAAGACGGGCTTTTTTTTTAAGGACAAGAACTGCTTGCGGTTTTCTGTTTAGCTTCCACGAAATCCTGGACTTTTTTAGAGGTTTCACATCTCTTTAGTACTCTTTCTACCGACATATGGCTTCTTGCTTTGTGTTTTTGGACTCATTTTTACTGCAAAATTGACATATTAACACATACGCTGCCGAAGAACTGATTTCATCAAAACAAACTAACATCAGCTCTTTTTGGAGGGAGAAAAGTGTCAGTTTGCGGGCGTAACAAAGAAGGAATGGCGCTTTTCATAATCCGGCGGAACGACGTTTATAGCTGCCCGGACTCGGACTTTTCTATTTCTTGTTGTATCTATATAAAGACTTTGTGTATCAAAATGAATTTTTTTTCTATAACATTCTAGAGTGTATAAGGATAACGAAACTGCAAACTCCCTTAAGTTTGACATTTACGATTATAGCGTCTTTAAGTTCGTGGTTTTGACTAGACGCAATATCAATTTGGGAGTCGTAAGATTTTGTGCAAGTACTCGTACAGCTCCTCGACAGATTTGTCTTGGTGTCAACCAAAGGTTGTTGTGTGTTGGTGTACAATGCAGGCGAGGAGAGCGGCTTTATGCCGATGGTAACTATGACCTACCTAGTGCTACGGTGCTCTGTTATTGAACTATTAGCTGGGATAATCGTCGAAATTTAGTTCACTATCTACAAGCGAGTCTCAAGATGGCAGAGGCGCAGTGTTTGCTGTCGGCAAAAGTGGTGTATTGTGACGCCCTATGAATTGCTGTTTTTTAGTCTTTGGTTTGCTTTTATTTTTAGACAAGTGCTCCTTTGTTTTTTTTTTAATCTTTAGATAGGGGTAAATTATATGTTGCAAAAGACTACTTTCTGAAAAACGAAAACAACCAGAAAAAGCAGAAAGTGATTTGTGTGGTGGTTGAGTTATAATGAAATCTGACTAGGAGACTTTTTCCTACTCTATGTGACTCTTGGTGACTGCTAGGTTTACTTGGCAAGTGTGGTTTATTGTGCACCTGAATTGTCATATTAGAAGTTGCTAATCAGTTTGTCAAATTGGGTTTGGTCTAGGTTTTCCTAACTTACTTAATAATTTTCTGGTGCGAGGAGTAACGTGTGATATTGCTAGTGGATTTTTCTCTGGTACACGATTTGCTGATTTGCAGTTGTTGGGTGAGTTGGAATCTTTAACCAAAGATTGTCTTGTGAGGGTGGACATGAAAGCGCTTTTTTTGATGATATCTATGATGTAGTTGTTGAAGTAGACTGATTACATCATTGGGGTTGCGCTTACTAATTGAGCTAATGCTTAGGTGACTAGCGTGGATTTTGCTTAATTTGTTGAATTGTTGGCTGGTTTACTGGGTCTCAGTGACACTTCAAGGGATAATTGTTGAAATGCTGTGCACTTTCAGCTAGTAATCCGCATTTTGACGCTTTTTGCCTTGCCGCTTTCTAGTCATTGGTTTGCTGTTTTTGATATGATTTTGATCTGAGGCGCGTGGTATTTTGTCGGTGATGCATTTTGTGTCTCTTCAGTACTATGAGGGTACGAGATGGTTCTACGTGGCAAAGGACTTTGTGTTTTTCTGGTCTTGTTGGTGGATTGTGGTGTGTTATAATTAAGTCCAACTAAGAAACTTTTATTCTACTCTAGGTAACAAGTATTTGACTTAGAGGTTTTTTAGTTTTCTTGGTTTTACAGATAGCATTGGTCTTTAAGTGGCGGTGGTTGGGTAATAAACAAGTCTTGTTAGGAGACTTTCTACGGAGGACGTTTTTGTATTGGGACTTAAATAACGTTTTGGTGATTGACTTTTGTCTTCTTGCTTCTAGGTTTACTGACTAAATGTGACTTGTCGTTTACCTGAATTAACTTATTGGAAGTTGCTGGGGCTTAGCTTGCCAGATCGGATTTTATGTAGATCTTGCTCACTTACTTAACAATTTTCTGACGTTTTTGTAGTCTGGTACGAGGTCTTTGATTGTTGACTGACCGATGATTGCCAGAATTTGTTCAGTAAATTGTTTATTCATCATCATCGGGAGCGGTGTTGCGTTCGTGTTGTGGTTTATGTTGCTTGTTTTTATTTATACGTTGGCAAGAGTGCCAGGTAGCTTTCGCACTTTGTTATGGCTGTTTGTTCAGTAAGTTGTTGATAGTTTGTTTCTGGAACGGGTTTATCATTATCGGAAGCGGTGTTGCATTCGTGGTGGATTTGATATTGCTTGTATTTGGTAACAGTTCCAGGTAATCTCCATTCGGACTCCGCATTTTTGTCTTAAAGAGATCTATTCAGTGTGATGTTTAGACGTTTTGCTGATGTTTTCTGCATCTTTATTGTTGTAGCTCTTGGTAGTTATTGTGTCGGAGTTAGAACGTCGGTTTTGTTTGGTTGCTGCGTTATGATGCATGGAGTCTAATCGGTGTCATGTTGCTGTTATATATGGACTGTATCTGTCTGCTCAGTCTTTGTTGGCGCCGAGGTTATAAGTCAGAATTAGTTCAGTATTTCTTTGATTATATTATCTATCAGAACATTTTCTATTTATTCATATCTTAGTCATTGAAGCCATTACAAAATAAGTGTATATTTACAACTTTAAATTATATAAATATAACCTAAAACAACTAATACTAAAAATAAGAATAAAATTAATATAATTACTAAATACTAAAATGTGCACAGCTTTAATACCATTAAAGAATCTTTGAAAAAATCCACTTTAACTTTATGTGCATGTCGCAAAATACGTGTAGAAGCAGATTGCTGCTCATAATCTGTACGTTCATACGGTATATGAAAATAACCATTGTGTAAAACTATTTTTATATAAACTTTTCTGATTTTGATCAATTAAAAGGTCTCTAAAATATTGCAGTGGAAATTTGTACTGTACAATTAATATTAGTTCAGTTATTTGATCTAATTGTTTATAAAAAATGGTTTTTGCATTCACATTTATGCATATGTCTACATTACTATATATTTAACATATAATGCATTCCTCCACAAATTCTTCAATTCAATGCAAACATATTTTACCATGGTCCATTTATTATTACAGCCGATGAAAGGTTGCGACATATTGTAATTTACAAACACAATACATAAATTACCAATAATAAACCTGAATTAATTCAAGAACCTGCTTTCGACTATTTGATTGAAATTATCCTCGAACCAATACATGATCGACCTGTTTACGCGCCGATAACAACCGTCCTGCTTTAATCAATATGCAATTAAATTATTTTGAAATGCCAACAATTGCGTCGAGATTGCATTGCAGGGGATGCATATATAACTTGTTGCAATTTTGCGTACAAAATTATAAAACAAAAAGAATAGCGTGGCATTTATATGAAATTTAATGATAAGCCTATTCAATGCGAAATAATCTGATTTATAGTGTGCGAGCCAGTTTCCTGGAAGCGGTCATGGAAGCCTTATTAGATATTGTAATTCGTACTAGGGATAGCTACTTGTTGGTTAAGTCTGTGGAAAATACATATCATTTAAATTAAGCGGCAAGTTATGCCATTGCACTTGGAATAACAAGTCTTTGTTTAGAATAGCAGCGTAGATCGCGGGAACTTCGTGTTCATCGCTACGGTCGGACGAGCAGAAGATCTGCGTGAGTACAAGGTTGCATTTTACAATAGCTGCGTTCAGAGAGACGAAAAAAATTACCGACAACCTTCCCAAACGAGTTAAATGTTGGTTTTATATTATTATATAAAAAGTGAATAGGTCGGTTTTTAAGTGTTATTTAACGATAGAAAGTGCGCGCCGCTGGATTTTTTTAAGAGCACGTTTTTTATTAGTTTTGTGAATGGGTGGGAGTTCTATATGAAGTCATCTTGATAGTAAATTATAGAGCTCTGCACTGTAGCTCATGGCTCGTACGTTAACCCGTCTACTCGGTTGAAGGTGACGCAGAATGTGCTTTACTCATTTATTTGCACGCTGTTGGCCTTGAAATCTCAGTACATTATCCGCGAAACCAACAAAGACCATGTCTTTGTTGGTGCGCGCGTTTACGACCAAACAGGAAATTGTTTCTTCTTAATCATTTCGCTTAATTTCTTGGTCGGTGATCCGCATCACATTTTCACATACATAACAATAGTACATTAAATATAATAATAATTACACCGTCTCTAAAGCATTACGTGTTTTTTTTTAATACAATATGATTCGGGTCTTCACGCTTCACTTGCATTAAAGATATTTTTCCATAATTACAGATTTTTCAATAATTCTGTATGGTAAAATTCCCTTGTTTGTTATAAAAAGCAGATATAAATATGAGTAAAAATAATCATGTATCCATTATAGTCGAGACGTGGCCTTCAGAATGCTCTCTCTAAAAATATGTCCAAGAGAACATTCCATTTTTAGTGTCTGAAGTGGTTATAAAATGAACCCTTTGTAAGCACCATTCACGTTCATGGGAATAGTTGTTTTTTTTTTGTCGAATACAGACCTAATTGTTTCAGGTTGTCTCAAGTTTTATTTGTCATTGTTTTATTTATAAGCTTTAAATTTTATTTCAATGAATGACACTAAAAATATCAATGAAAAATTTAAAAATATGAATGGAAATGTGTTGCTTAATTGTGTATTGGTGTAAATGGAACGGATTGTTTTAATGAATCAGATTTATAATTATTGAAATAATTAATCTGTAATGTTTATTACATTTAATCGATGATTTTAATTGAATAAATTGCATTCATATTTATAATAAATATTAATTATGTTTATTAATTATTTATTTATAAATGATTGATTCTCTACAGTTAGGCAATATGTATTTACAAGTATTGTACGCTTAATCAATAATGTTTAATTGAAGTAAACTAATTTGATTTTAGTGAAGTTAATTTATGTTTTTATTTTTATTCAATTTTTTTTAATATAATTAATATTTTTTTTGTCTTTCCATTTTTCCTTGTTGGTTACATTGTCCCAAAATGATGACTATTGAGGTGAGTTACAAGGAATCAAGTCAGGCAAATGCGGAGGCTGAAAAGCTACAGCAATGTTTACTGGCTAGAAACTTGTTTATTGAAATTGTTGTGCGATAAGGCGCTTTGCTTTGATGTTTGGTTTCACACGCCTCATCTTTTTTTCGAAGATTTTTAAGGTTTGCTAAATAAAAGTGTTGCTTCATTGTTTGGTCTTTAGGCGCACAAACTTTTTGTGGACGATTCTCTGGCTATGCATTTGATCTTTGACTTGCTCATTCTTGCTTTTTTTGGGTATTGGATAAGTAGAATTGTGCCATTTTGTACTATTTTTTATCCCTAATTTATTGGTCAAAATCTGATCAACGGTGGTGTGAGTTAATTAAATTCAAGTCAACCGACGATATCTGAACGCAAATGATCTCGGTTCTGTCGACATTATTATCGGTTCTTGAAGTTGAAGGCCGTCTGCTGCGTGGTATATTTTTAATTGACTTTTTTTTCTGAAAATACCTTAAACCACCGACAAAACTGGGTTCTTGGCAAAAAAGTTTAGACCTATTGAAGTGTAAAAGATTTCGTTATACTGTGCCCAAATTGTATGTATTAGACTAAAGTCTTCAATTATTAAAGCTTAAAACTGTTCTGCCGAAGGGAGCTGCGACAATTCTGCGCCGAAATTTGATCAAAGGTTATCCCAATTGATTGTATATTAACGCTAGAGAATTGCTGGGTTTAGTCTCTCCTTCCTGTTGGAGTGCCACTAGTAGTATTGTTATGGAAAAATATTAAATCACATCTACGAGAATATCGGTGAACTTTTCTCTTTAGAAAAATATTGATACGTATAGCGCCGTTTTTTAATTAAAATTGGTTCTTATAGGACAAAACGCTTCAATATCCAAACGATAAGATTTTAGTCATCACGCTTTTTATATGTTACATACAGTATTCTATGTCTTTATGTTTTTGGTTAAAGATTTGAAGTTATATTTAACGAGTAAAAAATTAATAAAGAAATAATTAAAAATGCCACTTTTTAAAAATTAATTGCGGAGGAATCAAATTTTTACAAATTTGAAGACACAGATTGGAGTTTCTTCTACAATGTGTAAAAATTTTATTCAATTATATTCAGGCGTTTTCTTGCCGAGTTTGATTCTGTGAACCTTTATAATAGCGCAATTATTGTCCCCCTTTAATTACAATTGCAATAAAGTTAACTGCTCCTAAAATTGATGAAACACCGGCTAAATGAAGAATAAAAACTGTTAAATCTACTGAAGGTCTTCCTATGTTTGTTTCATGACTCGAATTTACTGGTAAACTACAAGTACTCTATACAACCTTGACGCTTACTGAAATATTTTGACTTACTACACTAATATACTATAATTAATTAAATTAATTAAATTTTTATTATTAACTAATTTTTTTGTTTTTAATTTTAGGTGAGCAATTTCTATTCAAAAATCTAATTCAAAACTACTGAATGAAGTTGTGGTAAGTTTATTAAATTTATATTACAATAGTAATGGCAATTATGGCTGGGATCCAACAATTTTATTGCCTGTATTAACAATTGCTATAATTTTGTTACGATACTAATTTCAACTTTCTTGCACAGACGTGATATTTTACAATTTGTAAACTTATCGTTAATGCTCACGAATAGACTAAACATTAGACGGACAAGTTTTATTGGCGGTTTTAAATTGTAGCGGTGAAAGTCAGCCTATTCGTACATTAAGAAAACAGTTTTGCCTCGGCATAGATTTGTCTGGGGACTTGCACTGTAGTTTTAAACCATGTGCTATCATATATGGAAAGCTTTATTGCAATTTTGATAATTATATTTATTATTGCACCAACGTTCAACAATTGCGTGTGTTTAAAAACATTTTTTTGGTACACGTTTACCTTAGATTTGGATTGCGGTTTTTTATTGACTATTATGCTGACGGATTATAACTGCTAGTCCTCGGTTTTTTCGAACACTTCAGTGGCTTGTGGCAGTTTTGGTAATGATGGTTCAAACCCGCAGATAAAACTGTTTGTTTATGGCAGCTTATACTAGGTGGCGCAGAAGTTGTCACACGATGTTGTTTGACTTTAATTTTTTTAATAAATGTAAAACTTTTGTTTTGCTTTTGGATATAATAAACACATTATTTGATGTCTAAATTTTTTTTTCATTAAGTTGAAAAAATGATATCGGCCATGGCTCTGTAGCGCTTGCCGTTCACAGTAGTCGTATTCGAAAAAATAAGGCCTAATAACGTCTCCAGCGTAAACACCACACCATACAGTAACTTTAAGCGGGTGTGATGGCTTTTCGTGTGTTATACGCTGATTTTTGGTATCCCAGAAGCGATAATTCTGCTTATTCACATATTTGACACAGAGATGGAAATGGGCCTCGTCGCTTATGATGATTTTCGATAAAAAGTTGTCTTTCTCGTGGCCGAGATTCAAGATGATTTGAGCGTAGGTTACACGCGCTTGGCGGTCAACAGCTAGCAGCTGATACACTGTCTGCACTTTGTAAGGGAACATCTTTAGGTCTTTTACCAAAATTCTCTGTAAAGACGCCCGATTGATACAATTGCGTGGCACGTCGTCTGGTTGATACTCCGGGGTTCTCTACGACATCTTCAGCTACATTCGCAATATTCTCAGAAGAACGGCTGCTTTGGGGCTGCCCACACTAAAGTTAAAAACAATTAGGAGAACTTACACTTTATTACTGCTGTCAAGCTTATGGACATTTTGTAAAAATCTGCTGACAAAGATATATATGAAACTGCCGTGGAAATCATCCAGCAAGCTACAAAGAATGCTTCACATACAAGTACAAAAAGGCAAAATTAACACATCTACACAAACACGACAATACCTAAGCAGCTACCAACAGACACTACCTTCCTCAACTCACGACATACGCTAATACAGTGCAACCCTCACCAGATCAAATTACAACTGAAAAATCAACGCAAAAATAGAATCAAGAAAGTTATAATCACATCAAATGGTGACAAGTATTTGCTAACAATAGTGACAGATCTACAATAATAAAACAAGATAGCATTGGAAAACATCAAAGCATTGTAGTAAATTAAAGGGAAGATAACTGAGTGGTTTTCCTTGGCCTTTTCTATATCTATACCGTTGATTCCAAATGATTCATCCGTTTTTATGGCAAAGAGGTGCTCAGAGTTTTTACTTGCTCGTCCGTTCTCTAAAGAGACCGTTGGCATTTTGTAGAATGGTTACTTCTTATCCCGGAACTTGCTTGGTCACCATTGCTTTGTTAGTATTAATAGGCTGCACTATGTGAAGAAAAAGTTAACATTTGAATGGGAGATGCTATTTTTGGAATGCTTTTCACCTTTTTGATAGAACAAGTCATACGTCGGCAACTTTTTATTGAGAAAAGTGTCATCTTTGAAATTATAAGTGTAACGACAAAATAGCCTAAAAAGGCAGCCAAAAACCTTGCTAAGGTAATATGGGAGGATTTACGCAAACTTGCAATGAAACTAACCAAATACGGATGAGAAATTTACAAAAAAATATATATTTTATTTCTTATAGTTTAGAGCAGGGTTCGGCAAAGTACGGCCCGCGTGCCAAAGTCTTTGTTTTCAAAAAAAATTGCAGCGGATGTATTTTCTGAATTTAAACTACAGTTACAACGTTTTTTTGGATTTTGATGCAAATGCAAAAGAAGTTTCCATATTTAAAACTTAAAATTTTTACTATCTGGCCTTTTCCAAAATAACTTTGCTGATCACTGGTTTAGAGGATCTTAGGTTTAAATTTAATTTTTATGTTTAGTAACATCAATCACTTTTCTAAAGTTAAGCCATGCAGTTTTTGAATTTCTTAATGGCTCCTAGAGGATTTGGAAAAACCTTTGGATAACTAAGAAGTTTTAACGGCTTTTTACTGCATTTGAGAAGAATTTCTGTTATAAGTGATTAGAAAGAGTTCTTACGATTATGAAGATTTGACTTGGCAGTTACTCGAAGTGACTCTTTCTTTTCAGCCGTATACGAGTCACTGCTGGTGCAGCGTTTTTTCTGCTCGTAATTCTGGCAACTTACATTACGGCCGGACCTATAGTTTTTAGTGGATTTTGAATCACTAGAAAGATTATTAATTGACTCCGGACTAGACAAGGTTTTAGTCGCAGACAAGGCGGAGAGGTGAGTGGGAAAAAGGGATTAAGATAGACTTGAAGACCTACAATGGATTTTAGACGATTAGGCAGTTTTTTTTTATGTGCGTTTTAAAGATTTTTTTACATTGCCCCAAAAATCTAACGACTTTTTTGATGGTATGAACGGCTTATCTTATTTCTGTATCACTAGTGGATAAAAAGCAAATTTTGATGTATTATATTTCATATTTTGGGGATTGAATACACACATAACGGTTCACATAACGTTTGAAAGATTTAAGCAGAATTCAAAGATATTGCAAGAATTATAAATAAAATTGCAAGCTACGAGGGCGGGTCAATAAGTCATTTTATTTTTCAACGTAGTCTTCTTCCAGCTCTATACACTTTGTCCAACGTTTCTGCAATTTTTTTATCAAATCTTTAATAAATCGACCTAATAAGTTGGCATAGTATTTGCCATTGATTGTTTTACTTTTTTCAAGGTAGTCAAATAGTTCATGATTTTATTGGCTTGGCTTTCTTCTTCTTCTTTGGCGTCGTTTCACCCAGAGAAACCCACTGTTTTGGCTGCTGTTTGGTCTAAGATGTGTTAAGGTGGATCCACGTTGTGTCTATATTGCTGTTGAACAATTGTGAGCAAACGCGGCACCCATCTTGCGGAAAGCTTTCTCATAAATGATTATTAAAAATTGAAACCACTGAGCTATGTGAGATTCCTATGGCTTCCACAATCCCTCACACTTTCAATCTTTGATCGGCCAACACCATATCGTGAACTTTTTAATTGTTTTGGGTGTAGAGACTTCAACTGGGCGTCCAGAACGTTCGGCATTTTCCGTGCTTGTACGGTTACAACGAAATTTAGTAAACCACTATTTTACCATTGAAATTGATGGTGCAGAGCTTTCATAGTATTAATCAAGCTTAGCCTTTGTTTGAGTGATGGTTTTTTTCTCGCAAAAAATAATGCTTAATATGCATACGAAATTCACTTTTTTTAATTTTTTCTTCAAATTACGAAGTAGCCTGCTATCAATGGCTGTCAAACACAAACTAAATGACGCAGCTTATTAAAATTTTGACAGGAGTCAGCTGATAGATGCCTCTTGATAGGAGCAGTGTTGCCCTTTCAGTTAAGAGGTGAGAAATTCAATAAGTCACGGACAAATTGACCAGCCTTCGTGTTATAGATGACTGGGATAATTTTATAGGCCTCTAACAGCTTCTGAATACTAGATGTAACTTTATAAAACTTGAAAGTATTATAGAATTTGTGGAGGATTTTAAGAGCAACTAGTAGCAACTAAGAATTGTGTAGAGTGTAGACTGTTAACAGTTTGAACTAGATTATAAGACTAAAAGGTCTTACAGGGAACGTAAAAAACTGTCAAAAAACTTTGACAGTTTTTTAAGATTCTTTATAAAATTTTTAGAGATACTGTATTGCACTAAGGGATCTTAGAATCAAAATAAACTAAAACGGCTTTTTTAAGGCTCAAGTTTTTGAAAAATTATACAGAATCGGACAAATTTTTAAAGATTCTGACAAATTTTACAGACAAGACTTTAAAGAGGAAGAATTTAAGACAATGAAGTAGTTTTACAACGTTCTAAAATGAATGATTGGATAATGAAAAAAAGACTCTTAAATTGGGAAAAAAGATAGGAAGCTTTATACACTTTTAAAAGTCTCCCAACGTGATAAACTGAAACAATTATTGTTTTTCTTTCCTATATTTACTACATAAATATATCAATTATTTCTTAAATTTAATTTACATAAACTTTGGCTTATCCACGACTATCATTTGTATTCGTAGGGCGTATTAGATTCTATAAATAATCTCTTTAAGTCTTCTCAGTGGATTCCTGAGAATAAATAAATATCAAAACAAAAAAGTTATGCATATTTTAAACCCTTCCGGAATTGTATTTGGACCACAATTACACTGGTGGGACGAAAATGATAGGGTCAAACTTCTATAGTTTGTGTAAAACATTTATTTTCATATAAATAAGTTAGTTGATAAAAAAGAGTCGATACCTCGATTTTTCAAACCATGTATGTATTTAGATATGAATTAATTCACTTTATTACTGCAAAAATAATTCTATTGTATTAAGGATTTAATCTTCTTAAAAGTATTATTCATTATTTTGCTTTAAAGTAAACAATATGTTCATGTAATTACTCATACATACTTAGATAATGAAATTATTGTTAACACACAGTATTATCATAATTTTATCAGTATTCTAAATACTTTGCATGAAACCGTATATCATAAATATACATTTTCTATCAAAATATATAAACACATTATAAAAATTTAAATATCAACCTTCAACTTCATAGTTGACCATTCCAAATATACCATTATTAGCTAGAACACGTCAATTTTAAATTTAACCTTGGTCTTTATATCGTGAGGTTTACCACTGATGATAACACCATTAAACGATTCCAATTCCATGTAAATTACATAAATAATTAAATTGTTTTTTAATTAATTTTCATAATAGTATAAAATGAATCTTATTCAACACAAATTGCAAATCGTATTCCTCAGGCTGTTATTCACAAAAGTGAAATTCCTTATCAAATTGTTATGACACAAGAATATTGATTTGATGATATATTATTTTAAAGCTATATAATTAAACTACATTACTTTTATATTTTTGAAATTACGAAACATTCACCTTGCTCACATTATTTATATAATTAACATTATTTACAACACTATAAAAAAACATGTGAATGCCTTTAAAGGTTATATTGGAATAAAATGATTTGCTAATGTAGGTCTTGAAATAAATCGATTAAATAAAACCTGTGATATAATAATTGTAAATAAATACAACACAATTGTAGCACAAATAAAGCCGATTCAGCATGTTTATTTAGAACTTGTACTTTCTCATTTGTAATAATAATAATGAGAAAGTATTACCATCCTCTTATTCATTTCATAATCGTGAATTTCGTAACACACCATTGTTATGCTAGTTGTTATTTGGGAAGCACAGAAAATTAGTTCACATAATTTTAGGTTAAACTGAGACAATTGAAAGTTTGAATCGAAGCAACAATAATGAAAACATTGGGGACATCTGCTTTAGTAGAAATTCAATCAATATGATTAATGGTTTTAAATTATCAATAGTTCTTTAAAGTATGACTCGTCTGGGACAAACCATATAAATTTGTTTGTGTGCACTCTACGATAAATCATGACATTGTTAGTGTGCCAACTTTTTAAATGAGCTGCATCCAAAATTTTTAAATAAATGAGTAAGCAATATTTGAATATCTTTTTGAGTACCGGTTGAAATGTTTTCATTGCTTTACTATTTGCTCACATTTTGTTAACGTATTTCCTAAAGAAAGTTTGATTTGTGCAAAGGAAAGTTAAATTAAAAGTGATATACGGCCATGTGTAGACGTAATATGTTTCCACATTTAGGTTAGTACAGTTTATGCCATTAAATATTCATTAATTGCCTGCTCGTGTGAATATTAAGATTGAGTTACTATTCAGGAGCTTGTTTTCTGGTATTGCGATGATGTAATGATATTGGTTAATTTTATATCATCTTCATTTAGGAAATATTGATGTATAAATAATAAATTTGATATTGTTAACGCATTAATCACATGAGATTATTTATTATTCATGCTTTGTTATAATTTCCATGCTCGGTTTAATTAAAAGAGATTACATTGCTATGATTACTAATGAAACAGCAATAATTAATTAATTAATTATAAGTATAGAGAAGCACACAAACATTAGTTTTAATTGAATACACATTATCAATTTTTAACACGATACTTTTATGAAATGTATTTATCATATATCAATTCCTTAAATAAAGTTCATTTGAAAGTATTCATAGATGAAATTATTGTATTGGGAGAACGATGGCAAATTTTTCCAGTTAGCTTGCCAATTTAAATATACTATGTATTGATATTTGAATGCCAATGAAATTAAATTACTTGTATAACATTGTAAAATGAATAATTTTAGAAGAAAGAGTATTTTAACACTTAGTAACTGCTAAGTTTAGGCAAATCAGTGGTACTTACTCTCTCACTGACAAAATGCATTTGTGTTTTGTGTGAAATATGTATTTTAAACATTCTTGCAATTTAAGCAACTTGTAGAAAACTAGTTAGAAATGATATAATAAAATTATTTATTGTTTGCAGAGAAGACATATAGTACAATATACTTTATACAGGTTTTACTAATTATGTTGATAATCAGATTCTATCTTCTTGGTTCTTATACTCATTGTGAGGGTTTGGAGGCGCTATGCATAAGCCATTTGGACTGAACTCGTAGCATTCGTCGATATGCCCACATTTCGAATGCTTCTATTTTTCTCTGTTCTTTGTCTAATGGTCCAGGTTTGAGCTGCATATGTTGCTATTGGAAAAATTAACCTTTTTTTGTGGTCTTGATGATTGACGTGACTTTCTATATCTGCGTTAGTTAGTTAGTGATAAGGGAGCCGAGATAAATTTATCTAGTTGTTTGTTTTTCTGTCAACTATTATGACTTTGATCTTACTAACTTTGAGTTTAGCCTATAATCTTTGCTTATATTGCCCAGTCTTGTCATGATAGATTATTTTAAGCTGGCCAGATTCAAAAATAAGCATATCATGCGTCTTCCATGAACAGCAACACCACCACCATAAAGTACTTTTTGCATAAAGTGCAAAAATTAGCGACATGGATGCAACCTGACTCTTGATTTGATATTGAAAATGCTTGAATATGTTTTGTCTACTTGGATCTTTGTGTTTGGAAAGATTTCTAATAAGCTGATAAGCAGATGACGAGTGTGTTTCTATTCCTTCCAGGATCTTTTAGAGCGCATTCTACTTGATGCAATCTAGTGTTTTCGAGTAGTTAACAAAGCACATACACATTACGACATTATATTTCTTGGTGATCTGACGTATACTCTGTATTACTCTGATGTGTCTTTCCTGGGAACAAATCCACTCTTTTGGTGTGATATTTTTGGAAGAAGGATGGTTTTAATCTTTTATTTATTATGGTGAGCATGATTTTACTGCCATTTTATATTAATGCATTCGTCCTATAGTTATTTGATTCTGTAGGCGAGCCTTTTTTAAAGAGTGGAATCTATATAGACTTGCATTACTTCCACCCCTGTTTCTTTTGTGGATTTGATGACTTTTACTGTTCTATTATCAGTACTTGGGGCTTTTCTGTTATGTAGGCGTTGGATGTTTTTTTGTACTTTTTATTTTAGAATGCTTGGTTCCTTTTCTTGATAGTCAGAGCAAGAGCAACTGTAGCGATCCCATACAGCAATTTCATTTGGGTTATTATTTCTTCACTTTTGATTTTTATTTTTTGGTTTGATCTATTTAGGTAGTGCTCAACCTCAAAGCAAATCTTTTTAATCTGCGTATTCTTGTTATATCTGCAGGCTAGTTTTCTTTCATGGTCTAATTGATTTAATTTTAGAGTGTTTTGTTCTTTGCTTATATTTTACATTTTTAAGTTTTTACATTGGTCTAAAAGTTTCCGCCTGGTTGTTGTTTGCGTTGGAGTACATTTTAAGAGTTGTTGGAATTTGTCTACTTTTGGTGAAGCCATCCTTTTGTTGAGAATTGGATTTGTTGTATGCATTTTGTTCTAATGAGGATCTATTTGGTTTTTATACATACCGTATTCTCACTTTCAAGACAAGAGAGTGCTATTCTATTTCCGTAGAATGAAGTTTGTAGCTCATTCCGGCAACGGCTTGGTCCACTTCTCCGTTAGCCACCTTCTGGTGTTACCATACTCTTTTACGTGGAGGTAGAGATGGGTTTTTTTCTTTTATCGGACTGAAGACCATGAAGCATTTCTTTGGTCTTTTAATACTTTTAGTTTTTAATTAGACAAAACCACCGCCGCATATATGATAACAATACAAATGATATCATGTATGTGGCCAGAAGCAAATTACAATGAAGAATTATGCGTGGTTAAATACTATAGCATTTAACCCACATCTAAACAATCACGTCTTATAAAGCTTTTATCAAAGACGTTTGAAACGATGCGTAAGTTAATTGAATTATTTTTATATTCTGCTCGGGTAAAACCTCCAACTTTAAAGAGGAAGGAAGAAAAAGAGATGCTTCCAAAATACTGAAAGACCTAAATTGAGCTCACAACGAGCAACCAAGTACAAAATCAATGAAATATAATACTACTTCACATCACTTGTTGCAGTTTGTGAGGTTTTTTTTTTTTTAATTAATATAAAGCAATAAGGATTTTTTTTCCATATTTTTTTTGTTAAACAATTTTGCATAACATCTCAGATTAGTTCCCGCCCATCCACCTAAGTGTTTGTGAGTAAGTAATTGAATCACAAATACTTGGGTGGGCGGGCAAGGTATTTATGGCCGGATAGAATATGTAACTAGAGTTTCTGCCTACCTGCCCAAGTGTTTGTAATTTAATTTTTTGCTCACAAACTCTTGGGCGGGACGGCAACACAAATCTAAACCACACGCTCACAATATCTAAATTTAGTTTTTGTCCATCTATTCAAGTGTTTGTAATCCAGAAAATGGATCACAAACAGTTGAGTGGGCGGGCAGGGCACTTATTGCACGATAGAAAATGTATCTGGAATTACTGCCCACCCGCCCATCTGTTTATGAGCAAGAAATTGGATTACAAACACTTGGGTGGGCGGGCAGGGCACTTACTGCCGGATTGGAGATTCAACAAGAATTTCTGCCCACCCGCCCATGTGTTTGTGTTTCAATTTCTTACTCACAAACATTTGGATGGATGGGCGGGCAACACCATTCCAAATCACACTCTCATAATATCTAATCGTAGTTCTCACCCACCCGCCCAAGTGTTTGTGATGCAATGTTTTGCTAACAAACAGATGGGCGGGTGGGCAGTAATTCAAACCACACATATAAACTTAGATCCCACATACCCGCCTAAGTGTTTGTGAGCAAGAAATTGGAACCAGTATAAACGACACGCCCATAACATCTAAACTTAGTGTCTGCCCACCCATCTAAGAGTTTGTAATCAAGAAATTAGGTTACAAACAGTTGAGTGGGCGGGCAGACCACTTACTTCCGGATAGGAGATCTAACTAGAGTTCTTGCTTACTACCCGCCCATGTGTTTGTGATTCAATTTCTTACTCACAAATGCTCCCATCGTCATTCTATACCACACGCTTATAACATCTAACCTTCGTTTCCACACACCCGCTTAGTGTCTGTGGTGCAATTTTTTGCTCACAAACACTTGGTGGGCAGGCAACACTAATCCAAACCACACATCTATAACATAGATCCCGCCCACCCGCCCAAGTGTTTGTGAGCAAGAAATTAGATCACAAACACTTGGGTGGGCAGTGCATTGATTGCCAATTGAAAATTTAGTTGGAATTATATTAAGATACCGTTCACGTAACTGAGAATTATGCTCAAGCAAATCTACTCAATTTACTTTTAATCACACTAGACTGGTTGTAATAAACTGCTGGTGACAAGTGGGGATGTTTTAAATTATTTCCGATTAAAGCAAAGTTTGAAAACGTTCAAGATTCAGACTGCAATTTATAATAAGAATACGTTTTACCAAAGAGACGACAAACATTACCAATGAAGAAATCAAATATATCGAAGATGCTGCAGCAAAACATTAATGATGGAGGTTTTTTATGGATGTATGTTGAAAAATACACATGGCATTCAATGACATCTTCACTACATAAGGTTTTGGTCCATGGATCCGTCATTGTGGTGCATGCTACGCTTCCTATATAAACAAACACTTTTCAGTTTTAATTACTAGATATTAATCATGTTTTGGAGTGTCCCACCGACCCAACCAAGTGTTGGTTATTCTGAAATTTGTATCTCTATCGCCTCTTATGATATAGAGACGCTGGTAGAGAGGAGAATCTCTAATTGTTGGGTCATTAATAATTGGACGGCTGGGTGGGCACTCCAGTTTAAATTATTGGCTGGTAATTATATTATGAAGTGTACCATATACCCACTCAAGTGTTGGTTTTGGTTATCCAGAAATTTGTATCTCCATTGCCTCTTCTGACATAGAAACTTTTAACGCTGGCAGAGAAGAGAAACTCAAATTTCTGGATCATTAACACTTGGGCGGGTGGGTGGGCACTCCAGTTTAAATTACTGACTATTAATTATGTTATAAAGTGTTTCACCTACCCACTCAACTGTTGCTTATCCAGAATTGTGTATCTCTATTGTCTTCTTTGATATAGAGACTTTAAACGCTGGCAGAGAGGATAGACTTCTATTTCTGGATCACTAACACTTACGCGTGTAAGTGGGTATTCCAGTTCAAACAATCGACTGGTAATCATGTTATGGAGTGTAATGTGTATCATTATTGTTTCTTCTGATGTAGAGACTTTCAACGCTAGTAGAGAGGAGGAGAAACTTTAATTTTTGGATTACTAACACTTGGGCGGGTGGTCAGGCACTCCAGTTCAAACTTTCGACTGGTAATCATGTTATAGAGTGCCCTACCACCCACCCAAGTGTTGGTAATCCAGAATTTTGTATCTCTATTGCTTCCTTTGATATAGAGACTTCCATAGCTAGCAGAGAAGAGAAGGGTGGGCACTCCAGCTTAAACTATGGGCCTGTAGTCATGTTATGGGGTGTCTCAATCAAGTGTTGGTGATCCAAAAATTTCTATCACTATTGCCTTCTCTGATTTACAGACTTCCAATGATAGAAGAGAAGAGAAACTTCAATTTCTGAATCATCAGCACTTGGGCTGGTGGATGGGAACTCCAGTTTAAACTGCCGACTGGTAATCATGTTATGGAGTGCCCCACTCACCTGCCCATGTGTTGGTTATCCAGAAATTTGTATCTCCATAGCCTCTTCTGACATAGAAACTTTTAACGCTGACAGAGAAGAGATCACTAACACTTGCGCGGGTAGGTGGGCATTCCAATTCAAACTAGCGACTAGTAGTCATGTTATGGAGTAAGGTATTTCAGAAAAAATACGTATATATATACGTAAAAGGTGTAATAGCTTAGCCAGACTATGTTTTTAGAGTCTTCTACAGATGTAATAAGTTATTTATTCCATTACAATTGTTATGTCATATTCGAAGCAGTTTTTCGGCATATCCTTTTAATATTTTTATGTTTAAAAAAATGTCGTTTTTATACTCTGTTGACCTTACCAACCTGGTTCTAGTAGGCCGAAGGTCTTTCCGAGTATACGGGGTGAAATGAAATGATTAATGTTAAGCGGCTTAATAAAATTCACAAATAAATTACGGCAGTGTAGGATTCTAACTCAGTACCCTCAGCATGATGCGCTAATATGTTTTATTTTGTTGAAGACGTTAGTATCGTTACAACGAATTTCAATAAATGTGATAAAACGGTTACATCATTGTTTCATTTGGTTATAATAGCAAATTGTCACAATACATGCTAACACTCAATAACATCAATTATATAAACTTGTTATTGAATTGTTCTTTCCAATTATTACGTTATTTGCGATTAATTTACAGTAAATGATTTTTTTTTTACAAATACATTTTACTTCGTAATTGAAATAAAATACGAAATGTATTTATATAATGTCATAGCTTTGGCTTATTTTAAATTAGATTAAACAATATTAAATTACAAAGAAACCTAAAATCCTTTTATTTAAGTAAATGTATTTTACAAGATTGCCCTTTTCCACCCTACAAATCAAAAGATGGTTTAATTAACTTCTCATAAATATTATGAAAGCGAAGGGGAATAAAAGGAATTCCTCATGTTTCAAATAATATACTGATTCCCATTAGGAACGTCTATTATGATTGCCCATTTAATTGATATCAAATTAATTAAAACGTTTAAAAATTATTTAATTAAATGAAACAGCCAAATACCTGCCTAAATAATTGAATGGGAATGAGGCATGCTATAATTATCCGCATTAAGTAATGAACTGTGTTGCTTTGCATACACGTTCTCCTTTTTTTTCTTTCTTTTTGTCGTGGGGGGAAAACTTGACTGGATCGCATATAACATGATGATCTAAATATACACCGGTCAAAGATGAAATGCCGCACGTAGCACGCAAATTTTCATCGAATAAATCAAGCTGAAATTGTTGCCAAGACGGGATCAATGAGTGCAAAGGGGTCTCTCTCGGATTTTAATTTTAGCCCGTGTAAACACACACATACAAAACCGTACTGAAATAATATTACGGGTTCAAGTTCAAGTAGAAATACATTTTGGCAAAAATTAGAAATTGTAACGAGGACAGTGTTATTTTGTTTTGTTTGCTTAGAAAAATATCTGTTAAAACAACTTGTTTGTAGTAATTAGTTAATTAAGTTCAGTTTGAGTTTCCTCCTTGGAATTATATCAGTGCTCGGAATCGCTAAGAGAAACAATGGGCAAATAATCTTTTGTTCTTACATATTGTGGTAGATAGTGAACATGCGGTTGCTTACTACTAGTTAATGTGCCTTATTACGCATTTGCATGTATGTATGTATCGCATTTTCTTTGACCTTTCATTCTTTGAAGCAGTATTAATTAGCCATATTCTGTTTGAGTAAGATGAAAAACTTCAAAGATCAAAGGGTAGTTAATATAAGAGGGATGTCGGTATTACTAATGCAAATTTCTAGAAGGGGATCATGATTAAGCAAAAAATAATGTTTTGTTGATGCCGCATATGTAGATAGATGAAAATTACAAAGTGGTATGTGAGGTGCACTTTAATTAGTCCTTTATTTCAATAGAAAATATTATTTTATTATTATACATTATATACATATTTTAAATTTTATATCAACCTTGCTCAGTTTGTTTTAAAGTAGATGGTAGATACTATAATTATAACAAATAAGTTATTATTTAGATTTAATATCATTTGTTTTTTATTGATATTATGATTATTTGACTTTTAGTAATTTTACATAATTCTACTTGTTTTGTCAAATGTCAAAATTTAGTGTTAGCTGTTTCATATAGTTGGATGTTAGAGGGGTTGTATAGTGGATTATTAGAGTATCTGACTTTAGTAATTTTATTTTATTAAATTAATTCAGTTTTTAATTTGAATCATGTCATCAAGAGTGAGTACAAATTTAAAAAGACTATTTTGTTTAATCTTTTGTATTGCTTGAATTTTGTACAACATGTTTTCTTTGCGTTTGGGCAAATAATTAGTAATTTTGTAAATTGTTACAATGAAAACCACTCTTAACCAAAATTAAATGTACACCAATCTGATTATGTTTTTGGATCTCGGGATGGTATGCCAAAAATTTAATTTAACTAATTTTTGTTGTACATTTTTCTGCATTCACGTTTTGTTTATTGGTCACATATCAAACTTATATGACACTCTGATTCAGAAAGACTTGTAGTACTGCGCTTCAACTATGAAATATCACGTAACTAAAGTGGTGCTTTAGGTGGGGAGCACTTTTAGAATTATGTGGGATTTTTTTGTCAGCACTGCTCTTATTATATTTATTATGTACAACAACTCGGATTAGATGATAATATGTCATTAGTTTATTTAATTTTTATGGAACTGATCAGTATTGAACAATGCATTATTCTGAAAACTTACAAAAATTGCGAGTGGTACGCAGGGACGGTTTGTGAACCTTGCGCGTTTTTTGAACGTGATGTTCTTAACGCAATAACATTTATGAGGTTAGTGCAGAAATTTGAATCTGGGTCAATTGGAAATAAAAGAAGGCTTTGTAGTCGTAGTATTTGAAAAAAAGTTTTTCATATCTACTCATACAAGATTAGCCGATTGAATTTTGAGTTGGCTACAAGGATTTTCTGGGTTTGTAAGCAAATATAAAACATCCTTTCCAAATCTTTTCCGAAAAATTTGACCATGTTTTTTAATTTAGTTTTATCTGCAAGATGACTATCCGATAGAGTGCGGATATGGGGTTTGGGTGCGTTTGTACAACTGATTCTGAAATGTCAATGTACCATTTGTTTGTAAATAGAGATTTTGAAGTTGGTTGTTATAGTGCTTTAGTTTGTCTTTCCTGATACGTGAATTAAAATGTTCAAGTAAACTAAGTTCAAACGCCTAATTATTGTCATCAATCAATTTTTTAGTTATTAATGCTATGTTTATTGATTACTGCTTTTAATGGGTCATTTGAAGTGAGCCAAACTGTTTTTTTTTTTAGATTGATTTGCTGTTCACTTTAGACTTGACTTGATGACATGATATTTATGTCAATTTATCTATTTTGTTTGTTAAATCATGTTTGTAAAATGTTTGGTCAAGTATTCTTTTTTTTGGAGTTATTTTTGCTGATTATTTTATCTTTGAGGGTTTTTGCCACACAGTTATTAGTTTTTTCTTAATGTATGCTTCTAAAAGCTACTTTTATGAAGTTTGTTATGGATACCGAAATATATTTTTGGATTTTTGGTACCCCAGAAGCGATAATTCTGCTTATTCACGTATCCACAGAGATGGAAATGGGCCTCGTCGCTCATGATGATTTTCGATAAAAAGCTGTCTTCCCCGTGGTCGAGATTCAACATAGGTTACACGCGCTTTGCGGTCAATGGCTAGCAGCTGATGCACTGTCTGCACTTTGTAAGGGAACATCTTCTCAAGTCTTTTACCAAAATTTTCTGTAAAGACCGCGGTTGATGCCCTGCGACATCTTCAGCCACAGCCGCAATATTCTCTTCTAGGCGAGCAGCTAAACGTCGTAGTGTTTGCCCAGTTGGTGTCGGACGATCGGAAAATCGGAAAATCTACGTCTAAATTCACGATGCGCCAACACCACCGACGAATTATTACGCAAAAAAATCGAAATAATTATTCTGCGTTCTTGAGGAGTATGGCGATTCATGTTTTATTGACGTGTATTTTGTATCAGTTTACTTCACTAATGTCAAAGCACTGACATTTACCGCCATTTGCAAAAATTATAGCATCTTTTGATAGGGTGGTGACTTTTTGTTTTAGTACATTCTTTGATCTAGTCATAGCATAGCAGATCGCATCCAAATACATGCGATAGCGAAATTTGTGTATTTGAAAGGTAAATAATAATGTATATTTATTGTTTTAATTATTTTTTTCTTGAGTTTCTACATAAATGGAGATTGAAAATTACACGGTTTGAAGTATGCTCTTCATTATAATTTTACTGAGGTTTTGATTTTGGATCCTGGTCGACTCTGTTGAGCATAGCAATGGGTATGCGAGCTATTGCTTGGTGAGTATTTTCTTTTAAGTGGGCTACGGTTTTTGGACGATTGGTGTAAACAATAGATCTCGGATATCTCCTAAAAAAGAAGTTTTTAGGACTAAATCTCGCAAACGCGCCGGCTATGGAAAATTATTTTTTGAGCAAATTATAGGCCTAGGCAAGTTTTACTGCAAAACTGTGTGCTGTGGCTTTATTTTCTTGATACCACATATCCTCAAAATGGATTTTTTCAAGATTGGGCAGAAAAAAGTTTACAATCAATTTGTCATATTGCTCAAAGTTTACAGCTTAACGCTTGTTATCTTTAAAAACGTAAGAACAATGATCTTTACTCTTAACAATGCACTCCAAACAGTTATCGTTCTTATTTTTAACACTCTAGTAGCCTGTGTTTGGTTGTTCACCCAATTAAGACAGGTGCAAGTGTGCTTTGTTACTAAAGAAAATAAGCGGGTTCTGATGCAAATTTTTAAGTAAGGCTTTACATGCACTATGCTAAGCAACAAAATTGCGTTCAGGTCATCATAAAGAGTTTGCTTTGCAGAACGATTAAAACCTTGAAGAGCAGCTGCTCAGAGGAGATTGCAAAGTAACTGAATTAATGCCTCGATGTTTTGTGAAATTCTCACGTGCTGTGGTAATCCTATCTTTTTTTGTGCGCTGTGTAATGTCTTTAGTTAGTACATTTTTGCTACTGAAACGCCCACTCAATTACTGCGGCCTTATATGATTTTTGAAATCAAAAGTGTACCGCAATCGTCCCTGAACCGTGGGAGCCCTACAGGACAATATTCGGGCTGAACTCGCTACTATACCCGTCGAGACTTGAAAAAGTGGATGAAAGTTTTAGAAAATGGCTTCTCTAGCGGAATAAAGGACGACATTTGCCAGACACACTTAAAAAAAAATAATTGCTAAATGAGAAAAATTAAATAAACTATTTTTTTTTATTTGATTTTTAAAAAAAGCCACGTTTCACTCTGTACATTATTAATTTATTTCATGAATTTTTTTTGTCTATAAATTGCTCCAATCTGATTCGACTATATTGCTGTACCAAAATAACATTGATGCAACTGCAACAAAATATTTTTCTCTCACAATACCGATGTTTTGTTGCACCTAAGCGCGATAACAATATATTTATTCTATAATGACAGAACCATCAACATAGCAGAGCGTATATTCACTTACGAAGAATCTAATACATGCGTTATGTTAGGTTAGACTATTCCGCCAAAAAACTCCTAATTATAATTATGTTATTGTTTGTTTGGAACGTCGAAATGGGCTTACTCTCAACACGACGAAGATCACAGTTATCAAACAGTGCGTCTTCTTGACATCAATTCTAATTTTTGCAAATCTTGACGAATCTTTTACTTAACTAGAAATATTAGTTGGTGCTTAACTGGAATTGGTTGGTGATGTTCAACGCTCTCTTTGCCGTTCTAGGTTTTTCTGATTTTGGTTTTTTGTCTATTCAACAGTTTTTTTATGTTGCTGGGTTATGTTTTTCACCGTAAAGGTATTCTATACCATACTGCGTTCATCTTTATTTAAAGTTTTTGCTGAATATAGGTCTCTTCTAAATCCTTTCATTCTCTTTTGTCCTGTGCTCTTCTTATTCATTGACTACCGGCTACTTTCCCGATGTCGTCCTTTCATCGCATTTGTGGTCTTCCTCTTCTACGCTGTGTTCTTTGTGGTCTTTAGTGCATTATTTTGTTTGTCTATATTTCTGAGTCTTGTCTAGCGACGTGCCCCCCCCCCTCTCCTTTTCTGATCCGCAATACTTTTCATGATGTTTGCTACTTTTGTTCTTTTTTGAATTTCTGAATTCCTAATTTGATTTCTAAGTGGTTCTGTTCGTAGATCTTTGTGTTATTGGTAACTTGTGAGCGGTTTTCTTTGTGATGGCCATTGTTTCCAGTCCATAGGTGCATACAGGTAGTATACAAGTGTCGTATACTTTCCTTTTTAGGCTCACGGAAGTGTTTTTATCTTTGAGTATATAGTTAGCTTGCCAAAGGCGGCCCACGCTAGTTGTATCCGATGTGTTACTTCTGTCTTGGCGACAATGTACCTCCTTGCCTGACTTCTCTGCCTACGGTTGTTTTCCTTGTGGTGAGTTCTTCATCTATTTTGATATGAAAGGTGGCCTCTTGGTATATGTTTCTGATATTCTTGGAATATATAGAATCGTCTATTGCAGAGAGAAGAAACCAGGTTTCGATGCTGTCGAAAGCTTTGTGGTAATCTATGAATGCCAGAAAATGGTGCATTATATTCTGTTCTCTTTTCTATAAAATTGATGGCAGAGTTTGTAGGTGATTTAGAGTTCTGAAACCGTTTCGAAGTCTTCCTGTTCAACTTTAAAATTTTTTAGATCCAAAACAATTGTTTATTATTCAACACATGCGTACTGGTCACCAATGTTATTACTTTTAGTGTTGCACAACTAGCTAATATTGAACATATATCTTGCCATCGCCGCACCTTGCAGCTGTGAGGTATTTTTTGTGATGTGTTTTGCTGCTCTTGGTGATATTCTGATGATGAACAAGATGACTACTATAAAAAAAGCTTTCCTAATGTAGTAAAACTGGGGTATTTTTGATTATCTTTTCTCGTTAGGTCAACCTTAGCAAATGCCAAATTTCAAAAGATGAAGATTTGGATGGCCAACAATTGCTTTGAAACAAGGGCGACCAATCTAAAGTGACCGCGCAATTATGAATAATAAATGTAGAATTTTTTTGTATAACTTAACAAAATATTAATATTATTTTAAATTTGCGTTATGAGTCAATTTGAAATCCGGATAGCCCTCGTATTTTATGTTAAAAATAAAACGGCAATTGGGCAGCGATATGTTCACTTTGGGGTAACTTATTATTAACTTTTTTTTTTTATTCTATTGATTCTAATTTAAAGCGTTTCTATTTATATCTTTATTTGTTTATTGGAACTCAATACATTTAATACGTATTTTTAAATAAGAGTCTTTTCTAGAAATATTATGTTTAATATTATTATATTAAGTTCTTTTATTATCCTCATTCAGTTTGATAGAATTTTTATAATTATGATTAATATTCGTTTAAAATTAATGCAAAATCAATATACTAATATTAAATTTTTGTTTCAGGTATGTTGTTAATATCAAAATGTGACCTATTATATTACACGTAAGTAGAGTCAACCACACAAGTTAATTATCAAGTGAAAGGCAGAAAAAATAATCAATAAGCTCATTAAATTAGCAAAGTCAACAAAATGCTATTGATCCGACCGAAGGCAATACAGTTAATGGGTTTATGTAAGAGCAGTTTCATAGTTTACGACCCCACGGAGGTGTTACCCTGAATCATTATGTAAAACAAACCGTTTCTCCTAAGCACCATTTTCAATTTACATGATCCATGGAACGCGTTTATTTTCTATTTAAATTGTCTACGGAAATTTTACGCTCGATATTTAACAGTCGCTCTGTAATGATCTTAAATCAATGTTTTCTGGAGGGCACAAAAAGGGACCCACTTTGAAAATCCGAAAGACATCCTTAACGAACTGACCCTTGTCTTGCCGACAGAACAGATGGGCTTTAAAGTTAAACATACCACAGCATATTAAATATCACGAAATACTTTCATGTTTTGCGGCGTAGTTGTTATATCGATTCTATTTTCTTGAAAAAAATAAAATACGCATGCAAATTTTAGCATTTTGTGTTCTTTTTACATGAAAAATACTTTATAATATATGATGATGATGCTGAATTTAAAATATACCTCTCTATATACATGGATGTACACATTTTATATGAAATATAGGGAGCTATTGCTTTGTGAATAACAAACTCGCTTTACATATCAAAGAAATAAAAATTATCCATACGAAAATGTTTAATTCAGTGCTAGAATAACGTCGCGTGTGCATAAAATGTTGCTATAAATACGCAGATAATTAATTAATTTCGAATGGATCCAACCACCCGCATCCGAATCTTCTCTAATGAACCACTCAACATTATCGTAAAAGACAAGTATTTTACATATAATTACGTGAAGTAGTTTCCGAATGAAATAGTTTTGCGGATATGTACTTTGCAAAATTTTAATTAAGAATTAGCATGCGGCGACGTGAGTTCTAGTATGTTTGAATATTTCATTAAAATTTTATCGCTTTGTAAATAATTACATTGTTTACGTTTTTTAACTTGATATTTTGTAAATGTTTCAGTCTAGACAAGTTCAAACACTCGATAAATCTAAAATTTTGTTATCAACAAATGTCGGGTAAACAAACTCATTTATAAATAAAAAAATAATAATAAAGGTAGGTCAGTTAATGATAAAGCAGTATTTTTTTTACCTTGGTCGTGTTTTATTTTCTAAACAAGTTAATGCACTACTAATGGATAGTAATTTGCCGAAGCGTACGTGCAACAGGCAATTTTAATTGATCCAACTTTAGTTTGAGTAGGTGAAAAATGTATGTATTATACATAAGATGCTTGGTCATTTATTGTTACATAAAATACAATTTTTTATGATTAAATTTAATGTTTTATATTGCAATTTGTTGATTGAAATTTTATACAAATAAAAAATATAAGTAAAAAAATGAGAAATTAATTATTGTGCCATAAATATTATCGATAGAATAGATTTTTTTTAATTTTATTTTAAATTTGAGAAATATTGAAACATCGTTGTCTGATTAGTACAGGTACTTCTCAAGCTTTCTTTATTTTTTGCCTTTTTCTTTATATCATTTTTTTATTTCCTTTTTCTTTATATCATTTTTTTTATTCTGTTATCTTCTTACACTTAATTTTTATTTCCTATCTTTTACACTATTTCTTATACCATAACCTTAACCTGTGTACGTAATCTAATCAATAAATATTGCACATAACTTGACGAATTAAAAATCTTAGTTGTTTTTAGTTTATCTGTAGTCTGTAGTGTTTGCTAGTTGTGTTACAATTCAAATAAATTCTTTTAATTTTTTGCAGTTGTTTTACGGTATTGATGCAGTATAGGGAGCTATTTTTAAACTCTGTGTATTAAAAACTGCTCTTTCTAAGACGTATTGGAGATTTTACCAACTGCAGTGTTCTAAATTGTTCCTAGGTGTTCTTTACAAGCTTTACTCTTTAGTATTACTAAATGCGACCAGCTGTTTAAGCCACTAAATATTATTTCTGTCTAAGGGCAGCTAAATTGTTGTTTTGGCAAGCATTTTTTTAAAATTATTGAGACTCAGAAATAGTTTATAGTAATGGCGAGAGTAGGTTAAATGTACTACATCTGTCAAAAATTGTAAGTACATCTGTCAAAAAGTTACTAAACTGTCAACAAAAAAAATTACTACATTTGTCAAAAAGTTACAAAAAAATAGTTTTCAGCAATGTGATAAGTTGTCATAAATCTGTCAAATTATCAAACTGGCAAAAATATTACTACATTACAGCAATGTAATAAAATGCGTACTATTTGCTTGATATGTCAAATTGTATTCTAAATTGTCAAAAATGTTACTACATTTGTCAAAAAGAGAAAAAATTACTATATATTTACAATAATAATTTATGTTAGTAGAAATATAACAGACTATTCTAAACTGCCAAAAATACTGTCGAAAAGTAATTACTTTTGTCAAAAAGTTACTAAACTGCCAAAAATATTACTACATCTGTTCAAAGTTACTAAAGCTGTCAAATAGTTTTCAGCATAATTGGATTTTAAACTGTTCAAAATCTTACTACAACTGTCAAAACATTACTGAAAACCAAACCAAAGTTTAGTTACGACACATTTTTTGTTACAATTCTAATCTATTAGCAGTTGCTTTGCACGCAAATTATTTACAAAAATGTTCATTCCAATGTTGCGCTATAGTATGGAATTGTAAATTTGCAAAGATATCAATTATGCCGCCAAAGAATTCAAATTTTTGTTCTATCATTAAATGTAACCGCATTTTGTACTGGTTTTCAAGTGCCTTTAAAGTATATAGTATGTTGGTAACATCTTACATCATTTTAGTTGGAAAACTCTCTTAAAATATTTTTATATTACATTATCTTTATAATTAACTGTTGGTACGAGTATTTAGAAGTTTTTTTTGGTATTGTGTTAATCTGCATTGCTATAGAGTGAAGCATAATGCAATCATCACATGTGTGAAATGAATTCTAAAAAAAAACGATAGTAGTTATGAAAAAACTTTTTACTTATAAATTTTTTTTTGTCTGGCTTTAAAAACTATATCGTCCAAATGTTGGTCTTGGCAGGCGATGCACTTATGGAGCCGTTTTTTGTATTTTTTTTTACTCTCAGCATATCCGGCGATTTCTTCACGAATGAGATCTTGTAGGGTTCAAAGACGATAATTAAGAATTTCTGTCTTGAGTTATCTCAATAATAAAAAGTTGCAGGGGCTGAAAACTGTCAAACGAGGAGTCTTTGGCTTTATCCTGTTGAAACTAGACGTCATATGTATCGTATTCCTTTGCCTTTGGGCGATTAAAATTTTACAACATCAAATGTATGTATCCGGCGGAAATCACTCATTCTTAAAAAAAAATCAGGCCCACAAAGGGCAAAGCACACTAATCGGTGACTTTTGAAAAGGTGGTCTAATATTGAAGAATTTTCAATGTTTACTGTTTTGGAAAGATGGAAATGTGCTTTTTGGGTAGTCCACACAATACCGTTGGAAGGCACAACTGTGAGGATTGCTTCACTGCAATCTCTGCGTCTTATCCAATCTGCTGGACTCATTTTTTGAGCAATCATAACTTACAAAGTTGTAATTGAATGAACTGCATATACATATGTTTTCAAGCAGAATGATGTTTATAGGTGTTCTCACTGATTGTCGACGCCCAGCTGGTGTTGTAGACTTTGCAGATTTTATTGTACTTTAATTTTGGAACTACTTCAAAATTATTTTCCGATCAGAAATGCCTTTTGCGTCACAGACTCAGACTGTTTGAAAGTCTCTATGATGAAGCCCTATTGGACTAACAGATTCCTTAAAAACTATAGAAATAGACCAACTGGTGGAAAAAATTAGAACTCGCATCCGAGCAACCTATCAGAAAATGACATTTTGACGGCAGAAAACAAGCTAACTAAGCTCGAAAACAATTGAGCTTATAAAAGAACTAAAAGCAAAGAGAGAGGAACACAAGGATATGAAACTTTCAATAAGACCATAAGAAGAAGAACAAGGAACGATATAAGAAAACGTACTATAAACCTAATCACTAGAACCATTGAACCATGAGGGTACTGAAATGTCATAGGGTAGATCCAGAATAACTTCAATACAAAATGGGAGGGGGGAAAAGGTCACAGGCAGAAACAAAATCTTTAAATAATTTAAAAAAAAATTACATGAAACTATACGGATAATGAATGTTAGTTTCGAAGAAACACCTGTGATAACCTAAAGCGAATCGAAAGCAGCGCTAACGCAGATCAAAAATTGAAAAGCCCTTGTGCGAAGACAAGATCACTTCAAAAATACTAAAAAGGAAGGAAGCGAACTTCTGGAAGCGGTACGGGTACTATTCAAAACTGATTACTATATTAACTTCTACATAGCTTTCATCGACTATAGGAATGCATTTAACTCTCTAAAAAAGTTGTCAATTAAGAAATTATTAGAAAATGTTAGAATAGACTCCAGATACATAAGATTTTCAAATTTATATTTGTGGAAGCCACAATGACAGTCGAGTTAGAAGGAGACCTGGAAACGGAATACGTTTGACAATGGATTAAGACTAACTAGTTGTCTTAGCCCTGAGAATATCATTAAAGAACTCAATTGGGAGGGAAAAAGATTGATGGTTTACACATGCACCACCTACGTTTTATTATTCATTACAAATGACGTCGTACTAAATAGTGAAAACTGAGAAGAACTCAAAATTATTATTAAACAACTAAACTAAGCTTCCCGAAAAGTAAAACTGAAATGAACAAAAATCTTTAATTCAGAAAGCGTAATATTTATTATTGATTTGGAAGAAATAACTACAGTAAATGACCATATATACTTCAGGCCTGGTTACACAGTTCGAGCTAGCATCCGAGCTGGCTTAGTCAGTTGCTTGTGACACCGTGTGACCTCATTATACGATAATGGCGAGGGACAGTAACTCGCACGATGCGGTCACACGGTGCAAATAGCTGCAGTAACTGACTAAGCCAGCTTGGATGCTAAATTGTAATCAGATTAGATAAAAAACTAAAAGAGGAAATATTAAGTCTGCTTTCAAGAAATTAGGGTATATACTGAAGAATAACGACGTTTTTAAAATAGTCTACATAGACTTGGAATTGAATTACCCAGAGAACGATGGAAAGACAAATCTTAGATATTAGTCTGCAAGAAATCACTAGGAATGAGGATATCAGACTAAGAACGAAGATAACGGACATAACCGAAAGAGTGGTAAAGCTAAATGACAGTAGGCTGGACACGTGGCAGCAGTTGATGGTACTACCGGGCACAAGATTAGAAATATCTTGAAGAGGCCTTTTTTTATCGTGCTTTTTACGGCTATTTTGAATCGCCACAGTAAGTCTACAACTTCTATAAAGAGGTTTGATGGGACCAACAGCTTATTAGGTGATTTCCGAATCATCCTGGTGGATAAAGAGCTAAGTTATTATTTTAATCATATTTTGGGGATCGCATGTTATGCAAGGGCTCTACTATTGAGCTATCTGAAGAAGTTGAAGATGAAAAATACGAAGGTAAAGCAAATTTGTTCATCCGACTAGAACATTATAGACTACTGGAACCTTATTGCTCACCCCACTTAATGGGACCTACGACGCCTCTCTACCTGGTTAGAAGCTTCTTCAGTGATTATTTGAAATGTGGGGCTTTGTGTTCCTTGTGGCTTATGGATAATTTATTTGCTGATAATAGAATATTCTAAATTTGAAGCTGTTGCTGCTTGGCATAAACAAATCTACAGATAATAGAGCAGTTGGTTACTTGGTATAACCACTACGGTCACTTTGCTTAGAAACATTTTTTGTTTTGCTCACATTTGCTCTTCTAAAAAGAAATTTTACATTATTACAAACTTGTATTATATTCCAGTTTACTACTTTTTTCCGTTACTTTTTTATTACAATTTTTTTCCTATTTTGATCTCAATGGTATTTGTATTTTTTAATACTACAATCTATAAATATCTTTGTCAGACTCGAGGTTTGGCTGAAACGATAGAAGTCGTGTACGTATTGGGCTTATCTGCAACCTATGTTGTGGGTCTATTAAATATCTTTTTTTTTCTTTAACTACGCAGGCTTTTCTATAGTCTTCTACCACTTTCTTTTTTAAACTTTTTGCTCGAAATCATCATCTTTCTACGTATTGTGTCATTCATTTGCAATTCTTGCTGTTTGTACGTTCAGTCGAGTTTCCATTTTGGTTTAGTTTTACTTATGGTTTATGTCTCTCTGCTTTTTGTTAATATTTTGTAGATCTGATTTTCTTTGTTGTTTATTGACTCGTTTTGAGAAAAAAATGTTGTACAAGCAATTACGTTTTGGTCTTTTGGCGTGTGGGATTTTTAAAATAGAATTATTATTGCCAAGCTTTTAGACTTGTTGGAGATTCTTCAGTTCTTGGCGAGTACAGTGCATTTGCAAAAGCAAGAAATATGAATGGTATGTGTAGGTATATTCATCAACCATGTAGTTTGCATGAGAAATATATCCACATGATTGATGATTTGACAGTGATTTTACCTAAAGGATCAGTAATCGGTAGTAAGCCATAGCGCAACTTGAAATTTATAGTGTTTATTGTTTACGACCGATTCTGCACAATAGTCTTTAAATAAATATTAAAGTTTTGAAACGCTTCTTTAGCATAGCATATACATACATTATGAACATTTCAGGAACGCATTTGATAGTTTTACACTGATGATATGCTTCATAATATATAATAATTTGTACGTACTTGTGTATGGATTTTTCAGTTAATAGCAAATACAAAAGCAATTTGAAAGAGTCATTGAACATTATTAAACTACACAAACTGGAACCGCCCAGATGGTGTGTGGTTAGCGTACTTGACTGCTACACTAGGGGTCTCGAGTTCCGAGTCCTCTATTTGGAGGATCAGTTTTTCTGGTTAAGAAAAAATGTGTTGTGATAAGTACGCTTTCTATCGGATATGAAGAAAAACTTTTGTAGGTTTCGTGTACTGTCTTGATGTTGCGTGCAACGTGCACGCAACATCGATGAAGAGAAAGAAGCCAATAATTTAGGTTAGAATTCTTGGTTAGAAAATTTGCAGTTGTGGTAGTCTTAACCTCTGTCGTCGGTGATTAGCCTTAGCAGCAGAAATAGACCGACGTTAAATAAATGAACTAACCTAACCTAAGCTACACAAACTGGGCTTTCTAGAAAGACAACACATATTTTTAGCTTTTTTAACTATTTGTATATTGAAATTTATTTTGTATTTTAGTTAGTTAATTTGGAATCTTGGCATCAGCTTAAAAAGTTTTGATTTTCTTAGGCTGATATAAAAAATCTGAAATAACTAATTAAAATTTTTTGTATATATGTATCTCATTTTATTTTTTTATTAATCAGTATCGACAGTATTTTATATGTTGGTCCCAATCTGCGTCTTCTACAACTTATTTCTTGCTATAATTTGTTTGTAATTGATGGTTGTGACCTCTACTACGTGATAATACATGTTATTTACTATGTTTTTTATTAAAAATTATTTGGCTTTACTAGAGCTTTCTACAGTTGTATTAAGTCAACTAATTTACAGATGTAATAAGTTAACTAATTTGCAGAATAAGTTCTACAAATGTAATATATTTACTAATTTAACTAAATACTTCTGTAGAAGGCTCTAGTAGATCCGAAACTAGTAATGTATTTGTAAAAACAAATTTGTTACAAAAATCATAGAAAATTGTTTTATTATTCATATATTTTATCATGTATTTAACTGATAATACAATGATCTATATGTGAGCATATTTAGCTTGAAGTATTATAATTAATATACAGTAGTATCTTACCGTATCTAAGAGTAAAAATAAGTAATGTAATACTTTTATACACATATTTTGACTCGACGAAATTACTCTCGCATCTCCTGTTTCTGGAATATATACAATTTACTAATTGTCTGTCAGAGATTATTACTATAACAGTAGCCCTCATCTTACAGCAGCATTGTTTTCTAATAGGGATGCCATACACGATCTCCCTTTTAAGTGCGAACCAAGATAAACGATGTTTAGCTTTAAATATCGCTTGACATCGGTTACACTTGACATGCCATCATCCTATGCGTCCGTGACTAGGGTCTTATTTTGCTAGGTCACTGCAATTTATAATTCATTATCAATAACCATTATTATGCCCTTTCCAGCCGCATACTAAACGGGGTGCTTTGAATGTGTCAAGGAGCACAAGACCAGAAAGGGTTGGATTGTGATTAAAGTAGTTTTGTACAAATTAAATTTGCAGTTGTTTACGAAGATTTTTATTAAATGCTTCTTATAATAAATTTGCCATTGTTTCTAAATGTTATTTAGATTAATTCTTACACTTTAAACTAAAAACCATAATAAAAGTTTTTCAATCGTTTTTGTTTATTTTCTGATTCACGTCTCAATCGACAAATTGCCGACTTTAACTTTTAACCTTATTTAACAATTTTATATATCAATCCTCAATGCTCACAACAAGATGTTGTTGACTTTTGGTATAAATACATGGAAATTTATCATATTTTATTTCATGCCTCTGTGATCTGAGCATTGATTTAAGTACTTTAGGGCCGCTTTTACAATCGTCGGTTAAACAAGGAGTAGCGCTATCTAAGGAGTATATAAAAATACGCTTTTACAATCCCTTATAACTTATCTCTAGTGTAGTAACTAAGTAACGCGCACAACAAATTAGCGTATGAACAACGTATACGTCAATTTATAAGTCAGTTCCAGAAACGGCCATCTTTGTAATAAATAATTTTATAGAAAATGCAAAAACGCGTTACAACTAAAGTAGGATTTGTTGCTAAAATTTTTGCACAGAAAAAAATTGATAATTGTCGCATTATTTCCTTGGTTGACTTAATCATTGGGATCTTCAAGGGGTTTGTCTTTATTTTTAGTTTTAATTTGGGATTCATTGAGTAGAGATTCTACTTGAGTATGTGGGTGATTGAAATTTTACAATGGCTCCGATCACTTTAGGAGTCCTGGCAATTTTATAAAATTTTAATTGTATGTTTTAAGGAAAATAAACCAGAGATAACTTATCCGGTGCTTGGAGCAGTAGTTATCTTTAGTGTAGTAACCAAGTAACGCGCACAACAAATTTGTGTATAAATAATTTATACGTCAGTTTATAAGTCATCATTGACGTTTTTTAATTTTTAATAGGTTATCTAGACTGCAACAAAGGCATAACTAATGCTACACCAGGTTTAAACTGTAGATAAATTTATTCTTGGTTTAAGTTATCTGACAATTGTAAAAGCGGCCCTTAGTCAGATATTACGTGCCACGCCTTGTCCGTCTGTTCGTTAATTATTTTTGTTGAAGAAAGGTTTTTAAAAAATCATTTTGGAAAAGCCGGTATTTGCTTTTACTTACGTAAAATTACATCAACATCGATAACATACAACTTTTTATATTTTGGGTGACAAAAAAGGCACTTTACGGTAAGGCAAATGAGAAAGCAATTGTTTTAATATTTTTTTTATTATTTGTTTAAAAATTATTTTTATTTTTAAATTAATGCTTTGTAGGGATGATGATATATTATAATTTGGCTTTCTAACTCAGATGAAACAACCGGTCCCGTGGCAATTCCTGTTATAAAGAGTGTGTAGGGGGCAAATAAAGGCATCGTTAATTATTATAAAAGAAGACGTCAAACAGGGAAAGTAACTCTAAAAGAGGATTAAATGGGTAGAATTAAACATTAAAACTAACCCATGCGAGAAGAGAAAAAAAGGTAACAAGTCCGCAAATACGAAAAGGGAAATAAATGAAAATAACGCGGACTACTACAAACGTTATATATTATAATATTATGAGCAATTAACTCCATGCTCATTTTATTTATGCTATAAATGTCACATGGAAACACTTTCACGAACGAATTTATAAGTGAGATTAAATTTGATGAATATTGGATCTGAAAATAATACCAAGACTGTTTAGTAAAGGAGAACAATCGGTCAATGTACTTTACTTGTAACAATTGTTACAAAAAGAAACTCGAGCTGAAGCAGTTTCAGGATTTTACTACAACTAGTACTGCGACATTACATTTTATACAACGCTTTTCTGTATTTTTATGTTACCTCAGATTGAAATGTAACATTTATAATACATTTCATTAAGTTACATTCTATTTTATTTTATCAATTGAATAGATTTTCTTACAACTATTGTTGAATTGTTATGGAGGGTGGATATGATATGGCAATTTAAAAAAGTTAAAGGAAAATATTATAAATTGTTATTTATAACTGTTACTAGCTGGTATGGTACGAATGGAATACATTGTACTATTTATTTGCTTACCAGTTTTAATGCTTATTTAAAGTATATACATTTGCTGATTTAACATGACATTAATCGGAATATCACATAAGGTTTATTATAGTTTTTTTAATGAACAGTGATGTTTTGCAAAAATCGTTAATGAAATTTAAAGTTGGAGTTAAATTTGGTTACAATATATATATAACATAATTTTTTTATAAATAAAATGCTGCACCATTATTTATTTATATGTTGGCTGCCATTTTTGTTGATTCATTGGAGGTTTATAATCAATGAATGTCAACAGGATAAACTGTTTATGTGCGGCTAATCTGAGGAAAATGTAGTTTTATTATTATGATACTATGATTAATAAAGTTAGTCATACAACATCACCTGATATAGAAAAGTAATGGAGGCAAAATAATCTTACTATATTTAAACACGTTAAATAATTGTTTACCTTATTCCAAGATATTGACGATGCTCGATGTATCACTTGAAGGTGCGTACTGACTTTAAAAGTTTGCGTACAATGATGAGATCAAGAAATAGACCGAATATTATTGATTATTACAAAAAAATTAAAAAGTATTTGTTAAAGAAAATCTCTAACCGCACGTCTTTTTCTTAAAAAAAGTGTTTTATTTATTTATCAATATTATTACTCTTGTCTTCAAATTATTCCTTATCAGATATAATACACATGCGTTAGAAGTTTTGATTTTTAAACTTCAAAGCATTTTTGGAAATTTTTGAATTGCGTTTAGCTCCTTCAGCGGTTTGGTTTTAATAACATAAAGTTGATATGTTACTATTATCTCCTTCATGTCGTCTATTGTCGTTTTTCAATCTTTAGGAATGAAACAAAGGTACAATAAGCCAATACTAAGGCCATGTTTTGTTTTTGCTAAAAAAATCAACAGTTTTGGAACAAATTTTACTGTCACACGTCTCATACCCCAAAAAGTTTGGAATTGGTCATATAATATATTAGCATTATCAGCAACCTCGCTGATAGTGATTTGGCGATAGTCAATTTGCATTATTTTGTTCTTGAAGCAAGTCTTAATGTCTTATTCTTCTGATTATTTTGGTAGTTTTGGGGTAAAAACACCACTATCTACCACCTAGCTTGCTTTGCCAGATGGTCTGTGGATGCTTTAGTGTGTGTATCCACTTTTTTACTGTAGCATTGGTGTTGTTTTGGACTGATCAAGTTTATTGCTCTATTGTATTTTGTGTAGTTTGAAAGGTCTTGCTTAATCGTTTGGATGTGCGGGTAATCATGTGATTCCACTTTGATAAAGAAGTTTTCTGTTTTTTTTATGTGGTCATAGAGTGTAGTGATTTGCAGGTCAATTTACATAGCGTTTTAGAACAAGTGTGCATCTATTATGGCTACAAATGAGAAGATACGTAAGGGACTAGTGTACCAACACAACAAACACAATTTTTACAATTGGACTGCAGCCTGCAAAATTCAAATATTTTTTGTATTTATTGGTCAACTTCTTTTTTAACTGATTTGTCGATGATAGTTTTAATGTTTAATACTGAATACTTCTATAATCATTTTTTTTGGTAAACTGGTTGAGTTAACAATAAGTTAAAGTTGAAGTAAACTTAACAGATTATGGTTAATTAATTAGTTGAGGCAGTTGTGAAGACTTTTAAAAGTTTTAAAGGGTTTTAAGAGAAAAGGTTATGAGCGAATGCTATAGACGGGACTATTAAATGACTTTAACAGATTTTAGATTACTTCACCTGAGAAGGTTAATAAAATCCTAAACAACATTGGTCTACGCGGCGGATCATTGGTAATCTCTATTAGAATCAAAAAGCATTTTGACCCTTACAAAATTAGCATTTTAATTAAGATTCAAATAGGAAGAAGGGTACTCGCCAGGGTTCTATTTTGTCTTCATTACTTTTCTATTGGATGCAATAGATAATATTAATACCAATGGTGAGATAACCAATAACATCAGATGACAGTGTTTTCTTGACTGAAAATTTGGAAGATCTACAAGCCATACTGGTTAGAATTAACACCGTTAGTATCAATATGGGTCTGAAAACGAACATAAAAAGGAGACAATTGTGCTAATAACGAAAAGACAGATTATCGGTGCTCAGCTAACGATTAATAATGGAGTAATTGAACATGTTTGATACTACAAATATCTTAGATGTTGGCTGAATCTACAGTAAGGAGATTAAACATGCTAGAAGTACCTTAAAAAAATCTTTTGCTTAAACCTTATAGAAAAAAAAGCGTTTGAAATGTGGACATATAGACGTCTGCTCCGCATCTTATGGATGGACAAAATAACCAATGTCGAAGTGTTCTGGATTGAGTCGGAGAGTGGAACTATTCATTCTCTCCAGTGGCAACCCTACTTCGTCTCCGTAGCACACAGCCAGTCTATGTGGTTGATGTACATATGTATGCTAGAACGTTGTTTGGAGGGGTTTTTCTTATGCCATGTTAAGCAATCCCCTGGATTCTCTTGCTTATGAGATTGCCGAGAAAGTGCATAGTACATGCTCAGTTGTCTTGTCATTCATTTTACATCCTCAATATATTGGGCTGCCTACAATGTTTATAGAATGCATGTGTTTTCTTAGTTAAGAGTTCTCTGCCAAGATCCTTGTTATAGTTTGTAGGTTTTTCTGGACAGTCGCAAGTAGTAGTAGCCATTTTTGAGGTTTGAAATAATTATTGCCTCTTTTGGCTGTCTACAGCCCTGTTTATTGTATCACTTTTAAGCATTGAAAGTATTTTTTTAATAGGGTGTTAAGGCTTTTTAGTGGTGGTGTGGTTCGGGGTTAAGGCCCACACATTTTGAGGATTGAGCCTTTCCGCTCCAAGATATCAGCCTTGATGTTGTCTACTTTGTTGGAGTTTGACCAGCACTGTTTATTGCTATTTACACGAGCTGTCAATGTGAGGGCATGCAGACATTCTAGTATTAACTTAAATTTTGTTTTAGACTTTTTTGTAGCTAGAATTGCTGCTTTATTGTCCTGAATGAACCTAATTCTGAAGTTGTCTTTAACATAAAGAAACGAATTGAAGTACTTCGGACATGTGATTTGACCCTACAAATACAAATATTGGGGTAGGTACGGCCAAAACACCAAATTGTTATTTCATCAAAAATTAGAATTGCTATAATCGTTGTCAACCTTTGGTATAAGACGGCTCTAGAAGATGAAGAGAAGATAGAAGCACACTTTAGGGGTTATTAAAGACGTTGAGAACTAGTAGAGATGATCAAGACAGTCGTAGATATTATAACACATTTTGAAAAGCAATATCTGACCAGGACAGGTTTGGTTTACCTAAGAACAAATATATACTTTTTACTTTCAAGTGGTGTTTGACTGACTAAATTTTACTCTTAAAAGGAGCTATACTTTAGAGTATAATTTGTGGTTTTTAGAAAGCCTAAATTGACAAAGGATTTTACATGGAAGTGATAATATTTATGAGTTTTTTGACAACTGAGCTTCTAGAGGTCATCGAAACTGCTCATGGTGGTCTTGCATAGTCTAAATAATGTTTAGAAGATTAACTAAGTATTATAAAAACCTTTGAAAACTTTCTTCTTAGGGTGCTTTTTCTTTTTGGAGGTTTGCTATCATCAAAGTAATTTTTATTTTGGATGTTACTGCTCTGAACAGATCTATTGATGTGCATTGGAACCATTCTCGGAGGTTCTTTGGTCATGAGATTCTTCTTTTTTCTGTTGAGCACTTTTCATTGATTTTTTTTGGATTATCAGTTTCTATATTTTGCTCCTCTTACGAGGTATTCTAGTTTTTAAAGTTTTTTTTTGTTTTCAATTTTCTGTGTTAGTTCTTTGTTAGTGATTTTGGCTGTCCACGGGATTTTGCGTCTGTATGTTCACATTTCAAAGGCTTTAATTTTCTTTATGTTACTTAAAAGACTTTAAAAGTCTAAGAAAAACTTATAAAACTCAGATGTTTTTAAAGATATTTCATAGAAAAGAAAAGTTTTGTGATTTGCTGCTATAGATGACTTAAATTAGTTTTATAAATATTAAGTTGGACTATAGTTGAGAGGTCTGTATAGAACTTTAAGAGACTTCAGAAAACTCTTAAAAATATTGCTGATTGTAAATACTGTATTTAAGAAAATGAGAACTATTCAAAAAGTTTTTAACAGGCTGAGAAATCCAAGAAATCTGACAGGTAAAGTTAAAGGTTTTAAGATATTTTAGTCGCCTGACTGAAAAATTATACAATTCTAATAAGATTTTGAAAGATTTAGGATTTTCTGAAAACTTTTATAGAATTTTGTGAGAATAATAGAGAGCTTGAAAGCTACTAAAGGTGTCTCAAACTTAATTTTAGACAATAATTTTTAAGGATTTAAGAAAATTAATTTGGTAGACCAAAATCCGTTGCAAACAGTGACTTTCTTAGGATGTCTGTTATGCTGGTGTATCTCGTGTGGACTGGTATTGCTCCAATTCCGACAATTTTGCTAGTTCACGAAAATATTCATCCAAAAATGGGTCCTGTTGCTAAAGATTTGTTTGGCAAAATTTGTTTCTAACTGCTTCAGAACTCGATGAGCGAACACGCCGTGTGTTCGCTCATCGAGTTCTGAAGCAGTTAGAAACCCGTATAAAATCCAACTGACCCAAGAACGCCGTGTTCTTGGGTCAGTTGGATTTTATACGGGTGCAGTCCCAAGACCCAATGCAAAATTTTTCAGAAAGGCCAATGCCACAAATCTAAACTAAAAAGGTCAAGTTTTAGTGAACGTTGAAAAATTGACTGCTTTGAGTTTTTCCATACTCTCACGCGAAGCGGCGATGTTTCAGCAGACTTTGTGGCGTACGGGTGTTGGCAGCCTATTAATCGAACCAGATGATTCGAATTTGGCAACCAAACGTCGAATAGTCGACTCGGAGGACGATTGTAGCGAGGATGATACTTTCTCTGATTTTGATTTTTGATTATTTGCACACTTTGTTCAACGCTTTAATCTTTCATGGTGATTTTGCCATACACTACTGAACAATTTAACAAATTTGACAGATGTTGCTATAACAACATGGCTGCTATAACTTTACAAATTTGTCATCAGATTTAACTCAACATTTTTCTCTCTATGTCTACAGCAAACGTGTATCACAACAGGAGTGCCGCCAACAAGATAGCCGTTATTTAAACAATCTTATTTAAAAAGTAAAGTTTTTTACATTATCTTTATATTGGTTCCAAAAAATAATAATTACAATAAATTATTTTATTTTCTTCTAAAATAATTGGATCGTTTTGAGACACCGTGTATATTAATTGATGATTAATGTGTGGTTTGAGATTTCTATTTTGACAAAAGTTAATAAAGGTGATAGCGCGAATGTTCACTAATTTTGAGTTTTATCTAGTTCGGAGGACCAAAAATTATTATATTTATTTACGGCTACGCTTTGTAAAAAAATACATAAACATTACAAAATTTTATTATAATTAAGTATACATTGAAAACTGCATCAAATCACAAACTACTAGAATTTGCAATAACATTTAAAAATTGTTTTTTAAATTAAAACGGGTTATCTTGAATCTAAATTGCTTCAGCCATGATTTTACCATAACTACCAATTACTGGTTAGTGGCCTACAAAATCCAATAAGGACAAAAAGTGAACAAGATTCAAACATCTATTAGGTGCAACTAAAGTTACGATACAGAATTGTGATTCACTTTGATGAGACAAGAACATAATATATGTATTATTTAAAAAGAGTTTTTATTTAGTAATTATTGTTAATTGCAATAGATTAGATATTACGTAGATGCAAATTTGATAGTTTTAAATATATCGTGTTATATGAATTGCAGTAATATTCAAATTACTACAATCTACTAACGATTTTCAGAAATAAATTAAAATATTTGTTTTTATTATAATCCTGCATTGCCGTACCCGACGGTGTAATTTTAATATCTCAAACTTAAGATCATAAAATTCAATTGCGCAAATTAATTTGCAATTAATTTAAGTTCATTTAAAATAACATCGCCCCGAGTTAGCCTTTAAAACAATAAACGCTCACAATAATAATAATAATCTGTTGCAATCACCGTTGAATAACAATTATTTTTTTTAATATTTGTTTACTTATTAAATAAACTAAAGCCACAATGAAAACGGCACGATATTAAATTACGAAATTTCTGTGTAAAACCGTCCGCTCGCTTCCACGATAAATACGATATAGAAACATAATTACACTGTCAATTCATATTTTCTATTCGGCTACAGGCAGTCGTTCTATTTATAGTTTGGTTGGTTCTTTTAGAATTGCATAGCTGGCAACTGTATATTTATAATTTACAAGTTTTTCTTTGAGGGGGTCTAAAACATGTTATAAGTGCTTTGTGTATTTTGTTGCTTCTGTTTATAAATGTTAAATGGGACTGTTTATGTATTTTTTAAGTCGATGTTTATGATTTTGATTTTTTCATATGCTCGTTAATAGAATCCTGCTACTTGGTACTTAATATCATGTGATGTGATCATGTAATTTTATGATGAACTATATTTTATAGTAATTGGTTTTTGCATACTTGAAGAAACGTTGCAGTATTATATTGCTGTATCGTATAACAATAACATGTATTACATAAACAATTTCTATAATATTTATATTAGGTTTTGCGTTTCAGTAAACTATTAAATAAATCTTAGTAAATTACATAATAAATTGTCAGTATACTTTCAATTATTTTTCAATTTTGTTTAAATAACTAAAAATGTTATTGTAGGCAATACTAGATAATATTTATAATTTATATTAAATGACTAATTGGTACCAAACTTCTGTATGAACTATATGGACAAAACACTAAATGTATTTTGGAAATTATGTTTGATCAAATTAATAAATATCAACATCAACAAGGTTCCGACTGTAAGTCCGCAACTAAATATTAGAGAAAGTAGAACACTTTAAATATCTGAGCAGTTGGATTAACTCTACCTCCAACAGCGAGGAAAAAAATTGAATAAGAGAAGAATTGAATTGTATACAAGTGGATTGACGTAGTGGGAGTTCGTGTTATAATTGTAATAATAAAAGTATGTTGAGTAAAAATACAGTTGCTTTACAACAATCGATGGCCTAGTGGTATCGTCAAGTTAGCATTGATGAGTTGTCCTGAACCCAGCCAATGTCTTTGGTGATTGAAATGTCTGAATCAACAATTCTTCTGGCAGTAAAAGTAGTTTTCCATACAATATTTCTGCAATTGTTAATGTTTTTATATAGATATCTAGCCTAGCGATCGGTAGGAACTTAATTGTGTTTGTAGCATTCATCAATCGGAGATGTCATTAGCGACAGTTTTATCTTTGCCTTTGATTATGATGCGTAAATGTTTGATGGTAAGCAACCTATCAAAGCTGCTTATTTGCGTTTGGTAGTATTTAGGTAGTTAGTTAGCCTGTGGTTCCTATGCATTGCATACTAGCTGTTGAAGAGTTCTTCTTCTGTTGCCATACACTCATGTGCGTTGGCGAATTGTTTTCTACTAGATAATAGCTAAGGTTCTGTTTATTGCTGCTTGACGCAATTCTCTAAAATTATTAATAATATAAATTATATAAATTAATTATTATTTCTGAGCTGATCTTACACTGTTTTATATAGTTAAATTGGAATTTGTAAACACCGCTCTGCTTAGAACCTCTTCATTGCTAATGTGGTTAACCTACGAGATACGGAACATTCTTCTCAAGGTATTCATTTTCGAAGGCCTTGATTGTTAATGGATGATGCCTTTATTGTTCAGATTTTGGCTTCATACAATAGGACTGGCCAGACCTATCACTTAATCATTCTGAGACGGATTTCTAAGTTTAGGTTTTCATCTCTTGTTGAGGATCCTATCTGTTATTTAGTTCTTTTAATCATCTATCTTCTTACCGCAATTGAAGCTCTTGTCTAGTTATTACGACTTTTGCTAATCCCGAAAATTTTTGCAGATGGTTTGCATTGATTGGTTAAAACTATCATTTAAATGAATGTCGTCTAAGATTGATTAAATTTCATTTTCCAAAAAAGTTAGACCATTTAGACGTTGAGGTAGAAAAATTGAATTGATGAGTAAATCGTTGCACAATTGATAATGGCTGTCTCGTATGGGATGAGATTTAAATGTAAGCATTATGCTAATTTGAAGATGCCAACAGTTGGTCCAAATTACAGTCTGAGGGAAAAGCATCTAAGAAACCATTAGGAAAATTTTCTTTTTTGTGGCAGGTTATAGGTATCAAATTCTGAACTTTTTGAAGATGAGGTGGATGATGACTGTCTACTTTTATAGTTTTGTTCATGGTGTTCAAGCTCTGTTCTTCTTTTATTCTTCAAGAGGTGCGAAAATTTCAATTAATTAATTCACTTAGAGAATAGTCAAAGTTTGACAAACACAAACCAAAATGAGAGCACGCATTTTATGCAAACTTTTTTTTACTCTAGCTCGAATGTAGTGCATTTTTGAATAATACTTCAGATCATGATTTCCAGCGAGTAGTTTAAACTGTTGCGCCTGCTTACTCGTTCAAATGTTTTTTATTAAGAAGTTAGAAGTACTTAAGTAAGTACTTAGTTACAAGTCTTAAAACATTTTTAGTCAAATGAATTGGAGGCAATTTCTAATCTTTTTATAACCAATACTTGGGCTAGCGGGTGAGTTACTCCAAATCATAATTACTATCTAGTAGTTTGGACTGGAGTGCTCACCTACTCATCCAACAGTTGGTTATTAAGAAGTTAGAAGACTTTTATCTTTTCAAGCGTTACAAGTCTTTTTGTCTAAGCAAGAAAAACGGATATCCATTTTTTTTATGATCAATGCTTGGGCAGATGGGTAGATTACTAGATTATGATTATCATCGAGTAGTTTGAATTAGAATGCCGACTTACCCGCACAAGAGTATATTATTAAGAAGTTAGAAGTTTGTTCTCTTTGCAAGGGTTGGAAGTTTTTTTGTCCAAGAAGGAGGTGATATCCAATCAATTGATGACTAACTCTTGGGTGGATGAATGGGTTACTCTAAATCATAATTACAAGCCAGTAATTTGTTTTGGAGTACCCACTCACCTTTCCATGATTACCATCTAGTAGGTTGAACTAAAGGGCCCAATAACCCCCATAGAGTTCGATATCAACAATTTAGAATTTTTCTTTTTTTCAAGCGTTAGAAATCTCTGTACAAGAAAGAAAAAAATAAATCTTTTTATGATTAATACTTGGGCGGGTTGGAAGGTCACAGATAATGATTAGCAGCAAGTAAAAGTTGAGAAGTTTGTAGCTCGGTCAAGGTTTTGAAAGAAATCTGGAGTTAGGTTGCGTTAATGGAGGTTTTTCAGGTGTCGGTAGTCTTCACAAATCATTTTGTTTTGGCACCATGTGATGGTATGGCAACTGCAAGGTTTAACATGGTGTTAAATTCTTTTTTTTTTTGGTTGCCCGCAACTTATCTGATGCAAATTGTCAGTGCTACAGCCTGCTATTGATTCAAAAAGATGTTTAGTTTTTGTTTGGTCTTCAAATCTCTGGAAACTTATCTACTGTTATTTTTTAATTGTTTTGATGCTTGTTACTAGAAGAGTTGTAGTGTCTTTGGTTTATGCAGTGGAACTGGCTAGTGAGGATTTACGCGGGCCACGGCGGAGTTTTGTTCATTTTCAATAATTTTGGGGTATTGAGTTTGTGCGATGTTTTTGGAATGCTCTGTATGGTTCTTCAAAGATTTTTCTAAGGTATATCTGCAGCTGCAAAATTGGACTGCATCCAATAAATCCCAAACAGGTTTGATAGGGTTAAAGTCGGGACTGTGTGGAATGGAGGCTAATCCATAGTATGAATAGCACGTTTTTGTTGGAAGTTTAAGTCATGATCTTACATCAGTATGAAATTTTGATCCACACTATAAGCTGTTCTTTTAGTACATTATTGATGTAATGTTTAGAATTTCGACTTCTTTGGATTACTATAGATTTTGATATTTAGCACTGCAGAAGCAGTGTCCATTATTTAAGTTGCCAATTAATATGCTTACGAGCAAAAATGGTTTTTTTTCTACGTCTCAAGTTCCATTCTGGTCTGGTCGGAAACATCTAGTTCATGCGGTGCTCTGAGACAAGTTTAAAGATCATTTGCTGTTAGGACACGTTAACCTAAAGATGAAAGAAATAGAAATCGTTCTTGTTTTTGGGTTGTTTTCTTTGGCCTTTTGACGATTCCACAGAGAGTGAATAACAGAAGAGCTGCAATGAAACATTGCAATTTTCCTAATACGGAACTTATTCTCAATCAAAGAAACAGCACGAGTAACTTCTACTTTACTAAAATATTGTATTTTAATTATCTATATTTGTTTCATAATTGGCCATCAAACTATTACGATTAAAAGAACTTTATTAATGTTTTGTCTAGCCCTAAATATTAATGGTTTTACAATGAGCTACATATATATTTTCTTCATTTTTATAGGCTATTAAAATCGAGGTGTATGAAATAGGATATGAATTGTTTATATTTCTATCACAAAATATTATTGGAACATACACATAAAACCAACTATTATGACCAATTAAAATCTAAATTTAAGATTTACATAGATTTTTACAGCGAGCATACAAATCCGTTTAATTATTCCAATTTAACAATATTTTAATTACATAATAATATGTAACTTTATTTTAAACATTAATTTTGTAGAAAAAAATGATTGAACTTTACTCTTACCGAAATGATAAATATTTATAATGCTGGCTTCATGAATTGTAAAATGCTGCGAAGATATAAAAAAGCTTTCAGGGATTCCGAGTGTCAAAAATATTACTTTTTATCCCAGCGTGCTTTTTCTGAGTCTGCTTTTATGTAATAATAATAAAAGTATTAATATGTTTTTTTTGTTTGTTTTAGGTGAGTTAATTGAATTCCAAAGCCACTTTTATAGAACATTGTGGTGAGTTAATAAAAATTATTAAATAACTTGTTGCGAATGCAACAATGCGTGCGTTGGATTATTTTTATTTGGTGATATATTTATAACAATGATAATAGTAATATTTATTGTTGTTTTATAATACATAAATTGTAAATCTGATGTTTTTATTATTTAAACAATGTAAAATATATAATCAATTTTTAATATTTTTTTAGTTATTACTTACGATGGTAAAATCCGATTGAATGTTATTGCATGCGAGTAGGATACTACTCTTTATCGATGGCTATTATATTAAGTTTTTTATTGCTCAAAATACGTAAATGATTTGGAGGTTAAATAAGTATTCTATTTAATAAAACAATTGTATGGCATTAAAATGTATTGAAGGTCTCCTAACTTGAAAATCAATCAATAAGTATTGGCAAGAAGATATCGGTCGTAAACTGTTTTCATTACTCAATGAATGTAAAATGTATTTAAAAATATATTAAATAAAACATAAAATTTCTGTCCGATCAAAATAGAACAGTTGTAAAATCAATCAGTGATGATAGATTTTATTTATGATTACACAAATACATTAAAAATTATTTCTGTAATATAATACTTTGTTTTTAAATATTTAAGTAATCATTTAATGTCTACCTACGAACGAAAGCAATACGAGATGTAAAATTTAAAACCCTTTTATTGTTCATCTAGGATATCTTCTCACAATCCACAATTAAATCGTAATTTTAATCCAAAACAACCATTCTTCTAGCATTGGTATGCAGGCACTATCTCTTACCACATCTGCCTTTCTTTTCTCACATGTTTGTCACCCCTTATAAAAAAGGGCTGTAAGTTGGAACATATAAAACTCACAAAATAAAATAATTAAATAGAACTAAAATATTTAAAAAAAAATTTTATACTTTAAATGCATGATTCCTCTGATTACGCACAATTTTATTTATTTATATATTGTGTAAAGATGTTATAATTTTTGACTTATCTAAGAAGAAGCTCTGAATAAATATTTACATTAGCGACATAACCAGATTTGTTTATAACAAAATCTAACCGTTTATTATTTTAGATGTTACCGATAATGTAAATAGTACCACAAACGATAAGAGCAGATGGTGAAAAATAAAGCAACAAAAAACCCTAAACCATATTCAGTACTTAAACTGGGACATAATATTTATTTACAAGGCGATGATCTCATGCACTTTCAGCGGTTTCAATTATAAACGTGCAGCCATGTTAAATTTATATGCGTCTGTATTATATTGACGGGTGAACAAACTCTATGTTTAAGTGATTGAGAACTCCCGAGTAATTGATCTGGATGCAATTGCTTCTGAAAACTTTGTAAACCGTTAAAAACATTAAAGTGCTCTCTAACCAGAGATTCAATTTCACTAAAAAGTCAAATGATGAAGTTTACAATAATCTCTGATGAAAAAATTAGCGATATAAATCAATCTGCGTGGTGGCAATTCACTGACAAACGATCCCTTTTAACGTTTATCCAATTTATTTCAACACCCTTGGAAATCTGGTTCCTCCATATAACAAGTTACATTAAGATTCTAAGCAGCTGAATTTTATGTATATATTTTTTTATATATACACACACACCGAAATATCCATTAATCTTCTTTTGACATAGAAATAGGTCAATCTCGAGAAGAACTTTCCTCTTAGAAATCATCTCTCCTATCCAACGCGTAATATGAAAACACATTTAAAAGTAAATTAAAAAGTTTTTTTTGGTACAAAAGGTCAGGTACACACAAGGCCCCAATAAATAATACAAAAAGGTATAGACTTTTTCGCGTCCAATTATAAGTGTATTATATAAATTCGCGATGCTCTTTTGAGCCAGGTAATAAATTTCAAAACGGGTTTTACTTTCAAATCTGTTTTCAGCTTTGCATAAAAATGGTGTTATGAAATAAACTGTAATAAGACACTCGTCACGAGTTCATCCGAATGCGAAATATGAATAAAGATTGTCCTTTCTCTCGTCATTATATTTATTCCCGGTGTTTTCTTCAATAACATGAAATGCTTGAATTATACAAACTCTATTACGAATTAGCACCCTGGCGTGTCTTTCCGTGATAGTTATTGTACTGTTACAAGTAAATAACAATTAGTTTTCTATAAAGCTTTTACAATAAACATTTAATTTAAATCACATTTTTGATAATATTATGTAATATTTAAGACATCAATATATGGTTTTGAATAAATAAATAATGTAAATCAATGCATCAGAATAGTATGTAATAAGTTCAGGAAATATAGCAGGAAAACAGTTTTATTAAATTAATGACAAATCTAATAGTTATTGCTATCACAATTAATTTTTTTTAATACAATATGGCTGCAACACACTTTTGCAATAACACAATGAAAACGCTAGGCAGATGTATCAAGCAATCAATGTTTGATTCAAATTAATAGATCTTCGAATGAGACACGTCAATTGAAAGTAATCCACGATTAGCTTTGAACAATAAACAAAGAGAAACTCAAATGAGAAGGGTTAACTATTTATTGCATTTTTTTAATTGATCACAAAGGGGGCAAATAAAAATTAGTCATTTATATAATGTTATAATAGTTCAAAACAGCATTTTTTGTAATACTTTAGTAAATGTAGTAAGGGTGGGCTATGTAACGTTTGGAATTTGAACTACTTTATTTTGTTTTTCAAAGGTATAATGACATTTATGAGTTAACAGAAATTTTGTTTTATGTTTGACATTTACGAAATGGGACGCTTTACACTTGAACAAAGTTGGGAAATAATGAAAACTTACTTCTAAAGTGGTGACTACTCAAACGGTAAGAAATTTACGAAAAAATATGATAGAAAAGAAGGGCCTTCAACACAGTATGTGGACCAATTTGTGAAGCGAGTTTGCGAAACTAGATCGTTAGTGGATAAAACAACACATTCTCGTCCAGTGCACTTAATCGAAAAAAATAATGCTGTTGCTCAGAGTGTGCGTGAACATATTCATCGACATCAACTCTGTCATCGTTCTCAGGAACTGAACATTTCTCGCACTTCTCTGAGGAGAATTTTGCATAAAGACCTTGGTTGATGGCCTACAAAGTTTAATTAGTTTAAGAAATGAAGCTTCATGACGATCCGATGCGTTTTCAGTTTGCCCAATGGGCTAAAGATTGTTTGGCCGAAGCATTTTTATCGAAAAGTCGTGCTTTCCGATGAATCTCATTTTCATCTCGGAGGCTATGTCAATAAGCAAAATTGTTGCACATGACTATTGTATAGCTTATGCATTTTGGTCCAGCGGCATTATTGGACGATTTTTCTTTGAAAATGAGGAAGAAGCCGCCGATACCGTCAAATCGATCGTTACTGTGCCATGCTAAAAGAATTTTTGTTTAAAAAATAGAAGAGCATGAAATGGATGACTATTTGTTTCTACAGGACGGGGCTATACAGCCAACGTAACCATCTTTGCGCACTGTTTTTGGAAATTGAATAATAAGCCGAAATGCTGATGTCAATTGGCCGCCTAGGAGCTGTGATTTGACACCGTTGATTTTTTTTTTGTGGGGAGACCTTATGGGTAAGTGTTATGCTAACCATCCAGAGACGATTGATGCCTTGAAACACGAAATCGACGTTGCTATTCATGCGATTGGAGCCAAAACAACCGAAAATGTACCAATAAATTGGGTAAATTGGATGGGATACTGTCGTAGCAGTCATTTGAATGATGTGTTTCATTTTTAAATGAAAATGTCCTATCTTTCTAATAAACTTATATTTGTTTTTTATTTATAGCCGATTCAAATCCTTTAGTTATGTAATATTTAAAAGATATTATCTCCGTAATACCTTACTCATTTCATTTCTAGTCTTCTACTTTTTTCCCACCCCTCTTCTGAACATCATAATTTTTGATTTTTTCTACATTAACTTCTAAACTTTTTTTCTAAAATATTTTTCTAAACTTTTTATCATTTCTTTCATTTTCTTTGCAACTGTTACCATGTCGTTGGCTTACGCTAGCGACTACATTTTTTTAACCTTAGTTTTTTTCTACTTCTAATATATATATATGTCTCGAACAAAGTAGGCAGTTCTTCCTCACTTCTTTTGGTGTTCAAAACCTTTCACTTACTTTTCTGTTAACATCCTGCTTGCTGTTTTCTCATACACTTCTACACGTTTTTAATGTAATATTGTTCTTGAGTGCTCATGCCTGGATCGACCCCCACCCCGATGAGAAATTTATTGCACTCTTGTTTTGTATTTCTGTTATCTCAGCATACACACCCATGGCCACATTTTTTTGAAGTTTTGCGGAATTTTAGTGTAGAAAATAAGAAATGTTAGCAGTCTTACAGTTTTTTGTAGCTTCAAGGGTTTTTAGTGCAGAAAATGAGAAATTTTAGTATCTCTACTTTTTTTAATTATCTAAACAGGAGAATTTCGGTTGTTCTACGGATTCTTTGTGTAGAAAATTGGAAATTTTAGTAATTTTACTGATTTGAGATTTTGGTAATTCAACGGGTTTTTAGAGATATCTTAGTAATTTTTATATTTTTATTTTTATTGTGTAAACGGAAGAATTTTGGTAGTACAACGGATTTTTAGTGTTTAAACGGAAGAACTTTAGTAGTACTGCGGTATTTTAGTTTTCAAACAAAAGATTGTTGGTAGTTTCTTGGTTTTTTTAGTGTATAAATGGAAGAAGTTAGTTAGTTCCACGGGTTTTTAGTGTAGAAAATGAGACATTTTAGTAATTTCACTGATTTTTATTGTCTAAACAGAAGAATTTTTGGTAGTTTTACGGATTTTAAGTGTTTAAACGGAATTATTTTGGTAAACCCACGAATTTTTAGTATAGAAAATTAAAAATTGTCTAGGCGGAAGAATGTTGATAGTCCAATGGATTTTTATTGATTAAAGGAATGAATTTTGGTAATCCAATCGATGTTTAGAGATATTTCAGTAATTTTACTTTTTTTAATGCGTAGACGGAATAATTTTGGTAGTACAACGGATTTTTAGTGTTTAAACGGAAGAAGTTTTAGTTATCAAACAAAAGATTATTGGTAGTTCATTAGTTTTTTAGTGTACAAACGGAAGAATTTAGGTAGTTTCACGAGTTTTTAATGTAGAAAAAAAAAGACAATTTAGCAATTTCACTGATTTTTAGTGTCTTAACAGAAGAATTTTAGTAGTTTTACGGATTTTTGGTGTTTAAACGGAAGAATTTTGGTAGCCTCACGGATTGTTAAAATATAAAATAAAAAAATTTAGGATTCCTACAGTTTTTTAGTATCTAGTCGGAAGAATGTTGATAGTCCAACGGATTCATATTGATTAAACGAAAGAATTTTGATAATCCAACGGAGTTCTTTTAGTAATTTTACTCTTTTTTATTGTGTAAACGGACGAATTTTTGGTAGTACAACGGAATTTTAGAGTTTAAATGGAAGTATCTTGGTAGTCCCACGGATTTTTAGTATTCAAACGGAAAAATTTTAGTATTACTACGGTATTTTAGTTTTTAAATTAAAGATTGTTAGTAGTTTCTTGGTTTTTTAGTGCATAAACGTAAGAATTTTGGTAGTTCTAGGGATTTTTAGTATTTAAACGTTTAAAAAATGATGTCCAACTGGTTTTTAGAGTAGAAAATGATAAAGTTTAGTAATCCTACAGTTTTTTAGTGCTTAAACGGAAGAATTTTGTAGGCCAACGGATTTTTAGAAGTATTTTAGTATAGAAAATAAAAAGTTTTACGAATCCCAATGTTTTTTAGTATCTAGACGGAAAAATGTTGATAGTCCCAACGGATTTTTAGTGTGTAAACGGAAGATTATTGGTACTGCGGTATTTTAGTTTCCAAACAAAAGATTGTTGGTAGTTTTTTGATTTTTTAGTATATACACGGAATTAGTTTGCTAGTATAGAACGTGAGAAATATTAGTTACCCCATAGTTTTTTTAGTATTTAAACAGAAAAATGTTGGTAGTTCTGAGGATTTTTATTGTTTAAACGGAAGAATGTTGGTGGTTTTAGAAGTTTTTAGTAAGAATGTGAGAAATTTTAGTTAGTAGGTGTTTTGGGGTGTAAACGGAATATTATAGTTGTACCACGATCACGATTTGTTAGTATTTAAACGGAAGAATTTTGGCAATCTCACGGATTTTTGATGAATTTTAGTAATTTTACTATTTTTTAGAGTTTGGAAGTTTTTTTTTTAAGTATTTAAACGGAAGAATTTTGATAGTAGAAAATGAAAAATTGTACAGTTTTTTAGTGTCTAAACGGAAGAATGTTGATAGTCCAACGGATTTTTAGAGTTAAAACGGATGAATTTTGGTAATCTCACGAATGTTTAGTGTAGAATATGAGAAATTTTACCAATTCTACAGTATTGTTGTGTCTAAACTGAAGAATTTTGGTTCTACTACGGTTTTTATAATTTTTTAACCAAAGCTTGTTGGTAGTTTTTCAATTTATAAACAGAATAATTTTGGTAGTTCTACGGATTTTTAGTATAGAAAACGAGAATGTTTAGCTATTATTATTTTAAGATCTATACGGAAGAATTGTGGTAGTTTCACGGTTTGTTAGTGTTCAAATGGAAGAATTTTGGTAGTTTCATGGATTTTTCTCAAAGTATTGTATTGTCTAAACGGAAGAATTTTGGTAATACCACGATTTGTGATTGTTTAAATGGAAGAGTTTTTTTGGTAGTACCGCAGTGTTAAATCGGAAGAGTTTTGGTAGCCTCACGGATTTTAGGAGAAGAAAATTATTTTTTTTTGGCAATATTATAGTTTATTAGTGTTTAACCGGAAGAATTTTGGTAGTTTTGCGGTTTTTTAGTTTTTAAAAGGAAGAATTTTGGTAGTTTTACAAAGTTAGTAAAGATTATGAGAAGTTTTAGTAGTTGTACAGTTTGTTACTGTCTACACGAAAAAATGTTGGTAGTACCGCAGTGTATTAAACAGAAATTTTTAAGTAGATTGGTTCTTTTAAAGATTTTTGGTAGTACCATGGTTTGTTAGTTAGTTAAACGGAAGAATTTTAGTAGTTTTACGGATTGTTTGTGCAGAAAATGAGAAGTTTTGTTAGTACTACAGTTTTTTTGTGTCTAAAGAAGAATTTTGGTAGTACCACAGCTTTTTAGTGTGTAAACAACAGAGTTTTGGTAATACCACGGTTTGTTAGTATTTAAACGGAAGAATCTTGGTAGTCCAATGGATTTTTAGTGTAGAAAATGAGAAATTTTACTAGTACGACAGTTTTTTTTTACGACGAATTGCGGTCAGCACGCACGAGCCAGCGACGCTTTGATTTACGGAGGTTGGCAGATGTAATAACGCATAATGTTGTCAACGCTCAATCTAAATCTATGCGGAGACCCATGGACTGCATCGTAGTGGATAGAGAGTTGCCAAATAATTTGCGTTGAGTTTATAGATCCGCGTTGATTTCTTTGCGAAACTTGAGTTTTGTCTTAATCAGACTACTCTTTTTGTCATTTTAGCTTTTATATACATTTTTAAACGGGTTATTACTCAGAAAATCTTTAAAATAGTTCATTTTTTGGAACAAATTTTGCGGAAGAAAACAGAGTTAGGATTATCTGCTGTGCTCATTTACTTGTGGCATCTTAATTTTGTTTCAGTTGGGCCACACTTTTCGCTATTGGCGATTTAGTGATTTTTTAACCTAATTTTTGCTCAAAGTTGTTTTATTGTTTTTTGTTTTAATTTGGAGTTTTTTGCTATTCTCAAAAATACTCAAACAAGCATATCAGGCCAATCTATACACCAATAAAACCAATTTATTATTGTTGCAATATCATTAATTGAACTCCAAAAATTATATAAATTATAGATAGATTTTTGTGAAATTTTTACAAGAGGTTGAGAATTTGATTTCAAAATTTTTGGGACTTGACATTTTTAGGCTGTCGAATTCTCTTTGGAGATATAAATGCATCTTTTGCAAGTTTAAGAAAAAGTCGATGGAAGTAGTTTTTTCACCATTCGCAGCGGATACCGAAATATTTTTATATATTGACTGAAGAGGTATTACCAATAAGATTTTTGGACATTTTTTCATTAGTCAATCATTTCATTAATCTCGCAGGACAAACGTTCTATAGTATTAACACTTCATTTTTTTAATAAAATTTTTCTTTTTAGCTTTATAAAAGAAGAAGAATTTGAACATTTTTTACTTAAGTTTTCTTTTTGACTTTTTAAATGCAATATTTGAATGAGCGCCACTGCTGAACTGCAAGAGGCACGCTACTGTGTTTGGGCTTAATTATAATATTGCTATTTTTTTTAAATATTTTGTTTATAGTTAGAATTTTTTATTTATCTTTTTTAACCAAACATTTTTTAATTTATTAATTTCATAACTACATAAATTATTGTTAACTATTTGTGTATTCAGACATCCAAATAGTAAATTTTTACATCCGTTTTAGAGTCAGGGATTTGATACTTTTACAGAATTTTCTTTATCCTGTCTTTTTGACCTGTTACGTTACTAACTAAACGAGCAAACTAGAAATTTTAATTATATTCTATTTAAACCTTGAATCGTATATTAAGGTCATGATAGTGTTGAAGTAAAATTAAAATTGAAATATCAAGAAAGCTAGTTTAGGTATAGTCTGTTTCAGGCACTAGCGATGTCGAAAAATAAAATTCGCAATTACTTAAAAATTGTTTATCATTAGTTAAAATGTAAACAATATTTCTACTAAAAGCGACAAACCTTTTTTAATTTAGTTTAAGATAACTCAAAATAGTTTAATTACGCTCTATACTGAATGAAACACCCTGTATAAAAGAAAACCTCGTTACGTGATGGAGCGCCACGAACAACTTTTATCTTAACACATTTTCCCTATCTTTAATACCCAAACCGCAATCAACTAAATACAACGAGCTGTCCACTGCAATTCTACTATAAAATTTATTAACATGGCTTGTTTTCGTTGCTCTTCCAATTTTTTTCGTCTTTTTAGTAGATTTCCTCACCGACTCGAACAATCAATACTTGTTTCAACTATGTACAATCTACCTATTGCAATTCCTACACTCCTTTCATAATACATAAGATTCGATAGATTGATTGACAGTTCATGTAATACAATTTGTTATCCTTAATTAATTTATAAAACTAACCTAATTGACAGTACGCTTCAATCATGTATTAACAATTTGTTATCAATTTTTAATTTATATTTGCAATAAACTTTTAATACTTCCTTTGCAATAATTAACCTTTAATAAATTAATACGATATAAAATCAGGTAATAATAATAACAATTTCATTCAGTTAATTGCAATCTTAAAATTATTTCATTGCATATTAATTGCTAAGTGAAAACTTAATAATATATAATATCCTTAAACATATACAAAAATAACATATTAATTTATCATTTCCTCTCTAATAACCTTCATGTTATCGATAAATGTAAATATTAAAAAAAATTACCATACGTAATTACTCTCATAAAATTTTAAACTGTTGATTTCAAATTAATTACGTCGAGTTCATATTCAGATTGCAGGCACTTCAATGGAGTATTGATGAAACATGAATTCTGATGATGTCCGATGGGGGATGCGAACCACTTTGACGTGATTTCGACTAGAAAATCAATACGCAACATTAAATGCCACTATGTTTATGAATAAAAATTGATTCAATTATTTGGGCTTCATATTTGATTTAATATAATTAATTGAGCAGTAAAAATAAATGTTTTGGAGGTTGGAAATAAAGATAATTTGATTGTCTCCTTGCATAGTTATCATGAGCGTTTCCGTAGATTGTGCTTATTAAAATGTGATGCTGCTTTAGTAAAATGCTGATTTAATTGGACTTTAAATTTTTATTGAATTGTTATTTTTATTGTTAGAGTTGAATGGATTTAAAGGACTTTTCTGCGCTAGTAAACAGGTTATTTTTGCCTCATTGCAATAATAACGTGATAAGAATAGTGATATAATAAAATTAACACATATAACGGTGTTCTAATTAAATGTAAATGCAATCGTGCGATTTAAAATCGCTGCTATTAAATAATACGAAGACGTTTCACAAGGTATATACAATAAATTATATATTGATGAAAATTATAATGAAAGGAATTGAGATGTATTATATAGTGTGAAGTAACTATTACATATCATCTCGGAATTAATCTAGAAAGCAGAGATGGGATTATTGCATCGAAAGTAATTCATTTATCGTTCGTCTGTATTAACCTACTTTTTAGATTCATTATTAACCACTTTATTGGAAATAGTTTTATAGGAAGAAAAAAGACACCATGATGGTTATATTATTTTTATCAATTCCACTTGTGACTTCAAGTGAACCGGAACCAACTGAATAAATTTCCATGAACTGCGGATGAGAAGTGAACCGCAAATTGGAAATAAAAGTGGTATATTAGAAGATAATGGGCAGGGTGTTTAGAAGTGCTGATAACAACAACAATATAATTAAATGCTTTAATTTGAAACAATAAAATAATTTCTTATGTAACCGCACTATAGGTATTGCATATATTATACAGGGTGAGGCAGAATAACGGGCAATTTTAAAATTAATTTAATAGTTTTTAAAATTTATTGTCATCACATTAAAGTATATAAAAGAACATTTAAGAACAGCAAGTTTTTATTATTTATTTTTTTTAATACATTTGAAAGATGTCGTTTATTTAAACGACGTTTATGATGGTTTTTGAAGTTTCTCATTACATGCTGCTCGGAGCAATGGTAAATTCTTTTGATGATAGTAGATTACATAACAGTTAGGTTAGGTTTAATCTGCTCACACAACTTGTAAAAATGAAGTTTGATTGTGCGCCTATGGCAGTTGAGAGGAACACATGTGAAGGTTTTATTGGTCATGATACAAGATGAGCATTAGTTGGTTGTCGATATGCAATAGTGCATGATGCTTGTTGTGGCATTTTTTGCATGTTTGAGTGCTGCATCGATTTATCTTGTAGTTTGGTCGAAAACAATTACTACAAAGTTTTAACCTTTCAGTATCTTGAATTTGTTCTTGTTTACTAGATGCAAGAATTTTGGACATTGATTAAGGTAGTGACTTCTAAGGCATGATGGGCAGCTAATTGGTTTATTGCCGTTAAAGCATTAATGGTTCTAGGTTATCTTAGATAAGATGTGATTTTTTTATGGTGGCTTTTTTGATAATTGCAGTGACTTCCAGACTTGGCATTTATTTTTAAAAAACTGCTTTAATTTATCGCACGCAGGAATCCTTGATTCAGTTAATGATTTTTCCAGTCATTTTTGGTTTTCTAAGATATTCGAGAGCACGCAAGTGCTTAGTTGTTTCCTCAAGAAGCTTTTGAAGTTAAAAGTGGCAAGATACTGGCTGTAATCCAACCAAGCTCGATCATGATTTTGTATGATGATTTGCTTATTTTTTAATCTATTCTTCAAAGATCCCAAGCAATTGTATAATTATTTGCGGCTTTTTCAATTTTATTTAGACTTGTGTTATTTTTTTTTTTCCAGTGATAAATGAAGATGTGGATTTTTTGTATTTCTGAAAGTTTGTTGTTATCATGGACTAATGCACTAAATTAATTAAAAAATTACATCCAATCTTTATATTTTCTAGAAAATTTGTTTTGTTGCATTAATTAATATCGATGATTCCGTATTCGATCCGGTTCGAAGGACCATGATTTATTAATCAAATTACTCTTTTGGAAAATAACAATGATAGTTGAATAATGCTGCTCGGAAGTACCATGGTTTATTAATCGAATTACTCTTTTGGAGAGTACCAATGATAGTTGAATAATGCTGCTTGGAGTTACGACAAATCTTTCAACGAGTCCACTTACTTCAACCTAACCGTTATGTAACGAACAGTGTCTCTACTATTATCAGAAGAAATTACCATTGCATTGGTCTATTCCGAGAGAGTAATTCAATTAATAAAACATACGATGACAATTATTCTTGTTTTGGTGTGCTGTGTCTGCAAGGCGAGCCTGGCGCAGTGGCTACTGCACCAAATATTGTGGGTTTAAATCTTACAAACTGTATTTCTTTTTAACTCTAAACGCCTTTTTACTCTTCAACCTGCTATATTAGCCTTGTGTTTCAAGGCAAAGATTTTTTTCTGATTTGGAGTAGATATATAATGTTTTCACTAGTTGGAATCTACTTAAAACTGTAGGTTTACTTATAATGTAAGTTACCAGTATTACGGGTAAATAGCAGAAGCTACACGTTAGCAGTTGTACATAATAGCTGAAAAGAGGGACAAAAGAGAGCTGTGTCTGCTTCTTTTGATTGCAACTTTTACGGAGTTTGTACTAATTTTTGATTTTCAGGTTTCTTCTTTATCGTTTACGATGTCTAGTGTAGTAAGTATATTTGGAACTTAGGATTTTATCGCATAGGCTGTTGGATCTGCTTGATTTTGATGAATAATATAATGTACATGCCCAGCAAGACGCGCATGTTTGTAAGACTTACCGCTTTTATAAAATTATTTGACAGGTTACCCTTGTTATTGATTAGTATACCGTTCTATCTTAACTAGGTGCTATATAAAACACAGCAGTATATTAATTTTATCTCTTTGGTCAAATGAGTTTGCAACTATTTACAAACTTGACTATTATTATGTCCCACCTTGTATAAATAATTCATTAAAAACTAAGTTAAGATTTGTACAAATAAGTTAAGCAAGAGTGCTTTTATGGCTGGCAGAGCTGTAGTTACATTTTATACATGCATGCTAGCGATTTCGGTCACAGGAAACCTCGAGGGATACCTTTCTTGGAAATTCGGTCGAGATATGTAAAATTATCAATTTTGAGCGGTCAAGTAGATAAAAAAAGTTGAAAAATAAAAATTTGTTTAGAAATTGCACATGCTTTTGGTTATTTGGAATTGTTGTGATACACTCCACTTGCAAATAGTTTGAATTAATGGACTTGCAGTATACAAGTTTGTACTGTCTATGGGTTTGTTTATGATTGATGGAAGAAGCCAGATAGTTTTGATGTAGCTGATGTTTATTTAAACTTGAATACTATTGTCATATGCTTAGTTGAGAAGGGCTTTAAGTTAGTTACTTATTGTAGATCTTTTCCTCGACGAAAGCGCAGAAACGCTTGGTAAATGCGATACAACGTGTCTTTTCTCTTCACTTTAAAAGTCTTTTTTTTATGGAAACGTGTAATGTTTTAAAAAAATAGAAAGGACTTTTGTGGACCTTTACAACACCTAATGTTCTTTTAAGCGCTCAGCATGTAAACGTGCTCTTTCTTATTTTGCATTTTGGGTTTGAGTTTTTTTTTGTTGAATTTTTTACAATAAATTTTATTTGCACTCGTACAAAATAGCTGTTGAATTCAAACATCATATGAGTAGCTGGTTGACACCTTACCCAACGACGCACTTTAGTTCTTTTTCTACGACGCTCAATTCTAACTTAGTGATTGTGTTAACAAACAGAATATGCAGTACTGAAGTGAAACCAATTTCAGGGAACTTTATGAGAAGACTTTTTATCCGGCTTCTGTTATGATATGGTGTGCAAAAAAGATTAGGGATTATTGGTTTTATTTTTTTTAAGAAACGGTCGTTCTGTAACTGTGAACTCAAACTGTTATAGGACACTAATTAAGAAGTGTTTTTGCTTGTTTTCGAAAAAATAGAACTGGACATTTTAGCAAGATAAAGCAAGGCCATTGTTTTAATGATTTTTTTCAGACAAGGTTTTCTCTTGCTGCTGATCTCATTGAGAGGGGACGTGGACTGGCTTGTTTGCTTGCTATAGTCCTCAATGAAGGGCGTAAATGGTGTAAAATCAAATTTTCTGATTTGCGCCTTAGTTTTTAATGGGTTACAAAAGATAAATTCTGGCTGGTGGACTTTTATCTGAAGCAGTATTTGCGAATAATTCTAAACAAATAGATTTTAAGTAAAAAACCAGGAATAGTGTATATGTCAGACTGCCTGTGATCAGAGCCGATAAGACTGTTGCGGTTTTGATGAAGTTAATATCTAATATAGATGAACTAAGCTGGCACTATTGGACAAAATTGGGCGCAACTGTGGATGGACATAAGAGGAAACTGAAGTATGATCCTAAACGCTCTCGAGTGAATATGTCGGAAATTGAGCTTAACATGGTTGTGTTTTGTACAGATGTGGTGTCACGGTGACGGTGGCACCATATTTCTCAAAACAGTATGTGCTACGATTAGCAACAGCACACCAGACTCAAAGACTACGCAGGGGCAGTTGATGCAACTGTTGTGGATTATTGTCGCAATATCGGCTGTTTTTTGTTGTTGATTGAGCCATTCAAATGGAAGTGTGTTTTATCACTCATTATGATTAAAACATTGTCATTATTTCTCGACTGTTAGGCAATTTTTATAGAATTTTATGACTAGACAAAAAACAAATTTTTTAAATTGTTGACCCATCTAGGGACGGTGTTATAGATAACAGAATCACCACTTTTAACATAAATATCGTACACAAACACACGGTGCTACCACATTTCACTGCGCCATAGTAACTAAATGTAACCTGCTTAGTTGAATGACATGCACCAGTTTCCCCCACTCTTTTACTTGCTGCGTACTGCGCGTTTAAAATCCATGCGGTTCCCCTGAATCACCTTGTATAAACAGAGCTCAAACGCAAGCAAGTCTGCAAAGGAAGCACTGATTTACTTATACAGGCTACGTATGTTTGATTTCAGTACCGAATATACGGAAGTGAATTGGGCGCAGCCATGTTGCGATAAAGTAGCTGACGCGAGTATTGATACGCATCAATACCGACCCCAAATGGACAGAACAGAAGATACTATCTGTTACGACTGTGAAAGCTGGCACGACATGATACAGAAAATCATACAATTAAGCATTATAATTTAAAGTATTTTCTCTAAAACCTGATACAGTTTTTAAAACAACTCTTTTTCGAACATCTAACCTTCTATAGCGTGTCTACTATACCGGCTGAAAGGAATAAATAATAAATATATTTTTCATTTTATAAAAATTAAAATTGTTTACGAGGTATGATAATAAATAATAATTTAATTATCTTTTATTTATATTGCAAGAAAATAAAATTAAACATTAAAAGAAAGTTATGGAAAGCAAATTTTCAATTAAAATATTATACAAAAGAAATAACTACTTACTTAAAGCACCATAAATGTAACATTATGTTAAACATTGAAAATTTGCAGCATTAAAGTATTATTATTATTGAGACGTATGTGTAACTACACAACTATTCAACTCTAAACTAAAGTGTAATACTTTATCTAGCTACAACAATCAAATCATGCTGTTCAGTTAATACCACTCCATTTATGTTAGGACATTGTTGGAGGTAGTCAGAAACTTCAAATGCAATTACTATATGAAATCAAATTATGTGTATGTATGCGAAATGGTTGAATGACCGTGATACATTTGAATTGAATGTTTGCGCCCTACCAAAACTTAGTAATTATATGTATTCACATCCCTTATCATTTTAGTTGCGTTTAATAACCGGGCGAAATCTTGGAAACTCGCACAACAAAGCAACATTTTGCATATTGATGACATAGCGGATTGTTGCGGGTTCACTGAAACGAAGATACAACAACGCCGGCATGTTATCGACTTAACAATTTTCCAAGCTACTAACATTTTTCAAAATATCTATTTTCCAATAACGGGGGTTTCCCCCATGTAATGTTTTTTATGGCCGTAATAAACAAGCCTTGAAATTTCATGCTCACCACCCATAACCCATCACCCCCGAAACATACAAACATTTACAGTCATTTTGAGTTAATGTCACTAGGCACTAATTTATTTAGTAAATATTAACCCCCAACCTCTTGTTGAGTTATTATAGACATTTTTCGACAATGTATTTTCAACTAAATAAAATATTTTTTTATGTGAATATAAATTGAATAACATTTTGTTTTATGTTACGGAGCAACCCGCATACTATTTCATGGTGTCATGCACTATATTAAAATGAGTTAATTGGGTTTAATTAAAACAAATTGAATTAAAACTAGATTATCGAATAAATATTGTTTATTGAATTACAATCTCTTGATAATTAATTGAAATTTAGATGCATCACCAATGATGGTTCAGTTTTTAATTATCTCGCAAATTGCTTGTTTATTTGTGATACATTAGTGGCAACTTGAGTGAGTTTTAATGTATTTAAAAAAGTGTTTTCATAATGGTAATAAAACAACGAAAACAACAATGCAATGTACTTGAATTATGTTTGTAATTTTTGATAATATTTAAAACATTAATTGTATGGTATTAAAATTATTTTTTATTGAATAGACTAGGGTGGGAGATATTGCAAACACAGTTTGGATACTTCTCTTACATTTACAAAAACATAATTGTACTGGTAGTTGGTAGTTATCGACCACAATCTTTAGATGAGAGAGTATTTTATTAAAATACGGAAGAGTGGGTCTCACTACACAATTTGTTTATTTACCAAACAACCTCGTTTAATGTCAAGGTTAACTGGGTACTGACTTACGATAAATCTATAATAAGCAAACCTATTAAATCAGAATGAGAATGGTTGATATGATGGTCACTCTTTAGCTTATTTTACATTGCTGGCTTCAGATAACCTTCAAAGCAAAATACGGAGTTCTACACAAACGCAAAGAACAGTTGAACTCAAAAACTACTGAGTATTCTTTTTTTTTTCTGTTTTTAGGCAGTAGTCTGCTCAGGACTGCTGCTATTCTACTTGCTTTTTTCAACCACTCTTTGTATATGGTCCTTCATTTGCACGATGCTCCATTACTATGCCAAAGTATTTAGACAACTTATTATGGAAATCGCTTAGCTTGATTGTTACTTTCTTTAAGGTATTTATACCTACCAAAACCACCTCTTCAGTTTTATGTGGGGCCAGTTGCAGGCTTTTCTTGTGCTTTCATATGTCTATTCTACCCAGTTCATTTGATTAGTTCTTCTATGACTTCTTTATTTTCACCGCATACTATCAGTGCTAGATCATCCTCGTAGCCTATAATGAAGGTTTCTTTATGCGTGTCACGTTTGAGTTTGAAATTTGTGGCACCCAAGACGTCATGTTCATATATATATAGGGTTTTGCTGACCAGAATTTTGTTGTCTTCTTAGTAGCTGCGGATTAGCCTAGTTAGATATGGTGCTATTTGTCTTAATTGTTGGAATTATTGCTCATTTTGTCTTCGATGTTTTGGACCATCTGTATTGCATCCACACTTTAATCGCTAACATTTATCCATCTGAAAGTAAGGGTTGCTAAAGTAAAAATCAGTTTTCATTGAACATTTGGTCACTTTTCTAGCTCAAAATTGCGTTTTTGCTTTCTTGGGTGATGGAGGATGTTAACCACGTATTGCGTAGATTTTTATGAGTTTACTGAAACTTTTACTCGGCAATTAGTCGGTACTAGTTTTTTTGTCTTTGAGAGCTTCCAGAGGCTGTTGAAAATAGACTTTCTGTTTTATTTGAACTACGCACAAAGTTTTCAACAACGCACATAAGTGACTAAATAATAAGATGCGTTTAGTAGTTTTATTATTTTTTATTAAGTTACAAAAACATTTGGTTAGCGGACTTTAAATTGTTAACAATTAGATTTTAAGTCAAAATCCTTGGTAGTGTCAGACTATTTGCGATCAGAGCGGGTAAGGCTGTTGCGATTATGTTGAACTAAGCTTTTAAACTTCAGTACAGATAAGGATACAAACCTATTGAATCAGATTGGTTGCTACGATGGCTATCAGGTGAGCTATCCGAATACTAAGCAGCACTGGCAGAGAGAGCGTGGCGCAGTGATCTAATCATCCGGCCGCTGTACCGAAGATTGTGGGTTTTATTTCCATATACTCTGATAAAAACTTTTCATATGTCTATATGCTTTTCCACTCCCCAACCCGCCTTGCTAGCGTGGGGTATTACGGCTAAAAACCTTCTCTGATAGAGTAATGAAATCTCTAGTGGTTCCGAATCCACTTAAAACTGTGGATCTTTTGTAATGTAAGTTGCTAGCATTACAAGCAGAGAAGAGGCTATGCGTCAGCAGTGGCGTATCAAATGGCTGACGACGCCGACGACCGGCAGATTATCACACTTTGGCTTTATCACTTGAAATAGCCTTACTAAAAGATTGATCGCCAAATACGGAGTTCTATCAAAACTACCAAAACTGTCGAACTCAAAATTATTAACACTTTAATTATCAACTTTTATGCATCTGAGAATAAGAACTGTCCGAAGTATAAATCAGTTTTCATTGAATATTTTTTGCTTTCTTGGGTGATGGAAAGTCTTAACGAACTTACCCATCGCATACTCCTATTTTGTTAGTGGGTCTTAGTGGTCGGGTACACCGCTAGTCTTATCTCCCGTTAGAGTTTCAAAGAAGACATTTTTATTTTGACATGCCATTACATTTTTATTGCAAATTTGTCATCATTATGCAATTTTTGTTTGGGACTACGTAATTTGAAAATCTTTTGACAGTAGTTACTGAAACTTCTACTCGGCGATCAATGAACACTAAATCTTCAACTTCTGTGATGGTTTCTTCTGTTTGTGCTTCTAGAGGTCGTTGTAAACAGATTTTCTGACCCATTTGAACGCACACCATCAATTTTTAGCTTGGTTGAAGAGTTCTCCACCAAAATCAGTCACAAATCGAGGCCAAAAAAACTATATAAAAAATTCTTGTGCTGCAGCAGCTATGTGTAGCAAAAATAAGAGAGTACACTTGAAACTACTACAAGTTAAATAAGGAAAGAAATAGTTAGGACACAATAAAAAATGTTAAAGCTTTATTTCATAACGTAGATTCAACATTTGGTGATGGCTACAAAATTATTGGATTCTTACCGAGACCTACTAACGTTGACAGGAAAAGAGGTCGACACTTCTTTTTGGCTCAACTTTAAGAAAACTTTGGAATTTTTGGTAATAAGTTTGTTGATTTTGCCATGGAAAAATTAAAAATTGAGAGAAACATGTGAAAAACTAAAACCGTAACAAATTTCCAGAAGTACGGAAATAGGTAGATTTGGGTAGACAGGACTTGACGTTGACTAGAGTCAGCAAGCTCTAACGGTGTGGAAACGGTCGTTACTTGTTTTACTAAAAAGCTGGTTCTCTTTTGCTCGTAGAAGGCAAACTTTACGAACATTTGTTACGCAATCGGCTTAACAAGGAGCTTGAACAAACAGGGACTTTGTCAGAAGGATAATTTGGGTTCCGAGAAGAACGGCAAACAAAAGACAAGTAATCGACATTGTCAAAGATGCAGCTGCGCATTTAGCAGCGCACAAGAGGATCTTTGTGATGCTAACTTTAGAGGCAACTGGTTGTAGAAGAATTAAACAAACGAAGATTAGAAGAAAACTTAATTACTATAAAAGCATCTTTTAATAAAAATCAGACAATAATATTTAAGATTAAGACTCTTGAAACAAGTTTCGGTGTTTCACAGAGCTAGGCCAAATGTCTAGTACGACGACCTTCATCAAAAAAGTTGCACAATGCCACTATTTTAATTGGTTTTGCAGACGACGTGGCGATGGTCACAACTGCGAAAAGTGAAGACATTTTCATGAACACAATCAACACTACATGACGGCAAAAAGGGAAATAGATTTGATAACATACCGGAAATCTGACTTTATACTGACATTAAAAAGTTTATAGAGAAGGCTAAAAAGACCGTATTGGCTCCAGCTAGTTTAATACTAAACGTGGAAGGACCTAGAGCGTCTAAGAGAAGAATTCTTGCAAGTGTAGTTTAATGTCAGTTGCTACATGGCGCTTCAGCATGGCATACCGTACTGAAAACAAGAATCTTACTCAAAAACTGATTAGGATCACGAGGGTACTGTACATTGGGGTGTGCAGCACATATAGGTTGATATCGGCAGAAGCTTTGGGTGTCATCTCTCGAATTTTTCTTATAAAACTCTTAGTAGAGGAAAGAACGGTGGTTTATACAGAGAAAAACTGTCAGGGAAATTTAAATGACTATATAGCAAGAAAATTGAAACAACGAAACATACGGACGATGGACGTGGAAATTAATAAAAAATAAAAATAAAGTAGCTTTTGAGACTTGAGGCGAGCCTATGCAACGATACAGGAAATTATGAAGACAAATAACAGAGAAAATTGACAATAAAAACGGACTACTATTACTTTGAATGCAAAAGCCGAAGTAAAGAGGGTGAAGAGGCAGTACCGTATCTAGTTTCTGCTGCACCCGGTTTGAGAGCATCTTTTTGCGTTCTCCTCTTTCTGTTCACAGTGGGACAGATTTGTCAAGCGGAACGATTTGTTTTTCATGATTTTCTCTTTTCTACAAAAAAAATTTAGTGAATCCAAGTATTAGCTGATCTCAGCATTCAAATTGCAGATTGTTTACATATAATATTTGTAAGTAGGGTATTATCATATTAATTTTAATCTGCTTTTAGGTTTGTGATATATTTTTTTATTATTTTGTTCAGTTTTTTTAACCTAATTAATAACTATTTTCTTCTAAATGGGTTTTGTATGAATTGGATTGGAAGTTTTCTAAAAAATTATGTGCGTAACCTGTGAAATTTTTTTAGTTTGATGACGCATGACAATGATTTGAAATATAGAAAAAAACTGGAAGAACTGTTCTGGAAAAACTATTCAGAAATTCAGTAGGAGCTCATGTCTTTAAAGAATGTGATGTTCGATTGACAGATTTTGGTTTTAGTTGTGTCACTATGTGTTGCACGATCTGAACTGCTATTATGTTTTAGGTTAAGTTAGGTGAACACTTTTATCAAATTTTTCAGAAGTTTTTTTTTTGCATTTTTACATCTGAGATTTGGAATACAGTTCTTCTGAGCACTATATAAACCAGTTGAAGATATTTGAAGCGATGAACAAATTGGGTTAGGTTGTAGGTCTTTTTTAGTTTGCCTTAGGTTTTGTTTCACTATCTATTTTGGAACATATTCTTAATATTTTTATATTATCCATATAGTAAATTAAGATTTTATTTAAATCTTTGGACTACTTGTCAAAAAATATATGCCAATTAGAAACATTTTTGTAAGCTTAATTTACACTTTACGCATTTTTCTTCATTATACATTTATTATTATTCACGTATTCCAAATTTCTACAACATAAATCTTTTATAATGCAGAATTCATTAAAATCTATTGTAATTTTATACATTCAATGTAGTTATAATTTAATTCCTCAAAAAAATTAAGATTTCGTGCACGTTAAGAATTAATTTGTTTTACATTCCATCAATATAAACACAACAAAAGTGTTACAATTTGTATGTGTCAAGTCAAAATTTGGGTCTTATGTACATATTTCCATTTCCTCTCCCGTCACGTTATTTATTTTAATTAATTTTGATGCTATCGAACACCCTAAATAAAGTATTAAACAACCTCGGTTTATTTTCGCGAGGAAAATTTCCAACAGCGACACGAAACGTATTTTGGATTATTTACATAATAAATAAATATTGAATTATGAATATAATACAGTTTATGTTGGTTTTGCCTTTACGCTTTCATTTAAGTTTATGTAATCAAGTTTATTTATTTTAGTAGAATATCGGAATTAATCAATTTCTAGTTTTTTTCTTCGAATTTAATTGTTGAGTGCCTAAAGATATTATCAACATTTAATTGGCAAGTTCTGGTTTCATAATAATAAAAACTGGTTCTCAACGAACATATTGCAAATTCAGCAGCATTAAAACGAGAAACATAACCACTTTCGTTCTCGATATCACGAAAGTAAGAGTATCTTTTTGCTTTCATTAGTAACAGTAAATTCGTCAGCGGAATACATATTTAATAATATTGTGGGTGGCAAATTTCACGTTCTATTACTGTTCACTAATTGGACGTCGAAAATAATTTAAAAAAAAAAATCTGTCAAATTTTGCCGTGCAAGCACGTACTTTAATAATAAATGTGTAATCTATTCTGACAGCGAATTCGAAAATGCTGTGAATTGCCGTATTCATTACTTATGAAATTTCACGCTGCGAAATGGAATTCATATACTTTATGGTTTGAAAAATAGTAAAATTGAACATTCATTTTTTCTCTTCATTAAATTTTATTGTCGTTTTTAAGTGCAAAGAGGAAATTATCAATGGAATATGTACTCGTTGAAAATTATAAACTAGGATATTTAAATTTTTCGTACAGAATAATAAAAAGTGGGAATATAGATGCAGTTATTATTGCAAATTGGAATTCATTTTGTATAAATATGCATATTTTTTATATGAATAAAATGCATAACAATGGCTGGAACTTTTATTGATGTATGAATATTGATGGATTGATATGGTCATTTTGTTTGCTGGTTTTCAAATGTATGGTTTTGGTTCAATTTAACTTTTTTTAACATTGCAATCTAAATGTTAATCCTTTTAAATTGGTGTGAAATGCAGAGCAAATTTTATAAATGTTTTTGCTCTATTGTACTTCAATTTGCAAATTCATTAATGATATAAACAATATAAACATTTACACAACAATTATGAAAATGTTAATTTATGCTCTATAGACCTTATAAAACTAAATTTTTTGATTGAAGTGTTGATGAAATTACATCGATTAACATACGTCTAGTATTTGTGTTTTGTGGAGACTATTTAATTTGAATGTAGAGCGTGAGAAAAGAAATAATAGCATGTTATGCTTACATCTACAGTTGCTTAATGCAGGTAGTATATATCTTAGAATTGAACTGTGATTTTATTTTATTTTTAATGACATAATTTTTTGATTTCCAACATTTTTGACGAATTAAAACTTTAATTGTTCCGATTTATATTTAATTTATAAAGTTTTATTTATATAAACGGTTTTTTGGTAAGCTCACTTTGCGTATGGTTAAGAGAGACTACAGAGTTGGGAGGGGGGGGGGGGGTTGACGACTTGTTGAGCATGCTATTGGGGTCAGTGATGGTTTGGTTCAGTATTATATGGTCATACACAAAGATGCGGCATAAGCTTAACGACTACCACTTGTATTGTTATTCTAGTCAGTTTGAAAAGTTCTATTTTTAGTTCCTATTTGGATGACATGGAATTGACCTTCTGCACTTTAGCAGGAGTGGGTTTAGCTAATGTTCGGTCTAAGGTTGATTGCTATACGAGTCTTTAAGACTCTGCTAATACAGACATTTTTTTGGGCTAGTAGGATAATCTTCCGAAAGACATGGCATAGTGTCGGATTTATTCTCACGAGCGCCTACCGACAAATTTTTGCGTTCTTTCGTATAACTCAGTATGAGACAGAATCTCTCTGCTTTTAGTTTTCTGCGTAAGCTAACCATACAGCATTGGGAAGGTTTTCCCGTTCTTTCTCATGCGAGTTGTTGAGGTATGATTGTACTTCTTTGTGATGAGATCAGCCTGCACCACATCAGTTTTGATACAGTCGGATACATTTCTGATTTTAGGGTCTTTTTAGTGATAGTGATGGGCCAGGCTTTCTGTGTGTGCTGGCGAAGTTGCGAGAGGGTCTAGGGTTCTAGTAGTTAGACCAGAGTTGGTCGACTGCGCCTAGAGGGTGGCCGGGTCGAGGATCCTTTGGTCTTTGTGGCTGATGGTCTTGGTGGCGCTGAAGGCACCTGAAGTGATGGGCCGGCTGTTGGCCTATCAGAGCAAGTAGTTAAATAGGGCTTACCCATTTCCTTCCTTAACATCTTAGATTTTTTTCCTACCAGGAAGTATTTTTTCTTTACGGGTGGGTCTTTATGGTTGGAGTTGACATTACGGTCTTGGTGGATTTCCATCTTTTTTTTTGGCGGATACGGAGTCAGGAAGACCGGCGGCAGGGAGGGATTTTTTTATGGTTTGCTGGTCTGGACCTGGATTGCTGAGTAAGAGGTCTCTATTGATGTGGGGCGAGGTTGGAGCTTTTGAGGTGATCTTTGGCGCTGGGTGGGCAGTCCGTTGATGGCGGTTTTTATGCAGGTTTTTATCTTGGAGAGGGCTACCTTTGCACTCTTTGCGTCCCGCCTTATCTGTTTGACCTGATTTTTGTGATTATTGATCTTTTCAGATTGTCTTTCTACCAGGGATATGATATAGGCCTGCCTTTTGATTAGCTTCTCGTTTTTTTTTTTTGAGCTGTTTGTACATTATTTCTAGGATCTCCGAGTCCGTCGTTTCGTTTAGTTTTGAATTAATTAGTTTTTTTTTTTTTTTTTTTTTTAGTTAGTACATTATTTCTAGGATCTCCGAGTCCGTCGTTATGTTTAGTTTTGAATTTATTAAATTAACTTGAATTAATGACTTGATGATTGATTGAGTGATTAGTTCAATCAATCATCCGTAGCTTGAGAGCACTGAAAATTGCAGTTTGTTTTTTGGGTTGCTGCTGCAGTCAACAAAAAAATTAATTTGGCAAAAATTTTATGTTGTGCTTTGATAGTCGAATTATTATGACAATTCGATGATAGACAGTCCGCCATTATTAAAAATTATTGATATCTTGAACGTTTTGTTGGTGCATGCAGTAGGAGCATTTTGACTCATCGTCTTACTGGCTACCACTTATTCTTTCATTGGTTCCACAAACATCATTGAGAAAGCAGCTGTTGTTTGTTAGGTCGTTTGTGGTAGAATTGTGATGATCAAAGTGTGTTTAGACTTGCTGATTTGTTTTTTGTGTCTTTCTTCCAGTTTTCTTTTTCCTCTACCTTTTTCTTCGTTTTACTGTACCTTTTTTCTTTACTTAGAACATCATCTTGCACCTTTTTTTTTCTTTTTGGATTTGCGTTTACTATTTCTTTGATCACGATGTTCTTCAGTGATGTTAATTGATTTGTACGATGTTTATTAATATTGAATTTACCGTTATTGTTCTTCGGCGATCAGTGATGGATTTTGATCCACGGCCTTCTTGACGACCTTTGATTTTTCTGGTTAGGTTTCTGGAGAAACTTAAGTAAGTTTACCTTCTAGGTAACCATCTTCTCCCAAGCGCCTTTGTCAATAAGTAGGATGTGTTGGGTCTCTTTGGGTTTTGGTTTGGAGTTGACTACTTGCCAGATCATCGAGACCGAGTTTAAGGTGTTCACCGTCTTTTTTAGGGGGGTTGCTGGTTTCAACTGTGGTGTCCATGATCTTAAGTTTTTTGCCCTTCAACAGGTTGTTTTTTGCCGATGAGTTGAGGAGCCACTCGTTGGTTGGCTTGTTCATACATGTGATTTTCAGGAATCATTCCTCAAAGGAGCATTTCCGAAACGGGGTGATTGATGCTTGCTCTTTTTCAATTTTGTCCTTCCTACTCAGAATAGTTGATTTTACTGTTTCCGCTTTTTCAAAGTTGAGGTAACAGTCGGGAAACCTTTTTGGGATTATTGCTAGGGTATTGCCTTTAAGAGTGTCTCTTTGTTGTCTATGCTTTTTTCTGTCGGTCGATTTTACGATTTCAGCGTACTGCTGCTGGATAGGTTTTGCTGTTGCGTCCCTTTGATGGCAGGTAGTGTGCTGTGTTTTTGTCGCATTACCGGATTCTTTAGTTGGATTATTTGCTTGAGACCTCTGTGCATCTCTTTGTCTTCAGAGCTTACGCTTGGTTGCCCACGAAAGGTTTTGCGGTTTTGACCTTTGCTTTACTTGCCGAGCTTGGGTTCTCCAAAGAGGCCTTAACCGTTTTTATGTTTGTCGTTGTCATTTCTTCGTCTACAGTCATTTGTTTGCTCCTCACAGAATCTGATGATCAGACTACTTTTTGGGTCGTGGAGGATTTCTTGTTAACGGCACCTTCCTGAGGTATGTTAAATTTCTTTGACTTGTCCATTATAGTATTACCGGATCCTTCAGTTGGATCATTAGGTTGAGACTCATGTGCATCTCTTTGTCTTTAGCTTACGCTTGGTCGCCCACGAAAAGGCATTTCTTTGTCTTTAGATTACGCTTGGTCGCCCACGAAAGGCTTTGCGGTTTTGACCTTGGCTTTGCTTACTGAGCTTGGGTTTTCTAAAGAGCCCTCAACTGTATTTATGTTTGTCGTTGTAATTTCTTTGTCTTTAGTCATTTGTTTGCTCTCTACAGAATCCGATGAGCAGACTACTTTTTGGGTAGTGATGGATTGCTTGTTAGCGGAACTTCTCTGGGGTACATTATAGTATTTCTTGTTTGTACATGTTTAGCCTCTTGTCAGGCGCCAGGCGTTTTTTGATTTCGACGGGACGCACCTATAGAGGAACTGACAAAATCACTAGGGCTCTAATAGATTTAGAACACTATTATTCGATTTCTAATGTTTTTAATATCTTATTTCTCAAAAACTATCTAATTTCGTAGAAGTTTTATATATAAAATATAAAAACATTTATACTCAGATATTATTATATTTTAATTTTTTTTCCTAGGCAACATTTTAACACTCTTCTATAAAACTTAAAAAGTCAGCTATACAATTATTTCATTAGTTCTAGTTAAAATTATGATTTATTGTTAACTTATATTAGTCTCTATCGATCATTTCCATTCTCCGAATATGAGTATCAAAACAATTTCTGACAACTGTTTTCAAACTCAATCAATCACATCAAAGCTACCTAAAACAACTTACTTCTTGAAAAATAATTTTTTTCAGAATGTTTAATCGAACTTCAATATCATCATATAAAAAATATATCATATCAAAATGACATGTCTTTAGCAATATATTATTTTCATATTATTTCATAAAATTATCGTTGAAGGAGATATATTTCCAAGTATTTTATATACGTAAACTGTTGAACAAAGTAAATATAGGAATTTTATAATGATGCATATTTTGCATTAGATTATGATTGATGTATATACGTAGTAATTGCCAGAAGGGAATTTCAGAACTGATTACTGGATGGTTGAATGTGTTCAATAATCAGTTTAACAATCGCACAACCTCATTAATATACCAACACAGGATTCAAAACCGATGACCATTCATTTAAATGATTCGTTATCGATTAATAATTATCGCCTGTTGTAACATTCTAACAATTATTTTCTGTTTCAGGTAAATACCAATTTGCTGATATAATCGCTTGGTGAGTTTTAAATACTGATTTTTATACATAATCAAATTTATGTAAGTTCTGCCGTAATCGATTACAGGGGTAAAGTTTTGGGTTGTTAGGCAAATTAGATTATTTATATAATATAGGAAGTTCTGCTAACAGCAAAGTTACGTACGGATCTGGTGAAGTATATGTATAAAATGCCGACTCGTATTATAAACAATTGTAATTTGTTAAAACAGTGGGGCCCGCACGTGTGCTTAGTGTGAACCGTATCGAATGCGAATTATACTCTTTGTGTGCGTTAAATAATTCGAATGTGCTTGGTTTGTTTTTAGAAAATTACGCATGTGTGTATATATACATGAAATGTGTAAATATTTCATCAGAGAGTTAGGCATAATAGATTGTGCGTATTTGGGTTGGATGAAATACTCTCTTAGGGTAACCAATTAAATTTGCACCCCTTCATTTTTAGCCTCTGGAGGATTTCGTTTGTACATTGTGTACATTTTACAATGAATATTTCATATTTTAATATAATTTTATTCGCAACATACAGCAACCAGATTTATTACAGTTTTTTCTGCTTCCTTCCTAATTTCTTTGTGCATATTTTATGAATCGCCCAATTAGCACGCACAATTGCATTCCACTACGTCTTTCAGGATAGATGTAGGCATATGGTAATTGAATTATATAAACTAGAAACGATAAATAAGTTAATAACTAGACATTCAAGAATTTAATGACATTTCTGGAAAAGGCATTTCCTTTTTCTTTTAATCAATTTGTAGTATTTGTATGTACATACCATCAAGTCATTGATTCTACAGGCATGTTCTATATTCATACAGGGGAATTAATATCTGCAATTAAGGAATGTATAATATTTTTAATTAAATTATGAATGAGTAAAACGTACTTTAAATAATCATTTTTATTACTATTTTACTAATAGATCAGGGTCGAATTAAAAAATAAAGCAGGTCATTAGAATGAAATAAAAACTAAACCAGAACCAGAAATAAGTTAGTTAAGTGTGAATTCAAATCACTCAGCTGTCAATGGATTGAAAGCAATTAGATCTATTTTTTTAGCAATTAATGATACCGCACAATATTTCACTAGAAAACATTTCAAAAATATAAAATCGTGTGAAAAGTTTGAATAATTCATGGAATTTCATGCAGCAATTTATTTATGTGGAATTTATTTTGTTGTATTTTTTATATAAAACTTCAAGAAACATTAAACGAATTTTATTTTAATAATGGAATATTATATTTCTTGTATAGCTTGATTTTTTATTCAGTAAACTTATAATAGAATTAATTGGTCTATTATTATGCGTTTCTGATATTTTGTTAATATAGTTGAAGGAACGAATAAATACATTTTCTTACAATTAAGATTTAGGAAAGAGTCTGCATTCTAAAACACAAGTTTACTAAACAAATTTTCCAAAATATTTAATTCGGTTTGATGTATACATGAATTCTCAAAAATTGTGCACATAACCACATGGTCAATAAAATGTTAATAAGGTTTTTTGGACCGATTTTTTTATACGGGAATACTTCCTTTTTTTGTAGCGGGGAAAATATAAACGATAACGTACAGCAGTTATTATTGCGCGAACTATTGATGTACACTTTTTTTTCAATTATTTAATGCACTACTTATCTACTATCTTTGGTAGTGATTGCGGAAAGGAAAACGATTTTAACATATTTCATGAATTCATTCGATGAGGTGTCATTTTGTCATGACCTTGCGGACAATTACAGCTTTTCGAATGACTTCTAGTCATTCTTCTCGAAGCTTTTTTGTACAATTTTTTGAAAGAATTTTATTACCTATAATCCGAAACCAGATCCTGGTTATGGAATTAATAACTCTTGTTTCCAGAAATTTTTTGACATTTTATCCTATCGAATGCTCTCTGGTTTGTTATTACAATGGACTTTTCGGAAATTTGTTGTAGGGTGAATATCGATTATGCATCTATTTTTCCGAAATCTTTGTTTTTTCTTGTGCATTTCAATTTGTTTAATGATCTTGTCTGCAAGGAATTTGATTTCATAAAATAAATCATTTCATTTTTGTTGCTAGAAGGCATATTTCTCGGTTAGGGTTGCTCTCTTTTTCTATATTTGATCATCTTGTTTGTGATGCCGTTGGGGACCGGAGACTTCTTTTTCTTTAGTTTCTTGATTGCTTTCTCAACCATGTCTTTATCTACATCTATTCTGTTATACTTATTTATATGTTAGTTTTTGTTTTTCATCTACCTAGGGTTGTCCTGGCATATGTGGGTTTTTTGTATAGAGTTTTGAAATACTTTATGCATATTGTATCTGGGATGGGCCTTTCTTGTATGAACTTGTTAATTGGTAGGAAACACCTACTTTTGATTATATACTTGTTATTTTGGTGCATTTTCGGTAGCTGTCTGGTGTCTTCTAACTTCTGTATGTTAGGTAGTCTTTTTGTTTTTTAGCTGCTAGTCTCTTTACTTCTACAGTGAACCAGGTCTTTTTAGTGCATGTGACGTTCATGTTTTTTTGCAAATGAAACAATCGTCAATTTCAACAGAATTGTTTTAAAATACGTATGATCACATTAAAATGCTTAAAAACAACCATCTGAAATGTTACGAAGAGATGATCCGCAACAGAAAAGGGTTTTTTATACCTACTACTTCTCTAACACTCCAAAGAGCACTCTACTACTATACAGCGTGACGCTACGGTCGACTTTGCAACGCGGTAAAAGCTGGCATTATAATTTTTTTTAAGAACACAGCAATAAACGGGATTTATTTTGTTACTTTTTTGTTCAATATCTTGGCAAAAAATGATAACTGTAAAACCGTAAAAAAGTTATATAACGAAATTGTATAGCTTAAGAAAGCAATAAAAATTATATAACCAGAATTTATGTACCACGATGAGGAGTTATCGCAAAAATCGCTTTTTTGCTTTTATCAAGATGCCGGAAAAGGCTCCATAGGAAAGCTTGGTTAACAATTTGAGGTTAAGTTTTTCTAAAGCCCCCTCTACACAATATAATAATAAATTGGAACCTTTGATTTATTTGTCTATTTTTCAGATATGGCGACTAAACCAAATAAACTAACGCAAAAGCGATTTAAAAAAGTTGCTTGCAGTTGGTTAATGAAATGTTGCGAGAGTATATAAGATTTATTTATGCGCTTTGTACATTTTTCAGGTAAAGTCTTTTCTTCTTCTTGATCGAACGTCTTCTGCTTCTGCTTCTATTGGCTGTATCTTTGACTGCTGTCAATATTTGAGTGAAGCAGATTTTGTATTGTGTCAATCCATTGGGTGGGGTCCTCTTTTGCGCTTGTCTTCAGATTTACCTTGTACTATAATTTTCTAAATGTTGTTATCTTTTGTGATATGACTAAAAAACTTTAATTTAAGACTGTACTAGCAGTTGTTGTTTGGATTTGATCTCTTTAAGCGTTAATACATTAGTTTGCATTGCAGTTTATGGTATTCTCAGCATTCTTCTCCAGCACCATGTCTCCAATGCATCCGCGCATGAACGATCTGCAACTCGCAATGTCTACGTTTTTGCTTCGTATATGAACACTGAGAATACGTTTATTGGTGTTAGCTGGGACATAGCTGTCTCCTAAGGTCTGTTAATTATAACTACTTGTAAATTGACGTGCTGTGCTCATTCTGTTATCAATAGAGCCTATTAAGTGGATCAAATTTTTTTATTTTTCTGATCGCTTATTGCTTACACGAGCGGTGTCATTGGCAGTTTTTACACTTGAAAGGCAATTGCTTAAATTTGCTCTTAAGCGGCGCTTTACGGCATTCTTGGTTTTCTTTAGTAGTTAACAATGTCTTCTAAGGTAATGTGTTTTAATACTTTTACTTAAAGTGGTCTAAGATTTATTTTTTATGACGGTAGTAATACAGCAGTTATTAAATTTATTTTTTTTCTAAAATTCTTTAAGAATTTTTAATTTTTTTTTTGAGAGCTGATAAGAGTTTCTAGTTTTCTTATGATCTTTTTTGTACTTTTTTACAGTCTCCTAGAGTTCGTTTTAGTGACTTTTCAGTATTTTTTTTTATTTTTGTAACATTTTTACAGGTTTCTGAAACTTTAAAGAGCTGCTATTATAATTCTATGATTTTGGAAATATTTTCCAAATCAGTCATATGCTTTCAAAGTATTTTAGACACAGATTTCTTAAAAGTTTCTGAAGTTTTAAAGACTTTTTAAGCTTGTAGCTTTTAAAGTTAAAATTACTAAGAAAATTATTAAATTTTGGGAATAATAAAACTATACATTTTAAAAATTAAAAAATAAAAGTAAACATTTTTATGTTTAAGGACATAGGTCTTTTTGTTAAATTTCTTTTTGCCACCTAGAATCTTTTGTAGTATTTTTTTGTTTTTTGATAATTTTTTTTGGTTTAATGAATTAACTATAGTAATCTCAATACAGTTTGGCCGGTATAATAGGCAATTTAATATATACAAAAGGTTGTTTGCTCTGTTGCACTCATGCCTTTGCCATTTTAGCATCTTTTCATCTGCAAATTATATGGGCTAAGCTGTAATCGGATTACTGTATATACGATGACGCCGAAAAAAATATTTTGGTAAACTTGCAAAATATGAGTCGACAGCGTTAGTCAATTCTATCAAGTGGTTATTTAATTTTGGAAAGAGATGATACTCAGAAGAGGAGCAAGAGAGGACTGTAAAGTTGTAATCGATGAAAGCCAAATTTATTGTTTACTGTTTGTGCAGTTTATACCTTAATGGTGTGTATTGATTGGGCAACATCGCCTGCAACATAAAAACAAATATATTTATCTTAGTGCTGCTATAAATGTCATGCATAACATTGTATGTTTTTTTCTTACAATTAAAAATTAAACTCAGTTTACTAATGGTTTTTAACCCTGCTTGTATTTGATTTCTGACAGATGAGTATACGGCGCAGCTCTAATCCATGTAGCACAAATGAGGGCTACGTACTACTGCAATAATACCTCTGCTAACTAAGGACTTGATTGCGTTTTAGGTTTTTTATCTTGTTTATTAGTATGTGTTTGAAAGATGATTTTCGATTATCACAAGACAAGCTTGGCACGTCAGCCAGGACGTGCTTTTCGACGCACCCGGGTCCTCGGAGCCATTTCTTATTCCAATTTGCCGACTTCTTTTACCTACATTATTTTATCGACCAGAGGCTCTTTGCCTTTTTTTTTCTATGTGGATTTGGGAAAGCTCTTCCAGCCTGTGTGTGGGGCTTTCACCCACTAAAACCCTACTTCAACTTGACGCTATATTGCTTAGCCTGGAATTGGCTCATGCCTTTCTTCAGACTAAGTACGCCCGGACACGCATTCTGCGCACCCTAGATGTATCCGTCTTCCCTTATTTTCATTTATTGAATCTTGATCCTTTATCCCTCCTCTCTTCAGTTTCCATATATTGGATTATTCTTTTAATATACTCGTAGATCATGCTCCATTTCTTCTCCGTCTCCAACATAATGTCCACTGTATTTTCTTGGGTTGTTTCTTCGTTTATTTTCTTCTCTAGGTTCCTCTTGTTTTCTTCCCATCTTCTGCATTCAATGAATACATGCTTTGGCGTTTCTGTTACATCGCATGTGCTGCACTTGTTATTGTCTTCTTTTTTGATTCTCATTAGGTATTCCTTAAAACAACCATGTCCACTCAAGAATTGTGTGAGAAAGTAGTCCACTTCCCCATGTTTTCGTCTGACCCATGGCTCTACTTTCTTTATTATTGTCTTAGTCTATTTTGATTTTCCTGTTACCTTTAACCAATTCACCTGCCACTTGTCCATTACCTCATTCATGATTTCTTTTTTCTTTGCTTCTTTCTTTCCTTGTGATAGTCCTCTATATTCTGCCATGTACTGAATCGGCATAATAGATGCTATTACTAGTATTGCATCCGTCAAAATTGTTCTATATCCGCTTGCTATCTTTATTGACATTCTTCTTTGTTGAGATACAATCATACCCTTATACTTTTCAAATTTTAGTACATGCCCCATATTGATGCTGCATACAAAATGATCAAATGTGCCACTGATCCGAGAATTCTTTTTTTATTAGAAGCTGGTCCGTGTATGTTTGGCATTAGTCTACCCAGCGCCTTTACTGTCTTCTCCGCTTTGGCTGTTATTTTCTTAACATGCTCCTTCTTTTTAGCATTGTAATCAAACCAGACTCCTAGATACTTTAAAGCCTCTTTTGTTACGAACTCTATGCTACCAATTTCCAATTTTACTTCATTGACTCTTCTGCCTCCGTATAGGATCACAGCTTCTGTTTTATTTTCCGCTATTTTTAATTCTTTTTTTTTCTATTTTTCTTTTCACCAATTCTAACATCTTGTTTGCTTTAGATGCTAAATCTTTTTTTGATTTAGACTTTACCACCACTGCCGTGGCATCTGCAAGGCATATCATATTCAGTCCTTTTGGTCTTTCCAGTTCTAGCAATTCATTAAGATATATATTCCACAAAAGCGGTCCTAAGATGGATCTTTGCGGAATACCACACGTCATTAGCATTTGCCCTTTTTCACCTATTTTTAACATCCTATTAGTTAGGTAGCTATCTATGATCTTCCTTGTTTCATCTTTAACCTCCATACTCCGGAGTGTTGACATGATACCCTCTCATGGCACTGTGTTGAAGGCATTTTGAATATCTATGGTTATTAATAGACAAAATTTCCTATTTCTAATGGCTCTATTTTTACCCTCCTTAACTATATTTATAAGCTTTTCCATGGCTCCAATTGTGGATTTGCCTTTCCTAAATCCATATTGATCATTTGGAAAGATTCTTTTCCACTTCATCTTTTAACCTGTTATTGATTAAATGTTCAAATAATTTAACCAAAAGTATTCGTCAGACATAGCGGTCTGTATCCTTGTGGCTCTTCTGCTTTTTTCGGTTTCTCTATCAATACCAATCTGGATTCCTTCCATCTATCAGGAAATATCCCTGCCCTGAGCTGCTGGTTAAATATCTCCAGTATTGCCTCAGGCACCTCCTTTACTGCCTCCTTTACCAGCTCTGGTGATATTTCATCCGGACCTGCCGCCTTTTTAAGCTTAATCTTTTTGCTGTTCTTTCCAATTCCTCTCTGGTATACATGTCTACCTCTCCTACCTTTATTTCCTCTCTATTTTGTATCGGATACGTTGGAAACAATTTCTTTGCCCACATCATTTGCTGTTCATCAGTTTGGGTCATTCTATGTCCAAATCTTAATTTATTTGATACAATTTTGTATCCCAACTCCCATATGTCGTCGTCTATTTCATTGTAGAGCACCTGCCAAGATTTCATTTTTCCATCCATAATTGCGAATTTATACTTGTTACGTTCTATTTTGTATCTTATCCTTATTTCCTCCTTTTGTTCTACGCTGGTATCTGGATTGTTGTTCCTCCTATTATACTTTTTTCTTACTTTGGTGCATTCCTTCTTAGTTATCTCTAAGGTATCATTCCACCAATATATCCTTTGATTTCTCGTCATTCCTTTCTTTCTTTTAAAAGATATACTAACAGCCTTGTTTATACTCTCTATGAAAGTATCAAGATCCATATTTGTTTTGTTATTAACCTCTTTTTTAAGTACATTTCTGAAATTTATTATTCCTTTCTTATTTATTTTCCATCCTTTATTTATATATCCACTTTTTCTTTTGTTTTCAGTTCTAATCTCGTAATAGATATTTTTGTGTAGACTTAAATTTTCTTTGTCCACAATCCTCCAGTTCTTTATCTTATTTATAATATTCTCACTGCATATTGTAATATCAATGCACGAGCTTGATTTTCCTCTGACAAAAGTCGGGGTCTTTCCCTCATTTACAACCGTCAGATTCATGCTACTCATCCACTCCACTAGTATTGCTCTCATTTTATCATCCTGATCACTTCCCCATAGCTTTGCCTATGAGTCTGATATTTTTTGGGTCTCCCTCCCCCTTTTTTTCTTCTTCTGCACTACTTTGTACTTCCATCTCATTACAATCTCTCTCCTCATTCCCTATTACATCACTCGTATACTTGCCCTCCCCAGAATCCGTAGGGCAGCCCAACTTGTAGTCGGTGGAGGATTCTGCACTATTAGTGCTACCTCCCTGGGGTACTTGTTCTGTAGACGACTTTTTTATCATAATATTTTTTCTTTCATCCTGTAAGCAGGTTATTCATCGCCGGAAGTTTATTAGGATTGGGGAATATAGGATTTTGAACTAAGGAGACACGGGATTTTAGGTTATTGGATTAATTTTTATTTAAGAGGTTTTGCCCCTCTGTGCAATAATTTATTTTGCTCCACCACCCTCTGTTGCCAGAGGAGGCCCCCTTATCCGCCACCTGGGGACGCGCACGGTAGTGGTTACATTCCCCCCCCCCCCCCTGAGGAGGCTCTTTACCTTGGAGATCTTCTGTGGAACTTTACGTGGTCTTCTCATGAATCTTTATGGTCCGATGGAAAGAACTGGACACAGCCGCAACTGCGGTTTTTTTTGCAGTTCTTACCATATCTCTCTGCTAGAGGATTTCATGGATAAAGGATACTTATACAGAAAAGAAATCTCTTTCCAGACCTCCTGACGGCGTCTTTGTGCCCTCTTGGGCTCCGTCAAGTCAAGTCAACTTACGAGTGCCCGACCGAAATTACGGTTCCGCTGCCAGATTCCGGATAGCAACTTCTCTATCATGCGGGAAGAAAGTTACTTTTAAAACTTATAAAGCAAGCCATGTTTCCAAATCTTTCGAAGAAAATGGAGTTTTGGTCAAGGATTTCTAGGAGTAAAAATATATTTGAACTTTAACAGTTTTTACAAGAAATGCTGGTTGTAGTTCTAAGAATTTGCACGCGTAACTTTTAAACTAAGATAAACGAAACGTCGCCAAAATTGTAGATGCATCAACAACTCAGTTTTTATGTACTAGTAGCAATTTCTGAATAAAAAGCAATATTGTTTTTTATATCTTGAAATAATACAATAATTTGATTTGCAAACCAGGACAACCAGCAGGACATTGTTGACTAAATTAGGACGTATTGCAGCCCTAATCTAGCCACATCTTGGTGTCTTGTTTGCTTGTTTGAATGTGAACGCTAATATATTTTTGCGTACTCGTCTATGTAAACTATAAATTTTATTAAATATTTTTTAGCTTGTATGTGACCGGGTCGAATACACTCACACGAGTATGCAAAAATATATTAGCCTTGCGCCTTTCTTATATCCAATCACTCAACTGGATTTAATTCAGTTATAATTAAATATATTTTGGGCGAGCATATTAAATTTATAATAACAACAATAATAAAATTTATACGTGTAATATATTCTAATAAGAATAAAAAAGTAGCGCGGAAGATAATAAGTAGTTTCGCTTGTATGATGATACGAAGATGCTAAGTGAATTATACGTTGGTGTTATTAAAGTTTCTATAGTAAATTCCGCTTTATTGCATTAAGTTCGCCGACAAGGGCGGAGGCCAAGTTAAGTAAGCTACTGCTTATTAAATTTCAATCAACGTTTATTAATTTTGAATGACTAAAATTGTATTTACGGTCGCGCTTTATGCACACAACTTTATCATTAGATAAATGAGAGAAGAGAGAGAACATAAAAAAATAAATGTGTGAGCGGGCCCGGGGGCTACGGAAATTTTCGTGAAAGCGCGTGTTGTAAGCGATTATTTTATTTTCCAGCGTTGGAAATGGGAATTTTGTTTATTTTAGGCATCGCAAAAAATAACATAAATTAATTTAGCTCGTCGAAAAGTTTCAATAAACAATTTGTTTGGCAATGTTTGTTGAGTTTAATTCTATTATATTTCATGACAAGATTATAATTTAAAGTTATTTGAGAATTATGAAATGAATAAAAACTTCAGCAACTTTATAATTATTTTTTGTTAGTAATTTATATTATTATTAACATAAATTTCTTCGAAGACATACTGGTGTAGGGTAAAATATAATACAAGCAAGTCTTTTGTCACATATGAGATTTTTAACTAATAGTTGATTGGTCTAGTGCGAGCAGATCTGTTGAACAGACAATCTGGGTTCGATTCCCATCAGCGGCAATATCTGAACAAAACGTATTTTAAAAATTTAAATTGCGCAACATTCTATTCAAATATTTAATATTTCTCTATAAATTTGACTTGTTGCAACTTACAACCATCTCTTTATCTTACACACTTAAAATCCCCATGAATGTATTTTAAAAACCGACAACGGTGGCCTTTATGTACATGTGTTTATCTTCAGATAAACCGAAACATTCCAGATCTATCATCTCAAAAAAAAAATTTAAAAATATTTCGTGCTCGTGTGATTCATGTGGTTGGTACCTACAATACCAATCGTATGACAGTGACTCACATACAAATCGATCAAACAAAAATTATTCTTTCGTCATTTGTGCTTCTCTCATTAATTTTACATATTGGACTCGTCCTCCACATAAATTAAATCAATATATTTTTAATCAATTGCGTCTCACTTTTATGCGTTTGGAATTAAAAATAAAAACTAACCAACACAAGCTTTGTTTGTATATGAGAGAGGTAAAAAATGAGTGGAGCGTGTAGCCAAGAGAACGTTTACCGAGATGGGAAAATAAACAGTATACCGAAATAACATGGAAACAATTTTACAGGCAAATTCATATGCGATCTGACATTCAACAAATGTTCATGATTTGGAACGTTAAAGTAAGCGACAACAATTGATACTTGAATGCAATATAGTTGAATCAATATTTGTTGATAACTGGCAATAAAACAATGAGACTATTGACATTACATATTTATGGGTTATCGCAACAGATAGCAAATATTATGTATTTAAAACATGCCGCATATTCGTTCAGTGTTAAGAAATGCGTTTTAACAATTAGTTCTAAATGTCAAAATAATCTATTCCATTTACAAGTTCTTTGTTTGATATTACAATAGTATTATTGGAGAGAAATAGTAATGTAGTGACAGTAGTAATAAAATAAATGATCTCCATCTGCTAGGTCTAGGTAGTAGATGTCTATCTTCTGTGCGATATCAACGAACCAACTGTCACACAAACATTTATCTTAATCTCAACAAGAACCCGCATAGGGCTCTGGTAAAGTTCATTTCCTCGTAATGCCATTGCTACTCGGCGGATTTTAGTGTTTTTTTTTTCATTGCTTTTAATAGTGGCAAAGATCATTTGTCTAACTATAAATTATATAAGTGGAGTTCGATATGCAGGCTTAGTGATCATATTTTCTTCCTTAAATGGTATTAGTACATTTAAGGTTTGGAATGAAGCCATTAATAATGAAAGATTAAATTTTAAAAATAAATATTTATTGTATGAAAATCATGATTTATATTAGACGCAATGCTGTGCTATTTTATTTACAATTATGTTCAAATACCGATAAAGTTTATTAGATTTTGTTATAAACAAAACATAAAATAAATACAAAATAAATAGCAAAGATAAGAAACTTATTATTGTGCAGTAGCGGCGCGATAAACCTGCCGGCGGGTTCCAGCGCATACTGCTTACGGTTTATATAACATTCTAGAAAAATAATAGAAATAAAAAAGTCTATTAATAGAATAAACAGTAATTTATTTGGATTGCGTATAGTACTTTCATTAGTTGATAAATTGCAATTTGTTTCTAAACTATTAGTTACCTGTGCTCATGTAAAGGTGCGTACAGACCAAAATCAACTGTTAATGAGTAGTAGGGAAAAAACAACATTTTTTATAATCAAGTCACGGATTCCAATTAGTTCGTGTACAGTTTATAGTGAGTATGAAATTAAGAAAGTAGTTTACACTTTTGCATAAATGTTTGTTCAAAGTGTAACTAAAGTAAGTCCTAAAATTCACGCAAGATTTGAATTTTGCGCCATCCATTTGTGCGGTAAAGTTTAGACAGTTTAGGATCAGCGTTGCCAACAAAAGGGAATTTTCTCTTTTTAGGGAATTTAAACAATGCTTTAAGCTTACATAGGGAATAAGGGAATATTTATAATATATTCAGAAAAAAAGGAAATATTAATGTTTTAAATATTTGCATATTTTCTGCATAAAAAGGATGTTTATATTTTTTTTAATAGATTGGGTTAATGAAATGATTTTTCTAAGATTGCTGAAGGAATTTCCAGCGCAGCCGATTGGCAACATTGTTCAGGATTATTAAAAATGGAGCGGTACACGAAAGAACATCGCGTTTTCATTGTTAAGCAATATTTTAAAAATAATGAAGGTGTGGCAGCTACAGTTTGCAATTTTTATACAAAATATGGTCGGAATAGTGATTTAAGTTTATCAACTGTGAAGAAAATAATTAAAAAATTTAAGGAGGCTAGATCAATTAGTAATTTTAGACTTTCAACAAGTTGGTCAACACAAAACATGGAAGCAATTTTTGAGAGTGTTGCTGAGAGTCCAGTAATATTAATTCGGCCCTGTTGTCAAGAATTGCAAATTTTGATAAAGCTATCTACATCGTATTTTTGCGAAAGATTTGCATTTTTATTTTACATTGTTTGGGGTGTATTGGGAAAGAGGCATCATCGGACTATTCTTTTTAAAAATTTTGGCTGATCAGGCAATAACAGTTAATGATGCTCGCCATAGCGACGTGATAATTGTTTGTGCCTAAAGTGCAAAATATGGATGTGGACGACATGTGGTTTCAACAAGATGGTGCTACATGCCTTCAGCCCGAGAAACTATTCAATTACTGCATGAATCATTTTCTGGTCGTGAAATTATGATGATCAGAATTGGCTGCTAAGATTATACGATTTAATGGCATTGGACTTTTGTCTTTGGTTTTTTTTTATTCTAAGGTTTGATCAAGCTTACGATTATCCACGTCTCGAGTGTACGTTCCTAGGTCCTGTGCAAGCCAGAAGTTATGGGCAACATTCCTGGGGCGGTTGTTGGTGTGGAGTGCTGAAATCGATTGGCGGAGTCAAGAGGCTTTGCTGGGATCAGGTCATAGTGAGCAGATCAGAGCATAAAGTGGCTCTGGAGTTGCATTTTGGCTTCTGGCGAAGAGTGTTTACTATCCGGTCTATATTCTTTGGCTTATGAGGTTTGCTAATCACTGGAGTTGCAGCGTGAAAGAATGATGAATGTGCCGGGCTTTTATTGCTCGGTTGATGCTCCAAATTGTCAAACTGTCTGTACGAACATTTATGCAAAAAAAGTCATTGGAAATTTTGACTAAAGAGTGCTAGAAAAACTGTGAAGGTAATTTACTTGATATGCTTTTGCTTACATAACGATTTACGAGTACTGTATACTTTGCTATAAAAATTACTTTTTGCATGAATTTTGGGACACCATTTTTTTTTTTAGTTGTCATCATAGTGTGCGCGTAGGTGGTTTTTTTTTTCTAAACCCGATTTAGAATGATGAAGGTTTTCCTGCTCTGCGAAGCTAATTTATTAATGATTTAGTTTTTGAATTTTGATGACGTTTATAGTGTTTAGTGCTTCAATCAAAAGTACTTTTAAAGTAGCGTACAAATCTATTAATGTTTTGTTCATTTCTTAGTCAGCTACTGTGATCGACTATTTGTTTCAGAAGAATCTTATGTATTTTTATTTAACAAATTTAGATTTAAAATACATAAATTGATAAGAAAAAAAATTGAAAGTAATTTATATAAATTGATTTAAAGCAGAAATGTTTCCAAAATGACGCAAGTTGTATGATTTGTTTATTATTTCAAATTTGCGCTATAACCAACAGGATTTTCAAATTGCTGATAAGAAATTTGGATTCAAATAACATAAGTTAATAAGAAAAAAGTTTGAAACTAATTTCATAAAGTGATTTGAAGCAGAAATTGAGAGTATTTCTGCTAACTCAAATTGTATGATTTTGATAATAATTTTAAATTTGCGCAGTACACAAGCAGGAATTTCAAATTGCTGATAAGAAATTTGGATTCAAAATACATTAATTGATAAGAAAAAGCTTTGAAACTAGTTTTATAAATTGATTTGAAGCAGAAATTGTCCCAAAATGACCCAAATTGCATGATTTTGTTAATCATTTTAAATTTGCGCATTAACCAGCAAGAGTTTTAAATTTCTGATAATAAATTTGGATTCTAAATACATAAATTGATAAGAAAAAAAGTTTAAACTAATTTATATAATTTGATTTGAAGCAGAAATGAACCGAGTATGAACAAAAATTTGTTATTTTTGAAAAAAATAAAATTATATGACCAAATTTTGCTATTTTTTATAAATTCTACATTTTTTAACAATTTATGGTGAGCTTTGGTACTTTCTTACAATATTTTTTATACTTTAAGGCTGGATTTTGTTATTTTTGAAATTCCATTTTGCACTTTTTGACAGATTAAGATTTTACACTTTTCAACAATTTATAGTCGCGTTTTGGTGCTTTCTAACAATATTTTGATGTTTCAAGGCCGGATTTAGCTGTTTTTGATTATTTATGTTTAAATAGTTCTACTTAATTTTGCTATTTTTGACATTTTATAAATAAATTTTGCATTTTCTTATTGTTTTTGGCTGAATTTTGCTAGTTTTATAAATATAATTTTGCACTTTATAGCCTGATTTTGCTATTTTGAGATTTACAAAAAAAAACATTTTGTTTTCTTTGGCATTTATTTGTCTACTGCTTTCTAATATTTTTCGGAAAAGTATAAAAGCGCGTTTTTTAATTTTGCAAAAAAGCACCGTTTTTGTTATTATTACAGTTAAATAAATACTGCGTACCAAATTATTTGAAAATTGTTACACAACTTATTAAAATACACATGCAATACAGAAAGCGCTCGCACAAGAAACAACTTAACGAACCTTGTGACGTCATATCGGAAGATAGCTGCGTACGGACATATCTTCTATTCCTATCATGATGAGTAGGTGCATATAATATCATACATTGTAGCTGTGCCATATTAACATAAATTTACTATAAAACACACTTAACTCATATTATAGTATGAATATTAGAAGCATTATTATTGAATAATTTCATAATAAATGTTGTATGTATTTACCAAAGAGTCAACATTTTTATATAACAGATATAAAAAAAAATATTCGAAAAATACATTACCGTTCGACATTTAACGACTCTCTGTAATAGCACGTAAATAATATTCATTTTATGATTATTAGATCGCAAATGCTGGTTGGCATTTTATTATGATATTAATTATTAGCATTTCTTTTTATTGCGATGAACTCGTATTAATTGCATTACATTAATCTTTCGCAAAGAGAATCGCATTAAAAGTTCCCTGATAATTTTCACGTATATAATAACGAACACTTTATTAGTAATACAAGTAGATTTATAAGTTCGTTTGCCTCATGATTCTAAAATAATTTTATGATGCAGAAGTTGAGGTATTGTGAGTGCAAATGCTTTTACGACTCCTGGAGACCTATTGTGAAGGCGGGCGATTTCATATTTTATTATATCGGAAGAATCATAAAATAGGAAATTCGAGACAGCGAATTGAATTAATTGGATTTTTATGAGTCATGCATTGAAATCTTGATTCTATTTTGACGCGCGCTAATTTATATTCCATCTGTGTCGCGGTTTGTTATTTCGATCACCATTTTAAGCGTCTGCCATTTATTTTTGCGGTTACTTAATCAGAAGTAGGACGTGTGTTAGTCAAGAAAGCGATCAAGGACGATGCAAAATGTTTTTTATTCATACCACCGATCAAGCATGAAATTTATAAAATCAAAATTTTAATCAGGTCAAGAAGTAAGTAAAAGTGTAACCATGATTCGGCGAATTTTTCTCTAAATATAATTCGCAGACAAAGATTATTGCACTTCACGCTGCTCGTAAATATGATTATGGACGTGTGTCTGGCTAAAAGTGGTGCTTTACTTTAAAACCTGTATTTCTGTTAAATTGCATTTAAACTGGCTGTAAAATTTTAATTTAAGCCTCTTTTTGTTGCGAATACTTTTGTGCAGAAACCCACAATACCTAATGCAATTAGTTTTTACGAACTTACTGCTAGTTAAACATGATTTACTGCTTAAATAGTAAACTTTTTTCAACTATTTCATCTTTTATATCGGAGATTATCACGATAAATATAATTTTAATTAAAACCGTCTGCCTTATATGCACGCAAATATATAATAAATTATGTTGCCAATAAATTCCAATACCGTGTTTGTGGAAATTTAATATCATTATATCAAAATATTTCACTACATAATGCATCAAGGGATGAATGATCCTTCTGGTATGGTTAGAAACACTCTAGTCATTCTGAAGCGCTAGCCTGTGGTATATGTGACCCTAATAAGGTAAATTTGTCATCAAGACCTCACACGACTCTTACTTAAGAAGGTCCTTTTAATACAATCTCTAACTTAATAATAAAATAAATTCTTTATTTTAATAATTGTATAAACATTTATAAATAAAACAGAGTAATTTATAAGTTTTATTGCATTAGAAATTTTAATACACTGAATATTAAATTTAATATCAAATATATATTGTTACCCATTAATCATTTCCGTGCCTTTAAAATAACTTTCTTTTCAAAGAAAGTCAATTTAACGACACGGCGTTAACTTTGTGTTTTTTAAGTAAATTATGAACATTGTTATTAGTAATTACATCTAATGGCAACTTAGATGTACGTTGAAACTTTGAAATATTGGAATGCTTGCGTTTTTCGTGCGGTTAGGATATAGTAAAGCAAATACATATAGAGATATTGACGAGGAGGATGTCGTGTAAAGCTTCATCCACATGTAGATACTGGGACTCAATAGAGAATTAATTTGGGTATTTCCGGAGCTTCCGCATACGGTATGACAAGTCGCTTGAAGAAGTATTTACGTTTGAAGGGCTGCGTATGACGTAATGCATAACATGTACATGCGTCTGAAAGGTTTCACTTGTGTGTTTTTGTTTGAAATTTTATCATGGAAAGCGTCTACAAATTATTCATCTGTGTTACGAAAATTAGCGCTCTGTAAGGAATGTGTTTCGTACGCAATTTATGGTCCACTTAATCAGCCTACGGAACGCACAATTTGCTGTACCATCAAATATTTTGAAACTCAGTTTTCATTATTGGACAATGCGCGACCAAATAGACCACATCCAGCACGTAGTGAAGAAAATATAGCGGCGGTATCTGAGAGTGTACGACTTTCCAAATCGTCACTGTTTTAGTCTTTGGGCTCTTGAAAAGGTCAAAGAAGATCTACTGGTTTTGACCAAATTTTTTTTTCACCGATGAATCCCATATCTCGCTTAATGACTAGCAGCAGAGCAACCAGAAGTGGTCCAAGAGCTGCTATTACGACCAGACAAAACAACAGTTTAGTGAGGTTTATAGGCTAGTGGAATCATTGGTTCATATTTCTTCAAAATTGAGGCCGGCTGGAACGTAACTCGTTAAATATTTGCTGCTTGAAATTGAAGCCCGTAATCTCGACGACATTTGGTTTCAACAAGACGGACGCTACTTGCCACACAGTCTTTGAAATCATGGCTTTATTGCTAGAACGATTTGATGATTCAGTTAATTTCAGGCTTCGAAACTGTGAACTTGCCGCCTATATTATGTAATATAACATCTTAAAACTTTTTCCATTGAAGTTACGTAAAGTTTAAGTCTACATGGATAAACCGGATACGATTGAGGAATTGAACGCCAACATTACTTGCATCATTCGCCAAGCACCACTTAAAATGCCCAAACGCATCATCGAAAATTGGAACTTCAGAATGAATCATGTTAACCTCAGTTAGCCAACATGTTTTGAGCCCTGTCGGCTTTGAGAAAAAAATATACATTCTTTCACTTAACTCAAGTTTTGAAACAAACTTTGGAGGGCTTGTGGACTCCGCATATTAGATCAATGCTAAGCAGTCGCTATGCTAAAAAGATATCATCACGCAAGACGACGTAATTGCGCGACACAATTGCTTACATTGCAGTTTCCTAGAGATCATATCTTTATAGTTATAGTATCATAATCTGAGCAAATTTGGAAGCATTTGTTGGATTCAGTTTTTTTATATCTTGCTTCAATCAGTGGTAGCAATAAGATGCCTTTTTCTTCTTTTTTTCTTTTTCTTCCTCTGTTCACTCCTGGACGTAGGGCTCCCCTTTAAGTTTCCATGACTTCTTATGTTGTGCCAGCTGGACCCAGTGTCTTCCTGCCTGCTGGTAGATGTCATCTAACCATCTCTTCTGCGGCCATCCTATGCTCCACTTACGCGTTCTTGGTCTCTATTGCATTAATAGTTTTGCCCAACTGGTAGTCTGCTGCGTAGCGACGTGACCTTGGATCACTTTGCGTACTTTTGTTTTTTGCAATGTGGAAATAAGGTGAAAAATAAGAAGCTTAAAACCTGCAAATTACATTTTTTTTTTTCAAAAACGTTGTATATTACTTTTACAAGAAAACTTGATCACGTGACCACAGGACCGCTTTGGAAGCATACCTTGGTTTACCCGAAAGTAGGATATTTTCTTATGTCACTAAAATCGATCGAAAAAGGTAATTTTTCTATGAGTTTCAATAAATCGACGTTAACTACAGAACTAACGTTGTTAAAACTATCCACGGAATCAAAATTAAGAACAAATTTTACGTACATCCAATTAATATCAAACCTTCTTACGTGACTTTTTAAGTTCCTGTTGAAAACATAAGGAATTGCAAAAATTGAATTTTAATTTAGACATGAAAAACCTATTTTTTTGTTTGATTTGATATGAGAGGACTATATTACCTATAAAATAGACACTTACAACACAATTTAAATCTAATTCATAAGTCAAGCACAAAGACGCAACGAGAGAACACGAAGAAGCAATCCCAGATGGAGATATTACTGGAGGTAAAACTTACAAATTTAGGACTGCCAAAAGGAATACAACTAATAGAACTCTATAAACTGTTCATGAAGGAGAGGGGATAAGACAAAAAAGAAGTGAACGAAGATCTAAGAAAACGAAGAACGCATCTGAGGACAAACCAAATAGTTAGCAGATGGGTTGGAGAAAAAAAGAGAATGCAGAGATGGATGTCAGAGCAGATAAAAAGAGACAGACAAAGGTTGGGGTTATAGAATCATGCGTGCCGCAGATGCTGCGTAAAAATCTACGATTTTTTCAATTTTTATTTTTGTATATACTAGTTTCAGTGCCATTTTGGTCTTGGGTTCTATATATATACCAGATGGTTATTTTGATATGCTTATGATGACTTTTTAATGCGATAACCTTTTATGATGTTTGATCTTATTATTAGAATATTTTCATCTAACACATTTGTAGTTTTTGGTTGGTAAAGTGTGCTATGTAATGAATGGTTTGGTCACCACCGTGTATAGTCATCTGGTCATACTGGTTGTCAGGTTAGTCTGGTATTAAGCGTCTCAGGTAATTTACTTTTTTTGTCACCGCGAGCTTAGTTTTATATATTTTTAAGTTTTTCAGGTTTTTGGTGTTTTGTCATTTTTTTATCAACAGTCGTTTTTTTTACGCCGCTACAGGCATTAGCTCCGAACTACTGGACAGATTATTAATCTACACCGGACCATAGAGGGATCTTAGTCATGAAACGTTTGAAATAGTTTTTGTTGTTCGAACTCACCATCTTTGGTGCAGCAGTCGGATGCCTAAAGTACTGCGCCACGTTTACTAATATCCTTTCTTAATTGATCCAAAACAAAATATATACGTCAAATTTGGATTGCGGGCAGAACCTTTCTCCAACTTCGTACTACAAAATACCAGAGTATTTTGTTTCTTTGGAATATTATCAATTTGATTGAATGGTGACCATTGGAATTTGATTATTTTTATTGATATTTTTTTTTCTTTTTTATGAATAAATAATAACAACAAGGTAGACACACTTTTTAACATCAACTGAGTAGTAACGATTGTTTTTTCGAGTTTTCTTATGCAGTACTAACATTAGTTTTGGAACATTAATTGCGTTCTATGGATTAGTGCGAGCATTTAAATGGCAAATAATCTTCAATTAGTATTTAAATGAACATTAAATAAAATGTTATCTTTTATCTTACTTGCAGTGGACGTATTTTTAGAGACCTGAATCATGTGTACGTGTTTACTGTTTGAATTTACATCAGTAATTTACTATTGTTTATGTATAAAATGTGTGACATTGATATGACATTACATTTTTTATCATCCCAATGGTCAATTTATATGTTTTCCCAGTCTAATTACACAATTTCCATTACATTATCACACAGAGGCACACCCTGAATACACACATACATCAGCTATATCCGCAACCGGAAAATAAACAAATAAAAAAATATTATTCGAGTGACTGACATTATTTTAATATTCTTCAGTATTAAAATCTTTTTTTAATGTCCCTCACATTTACTGTATATGTATTACATTTATATTAATTTAGCGCCCACTTTCTGTATAAGCAACATGTGGCGCTGAATTATTAATTTATGTGCCATAAAACGAATGCGGCGCGTTTTCGACAGAGAAATTGAAAGTACTTTTCGTAGTAGTATGACAAAAAAATAACAATGAATAAAACAGAGTTTTTAACGCGTAACGCGACGTTTGAATTAATTGTTCTATTAATAATTGTTATTAGCTGGAATCGTGTACAGGAAATAGTATTATTTTATTAATGATCATGCACATGTATTTGCAATGCCGCAATCTTAGCACCAAATTCGGTAACGTGTATTATTCATTGTTGAATATTAGCAATCGTCTGTTGTTTCTTCTATATGGCGACCACCTAGATGTACGTTTCCGTCAGATGTGTTTTCATTTTGATTACATAAAATTAAATAATATTTCATATAAATTTAATTGTATTTTGATTTGACAAATATAATTAAAATTTAATTTTCACATAGCAAGGCCAACAAACACCATTTTATTTATTTGATGGTGTATTTATTCATGTACATGCCATGCTGGTAAATGTACATAGTATCTCAATAAAAAAGACTTGGATTAATGTTCATAATTTACATTTTATCGACTGATTATTCAAATTTCATGCTTTAACACTTGGATGATTACTTAATATTTCTCAAGGTGGAAAGAATTTAAATTTAAAAAATACAGATTTTAAGATAATTTCTTTTACAAGTACAATGCGTCCAAATTTTGTCTTAATTTACGCATAAGAAAATCTCGTTTGTTATTAATTACGTCATATTTAGGTCAAGAATATTTAATTTAAATTTTCTTTGGTATAACATTTGATTTTATTAATGATTTTTTGTTTTGTTTCAGGTAAATATTCCATTTCAATTCATTCGAATTATTAAAGTATAGTACAGAATTAATTTAATTTGTTATTTTATTACGATCGGTTTGCTTGAAACCAAGTCATGGGTAATAAAATATATCAACACTGAAATGTATTTTTAAGTATATTATTCTCTCATTTGCTGTTTACAAATGAAACGGATGTTTTTGCTTGTAAACACCTTTTAAAATAAGTAGTTATATTTCATATTTGACATTCTGTTGAACTATTATATAAAATATTACAATCATGTTTTCGGAAAACAAAAGAAATGTCTTTACTTGGTCTTTCGATTTGCTTCTACCAAATACACTCGTTTCTCTTTTTAGGAGGCTTAATTAAGTTAATTAAAATAAAATTTCTTCAATATGCATTTCTTTCTGATCCATGGTCTTGTCAGACTTGTGGTGACATATTTTTGTAACATCTTCCTCCGGGCACCATCTGGTTCTATTTGCTGTATCTGGACTGCTGTTTCGGTATTTGAGTGAAGCAAATTTTATATTGGGTGGAGGCCTTTCTTTTCTTATCTTGCCATCAGGCTTGTCTTGTACTATATTTTTTTCCATGTTTTGCTTTTTGTAATATGACCAAAAAACTTGTAGACTGTACTGAAAAGTCGTTGTTTAGGTTTGATCTCTTTAAGCACTGATACATTAGTTTGCATGGCAGTTGATGGTATTCTCAACTTTCTTCTCTAACACCACATCTGCAGCTCTCAATGTTTCTATTCCGTATATGAACACAGAGAATACGACTGTTTGGACAATGTTGATTTTGTTCCTTGTTATGTTGTTGTTATTGGTTTTAGATGTTTTTTCCAGCTGGATTCGGCGTCGTTTTTCTGCTTTGCAACAACTTCTGGGGCCTAGGTAGATAAAATCATCTACAACCTTGTAGTTGCCAATTTGATGTTTGTTTGGCCAGTTGTTTTAGTTTTTATTCGGTTTATTTTTAGACCGTATTTCCGGCTGATGTTCTCTTAATCTTTTGCTTAAAGCCAAAAGTTCTTCTTTGCTGCGTGCCATCTGCAAATTTGCGATTTGATGTTTTTGCCCGCCGATTACGGCGCTCCTTCCTATCGTAAGTACGACACTTATATTATATTTGCAATACATATTAAAGAGTAGAGGCGGTAAAATTTATCTTTATCTAACACTTTTCTCTACGTTAAATTCTAAAGATAGGTCAATCTTGACTACTACAGGACTATCGTCGTAGAGAGCCTTGATTAGATGGATGAGGTATGTTGGTATTCCCATCTGGATTAGATTTGCTCACAATGACTTTATCAAACGCCTTTACATAATCTAAGACGCAGATATATATAGGCGTATAATATTCTGTGGTCTTTACGATAAGTCTAAGGTTCAGAATTTGTTCTCTATTGCCTCGCCCTTTAACACACAATTTCTTCTTGTATGTAAATGTAAATTATTGTAGTCTGGATTGAATGATATTTAGCATAATTTTACCCGTCGTCATATCCCATATGAAAGCAATGAGCCGATAGAGGTTGCATTTGGTGGTTGATTTTTTTTTTTTGTATAGGGAGCTGATTATTGATTTTGCCCAGTCTCTAGGCTATCTACCCGTTTCTCAAATTGGTTGGTATATACGGTGGATAGCTTTTTTTTTCTATTTCTTTGATAATCTCTGCTGTAATTTGATCTGTCTCCGGAGACTTATTTCTTCCTAGTTTTGTATGGTCGCGAGCACCTTTTGAGTTAGTATGCTTGGTTCTACTTTTTACTCTGTTATATTAGTGTTATCGCTTTGATTTTCTACAAAATAAAAAAAGCGGCGGAGGAAGCCTTAAGAAAGAGGAAGGTAAACAAGAACGCCAAAATAACGAAAACACCATCGTTCTCGACGGAAGTCAAAGAAATAACAACAGAAAGCATACCTACAGTACCTAAACAACAGAACAGTGCAAGAGTATCTTAAATATAAAACAGTCAGAAACAGGTTTTTTTTGTGAATTAGAGAACTAAATACTGAGTACTGAGCCAACTTTACCTCAGAAATTAAAAGAGATCTATGTGGGTTCTACTATGGCGCAGAAAACAGGTTTCCTGCGACACTTGAGGGGGGGGCATACTTTAAGAAATTGTACTAGCAACAAACGAACACTATAAATTACACTCTATCCCAAAAAGAGGAAGCACTGAAATTAACACAGTTCTTGTGGAAGAGACATCAAAAAGCTTAAATGGATGAGATACCGCATGCATTGCTCAAAAACTAAGCACACAATTAGCTATTTTCTGCCAAAAAACCATCCATCCAGGAGAATGGATCTTTAAAAGGGGGTTAAGAAACTACCCGAAAACTACAGAGGAATAACACTGCTAAGCAGTATCATAAAACTATTCACCCGGATCATTCTATCCATCCTGCTAAACTATATAGCAATAAGTGAAGAACAACAAGGCTTTAGGAAAATCAAATCAACCACTGATGTTATATTTGCGATAAAACAGCTAGTGGAGAAGTCAATAGAGTATAATAAACGAGCATTCATGTGTTTCATTGACTTAACCAAAGCGTACGACTGGATCAAACTAAATGTTTTATGAAAACAACAGAGGAATAACACTGCTAAGCAGTATCATAAAACTATTCACCCGGATCATTCTATCCATCTTGCTAAACTATATAGCAATAAGTGAAGAACAACAAGGCTTTAGGAAAATCAAATCAACCACTGATGTTATGTTTGCGATAAAACAGCTAGTGGAGAAGTCAATAGAGTATAATAAACCACCATTCATGTGTTTCATTGACCTAACCAAAGCGTACGACTGGATCAAACTAAATGACGTAAAGTACTCGAACATTATAACATACACACAGAATTAGTTAACAGAATCGAAGACCTACCCATATCAACTGGAATAGTGATAGTGAGTTCCACTAAACCCTCTCCTATTTAACATATTTTTCTTTAGGTGCATATTCGATTTTGGATGATTGCGATGAGCATGACTATCTTTACTTTATTGGTTGCTATTCTGAAAAACTTTTTTGACGTCTTCCCGTACCACGCCCCAAGATTTTGCAACCATGATATTCTCCTCCGTCGTGGACCTTGCTTGCCATGTGTCTTGCCTTGAATGATGGCTTGTAATAGGGCATATCTGTTCTTGTTCCTCATAATCTGGCCTAGATATTGAAGTTTACGGTTTTGATGGTGTCTATGATCTTTGTATTTTTCTTCATCTTGCGAAGGAATTTTGTGTTTGTTACTCTGTTCTTCCAAGATATCCGCACATCATTATGGATTGGATAATAAATGACGTAAAATGATTTCTCCGAAGGTTTAGGATGAACAAAGGGGAGGTAAAGATATTTTGCTACGCTGATGACGCTGTGATAATATCAGAAAACGAGGACGGACTATAGAGAATGCTATATGAGTTCTATCTGGCAGTTACTCAATATAATATAGAGATCTCAACCTAGAAGACTGAATCACTAGCCATAGGTAAAGAACTAATCTGTAAATTAGCATTAAATGATCAAATAATCGAACTAGTCATGATTTTCAAATATGAGTAGAAGTAACCGCAAATCAAAGTCGAACGGGGAGGTAAGAGACCTAGCCACCAAAGCGGCAAGAGTATAAGGAGGTCTGAGAGATACAACAATCTGGAATAACAAATACATGAACAGGGAGGTCAAGGTACGAATATACCTAGTAATGACTTACGCGGCAGAAGCACGCGCAGAAACCACAAGAACAAAAGCCATACTTTGACTAACAAGTTAGATGAGCACGTAACAAGGTTGGAAGATCACCGAGTAGTCAAAATAGCGAGAGACGGGAGACCAGGAATATGAAGACTACTCGGCAGATTAGTAAAGAGAGTTCTGGACTCCTGTATCGCAGGAGAGATAAAGAAGAAGAAGAATACGACACACGTTCTTACTAGTTTGCGAATTTTGCTACTGGTTTAGAATTATAAATAGCTATTCTAGGTGAATTAAGGTATGCTTCAAGAATTGCTACTTGGTTCATTATTAGTTTGAATGATTTCGAAGCAGATGAGTTCATAGAACATAACACAAGTATTTTACAGTTAATAAATCAGAAGAAGTGCTTGAAATTGCTCACGAATGGCTGATTCTATTACATGATTATAATTGTTAATAATAAATAATTTATTTGATATACATCTTAAATACAAATTATAAAATGTATTAATTATTATAATTTTCTTATTAAAAAATAAAAGTATAAACAAACACGACTTGAGTAACAATTAAAAAATTTTATACATTCTCTTATAATTAGCATATTTAATTAATTGAAGATGAGATGATGCGAATGATATTTGTGCCATGGACAGACAGTTGATGGAGTGTAAATTTCAATTAAAAAAACGTTTTGTTGGAAAACATTAATTAATCACCAGAGAACAACGTGTGGAAAATTATATTGTCTTTATGAACATACACATTCATGTTTTCATTTTTTTTACATTTCAAATGAATTAATTTAATTACATTAATACGAATGTAAAATATTATTTTATTTGCTGAAATCATCATAATATAAATTCCGTGAATCGGTTCCAATTTGTGTATCCAATTATAATTTCTATTATTAGATAATCTGATGTAGCAAAATCATATGTAAATTTGTTGCAATTAAATTAAATTTTGGTAATTAATTAAAAATGAAATCAACAACAGCGATGAAGCAACTCATTTCCTACAAAACATTAATAAAGGCTAAATTGGAATACTTTTCAAACTTGTAAAATTCCATTATGTACAACTGCTACTTAAAAAGTGTTAATTTGCTGTTCCTTAAATCGTGCACATTTTAAAATTTCTTATTCCTCTGCAAAACAAATAGTTCGAACATGACTAACATCCTCTTGTACCCACGTCACTACTCGCACGTTGTCTACCGTGACATTTACCACTGTCAATAAGTGCTTTAATTAATTGGATGTCACTCTATCACTCTGTTATTGTACATTACAGGATTACTAGTGTGTTTTATTCAAAAATAATTTAGTTTATTTAGTACTAGTTATTAATTAATAAAGAGCAAATGGGTGGAGAATTAAAAATAGTAATATAATATGTAATAGCCGGTAGTCGATAATTGATTCAATTTATAAAACTAGTTTTGCTCAGAGAACTACTGATGCTGCTTAATTAATATTAATGGCATATAATTTTCTAAATTATGTAATAATAATAACTGATCGAAAATTATTTGTTATGGTCATTTTATGCAATCTAATCATTTCGAACGTGCATTGCATGAATTTTAGTTGCAAATGTAAAAATATTTATTTGACAGTTATTTATTTGCAATTTTAAATCTGTAACATCTATAAAAAACAAATGACTACTTTTTAAGGAACGCCTTCTTGCTTAATTGATAGTGTATGGTTCTAGAAACACTTTTAGGGCGAAGAATTAAATGAATAAAACTTAAAGAACGAATTTTAAATGTTTTAATAGAAAATTAACAAAATCTTCATTTTAGTATTACAGAAAAGCTTGCTAAAAGATTAATAATGCGTGGGACCTCCTCTAGCTTTTATGACTTTTTGGCAACGTCTTAGCATGCTGGAAATCAAATCCCAAATGTAATTCTGAGAAATATTTAGCCATTCTTCCAAAACGACAGTTTGGAGCTGATGGTGATTGTTTGGATTCACTCCTCGTGACCTTATTAAGCTTTTCAGGTAATCCCATCCGCCTATTTCATTGGCAAATGGCAACACTACAGGTTCTAATACCTCATTAGGATACTTGACACTATTTATTGTAGCATTTCCAAGCATAACCAATTCAGTACGACGAGTCGCAGAAATACTTCCTCAAACGGTAATTGAACCACCTTCATAAGCTTGATGGTAAGTCACGTGGTTCTCAATATAGCGTTTTCTTTTGCTTCTCTAAACTTTCACTCTTCCATCGGAGCTGTGGAGATGCACTCTGGTCTTGTCACTGAATAAACAACAACCCTAATCTTTAACACTTCAATTTGCATATTGGTGTGCCTACTCTAGCCTTCTTTTTTTGTGGGCTCTGGTCAACAATGGACATTTTGTAGAAGACCTTAAATTTACCGAGCCTTCTTCTTCTCTACTATTTGAATGGATACTTGAGTACCTGTTGCATTCAATAAATGAATTTGGAGTGTTCTTCCAATAGAAAATCTATTCTTTTGACCCTGAATCGTAATAAACCGGTCTTTCCTGACTGTTGGACTGTGATATTGCCCTCCGCCGTGCCTATGTTGGACAGTTCTAGTGTCAACTCTTCTGATCACATTGTGGCTCACATTGAAATGGGCAGCAACAGTTCTTAGCGATGCACCAGTAATAAGCATTTTCAGCGCTTGACTTATCTCTTCAACGCCTTAATGGCACCTTTAAAATGCAGTCTACCACTCTGAATTAAAACTTACTCGAGATATTTGCAAAAATTCTCTTAAACTTGATAAGTATAAGCGTCCGCAAGCTCAGTAACTGCAGTGATGACAAATAAACAACAATTTTTTCGAAAATGTTATTCGATAGGCATTTGTTTGCATTCCGAAACACAGCTTCTATTATTATTGTTATTATTGTATTATTATTACTTTTACTGCATGTTATATAAGTGTACCAGTTCAAATGTTGAGCAGTGTATATGTGTTTCTAAAGCCGTCGCTGCGTGCTTTCTGTCAGTTTTTCTCTATGTAGATCAATTCTCCATCTACTTTCTATTGCTTTAACAATCTCAGTCAATGAACGGTTGTCTTGCTCTTCTTCTTAGTAGACTTCTTTGATTCTTCTATTATCTATCTATTAGGTCCCTTTGATCTATTTTTGGTACTCTTATCCAGGCGAGTCCAGTATGTAGCTTGTTTCCATTTGGTGGGTATATTTCCTTTTTGAAGGCATTTACTATATATGTATAGCTTTTAGTGCAACCACTATTACTTCTTCTTCTATTTTCAATTCAATTTTGATCAGAATGTCATTATTGCCAAGGGATTTGTTATTTTTGGCTTCTTTGAGAGCTTGCCCTATTTCATGTACGTCGATTATTTCTATGTCTTCGGATCCGACATATCTTCTTACATCTTCATACCATGTTTTGATGTGGTATAATTTTGTGACTCAGCGACATCTCTAATATTCCATCTTTTGCTTTGTGTTTTTTTTATTTATCTCAATTTTTGGTTACGTAAGTGATTATACTCTCTATTATAACACAGAAAAACAATATATTTCAGATATCTCTACAAAAAGAAATTGCTACGGACTAAGTTGGGCGAACGCATCCCCAACATTATCTTCTTCAAACTTTTTGCTTGTCAATTCTCCATTAATCTCACACTATAATGAGCAATTATCTTACAATGATTAATCCAGAACTATTACACGTATTTACATAGTGGATGGAATATACATATTTGCTTGAAATTAAATATTATAAAAATATTATATTATAGACAAGACAATATTAGCTTCGCACACATTCAATATCCTGTTCAGTGAATGAAATTGCATATGTCTCGTACTAAGATTGGCATTCGGAAATTATATAATATTTACTTTGTATTATATTAACAATTAATGTTTTCTATTAATTTGCAAATTTCTAACTTGTTTCTGATTTATATACATATATTATTTTTTATAACCGGTTGTTTTGATAATCAATTTTACTTTTACTCTATAATAGGAAGTAGTTATGATAATGAAATAGTCTAAATTGATTTTAATCGGTTTAGTTTGATTGATTTGAAACTAAAATATAATTATGATATTTTCAACAATTTCTAGTAATTGTTAGGTTTATGCCAATATGTACATTTTGAAACATATTTACTCGAAACTCGATTAAAGGCATGTTGACATATTATATAAGATTGCATAATAATAAAATCAATGATGACAAATCAATAATTTAAAATTAGGTCGTGGTGTAAATTGGAATACAAATACAATAGAAACGAAATTTACTTTGCATTTTGGTTTGTATATTGGTTATTTCAATGAATCAAACACTACATTATTTGCTTTAGATTATGCATTTTTTTATAATTCTAAATTGACATTAAAAAGAAAACAGTGTTAAGATGAATTTTGTATTCTCTTGGGACTGGATAATAGCTCTGTTTAATGCTGCTAGATGTACATAGTTCTCTTAAGTTTCTTATTCCCGTCCAGTTTCTTATGTTTTGGAGCCATCTGAACTGTTTCCGGCCGATAATTCTTCAGATTTATATCTTCTCTTTAAGGATCAGCTGGGGTGTTTGGTATCTCAGTCCTTTAATATATGGTCCAAGTTAAGTAGCTGATCCTACGCTGTTTTATGTGATTGAATAGGGATCTGTACACTTTCACCCTTCTTACCACATTTTCATTGCTAATTTGGTTAGTCCACGAGTTTTGGAACATTTTTCTTAAGGTCCACATTTTGAGGGCCTCGATCTTGTTAATGGATACAGGATTTATAGTTCAGGTTTTGGCTACAATAGGACTGGCCATACGTAGCACTTAACTATTCTGAGGCGGATTTCTAAGTTCAGGTTTTTGTCACATAGTAGGTGGCGTAGTTTGTTGAATGTTTGTCTGGAATGTTCTACTCTACTTTTTATCTCATGTTGAGGATCCCATCTGTCATTTGCTTAGGTATCTCGTGCTTTCAGTTTTTTTAATCAGTCTCATCTCCTACAGCCATTGCTTGTATTGTTGAACTCCAAATTTATGTGTAAGTTATGCTTTATGTTAATTTGTTTTAAGTTTTTGCGACGTTTTTGCAAAGTGTGCGTTTCTAAGAAACTATTCGGAAATGAATCAGAACACTGGTCCAAGACCTAGCGACCGTGCAGTCATATTTCAAAAAATGAAGACTGAATAAACTAATCTAAAACTGAAACTATAAACTTCAATCTAAACAATACAGAAGTCTCTATCACCCACAATCAACTTCAACGGAACGACACCAGAAATATTTGGACGTTACTCTTGTCAGAATTCCGTACTTATAAGAAAACTAGAAAACACTGCTGCTAAAATCCGAACAAGAAACAACATTGTACAAAAACTAGCAGGGACCACCTGGAGCGTCCAGGCTGCCACTATTAGAATTGCAGGCATAGCCCTGGTCTATTCCATAGCAGAATACTGTTCTCCAGTATGGATAAACAGCTCACATGTAAGCGAAGTCCATATCCAACTTAATAACACGATGAGAACAGTAACTGGGGCAATTAAATCTACACCAAGAAAACGGCTGCCCATTTTGAGCTACGACGAACTCAGGCCCTACAGAATCTACTTGGGAAAATACAAAAGAAAATCTCTCTCCTCATTCAGGCTATGAGAGCACCTCCCAGATCTAGGTTAAAATCAAGACACTCCTCACTGACTTTACTGAACAACAACTTTGATATGCTACAAACATGAAACGAAGAATAGAGAAATCTAAAACCTGGCAGAAACGCTTACCTTAACCCGTCAACGAAGCCGCTCGGGTTTGACCTATGGACTAGGTTAAACAAGATCAGAATGGACCATGGGAGATGCGGAAGCATGCTTCATAAGTGGGGTTTATCAGAAAATCTGGGCAACCAAGGCATGCAACATATAATTTTCAACTGCCCTCTTCATCGGTACAATGGAAATTCGGAAGACATAACAACTCTCACTCCGAATGCAATCCAATGACTAATCAACCTAAAAGTAGATTTATAATCCGAAATTTATTTACTTATTTATTCCATAACTGTACTCTAATGTCTTATACGAAATATATATAAGGAGACGGACTATGTAATAAACCAATTGGGCGACCCAAGAGTGTGAGACCGAAAACATCGCGACAGTTAGAGCGTTTATTGAACAGTCTCCGACGCGTTTTGCGCGGAAACATGCCGCTGCCCTTGGATTTTTGCTCAGAACAATACGGCAAATTTTACACAAAGGCTTTAAGTTACACCCTTATAATATGCTTAGGAATTAAGCCCACAAGACTGCGTAAAACGTACAGGTGCTTGCAATGCAATTCTAACAGCTGTACCTTCTGACGCTATTGCGTAAACTAGTGACGAAGCGCATTTTCATATTTCTGCCACAGTGAACAATTAAAACTTTTGTTACTGGGCAACTGAAAATCTTTGGGAAATTCACCAAGGCCACTTCACAGCCCTAAAGTGACATTTTGGTGCGCTGTGTCTTCTATAAGCATTATTGAGCCTTTTTTTAAGAGGGAGGCTCAACTTTGACAGTAAATTCTGCTTGCTTTTGCGAGATATTTTTTATTGATCAAAATGGAAGAGCGTGATTCAGAAGCTCTCTGGTTTCAGCAAGATGGCCCATACTGCTTGTCGTTGAAGTGATCTTCCACAGGAGCTGTTTCCTCGCTGCCTGAACTCGTTGCGAGGAGAAGATGTTCCAAGGCTTTATCAATCCCCTGATTTGACTCCTTGCGATTTTATTTTTATGGGGATACCTTAAAAGTGTGGTTCACAGATCCCAACCTTGAACTCTGGAAACTTTGAAAGAAACAATCGCGGGAACCTTTCAAGATATGCTGCAGAGAATGGCAGAAAACTCAACATGTGTGTCGCTTGCCACCACTTAGACGATATAATTTTCAAACATAACAAAAAAAATGGCGTATTATGTATGTATAGTATCTTTTACCGTTTACTCACAATTCAAAAATTTTGTAAGGCGATATAGGCGGAAAAATGCCTGTAGAGATGATTGACCTGCGAAACAAAGATAAATGATTAAAAGCTTTAGAAAGTAGCTAACTTGGTTTCTTGGAAAATCAAAAAGTTAAGAGCTGCATGCCAAACCAATTTTAGTACTTACGCAATGCTATGAGTAAAAAAAGAGATTTATAACATGCTAGTGAAAATTAAGGGCAGAGTTTGTGTGTTCTACGAATCATTAAAACATTTATGTTACAGGTGACTAGAAATTGTTGGACAGTTATCGTATATGTTACTTGGTTCCGCAAGGATTAGAGCTTGGGCCTTCTTGTTGTACTTTTAGGTTATACAGAGGATATGCTGAAACAATAGCATTTGTTACTGCTGAACATAAATAACGAGCTACAAAAAAATTAGCAAGTTTGAATGTAAACTGCGAATTTATATTCCAACAAATTTTTTTACGAAAAGAAATGGGATAACTTTATTTGAACATAAATGGACACAAGAACACCAAAAAACATTAATAATCGATTAGTTGAATAATCGAATACTAATCGATTATTCGAATAAATACTAATTAATCAATTTCACGCAAAGCCGACTGCGAATATTCTAAGATTTAATGAATGCTTGCTAATTCTTACTACAAAGTTTCTAGATTAATCATAATTATCATGCGTTTTAAATTACTCATAATGAGAATAAAATTAATTATGACTCATACATGTTTAGACTGCTACCCTGAGTACCGCAAGCGTTGCAATTTTTATTCAAATAAAAGAAAATGCAAGCGTCTTGTATTTGTTCTGGTAAAAATATAAAATTTTGTTTTGTTTGAAATCATGATTCATTATTTGCACTTAATTATGAAATGTAATACCGAATAGTCCACGGTCATATATATACAAATAGGGAAATCCAAATTAAATAAACGTTAAACAATCAGTGCATTTAAATGTAATTCTATTGAACCAATTTAATTGGTCATTATATAACTCCGGAGCATGCAGTCCCGACAAGTATGCCAGTTATTAATTACCATTTTGTAATTAAAACTGATGAATAATTATAAGTGGAGCGCATTTGTAATATTGCGGCCGCGGGCTAGAGAAATGACTTAATTCCACGAGATGTTAGATTAAAATAGATTGCCTTAGCAGTTTATGCAACACGGATCAAGGTAGATGTACACTTTCACTTAATAGAAGTTATGACGTGTTATGCAATAAGCTGACGGAACAATGCATCAAGTAAAAGGGATCCATCTCGCACAGCGGCCGCCGTGCATCGTATTATTTTGCACCGGCAAAGGCCGCAAATCGGATTATCATCCTATTGAACACGTTGTTAATCGCTGCAATATATGCACTTAGTTTTTGTTGTGATCGGTGATAGCTTAAAGCTCCATCTAGTGAGTTATTCGGTCGATCGCAGACTTTGCAGTTTACGGTGTAGAAAGTGCCGGTGCAACTTTAGACATTCTGGTTGATATAAACGTTTGTTTACAATTCCTAGTTAGTGATAAGGTGGGAATTTTCTTGCTTGGAGCGACCTGCTTAGGTAATAAAGCAATTACTTTACTTTAATTGATGTTTAAACGATTGTATTATTTGTAGGTTATGTATGTAGGATCGCACGTGCAAAATGTAAACATGTTGCCCGCGCTTGCTTAATTTTATAAATCGCCCGGAGAGTAAAAAACATAACATTACTCTCCACCTACGAAGATAACAAAACAAAAGCATCTATTAACGAATAGATTGATCGTAATAATATTTTTATTCATTGTGCTGCTCTTTTGTTATGGCTATCTTAAGATGGTTATTACAATCTGTAATTTATGTAATTACATAATATATAGTAAGAGGATGGCGCGCGGGAGTATTTTATAACTTTCCAAAGTGAAAGTATTATAAAAGACAAAACCGTCCGTTTTAATAATATTAGCCGGTTATCAAATGTATCTGTTCTGCGACGATGGCCCGGAAATCAAACAAATGTCCAACTTCCGTTTGCTTTTTGAAACGTAGACAAAGGACTGCACGCTCTGCTACTCTGCTTGCGACCCAGCCTTCTAAGAAAAAAATCAAAGCAAAACTCTTATGCATTTAAAATAGAAACACCACTAATGGAGATTGTTGGGTGGGTGTATTACAAAACCCAATCATAAAAGCAGCAGTTCGATCGTCATGCTATTATAACTCTTAGATTAGATTACAATTTTAACTTTATCGCCGTGTATATAAAAAAATTTATACGTATAGAGAACTCGTTTGTTAATCTGCACGTATCGGTTGCAGCTTTTCAAGGCTTTTTATGCAACGGTAACTACTTAATGGTGGATATTTCTTTGTTTCATTTTTATTCGGGAGACAAACATGAAATGTATCGCTTGCAAAATCTATTGAAATTCGATAATGTGTAAACAAAACAAACGAGTTGAGCAATATTTTCTATAATATAATTAACCATTCATTACTTGCTGCTCTTTCATTCTTAATCTACATAAACACATTTAAAGTCAATATGGCTTTTTAATTAGATTTTGTAATCAAAATTGCCAAATGCTGATAGTCTTTTGCAAAGCTGATTGCTTGGTTGGTCAATTCTGAGTAATTAATAATTAATAGTAATATGAATTTGAATTCCGACTTTTATTCTATAAGTTTCGAAAATTGACTCAGAAGATTTTGTTAATATGGATTAACAATTTAAAAATAGTTTAGGAAAATTTTATGTTAACATTATGACCGATTTTTTTACATTGTACAAAGAGAACGAAACGAGTATTTTACAAAAGTATGAACATTGCGCACGAGCCTTGGCGAGTGCTTTAATTTATAGCAGTTGAAAATGGATTTTTGTGCGAATTGTACACTACAATTTTAATACTTATAATGCCTATAAAAATAGTTATAAATTAAGGTTGTCAATAAGTTATCTGTCATTTTTTAAATTAAATTTTAATAAACACAAAATATTTCAAGTAGTTTGGTAAACGTCTGATTACGCACGGGTTAATAAAATGAGTGAAATAGTAACGTTATATTACATACTATCTTTTAATATTCATTTGTTATTTATTTTCTATCTTTTTTTTAAGTAAAGAAAAGTATAAGATATTTTTGTTGTATTTAATTTCTATATTTTTATTGTGTTTAACTGCGGGTGGTTTGAATTGGGGATCCAGCTTACCAACTCAAGTATTTGTCATCAAGAAATTGAAAGTTTTTCTTCTCTGCAAGCACAAGTCTCTATGTCAATGGAGGTGATGGTGACATTCAATTCCTTGACAAACGAACACTTTATTACGGGGCAAGTATGATTACGGATGTGTAGTTTGAATTGGGGTTTCCGTTCACTTACTCAAGATTTGTGGTCTAGAAAATAAAAGTTCTCTTCTCTGAAAGCGTTAAAAGTCACTATGTGAAACGAGGCAATGGTGATATTAATCGGTACGGGTACGGGCGGTTGGTTTAAACTGGGGTTTTTACCCACCCTCCCAAGTGTTAGTTATCAAAAAATTGAATGTTTTTCTTTTCTGCTAACGTTAAAAATCTCTTATGTCAATGGCGGCGATGGTGATATTTAATCCTTTGACTTCGGACACTGGTTTGGTCACTTCAGAACAAGAGTACGGATAAATGGTTTCAACTGGGTTTTCCGCTCACCACAAATTTTAAAAGTCTCTATGCCACAAAAGATGATTGGGATAACCAATCCCTTAATGACAAACACTTTGGCGGGTGGGTGAGTTACTCCAGAACATGAGTACGGACGAATGATTTAAACTGGAGTTCCATCTCGCTCGTTCAAGTGTTAATTATCAAAAAATTGAAAGTTACTTTTTTCTGCAGACGTTAAAAGTTCCTATGTTAAAGGAGGGTATGCTGACATACGATCGCTTAATGACAAACACTTAGGCGGGTGGGTTTGGTCACTCCAAAATAGAAGTATATACGGATAATTTAAACTGGGGCTGCCGCCTACCCGCCCAAGTGTTAGGAGTCAACAAATTAGAAGTTTTTATTCTCTGCAAGCGTTAACAGTTGGGCGACAGGGTGAGTCTCTACAGAACTTAAGAACAGACGGATGGTATAAACTGGGTTTTCCGCCTACCCACTCAAGTGTTAGAAATTGGAAGTTACTTCTATACGCAAGGTTTCTATGTCAAAGTAAGTGATTGTGACATTTAATCTCGTGATTACGGACACTGGTGGGTGGGTTACTCCAGAACATAAATGCAGAAAGATGATTTAAACTGGCGTTCTCGTCCACCCATTCAACTGTTTTTCTTCTTCTTTAGCAGCCTTTCTCTTTCTACTTCTGGACGTAGGCTTCCCCTTTAAGTTTTTACGACTTCCTATGTTGTGCCAGCTGCACACAGTGTCTTTCTGTCTGCTGGTAGATGTAATGCCGTCCTATGCTTCTTTTATGCGTTCTTGGCCTCTATTGCATTAATAATGTTGCCCATAGGGTAGTCTGCTGCCTAGCGACGTGACCTGCTCATCTCCACTCCGTTTTGGATCACGTCGCGTACTTTTGTTTTTTGCTTTATTTCTTCATTTTGTATCTTTTCTCTTAGGCTTACTCCTAGCATTGCGCGTTCTATCGCTCGCTGTGTGACTCGCAATTTATTGGCACTTTTGATGGTCAGTGCCATAGTCTCTAGACAGAGAGAAATTTGAAGTTTATCTTCTTTGCAAGCGTTATAGGTTTTTATGTCAAATTCAATCTTTTGATGCAGAACATAAGTACGGACGGATGGTTTTAACTGGCGCTCTCGTCCAGCCGTCCAAATGTTAATTATCAAGAAATTGAGTGTTTCTTTTCTCTGCAAGCGTTAAAAGTAATGACGGACATTTGGGCGGGTAGCTGCGTCACTACAGAACATGAGTACGGGCGGGTGGTTTTGAATTAGGGTTTCCGCTCACCTGCCCAAGTATTACTTAACAAGAATTTAGAAGTTACTACTCTCTGCAAATGTTAAAAGTTTATATGTCGAAGGAGGTGATGGTAATATCCAATCTCTTTGGCGGGTGGATTGGTAGGTCACTCCAGAACATAAGTAAAGACGAACTGTTTGAACTGGTATTCAGATTTTATTTATGGCACTGACGAGCAGTTAAGGGTTAGACGATCTTGAGGTCAAAGACAAAATTTAGAATTTCTTTAAAATTGTCACACGGCATTAATTTCTGGAGTAATGGTTTGTGGTGCGGGCGTAGACTGCTAACGTAACTACAGACTTTCTAGATCAAAACAACATTAAGCGTTTCTTTGGCTATCAAGATAATCAAACTTCAACCTTATATGGAATATATCTGATTTTTTTGATTTTTGAGCTAATTGGATGGTTGTAGTTTGTTGATATAAACTTTTGACATTAAAAAACGTCGAGAACTAATTCTGAATGCGCAAATGTAAGATTTCACGACTAGGGAATATTTTGTGCAATAATGCCATTGATCACGTGATGTGCGGTTAGTTTTCTATTTCATCCATGACCAGCACAAAAACTGGGTTGTCATTCTACGATATTGTTTACCATTGGCAGTCTGATGGTTTGTGCATTGCCGCCAGTACCGTCTTTGAAAAAAATGGTCCAATGATGAATCCAGTTTAAAATCTACATCAAACGGTGACTTGTTTGAGATGCATTTTTTTTTTTACACATTTTGCTTGTTTATGGAGCCATCAACATGAAAATGGGGCTCATCAATGAGATAATTTTATTGGAAAACTTGCCGTTTACTTGTTGAAGATTAATGAACCAGTTAACGAACATTCTTTGGTGTGTCTGTAGGCTTGAGTTGTTGAGTAAGTTGGATGTAGTAGGAATGAAGACGCAGATCTTTTGTGAGAATACGCAATTCTTTAATAACAGTTTCTTTATGAGGCTTAAATGTTGAATCCTTGCCCGGATTTTGGTTTTCTAACATTGTAGAATTGACACTTCAAAGGAGTACTAACATCGGAAGCGCACAACATCATGGGTTATGTTCGGAAAACGAAAAAACAAGAATGGATGACCCAAGAAATCTTGCAGATTATAAAAGAACGCAGAGCTCAACAGAAACACGCTGAACATAAGGAATTACACAAGGTTATACGCAGTATGATCGCCAAGGAGACATGGGTGCAGCAAAGACGCGAAGAAGTAGAGGACTTACAACAGAAAGGACTTATTTAATTTACACTGAAAAATTAAAGAAGTAACGGGAGCTTGCAAAAGGGGAACTACGATCTACATCAGAAATGAACAAAACGAACCTGTAACAAACAACAAGGAACTATGTAAGGTATGGAACACTTCAAGAGTAACAGAACGGAAATACCAAACATTCCAGTGGACTGGTTAAAGTCAACATTCATAATGCTTCTTAAAAAGCAGAATGCGTTCAAGTGCAAAGACCATTGGCCAATTTTGCTGATAAGAAACGTTCTAAAAATATTTTTGCGCATTCTATATACTAGACTATTTAAGAAACTTGAAAGGCTTATTGGAGATAGCCAGTTTGGATTCCAGAGTGAAGCAACATTCTGTCTTAGTAATTTAGTACAAATCTGCTATGACCAGAGGAAGGACATCTTTCTATGCTTTATCGACTACAAGAAGGCGTTTGACAGCATCAACAACGTACATCTCGAATACTTAAAAAGTGTATAGACGTTAAAGATGTTAGAATAATCCAGAATCTGTACTGTGAACAGGCGGCCAATGTCAGGTTTTATAACCAAATCACGACAGAAGAACTCGAAATAATGAGGCTGCATTTTTTTGCCAATGCTATTTAACTTCTACGTCGAACGAATATTTTCTGAAGCAATAATCAAGAGTATTATATACGCGGACGACACTGAGCAATTAGCAAGACCAACAACTGCTAATGAATAACATAAACAAACAAGAGACAGAAGTTGGTCTACAAATGAACAGAGTCAAAGGCCCTTCAATCACGATAGGAAGGGAGACAATTGGAAGAACTGAGAGCACCAAATACCTAGGCATACTAGTGAATGACATATGGGATCTTCAACAGGAGATCAAGAGTACAGTAGAACAAATCAGACAAGCGTTAAACAAATTACGCTCCATACTATGTGACTAGATCTTGAACTTAGATATCCATTTCAGAATTGTTAAGTGCTACGTCTGGCCAGTTCTATTGTATGGAGCCGAAACTTGGACGATAAAGGCAGCGTTCATCAAGAATATTGAAGAACTCGAAATGTTTTGAATCTAGTTGGTTGACCGCATTAGCGATGAAGAGGTGCTAATTAATAAAAGAGTGCCAGTGCAGCTACCTGGGCCATATATTAAGAGGTTTGAGATATCGAATACCCCAACTGATCTTTGAAGGCAAGATAAAGGGTGGGTCATCTAACTTTTGAAATTTGAATCGGTTATAAATAAAAAACTAATGAATATTTTTTTCAAAATGAGTTTATTAGAAAGATTGGACATTTTTATTTAAGAATGTAACACAACATTATTCAAAGACTGCCACGGCTGGCTTGACAGTAACCCATCCGATTAACTCAATTTTTTAGTACATTTTTAATTGTTTGACTACAAACTACGTTTATTTTCTATAAAATTGTTTCGTAAATTTCTTACCGTTTGAGTAGAAGACTCATCACTTTGGAAGTAAGTTTTTATTATTTCTCAACTTTGTTCAAGTATAAAGCGTCCTATTTCGTAAATGTCAAATATAAAACTATTTCTGTCATCTCATAACTAAAATAAACGATGGTTCAAATTCTAAACGTTACATGGCTCACCCTTTAGAAGACAGTAAACAGCTTCATGGCTTCGGAATATAAAAAACTAGATGGGAATAAGTAAATTTAGAGAACTACGCCAAGTAGTAATAAACAGAGCTTTAGCTATTATCTAATAGAAGACCATTTATCAACGCCCACAGGTATATAGCAGACGAAGAAGAAGTAGAATCTTAAGTCACTTTATAGTATTAGTTCACAGTGACTGTTGTTCTTTTTTAATGTGTTTGTTTATTTAGTCTCGCTAGGAAGTCTAAAAGGTGGTTTGGTGGAAGCTATGGGATTTACTGATATGTTTTTGACGACACAATCGAACTTAGTGACTGGCTTCAACTATGATTGAACAACGGAACATTTAGAAAAGTTTAATTAATCTTAAAAAATTGCAAACAATTTTTTTGTAACGCCAAATATTCTGTTTTTGAGTTTTTTAATTTATTTAGGATTTTGTAAAAATACAATGAGAATAAAGAATCTGATCGCAGCAGCTTATGAAAAGTTGTCATGACTTATTCAATTTGAATACTGAATCAATCAATGCCTATTATGTTTCAATGATAAGATTCTTTAATTTGCACACAATTTAAATTAAACTTTATTTTCCATACAAGAACGAAGCGTTAAGCAGCTTCAATTGAGTTATGTTTTAATTGATTTTCTCCTAAAAAAGTATTAAAAGATTATTACACAATTACCATGGAAACTAGAAACTAGAAAAAGCAGAATTAAATCTATCAATAAGTCGTTGCTTAGAAGATTTGTGTATAGGATAAGCCAAATTTAGTAATCACATTTTTTTTATTACAAATTAAAATTAAAAACTAGTATATGAAAAATGCATAATAAATTTTGACATTTAGAAGTTTTTGATAGATACATAACCTAAAATAATACTTTTGTTGTAAACGACTAGAATTGAATTGAAGTGTCATTGCGGTATTCGTTTCCACAATATTGTCCTACAATTGAAGAGAATCTCCACAAAGAAACAAACAAAGGTATAATACATAATATCAGTATTAAATTAATATCGTTAATCAAATCACTATTGTATTATAATAACATTGCATCATTGAAAATTCTTGACCGCCTCACCAAATTGTGGATAGAAATACAAACGGAATAAGTAACTAATTAATACAAAAGCAAGTGACATTTGAAACAATTAAGTTCACCTACAATAATTATATCATGAATTGTAATTAAATGAGTTTTTAGCACCCCAATTTCTTGACCTTTTTGATTTTTTGCGGTCGCTGGAAATCCATTACATTCAGGCAACTATTCACCCCTAAGCAATTTATGGTTTAATTACCCTTTTAAATCCTTTATTTATCTCAAGATTAAAATTATGCGTGCATATTTATAACTAATTTTGTTATTTTTTTTTGTTTCAGGTGAGATATTCGTTTCTATGTTTTTTGTAAGTAATACGAGATACGTTCACATTAAAAAAAATAATTAAATTTATTTACCATACTCTGTCATGGTTTATAAACGTTAGCAAATTACTACGCAGATGAATTCCAAACAAAGGATAATTCCTACATCGCGCTAACATCAAAGTCATTTTCCCACTCCCTAATACCACATGTCAAAAAGTATGTTCAGTGTATTTTAATTTGTTCGCCCCCAATTCGGGGTTGCGCGGCTATTAATTTTTCGATTTACATACAGACATGGTTAAAAAATAGCGCGAAAATATCGAAACGGTTGGACCATACGGTTGAAAAATTAATTAAAGGGTGGAATTGGGATACAGTATAACAATTTTTGGAGACCCCAGGAATTATTGCTGATACCACCACCTGGTGGATAACCGGAAGCAATATGGCTATACGCGTACCATTCATGAACCATAATGTTTAAGTCGAAAGATCATAAAAAAATATATAATATCTGGCTTCTATTTAGTATTTTTTATACCCTTCTTATATGGGCGGAGAACCTTCAACGGTAAGATTACAACAAAGAAAACGTTGCACATTTTATATTATTAAAAAATATATAATAGCCATAATGATAATTTAAGTTAAAATATTTTATAAATTAATTAAGTTTTGTTTCGCAACAATTTATGCAAATATGCGAGTAGATTGCAATGCATTATAACAAGGGTGAGATTCCCCCCTGAATGAAATTTTAATTTATTCCATCCAACTTCTTTGTTACTCCACTCACACAACTACGAAATTAAACTTTGTAAGTTATGGAATTATTTTAATTGCCCCTCGTTCTTTTTATCAATCCGATTAGCCGATATTAGTCAAATTAAATTAATCCATTACCTGAAATTACTTTGTTGTGAACGGGATGGTATTAAAACAGATTTTATTTTTTCGGTATTACTTCGGCTCATTGTATTAGATATTTTATGAGAAAAAGTAAGCACCCAATATCCATAAAGGGGTTATTTAGTGACATTAAATTTAAAGGTTATTAACCCGTATTTGGAGCAAACTTTAAATCGAATTAAACTAGTAATACTTTTCGGATTATGAGACTAAACTAAAGTCATTTTGTAGATATTAATATCTTAAGTAAAGGGATTAAAACATAAATTAGGACTGTATTAATAATTAATTTCATTATTAATACAATTTAATTAAATATCAACGAGAATGTACTGTATAGTTGTGAACTAACTAGTGGAAACTTGGCTGTACTTACATAGGTTTAGTTATTTGACCCTTGGAAGATTATTAAAGTTTATTGTGTTAAAAATCATTAGCAAAAGTTAAATGATTTTTTTAATAAAATAGGACTTTTTAACTGACCCAAATAAAACATGATTAATGTCTTTAATCAAGTAAGAATGTCAAATAATTATTCTTGTAAATGGAAAACTTAAAAATAATATTAAACTCGATACTAATAGGCGTGAAATGTTTTACCGGACATAAAATCGTTATGTTTATTTGGTTTTTGAAAAGCAAATTATTAGATGTCAATTTACATTGATTTTAAATATAATTTATGTTATTCGATTAGATTATATATAGATTTATTACATTTTTACGACTTTATGTAATAGTTTTGTAATGAATTAAAATAGAATTGAGTTTGCTTCATATTAACTTATTCTAACATAATATTTGTTATTGGGGCTTTTATTGACATATCAGCAGAGACTAAACTGTAAAACAATAAACTAGACATAACATTTTTAGGTTATGTGTGATGAAAAGTAAAAATTATGCAGATCATGGCAGAGCTGTCAATCGTTAAGTGACAGATGAAATGTAATAATTTGTATATATTATACTGCGATGTGACAGATTAGAATTAACAGTTTTAGGTTAGGTGCGTGGTGTGACATATCTGTCAATAGAGAGACATAAATTGGTTATGCACACTCAACTGATACACTTGCGAGACAATAGTTGAAAGAATAATTGGTTTTATACAGATTTTTGACCACTCTGCCAATCATCGCAAAAGATGAAAAACAAACTGACAATCACAATGTGACAGATGTGAGAAAACTGATTGTCAAATCAATTAAGTGCATTCCGTGACAACTGTCAATCTCAATCATCAAGAAACAGATGAAATATCAAATGTTTAACTTGACACAAGTGTATTGCGAACTAACACATGAAATGACAAACATTTTGAGGTGTGCATACCGTGACATAACTGACAATTTTAGGTTATGTGTGATGAAATGTAATAATTATGCAGATCATAGCACAACTGTCAATTGCTAAGTGGCAGATGAAATGAAATAATCTAGAGATACAGCGATGTGATTAACAGTTTTAGGTTAGATGCGCGGTGTGAAAAATCCGTCAATAGAGAAACATAACTAGATTATGCACTGTTACTACTCTGTCAATTAATAAAATAGCAACAATGACAATTAAGTTACGACTGATAACATGCGGCATTAAGTGCAACTAACAAACGAGAAACAATAGTTAATTTGTTGCATATGAATTTTTGACTACTACGTTAGGTTAGGTTAGCAGCATAAGTGACACAAATATTAATTACAAAGCGCCAGACTGTATGCAACATTTTTAGGTTACGTCCATATCGTAACACAACTTTCAAAAGATGAACAAAAAATAAGTCTCAAACGTTTTTGTGACTACTCCGCCAATCAACGCAAAAGATGAAAAGAAAGTTGTAGAATTACGAAGTGGCACAGATTTGAACATTTTTATGATAGGTGTGCATCATTTTTAGGTCACGTGTATTCAGTAATATAACCTTCAATTGCGAAACAATAGATTAACAAAAAGTTTTATTTGGTCCGTGATTACGCCGCCAATCAACGCAAAAGACGAAGAGCAAGCTGACACAATCACGAAGTGACAGAATTCAACTTTTTTACGTTAGGTTTATACCGTGACATAACTTTTAATTGCTAAGCGCCAGATTGTAATTAACATTTTAGGTTATTTTTTTAGGTTAGGTTGACACAACTGTCAATCAATATGCATACAGTGACACAAATGTCATTCGGGAGCTACAATCACGATCAATCTAGCAACATTTTTAAGTTAGGTTTTTACTGTGGCACATCTATCAGACTGTACTCAACATTTTTAAGTTACATGCATACTGTACAACACAATCTTCAATTGCAAACCAATAGATTAGTTTTGTGCGTTCTGTCAGTTTACCAATCAAAGCAACAAACAAATACCTTATCACAACTCAAACGCAAAATTTATGCATATCTTGACATAACTGATAATTGCTAAGCGACAAATTGTATTCATGATAGTAATTATAAAGATATAATCGTATGGCGGACGAGTTTTGTTTTGTATTGAGAATTACGTCACTACGTGACTTCAAGCGCGGGAACTTTAAAATAAAAAGTATTTACACGATTTTTATATTAAACAATAATGTAAAACAACGATATTTTGTTCGAGTAATATTTGAGTCAAATCATTTAAAATGGAGTGTGCCGCAGTAGTCTAGGCATCTTATTCGAATCTCACAACGAAAACTAATTTAAATCTTTATAGGCTTTCCACTCCCCAACTAGTCTTGTCCGCTTGGGGTTTGGAATTCACTCAAAACTGTGGATTCACCTGTAATGAGACAGAGAAGAAGCAGCTGTCAACAGTGGCGTGAATATGACTAAAGCAAATATTATTAGTATTTTTATTATTATTATGACAGCCAACATTACACCAATCATTATATTTACAGGTTAATAAAAACAATAAATTGTCCTTGTTGGTTTGGTTACATAGGTTACGTGATTATATATGAGAGACCTGCGCGTGATCATATCTTACGAGTAGTATAGTATTATGCCTTGATACAACTGTCAATCAAGATGCGACAACAGACGAATTACAAACGAAATTACACGTATTTTGATCCATCTTACCGTGGCTGAAGTGACAATTGCGAAACGACAAATCAGATGCAACTTTATTAAGTTAAGTGCATTCCGTGACACACCTATCAATTAAGAAGCGACAACAGCTGAAATATCAAACTATGAACAATATACAAATTTTTTTACAAGTATCAATTGCAGAGCGCTAGATTTAATAACGTGTGTGACTCATCTGTCAATTACAAAGCGACAGATTGTATGCTTCATTTCTTTAGGTTAGGTGCAGACCGTGTCACAATTTCTAATATGAAACTACAAACTAAAAGTTAAAACTTTTTGTTGTCGAGCAATATTTTTAGGTAAATTTGACTATTAGTCAATAGTCATTTGCGTAGTAACATATATGAATAGCTGAAATGACATAAAGCATATCTTCCAGTTATGTTTTATACCGTGTCACAACTACAAATATGAAGCGTTACATAAATTGTCAAGTAATATTTTTAGGTTAGGTTGACTATTAAGTCACGTAGATATAGTCATTTGTGTACTAACATGTATGAACAGCTGAAATGCCAAAAATTAACATGCAACCTGTGACATAACTGACAAGCGAAGAGACATATTATATTAAACATTTTTAAATTATGTGCATAGCGTGACTGGTACTCAAGATACGACAATAGATGAGATCTCAATACTATACGTGGTCAATCTGAAGTAACATGTATGGACAGCTGAAAGACAAAAAAGTACATGCAGACTGTAACGTAACTGACAAGCGAAGCGACAAATAATATGCAACATTTTTAAGTTATGTGCATAGCGTGACTGGTACTCAAGATACGACAATAGATGAGATCTAAATACTATATGTGTACCGTCAATCGGAAGCGATAGATAAATTGACAGAAAAATGATGTATTCATACCGCGAGAAAAGTGGTTTTCGCGACAAATTGCAATGCAGTTGCAATGTTTTTAAGTTAGGTTAGGTTAGGTCATGCAAATATGAAATGTTTAATAGACAAAAGTGACTTATCACGAACCGACATATGAAATGACAAACGTTTTGCGCTGTGTGTACCGTGACATAACTGACAATTATGAAGCGACAAGCTAGATGCAACGTTTTCAAGTTAGGTGCATACCGGGATTGTCATTCTATATACTATATGCGTACCGTGACTCAAGAGTCAATCGAGAGCGACAGATGAAATGACAAACAAATTAATTATACATATCTACCATGAGAATAGTGACTGTCAAATCAAATAAGGTGCAACGTTTTTAAGCATGCGTACCATGAAAATCAAGAAACAGATGAATTTTTTTTTGCGTGACACAAGTGTATTGTGAAGCGACATAGGAAATAACAAATATTTTGAGCTGCGCATACCGTGACATGGCTGACAATTAATTGCAAAGCGACAAGTTATATGTAACATTTTCAAGTTAGGTGCATACCGTGACACATCTTGCAATTGGAATGGACAAAGAAATGAATAATTTTTTAACGTATTTAAGTTAGGTGCATAACGTGACACAACTATCAATTGACAAACAGATGAAATATGAAATGTTTAAAGCGACACTAGTGTCTATTGCGAACCGAATTATGAAATGACATAACTGACATTTTCAAGTTAGGTGCATACTGTGACTGTCATTCAAAATGCGACAACAGATGAGATGTCAATACTATATGAGTATTGTTACAAAAGTGTCAATCGAGAGCGATAGATGAAATGACCGTTATACGCATACCGTTAGAAAAGTGATTGTCAAATCAGATGCAACGTTTTTAAGTTTAAGGTGCATACCGTGTCAATCAAGTTACAGATGAAATATTAAATTTTTAACGTGGCACAAGTGTATCGCGAAGCGAGATATGAAATGACAAAATTTTTTAAGTTGTGCGTACCTTTACATAACTGACAATTTCGATGCGACAAATTAAACGAAGCATTTTTAAGTTAGGTTCACAATGTGTCATTCAAGATGCAACAACTGATGAAATGTCAATATTATGCCGTGGCAAAACTGTCATTCGGGAACGACACATGAAATGACAAACAAATTGCTACGTTTTTAAGCTAGGTGCATGCCGTGACACATTTTTCAGTCAAGAAACAGATGAAATATTAAATGTTTCACGTGACATACATGTCTATCGCGAAGCGACATATGAAATAACAAACGTTTTGAGCTGTGCATACCGTGACATAACTGACAATTGCGATGCGACAAATTATATGTAACATTTTTAAGTTAGGTGCATACCGTGACACAAGTGTCAATCGGGAGCGATAGATGATATGACAAAAAAATTAGCAAAGCATCAAATTATATATAAATCGACAAAAATATAAAGCTAAGCATTCTGCGGCATAACAGATAGTCGCGAAGTGATCAAATTAGATGCAGCATCTTTAGTTAGGCGATCTTTTTTACAGAATTAAATTAAAGGTTTTTATATTGTTTCTTTTCTTGTTTATTACATGCTTATCAAAAATCTATTGAATCTATTAAATATAAAGAAAGCTGTTTCAAATTAATGGATTCTTTGTTTTGCGGACAGAACTTTTGCGAATTAGTTTGTAAATAGTACGTAATGAGTAGCCGACACAATATTAATACTACTTTTAGGTATATCAATGGCAAATAAATAATAATGAGTGTTAATACGCTCAATGTTGAAACTCTAGTAGTTGTATATGTATACAGTGTTTAGCTTAGTGTATTGCTATTTAAGAAACTGAATACAGGAATAAACATTTATCTATGATAGACAGTTCAAACGCTTGAGATCAATTGGTTTGCAGTTGTAAATATTTACAGTTTTTATCAAAATAAATTAAGATACATTAATCTTATATTTTCATCAAAGATTGCGTGCGACGAGTATGAATAATAGCAATTTTTTCTAGTTAATTTTTTTTTGTACCGTTCTTTAAACGTTTTAAGGTAAAAATATATTGGACTTAAAATATGAAATATGCAAAATAGAATGTGCATTTCGTTACAGCATGTGTGCTTCGTAACAACAGGTGACAAAATCCCACACATATTTCACGTCACCACAAAATACACAGAGGGATGTATAATATTCGACATATGTGCCCATTCTCGTCATTGCGTGTGTGCACATCTTTACGCGTTTTTCTACTTTTTCGTCTATTTTAGTTTTGCCAGTTATAAGGGCTCATTAGGGGGGCGACACCGTACTGTGACAGAAACATGCTTTTCACCACACACCCAATTAAAAAAGAACGATTATTTTACTTTTTATTGGTTCAAGTAATGATAGTTACGTGCGTTTTGTGTCTATGGAATGGAATAATACAATGACGCCGTCACTTTTTATTATCATTATTCACTAATTTCAATAATAATTTAATTGAATAATTGTGCCATTTTTATAATAGATAACCAATACTTCTATAAGAAATAATATGTACATCTTTGTAAAAATATGATAATGAATTAACTGTTCAAATAGCAGAAAGATAATTAAAAAGACAATATATCTCGAGTGTACTTCGGAAGTGCTTACCGTTTTACGACGGCCCTACTTTAAGCAGTATTATTATCAGAATAATCTCGCAACCCTCATTATTAAATTGTATGTGTAATCTAGCTCAAATTTATACTTGAAAATGCAATATTAAACCACCGTTTACAAATTAAAAACAATTCCGATAAGAGGAATAACAGTTGACGCAAGCAGATTTAAATATTATTCATGCTTTAACGCAACATCGCACACAATTTGTTCCAACATTAGCAACACAGAGTATAAAACATAAAAAAACTAAAACCATTCGATTATGTTGATTAAAAAATGTGCGACGCCCCCATAAGACCTATATAACGAGCTTTAATAATTCATACCGATTTTAATTAAAATAAAAATAAAATAATTAGAACGTCGGCATGGTAACGTTAAAAGGTCGTGGTAAAAAAATAAAAATGAACATGCGACCGGTGTTTTATATATATTTTTTTCTGTTGGCACACCTTTTTATTTTAAGGTGGAGGGCTTTTTTTTTTCTAAGGGTTTGGAACTTCTTAGAAACGATAGGGATTTTAATTTCACCCTCCACGAGAAAAACGAGTCGGGGAAGATGTTAAATCCGGGAGAATGATGGTGTTACCCAGAGATGGCTGTAATAAGAAATAAAATAGACGTGAGATTGTTACGTTGAATCTTGACTTTTATTAACCCATTCCTACAAAATGTTGTAAGGAAGCAACCCAACCACAAGGAATCTTTTTCCAGAACTTTTTTTGTTCCTTTGAATGTAGGTATTTAATTAAAATAAAAATACTTCACATAAGTTAGATAATCAAATTTATTATTTTATATATAAAAACTTTTTTAATGGCTTTGAAAATAAATAAATATACTTTTTGTAATAAAATGTTAGATATGAATATGCAAATAGCCATCAATTTGAGGCTTAGTAAGATTAATAATGTAATACTGTTCGATTTAATATGTAATGATATAGTTAAGTAGTATAATATACATCAAGCATGTCACTCAAATGTACTTGTTGAACATTATGTAATTATGTTGTAGGTACAGTTGAATCTATGGTTGTTTCAAAATTAAGTTTTGGTTTTGCTATACTCATCTATTGAATTTATTACAATAAGAGATTGTAATGATATTATCAATTAGGAAAATTTGCAATCAAGCCACTAATCGTAATGCTTGCTAGAGAAATGTAGTGATATGAATCATGGGTTTATTATTATCATAATTGTATTGTTATAGTTGGGATAGACGCACAGTCAGGATTTTTAGAATGTATCTATTTCAATGGTTTAAAATTTTAAATTTGATGGTTTTATCAAGCTAAATCTGATTTTGCAGATTATAAGGTAATATTGACAACTTTGGAAGCTTATCTTCTATACTAGAACTTACACTGTCTTAAGTGAAAAATTATGTTAATTTTTGACTCGGTATATACCAATACACGCTTTACTTAAATTGTCATTGTTTTATCACGATCTTCTGTTGTAATTTGTGAGCTTTTTTGGTAATTTTAATTAATCAAGTTATAGGAATGATATTTTTTTTGTTCATAGGTTATGGCTACTGAATTTGTAAGTTGGTCTACAATTTAAAATGGGAATGAATGGTTTTGCTAATCTTCTAAGAATCTCATGGGCTTGTAAACATTTTATGTCATCTCTAAATTTAATATCATCCAATGGAGTCTTACAACATTTTATTTTATGAAGAATTCTATTTTTCTATGCGTATTCTGATTTTGAGTAGAATGGTTACAAATGTTACGGCCTCATGAGACCCTGTTCTCAATTGCACTGCTTTGAGTATGCATATTTTCTTAGTTTGACAATGCCATGTGAAGACCACTATTATGATTTGCAAGTTTTTTAAAAAATTGCGTCACTATTAGTGCTTTGGTTTTCTTTTAGTACTGTCAACGCTATTGTCAACTTAACTTGAAAATTACGAATTAAAATGATTTTTATGGCTGGATCTCAAGTCTTCTTTGGTTAGCTTGTGCTTGCCGAAGAAGGCACTACGTTGCGTATTGTAAGGTTTGCACTTGCTCACAGAGTTTTTTTATTATCCAGGCATTTACGGCATAGTTTGTTCAGGTTACAGTGTTCAGTCTTGTAAGCTTTTGCAGTTTGTTTGGCTTATCTGCATTAGTCCGACAGTTCTTCTACAGTTGTTACTCTTTTAGAAATTCCGTTTCTTTACTGAAGCACAGAAACTTTTTCCAAAGGACTGTTTTGAGCTCTTCTTTGGTTAGCATATCCGTGTGGATTTTTATTCTATGCATGTGTTTGTTTAGGCCTTGTTACCGGCTGGTCGGGCTCACATGATAAAAATAGGGGGACTCGGTGGTGGTAAAGAGGTTTGTTGGATACTTTTTTAGCGTCTCTGCATCAGCGGGTGAATAGTCGTAGAAATTAAAGGGATATATTATCTTGACTGTTTTTCCATAAACATAAACTTCTAGTTGTTCCGTTTCTTCAAATGTTTTTGCTATAGTACTACCTTGAACTCTTTTTTGGTTAGCTTGTTCTTGCCACTATGTTGTATTGTAAGCTTTGCACTTGCTCATAGGTGTAGCGGAGTTTCTTTGTCTTCTAGATATCTGCTGCATAGCATATCTGTGAAGATTTTTATGCATGTGTTTGTTTAGGTCATGTTACTGGTTCCCGTCTCATATGATAATAAGAGGGGGAGTCGGTGATGGTAAAGAGGTTTGTTGGATACTTCTTTAGTGTCTCTGTATTAGTAGAGGGTGAATAGCTACGGTAGAGGGTGAATACCTACGGTAGAGGGTGAAGAGCTACGGCTACTGATGTTGTGGATAGACTTTTCTGGGAGTTGTAGGCGATGCTATTTTCACTCGGTTTCTACCTGGTGCTCATGAGCAACTGAATGAAGGCACCTTCCAGGGGGTTAAAGACGGCTGGCAAGCGTATGGGGTTGTTCCATTGCTTGTAGGGCAGCTAAGTGAATGCACGCCTTAGCAGTTTGTTAAGTGGTAGTTTGGTGGTCGCTTTGGAAGCGACCTATTTGTCTCCTGGTACGTCGTGTAAGAGTAGTTCCCGTGGGTCAGTTGTGTCGTTTGAGCAAAGGTTCAAGTCTCCAAGGCAGTTGATGTAGAATCAACTTGATAGTAGGTTTTGTGCTGCCCAGGAGGTATTGGTGGAACTCTTGGGGCGAACGTTGGTACGGGGTTTGTAGATCCATGATCAAGGTCTGTGGGCATTGCGGTGGTCGAATTGTCGGAGATGTAGTTATGGGGTTGCAGTGTGGCTTTGGTGTGACGGTTAATATCCGGTCAGTCCAGCTGCTTGAATTGCACCGGATTTGCGACGTGAAAGTATTACCATTTCTCATTTATTGTTGATGCTCCGCTCACAAAGCGGCATCAGCCATAGTGTGGGCTATAAGTCCCTTAAAGTTTACTTCGGCGATAGATTTTAAGGTCCAGACGTCTTAAGGGTTGACATTTTGTGCATAGCTACTTGTTATTACGCACTGTATTAGTGTTCTTTACTTAATACTGTTTTATGTTAGTTATTTTTACTAGCGTTGTGGATCGATGACAAACTAATATTAGCTCTGGTGTGTCTTTAAGACTTGTTTAAACTTGAACTGTTTTTCTGTTGTCCGTTATCTTAGCTATAATGATGGTGATATGAGTTCTAGAGTAAGAAGCCAGAGCTTGTATTTTTCAACATAGATGACAAGCTTCCATAGCTTGGAAGGAACTATACTAAGTATAAATCGAAACTTAACCGTATTTTTAGGTTATGTGCTGTAGTGCATACGTTAATCGCGTAACGATAGAAAGCTGCCAATATTTTTTAGGTTATGTGCATGCTGCGAGACACAAATTAAGTAAAGTTTATTTAAACGTTTGTTTAGTGCATCTGTCAATCGTGCAGCGACATATGAGATAGTTTTTTTAAGTATTTGAGTTTGCAGTCACACAATATTGCAAAGCGACACACTAATTGTCGCCAATTGTTGTTTGCTTGAGTGACACAATAATTTCAAAGATGTTATTTTTCACAACTGTCTATTGCGGCGAGGCGGATTAGATGTCAATTGTGAAGCAACAGATTCTATTTTCACTGTTTTTAGGTTATCACTGTACTTAACATATTAGTGACGAAATTTTTTGTACAATCAAAAAACTCTCAATTGCGAAGTGACAGATTAGATATAAACATTTTGTTGTTTAGATAAGGTCTTCTTTAGAAGCAACATACCAAATATTGACAATTTCGGGGTGCTGTGACAGAATAATTAAAAAGATTTTAATTTTTACTTCAACTGTCTCGCCAAGTGACAGATAGGTCTATTTTATAACTTTTGATCTTGAAGCTACAGATTGAATGTCACTATTTTAGTTAGGTTGTGCGATCTATGACATAATTCTGATGGCAGATTGAGTGTCGATTTTTTTAGGTTTTGTGCGTATATTATTGATAATTATAAATGTAATCGCGAAAGACAGATTAGGTCACGATAATTATGTTATTGTAGTGAATATTGCTACAAAGATGCCAATCTCAAAGCGACAAATTAAATATCAAAATTTTTTTAGGTTATTTGTGATTTTGATATTTGATCGGTTTGCTTTAAATCACTTAAAGTGATTAAGATCAGTGAAATTGTACGTTTTGTATTCCATATCACCTGTGAGGTCGGATTTAAATCAAACTTATTGATTTTTTAACTATTAATTTGTACATACTGTTATAATAGCTAAGCGACATGTGTCAATTTTTTACATGAGATTACCGTGACATACTAATGACAATCCCGGTGTGTATAGGCTTTTACGATAATACAATGTAAGTTAATTTTGAGCTGTCACTGAACTAACTAAAGTTTTATTTTTAACATCAATAGTTAATTTAGTTTAAAATTTAATATTTATCTATGTGAATCAAGCAAAAACACAATTTATAGGTTTTTTATACTAATTTTGATAAACCGGGATAATCTCGAAACCTCTTAGCGGGATACAGGCGTTTGTGGCATTCAATCTGGACATCTGGCCACCCCCAGCGTAGGTCTTATGTTTGTTATCTTTGAAGGCGGTCTTTCAGATTTGCCAGCAGTTGAATATTGGAAAACATCTTAGAATTAAAAGCTATTTATTAGGACATAAGTAACAATTTTAATCAAATATTATCAGAGCTAATACAATATTGATTCGGAATCACAAGAAGTATATGTACACTATTTCTATCTTTTCTTGACATTTGGGTTATTTTAATCTAAATAATAAATACATTTTTTTTACTTTGCTGAATAATCTGAATAAAACCGTTTGCTATCTATATAATATAGAAATGTTGAACGGATTTTTTGAATTGATAAATGAAACTTTTACCGAAATTTTTTATGCGCTGGCGACCATAATTTGAAACTCAACATGAAATAAATGCAAAAAGTAACACAATACTCATAGGTAGAAATAAAATTATTTCCAGTTACATCCGCCCAGTGGTTTCAATTAAATCGCTTCATATACATATTATATTACCTCACATCCCTTTGGTTGTTTAAAACTGAAACAATATAATCCTATTTTGTATTAACATAATGCGCAATTTAAAACAAAATGATTTTATTAATTGTTTACTATTATCTACAAATGCGGTTGAATAAACTACAATGTCACATTGTAGGTCAAGATTGAATTAAGTATTATAGGTTATCCATAGATGTAATTATTTATAGACATGCACAAGATTTTTTTTATAAATAATGTCCTGATTTTACTGAAACAAATAAACTAGTTACAAACCTTGGTATACCTTTTTATTTTATTTTATACTGATTTCCATATGCAAGCATAATTGGCAATCACCGACATGCATTATAATTGGCGCCAGTTGAATTCATAAATCACAAATTTCAATGCGAAAATCTGCTTATTTATATTCTTGAGGCCACCTCAACTTGCTTATTATAACAATAAAAGAACTGAGATTATCTCAAACCCTAATTTACTATATATACGAAAATCTCCCGCAATGTTAAGTAATTTTAATCTTCACCAACATTTAAGTAAATCCTTTAGAATAAATATAAACACCGAAACAGGTAACACATTTATGTCTCTTACCTGACAATTAAAATTAATCGGATGCAATGATTCGGTCAATCGTCGTGTACTTAAAACCTCGAAATGGAATTACCCCCAATAAGGATAATTGCATTAGGATATTTGCATTAATCTCTATTCTATATGGAAACTGGATTTTTTCAACCCAACACTGCACAACGAATATTGTACTAAATTACATAAGAACGTGAAAGGCACATAAATCACTCCAGTATGCAAAAATGAAAACAATCTAATATGCACATATTTCCATTTGCAATTTATTGTGGGTAGACAAAAGGTGGAATAAGGCTAGCGCCGATTTACACTTTTTATCGTATTCCGTGCACAATTTCTAATTGAAAAATAAATGTTTTATTAATTAATGATTAAAAAAATGGAATCAAGACAAATTTATAGCTTTGGGAAAAAGTTCACAGCCATTATTTTTGATCTATTAACATAATTAACAAAGGGTTTAATTAAAGCAGTTCTTTGAGAAAAAAAAAATGAACTTACAACCCGACAACAACATCCTGCGGAATAAAAACATAATGTCATTACGATTATGTAACAAATTACACATGAGCCGTTCTTTCTCACGGGCGGCGTAATTGCGTTCGATCCAGAAAAGAAAGAAAGGAGGCCTATTTACATTTTAGTTCTTTCATTTTGGGCAAGTAAAGGATACGCACTGGTCTGTAAAGCGGAAAGGGACTCCAGACTTAACAATTATAACCACTTAACTTTGAGATGTTCGGGGTATACGCTCGACTTCCGCTAAAACCCTCTAAACGAGACCTTTTAGAACTAACATCTTTCTTCTCCCCATAAGCTTCCAACAAAAAAACAATCAGCACGTATTTCGCAATGCAATCCCACTAATAAAACATTCACAAGATGTTATTTTTATTAAGTATTTATTAATGCCGGTAAAATTTTATAATACAACTTTCATTTAAAAAGTACTGTACAGTTACAGTTAAAACCTTGAAACTTTCAATATGAAATATAAATTATATAATTATACAATACAAAAAATATAAATTATTACTACGTAAAAAGTTTTAATTGTTACCAGATTTCTAGTAAACTGAATAACATCTTGTTATAAAAAAATCTACTCCAATTAGTGTGTCATAATAACATTCGAAAAATATTCCATCCTCTGAAATAACAGATAAAATCTAAATTATATAAAGTTTTGTGGAAAAATGTTATTATAGTAAACTAGTTTTTATCTAAGAATTTATAAAGACAAATAAAGATAGAATTGGTTAAAAAAGTTGTATTAAATTGAATTAGTCACACTGCTTTTTATTATCTCGTGACATATTTTAAAATGTAAGTAATATGCAAATGTGCATGTGCTAAACGAGTAGTGGTTAAGCATCATCATATATATACATAGGATTTTTTATATTTATTATAATACATGTGATACGGAATAATATAATCAAGCCTATAACATCCCGGGCATAATATGTATTATTTATTCTCCATTATGCCCGCTTGTTAAGTGAATATGTGAATGTGCTACACTTAATCACTGCGCATTATTGCTCAATAAAATAGATTTTTTTATATTTATGATAACCAGAGATAACGGAGAATATAATCAGTTTTATAATAACCTGGTCATAATGAGCGGACATTGTAATTTTATTATGCCTCTAAAATGTTATTATGCTAAGGAATTATGGGAAATATACAATAAATAAACAATTACGTTGCCAAGATTGCTACACGCTTTAGATGACAATGCCTTTGGCTGAAATATTGTCATCTTTTCAAAAACAGTGTTGTAGTTTACACAAATATTATATATCTAAGTAGGCAGTTTTATATAAATAAACATTTCAGATAATGACTTGGTCTGAAAGGTTTATAGATTTATCTGTTGAATACGTTTTCTTTATTATTGGTATGCAGTTTCAACTTTATCTGTGTGAGGTTGTTGCGTTTTATTTTTAGACAGTTTTCTTTTGTAGAGCGCATGACTGACATGCTGGAGGTTTTGGGTTACAATCCTGATTATGAGCAGCATTCATTTTTTGGAAAATTGAACCAACGCTTCAAGGCATTTTAAGCTGTTGGTTTCGTAGGTAATAGTGACCAAGAACACTTGCTGCTTCAGTTCTCTGGGGGACTATCGATGTATGTATTTTACTGCTAGGTGGAAGAAATTCTGGTTTAGTGTTCTTAAATTTTTATCTCTTTGCTTTCATAGATCTGAAGTATGGGCAGTTTGGGCGGTGGAAGCTGGTTACATAATCAGATTGGCTGTTGGTTATTAAACATTTTTTCCGTTCCTATCCGTTGGAAAAACATAGCGGACCTAACCCTTGAGGGCTGCTGCTTGAAAGAGACCAGTTGTAGAATAAAATTATCTCCAAAACTTCTTCTTTCAACCATTCTGTTTTTTAGTAGTAGGCTATTTTTTATTATCATATTTGAACATATTGTTTTATCGTGTATGGAATCTCCTTCAGAACTAGCTGAAGTAGAATAAGTTTTTTTTTTATTTCACCTCAAACTAGTTAACTTTTTTTGCGTTTTGTGGAAACGAATGTTTCAAAAAATATTTGGTGGGTTTGAATTATTATACATTTGAGTCGTTACCAAAAGCTTGATTTTGATTATGGTTAATAACGTAGTACTTACACACCAGCTTTGGTAGCTGCAGTGGTACCAAGTTAGATGCTAACTTTTTTTCCTTAGTTTCAAATTTTCTGAAAAGATGACAATTGATTTGATACAAGATCAGACTGTTGGTCACAAATCTTCTAATTGGACAACTTGAGTAGATATATTTGAGTTTCTTTTTTGGTTCCAAGTTGTTGGTCACAAATCTTCCAGTTGAACACATGGTTTTTTTTCCAAGCGTATGAACGCTTTTTCTACGACATAATACTTCTAGCGTATACAAAAAGAATGAAATTATTCAATAAATGTCTTAGTTTGACCGATGTATAAGTTATATTATATATCTTGAACCCGAAGTAGTATTCAATTCGCCCTTGAATGCCGAGGTGTTAAATAGCTTCTAGGTATATAATACAATCATAATTGCTTTGCCGAGGCGATTGGTGTTGACTAACAGTATTTGAACGTGTTCTTTAAGATGATGCGGTATCTTTTGCAACACTCATTGGCGACGATTTTGTATTAATGCATGATACGAGTGTACGAGCATTTATTGCCGGAGTTGTTAATGAATAATTCGATAATAGGAAGACAAGTCAAAGTTTGTATCTTTGCACCAGCCACCCTAGTTGTCTTCTGATTTTCAGCAAGAATGAGATCTTCTCGAAAAAGAAACAATAACGAACTTGGTGGAGTCGATGCTATGAAGAGGCTGTAATACGGGCGCATAGAGGCAATCAAAAGTTAGTAATTCAGTAAACTACTCACATTTTGCGTTTTCTGTGTTTTTTTTGTTTTATCTAATTTTGAATGTTATTTATGAAAGAAAAACCTAAATAACAATTAACAATAAAATGATATACCAAAAAAAACGGTCTACGACAATGAATTACTTAAAATTTACATTTAGTCGCTTTATTTCAAATATTTAAAATAAAATTTGGTAAAACCTTTTTTTTACTTTGACGACCTAGTTTAACAGTTGACAATGTATATCGCCCACATTACATCATTTTACTCTCAGAAAAATATTCCACTCATCTTAATCGTTTTGTTGCTCATTGCTTATCTAATACTGAACGAAACGGGTTATTTTTTCAATCAGAAATTGATTTCTGGACAGCCCTCGTATACTAAATTAGCGACGTTAATGATGGTTATAAAACTAACTAACTAAAGTTACCAACGAGATCTAAGAAATTTACTGATTGCATTTGCTGATGGTACATTTAAAACCAGAACAATGGATTCCATATAAAATGTCTAGAACACTCATTAGTTAAAACCATTACAACCACATAAAATCAAATTGATGCTATTCCATTGATTGGGTATTGAATACAATCTGTGTTCTTTGTGATACAGTAGATTGGAATTTGTAAATGAAACTACTAAGAGCTATTTTGTTTATTAGTTACGTGTGAATTTTAAATGATATAATTTTTTGTGTGAATAATAAACGACTTTTTTTCTAAATTTAATTATCTCTTGCAATAAGTAGTAGTAAACTATTTATACTTTTATTTCTTTCCTATCTATCAAATGAAAGCCTACTTTAAACAATTTCTTTAAAAATCGTCTGCATAAAAGTTTTTCTTTTAAATCCGCCAAAAAAGCCATCCTTTATCTTGATCTTTGGGATTTACCCGTGACATTCTATTTAATGATAAGAAGCATATGGTCGCTGCGAGAACAGCGTGTTCATTTCTAGGTTAATACACGTGTATTGTGGACGTTTATTGTGTTGTCTTGTTAAAGTGTTTAGTAAGTTCGTTGGTGACTAGGGTATGTTTGATTAAAAAAACCAATTTTGAATCTATTTACGTTCTGAATGAATATAATATTATTAACTAAACGGTTTAAATTTTTGGATTACAATGCAAAGTAATATAAACGGTCATTAAGGACGTGTGTTATTAAATTCTTAAAATTACTTACTAAATAAATATTTAATTGTTTATAATAATATGCAATTAATATTAGTCTACAATAAAAATATTGATCAAAATAGTTAGTAATTTAATATATAAAAAATATATCATTGAATTCTTAAGATTTGGATATTTTAATTCAATTACATCCGAAAAAATCAGGTTTGAAATGAATACTACCTGTATCAATCCCTAATGTTTGGGGTCGGTGATAGATAGATTAGAAACCATAAAAAACAAGCACGTTAAATATTAAAGAACAACAAAATTACTAACATTTACAATATTGTTTTGAATATTTAATTTTAATTTAAATAATTTAAGTATTAATATTTCGGTATAAAATTATTATTTCAATTTCAATATTTATTAATATCAACAGACAAAACAATAATTATAAAATACAAGACAAAACAATAATTATAAAATACAAATAATAGTTATTATTAATATGTTTATAATAAATATTTCCATACGGATATTAAATTAATTGTAATTATAATTGTTGTATTTGTTCCCAATGTGTTTGGAAGGTTTTTATATCGAAAAATAACGCATGGCGCCATCTATTGTAAGATGAGATAAAGTATTTTTTATGAATGAATATTAATAAAATTTATCAAAATTAACATAATTAGTCTAAGCACACTTTTACGCTTAATATTTGACAATGCAATCATTATTAAGTACTTTTATTACAAAATTAAATTTAAACAAAGTGATATTTAGTTTCAATATGCGAATATTATTCATTTGTTTTTGAATTATTATCAGTTCTGTTTTTATCTTTGTTTTTATAATGATGAAGAGGGTGACTATCTTATCAATGAAAATATTGACAGCTTATATTATCTGCTATTTTGTAAACGTAATATTATCAAATACATATTAATTGTTTTGTTTGGAATTTCCTGCTTTTAAGGTAGTTCAAGAAGTAATAGTTGAAGTTTTTGGTGTCATTTATATTTGAAGTAAACTCGCCACCTCAATTTGAATATATGTTTCTTTAATGGACTAATAACGGGTTTGTGGGCGGTACACACCAACATAACAATGTAGTAATTAATAATATATTCAAACTCAGTTGATAGCGATAATTCAGACATTTAGTATTTATTTACAATATAAATAAATGAAAGCAGAACCAATTTGTTTCAATATTTAATAAAGCAATAATGTCTATTAGTTGAAAAACAATTGCAAGCGCATATTTGTATTAATTTAACCTAAGAAATATATTTAATTTGTTGGTAGATAATATAAATAATTAAATATTAAATGCGTTGTTTATTTTTTGCATGTTTTATTCATTATACGTTTAAAAAATACCTTTTTTACAAATTATCTTGTGTAAAAAATAAAGTTGGATTATTAAAATATAATAATATTGTTGAAGACATGATAAATGATTTCATTCATCAACCCTATAGCACAAAGAAATATTATCCGCTCAATCAACAAATTGCCATTTTCCTGTGAATTTCCATCTATGGCGTCCTGCCGCTGTATTGTATTTTCCCCTCGACGATTTCTTTACATATATATGTTAAATTCGCGTTTACTTGAGGGTTAATTTTCTCCCATGAAAGGTATATTCTGAGCAAAGTAAATTGGCCGAGTTTCTCTTTAATCATTTTTAGAACGGCACTGGTAGCGCCACCTAGGGAGTACGCACGCACACTAAACTCCTTTGTCCCCACCACATTTTAATTAGTTCGAAATGTTATTCTGCAAAAATAAGAGAAAAACGCGGTGTAAATTTATAGTTGCTAAAACATTTGCGTTGAATTTATATAATATTCTACGTTCGTACGATGAAGGGTAGATGTCTTGTCTGGAATCTTAAGAGGAGGTCTTCTAGGTAAAGTATGCGGTAAACTACATTAAAGCCAGGTAAAATTTAGTAGACGAGTTTTAGGTTACTCTATCAGGTAATTCCTCCACGGTATAACGATTATATGCAGCCCGTCTGTATTTTTGCACGTAACACTTGCCGGATTCTTATTGTATTTACAACGTTTTAGTAATAAACGTTATTTATAAAGTAATTGAAAGCAATGCGGGCTATTTAATTTAAATTGTGTTAAAATATATTTTTTTTATTGGTGTAGTTCTAATTACATCAATTATTACGAAGCAATGACAGGTTAACTTAAACACAAAGAAGAAATTTCGGGCTGAGGGAAGAATGGTGGAAATACCCAACGGTATTAAATAACCCCTGTATAGGCAGAGGGGTAGTATTTACTTATATATCCCCTGCCCCTCAGCTTGTGCTTAACAGCTGCCTCTATGGCAGGGTATAGGAGGGTATGGCAGGAGGTCTACTGGGTCTGGGCCCTTCTACTGCTTTATCCAGAGACTAGTTTTAGTACTGCACTCAACCAGCTATGAGCTGGAGCTCGCGCGCGTTTTGTTAGGACTGTATGCTGGTAGTGTGTTGTGTTATACATGTGAACATTTCTAAGTTATTTTTTTTATCGTGTCGCATACATAAGGCTTGGATCAAAGTATGTATTGCAGTGAATTGCAGTTTTAAATATAGTGTGCTTTATATTTTTGAAAAAAGTTTTATTTATATAGTTTAGTTTTTATATTATAAATTTTATTTTCGTAAGTATTTCTTTGTGTTTAGGGCCTCCTTTGTTGCAAGTAACCGTGCTCATATTACATATTTCCGGGCCACAACAACACATGGTGAATTAAATATATAAGAATTAACGATAATATTATAATAAATAAATTATTGCCGGCTTTATTTAAACAAATAATATTAATAAACAAAGTTGACGCAAACAATAAATATATTTATAAAATGCAATGCAGAGAATATTTTCGTTTATATTTAAAAATAAATTTATTTTTATTATTCGTGTTTATGAGTCATTCGGTACCGTGAACTTGAAAATATTTAATGAGCGGACTTGGCTTTGTGTATTATAAACAAAATATCTTTTTAAAACTAAAAAAAATAAAATGTGGTTTAATTAATTAAATTGTGCACAATAGGATTATAAATAAAAGTGATTAATTTTACGCAATTTTTGATAAGTTTTTAGACAACAAAGAAAATGATTTATAAAATTAATAAGTTATTTTAAAAGCAAGGTTAATAAAATTTTTATAAATTCCTTTCGCTAATAAAATGATTTCAATATTTTAATCAAATCAGACTTTCTATTGTTATTTAAACAATTATTTCTAATATTTCAGTAGCAGTAGACGTGTTGCATAAACTAACTTTAATTAACAAACAAAAACACAATTAGCCAATGTTTTCGATATTTCAATATTGTTTAATGTTCCTAAATTAACATAAATATTATGGTTCACTATCATTAAATTTAATAATGTGTGAGTTTATTACACATAAATATTAAAGTCGATTACATATTTTCTATATTGTAATTAATATTAGATATTTTGTGCGTAAATCCAATCAAAAATTTATAAAATTAAATTTATTAACCGTGTCAATTAATTAATATATTTTAATTAATAAACAATAAAACGTAATTAATTACTAATTATATTTACTTATGAAAATTATTCTTAAAAATAAACAAGTGAAACATAAAAATTTATACGGACAAATTAAAATAATGGAAACCGAATAAATATTTTATACAATACACTCAATGAATTGAAAATCGAATTATCAATAAAATTGTTTGAATTATTTATAATGAAATATTGAAAAATAAATCAAACAAAGGAACTTTTTTTAAACAGATTGCTTCCAGTTTTGGATATGTAGGTATTTGCGAATTATTCAATACTGTTTTTTCTAAATTAACAAATGCATGAAATTTAAAAAAATTAAAGAGCTAAGAGTCAAATATAATAAATATATCAATATTTTTCTTAACTTACTCCAATTGACTACTACTAATGACTTATGTTTTATATTTATAAATCTATTTTTTACTTGAAAATGAAAAAATGGGTATTGTTTGTAAACAGAATTTCTACAGGTTGCGCTTGTTCTATAAAATGTTATTTTGCAATAAAATGAAATAGTGAATGAAATATAGTTATAGTACAGTTTTGAATTAAATTAAGTTTTTAATTCAATAATATCTCAAAAATACATAAGGTTATATAAAAAATCTTTAAATTATACTGATGTTTGTGATTTTAATATTTTTGAAAACATTTGTGAAATAAATTATAAATCCTTATAAAATATTGTTGGAAATTATTATTAATAAGCGATGCTTGAAAAATTAAAAATTATTTGAAATCTTTGTGACGAAAATTATTTTAATTGAAATTTTAGAATATGTATATCGTATTACTGAACAGTACTTAAATAATTTTTTGTTCTAAATTAAATATTTAAAGTCGGATTATGAATTAGAAAGAAATGTTGTTTCACAATTTTATGAAACTAATATAATACGACGAAACGTAATTTTTATTAGTGAGTTGTTAATTTTATATTTACAACACTAAAATAGAAACATATTTATGAATGAAAAGCAACTTTTTCGAATAACTTAAAAACGAGTCTAATTTCCGAAAAAAACTATAACTGGATTATTATAATCGATTATGTCCATAACTAAATGCTTTATTTTTTACATGAATCGTAGATTAAGTTGAACTAAAAATAGTAAAAATGTTTGTGTATATAAAATTATTAAATTGATGCAAGTTCAAAGATAAATAATATTTTTTCCAACCAGCTGAACTTTTATATAAAATAAATCCTATTTAATTCTCATTCATTCAAATATTATTTTGTTGATTGAAAATAATGGAAATAAATTTGGATTGGTTCTAGTAATATTTAAATAAATATTTGCTTTAAACTGCATTGCGCCAAAAAAATGTTTAATATATTTATTCAGCAATGGAACATACTCCATGTTGAATATAAAAGGACAAAGGCTGTGCTGCAGCTAGAACTATTTTTATTATAACTACTATACATTGATAGAACTAGTTTCCTTTTTTGTAAGGGAGATTTTTTAAACGCACGGAAAATTTTATTCAACATATCAAGCCGCGTCCCTCTTTGTGTACGCATTTGATTGCGGCGGGGTCGTTGTCCTGAGCTTTATGCAAATACACCTATACGATATTAAAAATAAGCATATTAGGGGCGCAACAATTGTTTTAATTAAATATTTATCATCGATTATTCCGTGTTGCTTTTAGGGGATTAAAAAACGCGAGCATGATTGCAGGTAAACAATCCCGGAAAACAAAAGCGTGTTTGGTTTTTCGGGGATGTAGTATAGTAATAGAGGGGCCGGGTAATCTTGTTAGGCGATATTGTAGTGCGGAGCTGAAACTTGAATAAATGCGGCCGTAAGTTTAAAAGACAAAGGAAATGAAAAGTGTAGTACGGAGTAAAGTGGGGTCTAGCCGTGGATAAATCGTTTTGAGTAACTCCCTTGGCAACAGGTTGGGTGGTTGGGCTTTGGTTCACGTAGTAGTTCGATAAAAGCGTATCTATTGAACGGACCGACTGCAGTGCGCTACGCAGTTGCATTGCAACAATGTTGTTATTGCATGCAAAACAAAACAGTTCTAGACATTAGTCTAGCCCCAGCCACCTTGTTGCAGCAATAATTCAAGTTGGGGTTGCAGCCCTCACTGGTTACCATGGAGACGGTCCCCCCGGTCTCTGCACATCGATCGCCATCGCCGACCCCACCAGTCTTGTCTAAACACTTCACCCCCACGAATTGACAGGCAATGCATCCATCCCCCTTCTGTCGCCACTACATCACACGCGATATGCTATGAACCCACCACCGCCACCAATTCCGAAATAATCATTTATTATATATCACCCTGGCTGGTTCGGTTCCTCGTTTCCCGCGCCCGCACCACGTCTAGACTGCGCCGCTCACTTTCATGAATGGAAATTTCCTTTTCCGATGATATTTTAATAAATTCCGCTTATTAATATTCTTTAACTATCACGCACTCGGTGCGAACTGAAGCAGCTGCGCTAAAATTAATGCGATACATATGCCGTGTAATACTTTTCAAATTCTAGATTTGCCTAAATGTATATAGACAGATGTACGGGCAAGAGAATTGAATGTGAACGTGTTTTGAATACCAATGACTCTTAAAATGATGCATGCAGGCGTGTGTATACACAAATTGAATAGAAATGAAATAACCGATTTGATTAAATTTTCTGACGTTATCTTTTCTCATTGTTTCAGGGATGACGGTTAATTGAAGATGGCCTCACCTACACCCTCGATAGAATCATTACCTAGAGCGAATTCTATTGGATCTTTTGGAGATCACGCAGATTATTTGTCCTTATCATCCCTTGCTGATTCGCCATTAACAGTAAGCGGTTCATCGCCTCCAGTAAGCGATTCTGCAGATAGAGATAGCGACCTCGCTGGATTGTGTTGTCACTGCAGAGAATCAGTAGCAGATCAAAAGATATTATCTTGTTATCACACAGTTTGCAATAACTGTTTGGAGAAGAACAAGTTTGCTTGTCCAAGGTGTCAGATCGATTCCATCGAAGGCATCTTAAACAACATCCTATTCTCAACAACTGAGACCACAGACTTAATCTCAACTGCGGTCCGTTGCACGGGTTGCAAAACCAAAAAACTAGACGCTATAGCGCGTTGCGTCGATTGTGCCAATTACCTTTGTCCGAATTGCGTCATGGCGCATCAATTTATGCACTGCTTCGAGGGACACAGGGTTCTGAATCTCACAGAAATTAAAGATGAGCATAAAAATGGACTGACGAATGGTTCAACATTCACGAACGGCGAGAAAACCATGCCTTGCCCGAAACATAAAAACGAAATTTTGAAGTATTATTGTCGTACATGTGCGGTCCCTATTTGTAAAGATTGTGTAAATCTCGAACATCCTGCCGGCCTTCACGAATGCGAACATATCAGTGACGCTGCCCCAAAACAATTCGAAGCGATCACACACGCAATTCAAGAGGCAAAAACCAAAGCAACAGATATCAGAAATGTTTTGAAGAATGTTGAACATGCATCAAGCCGTTTACAAGTGCAATATCACAAAGCACAGAACGAAATTAATGATACCTTTTTGTTCTATCGATCCATGCTAGATGAAAGGAAACAAGAACTCTTAAAAGAATTAGAAAGCGTGTTTTCAGCGAAACAGATATCGCTGGGAGTAGCCACGCAAAAGGGCCAAGAGACTGTAGAACAAATTTACAAAACTTGCGAATTTGTTGAAAAGATTAATAAGTGTGCTAGTGTGGTGGAAATAATTATGTTCCGTAAATTATTAGATAGTAAACTACAAACGTTGCTAAATTATAATATTGATCAAAACGTTCAGTCAGCATGCGAATTAGAATTTGTATCAAATTACCAAGCCATCCAGGTTGGTGTACGAAACACTTTTGGTTATGTGAGATCAAATTCAGAAGCCGTTGTCGGCCCAAGCAAACAACCTCCAATTGCCAGACCAACGGGAGGATCCAGCTCTAGTGGAAGCAGTGTAAACGGTAGTTCAGGAAGTCTTAATGGAGGAATCCACTGTCCATTTTCCATGTCCGGATCAAGCCAATCTACGTCGCCGTTCGAATCAAATATAATTTCCAAAAGATTTAGCAGTGCCAATAGCTTGGGACCTTTCTCAGCTACCATTGGAGATTTGAATCTCAACGGAATTAATCCTTATGAAAAGTGGTCAAATGGAGGATCTGATAGCATCTTTCAAAGCGGCGTTAACGATCCATATGCGTTGACGAGTGCTGTGAATTCAGATTCGATGCTTGATCTAACTACGAAACTTATGTCAACCACGATTTTCCCACCAAAATCGCAAATCAAACGCCAAAAGATGATTTATCATTGCAAGTTTGGTGAGTTTGGCGTGATGGAAGGACAATTTACGGAGCCAAGTGGGGTTGCTGTGAATGCCCAAAATGATATTATAGTGGCCGATACTAATAATCACCGTATCCAAATTTTCGATAAGGAGGGACGATTCAAATTCCAGTTCGGTGAGTGTGGTAAACGCGATGGGCAGTTATTGTATCCGAATAGGGTTGCAGTGGTGCGTACTTCCGGTGATATTATTGTTACGGAGAGATCGCCAACACACCAAATACAGATTTACAACCAATACGGACAATTTGTGAGGAAGTTTGGAGCCAATATTTTACAACATCCTCGAGGTGTTACAGTGGACAACAAAGGACGTATTGTAGTGGTTGAATGTAAAGTGATGAGGGTCATTATTTTTGATCAAACGGGAGCTGTGTTACAAAAGTTCGGTTGTTCCAAGCACTTGGAGTTCCCGAATGGTGTTGTTGTTAACGACAAACAAGAAATTTTCATCAGCGACAATCGCGCGCACTGTGTTAAAGTGTTCAGTTACGAAGGTCTTTACTTAAGGCAAATTGGTGGTGAGGGTATTACTAATTACCCAATTGGAGTCGGCATCAATGCTGCAGGCGAAATACTTATCGCTGATAATCACAACAATTTCAACTTAACCATCTTTACTCAAGATGGTCAACTGGTGTCGGCGTTAGAAAGCAAAGTGAAACATGCGCAGTGCTTCGATGTGGCCCTTATGGATGATGGATCTGTAGTACTGGCAAGCAAGGATTACCGCCTGTACATCTACCGCTACGTCCAGGTTCCCCCCTTAGGCCTGTAAAGATTCCAGAATGTTTACTCGCAGAGACCGCCGATGGGTATTATTTTCTCCTCTTGTTGAGACGGCTCCGCAGACTCCATTCCCTACACTTTTTGTTGATGCATTTTTAAGGAATGGTGAGCTGTCGAGCATATTTTGTATATTATTTAATAGAATTTTGCCCCTCCTTTTTAAAACTGGAAATACTGTTTAATGATGATAGTTTTGTAATGTTGATATTTTTAATAAGTACGAATTTGACGACATGTTTGAAAAGCTCGATCATCGAGTGACGGCCCACTGTATGACCAAAATCTATCAATTACTAAAAAAAAATAACAAAACAGGGATATTATCAAATAGAAATGTTAACCAAGCATAGCGGTGCCTGGGCCATTGTTGTATTTAAAAATTGTGCATCAAGTTTCCATATATTAATATATAATATGATATATCTATATTTTAATATGAGTGTATGGTGTTGTGAATGTCCGTAGCATAGCGCGTTGTTGTTTTTGCGGGAAGCCGCGTTGTTAGCTACCCCTAGTCACCCACGAACTATACCGTAGCTCTATATATGTATGTTTATGCCATAGGCACCGGGTTCAATTGAGAACTTAATCAGAAAGTTGTTATAAATTTATTAAAAGTAATGGAATGCGTAATTTTGTACTGATGAATGTTTTTAAAAAATATTATTTTATGTTTCTCAATTAACCGGCGGTGCCTATGTTTTGTATTATTATCTATTACTCTCACTGTATGACACCATGTGCCGTGCCCTAAAGCTAGCCTAATGGTATTTTTTTAATTTTATTATTATTATTTTTTTGTTTTATTTAGTTTTGTTATATTCTATTGTCTATTTTAAGTTAGCAAAATACTGTATGGTGCATGCAATATTTTCACCATTTTTTTTTCTTATTATTATTAGTTGTAGTAAGTAGTAATATATTTGTTTGTTAATGCTGCCAAGTTTAAGATAGCGAGCGCGGGTTCACACCATGCATGTCATGCAACACCGCTCTCCATTCTCGACCAATACTATTAGATAGGATTTTGATTTAGTTGGAGGAAGTACAGGGCATGCGACTGCCACGCGATACGCGTCTCAGTCGCCTGCTTTGTGCCAAACACTTACCATTTTATTTATGTCTTATTTATGTTGTTATATATCTATGAAAGCCGAGCGATCGCAAGAGCGCGGGGGCTGAGCGATCTCATCCTATATCCAGTCCCCAAAAAAAAAATATTTGACTGCTGGCGGCGCTCGATTTGTACTCATATCACCCACGGTATCCTTCCGACAAGTGTTAAGTTGTTTTGTGTCTTGTTCAGAGTACACTCTATTTTTTCTATTGTTCCTCTAAGACTCCCTCGGAATGATACCGTAGGACGCCGATTGCGGTACAACTCGAACACGCCAAAGAACCCAGTTAAGCAGTTTTTTTTAATACTTTGTTGTTATTATTATTTTATTATATTACGTTTAATGGTAAATTGTTCTTAAATTAAATGTACATTGTTTTGTTTTTGAATTTTTGTTGTAAATGCTTTTTTTAATCAATAATACCAGTTTCAGCAGTTTTCATTAATTTTGTTTTTTATTTAATTACTTATAATTTGCGATAATGATGACAACCCCCAACCCCTGCATTTAAACTTAGTTTGCACCGATTATTTTGCTTTCACGGATATTTTAAAAGTATTTAGTTGTTTTTTTTTTTTCTCTTTCTCTTATTATATTCGTATTCCATAGTTGCATGTAATCAATCGCCATATTCCAGTGTTTGCGTATAATTTAGCACAAATTGATGGCGAGCTGTTTTTATATTTATAATAAAGAGTGATTGGGATTGGAATTAGTAGCAAAACTTGAGGATGGCGATTGTTGTGCAACTTTGGGCGAAAAGTTCGGCGTATTTGGTGCAGCAGTGTGTATGAATTGCCGAGCCCGAACGGATGGCACGGCTGTGATGCAGCCTAATATTATTATTATATAAATATATGATGAAAAACCTTTTATACTTAGGCTATAAGTGACGATAATCTCCTGCGAAAGCAGCAGCTTGTGTAATTATTTGAACAATCTTCCTGGGCCCAACTAAGCAGATCCTATATAGATATAGGCATGTGTGATTTAATGGTATCATAGTCATTAGTTATTATATAATACTTAGTAGCGTTGTAGTTTGAAGTTATACTTTTAGTAAGCAGTCTAGTGATGCGTGCGGACCAAGCCGCACTTTGTGTTTAAGCATTTTTCGGTAAGACTGATTCAACAACACATTTCTTCTGGTAACGAACTTAGTGATACGCAGATGCAGTAAACGCCAGGGTGAAGTCGTCACGAGCAGGCGGATGTTGTGATAAAAACGTGAGATGGTTTCGTTGTATGATCATGTGCATATAAACAACATACACTGGAGTTTAGATGACACCTACATAAACCGTCCGTCCGGTCATGTCCGGCCTAGAGTCCGGTACTAACCGAGACTAAACAATAATACATAACCACATAAAATACATAGAGAATTAGAAGCTGCCGCCTGCTCTTGACGTTTCCCGGCCTGTCACTTCAATATGTTGCGTTTACCTTCATGTCAATTACTCTAGGGAACATTTATCTATTTTATCCTCGTGAAGTGTACATACAAGTAGTTTTCCCTATCCGCTTGGTATTTGCAATGTACATATGTGCGAACTGCCGCGCATATTCTAGTCTTAAACCCAACATGGGTCACACATTCCCGTCGCACAATGTCTTGTTATATTAACTGCATGAAATTGAAATTGTTCCAGATTATAAATTTTTATACATTTTCGCAAATTGCTCATGTTGTAGATTGTTGTTGTGCACTGTTATTGCGCCACGCCGCAGAGTCCACACTTCCGAGCACCTAATTATTAATATAATTCCCGGTATTGCGCTCGACAGAACCTCTAACAGACTGTGATTAACGGAAATGCCTTCCCAGACCCAGATAAGTTATCACTTTGCACCCACTGGTGACCTGTCGTACTTTCTATATATGTAACCCAAAATTTCGGGATATTCTAAAAAAAAGCTGATTTGTTCCGCACCCGCTTCACGTAACCGCGCGATATTCTATTTAGTCTCCGGATTATTTCCTGCTACCCCACGTTGCTGCCCTCTCCGGCATTACCGATTTGAGTAAATCTCGCGTCATCAATCCATTACATGTAAGGTGTATGTGAGTGAACTCTTCCAAGTCGCACCTTTAAAGTACGAACACCAATATGATTATGTAATTGTAAATGTACTGTAACCGTACTGTACTGTACTGTATGTACTATAATGACTGTACTGATCACACCAATTCTCCTTGCTTGTTGGCTGGAACTCGCGGACCAAAGCAAGCGCGGCCCGCGCCACCGACCAAGTAGCTGCTTACCAAGTATTTTAGTCTAGTCGTTTTATATCAAATCATATAAATTGTATTTTTATGTGCTTTGTACGTCCTATACTTGTCGCGGCAGCTTGCGAACCGCTCTTCTATCTTGCTGCTCCCTTACATCCACGTATAACAATATATTGATAATGATCTTTTGCGGCCCGGTCTCCGGGAAACAGTATACAACTGTTTTGCCGCCCTTGCAGCTGAACGAGCGTCGCGGCGCGCGCGCGTCTTTGTATATTCATATAGTATATATTATTATGATAGTATGTAGGTATATTTGTTAGAACTGACCGAGTTTAACATTAAGTGTTTTCTTGTTGTGAGGCCGCACATTCCAAGGCGCTCGTGCGTTTTCGGCCGCCAGGACGTGGTGTCAGGGTGGAAAGTCATCGGTCACGGAGGAGAGACTGCAACAATTTTTTAAACATTTAAGGTATTTTATTAACTATTGGAATCCCTCATGCATCCTGACGGTCTCACGAGCGCCACATTTGAACCCTATAGCGTAGTCGCTTTGTCCGTCATTGTTCCTGCCATAGGTCGCGCAGACAAATCGCAGATTCTATATTTGATAGCAATAGTGCGTGTTAAATATATAAATATCCGTGTAACAACTCATCATGCACATGTGTCGTTAGCTAACATATCCTAGCTAGCTAGCCATATCACATGATGTCCCCGATAATGTGCTTCTCCGTTGCTTGCTTGTGATGTGCTGCCGCCTTCGAGTTTTTTTTTTGTATATTAGGTAGTTACAGCTAGTTTGTAGTTAGCCTAAGCTTGTACTTCTCTCAACTGTAAGACTGATGTATTGTCTATATTTGCAAAATTGAATCATGGCAATATATTTTTGAGCTATGTTTGTTACATATAAAAAACTACCGATACGAAAAGGAAGTAAGAATTTAAAAACGTATTTACGTAGATATATATGTAAAATAGTCAAGTGATGATGTTTGTTACGCAGTAGAGCCATTGTGGCCGCTGTGGGCCTAGAATTTGCATGCTCTTTCTTCGCACCCAGACCAAGTGCACCCTTTATACACTCGTTCTTCGTCTATGCGGCAGTGGACAATAATGTTAATAGCATCCACTTGTTGGCTACTACTGAAATTTCCAAAGTATTTTCAAAGTTGTTAAATCAAAATGTTAAAAAATATAAAATTAAAAAATGTGTCTTTCGGTTGAAGTTTTTCCTTTGGAATTTTAAGACATTCCGACAGATGAGTTTATTTTGATATGATCGTTACATTGGTGTGAATGTCACTTGATTATATTGGAGCACATTATCTGGCTAAGCTAAGCATTCCATGTATACACTGTTGGTCCTGTTACAATATGAGAATATCTTAATAATTTATATGTTGTAATGATAAAAAACTATTTTTAAAAATCGAAAAAAAAAATGAACCGTTGTACATCCGGACAAATTACCGGACTTAATTTATTTTATCTGTTTCAGTTTATTGTCGGAAGTTTCTATTTTTAATAGGACAGTTTCTTGTTATTATATAAACTAAGTGTGCCTAGTCAATAGAGTTCAGGTCAATTTTACGAAGTAATTTAATATTAATAGAGATGTTGTGGAGTTTCATCGATATTATTATGTAAGAGACCAAGTTGTTTGGATTTGTTATTAGCGTACGATGAGGTTTTTGAACTGCGGAATAATAAAAACTTACACATCATACAATTACGATGATTCTGTATCGTAATTTTTTTTTCTAATATGATACAGAATACATCACTCGTATGTTCCAACACAATCATCTCGTTATTAACTAATTTTGACCATTAACTATATTATTTATTTATTTTATTAACTTTACATTAGTATTAAAAACTGTCTAATTGAGTACAATATTTGATGATTAAGTCATATCAGTTTGTTACAAGCGTGTATTTATTGCAGTGGTGTATCTAATAAAGCATTTTGTTTGCTTGATTTCATTTTCTTACTAACCAAAACTACCTTTCTCCTTTTCTATCTTTACTGTAATTATACTAATAAAAAATGTAACTAATATTTATTCTATTTCCATCTATTGCCTCTAATTTTCATCACATTTCAAAATCATTTACTTATTTTAAACTAACAAGGGAATTAGGGTTAACACACATCCTCATCGCATCAAAACTACTTACTATTACAAATTAAACCTAGTGGAAACTAATGGCAAACAGAGTGCTCTTCTAACTTAATGAATATCTTGGATTTGTGGAATTTTGTATAGCAAGATTAACACAAATCTAAGCATAAATTAATAATTAATCAACAAGTCCACTAAGTTTTTTTTAATTCTTCAAATGCATCTATTCACAACTACGAAAAAGTTGACTATGTCGTAAACACTTGACCGCCTGTAGCATACAATACTAAATAAGTATGATTTATAGAGTAAACATACTTTTCCTTAGATGTGGATAGAGCGTAATAACTAACAGTTATAAAATAGTAAGTAGTAATTAAATTAACCAAACATGTTTTATCATTCTGTTATTAACATATATTGGAACTGGGAAATAATTGACTAATATTAATGCATGTTTGTAACAATTCATTTATTTTATTGTTATTAAATTTGGAAGTTAATGCTCAATTATTAAAAATTGTTTGCATATTACAGTTTAGATTTTCTTGATATTTTGTATTAAAACCTTATGCGTGTGTATTATTTTACCCTAATCCTTGGCTGTATATCGACTTGGCTGAAGCAGATGAACGCAAAACTTGAGGTAAGTGTATATGCATTATTTATGAAATTAGGATAAGTTTTAGTAATTCACTGACGCTAATGGCATCCATGCAAGAATTGAATGCTAGTTTTATTCTCAAATGGAAACTTCGCAGGAAAGCAATTTACTTTCAGTAATTATAGCGCATTTTGGATTGGAGGATATAGTAAGTTTGTTTCAGTAACTTTACATGCAAACAAACAAAATAATAAATATACTTTATCTACTTTAAAAACTATGTTGAGAAACTTTTTTGAAATACTATAAGTGTTTTCGAAAATACAATGAATACCGATTTTTTAATTGAAAATAATTCATACATGTACTACAAGTCAAATAATAAATATAATGATACAAATAAAGTAAAGTGGTACATGAAAGATATTTCATTAAGAGCGACGCATTTGGTTTTTAAGATACGACAGATTTTGTAAGAAATTTAATATTATTCATAGTTCAGTATAAAGTAAGATTAATACTATTGATTGAACACAACAAAATTCAAACGTCCTCCACGGAAAAACCTTCAAAAGTGAATTTGTTGAACCCAATGTTGATGACTTTTTTACATAAATCGGGCAAATGTGTTATTGCTGACATTAGTATCAGCACGTCAATGCTGGTCTGCAAGTCGGGTAATACCGCTCAGGTATAATATTGATTACTGTACTCGACTGCTACACCAGTAGTCTCGGGTTCGAGGCCTTTATTTGGATTGTCAGTTTTTCAGGTTAAGAAAATATGTGTTGTGACGCCTTTTTTGAGATAAGAAAAAAACTTTAGTAGGTCTCGTGTACTGTTGTCTCAATGTTGCGTGCACGTTAAAGAAATAATTTAACCTCTGGCGGCGTCGGTATAGACTGACGTTAAATTAATTAATTTAAAAAAAGTCTTAATTTATAAACTAAAAACTTAACAACCCCCACAAGCGAGGAGGATAATTCACAGGGTTATTTATTAAAATAGTCAATTCACCAAACTTATTTTTGAGTAATTGAATTGTTTGGTTGGCAGTGTGGCAAGTGCCACCCGTTTGCTGTAACCACGTCCAATTCGGGTAAAAATAAATCCGTTAAACTCCATTTACAGTAACAGGGTCAGCGCCGTAGCTAAAGCCGTGAGGGGGGGGGAGACATTTTAGAGGCCTCCAATCGTACAAATTCTAAAAAGGGGCCCTGCCACGGTTGATCAAAACTTAGGGGGGTAAGTTAGAAAAGTATAAAATACACGCTATTTTTAACTCTAGGGGGGCTTTTTTTAAATATTTTGCGGGGGGCCTACAAATCCTACGCTACGCCACTGAACCAGGAATGTTGAAAAAAAAGTCCAATAATTCCTCCAGCATGAAATGCAGAATAGATGGACAATTTGAATAAATGTAATGCTTGTTTATGCATTGCTTCTGGCTGATTTTCAGACCAGATACGGCAGTTTTGCTTGTTGACAAGTGAACTTCGTCGCCGAAGATATTATTTTACAAAATGGTACAGAGGGCCGTTACCTGAAACTAATATCAATTTTAAATACAACCGTAAATGAATATTAGAAAGTGGCGCAAGGCAGTTCATTTGTGTGTACTTGTTTATACCGCCCCTATAGATGTACTCCTGCACAGTAGCTAACTACTATCCGCTATCTTTGAGTTTCGGGACCGATTTGGAGACTATCTCCCAGATCCTTTTGCAACAAATGAGAACCCAGGTAATATTGGAATCTAAACATTCTTATGTTGACTTACCAACTAAACTACCCCTTCCTTCTTCAGCTTCAATTTGGGACGCATTAAAAATTTAATGTATTTTTTTTGCTGTTTCTTCCTCTTAATTTTTTTTTCTCGTGCACTTCTTTGTTCTTTAGCACTTCTGTAATATGATTGTAAATTATCTTCCAGTTGTTTTTATTATTATTCTAGTCTATGACGTTTCTCCAATATTGATGTTTTCTCTTTAATCGCCCATTTGTTGCATTCGAAATGCATGAGTCATCAATATTGCAATTCCAGCAATTATCCATTGGTTTTAGTCAGAACCTTTTTAAGTAACTGCAGCCATGCCATCCCAAAAACTGTGTCAAAATAGAATGTTATATTTTGCAATGCTTTCTCTTGTTCCACTTTCCCAGATTCTTTTTGTCCATATCGCTTTTTCCGAGTTTACTTCCTATCGATGTTGCCATTCTACGTTTGCTTCAATTTTTAAGCTTCTTTCTTTGCCTAGCTTATGTGTTTTGCTACGCAATATACTGATAATAATCTAAATAGTTTCTGTAGATATGATGCGGTAAGCGTATTGCCATTCTTCTCTGTAAGCTAATGAGTTTGATTCTTTCCAGTTTTATTTTCTTTGTTTCCTTCCATATGGGTGCTGCATATAGGATAATTGAATGTGCCACACACACGAGTATCTTTCGCTTGCTAGCCTATGGTCCTCTAATGTTTGGCATTAGTTTGCTTAAAGCTATTATTGATTTCTCTGTTTTATGGCTTTTATTTTTTCTCAGCGAGTTGTAGCTGTTTTTTCTGAGTTTTTGTTATGTACGGCTCAGTTTTGCGGTTCTGTCTACAGTTTGTGCCTGTAGTAATATGCAGTGTCGTTTGCAAATCCAACGATGGTTACTCAATGAAGTTGATCGATTTCAAACACGTCCTCGTTGTAATAGATGTTGGACAGCATTGGCCTTAATACAAACCCTTACGGAACTATGCCCGCTGCTTCAATTTTTTTGTTTCCTACTGGTATCTTGTAGGTAACTATCTACTATTCTGATGAAGTATTTGCCTTATTTTATGGGGCGGAGTTGAAGCTTCGTAGACAGATTGGGCATGAATATTATTAAATTTGTATTTGTAGACAGCGCTTTCCTTATATTTTGCCCCTGCAGTAGATTATATGCGTGTAGGATCTAAGCAAGCATGGTTAGCCATATCGGACTCTTCCGCATAACAACTTTAAATTCTTCTTTTCTAAGTATGCTGCAATTGAACTAAATGCACTCCTTCTCGCAGATCGAAGAGCCTTATTCTGCAGCTTTGACTTCAGCTACAATGAAACATGCAACTTTACATTGCAGCTTTCGGTAAATTGTATAAAAATGCAACATTGTACGATCTCCGCAATATACCCAGCGCCCAACTAATTTCTGCAGCATCACTCTCACTAATTAGTCAGCTCAATTTTCGGATGCTATAATCACGGACAGTTTTGTAGGAGACTTATAATTTAGAATAACAGTCAATAGGTTCTTCTAAGAAGTTTTTAATACGGATCTACATATCTATGAAGTATTAATTATTATGTTGATAATAGACTTAGAGTACTGGAAAAAGTTTGATAGACCAAGAAAAGAAGATATTTTAGATTTATCCTAGCTTTTAGTGTTATCTCATGTTACAGAAAGAAAACATTAAAACATGACAAAAATGTATGTAGCTGTTATTTGATTGAATAACGTAATTCGTTTAAGGACGGATGATATTTGAAATTGAAACTTTTGCGCTGCTCCTTGCTGAAAACGCCGTATTTTTAGCGTTGTAGAATTGATTTTGGCCAAGGATGCTAGACAGGTTTTGCTCTTTACCGTTTATTTTTGTGCTTAATGTTTCTGTACGATGTTTGGGCGGTTTACGCTGGTATCGATCTCTCTTATAGGTTAGGTTAGGTCGTCAGTTAAGTAGGTTATCTATTGGTTTAGACAACTTAATTCGCGCAGATTTTGCGTAGTTTGAGAGACTGTTGAAGTTTCTTCAAAATTCCCTTTTTCTTTACTTCTGAAAATAACTTCTTGGGACATTTGGGCTTTATTGTATTTGGTCGCGATTGGCCTACTACTTAAGTATTGCAGCTGTAGTAGTTTTCGCCACCTCGTTGTAACTTTTGCCCTATGCACATTATACATTCCAATCTGCGTCTCTTTCCACGTCTGCAAGTTTTTTATCCTTTCGTACTATTTTTTTCTTGATCCGGATACCAATCGGATTCGTATATGATTTCCTTATTACGGGTGCTGTTCTCTTTTGATGTCATAAATTATATTCTACATCCTCTATTGGTGTTATCTTAAGAACTGTTTGTTATTTTAGTTCAGTGCTTCGTGCAGTGTACTATTTCTTGAGCTTTGGTAAGGAGCAGGTTGCCGTACTTTTCCAACAGCCTTTGCAACATTAAAAAAAGTATTCGTTGTACCTATTTGTCAATTAGAGCTGATACTTGAAACTGATAAAAAATTTCTTTCTCGAGTTGAAACACCGTCGGGGAAGTGACAGTCCGCGTTGTTTAGTAGAATACCTTACATCTAATTGTGCGCCAATGAATGGGGCAAGGGGAATGGTGGCTACAGGATTTGTAGATAGCATTGTGTCTGCGTAAGATGCTTAAAAAGTAGGGATGGGCTGGACATGTTGAAAATGGAGAAAAAAAAATAACTAAATGGAGACCCATAACCGACAAAAGGAGGCAGGAAAACCCCCAAACAAAATGGCATGACATTAAACGAATAAAATCTGAATAGCAGTTGCTCAATTATGGAAGCAATTAGAGGAGGCCTATCAAAAATGGACGACAGAAAAGAGCTGAATGAAGATGAAGATTATGAAGACAACATTAGTGGTGAATCGTCTCCTCCCACATTGTGTATGTTGAAACTTCTTAGCCGTTTGCTTGGGAATAAGATGATAGATGTGATTGATGTCTGCAGTAATCCCAGTACAACATGGCCGGTATAATAGGCAACACAAAAATATTATTTGCTCTGTTGTGCTCATGTCTTCGCCCGTTTTAGCTTCTTTTTTTACACATTTCATGGGCCTCGCTGTACTGGGATTATTAAACCTTTCTGCAAATTATATAACAATGCAGAGGTCTTCAATTGGTCGAAGTTGTTTCGAGGTTGTGTGCTTGACGACAATTGAGATAAATCGTTTGTTAGAGGTTCCACCTGTTCACTGGCAACTCCCTAGAATAGCAGTCCAGGTGTAGAGAAGCCTGAGGGCAACATTTGGTTCGTAATCTCGAGTATCAAAGTGCCTGAGATCCAACTAAGTGGCCGTCTTGAATATGACTCCGGTCAATGTGCAATATCACCGAGTGATGCCACATCCGCATTTCCAAGTGTCAATGCATATCGAAGGTCGTCGTACTCGAATTTATTTCCTAATTGGTGTTTGACATAGTGACTATGTTAGTGTTAGATGAGGCAGTTTGTGATTTTTCAAGAATATCTTCTGTTGAACTGCTCCGTTGCAATGCTTTGATCCAGTGCTGATTTTACGGGTTCAAAAATCGTTTTACATGGCGGTCAAATAATTTATAGTCTACTTAGAAGACAAACCATCACCTTGAGAGCGGATAATACAGCCTTCATCTGGCTTTCTGCAAGGACCGAATTGGTCCGACGATGTCAACGGGAATGTCCCCAAACTTGAGCAATTATGCTACTCTATACTCTAATTTTACACCGACGATTGCCAATATTAATCAAATGCGGATGTGCACGCTGCATAAATGTTGTCTCCGAAGTGACGTTTTCGCCGGATCGCGAACAAGTCCAAATGATGGTAACAGTAGAACATGGCCCATGTTGTTTGGAAGATCGAACAACATCGAAAAGACATCGCTTCACCATTCATTCAAGCCCGCAACATCTGCCACCTTACGAGGCTCGCGTGTTTACAGATACAATCCATGCAAGTCAGATCAAAAACACAACCTGGAAACAACTTCGAACAAATCAACACTGGCTGACTTTATCTGTTGTACAATCTGCAGAGGTAGATATCACATCTATCATTCTATCCTCAACACATCAATTCGTTCTAATGTTTGTCACTGGGACTCAAGGAATAGTTAGGCCTTCTGCCGTCGGGCACGGATTACATCATCCAATTAAGACCTTCATAGGTCGCCACAGAAATACGAAAAGTTGACCATAGCATCCAGGCCAACATCGAGTTAGAAACTAGGAAACCGTTGTCCATCATAACTGCACTGCACTAGCAGACGACATGCGACAGGCACTATATTCAATGGCTCGAGTCGATGTTCCTATCGCATCTATACTTTTCACTATTTCATCGACTAAATTTTCAGATTCCAAATTATCGAAAGCGTTCGTCACAGAATAATCTCTAAAACGCACAAGAAAAAGGGATGAATGTCACAAAAATTTCATTTTGAGAAAAATGTGTATTTATCCAAGTTTATAGAAACTTTTCTGTTTTGTAGAAGACCCTGTATATTGTCCACAATTTTCATTTATCTATACAAGGTGTGGCAGAAATAACTCCCATATTACGAAAAGTCCATTTCATAAGGTAGCGTACATAATAAAGTTTTCAATCGTCACCATGCCGTGGTCGGGCGAGCATGAAGACTTTTTTCAAAAAAGGCAAATCTGAAGCGAGCCACGATTTTATTGTGGGTTCAAAGAGTAAAAACAACAGAATCTACACTGAAGAGAAAACCATCCGGACGTCCCAAAAATGTAAGATTACCTAAAAACATGAGGGCTTCGATTATGCTCCCACGTGTTCAGCACGGAAACATGTCTCAGCTCTTCGGATTTCAGGAAGAACAGCGAGGTGAATTTTGCATACTGATCTTCATTTACACCCATACAAGATTATTGATCAGGAATTGTTTCCAACTGACTGAGGAAGAGGTATGGATTGCTATAATAGGATCCTCACACTGTGCTTCCCACAGGGTGTGGAGTAACGATGAAGCCCATTTCCCAACTTACAAACTTTTTGCTACTGGGCTGATGAAATCTCCCGACAACTCCACCAACGACCTCTTCACAGCGCAAAAGTGACCTTTTGGTGTGCTTTCTGTGTCGTCTATAGATGATTTAAGTCTGTGACTTTTGTGTGGGAACCTTGGACCAATTAAAGGAACACATTCAATCAGAAATTGAAGGAATTTCGTCTGGCATGCTAGTGAGAGTGATGATTCCAAAAGCAGATCCAAAAGGTCTCGGCCGTCAAGGCACCATTTGGACGATATAATTTAAAAAAATTAAAGTAAGTAAAAAGATATTATATTTACATTTGGGAATAATAAGTTTTTGGTACAAATATTTTTATCAATCCCCCTTTAAAATGTGGGAGTTATTTCTGCCGCACTCTGTATTACAAAATGTTTTAAAATTTGTCTAATCATTAGTCATAGTCACTATGTAAATTATCTTTAGAGGTTTTCCATTTGACAAAATAGTCGAACTTGATGGTGATTTTTGAATTTATTTGTCAAACGCGTCTTACATTTATGATGGGTTTTTCAAGGTAGAGAACGTCCTACAAACGCCAAATATTTTCTAGTTCATTTGTCAGGTGTGAGACTCTTGTTTGTGATATTTAAAATAGTAAACAAGTAAAAATGCACCGGGTGCACAAATGGAACACACCTTTTGTATTGATTAATATAAAATAGTCTATATTAAATAAAATATAAAAATTTATTTATATCCTAAATATGTATATACAAAACTAAGTATAGCTGATAAGAGTATTAAAAATATTACAAATCAAGTGAATTAGAAAAAAGAAATAAGACAAGCATAGCCCATGTTAATAGTGATTGTTTACGTATAGAAACTTAATAATTTCTTATCACAACTAATTCCATCTGTTCTAACTATTAGGGAAAATAAATATTTAATGGTTATAAAATTATATAAAATATTCTTTCTACACTAAAAGAGCTCATAAATCTTGATGAATCATCTGCTCTAAATTATAAAATAGAAACATTTTAAAAACTAATAGGACAATTATTAAAATTTTTATAACTCAATAAATATTTACAGCTGAAACTTCAGTAGCAATTCCACATAGATTTTTACCAATTTGTATATACAAATATCCATTATCACCGAATTCAGTACCCCATGAATTTCTAACAATATAATATGGTATTTCAGCTGTTCTATTATAACCTACTATTTGAACAGCATGATTTAGAAGCAGTGGATGAGATTCACAGTGGAATTGAATTATACCACCTAAATAATTCTGCCAAGACAATGCATTAATTGCAACAGCCACAGGTCCTTGCTTTGCTATAGCTGCTAATATGTAATTTTCATCATTAATTAACCTTTAAGAGAATACAAATTTCATTATTGCATTATTGAATTTGTTTTGTTACTTACTCATCACATGCATATTCTTTAACTTTTATTCCTGTGGTTCCATTCAATTTCATTTTACATGCTTCATTCTTTAAATGTAATGGATAATCAATTTCCCTTTCCACACTCACATCCTTATCCTTTAACCAAGCTAATAATGTACACATATCACCTCCACGACATCCATCATTTCTATACCTTGCACAATCGATAACTTGTTGAGTACTTAATTTTGTTAAATTACCTGTTTTAATTGCATACATTGTTTCTATATTTTGTATAGTACTAAAAGCCCAACAAGCACCACAAGCATGTTGGTTATTTACATCAGTGACAACACCTTTTTGTCTCCAATCGATTTCATCTGGAATATCTGGAAGGCTTCGTTTTTCTTTAGATGTAGATATATCTTCATCCGACTCGGCTAATTTACGCATGGTTCTTCGTTTACTATAATCATCTTGTAGATAGTTGTTGAGAAATTCTTTTTGATTCATGTCGGAGTATCGAGTGATTCCATATTTTGCACTGGTGTTTGAAGAGTTTAATGAATTTAAACTTTTTATCATTTCCAAGGAGTCCTAAAAAAATTTAGTTTAGTCAGTGCAATAAGTATAATTTAGATGTAACAAGTCAAATTGTCTGGATAATGTAACATCTAAACAGAATAAAATCAAAATTTAAATTGTTTGGTTGTTATCTCTTAAGGTCATTTTACTATCACATGGATCAAGTTAGGTCAAACATTAGGCAGGTAGTGAGTATTACTTGATTCTTGCCTCGGAAATGATGAGAACTTAGCAGAGCATAGACCTCAAGTAAAAGAAAAGAACCCAATTGCGTTTGTTATTGGAAAAAATTTAAATTAAAAATGTAAGCACTGTGGCGGTTACGATAATTGCAGATATTATTCAGTTGGCAACAATGAAAATCTTGAAAGAAAATTAAACAAATCAAAAAAATAGCAAGAGGCAAATGGGATGTGAAAAATTAACTGCCCGTATAACACTGACAATGATTATATGTATCTTGAATTATATTATTAGATAACGGGAGATTAAATATTTAAAAGTCACATAAAATGTGAGAAATAGCAATTATAATGTAACCCAACTATTTTGTTAAAACTGCAAATGTGTACATTTTTTGCATCTATTATACAGAAAAACTTATCTTTAATTCCTTTGCAGTTATAGAATTACAACTTTGACAAATTGACAAAAGTTAAAGCTCCATTGGAAGAAAGATGTTACAAGTTATGAATATGAAAGGTTATGGACAAAAATGTATGACGTCATGCAAGTCGAATTCAAACTGAAAAGAAGATACTTTCAAAAACCTACATAAAGAAAGGTGTTTGAGGCAAATATATACTGTAAGTGGTACCCCAAGCCACTTTTTTTACCAAGAAGTAACTAACAGAAACGCAACAGCCTAGTTGGACTAAATAGAATGAATTGTTTTAAACCTAACAGCGTAACATGACAGAAAAGTCTTGTGCCCACCATCCCTTACTTACACATCCTAGACAAAAATAAACCTTTGCCTCATGTTTTTAATACCCATTAACACACCACCACTAATATTATAATTAATAAATAAAGTTAAACGTGTATGCATGAGTGTTTAAATACCCACAAATATGATCCAAACTTATTATCACATCCAACATAACATACTTTGGTGCCACACATCAAATTATAACAGAAATAAAGACTAACTGTTTATACTGCAATATTTTCATAAGAAATTTGAAAGAAGCCTTTCCACAACTTCAGCATAACACCGTCTACATTTACAGCTATTTTACATCACCCCAGAAGTCTTAAGACTTGTTTTGTAAGCACAAAGTGCCCATTTTCCAATCATTGAAAAGGTAGGTAGCGAGAACGCTTTCTTAAATTTTGCCAAATTTGCAAGCGCTATTATATAATGTATTTTTTAATATAAAATAAACAAAACTATGTAGCCCCTGACACCACAAATACTGCAAGTATAATTATTGATACATAAAAAACCCACCACCAAGAAGTGGTGCCAATTTCATTATCAATTCGAATACATTTAATACAGCCAAGATTTAAAATTCATTTAGGGGCAGAACTTTTCTCCCTGAAACACTAGCAGATAAGGGTGACGTGATGAAACAATTTCTCCATTTAAGAATATAAAACTTGTACAGCAATAACAAAGTAATATAGAATTTAGATCTAAATCAACAATTCATGTTTAATTAACCTTGTAATATTATTAATTGAACTATTTATTAGGATAATGTACTAAAAAAAATAATTATTAGGTACTTTGCATAGTAACAATAACAAATATCAATTTTATTCATTATCTTTTAACTACTTATAAATATAATTACCTTGAATGCTTTAAATCTGTATTGATATATTGTTTCATTCTCATAGCTCTTATTATACTTCTCAATAAACTTCTCGAACTCCTGTTCTTCAAATGGTTTATCATTTAATGATATAGGTACACCAAAAAACAATAAAAAAGTAAATCCAAGTCCAATTAATAAGTTCTTCAAAGTAATCATCTTGTTCTACTTAATATCATCTTAATACTGATAAGGCTTCAATTATCTGAGTGGATTTTTTATGTTTGCCATTTTATTATATGTGCATAATTTATAATATTTTGATATGTTGTACATTCATTGGGATTCATTTCATGATTGTAACTCATTGTTCTTTGATTAAAATCTGTAGTATATATGATAAAACAGGTTATATTATTTTTTGTGTACACAAAGAATCAGGATGAATATAGTCCAAAAATAGATTATTACGTGAACATAGCGCCAGCAGCAAGTAAAGCTTATTTTGCGTTAAATTATAAAGAATTTGTTATTATTATAATTGTTGAAAAATTATTTAAACAATTACATTTAATTAATATAAATTAGAATTCCCTTTTTTTAAATTTATTTATATGTTATGTTGGTTGCCTAAGGTACGGTGGCTACTGCTACAAGTTTTTAAATACAGGGCGATTCATAACAATTCAAACGTTATGTACAAATGGAATAAGTAATTTTAAACGTAAAATGAAATTAATGAATATTGAATTTAATAAATTGTTTACTTAACACATTCAAAATCAGTGCTCATCTTGATGATTTGTTTTTGTATGTATTAATCCGACCATGCAAAAGATTTTTTAAATCTTCATCATCCATATACAGATTTGTTTAGGATATGACAATACATTAACTAGAAACCACGACTTGTATTAAATTAAATAAACAAACTGTATGTATTTGACTTACTTTTTAGTTCATTATTTTACCGCCTCATTAGCTTGGCTCATAATGTGAGTAAAAAAAATTAATAATGTCAAAATATTGAAATTACTTTTTAAATTGTTAGCGCCATGATGGTTATAACAATTTTGTTATATTGATGACACTTAATATAAATCTTATAAATTTACTCATTAACAGTTCCAGTTAATCTGGTTGATGTGAAAATAAAAGCACAACAAAAGTGTATACTCAATAACTCACAATTTATAAAGAACAACTAAGAACTTGATGCAAATACAGGGTCTCTATAAATGTCTGGGATTATGTCATCACTTTAAATATGCCGCTTTTTTAAAATTGTTCACCATACTATTTACTTTGTTTTGACAGTTCAACAAGCAAGGTTATAAATATGATATTACTATCACTAAAGTGGTACAAACGTACATTAGATGGTTACATAATCCCAAACTTTTATAATGACCCTGTACTTTGTAATATTCGACAAAGTAAAAAAATCTTCGTCGGAAGAATTAAAACTGATTCTGTCAAAAAACAGCAAAATTAAGACTTTGCTTAAACCAAAGTTTTCTGAATGGATTTGACAGTTTATAGTGTATCAGCGCATTTGTAGACTTGTCAGTTAATAATTGGAAATACAGATAGAACAATGTAACAACCGTCCAATTCGTTTCTTACAAGTTTGCTCGTTTTTCAAATAAATTTAAGGGATCATTAGATGTGCGATATTTAAATTATAAATGAGTTTCCAACAATTTTTAAGTTAAGTTGCGCGTTTAGTTCCAATCTCCATGTAGCTTGACGAGAATTCCAACAACTATATTTTTCTACGCAACATTAGAATTAAAATTATCAGGATATTCAATAAAAGAATTTCTTCTGCATTAAAATGAAAGTCCAACCTCAGAAGAAAATCTGTACAGCAAATTCATCAATAGTCCTGCAGTAACAAGATTCGCGCCACTTCAAAACTACAACTGAAAAAGTACAACAAAGACAGAGAGAAACTGTAAACAGAAATATGAGAGTAGTTACAGGCACCTTATAGACAAATAGCTTTAAATTTCAAACACTCACCCCAGCAATACGAGTGGAAAAAAGAAGATTTACATGTAACCTGGCTTATAAAAAGAAAGAACATAGTTGGAACACAATGCCCCGCATCATATAACCATAGCATCTATAGTTATATGATGCGCCGTCTTCATTCGAATAGTTTCCTGACAATACAAATAAAAAAAAGAAGGCAAAGATCTCAAATCAATCACCACTAAAATCGTATCACATCCGATAGACAGACCTCACCCGTCAAGTCATGCCACACGATTGCTTGTGACGGACTAATGTTGGATCGTATTATAGCTGCGTTCGGCTATCCTACTCGACTCACTCTTTTTATTCTACGCCTGGGCTGCTATTCTCGAAGTTAGACGAACGAGTTTTGCACTCGAATCCGCCATATTTGCGTACCATTTTGTGTTTTTGGTATTCTTGAATCGGACGAACGGAATCTTATGCGACTCTTTCGCATGATATTGTTCTACTGCTACAAACCAGTAGTTTTACTCAATTTTCGTCCGAAAGTGAAGCGTGAAACTTAAATTATGATGGAAAATACCGGAAAAAATAAATAATTGGGCTTTTGTTAATATTTACTTGTCGAATACCGGTTTGTAATTGAAAGATTATAAATTTTATTGAAAGTAAAACTAATTAACACATTAATTTAATCCTATTATACTATTCTCTTATTTTATACTTAATACTTCATTAAAAAATATATAGTAAAGGAATTAATAGATTTACTACAAGAATATATTGCCATGCAGAGTATATGGTTTAGATATTTCAAGAAAAGTAATAACAAAAAATAAACATATTTATCAATATGTATTACGCTCACGACATTGTTATTATATTGTGTATTAGAATATCATATATTTCGGTCATTAATATATTTAATTTTAATTACATTGTTGGATACCAAAAGCAAATTTTGCATCTGAAAGTTACCAAATAAATATAAGTCAAAATATAAATGTATAAACATGGCATTGTCTGTCAGCCTTCAGTTAGCAGGTGAATTCAGAAAATAACAGACGTATTTGACTGTATAATTATGTTTGAGGTAACATTCATTAATTTAGTTCTTATATGCTCTTTATAAAAGCTAATAAGAATTAAATTAATTAATATAACCTCAAACATAACCCTTAAATATGTGCAAAAATAAGTAAACAAACCGAAATGACAGAATAATGCCATGTTGCCACATAGTAATAAAGCAACGCACACGAATTATGTTCATGAGATTCTACGGGTGTTCAAGAATACCAAAACGTGTGCCGCATTGTTCTCATGCAAAACTTTTTACTCGAACCGATTCCTGCACTAACATGTGCGTGTAAATTCGAGAATAGCAGCCCTGTTCGGGTATTGTTTTTGGAGTGCTCGGAATCATTTTTTTGCCGCTCGGCTGTTACGGAATGGAATAAAAGAAGCAACTCTAACTTTACCTCAACTAGCGTGGATTTAGGAGTCGGCAGCAGAAGTAGGCGCATAGTTAAAAATGATTTCATGTGATTGACATTCTAGTTCGCATACATATAATTCTAACCTAGTCTTGTGTCCAAAAATGAAGATTATAAGAGTCTCACTCCGACAATTGAAAACAGGAATTTTATATTTGAAGATGAAAGTAATTCCAAAATATTTTTATAAAATTATTTTTGCTATTTATATGAGAAAACAATAATTAGGCGATAATAAAGAACTCAGATAAAATTAGATAGACTTGTAACTTACGTTTTAATTGTATGTACATTTTAGTTGTAAGAGAAATACACTAAATATCTAATATAAATACTAGAAAAACGTCGAATTTCAAATCAAATAATAATTATTTTTAATATTTAAATTAGTTTTGTATTTATGGATGAAAATATAAAAAATATAATAAATATTTCTCCAAACAACCATGAAGAAATAGATAATTAAACTCTTTTGCTGTATTAGTATTATGTGAAACATTTTGTAAATTGTTTGTTATTTTGTTACTACATACTTAATGCGTTCGGCTAAAAACACCGTGATTCCTATTATTAATAGTCGAACGCAGCTTATGCATTAAGTCAATGAAGACGCGGGAATTTAATTTGGCCGGCTCCATTCAGTGCCGTCACGCACTTACGTCATCATGTACGAGAGATAGAAAAAAAAAATCCGCACGTGATTATATATTGTTTACTAGTAAGTCAAAGAGTTGCTGAAGGACGAAATAGTCGAGCGCTTAAATATTGCGACAAAATGTCTCCACAATTTTAAAATTGATAAAGCTAAATTTGATTATTGAAATGATAAAGAACACCAAGCAACAATCATATCAAGGCGATGCCATGCCCAGAAGCTGATAAAATGACCTTTCCTACTTTGATGGTATCATAGTTTTCTCCAACAGGTCACTCACGTTAGAATAATACTCCAGAGGTTACAAGGGCGTAATAGAATCTGCTAAATACAAATTTGGGCAGGCTCACATTTAATCTACAAAACACAACAACTGCATTTGGTATGATCAGCAATGTCCACCTAGCATAGACTTTTTAAGTTTTTTTTTAAATTCCAATATGTTTTAACAGCATGGCAATTCCCATCAGATATAAAATGACCAGGAAAATTAATTTATTAACTCTACAGCCATTTATAACTTTCACTATTGTAATAAAATTGTAAACTGAAATAAAATTTATTATGGTATATTAAAACACTCCTTTTTTAGTTTATCAAAGGACTTACTTACCTGCTGCTGAAAATCACTATAAAATAACAGGTATAACTACATTTATGTATAAATAAATTAAATATTTTTTCATAATTTTATTGAAAATTATTAATAATTATAACTTATGCCACGGCCACTGCTACTGGTGGTGCATCAGGTTTGATTGGTTGAGTAACACTCATTGGATATGGAGGTAAAACCTCTTCTTTTGGTTCAACAACAGATACATTATCAGGAAGAGGACGTTTTGGTCCAATCTTGCCATTAGGATCCCACGGCAACATAATTTTTACTTTAATTCCAAGCACACCTTGTCTAAGAAGTACGTGACGAGTAGCTGTGTCAACGTAATCGTTGCATGGGTCACCTGAGTGAATCATCAAACCATCAACGAACTTCATGGATTTCGCACGTTGACCACGGAGTTTTCCAGATACAACAACTTCACATCCTAAAAAAAATAGAAAATCCAATTAATATCAAATAAATAAAAAAATAAAGAATAGAAAATCTCACCTATTAATAAAATTAAAATACAATACTATTAACATTAAATTTAAAAAATTATATTATTGAAGTCTTTTATTAATTTTAACTCTACACTCGTCACTTAATGGGTTACCATCCATATAATTTGCTACAGTTGGAATTTTTTCAAATATTTTATCAGGAACACAAGTCAATTGATTGTAACTTAATTTCAACCAATCAATTTGTATCAATGGTTCCAAAAAATTCTCGTCAATATCATGTATTTTATTTTTACTCAAAAATAACCATCCCAGTAATTCTAATCCTTTTAACGCTTCAGGATTAATATTTTCTATAAGATTTTCATCAAAATATATATTTGTCGTTACATTTCTGCCATTTACAACATGTAATCCTTGTATGTTTTTAAATGCCTCTGCTGGTATTGTTTTAATTAAATTGCTTTTTACACTTAAAGTACTTATATGTGGAGTATGCAAAAACCATTCACTATTCCAATTTTTAAGTTTGTTGTTGTCTAAATTTAATATCATTAATTTAGGCATATGATTAAAAGCTTCATTTTCAATAACCGATATTGAATTGTTCGCTAAATTTAATTCAGATAGAGTTAGATTATTAAAAACACCATTTTTTATCACTTCAATATTATTATCCTTTAATCGCAGCAAACGTAATTTAGGTAGATTTTGAAAAGCACCAACATTAATTTCAATGATACTGTTACTTTCTAATATAACATCCACTAGATTCTGTAAGTTTCGTAACGCACCAAAATATAAGACCGGTACACTTTCATTAATGATTTGAATGTATGAGGCTTTCTCAAGAGCACCGTCAGGTTCCAAACAACCTGATATTTTATCCACACCTCTTACTCCAACTACGGTTACTGAAGCATTTTTAAATGTCGGATATTCACAACAGTTTGTTATTAATATTCCGAAGAATAATAGAATAAGTTTTAATAACATATTGTATAGTTATGTTCAATACTTTCACTGGTGTAACATACAACTTGAATCATTTTTATTTTTAAACTAGTGTAAGTTACAAATATTCAAGTAAAGGTTACTGGATAATGATAACCTTTTTCTTTGATAAGATTATGTACCCTTCGCAGAATAAAGTTGATTATTTCCAAATACATTGTAATATATTTACTGGAGTTATTTTTATCTCTATTTATTTATAAATAATCTATTATAAATAGTAATGACTAGAATTATAATAATTATTTTTTAATTATATTAAATCTGAAAATTTGTTCATTAAAAAATTTCTTTGTGAAGCTCAGAATAACTTACTCAATTCTAATAGTGTTATGTTTTTTATAAACTACCAAACAACATTTGGCATCGTTTTGTGAAATGAGGTCACAGTACCACATTCATATGGTTTAAAAAGTATTCATTGTGTAAAACCAACTTAATAGAAACAAAATGTAGATATAGTATCAAGAAATGATTGTGCGTCAATGGTAAGTGTAAACAATATTTACATTGATACTAAGTGAATGTCATACATTATGAATATGCTTCATTCATCATGATATACAGCAAATAAAATTTCCTAATTATCCTACAACAAGACTTTAATAAGATTCTGACCAAGATATTAAACTTAAAATAGAAGTTGATACAATCATCTCAATTGATATTTATTTTTAAGTTAAATTATTTGAGCAAATTTAATTGGAGGAACATTGCAATGAAATGGAAAATAAATATTAAATTTTGATGAGAAAATTAAAAATTGTCTCACCTTATCCAACCTGATCATTAGCTCCCAAGTCTTTAAATTAGTGTTTTTGAGTTTTATAGCTCATATCAAGTGTATTCAATTAATTTAAAGAGCTTTTATTAGCAGTTTTAGCACATCCCATTTTGCTTATAGTTATACTAACAATTATATTAAACAAGTTACTTACAATATTTTTCAAATTTGTAGAACCAATTAAAAAAATCTGAGATTACATTTGTCGGTTGAGGTGTTTAAGTCCCATGAGAAAGAAATTACAAGATTTTCCATTTAGATACAAAACTATAATTTTCCAAAAATTTGAAAATATTTATTACTTGTAACAATTTCCTTATACAAATATACTGCAAGTAAGGTAAAGTTGGAGCAGTTTAAAACTTTAAATAGAAATTTAATTCCTTTTTAGAATCAATTTTTTGCAAGTTAAGAGATTAAAATTCCCATGAATATAAGAAATCAAATTCTTTAAATACCCGGTTGCACCAACGCAACTTAAACTACAGCTAAAGGTTAATGCCCGGTTTTTCCAGCTTGACTTGAGACCTAACTAGATCTTAAGCTACGTCTTAAGACACAAGTTTAGCTTACTCCGTTGCACCATAGCAAAATCACATCATAGTCGCGACAAGCTGAGCTCAAATATAAGATGCCGTTTTTGAGAGCTGATTGCAACCACTTTTTAAATTTGTGTTCTGCTTCCATTTTTTATCACTTTCATTAATTGTATAACTAACTGTAGCATTAATAAATTCAAAACAAATGACATAACCTGCAAGTGTAGTAAACATTGAAACTTGATTTGATACAGGATATAAATTTTATATATGGAATTATTGCACAAATTCTAATAAACATTATATATATATAATTCAAGACATAAATATAGACAGTGTCAAACGTGTTTAATGCCCGTCTAACACTATGCATTTTTCTGTATAGTCAATTTTGTACAAACCTGAGAAACTACTCATTCTATATAATTTTGTATACGGTTAATATTTTCCTGTATGATACTATGCAGTTTATTGTAGCAAAAATGAATGAAAGACGGCATTCTATTGGCTGCTTTCTGCGGCGCACGTCAGCTGTTCGAGATTGTTATGTTTATTTGCCTTTTTTCGTCGCTTTTAATCGAGTTGACACATAACCTTCAAAAATAATCTTTACAAAATTATATTTCGTTTTTATTTTGGTTATTGTTGTGGATGATTCTTAAGTTTCCTCTAATATTTGTTCTAATGCCTCATTCTTAGCATGCTTATTTTTATTACATAAGTGAATTTGTGTTTTGCGCATATACTCGCGCAGAAACTATACAATAAAATGATGTTTCCTAATATTTCTGTATAAGAAACTATATAGAAAATTGTATTTGTGTATGACTATACCTTTTTGGATTGTACAGACAACTATATAGAAAGTAATACAGAAAAATGCAGTGTCAGACGGGCATAAGACAAGAACGTTTTTTTTTACCAATTAAAAAAAAAAGCATTCCAAATATCAACAACATTGCCAAATATATCCGCATCCTAGCAAAGATGCTATATCTAAATACATAGTGCAACACAAACTCGACATAAGCTGGGCTTGATTCTGAACTGAGCTTAGAGAAACCAAGCATAAGACTGGCTCACATCTTAAGCTCTCTTTAAAATATTGCACCAACACAAAATTACATCTAATATGTGTTAAAACGGTCTTACATTTTAAGTTGTCAATTTCTATGACTTGAGCTCCAATTTCTAGGTTATGTTTATTAAAAAAAAACTGATGACATAGTAAATAATGTATATTTAAATAAACTATTCTAAAATAATAATACAGTAAAGCTCCACTAACCCGGATCAATTAAAACATGGCTTGATCCGAATTATTGAACAATCCGGATTACTGGAACAATAATAAAATAATTAAGCAAAGGCCACATTATATAATAAAGCTTTTATTATAATGACAATAGAACAAATTTTCAAGAAAAAATTAAACCTCTTAAGAAAAACTCTGATATTTTAGTCTGGCAAATGCAACCTTGCTTAACCTCCATTGCGCAAATTTTGTATTATTTCTTGTTTTTTTACTTTATCTAACCTCTGTGAATTAATACAGATAATTAGACATTTTTAAATCAAACAGATGTGTCAATTTAATGATTCGTTACGCTTTAATGGACAAAAAATAGTGTGTTAAATTTAATGAGCATTATTGCTAACAAGTGTTTATGAATACAAAAATTTAATTAAACGTTCTGTTATATTTTTAATGAATCATTATATGTTTAATGATGTTTTATGAATACAGGCATTAATGTTTTGTGTAGCCGTTTTGAAATAAACTAAAAATTCTCGGATTTCCCTTTCATTTTTTCGTTGGTAGGCATGCTAGGTACGGAAAACCGTAGTCGGTCGGTTCGGATTACAAGGTACATCATCATAATGTAAAACTTACGTTTTTCAATTTTGTCCGAACTACAAGGACATCCGGATTAAAGCGATTCGGATTAGCGGAGCTTTACTGTATAAGTAAAATTAAAGAAACATACAGAGTTAATAATTATATAATATTACAATTTATTTTTATTGCATCTTAGGACTTTTAACATACTGTGGCTGTGTCTACATCTATTGTTAACTAGCTGAATCGCATTTTGCACAACTGCCTAACGTATTTTAATACTAAAGTAAGACATTTAATTGGTATAACAAAATCTAAAACATAAGTGGCTATTATTGTAAGACCGTCTCAGCCGAGATGCACTTTAAATTGCATTGGTACATACAACTGGGCATAAATGATATAATTATGAAGGGTTTTGCATTTTTCCCTTTTTTTTTTCTTATGATAGATTTGATAGATGCTACATTACTTTAATTATTGATATTAAATTATCTTTCAGAATCCGTGCCACATGAAATTTCTTCAGAACTTTTTTTAAAACTAATATATTTGAAATCTGTAAATGCTGTACTATTAAACTATTATTTTTATCACAGAAAAGTTTAATTTGATCTCTTTTTGAATATAAAAGTTCCTAAGTTTCAATAGGTCAATAATTTGAAGAATAAAATTCCATTTAACTTTTAAAACAAAAATTTTAGGAATATTTTGATACTGTCATGAGAGAAAATGATGTTAGTTGATTTTTAAACCCAACCTACTCCTGTCAAAAAAACTCTGGCCCTGGTTACAGTAAATAAATAAAAATTCAAATGACTATCGAATAACCTGTATTTTTACTTTAGGTGGTGGAGAGGGCAAGTAGTTGTTGAAATAATTTACCAGCTAGGGGCAAGTATTTTAAAGAGAATGATGAAAGTAGGAAGTAGGTTGCTCCTCTGTGCCAAAAAGTATAAATTAATAAAAAATAGGGTAAAGGTTTACTATAATCCCGGTTCACCGAATTCAACCAAATATTTTTTTTTGGGTTCTAAATGTGTAGATTTTACTAAAATTACAAAAAATTTGCGTCGCTCTCTTTGTTAAACAATTTTAAACAATTAAAAATCCGTTTTTTCACACATTTTTAGGCAATTTTTGTTGCAACGCTGCTTAAAGTGCAGTGTGTATTTGTACATAAACACCTATCGCGCGCGACTGGGCAAACCTCACCCTGGCCCATAAAAAAATTAAAAATAAAATTTTCGCATCATTCTGTCAAAAAAAATAAAAAGTGATGGGGCTAAAATCAAATTAAGTATTTAATTAAATTTTGATTTTTTATAAGTAGTAAATTCATTCCGATTTGCACAATTATATTTTTATTATGTGAACCATACTTGCTAAATAGAATGAGTATAGGCGTTTATGTACAAATACACACTGCACTTTAAGCAGCGTTGTAACAAAAGTTGCCTAATAATGTGTCAAAATCGTTTTTTTAATTGTTGTTTAAAATTGTTTAACGACGAGAGCGAGACAAATTTTTTGTAATTTTAGTTAAATATACACATATAGAACATAAAAAAAATATTTCGTTAAAATCGGTGAACCAGGACTATAGTAAACTTTTTCCAAAAATAGTCTAAAAAAGAAGATTTATGTGACCTTCTTTACCGACCGATTTCGGGGAAAAAAAATATTTTATTATACGGGGCATTAGTGTGACGTCACACGACAGTGGCGCTATTGGCGCCAACGTGGATTATCATAACATCTATTTTATACATAGGTGGAAATACTTGTTGTTATAAGATATTTTTTTGCAATCTAATGCACCAAAATGGATTAATATTATATTAAGACATATTTTGATGTACAATTTGTATATATTAGATTATACAATTTTAAATAAACACATATTGAAATTCGGAAATACAACATAACCTCACAAACATTGTAAATATTTAATAAATACTTTTTGAATTCAATGTTAATTATACTGTAAATTTGATCAACTGCAACAAATTATTATTAAAGTTTAAATATTTATTTAGCAAATTTTAATATTTCATACATTTAGAAAAATTATTAACCAAGTAACTAAATATGTAAATATGTTAATATTAAATAATGAACCATCAAACAGTTTTTATAATTTTATAATAACATATATTTATGTTTTTAAATTTAATCATTATACGTTACATTTGTTAAAATCAATAAGTAAGCGATTTGAAAAAGCTTATCGGCTGAGATTTTTTTGCTATTTAAAATATTTAATATATATATACATATACATACATATGTATGTATATAATATATATACAATTATATTATTTTATATAATGAAAACAAACATAATCAATTAATTAAATTGTCTAAAGAATTTAATCGAATAATAATTAACTTTGATTATCTATGTTCCGACTATGTGTAACAAAACTATGCATATATTGTTTTTGCAATTATATTTTATTTGATAATGCTTTTGTTTGTGTATTAACAATGAATTTTATAAATTATGTTTTATTTTACAAATATATTATAGATAATTGCTTTTGATCTGCCTATAATACAATCAGAAACTTAAATAATCAAAATTTACTCGACTAAAATCTTATTTGATTTAATAAAAAGTTTAGCTGTTTATTATAATTTCATTAATAAAGTCAATAACTAAAAAATATAAACTGTTATATACAGTATTGGCCATAAATATTGGAATTTATTTAAAATATTTATCATGTGCAAGAAAATAATAGTAGCAAAAAACGCAGGTACCAACATTATTTATTGGTGGTTAAAGATAAGGTTTTTACCAAAATAAATCCTATATTTCTTATCATACTCACTCAACTCGCAAAAAGCTGTTTTTTCGATGGACAAAAATATTGCAACAAAAGAAATTTATACTTTTCAGTTCAGTTTCCTGGCAGTATTCAACTGAATAGACGTTAGTTTATTACTATAAGTGTTGCAGAGTAACAAATAACAATGCCACAAAGTAAAACTTATTCCGCCGAGATTAGATCTCGTATTATTAATTATTTTAAAAAGGGTATAAAACAAATTGTTATTGCTGACAAATTACAAGTTCCACGATCAACAGTATCGAGAATAATAAAACGGTTTTCATCTACTGGAAACTTAACACCAATAAAAAACTTTAGCAGGCCAAGAAAATCTTCAAGGCGACTTGATGTAAAAATTATAAATATTGCTAAACAAAACCCATTTTCATCTTCGGTAAAAATATTGTCGAAAATAAATGTATCAAGATCAGTCGGACTTTCGAGCAGAACCATCAGAAGAAGGCTGTGTGAAGGAGGGTTAAGGAGCTACAGACCTGCTAAAAAACCCCTTTTACGGAAAGCGAATGTTGTCGCCAGATTAAAGTTTGCTTAAGATCATATTAACTGGACCCCCAAAGATTGGAAAAAAGTGGTGTTTAGTGATGAATCCAAATTTAATTTGTTCAGAAGCGATGGTGTGATTCACGTAAGACGCCCAGCAGGGAAAAGATTGGATCCTAAGTTTGCTTGTCCCACAATGAAGCATGGAGGTGGATCAATAATGGTATGGGGTTGTTTTTCATCGTTTGGCATAGGACCATTACAGAGGATAGAGGGAAAAATGGATCGGTTTATGTATCTAGACATTTTGAACAATGTTTTGGAACCATATATCGATGAAATAATGCCTCTATGGTTTATATTTCAACAGAACAACGATCCGAAACATTCTTCTAAGCTAGTAAAACATTGGTTACAAGAGGAACAAATTAATACAATGAAATGGCCATCTCAAAGCCCCGATCTCAATCCTATTGAGAATTTGTGGGAGATATTGGATCAAAAATTTCCAAACAGAAACGTTAAAAATGCTGCAGAATTGTTCGAAAAACTTTTGAAAGCCTGGTCCGAGATGGATATGGATATTGTCAATAAATTAATTAATTCGATGCCTAAAAGAATGGAAGATGTTATTAAAGCTAAAGGCTATTATACAAAATATTAAGATTATGTTTATTTAGTATGTATTAATAATTTTTTTTTAAATAATTATTATGTTGCAATATTTTTGTCCAACACAAAAATATTTTTTTGGGGGCTGAGAGAGCATGATGAGAAATTGAGGACTGGTTTTAGCAAAAATGTTATCTCCAAGTAAGTAAAAATAACATCTACACTTGCATTTTTCATTTGTCTTATTTACTTGCACGTTTTAAATATTATAAATAAATTCCAATATTTATGGCCAATACTGTATATACAATTACTTAATAAACAAATAACAAAAATATTATCTTGGATAATCGAGACAATTCTTTGAGTCAATTCTTGAGTAAAATACTACCTATTATCATAAATTAGTTTTACTGAATATACAATACTATAGATATAATAAAAAATATATTAATTAACTTGAATTTAACAAATGTATTTTAAAATTTAATTAAAACATTTTGTGAGGTTATATTGTAGTGAATGTTTTAATATGTGTTAATTTAAAATTGTGTTATTAATTATCTACATATTATACATAAAATTTTACCTTGTTGAACAAATAATCACTGCACAAACACTGAATTGCTGAAAAATATCTTATAAGGCCACAATTAAATCCAACAAGTATTTGCACCTATGTCTAAAATAGATGTTATGATAACCCACATTGGCGCCAATGGAGCCACTGTCGTGTGACGTCACTACTAATGCCCCGTATTAGATTCATTCAGATTTGCACAATTATATTTTTATTATGTGAACCATACTTGCTAAATAGAATGAATATAGGTGTTTATGTGTAAATACTTACTGCACTTTAAGCAGCATTGTAACAAAAGTTGCCTAATAATGTGTCAAAAACTTATTTTTAATTGTTGTTTAAAATTGTTTAACAAGAGCAACGCAATTTTTTTGTAATTTTAGTAAAATATACACATATAGAACATAAAAAAAATATTTTGTTAAAATGGGGGAACCGAGATTATTGGGATTACTTTTTAAGTTCTTAACGCCACTGTGGCTGAAATAACAACTAATGCATGTGCCGGTGTTGCCATTCATATGTGGAATCACTTTTTAAGCTCTTAGCGCCACTGTGGCTGGAATGATAACTATTGCATGTGCCGGTGTTGCCATTCATATGTGAGATTACTTTTTAACTTTTAGCGCCATGGTGGTTGAAATGTGAATTAATGCATGTTGCTACACGTGCTTATATCATATGATTGATATGTTTGTATTTATATGCTGTAGAATTTAAAATGCCAAGGAACAATTTAACACTTTCAAATAAAATTGAGGTTCTAAATTTTTGTGTGTTAATTTTGCATAATCGGACCAGCCGCTTAATCGAACTAAAACAAGCCAATCCCGATGTGGTCCGATTAATCAGAATAGACTATTTAAAAACAATTTTCAGGTTAAATCAAATGTAAACAAAACATGACATTCTAATTGATATGTATGTAAACAGATGTGAACATAGCAAAGTGTCAACAATGGCTCGTTAACAAATCTGCCGCCAGGTAGCATATTGCTTAGCTGCAATCCCCAATAGTAAACTTTTTCCTTTAATTTATTTATTATTATGTGAACAATACTTGTTAAATAGAATGAATATAGGCGTTGTATAACTAAGGCCTGTAATATCCAACTCCTAATAAAGCACCTAATAAACTATTAGCTGAATAACCTAACTTTTAATTTTATTTATTTTATTAAAACCTATAAACAACCAATTAAATATATGCTTAATATGTACATTTATAACAAATATAAACATTAAGCATATAATTTATCAGCTACACAGAGGTATAACAAAAATAAATCAAAATAACGTTTGAAAAAAGTTAGGTTATTCAGGTAATAGTTTATTAGGTACTTTATTAGGAGTTGGATATTACGGCCCTAAGACTACACTTTAAGCTGCATTGTAACAATTTGCTTAATAATGTGTGAAAAAAATATTTTTATTGTTTAAAATTGTTTAACAAGGAGAGCGAGACAAATTTTCTGTATTATAGTAAACATTTTCCAAACTTTTCTTTACTTAAAATATGAATCACCTCCAGTGCTGCATTTAAAAACACTAAATACCAATAAAATGCACATATGTGACTGAGTAATTAATGTTGCATTGCAGATTCAAACTATGAACTCTTTTTAAATTTTTTTTATGCCGACTCCAGTCCAGTCTCCAGACATGCACAATATTAAATAATACGCATATAACCAAAACCAACAGTACACGTTTCAGCATGACCACTAGTGATCAGAACCAACAAACTGACCTAAAGCTCAATACAGCTTTCCAGTCTTCATATTAATCAAAAAAATCTATTACCTTTAGCTCCTGATTCCATGATGAATCTCAATACACCGTAACATGCACGACGTACAGCAAGACCACCAATCAATTTGTATCTCAATGATTCAGCTTGAGCAATGGCACAAAGACCACGTGTGGCTACCTTCTCAGCATACAATTCAACTGTATGTTCTGGGAAATTGAATCTCTTCTGTACAACAGATGTCAATTCACGAATACGACGTCCTTTTTCTCCTAACACATTTTGTGTGCGGGTGGCCATAATGATAATTTCGGTACGTGTTGGTGTGACACGTACTTCCACACCAGAGTAACCATCTTCAGCTAATTCACGAGTCAAAAACTCGTTTAATTCAGCTTTGAAAACTCCATCTCCAACGAACTAAAACAAACATAAATTAGTATGAAAAATTATGTGTAGATTGATAATAAGCATTCATTAACTATATTAGGTTCCTATTAAACTAATATATACAACTAACATAAACATGCTCAATGTTTACGATTTGTAAACATTCGTATTTTTATTAAAATAAGGATATTTCATATATAACATAGCAACCTAATACAATAATTATGCGAAAACATTGTTCAATTTTCAATATTATGCATTAATCCACAAGTTTACGGTATGTTGTATTTAAGGTTAACTAGCTGTCAACCGACTTTTATCCCAATCATCCATTATTTTAGCACAAATTTTAGAATTAAAATCCGTCACTATAGCTATAATCCACATTTCTGCACTAATATTTTTATTAAAAACCGGTGATTAACATTGATTTTATTGAATTACCTTGCGCTTCTTAGATATTGTCGTGGTTGCCATTTTGCTTGGTTCACGAGAAAGGAAACATTAGAAAGAGACAGGCACTATCCAAGCAACCAACTGTTTCCGTTCAAAAAATTAACTGCCAACATTGTAAAACTTAAAACCTAATTTATTATACCTAGTGATCGTTTTAAATACTTTAAAAAAAAAAATAAATTTTATACACGTTTAATGATATTAAATTAAATTAAATTAGTTAAATCTAAGATATTATTTTTAGTGACTGTTTAATATTTATAAAGTATTTTAAATAAAATTCAGAAATTATTAATTTTTACAATATACGAGTGTAAGGTAATTTCCAATTGAGCGCTTCATGAACCCGGTGCCTCATAGGTCGAGTGCAACTATTTTCAATGTATTTTTGAATTAAATCCGCGCGGATATTTTCGCTTTACATTTTGTTATTAATTTCCGAATCACTTTCACAATCACTTTCACCAGACTTCCAAAGAGCGTTATTATTAGTCCTCCCGTTATATCTTAAATATAAATTTTTATTGATAATTAAATTGATTTAAAAAATACCTTCGAGTCAAATCTGCGACTAATGAAAATTCTCAAATATTGTTTCTGATGTCGGAGACCTAAATTTTAAAAAATAAAATAGCCTCCAAGAATCAACTACTTAACAATGTGAGGACTACCAATATATCAATTATATGTAGGGCTGTAATATCCAACTCATAATAAGGCACCTAATATACTAATATCTGAATAACCTTACTATTAATTTTATTTATTTTATTATAGCATATGAACAGCCAATTAAAAACATGCTTAACATATATATTTATAACAAATTAAAACTTTAAGCATATAATTTATTAACCGCTCCGAGATGTAACAAAAATAAATCAAATTAAAGTTCAGCTAATAGTTTATTAGAAGTTAGATATTACAGCCTTAGTTTTTTAATATAAACTGAACTGATAAACAGTTTTCCATTGACATAGAAACATAAATTACCCTCATTAAGATGTAGTTTTAAACTACATATACATTCCCATTTTATTTTCTTAGTTTTATTCTGCAGTGACACAAGTTTACTTTCAAAGACTTTAAATAAGCGGTACTTCTTTACAAGTAGCTTTACAGAATATGAAGCTCCTGGAGATTGAAATCAAACCTAATCTTTTATTGTAATTGAAGTTTGTCGTAACTAAAATAAGTTGTACCTAGTGAAATAATCCAACAAACGACTGGTGGCTCCAGCGCAATTTAATGCTAAACGTCCGCATTATTTGGTATCATTTAACATTTATGCAATTGGCAGCCATTTTGCAAGGTTTAAACAATTGAAATAAAAAACCAAAACAATAGTCTATGCTTGACCCTTGGCCGCTGTGATTGTTAAATTGAGTTTGAATAAATTATTAATTCATTTCATAATTTATTGACAATTCAAAATCGTTGCATGGTCTGTATGGCCACTGCATATTGGCATATTGATGAGGTTTGTAAAACTGAAACAATTGTTATGCTTGAACCTTGGCCGTTGTGATCGTTAGATTGAGTTTGAATAAATTATTAATTGATTTCAAATATTAATATGGCGTATTCTTTTTGTGAACAGATTAATAGTTGTGCAAGAGGCGTCGTAAATTAGGTTTGGCGTTAAAATTGTTCTTGTTTATCCGTTTATTATATGCAGTATTTCTTAACTATTTTGACTTCACAGTAATGTTTCTTGATCTACTTTCTGGCTTTATTATAATTTTTAGATGTGTTGATTTCTATAGAATTTATTTTGAAATCCTGTGGCTGTAGAAGCAACCACCAATAATTATAATAGATGTGAGTCGGTGGCTACGGTTGTATCAGACGAAACCCTGCTTATGCAGGTCAGAGGTCATATTTTGTAGCAAACCTCTACGGACCTCTTCTATGTCAAATTAAGTTGTTTTCTGAGTGGGAGGGCTGCTCATTTTTCTGTAACAATTTGGACATAAATAGCCTTTTAGTTGTCTAAAAACTCATAAGGGACACGTTTGCACAATTTCCAAGTTTTTGTCTTTTTTCCTCTTTCATAGTCATCAGAATTGTCTTTTTTTGACTTGTCGTCTAAGCTGGCTATCATCATTTTTTTAAGCAAAAAAAAAACAGTGTAGGTTTTTCCATTCGGTAACTGTTCCTTTACCAAAAAAAAATCGTTGAAATTACAAAATGACTCAGCGGCTTTTCACCCAAACTGGTACAACTAATACAACATACCTGTAATGTGGCGTATGTGTGTATGGTTTTTTTGATGCGCATTTTAATTAACTAACCGTACTAAAAAATTATATTATGACAAAAACAAACTAAACAACAAAACAACATGCATCAACCTAATAATAATTAAAAGAATATTTGTACTTTACTTTCAATTAATTTTTTTAAATTTTAAACTGTCAGTTTTATTTTGAACCTTAAAGAACTCAAAAATACAAAACTTTTTTAAAGGAACATTTCCTTTAAAAAAGTTTTGTATTTTTTTTTTTTATTTTGAGTGTTATAGCCTCTCAAACATGACTAGCGCGCAGTCTCACCGCGCGCCTTTGTGTTGCATTTCCGTTTTAGAAATGGTTCGATGCTCGACAGTTTTTCTTATCCATGCCTTTGATGCCTTGATGTAAACTTTACGGACCTGGCATTGCAGATTAATCGTATGTCTCTTTAATCACATTTTATAAAAATCAAAATATTTAAATGTGTTTTTCTATCTGGTAACCACGATTTTTAAAAATGTATTTAATGTATCAATTTTGTTTTGTTTAGCGTACATTCATTTTTACTGTGCACAAAATTGCTTTGATTATAATTTTGGGGGTCCAAGTAAAATGCTACTTTAGATGCAAACGTTGTGTTTCTGTCTGTAGAAGCAATCTGAAACTAGTAAAAAAAAAACAAAATTTAATGTAAATTCACGTGCTTAAATTATATATATGCCCATTGGCCTTTTTGGCTATTCGCGGTATTTGATTATTTTGATTGGCTACAATTTCATATGTAGTCTAGTCTGACAGTAGTGACAAATTATAATAAACATTGAAAATAATGTTTTTAATTGGGCCAGGCAAAAAAATATCGAGTGTAACTCGTGCCAACAGACTTTAGCAGCCTTCACTCGCTTTGCTCGTTCGTGCTGCTAAAAGCGGCGGGCTGCTAAAGACTATTTTCGGCCCTTGGTACACTATATACTATATGTAGGCCTGGTTCAAAGTGTAAAACTGTTCGGTGCAAACGTTGCGTTTCTGTCTGTAGTTGAAATACTCAACGTAGTAAACTAAAACTAATCCCAAAAAGTATAAATTAGTTTATGTAGGACTCGAAGAGTTCAAGTAAAACGAGAAAAACTGTTAGATGCAAACGATGTGTTTGAGTTAGAACACTGAAACTTAACTAAACTGAAACTAGTCCCAAAAGATGCGCAGTATAATGTAAATTTACGTTTGAGTAAAACGTAAAAATACTGTTCGGTGCCAACGTTGTGTTTGTGTCTGTTGTTGGAATACTAAAACTCAACGTAACCAACTAAAACTAGTTTAAAAAAATACGCAATTTAATGTAGTATTACGTGATAAAATCAATTTATGTAGGCCTGGCTCAAAGTGTTTGAGTAAAACGCAAAGCCAGAAAAAACCGTACTAGCCAAAATGCTACAATTGCAACGCAAGTTGCCACTAATCCAAAAATTGCACAAGGTCAACCAAGACAACAAACGTTTGACTTTGACTTGATCGACTGATTAAATCGACAAGAAATATTTTGTCAAATGCTTGTTGAATGACGTTCCATGCAGAGGGTACGTCGACACTAGAAGTGAGCATGTTATTATTAATCGCATGTGTGCACCGGCGTTGAAGCTAAATCTACAAATAAGTACAAAAGTTGTAACAGGATATGCCGGAGAAAGTCGATATATCTTAAAAGGTAGACCTTGTTTTTAAGCCGGTAAAAGCTTTTGTTGTAAAAGATGCATTGCAGTCGATTCCAGTACTGATAGGACGAAGTTTTTTAAATAACCCTGGCATAGCGTATATGTTCAGTGGTAATTCCTTCAAGATTTTTCGAGAAGAATTATACTTAGTGCAGGCAAATCTACCACTACCTACAACAAAACTAGCGCTAAGGTCAGTAGAGGAAACCGTAATTCCTCCAAAATACCGTTGGATATATCTTAATAAGATCTAATGTAAAAAGCTCTGTATTTGTAAAATGTGTGAGGAGAATACAAGTTCCGACTCTATTAACGTATTTAGAGTTGTTGTAGCTTGTCGGAAATAATTTAAACTTTCAGAAATACATGAGCAAATTGACAATAATTTGACAAGTAATAAACAGGAACAACTATTGGGGTTGATAAACAAATTTTTGGATTTTTTTTCTCAATCAACAAAAGAATAAGAAAAAACAAATCTATATAATAGAAATAAAAATCAATGTCACTAACAAAACGCCTGTAGTTGATAGACCTTACCGACTATCTCACTACGAATGTGATATAGTTTGAGGTATTGTGGGCAATTTGTTGGACAACAATATTAATTGCTAATTTGAATCGCCTTATGCTGGTCCAGTCTTGTAGGTACGAAAAAAAAATGATTGACATCAAATGTGTTTGTGGATTATAGAAATTTAAAAGCCAATACCTTAAATGATAGATTTCCTTTACCAAAAGTAGATGACCATTTGAACAAATTGAGATAATGTAGTCTGTTTACGACACCAATACACTTGCAGTATTCGAGTTGTCTAAATGTTATTTTCTTACTTTTGCAGATAAGATTATTTAAGCTATGGAATTAGTTCGGTTGGAGTTAAGCCAAGTAAACACAACACCAAGGTAATAAGGCTTTTTCCATGTCCAAAAGATTTTCACAAAATACGACAGTTTTTGGGCCTGGCAGGATATTTTCGTAAGTATGTCAAAAATTTTGCAACGTTAACAAAACATTTAACAGAATTGACAAAAAAAGGTGCTAAATTTACCTAGACCAAAGTACGGGAGATGCTTTTAAGACATTAAATAAAATGTTAGTCCATAAACCGGTTTTAACACTTAACGACCATTTAGCAAAAACAGAACTGCATACAGATGTTTCCTAAATAAGGCGTGGATAGAATTTTACTACAAAAACAACTCCTTACGATCGGTAATGTACTATAGTAGGCAAAGGACAACAGAAAAACAACGTTATCATTCTTATGAGCTAGAAATCGTAGCAGTTGTTAACTCTATAAATCATTTTAATATATTTTCGATTGGAATAAAATTTAGGGTCGTTACAGACTTCAACGCAATACAGACAACCTTGAGTAAGATATAAATAGTACCAAAAATTGGAAAGTGGTGGTTACTAACATCAGAGGCTGACTACGATGTCAAATAGAGCAGACGCTAAGATATGTTGCTGCGCTAAGTCGTAATCCCAATCCTAACAAAAAAAAGTGATTTAGATATTTTACAATTAACATCAACGATTGTGACTAAATTTTGGCAGTACAGTTAAGTGCTGAATTGCAAACCCCAGAATGAGGAAGAGAAGCAGGTACACAGGAAATATGTATTTAAAGATAATAATTTATTACGTGACTCTGGAAGGAAAGCTTTGGGTTGTGCCAAGACTAGTGAGACGGTATTGGACACATATATAAAGAGAAAACCATTGAATCGTTAAGTAAGGACTACTGGTTTCTATCAGTATGTGAGCCTGTACAATAAGAAATCTGGCTGAAGAAAACCTAGGTTTTTAAATCAAATTCCAAAAGAATCGCGTCCATTGCACTTGAACCATTTGGGACCTTTTGTAAAAAGCAAACAAAAGATTGTTATGGTGAATTCTTTTGAGTTTGTTTTCTTTAATGCAGTTTCTAATACTCTAGTGGAACGTATCATTAAGTATATGGACAGTGTGATTGAAACATTTAGCGTTCCAATGCGGTTAGTTACGGACCGAGGACCATGTTTTACCAGCAAAAAGTTTGAAAACTATTGCAAAAGTTTGAATATGAAATACAAAAAGCAATAGCTACCCCACGTGCAAATGGTCAGGTTGAAAGATATAATCAAACCATACTTTCCCAATTAACTTTATGTGTGGAAGATGAGACATGTTTGTAAGCAGCGTCAAATGGGGCCTTAATTCTACGCTGAATTCGGTAACGGGAAAGACTCCATGCAAGTTATTGTTTGTATATAATTTCCGAAGTGTAAGTGATTATATCTAAAGTTTCCTTTTTGCCATCCAAAACGCAAAAAAACTAATGTTTTTGATGATTTTCTTAAAACTGACACATAAATGTTGAGAATATCGTCGTCGGAATCGCAATCCGTGGTAAATTTTACGAAAACAAATATATTGAAATTGAAGGAATAGCTTCAGTAACTTTTTTTTTGAAACACGTTCGCCATTTTGATTAAAAACCAAACTTCATAAATTTTTTGACAAAGGCGCGGTCAAAGTCATCTGCAGGTCACCGAATTGATATCAAAAAGTATGTTATAATTGAGAAATGGGCCAATAAAATAAAATAAAACCGCTTCTAAAAATCTTTTATGGTTCTTTCATTACTGAAAATAAGCTTGGCCAACAAAGCGAAAAAACCCTTAAAACTTACCTTGTTCATCAGCTAAACTTTTGTAAATACAGTTTATTTGTTTTAAGATAACAGTATTATTTGTTTTGGTCGATCAAATGAGTGTACCAATAACAAACATTCTATATTTTCCGGACTAATATTTGGGTGACTTCATACTTTGTAGCCCTTTCACATTTAGATTCCAACTTAGATTTCGTAACCAAGGAAGACATAAACAGACGCGGAATCTACGTGTGAAACGGCTTTTATCATATCATAGGTTCAGAAGTCGCATATCTTCGTTGCAATTAAATATGTTTGTGTAGGTTGTGTAGCCTGTAAAGATAAAACAATTTTTACAATAAAAAAATATAGATAAAAACTTTATTATGTCCTTTAAATAAATCAAACACCAAAATTCAAATTAAGCAAACAACTATGAATACAGTGTATAATTAATTTGTTCGGAAACAGCAAAAAAAGAAAATAACAAAAGTGGAATAACAATAAAACTATAAACAAATTAATCTATAAAGTTGTATGTATGAGTATAATAGTATACATTACAAACATACTTATTTAATCAGTCTGGCAGATAAAGATAAATGTGTTAAACAACTCACTACCCCGACTCCATTATTTGTCTTGTTAAATATGATTGTAAAGTATTCTCATTTTTTTACTGAATTGTTGACGACGAAATACTTCAATTAATCATAAACACATAATTATTGTGGTGCTAATTTGCATGTAAAGTTTACAACTGTCATCAGCACCGTACGTCCGATTCCTGGCATTGATGGTTTATTTGCAGTCGTTTCTAATAAGATACGTAATTCATGGAACATATTTCTGGTATATGGATTACGGCGAGATGTATAACGTTGCACCAAGAAGTGGTAGTAGATGAATGGTGTTAATAAACCGGCTCTTCCCCTGAAAATAATATGTATAATTTATTAGAAATCACAAAATGTTAGTAAATCAACAAATAAACTTGCTAAATGTCAATTAAAAGTGTTTGTTGAATTGTATTGATTAATAAATGTACCAATGTCCAATTATGTTGATAAAATAACCAATTAATTAATAAAGAAGCCAGGGTCTACGTGTTAATTTGTTATTCTGATAGGTCACATCATTATTTACATGTAATTGTTGAATTAATTAATTATGAAAAATATTAAATGTTGTTTCATTTTAATTAATGAGAACTTAAACATATTTTAATTTACTTACAGTTGAGTAAATAACAATTAATATAGTAAATAAACATTATTATCTATGTGAACACGTATTTGTGATGTATAAAAACAATACAATATTATTTTATTTACCATGTAATTTTTATTGAAATTGTAATGTATTTAATATAGTATTAAAAATAAAAACAAACCCGCAAGCAAAATTAGAACTGTTTTGGTTGAAATGCGTTTATGCTGTCAATTTATATTTACGCATATGTGCGTATATGCGTTAAAAACTCTAGGTTCTAATTTTTAGCCGGACTAAAGACGGAAGTGCTAAACTTAATTTAGAATATCGGATTTGACAAATCGGGCAATCGTGGACTATTACGTATATTATGTTGTTTTGAATTGTTTCCTCGTAGAGCCGGTATTTCAATCATAGCTTGATCCCATATTTAACTAATGGCCGGTCTTTCATTTTCCTCTTAAGCTAAGATTGTAGTTTAAGCTGGGTTTAAATCAGTTTTATGTAATTTAATTAAAAAACAGATAATGATTATGATAGATTACATTAACAAAGTTTAAACTGTAATTTTTTTATAGAAAAACACAAAATTGATTTCAACCCAACTTAAACTCCAACCTCAGTTTAAGCGGAGACAAAAAAACCTGCCATTAATATTCGTCTGTCTGATCGATTAGGCAAACTTTCGAGCCGTGAAATGACAAATCAAGAATAAGTGACAATGTGAAGACAAACAGCTTATAAATATACGTATACTGTGACATCAGATCGAAGACAGAGAGCGTGAGACCAAAAACATTTCGAAAGACTTAAATTTAGCTCTGACCAGACTAACCCCCGTCAACATCACCCGCATGGGGAGCTGCCTCAAAACGCCCACCTCCTATTGTCATAAGAGATAAAACCGTATTTTAAGGGTTGTAGGCGGTATTTATCACCATCGACCGCGCCATAAACGTGGTAGATGGTATCCGCATGCGTATTTTCGAAATGCGATCGTATATTGCGAGAGCAATGACGTGTTTCACTACACATTTCAGTTAGGATCCAAACAAAATCTTAAAATACGTTATAAAGAAGGTCGAATGCATCATAGATGATAAGGTGCAAGCAGAGCTTATCGCGCTAGAGTACGCATCGTTATGTATCAGAACTCACAAAGCCAACAGATCACGTCTCTCTCTCTAAATTGTACGACCTCACAGTCCGAGTACAAATGAAAGCCTTCTTCTTCTTTTAGTGCATCTCCTATCGGAGGTTTGCTATAATCATAGTTATTTGCACCTTATTGACTGCAGTTCTGAAGAGTTGAATGTTGCTGCAACCAAACCAGTCTCTAAGATTTTTAAGCCAGTGAAAGCCTGGTCTAGTGTAAAAACTTATACAAATTATCTGACAATCTGTTCTCAGACATAGACGTGGTACAAGTTCTCCACAATCTCTATGCAAAGCCTATAAAGGTGACACAATAATGCATTATTAATAGTCCCACACTAAGATCAATATCATTTAGGCAGAAAGGTCAATGCACCACTTCTAAGAATTCAAATAGAAGAGAGTTTGGTCGGTAGGCGCTCGTGAGAGTGAATCCGACATTTTGTAAGTCTTTAAGAAGATTCTCTTCCCAAACCTCAAAGTCATACCCCCAAACTGCTTGATAACGTGGCTTGCCTTTTATACTTCGGGATTGAGCAATCCTAGTGTCGCTATGTGGAAACTAAATCGTAAACATTTTCGTGCGATTATGTTTCACAACTTTTGATGTGGTATAACTCAATAACAGTGCATCAATAAATTTAATTCGAATTTTGATAATAAAAGACTATTAAGGAGGTTTACCAAATTCAATCATGTCCGTAGTTTGCTCAAAACAAATTTAGTGAAGGTCGTCCAAAATCGGTTGTTGTTCCAGAAAACATTGATGCTGTGCGTGAACTAATACTGCAATCGTCATGTGACTTATCGTGAGATTGACAAATCCTTGGGACAAGCATACATTCAATACTGCATAAACATTTGACAAAAAGATTTGTTCGCGTTGGATTCCACATAATTTGGCAATCACTAAAAAAAAAATCACGATGCTTCAAAACATGTCTACAAGGAAAATGACGGACACCCAGATCCTGGAAATAATTTATGAACACCTCAAAAAGAACGAGAAACTGATAGACAAGCAGGCCAAGAAGATGAACTCCTTGGAAGCCTACATCATATCCCTGGTGAAAAGACAACCCAAAAAAACCAATAACCAAAAAAATCAGATCAAACAGATGAGACGCGAGGCAAAACGCCTGTGTCAAATGCTCCGAAGCCCATCCCAGCTCCACCCGCAAACACAAGTCCGGGAATGTAGGAAATGTAGAAATATGCGCCGCACACCGCAAGTTATAAAGGCTGCCCAGCTTATCTCAAGCTGAAGGCAAGCCAATCTTCTTCAAAAGCTCGACCTGCACCTGCTTCTCAAAGGTAGACTGCAGCTCCTCCCCGGAGCCCTCCCAATGCCCGCAAAGAGAAATCCTATGCACAGGAAACAAAAAACCAGGCGCAAAACGCACAAACTTTATCAGTTAAAAATCAGCTACTCCCTACTTAGATCAAAGGAGCAAAGCTGTTTTTAAAGAGATTTATTTATCTTCATTGCATCTTTTAGCTTAAGAAGCTAGAACATAGTCGTGGCACAAGTTCGCCACAAACACTACGCAACGCCTATATGGATTGCATAGGAATCCTGTGACTGATCCGACAGAAGCCAGTGAGAAAAGGACCACAGCCGGTCAACACAAACAACTTACGACCCAATACAACGAAGGTGTTAAAGAGCAACCCCTGATAACCGATCTTAAGCATAACTAGAAGACAGTACGGCGACTTGCAGAAACCTAAGCTAGCATCAGCGGATCCCAAACACAAAAGAGAAAAATAAAGTAGAGAAAGATAGAAAGTAGAGAGAAAGAGACAGCATAGAGACAAGAGGAATAGAAAGCCGGATTGTGTATCTAGTGTGCGAGATAGAAATAGAGACCGATGGCAGTAAAAAAAAGTGCCGGCTTGTGAAGACCAAGATCTAAGAAGCTGCAATAAATTGTCATCATCAAACAAATCAAGTTCACCGGCAGACACCACGAAAAAAAGCTACTCCAACCATAGCGAGTGAAGTAAAGAACGAAGTCAGGTTCTGTACCCGGCCCGTGGACCTTCACAACAAGAGAGAAAGAGAGAGATATAGAGAGAGAGAGAGATATAGAGAGAGAGAGAGAGAGAGAGAGAGAGAGAGAGAGAGAGAGAGAGAGAGAGAGAGAGAGAGAGAGAGAGAAAGCCGGATTGTTTATCCTGTGTGTAAAGTGAATGTTATTCAGTAGAGCCACTAGTCGTCTTCTTCGTCCTTCAACACTAAACCAGAAAACCAGAGAGTGGTGAATAGAAAAAGTACCTCTGGTGTGTGAGAAAGGTATTGTTCATCAGAGTTATTAGTCGTTAGGTTGCTAATTTCTACATGCTCAAATACAAAGGCACCGGCCGGGTTGTGTACCCGGTGTAAGTGACAAAGAAGCCAAAAACGACAACAGGGACACTCATTAGCATTGCCTAGAGCGACCTGTAAATGACCGCGTCTCATCTTAAAACCTTAAGGATAAAATTTTTTAAAAAACTCACTCCAGCCACTCGACTACAGTCGGCGCGGTAATATCGGCAATGTACATTTTTTTGATACACAACATTATCCTATTTTCAACCTTAATTAGTATAGTAAATGGATCCAAAAATAAGTTTCCTAATCAAAAGTTAAGCTTGCCTAATTGGAAACATTCTGTGCAAAAAAGCATTGTCCACTATCCGATAAAAATTCAAGTATTCATAATTTAGCGCTTATACGTACACAAGTTTCTAAAAAGTATTTATTACAAAAAATGTTAATTTTTTATTCTATTAACTTTTACGTTTCAAGATGCACAATTTTTTTTTTAAATTTGTTATTCTATTTTATAATTTGCAACGCAGTGAACCTATGAAGCAATAATATTATTGTAAATATCTTCAATAACATTATTTTAAAACTTGAATGTATCCGGCTTTTCCTAGTTTATATAAAAAGAACTGCAAACCGAACATAACAAACGTTTCGAGTCCTTGAAAATTAAATGATTAATTTAAAATATTTAAATAATTTGAATTCACTATACTAACCCAACATTATTTCAATTAATAAATGCAATCAATGTATTAAGTCAAATAATAAATTAAAATAATAATAATTATCTATACTTACATTAAAATTAATACGACTGTGAGTGGCATAAGTACAATTTCTGTAAATGCTGCCAAACGTAAGATATTACGAGATTGGAATTCAACTAGGGAGATTAATAATCTGGCACCCCACCATGAATTTTGTCCGAGTGTCTGAAACATTAATACATTAATATTCATGGCTGCTGTTGAACACAATTATTGTTTTAAATTTCCATTAGATATGTAAATTGTAATGTTACTTACATCTAACATGGTTAATGAATAGCTTGCTGCATGGAGAACAGCAAAAAGTACCACTGGAATTAAGGCCACTAATAAAATGTTAAGAAAAATTTAGTTTTTACAGCTAATAATAAATAATTTGTACTTATAATAATATAAAAAAATATAATTACTTTATTAACATTATTGTTTTTATTATATTAAGTGTTTATAATAAACATCAACCGGTTTCATTTATGTTAATGAATAACATTTCCAATGTGTAATAATAAAATATTTATATTATTATTTTCGCTTTAATTTAATGGCGTTTTCGGCTGTCACTCTTTATGCACCGGGGTGCTCTCGGTGCATATTTTTGTGTTCGGCTGATAACGCTCTATTTCAAAACGCCATATTGTAGTGTAGACGGATGTGCACTGGCAAAGAGCAATATCCTCTTACGTCAAATTTCGGGGCGCCTCAGGGCAACCTCAAATGTCACAGCCGAAAACGCCATAAGTTTTCTTAATAGCTTTCCATATTTTTAGTAGTCTATCCCGCTCCCTGTCTACTCTTACTTAGACTAGTGAGATATAGCAAGTGACAAAATATTTTCTTTCAATGCATCCAATTTATCTTGGCGTATAGCGTGGCAACATAAATTGTGATAGTCCGTATAACCAAGTTATTTCGATTTCTTTGAAATATAGCTTATTTTTTACTTTATGGCTAGTTCCAAAAATTCTACATCCAAAACTGTACCCAGCCGCAAATAGTTGTTTGCGGCTGGGTACAGTTTGGACTATTAAACTTGGTTCTAGAAATATAAATGTAGCAATTCGCGTTTTAGAAATAAACACAAGAGACTTCACTGCAGTTGTTCATTGAATTTCTCCAGCCGTTAGCCTAATGTTAATAGTAAACACAAAAATGTGCACTTTTAAATTCATTTTAATGGTATTTGGAAATATAAATTACTTTAATAAAAATCATAGTTTAAAAAAATAAATCGATTATCAAATTATACGAAGAAATAAGAATGAGAAGTTGGTGTTTTCGTTATACTACAAATCAAGGTAGCGGTCGGAATAGTGTTAACCCGAGCCGATACAATTTTTCTGATAAAACAACCGAATGCATATTCCTGTTCCGGAAAGTAACAACTCAAACAGCACGATTTTCACACTATGCTGTTATCTAATAAATGTTATCGTATTGCCATTGATTAAATAAATTTCAAGGTTACGCGTTATTCATTTTTAACATTCTTTATGAGACACGGTGAAATAAAGCTTATTGTTTACAAAAATGTCATATACATATACAGTCATATCCGCACCAATTCAAATCTATTGAGTGTGTCACCACAAGACACAATTTCCGCAGATTATCAAATTCCAATATCGAACTCCAATATAGTAGAAGATTCTAGATACACACATTAAATCCGATTAACGACAAAAATGGTTAAATAAATTGTGACGCTTAACAAAACTAATAATTATTCTGTAACTTGCAATAGAATTACAATAAAAATCACAAATGTTCTTTCAAGCGGCATTTAACTTAAGCACATCCTTATTATGCCAATCGACAAAACCGAGCAATACATCAATTGCTAAATGTTAAGTTAAAACCTCCTAAACACGAATCTCGGCGCAGTTGCACGTTCAAACCTTAGGTCCGATAGAACATTGGTCTAACACATGATTAATGTCCTTATAACCATAATTATATTCGATATGAGAATGTGGGTAGACTAAGCATCGTTAGTATCTACAGCAAGTAAAGATAAAACCGAAAAACTTCGCTCAATATCATTTGCTGCATGAAAGCTTCATTTAAAATTGAGCAAAACACTAATCAATTTATTGCGTCAAAAGTATAAAAAATAAAAATACTGTTTAAAGATTTCATCAAAACTGGGCGTCGGGTATTCCGAATTCGGCTTAAAAGAAAAATTCAATGACTTTATCAGCCCTAGAGTCCCAAAAAATAAATGATTCTATCTCTTCACTATAAGCCTACCAGTAGGCATTACATGAAAAAAAAAACAATAAACGTTGGAAAATAATTAGATACCCTTGATCACTAATAGCCCCGTCCACAAACCGATCACCTCACAGGACTTTGAAAGCAGCAATTATTCGACAGCAACCGAGAAGCAGAAGCTCTCAGGAGCGACCAGAAAAACCTTGATGGCAAAGACAAAAAACCCTCTAAACACAAGTTGCCAATAAGGCAACAAACACAAAAAAGCAAGGAAAACTTCAAAAGAACCTTCATAGACAAGAAGCAAAAACTATCAAATCCTCCATCCAAGGTCGATCAATGTATCACCCCGTTTTTTGGAATGTACCCATAACGGTGGGGTTCCTTAAAATGTTATGTGCAGACAAACCAAACAAGGTGAGGCACCACAGCACATCTGCTGAAACAAGTTTTCTTGAGCACAAGAAACTTCAAATCATCGTTTTGAAAAGACTGCCAAATCCAAAAAGAATCTTGATATGGGTACCAAGGCCACAACCTTATTAAACAGGTTGGAGATGCAGAACAGCATAAGCACCGAGACCTGGCAATATTTGATTGAAATCCTAGGCAGAGCACCCTGTTCTGCCAAGCAACGAAGAGAAAACCAATAATATGTAAAAATGTTAAAGGTTGTGCCGATCAATGTACGGCAGTGCAAGGCATCCTTCGCGGCCCTAAGTGAGTACATTATGAAACATGACATTGACATAACCCTTGTCCAGGAATCCTAGGTTCACTAGGAAAAGATAAAGGGGCTCAGCATTCCAGGCAGATAGAACCCTCATACAAAACATGCATTAAACCTAATGCCATTATAGAATCTTTGTTCCAGAGACCAAGTGACAATCAAGGTAGCCTTAGTAGGGAAATTATTCTCGGACCCGGATACCTTTTTTTCGGATGCAATGCCAATATTTAAGGGCTTACGCTTGTGTTACTACCTAACAGCTGCCTTTGAATATGTACCTAGAATAAACACAAACATATACTATCAAACTCGCTAAATAAAAAAATTGAGGCCTAGTATCTAGTCTACCCACACCCATTAAATGTAATTATGGTTACATGAACACTAACCATGTATTAAAAAAAATAATAAAAAATTACACAATTTTTTAAAATGCTCTGCCGAAGTTGCGAGTTATGAGAAGAGTTAAGCGCTTCACCCAACTGAGCCACTCTCCGCCAACCCTTGGGTGCGATGCCAATGCACACATCGCATGGGGGAACACCCATCAACCCAAAAGGTAAAGAACTTATATAACATATTTTTGAAACTAACATAGATATTATGAATAAAAGTAACTAGCTTATAGATCTAACACTAACAAACTATAAAACAAGTGAAGTGATCAAAAAGTGGCACATGTCAGATGAGCCTCAACCACACATACATACAATTCAACATTAAATTAAAAAAAACGTTCTAACAGGATAATTCATATATATGAACCTAAAAAAAAACTAACTGGAATTTATATAACAAAATACTAGTTAGTCAAATGGCAGCAAAAACAAAGCACAAGCTGGAGATAATGACAGACAGACACGTTTGTTAACTCAATAAAAACAAAAAAAATAAACTGCCTAACACTGCCAAACATGCCACTAACAGCTGGCATAAGCTGTTCAACAGAGCCAAGAGAAACTGTGACTGAGCCTTAAATAAAACCAGTCACAGCATATCACAATACTATAAAGAAAGTAAAAAACGCTCCTGAAGAAAATACTGCGAGAGCGTTCTGAACATGAGAGAATCGGCACGTTTGAACCATTCAAGTCACCAACAGCTGACGAGATCTATCCCATCATGTTACACAAAGAGCTTGCTGCCCTTAGAAGACCTGTATGTGAAATCCTCAAAGCTAACCTAGTACTTTCATATATACCAAACTGCTGGAGAGCAGTTAAAGTGTTATTTATATCAAAGCCACCCACGTATGCCCTTGCTAAACCCTACAGACCAATCAGTCTGCATTATTTTATATTATAACTATTAGAAAAAATAGTCGACAAGTATATACCGGACGGAGCTCTAAATGCTATGCCTTTGCACCGATACCAATCAGGAAAATCCTGCCAAATGGCTATAAATAAGGTAACAAGTCAAAAAGTGCAAAAAAAACTATACACAGCAAATAAATTGCTCTGGAAGCCTTTTTAGATATTGAAGGAGAATTTTATAATACTTTCGCATCCATAGAAAACTGAGGCACATCACTCTCGTTACATATTAGGGAAACTCGATGCTCAAGAATCAAACTGTAACAATTACATTATACAGTAAGACAATGTGAACTAAAGTTGTTGAATGTTTACAGGGTGTGTTATCACCTACTGTAGTGCCTTGTAATGGACGGCTTAATGCAGTTACTGTATAATATGAAAGTATTACTCCGATGTTCTTAACATCCTGGTAAGCAAAAGTTTAAAGTTACTGTATCCAACTTGATGCAAAATGCACTTAACACCGTAAAAAGATAGTGCAAGAAAGAGAAACTATCCAAGCAAAATAGCAATCGTACGTTTTACAAAACAACAAAAAATCAAAAACTTAAAAAAATCTAAAAATGTACAAAACGAAAGTACCTAGAACTCAAGCGAATACCAAATTAACCTTTTATACTCATTTGGATAATGTAACTATAGAAGCCGTTGATTATATCACTGAGCAAACATGTCTCAGTTATTCAAGCGGAGATAGCTGCCATTAAGCGGTGCGTCAAAAACTTCAACAGATTAATAACCATCATGTCGGACAGCTAAGCTGCACCACAAGCAATATACGCTCGACAGTAATAAAATCCAACTGGTGATGGACTGCATAACCAGTCTAGAAGCATTAACTACAAACAACAGAGTAGGCACGATAAGATACCAAAGAATCGGGGTATTGTAAGTAACTTTAAGGCAGAAGACTAGCTTTCCAAAAGGAAACCACATAAGACGTTTATTGAACCTGAACCTGCTTCCGAAAATCCCATACGAGACCAGTAAACAAATGTGAAATTTTTGTCTTAACGGACACGAATTAACGATGGTTGGTTCACCAGACGAGCAGATTATTTAAAATCTGTTCCAACATTGCAAACCGTCCAAACTGTGCACACAAACAAATATTTGTCATACTTATGCAATCTTTTATACACAGTAATTTGTTTGTGTGCATAGTTTGAACGGTTTGCAAACTGTCCAAATCGTATGTTGGAACAGACCTAATCTGAGACCGCGGAGACTTAGTTTGATAAACGTCACGTCACCATGACATTTCTTACACTTCACAACTGCAGAAATAACCGGTATTCTCGGTTAATAAATCGATGTCCAAACAAAGCATCCACTTCATGGTCAACGTGTCCCGACTCTCAAAGCTTCTTCGCCCAACTTCTCGCGGTCTCCTGTTGAGGTTCCATGAGGTTTTACATCTAGTACCCTCTCTACCGACATACGGCCTCTTGCTTCGCGTGTTTGGACTCATTTTCACTTGCAAAACTGACACATTAACTGTTTTTATAAACCTACAACGGGCGTATCAAAAAAATAATGTCACTTTTCATAATCCAGCAAAACGAAGTTTAAACCTGCCCGGACCCGCTCCCCTATTTGTCGCTGTATCTTCATAACATTTTTGGGTATGAAATGAAATAAATTTTGCCACAATTTTTTTTAACCCTGTGGGTAGTGCTCCCCCTTAATCGGACCCAAAACCTTCCGGTAGCGATGTGGTCTGATTAAACGGAGTCGACTGTATATATGTATAATCACTTTTTGAAAAACTCAAAAAATGGCTTTTTTCTGTATATTTTCTTGACAACAAAATAAATAAAAACTAGCCACTTCCGTGTGAGGTGACATCCTGGCAATGGCAAAACGTAGTTTTTCTTCGCTTATACTTTTAATGACAATTTAAACAACTGTAAGAAAATGTTTATTTTCTCTTTTCCTACTTAAAGTAGTCCCCAAATATCGATTTCCACTAGATATTTTTACGTTTCCAGACTTTTCGTATTCATCAGCAATTTTTTTAAACATTTTCGTTGTCGTTCGTAGTAAAATATTCTACTTTTTAGATAGGTGTGGAAACGCGCTCACTGCTGTGGCAATCCACTAAACCCCAGTAGATGCTCTGTGACCGCTTATTTCGGTTATGTGAGCCCGACACCTAAAACCATAAGCGTTTTCGTTTCAGATAGCAATAACGCACATCCCGGTGCGGCGGCGTCTCATTTAAAGCTCTGCCAAAGAAAAGTGTAATGAACAAATGGTTTCCTTTTGACGGTAATACGTTCATTAAAAATTTGAAAAATCGTCAAATTTGATATTTTAAAATAGGCCCCAAAAACGCTTAGATTAGTAGACATTAGTAAGAGAGATTGATCCTGGATTCATAAATCCGAGATTCATTTTGATAGTCGTTGATTAGTTCTAAGGTAATTCACGGATATTGTGACGGCGCGAAAGGAGTTGAAAACTATGCAACCGTCAATATAATACTAAATTTAAATAATCTTGAGATCACCCAAAAAATAAATAAAAAATAACGTTTAGATGACGGCCATCCCGTTAGCAGCACTCCCCAAACCTTTCGCAAAGATAAAAGAAGAAATCGAAGTGAACTGGACGCAATAAAGTGGGGTGAAAAGGTTAAACGCACATCGCTCGCTAGGTCATGCCTTGCACAGGAGAGGAAGAACAATTGCGTTCGTTGATTATTCAGTTACGCAACATTGGAGAAACCCCAAGCAATGCAACCACTCTTGCGTAGATTCAGACTTCCAACGCTACTAGAAACACTATAGCCTAGGTAACAAAACCCCTGAAAACATCGAGTTAGTGCAAATTCTGTAAGGCAAGACCCTCAGAAAGCCTCAAAAATGATTATGTTGCTGAATTATGTGAAGAGATTCAATTTTGAAAACATTTTCTTTAGCAACGAGAGCCACTTCCTTTTAGATGGGTTCGTAAATTGTCAAAACTTCCGTTTTTGAACAGACGTAAACCCAACAATGTTACATCAACGTAACTTGCGCGCTATCTATATTGAAATGATACTCACGGAAAAAAAATACTAAAGCAAGTTTCTCGACACCCCCTCCCCCAGCTTTGTTCCGTTTCAAATGAAATTGCCCATGTGGTGTATTATAAAATTCCAAAATATTTTTTTTTATGATAATTTTCTGTAATTTGAATTTGACTCTTATATCGCCAATTTTTGTATAATGAACGTTTTCACAATTTAAATTTATTAATTAAAAACGCGTGTAAATCAGTGATTTCAAGGTCACATTTATTTAAAAAAATATTTGGAACAAGCTCTATTTTTTCTCTATAATCGACGCAAAAATTTTGCGCAATATCATTTTGTTTTGATGGCATTTCCATCTATGGTTCCTGTGTTATTAATCCGAAATTTTAACGAATCAGTGCAACAATCTCAATATTAATAACGTAGAAACACAGTGCGCATGCGCAGTCTTATAATTATTCCAATTATATTTAAATTGTAAAACGAGTAAACCCCCTAAAAGATTTTTTTCAAAACTCAAAAACTTACTTTTTTTCTATAGTTACACTTATCTGTAAACGCCCTGTATATCATTTAATATATTTAATTTTTGACGTAAAAAAGGAATGCCGCTTCACAGACTATTTTTATCTTATCATACAGTTTCTAAATATTGGTATCCCTTTTTTCTAACCATAAAAGTTAAATTCTTAGTGTTTACACTATGGACTATTAAATTTTAATTAGATTGAAGCAGAATTCTAAAGATTAGATGTGAATGACTTCTATAAATTAAATATTTTTATATCATGAGAAACTTGTAAAAGTTTGATAAGATATTGTTAATTAACATTATTACATGTTGATTTCAAGCCTTGCGTTTCCTCCACAATTAATTGTTTTATTTCTAGTATTAAAAATATTTTATCAGTAATTTTATATTAAAATCTAATTTTTTCTTATCTCCTATTAAAATATTTATTTAGTTTCAATTGTTATATGACATGTCATTGAGTTAACATAAATTGCAAACATCATTAACTCTTGAAGATAAACACAATGAAAGAGATTTCTCCCATATCATATAGAAATTGCAATTATTGCTTGAATGTAGTAGCAAGAAAAAATAATGATTGTTTCCAACAATATATAATTTAATAAATATGCTATGAGATGCAATTAATCTTTGTCGTATACTTATATGAGGGTCAATAATATTTCACTATATAAATCAATAACCCCTTATTAATGCATGATTGACCTCATTACATTTAAATAGCTCTACATTCATAAACAATTTTTTTTTATAAATAATTTAAAAATCCTTAAAGATTAAGCAAACTATTTTTTATCATTCTTTAAATAATAATTAGGCAAATATGTTAATAAAAATATTGAGTAAGCCAACCTGTTGACTTAATTACTTTTAAAAAAGGATACATGTAACTGGTGTTACATATAGGAAAATCAACGAGTAGAATAGATAATGGCAACTATCCTCAGTCAACAATTGTGTTATAAATTCTCTCGTAAATCTTACACCACCTAATCTTTGATGTAATCGTAATGCACTTGTAGCTGCATTCGCAACCAATGCCTTATAATACGCATTCTGTGAGGTCCTGCAAAAAAATACAGGAAATTTATTTAATAGAAAGTTGAATGAAATAGAAAGTGGTCAGTATTATAAGATGACCCAAATATGGTAAGAACAAGAATTATGCACATGTTCAAAATATATTTTAATGTTGAAAATAAATTAAATTAATATTAAAACTGGTTTCTAGTCAACATATAAAAAAACTAGTACAATAACTGCAAGGTTATATTTGATGAAAATGATTTTCTTAAATTCAAGGATGACTTAAATGTAAATTTATTATTGAAAAACAAATTAATAAATCATTGATATAAAAATATAATGACGGTTTAATGACAAATATTACTTACCCAAATATAGGTATGAAATATCCCAGGGTGAATATGATTGTGAGAATCCTAATTGCCCAAAGTCCTACATCAACTTTATGAGCGGTGATATGGGTTTTGAGAGCGTCCACACTCAGACCCCTTGGTCTACTATCAGTAGTATTTGTTGTATCACTCATTTTAATCACCTGCAATTAACATTTTCATTTAAATATATGTCCGATTTATATTTAACCTAGAACATATAAAAAAGTATTTTCAAAAATTACTTACTATAGTTGTTTCAATGAAATATTATTTTGATCCCACTTCAATACATCCAATTGTTGATTAAATTTAATGGATATGTGTACAAAAAATAGCGACAACGATGATGTTATTTACTTGACTAAAAGACAGAAAAGACTACTCAATAATATGTCATATTTTTGCTTATCATCAAATTATAGCAGACACGCTGCATAAAGATGGCGCTTAATGTGTACTCACTTGTTTGTCGATAGATGGGGCGATACATTTATTTATTTTACTTATTTCCTATCTACCACTTGTTCGATCTGTTCGACTGAATTAATAATATTAATGGATTGTTCTAAACACTTAACTTAATACTCGTGTGTGAACAGAAACGCATTACGTTCTATTAAATTGTGTAATAAGAAAATATCTACAATTTATTTTGCGTGATATTCCATAAAATAATTAGTCAATCATTTCCATTTTAATTACATGAATGTGCATTTATAAGTAAATCATAAATTATACAGCATGTACAAGGTGTTTAACAAAAGGACTATTTATGAGCGTTTATTAAGAATATAAAAAGTTTTTAGAAAATAACGTATACCAACCCTTCAGTTTAGGATTTTCCAAACAGTGTTGGAAAGTGAATAAGTGTTCAGTAATAGTACATACATGTTAAGGTCAAGGGCAGGAAAGCACTGTTTGCAAAACGTAGTGCTGCAAATACTTTTTTGACTGTGTTGTTTACGACTATTTATTTGCGTCTTTCCACTGACAATTTATTAATTGTAAATCAAAATTCAAAACTTTATTTTAAGTTAATAAATTATTTTAAATATTTATACAGTTAATTTTCAATGCTGACCGTAGAAAAAAACGTTCTCATCTCCCGAAAATTGTTTTTCAATACATTAAAAACGGTATGTTGACTTATATGTATGAAGACCTACAATTTGTAAAAAAACTTTGAGCTTTAAAGACGATTTTCCCATGTTAATCTAATGGATAATTTGATTTGCCTGCAGGCACGCGGAAAAAAAGTTACCAATGAGTTTTGTTATTTCAAAATAGTTATTTATCATGAAAAGAAGACATTTATCTTGTCCTCTAAAAAAAAAAAACACACTCTAATGAGGGTATACGATGTAAACAAAAGATGCTTTCCTTTCACTGTTCTGGACGGTTCCGAACAATTCTGTGCTTGACGCCCCATGTACCTTTCACAAAGAGCGCGACGCCCCAACTTGTTTCGAGTTTCCTTCCCCTCTCCCCTCATGCACCACCTATCACGACGGTGCATCAGAACGGTTCTGTGCGTCAAGCCCCGGGAGCGTGTTGCTTTTGAAAGGAAAGCAGTAAAAATAAAATACTTCCAAGAAAATAACGCGCAAATCCATAAATCGGGGAACCCCAGAAAATAAACCCTAAAAAGTACGTTATAACAGGAAAATTGTGCCAATTTTAGATATATTTTGGTTCGCTTTATCCGAAAGTTCGTTATAAGCGGGTTCGCTATAACCAGTAAAAAATAGCGTTGAGTTTATGAGAAAATTGTTTCAAATTAAGTACGTTATACCCGAGAGTTCGTTATAAGCGGGTTTGTTATAACCGGACTTTACTGTATTTCGGCAAAACGCAAACTGTTGAAAAAGAGTCGATCGCTATACCAAAAATCACAAACTTGCGTTTCTTGTTGGAAAACAAATTGTTCATAAAATTGCGTTTTTTTGTGAGAGTTCCTTGGTGTCGGCATAGTCAGGGCGTGAACTTCACAGAAAGAGCGGGTTTTCTTTCGCATATCGTTTCTTTTTTCCCAAGCCAGAGCCGCAATTTTTTACGTAAACTTTGGAAAAAGCAACAAAATTCAGCGGCAGTTCTGCTTTAGCCATTAAACCACTAATAAAGTTATTAGACCTTTTCAATAATATTACTGGACACACATACTAAAACTTGTACGTTTTAAGATTATGTTTGCGTTACTATGATGCCATCAGTTAAAAACTAGTATCGTGTTCCGTCGTAGAAAAAGTTTGGGAATTAAATAATTTTTTAAAACTTAAAAATAATTTTCTTAATGTGAATAACAATAATAATTAATACTTATATAAAAAAGTCTTCAAAAAAGACAATAATTTTTCTACTACCTCTGTCATCATTTGTTTTGTGCACTTACTGCGGCAAACACGTTATTTCTATAATCACGGAATCATTTATTTCTGTTGATCGCATGTTTGGTGAGCATAAGTAAGAAATTATCTTATCACATTAATATTTTAGCTTGACAAAAAGTATTCTACGTGTCTTCTTTCTTCTAAATACACATTTCAATAATTAGTCCCTTCAAATTAGACAAAAAAATCAACGTTTTGGAGAAATTTAACCCACAGCTTAGCGACCTGTATATTTAGGTGTGTTTAGACTGTCTGAAGACTATTTTCACTTAACGCACGCATGAAGAATGATGATTTTGGAGTAATAGACATATATATGTAAATTTTTGCGTTTTTAAATGGTTTTTTGCATTTTTAGCAAAAACTATGCATTTTGGCCAAAATATATCTTATATATATATATATTATATTAATCTCTATTAAAAGTTGTAAAGCGGAAAATTTCCAATCGATATAGATTATTTAAATTTTCCTATAATTTTTCGTTTTTTTGCTAGAGGACGCGGAAAATAGTCACGATTTTGCGCGCTCTGGCGGGCAACGCACTTATTATTTGAAAAATCGAAAAACCTATATCGATCGGAAATTTTTCGCTTTAAAACTTCTCTCTTATAATTTTTCCAGAAAATGCATAGTTTTGGTTAAAAATCCAAAAAATCAGCAAAAGGTCACAATTTGCAACATTTTTCCACATTCTTTAGCGTAAAATGCTCTCACTATCGAAAAATCCAAATAGCCAATATCAATCGAAAATTTTTTGCTCTACAACTTTGATCTCTTGTAATTTTTTAGCAAAATGCATAGTTTTGGTTTTAAGTGCAAAAAAATAAAATATTTACTTTATTTTCCGCGCCTTCTAGCATAGAAACAAAATATTATAGGCAAATTCAAATTACCTATATCAATTAGAAATTTTTCTCTGTACAACTTTTAATAGAGATAATTTTTGACCAAAATTCATAGTTTTCGCTAAAAATGCAAAACCACCCTTTTTCATACGACTATTTTCACCTAGCGCAGGTGAAAATAGTCTTCAGATAATCCAAATACACCTAAGTATACAGGTCGCTAAGCTACGGGTAAAATTTCTCTAAAAAATGTCTAATTTGAAGAGACTAAATCGTTATCAGAGCTTAATCATCTAAAGGGTTTTGCACTTTATAAGATGATAAATTTTTTTAATATAAAACCGATTTTACAAATATATTGATTTTCATAAAAAACGATCAATATTAATAAAAAAATTACAAAATGCTTATTTTAATGAAACAATTATTTCTTTGTTGTCATTTAGTATCAATTATGTGTATTAAATAAACTATTGGTGTGTAATAATATTTATACTTTGTAAAAATTTAAGAATGCCGAGAGTTCGCAGCGTGCAAATTATCAATAACCAAATGATTTTGAACGTGGTCGAATTATTCGTATAAAAAAAGCCGGACTTTCGTTTAGGGAGGCCGTGTAAATTGTAATGTTTCAACGGTGGTAAAATGTTGGTCCAGATGGTCTAATGAAGGGGTTCAACAACGCCCCTCTAGATCCCCGGGTGACTACAGATTGTGAAAAACGCCGTTCAAGACTAACGCCACAAGAAACAGATTTTCAACAACTCACTCAATTGTAATGGATTGGAAATTGCAGTACACAGAAACGAGAAATCAATTTTAAATTTTATAAATCGCATTTGTGCCGTCTATTTATGTGTCTTCCTCTTACTCCACTTTACCGTACCCGCAGACTAGAATAGAGCAACAAAAAATTGGAAAAATTGGCTTTAAGAATGGCATGAAATTGTGTTTAATAAAGTGACAAGACTTAATTTTGTTTGTGGTCCCACGAAGGTTGTAGGAGAGTCAGACGTATGCGCGGAGAACGCATAAATTTAGCTTTTTTTTTGTAGAACGCAACACAGCCCTCATATAAGGAGTGATGATAAGGGGTGCAATATGTTATAGTATCAAATCACTCTTGGTCTTCATTGATGGTAACTTAAACGCAGCCAGTTACATTGCCAATGTGTTGAAGCCTGTTAGATTTTCATTTCTTTGAATATTAGAAAATCGCATTTTTGCACGCTTTCAAACAGCAAAGGTTACAACACAATTTTTGCAAAAAACTAACATTGTTGCCTTCCATTAAGCATGTTTGGTATATAGTCGGTAGAAGGTTGACTATTTACCACACCCACTAAACAACAACTACTTGATAACAAAGAATCTTACAATAGATACCGCTTTTTATGCTGAATCGGACAAACGGGACCACAATAGTAGCCGCGTAGGTCGCCTGATATAAATCCTTTAGATTTCTTTGTTTGAGGACACCTACAATTGTTAGTATACACAAACCCAACTTTGAAAGATTTATAAAATTGCATACAAGAGTCATATAACATATTTTTGTCTTCCAGTCCCCCAGTATTCCAATCGATGCTAAGGCAACGCATGTTTTGAGGTCGGAGGTGGTCTTTTTCAACAATAGCTCTAAGACAATTATTTCCATAGCAATAAGGTATTCAAGTTTTGTATCTATTGAAAGATTGTTTGTTATTAAATAATATTTTTGAAAATAATAGATAAAAACTTGGTATCTGAGTAGCTAAGTGGTTTTAACAGCGTTGTTAGCTAATACACAACCATTAGTACTAAGCTCAACGCCAAAACTGTGTTCAAACTTTTTTTTTTACAGTAATCCATATTGCTGCTTCTAACTCAAACAAGCATAAAATAAGTAACAATGCTTAATCTTGTTTAAAAAATACTTTAAATCGACAAAAAGGCTAAACCAATCCTCAAATGCAAAAAAACTACTTACTAACTTGTTTAAAGTTTAACACTTGCGCTCTTAATTAATCACAAAAAAACTTAAATAAAAATAGAATTAAATATAGAATTCAAAAGCAAGTCCAACAGTTTATCGCCAAATTTCAAACACAGATTTACATTCTGTTAACACTGGTTTTTGTTAGCATTATTTATAATAGTTAATGTTTCATAAAAATTGTTATTTGCTTACACATAGACGGTATGAAGTTGTGTTAAGGGTAGATAAGTAATCTACTAGTTATAGATTGTTATATTTATATTTGTTTGGTAAGTTTTTACTTTAGAGAAAGAGACTTAATTACACAATGGCTAGGGAAGCTTTTAGAGGTGTAATAGAAACTTAATTACACAATAGCTTGGGAAGTTTTAAAGGGTGTAATTTAGCTATCAAAGGTTATTCACACATAGAACGGTTTTAGAGGTGTGTAATACAAACTACATTGGCAGGTAAGTCATTGAGGTACTGATAGCTAGCATGCTTGAAGAGATGAAAAGATTGTTATTTCACACTCAGGCAGCCGAGACCTTGGGGTTGTGTGAATAACAGTATATCTGGCAGTAAAGTCTTATACGTAACAGCTAAAAGTATGTTCTGCACTGGCAGTGGAGGCCTTCAAGTTGCACATTAACTGCAAAAGATTGTCAAGCTTACACAGGCCGGTTAGGCTTAGAGATTGTATACAGGGCACATTACAGCGGTAAAAAGCAGTTATAAACACACTGGTATTAGAGTATGTCATGGAAATTAATTAATTAGTTAATTGAAAGAATACTATGTATTTGTATAACTATAGAGGTTTTGGCACAACAATTAGTCTTGTGCTAATGAGATATATATTTATTAGTTGAACAGAATGTATTAATAATTGTCTGCAAGTTCAATTTCTAGAAAAGTACACAGGAACATTAGCAAGATATTGCAAAAAGACAAGAGGTTCAACACAAATGGATTGCAGTAGAGTGGGAGTCGATTACGGAACGAAGAAAGGAGGATCAGATCAGTAACATCGGCGCAGTAAAGAGATAAAGTCAAATGGTTTGACGGCAATGAATTGTTTAATAAATTAGTGATAATTAATTAAGATTCTACGTTCAAGCACGGTGTGGTAGTTGGGAGGTTCAACGTGCGTTGCGTAAGTTAAATAAAAAAATTAAATTGTATATCTGAGCGTAACAATTCTTATAATAATCTTTGTGTGTTTCATGTTTTTGTCATCAAAATTTAAAAGAACTATAAATAACTTTACCGCGTTGCGTATTACATGAGAACTAAACTTAATATATGCTGACACAAAATCTATTGCAACAAACTAACAATAAAGCAAAGCTATTACTCAAAAAACATTTTTAATTACAAATAAACAAGTTATTAAAAACCAAAGTTTCCAACAAATCAAGCAGAAGGCGGGCGTACAAAAAAGTATTATATTATCATAAAGCCATCTCGTTACTTTACTTTTAAATCAATATTTTGTAATTATAATACCAATCCATACAGTACAACACCAACGTCCATAAAAATACATCATAATTACAAAAAAAAGCATTTTTTTATGTTTTGTAAGCTCTAAGTTTGGTTTGAAAGATAAATATTATTACCAAACAAGTAGATAAATGCATCTGTAGATAACATTTTGCATAGCAAGAAGCCAATAACTAAACGGATAAGTTAAAGAGAACTTAAAACTTTTTAAGACTACCCTTGACTCTACTTTTTCTCTAATAGTTTTAAAAATTATGTTGTCATTTTGAAGTAAATAATTTAATAATATCTCCAAATTGATAATTTTATTGAAAAATATATAAATTGTTATAATATATACACTGGCAAGCAAAACATATATTATGACTTAGTTTTAATTTTTTTTGTTTTAACTTTATGTTTTCTGTTTTAAGTTATGTTGCAAACATGTAAACCAAAGTAGGCGTTTAATAATTTATTTCTAGTCAAATTTTATTTATCTGTCAGTTATTATCACCGTGTTACATACTTTTAGGAAACAACATCCATTTTGCTCTAATTGAAAACCTACATTTTGTTGTGGTTTTTTTACTTAGTGTTGATTTTTCTTAAAACTTGTCATTTACACGATGAATTGTACTTAACAGGTCATAATGTCTTTAAACCCTATTATTGTGGCAAGAATTATAACGTCAATTGAAGATGGGCGAGAAAAACATGAAACTGCAAGGATTGTTGGTAAAAGCTTTTGTGTTGTACAAAAGGTGTATCAGCGTTACTTGGATACTGGCCTGATAACCAGAAGCTTAATATCCGAGCAAAAAAAGTCACCACAAACAGAGATGACCGTTTTTTGGTGTCCACACGTTTGCGGAATAGAACAGCTTCTGCAGTTTATCTACAAAATCAACTTAATGAATTCAAAGATGTAAATATTAGTAAATAGACGTTAGGAAAAGGCTTCGGGCTGCTGGATTGTCTTGTAAAATTATGACTACAAGTTCACTTTTACAACGTCAACATCGTGTTGCATAATTGGCTTTTGCCCAAAATCACCGAACATGGAATAATAAAGATTGGAGCAGGGTACTGTTTTCATATGAGTCGCGCTTTTGCCTCAATAAATCAGACGAACGTCGAAAAGTGTAGAGAAAACGCGGAGATAAATACGCTTCAGTTTGTATTGATGAGCGACTTTCATTTGGCCGTGGGTCGGTTATAGTTTGAGCAGGAATTTCTACCAAAGCACGCACAGAATTGGTCTTTATAGAAAATGGCTCCCTGACAGCTTACAGATACATTATGGAGGTTCTCGAAGATCATGTTAGGCAGTTTTATGCAAAATAATGTTAGACCTCACGTAGCCAGAGTTGTTAGAGATTATCTGGATGAATTGGGAATTTTGCGGTTTAACTGGCCAGCTGTCAGCCCGGATATGAATGCCATAGAACATGTCTGAGATGAGTTGAGACGACGTATCCAAAAACATACACCTGCTCCAAGAACTGCTCAGGAGCTAAAACAGTTGCTATTGCGAGAATGAAATAATATCAACCAAAATGTGATCTTTAATTTAATTCAAACTGTTCCTCGTCGACTTCAAGCAGTCATTAATGCAAGAGAAAATAACACTCGTAATTAATAATAAGTTTTTTTTCATATGTTTTGTTCCATATTAGTCCTAGGAACAAAAATTCAAACTTCTGACTGTAAACTTGTGATATTTCTAAAATACGCAATAAAAACAATAAATATGGTTTACGATTTAACATTGAATTTTTAATTTAGTGTGCAAAATACAATATAATTGTTTACAATATGCTAAGATAAAATTAAATTCAAAAATTCAAAAACATAAGTCATAATTTTAAAGTGACCTGTATTTTTTGCTCGCCAGTGTATTTTAGTCGAGTTTGTTTTTTATAATCTCAGATAGATAACATATCGCAATTCTTGTTTGAAGACATACATTTAATTGACAAATTATTATTACTATTATATTGTTAATTAAATAATATGTTTGTAAAATAATTATAGCATAGTATTGCCATGTTTCAATTTTTATAATGATATTTATCTACAACTGTTTGTTTAAGATATATCTCTATGATTCGTAGAAATTAATAATTGCATTTCAACCATTTTATCCCAGTAATTGTCATTTGCTTCAATTATATTAATGTACTTTCTATATTTGCTTGAGATTTAACTACAAGTAATCTTTATTGTTAAACCCAGCTTGCGTTTTCTTTTTTCATTTGAGTAAAATTATTGCTTTTGTGATTTTCATTCATTGCCTGTGAAATATATTTTTTTAATTTATTGTTTCATAAATAATTATGTATAATTGTAATACAATAATTGTTATATTGCCATATTTATAAGGCATCAATTATAAAACTTGTATGTGAAGTGCTTTTAATTGCTAACAGTAGCAGTATCTAATACTTGAGATCATTTATTTTGATCTAATATGATTAGGTGGTTAATCATTTTTAGTAATACACTTCTAGCTATTACAATCGTGAATCAATTTTATAAGTACGTTAATACTGGTAAAATTTCTGCTGTGACTATATAAAAACTATTTTTTTTTTTTTGAATTAATAAAATTTGACTATAATAGTTGTTGAAATATCTATTATTATTACAAATAATTAGTTAGCTAACTAATGAAAAATATTGAAATGCCAACAAATACATTAAATTTGTAAATAAAATATAACAATTACATATTATTTGTGGTAAAACTTAGTATGTAATTGTTTTATTTTATCTTTAAAATGGATTACCACATAGTAAAGGTCACAACCATCCTTTATATACATTCGTAATTTTTTCATAGTTTATCAAGTTAATATCATAAATGATTGCTTCATAAAAGTTTTAGATAATCAGATTTACTGTACGCTATTTGTGTCATGTCTTCTAACATAAATACAAACAAATGGTCAACACATTAAGATACCAGAAATTACAATTTGCATTTATTATTACAAGCATACTTTTATTATACTTTAAAGCAATTTTCCACCAGGCGCTTACTAAAGCGAGAGAAACATGATTTATTATAAAAAATATATGATTATAAATATTCAAAATTAATGATAACAATCAAAAGAGGAAAGTTTGACGATATTTTGATAGTTGTCAAAATAGATTGTTGGAATATACATCAATACATTTGTATGTTAAACACTTTATTAGATTTGGTTGCATAACTGTAACTGAACGATTATTTCGTTGTCACTTTAATGGGCGTAATGTAATATCTAAAAGCAATTTTGTATTGGTTGCCTAAGTAGAAAAATAATGGGTCAATTGAAAACAGAAAATCAACTGGTAGGAAGACATCTGATTGAAATTGATAAGCAACTCGACAAATTCTGCACAGAATAAACTCCAATCGTACAAAACCGCAGTTGTTCAAACATTAACAGAACGTGATTAATATGCCGGAACTTTTTGTTAAATTTAAAGAATGATCAACCAAATATTGCATAACATCTTCTTATGAGTGACTAAACTCACTATTTTACACCGTATGATTAATATGCATTTTTTTTTTCTATTGTTTAAGTTTATAAAAGACCATTACATTAACTAAAATGAAGAAAAATGAGAAAAATAGTCAAACAGTCAATTTTGAACGGTATACATCTATATTATCATTTGTTTATTTTCAATGCAATATCCGGCAAAATCTCTTTACATTACTGTCTACAACTTTTTTTTTAAGTTTATTTAAAAAAAAATGTTTTTGAACAAACATAGATTTAGAACAGCTTAATAAAAGCATTCAACAAGAATTGAAGATATTTTACAGGATATGCTTGAACGAGTTATGGCTGTCGTTTGGAAGAGTGCGTAGATAACAAAGGTACCACGCAATATTTAAGAAATAATATCCCATGTTTATTCTTTATTATGTATTATATGTTTTTTTAATATGTTAGTTAACATAAAAGCTAACGCGTTTTAAAAATAAACAACTCATTCTGGATTTCACTGTAGTAGCATATTTTTTGTATACTATTAGTTAAGTTGATAGTTAGCTGCACTGCTGACTTTTAAACTTGTTGTCGCAATGAGTGTTGTGTTATTAAACAGAGCAACTCTTAAAATCATTCATTATTAATTAACTCTAAATTGTTCAAGATAGCTGCTTAGCTATTTGCGGTAATAGAGACAACGGATGTCATCAAACTAAAAATTCATTTTCCATTTTTACTTTTAATAAGTTAAAGTCGCATTTGTATCCCAATATGGTTATCTAACAAAATGTATATACGCAGTACTTACTTACGATATTTTAAAATGTGTTCTGCATGGTTCTCAATGTAATCATATTTAATAATTTGTGTAATATTATTAAAAGTGATTGTATTATGTTTGCAGATGATCTTAAAATATTTAGATCAATTTGTAGTTTCATTAATTGTCTTCAAAAAGATTTAAATCAAATCTTTACATATTATGTAAATAATCAATTATATCTTAATATAAGGAGCGGAGCTACCTGTAAGCAAAAGCCCACTAGCAAGCCCAGGGGGACAAAATTGTACGTCTTTTTTAAACCTTTTCTGCGTGAGCGTTTTTTTAAATATTTTGAGGTAGGACTCACAAACTCTAGATTTACCACTAGGTCTTCAATATGTATTGAAGCAACTACTACTAAAAATCAAATTTTAATTTACTGTTTTATTGTAGTTATGTCAGTTAAGTTATGGTCACTGTTAACATCACAGTTGCGTTTTTGGTCCAGTTCAGATACATACACATATTTGACTTTTTTGTCACCATTTGACAGTTGTGGCATTGTTTAACAAAGTTTTTTCAACAAATGATCTTTGGAATTTTGTTAGTTACGTCAACTTTTAACAGTTTAATTACATTATTATTTGACAGGTATGTTATCCTTTAACAGCTGTGTCATTTGACAGTTGCGTATTTATATTTTATATTAGTTCATAATTATTTTAATTTTATTATATTTTGACAACTATTTATCATCACAGTTTTGGATTCAGTTCAGATACATGCTGATATTTGACATTTTTGCGATCATTTGACTATGTCATCAATAGGTGTTGTGGCAACTACGATTAACAACCATATTTTGATTTGCTGTTTTATTAAAGACAGTTGTGTCAATTAAGTCATTATCGGTCACTGTTTGACAGCTAATTGAAGAAAACTTGAGTTTAGTCTAAATATTAATATGTTTATTTAAGTTTAAAATTACGTATTTTGTTAAAAGTTAGTATGTCACTAAAACTTATTAACAGATAAAGTCACTTTTTTGTGTACATTTTTTGACCAATTTATGATGTTTTTATACATTACAATATTCACCCTAAAAGTTGTATGTTTTTAATGTCTTACTTGACGAATAGAACTAAAATCGTTAACCATCGTGGTAACAAATCAACTAATTTAAACATAATTCAAAGTGTTTCACAAGGCTCAATTCTAGGACCACTCTTATTTCTTAATTTATATTAACGATTTACCAAATTGTGATCGTATGGCATAAATTATACTTTTTGCAGATGATACCACAATCACTAATAACAGAAAAACATTGAGCAAAGTTGTTTCTAAGCAAGAACATGCTGAATCAAAAGCTTCAGAATGGTTTTTAAGTAACAGGTTGTGCTTAAGCAATAGCAAGTCATCAATGCTATTATTTACATTAAAACATTGTGAAGTTAATTTAAGTGCAATAAAGTTTTTAGGTATTTGTTTAGATAATAAACTAACGTCGTATCAAGCTATTGCTAATAAGTTAAGCGGTAACATATTTTTGCTTAGAAATCAAGAAGATTGTAGAGAGCAGTTCAAATATCTTGAAATTTTAACTCTACCTTGTCTCTACATTTATGAGTGTTTAGTATATCTAAAAAAAAACTACACATTATATGCTCAATACTCAACTAATCATAAATATGATACTAGTAAAAAAACTGTCAAAATTACTATACATCAAAGTTTTTTAACATACTGCCTATGAATTTAAAACAATTGCCGCTCAATGTTTTTAAATGTAAAATAAAAGCTATTTTACTGTCTAATGCTTTTTATAATTTTAACGAGTATTTTAACCACAATTTTATTGCAGAAGTGTAACTATGCGTTTTAATTAACTTATTAAATTTTAATGTGTTGTATTGTTTTTTAGTGGTTGCTAGTACAATGTATTTTCAGCTGTTTGATATGTATACCTAAGATTTTATCTATTTATGTAGTCAAATTATAATCTAAAATAAATATGTTTACAGAAAGAAACCTGTTAGTTTTAGTTCTAAGTATATTTAAATTAAATTTTGAAATAATTGTATGTACATGTAGTTTATGTCATATCTATGTACCTTTGACGTGTGTAAAACATCTTAATTATCACAAAAATATTATTATTACTGTAACTTTTTTAAGGTTTTTGCTACTTTTTTGACAAATTTGCTACGTTTTTATAAACTATTTGAGAGTTTTAGTGATTTTATGACAAAAACAATTTAAAATACAGTTTTATAAACCTTGTTCAGATCTGCAAATGTTTTTAAACGTTACTGCAAACAATTTAAAATATCATTTGACAGATTTGATACATTTATGGCAAATTATGGTATTATTGTAAACTGTTTAACAATTTTAGTAACTTTTTGACTATTTTTAATATAATTTGACACATCTGGCAGATCGTATGCGTATTGCTGTAAACTGTTTACGCGCTTTAGTGACTTCTTGAATTGTTTTTTGACAAATAGTAACACTGTTAACAGTTTAAACTACAATTTAGCATAATATTACTGTTTCGACAGTTTCAGTACCAGTTTAGAATACAATATGGCAGATTTAGTTATTTTCTTAAATCTACAATGCTATAAATTGTATAACAGTTTTAGTAACTTATTGACAGTAATATTTTTAACAGTTTAAAATCATGTTTGATAGAACTGGCAATTTTATGCTAATTTATTAAATTAAAACTGAAAACTATTTAGTTTTTTTAACAGATGTAATGACTTTATAATACTATTTTAAGCCGTTCAGAATACGATTGGACAGGTTTGCTATATTTTTGCTAACATAAATAATTACTGTAAATTGTTTGACAGATAAAGCATTTTGTTGAAATTTTTAATTATTTTTTGACAAATGTAGACATATTTTTAATAATTTAGAATACAATTTACATAACAGGCAGTTATTACATTGATGTAAATTGTTGACAGTTTTCGTAATTTTTTTGTAAGTTTTTTGTAACTTTTTGACAGATATTTTTAACAGTTTATAAAAACAATTAGGCATTTTATGCCAACTTATCACATTGCTAAAAGTTATTTGACAGTTTTTGTAACTTTTGATAAATGTAGTAATATTTTTGACAAGTTAGTAACTTTTTGACAAATGTACCTTTATATATTAATAGTATACAATTCAAATTTTGACCGATGTAGTAGATTTGACCAACTTATAACATTTTTTCACATTACTGTAAACTATAGCTAAGTCAGAGTAACTTAAATGTACAATTTGACTGATTTGGTAGAGATTTGCCAAACTATAAAACGTTTTTTTCAATATTTTGCGGTGGGGCCCAAAAATCCTAGCTTTGCTACTGGTTAATAAATTTTAGTAGATTAAACGTGCTGCACAACCTTAAATGATAATGCATTTGAAAAGGTTGAAACAATTAAAGGTTTGGGAGTTTTGTTCGGTATAATGCTAAATGTTAACTGTCACATACAAGTCTTAAATATGCTAGGTTTGATTAGCAGAACTATTACAAATTTTAATTTAGAAACATTTAAAATATTGTATTGTACGATCACTATACTAGAATATAATTTTTGTATTTGGTGCCCACAATATAACATTTAAATAAAGAAATTTGAACGTGTACAAATAAAATCTTTAAACAAATATAAATATCTAATAATCATTTAAAGCTAGATTCGTTGTGTAGCAGACGCATTAAAACATATTTACAAGTAGTCCTGCACATCTCTCCAAGTTACTTTTTGATGTAAATACATATGTGTGTAGTTAGTACTAGAAATAAAAATATGTTTTGTCAAACTAATGCTACTTCCAAATACAACAGTTATAGTCCATTAAATAGATTGACTATAATACTCCATTCAACAAAAATCAATTTAGTAAATTTGATAATTGATAATACAGATTCATCATTAATTAAATGTTATGCTTGTTAGTTATATTTATGTATATGTTATTATAATTAATACAACTATGTAAATTATTGTTACTGTAATTGTTTCTAAAAAAAAGTAAATACGTCAATAAATATTATTATTTGAATTTTCCCGCGTGTCGCACAACTTATCAGCTGTTTTTAGACGATTCTGTGTTTTGGTTTTGATATATTTCTAATCCACGTGCGCGTTTAATTCAATAGTGCTTCTAGTTTCTGCTATTGTAGCAATTCAAGGTACGTTTTAATAGTGTATTATTATTTGATACATTACTAATTACTTGTCATTGTTGTGTATTGATGGTTGGTTGTAATGTGCGCATCATGCGCATGTATCTAATTTACTATTTACATATAACATATGCGAGCGAAGCACGCGTCACATTTTATTTTGTGAGAATATATTTGATCAGTGAATCATTATTTAAAATAATCGATAAAAAGGAGCGGTTATTCAATACTGACATTTCATTTAGAGAGACATAAATGATGCAATAATATTTTTATTTCATATTTTCATTGTTTATTAATATTAATGTTATAATTCTACATATAATTTATATACAATATATTTTTTTTAGTCTATGCTAGCTTTTGTAAATACGAGTATGTATATTTTAATTCATACAGTAGATTTAATTTTTAACAAGTATATGCAAACTGTGAACGGTTTGATATAATAGAAGTAATATTTAAAATTACAAAAGTTTAGTATACAGTTTTAAAAATAAAATAAATGTTATATCAGAAATCATACACAACATCTTTTAAGTAACATTTAACAATAAACTAGCGTGATTCAGTCGCTTAACTATTGAAGATTTATGAAGTTTTAATTGGGTCCGTCAAATAAGTTACTAATTAATGCCCGTATGACGCTGACAATAATTATATCAAACGAGTAAAATTAATATATGTATTTATGTATCTTAATTTATTTAAATTTTTAACGTCAATATCGTATACCTATAAATTGACATTCGTCATTATGGTCGTGAGCAAATTATAAGATTTGCGTGAGCTAAACCAGTATAATTATATCATGCAAAAAGATCGTTCGATTGTAATAATTTTGTGCTTAAATATGACATTTTTTATACGCAATTCATTCATGTCACATTGACTCAAGAACAGGGGCAGCGCTACCTGCTTATGGTGCCCTCGAACAATTTTCAAAGAGTTGAAAATAAAAATATTACTGAAAAAATTATTACAATTTTAAATTTATTTTACAATAGTAAGCAAAGAGTCGAAATTTCTTATGGACGGCCTAGAAGCAATAGTCCGTAACTGCAAAATTTTCAAATTTAATATATTAGCGGTTTATTATAGATCAAGTTGTTCTGGGGATGTCAAAATGGTAATAAACCGAATTAACTAATAGATACTCTTAAAATCACATGACAGTTGTGTATTTTCTAATTCCAATAGAAAGGCCGTCGATATATAGTCGGCTTCATTATATGTGATCGTGTTGCCCGTTACGCAATTACGTCATAGTGTATAGCGCTGCACTTTAGACATGAAATTAGCTAATCAACAAGGTCAAGCTCATTTAGGCTGCTATAAAAGGACGATTTTTCACCAGCCGATGCAGTCATTTGCTGCCTTGAACTCCAATGTTTTCCAATAATTGAGGACACTGATTTAGAGCATGTCGAAAGAGTCCACCGAGAAGACAGTGATTTCTTAGAGAGGATTGACGACGACACACCGTTAAAAAGCATTCTCAAATTAGAGAAATAATCTCAGCACTTAACTTAACTTAACTTAATGGCCCGACAAAATTCCGTACAGAGCACTCAATTTTTTTTCGTATAAAGCAATAATGGCTCATATGATTCTACTAACCAAGCACTTTCCAAAAGGCTCTCACGCCATAAATATTCCAAAATCTGGAAAAGACCAGATTTTTCCTAAAAACTACCGGCCAATCGGTCTTCTATGCACCTTAAGTAAGGTTATTAAGAGGGCGATCTTGAACATAATCTAAGACTAAACGGAATCTTATGGTATTTTTCCCGCCCACCAACAAGGGTTTTTGCGAGAGTACTCTGTAGTCTACCAATTTAAACCGAACAAGGTCTGGCACAAAGGTTTACTTATAAAACAGCACACACCAAAATTTCTTTTGTATCATATAAAACTGATAGCTTAATATCTAAACCAAAGAACTCTGGCAGTTAAACTCTATTTTTTTGCGGATGCTATTTAACCTCTTTGTTGTCTTCGGGCTGGTAGCACGGGTTAAAATGGCTCAATATGCTGATGATACAGCATTAATCTACAGCTCTAGGTCACCAAAAGCGGTCACCATAAGGCTACAGTTGCTGTTATTTTCTTACGGTGACGTACCAATCCGCACGAAAACGTCTTCCTCGATGACCCGTGGTTCTATTCTGCCAAGTATTTGGGTATCACTTTTGATAAAGGACTTACGTACAAATTGCACTTACAGTCTATCTTAGTCCAGATTGTTCCAATTTTATTGAGAAACAGCGGCATGTCGCTTCGGGACAAAATACGGATATACACCACCATCATCATCAGACCGCAAATCACTTTTGAGTCTTCAGTCTGGGGAACGGCGGCTGCAAATACGCACCTCCATTGTCTCAAGATCTTCTAAAGTTTTACTTTACTGTGGCTTGTGAAGCTTTATGGTATCTTTGAAATTAAAAAAAATTACTATCTTGGTATCCTTCCGCAGCGCCAAACGAAACTTTGGCCAAAAAGCACTTCCGATAAGCTTGCCGTTTACCCTAACCTGGATCTGGCCAGACTTGTTGAGCCAGACGAAGATAAATACTCCTATTGGAGACCGATCAATACCATCACTTTTTAAAGTGGTTTACCCACAGCTTATAGGGAGTTTTAACTAACTTTTCCTAAAATACAATCTTCAACCGAATGGCTTTACGGTCTCGAACTTCCAGGTATGATCCGGATGGAGTTCAGTCTGTAAGTACTCTCTTTCAGAAGCTGAATCAGACAGTCTTTAACAGGAATCCTCCCAAGACACAAAAAAAAATTGGTGCAGTCAAAGCAAACTACCAGCTGAAGTAACAACATCACCAAACAAACATTAACCAAACCAAAGTGAGGACCAGGTCTAGAAAAGTCTATCACCATTACACATATTGGAGGCACCGGCAGATTGCCAGCGTGCCAACAGGATTAAGCAACATCTGCCCTGCACCTCAGTGAAGTTGAGATGTGCCTGACCAAATGTCACACGGAAATGCCGCAACATATATCGTACACAGATGGATCCTAGTGCAGTTGGCAAAAACGGGATGAAAGACAGATCACTAGTCAACAATCAAGGAAGCAGCTCCACAGTAGAAATTTTAAGCAAAGTTCCAATTAAAAATCAAGAATAAATTGTGAAACGACTTCTCGAAGCAAAGGAAATAGAGTAAACATTTGGTTGTAAACAACGAAGGTCCAGGAGAAGAAGCAAAAAGAGTAATAGCAAAAACCAAAAGCAAGATCGGTAAAGATCAGCAGGGTTTATAGCACAAATACTGACCGGGCGTGGATTTTTTGTTATGGAAAGTTCTTGCAAAAATTAAAAACGATTATGGAAGAGGAAATATGTCTATTCTATCAAGAAGATAGACACGATAATGCAGAAAACACTAAAAGAATGCAAGGCGTGGGAGGAAGTAAGAAAGAAAAATTCACAATCATTAAAAAAATACCAGAGATATAAAAATAAATGAAGAGAGCTAAGAAACTCTTTGCAACAAGAGTACTAAAAAAGAAAATTGAGGAGTTAACAACGGAAGAATATAGAAAAATCAACAATATAAACAAACTAACTAACTAAAAATAAGGAAGAACAGGACAATAACGCATACCAAGAAATAGAAGAAACAGAATAGAAAAAAGAAGAACATTTACAGATACTACGATACCAAACAAAATTGCAGAGATAAGAAAAAGAAAAAAAGAAATAACGAGGCAAATACCAAATGGTAAGTTCGTCATCTACAGGTTGACAAACAACGCAACTTTTGAGATACACCTAGCAACGTGAGGACACAAAGAAGTAATTCCAGATACGACGAAAAAGAAGTGAACGAATACCTAAGAAAACTAAGAACGCTTTTACGGACAAACCAAATAATTAGAATGAATAGCACACATATTGGAGAAGCATAAAGGTGGATGTCAGTGCAGATAAAAAGATACAAAACACAAAAGAGACGGACAAAAAGGTAGTGCCTAGAGGGAGAGAACAACATCGCAGAGAAGAAAATCGGACGGTATTGCCATGCGTAAGTCATTCTTAAGGGCTACTTACTACGTTTACAAACAATTCACTTGCTGTCGTTGTTTACAATTTTATACATTTTTAAATGATTTTAAACTTCAAAAGAGGCATGTAAATATAACCCTTACTAGTAATTTTTATTCTGTGATAGGCCGCTTGGGGAAGAGGGGAGGAAGAATTCTTTCTTTGGTTTACTTGCTAATTTACAAATGGGACAGTCTATTAAGTAAGATGCAGTAGGGTTAGGTAAGAATTACTGAGAATAGATGCAAAAAGAAAGCACTTAATGCTTCTGCTGTTTACTTCAGGGTTGTTGTTGTACATTGGCTCCGCAAAGCAGTTAATCTGCATTTGGTTGCAAACTGTATTATAAAGTCCAATGTTCATCTTCCTCCTTTACGATATAATCCATAATTAGTTGTTATACTCGAGCTGGGCATAAAGTCCAATGTTCATCTTCCTTCTTTACGAATAATCCATAATTAATATAACAAGCTTATGTGTGTGTGTGCACGTTTTTGCGAGTTCCTGTCTGGGTGGTCGCACACGTGACGCGGTCACGCTGATGAGTAAGTATGTACTGTGCTTGTGCCTATGGTGGGGAGTGCAATGCCGCGAGGAAATATGTCAATTGGTATTGTGGTAGTTTGCAAAAGATGAGTGATGGTTTGGGGTTGCCGGAATTATCGGAGCGCTGTCTTTGTGGTATGAACACGCTGGAGGATCATGGAAGAATCTTCCTGGGTGCCAGCGGTGACTTTTTTTAGCCCTCTGAGATGATGTTCCAGGTGTGGAGTGGCCTTGGGGCTTGTGTGTGTGATTAATAATAATAATAATACTTTATTCACGGTATATACAAAAACCATTTACATCTACATCATTATATACATAAATAACGATGAATTACAAACAATATTACAATTACACAAAAATATATAAAAGAATATTGAAAAATAAAAGCATGGAAAAAAGTATACATAAATAAAAACAAAATATAAAATTATTCATCAACACATTTTAAATGACACTTAAAACTACATTTTGAAACACAAAATAAATCAATATTATTAGAGAAACTATTAGCAATTCTACACATTCTACCAATTGGATTATTAAATCCATAATTGGTAGAATGTATAGATTCTCTAAATAATGGAGACTGTCTGGTTCGGCGATTATTGTTGGGGACTTGAAATGGAAGAGTTACAAGTAGCTCTTGGCAATCAATCTCAGACATCATTAGTCCACGTAAAAATGATAAATCGGCTCTTTTGCGCCGAATTTTCAGCGGCGGAAGATTATATTGCAATGCAATGAGGTTAAAATCGTAATTTTCGGATGAAATGCCTAATTTGTACGATAATAAACGAAAAAATTTGTTTTGAATACTTTCTATATTGCATATATGAACGCTGTAGTATGGACACCAAACTGACGGAGCGTACTTTAAATGAGAACGTACTAAAGCGCAATAAAGTAATTTGAGTGTGCTAGGAGATAGGTCAGTAGACATTCTGTAAACAAATCCTAACATTTTCATAGCACGGTTGCACATATAGTTTATATGCTCAACAAAAGTTAGTTTTGAATCAAAAATTACGCCCAAATCTTTTATTTGTGTAACATGCTCCAAAACATTATTATCGATAGTATAGTCAAACGATACTTTACTTAAAGTTCTGTTGAAGCTTATCGAAAAACATTTATTTGCGTTAAACAACAAGTTATTAACAAGACACCATGAATGAACAGAATCTAAATCATTTTGCAAACTAATGCAGTCCTCGATAGATGATATTCTTTTATAAATTTTAAGATCGTCAGCAAATAAAAGATAAGACGAAGAATTAATAGAATAAACAAGATCATTAATAAAGAGTAAAAACAGAATTGGTCCACAATGAGATCCTTGAGGAACCCCAGAAGGAACAACAATTGGTTGTGATAAAAAGTTATTAATTTTCACACACTGTGTACGATTTTCCAAAAAGCTCGACAACCACGCAACAACAGATTCATGAAAACCCAAAGCCCGAAGCTTAGCAATCAAAATACTATGATTAACGCGATCAAAAGCCTTAGAAAAATCTGTGTAAATAGAATCTACTTGAACTCTTGATTGAAAGGCATTCAAAAGATCATTTTCGTAACAAAGAAGATTTGTAAGAGTAGAACGACCCTCGCGAAACCCATGTTGCTGTTCCACTAAAATGCTTTTGCACATCCATTGTATTTGACTAGTTACAATTTGATCAAACAACTTAGGAATAGCAGACTGGATGCATATACCTCTATAATTAGTAATATCCTCCTTAGCTCCAGATTTATGTAAAGGCATAATGTAGCTTTGTTTCCAAACTGAAGGAAACTTGGCTTCATTAAGAGAAGCCTCAAAAAGTAAGTGCAATGGCATAGAAATTGAATAAATACATTGTTTTAACAGCATAGATGGAACACCGTCCGGTCCAGTGCTAAAGTTACATTTAAGGTTCTCAATCCCTTTAAATACATCCAACAAACTAATTGAAAATGATCGATGTAATACGTTTTTCTTAAAGTCAAACAAAGGAGTTGGATGAGTTTGTGTATCGTAAACAGAGGAAAAGAATTCAGCAAAACTATTAACATAGTCATCTCCATTACTGCAAGTTTTTTGTTTATAATACATTGTGGCTGGAAAATCATTAGTTTTTCTAGAGTCGCTAACAAATTTCCAAAAATGTTTAGGGTTACTTTGAATGTTGTTTTCTGTTCGAGTAATATATTGCTTGTATAGACATGTACTGAGATTATTACACGAAGTACGAATTGATTGAAACTCGTTATAATCAGACAATAGTCTTGAAGATTTATAACGTTTATGAACAGTTTTTTTGAGTCTAGTAAGTGAAATCAATTCTTTATTAAACCAAACCGGAAAATTGTTTTCTCGCCATTGTTTTTTGGGAACAAAACAGTCAATAGCAAAATGCAACACAGAGTAAAATAAATTAACGCAATTATCAACATCACAATTATAAAAAAGGGCGGACCAATCAACATTCAACAAAAAATTATTGATTGCGTTGAAGTCGGCATATTTAAAATCATTAAAAACATAATTACACATTAAAATATCACGGCTAGTATCACATTTTACATCAATCACATAAGCAATATGATGTTGGCTAAGTTTTAACAAAACATCCACAGCTTTAATCACAGAAATATCACAGATGTTAGAAAAACATAAATCTAAGAACACACCACCATCATTAGGTATAGAAATACATTGAGCGCAGTTTAGAAATCCATAACAGTTGGAAACAAAATGAGCAGAATAAGTATCATTACAAATAACACTTATGCCTAACTCATCATTAACCCATACCGCTGCGGGTAGATTATAATCGCCTAGTGAAATTAGTTTACTGTCTGGATATTTGTCAGCGATAGATTCAACGGAATAACAGTGATCTAAATATTTATCACATGCCGAGTTAGGTGGTAAGTAGACTGCACTGATAATATATGATACAAACTTAAACTTAACAATTACAAACAAATGTTCAACACTTAAAAATGTAGGTTGTAATAAAGTACAATTAAAACAAGTTTTAGTAGCAATTAAGACACCTCCTCCGTCAAGCTTAGGGCTTGTTAATGAAGAGCGATCACATCTAAACAAACTGTAACCAATTAATTGTAGCTCCGCATCGCTGATGTCCTGATTTAGCCAGGTTTCGATCAGTACAATAATATCGTAGTTGGATACAGCTACAGCCAGCATAAGTTCTTTAAGTTTAGTTTTTATACCCCCGACATTCTGGTAATAGATGGAGATACCGCTGGTGTTTCTGGTGACGGGTTTAGATTGTTTGCTGGATCCAGATTTCGAAAATCCACCGAAGATGAAGCAGGAACATTATTAACTTGCCCATAATTTAAAAATTTCTTGACCGCTATATTTGCAGGCCAAAAATCTTTGCAGAGAATAGATCGAGCATGATTAGCTGGAACAGAAACTTTAAAGCTGCTGTAGTTTCCAGATTTTACTTTTAACTCAACAACATCAACTGATATCGTAGAAATTTTAGATTTAATATGATTTACTATATCAGTTTTATTAGTTCCACGTCTAAGTTTAGAAACATGTACGTAAGAAGATTTCCTGGTATTGCGTGCAATGACACCGTTTGATCCATGATGGCATATATCGGTTGGTCAAGTTTGCCAGGGATCGGGGAAACCGGAGGTTGCGTAAGTGAACAGCGTTGACACAGCACAATGTCCGTCCACGTGGCCGTTCTGAAATGCTGCTGCGAGGGCGGATGGTGCAAAGTGTGTGCTGAGCCCCTTCCACGGCGCGAGGAAGCGGTGTTCTGGCGTCGTCGTTGGTATTGAAAGCTGCTTTGTGAGCCATTCCATGGCGGGGACATAGCGTGAGGGATGTGCGTAGTCTAAGGTTTTGCAGAGGTCGTAATCGCGCAATACCTGAAGTGGCAAGCATGCAGATTATAGTTCTCCAGGTAGAAGAGAGGAAGAGGGGGTATGGGGAAGACAAAGCAGCGACGCATACAAAGTGAAAACACTGGGACACGAGTGCTTTGAGGCATACCTACATAGATAAATTACGACTATAAACATAATGGAGACTATGCTAGGCACCACAAACGGCTGGAACGTCATAGCTACTATGGTCACATCACTTCAAGAAAAAAGATGAAAATAGTAGGATATACAAGGAGAGTGCCTAATAACAATAGATGGATAGGGATAAGTGAGAAATTGTCAATGATGAAGCAATTTGTTCGGCAAAAGACAAAACTTGTAGCTCAAAGATCTACGTCGATTGTTTGGTTAAACATCAACAGATATCTACCGTACAGCTATGTCAAAAACAAAAGTTGCTATTTGGATCGTTAGCCTTTGGAAGGAGAGGGCGCAAGAAAAAGAAGAAAACAGAATTTAAATTTTGTTTATCAGCATCTTGAGCATAGTCATAGTATCTTCTTTTTGTTTGAAACCAAGGTAAACAATAAAGATCCAGATTGCTTTAATTTAGTAGATTCCGATTATCATCTCAAACATTCGTTTGCTGACCAGCAGAGTGTTAGTGTCTACATCCACAATCAACAAGCATATTCTATACTGACGACGTACGAAATTGAGGACATTGATTATTATAGCATATTTCTTACACTAAATCTTTCCGATATAACTATTTTTGTAATAGGCATTTACCATTTTTCAAATAGGCAACTTTAAACTTTTAAGCTTCTTCAAGGTGAAAAGATGAAATTATTTTATTAGGAGATTTTAATGGACATAATACTGAAAGTTTAAATCATTCATCTTCTACAACACTATCCGACCGAACAAATTAAGATTTTTGCTGTTTCTCATAACCTTACCCAACTTATTCAGCAACTCATTTTAGATTAATAAACTTCTTCAAATAACTAAAGGTCATAGTTTTCTAGATGATAACACCTTGCATACGTCTCAAAGACCATAGCATCAATAAATTTTTGAATTAAAAAAAAAACGGAAAATAGCCAGTGCATCATAGAAATAGAAATAGTAGACCTGAATTCACTGCCACTCAAGAACATAATAAAACCGATCCATGTTAAATAAAAAGTATACCAAAAGCGGCATGATAAAATAACAATTTATTGGTGAAATTCTGGCTGAAATCAGACAGCGTGTAATTGTTTCATTGTTCCATCGAGTGCAAATATGTGTTTAAATGAGGTCATCTAGTCGATGCAATTTTAATTTTTAAACTCAATAATTATTTGAATAGAAATCAGTTATTATTTGCGATATAATTTTAATTTGTTTTGTGGGTAGATACCAAATTGTTAATAAATAACATACTTTTATTCACATTCATAAAATAAATAAGAGAATTATTAATCACCATATAGTAACAACTATATTATTTTAATCGGAAAACAATTATAGCATATTTGATCAAATAATTAAAGATTTGATTTTTTGTGTGAAAGTGAAAGTTAATTAATTATTCGAATCATCAAATGCAACTGAATAACATTTTATGTAATTGATTTTGAAAATGAGTTATAGTTGAAAATTACATTCATTTATACTAAACTAGAAATTATTACAAAAACACCTTCTTTATAAATTAAATTGACCTGATTTATTTTATTTATTACATGAAAGAGAAAATGTACTATCATAAACATGATGATTATATTATTTCTCATATTAGTCATACGTGTTTAAGTATACATTATTAATCACAAATAATTGTAATAACAAAAGCAAGCAAAAACTTATTGAATTAGGGAAATGTGTTTGTTTTATTGTAATCATATTTAAAATTTATCTTGAATATTATTGAGTTTTTAACATTTACAAAAAAAAGAAAGGAATACTTTCGCCGAATTATTTAACATTAATCAAATTGCTTATATGTTAATGTTTTGGCAATTATATAATCATGAAGACTACATCAAATTAATGACTTTTAAATCCACGCTTTGATTAACTTATTCAATACAATTTATTAACAATAAAGCATGCTTAATTAAATATGTATCCTCCATATAAATTAAATTAAAAAATCAAATTGATATAGTAGCGGCAATTTTATTATTCCACCACACTAAGATTATTATTGTTGAACAGTTACAGATTCCGGCCAATACAGTTTTAGAAAGCTAAGTGTACGGTTGTAGAAAGTATCCGCTATTAACAAACGTCCAGTCTTAAATGAAGTATACTGAGTGTTAGTGATAATCAGAACAAAGATTAAAATGATTTTTATAATCGGATTTATTGTGATTGTGGTGGGCACTGTGATAGCGATAGTTAGATCAGAAAAACCAGCCAAATTAATTTTGGCTGAAGCTAAATATGAGATGATTTATAATATTATTGGATCGAAATCGTTGATGGAGGATTTTATTATGAGAGGAAAAAATAAAACAAGTAAGTTGATTATATTATTGATTTATAATTATATTTAATATGTGTTTGTTTTAGATTTAACTAAACAAACCGGGAAAATAGCTTTAATTACTGGAGGGACAAGAGGAATCGGCACTGAAGTCATCAAAATGCTGTTGCAGTGTGATATGAATGTGATTATGGGTAATTATCTTTAATACTGTAATTAGATTATAAGCAAGTGTATTACATAGTGGTTAAATATGTCGCGTATTTCAAACATTATAATTATATAATAACATATTATATAACATCTTAAATTAAATGTTGGTAGAATCTGTTTTAAATGCTCCTGTGCGATGATCATACTTTAAATATATAAATAGATTTGTGCTTTTTGTACAATACTATTAAAAAGCTTTAAAAAAATAATTTGCAAGCTGCGTGAAGAATAATAATAATAATAATAACAAACGACTAGACACAGTAAACAAATATAAAAATAAACATATCACCATACTAACGTGTCCGATCAACTTTTGAATCCATAAACCAATTACAATATTGATGTATATTTACAAAACATTCTTAAGTTAATAAGGTATAAAGAACAGTTAGTTTTCATCACAATAGCCCATTACGCAATTCTGCGAGGAAAACATCTTTTCTACCTAATTTAGGTTAAAGGTTGTCTAGATTAAAACCATAGTATCATTATTTCCTTTTTATAGTTTGTTATTTTGAACAGTCCGCACATACCCAATAACGCCAGATTTGGAGACATCGCAGTGCTATACTCAAATGGTTGTGAATATTAATTAATTGCACTATTTCTTACTGCTTTTACTTCATCAATATTTATACATCTGGTAATACTTAGTATTGTTTTTTCAATTTTCAATTTGTTTCTTTGATACATATTCATCTAAATCTTACAAGATTTACTTCTATTCAAGTCAATCCACATATTTTCTAGGCTAAGACATTTCTTAAATACTTTAATTCAACCGCATTTACTTTACTTTTATATTTTTCTTAAGAACACATCCTTCGCAGGTTCGCAGGTACATATTAGAACATTTATATATACTGTCATCTTTGCTTTTGTAGCACAACTTTATTTGAAACCATTCCTATATTCGTCTTTCTAATTCACTATCTATCACTAAACATTTTTTTATAAATAGTCAAGTCAATCATCTTTACTGGACATTTTCCGTCCAAACTGATTTTATAGTTACTGCCAATCAATGGCGTAGTTAGGATTTTTCGACTTCACCGCAAAATATTGAAAAAGGACGGATTTGGAAAAAAGCATACAATTTTTTTTAACTTTATTGTTTGCTTTTGCTTTTTGACTGGTAGGTCTTTTCGCATTGCAGACCCTTGCTTTCAGGTAGCCCCGCCACTGAATATGAATATTCTATTTAAGAGAAGATGCTTTTTATAGTATAGAATTTTTAGGTTTTCCCAAGGGGTGGGGGAGTATAGATAGTATATTTAATTCTAAGATAGAGCACTAGAGATTCATAATTTTATGTAATTCTTTATTAGTGAATATTAGAACTAATTGCCTATTGATAATCGTACATGTTCAAAGATGTGATTACCAGCAAGTATACAAAATCTTGTCAGGTTTGTCTAACATGACAAATATGACGCGAGTTTGCAATTATAGCAAAACGTATCAAGCAGCCCTTGCAACGATTTTTACGCGCATACTGTAATGTCATTGCTGTAATATTTCCTATCCACCATAGTTTAAAGAAACTGGACTGATATTATATTCGAAGATCCATGCAGCATCATCTTTTCATAAAGTTAGGAGAACAGTCTTGACGATGAGAGCCTATAAGAAACAATCGTTACCGCAGGGTACACAAAGAGCTTTGTAAATGGCATTTCAATTTTCAGTTTTTGATCTATCAGAGCGAACGGAGACTCCTGACGATATATGATACGATAACAAGTAAGGTTACTTGATGCTCAGTCTACACTTATTGGGAAAATGTGTAGTATCTATATTAATATAAATTTGAGAACCTACATAGAGTTTTTTGGAAGTAGTTTAATCAGCACGACTACCATACACCCATTAGATTGGAACGATCTTTCTGTGTATACAGATACACCGGCCCTAGTTGTTCTTACCAACGGATAAGGCATCTTCTAATTATCGGTTAATACCACTAGCTCTTGTCTAAAATGACATGCAAACCATTTGATCAACAACGTTGAACAAAAAAAAAAATTTACCGACTGCGCCAATTCGGTGTCTTACAAGAATTTGCCTGATATTTTTATTAAAGAAGACATTAGCTTAATCGTACCAGCATGCAACATTACGCCAGTATCGGCTAAGGTTTTTATCGAAGAATGAATTGAACAACGATAATCAGAAAACTGATTAATCACCGTATTGACAATGTGCAAGATGTGTCCAACAGTAACGACTCTTGTTTGTTTAAAAAAACACCACCTATCGACTGCGCCAGTTTGGTGGCTTAAAATTTTCATCGAAAATGGAATTAAGAAACGGCAATCGAAATACTGCTTAGCGATGTGTTCTTGGACAAATCTAAATAGCGTAACCATGTTGATAATGCCACCAAGATGTGTCTCCAACAGTAACAGCAGTTATGTAACTTTATCAAACAAAAATTACACACTGTTTCATCGGCAACGCCGCCAACCTTCAAGTTAAATGAGAACATACATACCGACTGTGCCAATAATATATATATATATATATATATATATATATATATATATGTGTGTGTGTAAGGTAATATAAGAATTCACGGATATTTTCTTCTAAGAATTTTGTAAAGACTTATTTTAAACCCCACCCAATTGGGATTTCCTGGAAGTTTGAGTTGTCAGGCTTATGATTTTCTGTTGGTAGCTTAATTGGGAACAAGGCAAATGGGACGCTCTATAGGTTGAACATCACCTACCGACTGTGCCAATATGGGTTTTATAAGAATTTGCCGTATATGTTTTCAAAGACGACATTACCTTAAACCTACCAGAATGCAACATTTGTCTCATCTAAACTTAAAAGCAGTGGTCAAATAGTATGTATCCACAACTTTCATCAATAAACTGTTTTTGAAGGCGGACCAACTGAAAATCTTAACTGACAGAGCTCCAGTTTTTGATACAACTCGAATAGCAAGAAGTGCAAACAAGAAACCTGCAACAACGTCTAACTACAATGGGTCCAAAAACGAGAGCAATCGCCGTTTTTCTGCCCCGAGAGTTTCTAAGGTAGTAAAAATAAAGCTTCGATGGCATACCTTGCCCAAAGCTGTTTATCATGAAATGATTCTTCCCTTCTAACTAATAGTAACAATCGTCGAACCGCAAAATACCTATCAAACACGAAATCAGAAACGAACTACGGTGCCAAGCAGCAGAGTCGGATTGTCGCAAAATGGCATAAGCGACGATGACATGCACATCAATTCTAACCGAACAAACCAAAAAAAGGCTACCTCAATACCAGAAGAAACTGCAACCTTCAGTCTTTATTTATAGAAATTAGGCGCCAATGACGGAAAGCTGTGGCAATGTGCCAGTTTGGTATCTTACAAAAACTTCTAAATATTTGCTCAATATAACATAAGTGTGATGACTACATGACAGTGGTTTTTGCACAATCTACCGTAACGAGCAGATACGCTTGAACCCATAGTACAATTATAAGTACTAGACTAATATTATAACTAATACACTGCTCAACATTTGAACTGGTACACTTGCAAGAACATATGTAAAAACAAATGTCTACTTTTTGAGGAACACCTTCTTTCTTAATGATAGTATATGGTTCTGGAAACACTTTTAGGGCAAAGAATTAAAAGAATAAAACTTAATTAACAAATTTCAAATGTTTTAATAGAAAAATAAGAAAATCTTCATTTTAGTATTACAGAAAAGCTTGTTCTGGAAAGAAATGATAAGCAAACACTAAAAGATTAATAATGCGTGGGGCCTCCTCCAGCTCTTATGACCCCTTGGCAACGTCTTGCCATGCTGGAAATCAAATCCCGAATGAAATGCTGAGGAATATTTAGCTATTCTTCCAAAACAGCAGTTTGGAGCTGATGGTGATTGTTTGGATCCACTCCTCGTGACCTTAAAAAACCTTTTCAGGTAATCCCATCCGTTCTCTATGGGATTAAGATCTGGAGAGTTCGCAGACCAATCCATGTGCGTAATTATGTTCTCTTCAAAAATGGATTGATTTGCTTTGTTCTATGAGGACGAGCATTATCATCAACAAACACGAAACCATCGCCTATTTCATTGGCAATTGGCAATACTACAGGTTCTAATACCTCATTAAGATACTTGACACTGTTCATTGTAGCATTTTCAAGAATACCAAATTCAGTACGACAAGTTGCAGAAATACCTCCCCTAACGGTAATTGAACCGCCTCCATAAGCTTGATGGTAAGTCATGTGGTTTTCAATATAGCGTTCTCCTCTGCTTTTCCAAACTTTCACTCTTCCATCGGAGCTATGGAGACGCACTCTGGTCTTGTCACTGAATAAACAACTTCAATACTCCAATTTGCATATTGGCTTTCTTCTTTTGTGGGTTCTGGTCAACAATGTACATTTTTTTAGAAAATCTGGACCTTAAATTTACTGCGATTTGGTCTTGCGCTGTGCCTATGTTGGATAGTTTCAGAGTCATTAAAACGCATCGGAACTCTTCTGATCACATTGTGGCTCACATTGAAATGGGCAGCAACAGTTCTTAGCGATGCACCAGTAATAAACATTCTCAGCGCTTGGCTCATCTCGTCAACACTTAAACGCGTCAACCACTCTGAATTAAAACTTACTCCAGATATACGCAAAATTTTCTTAAACTTAATAAGTATAAGCGTCCGCAAGCTCAGTAACTGCACTGATGACAGATAAACAACAATTGTTTCGAAAATGTTATTCGATAGGCATTTGTTTGCATTCCGAAACACAGCCTTTATTATTATTGTTATTATAATTATTTTATTATTATTACTTTGACTGCATGTTATATAAGTGTACCAGTTCAAATGTTGAGCTGTGTATATTAATTGTGCACTTACAAACCGATAAAAGGTAATCGTAAGCAAACCTTGTATGAAAGTATTTGATAAAATGTGAATCTAAGTGTTGAAGAAGAATTGAAACGCCGAAGTATTTCCAACCAAAGCGGAAGAAAAACAAGCATGCTATTTTGCGAAACCGGAGATGGTTTTCTAAATAATGTGTATTGTTTGATTATCTCGAAAACGAAGCGAGATAGACAAAACATTTAATTAGATTTCTGTTTGAAATTAAAAAATGTACCTAAAGTTTCATTTTTCTTCTCCAGTTAGGAAACACCCTGTATATTTGTGTACTTTCAGGTACATATTCAGAGGCTACAGTGATAATAAAACATCGCTGTTTAATTCTAACCAATCTTTTTAAGTCGCTCTGTTTAAAATAAGTTTACGTAATTTTTAATAATATAACTCAATATAACTTATCTACACATAAATATGTATGAACTAACAACAAACTAATAGTAAATAAGTGGATTTTGGCTCATCAGCATAAAAAGAAAATTAATGTAGTAAATAAGTAGAGAAAAAGATGAAATAATTGGTTGAATAATACTATATAATTAAGAATTAAACTGATCAGTGAAAAAGTAAAATTAATCTCAACTCAAAAGGTAAAGAATGACATCACTATTTTATAATTTTTGAAATCTCTAATAGTTTCGAAATGAAATGAGGATAATTGCAATTTTTCATCACAGTTGATTACAAACATTGCTAATTGATTCTTATTTTATCAATAACTATGCGATATTATAGTTAATTGTAACATAATATATAATAAGCGATTGAATAATGAGCAATTATAATAAACTTGCATACATTCTAATGTCGAACTTTGTTCCATTAGATTATTATAAAATATAACATTTAATGCAAATTGACTCGTGTATTTTTCTATAGATAGAATGAAGATATGTTTTTATATAAAAACTGGTTACATCATTCAAGTTTATGCTATGTTGAATGCCCAGAGTCAAATCAAGGAAGTAAAAGAAATATTTTTTTATGAAATTTAATATTAGTTAAAAACTTTCCAATTTCACGAATTATTTGAGTTTTAATAAATATTCAAAACTCAAATAATTCTTACTAATTTTTGCCATTAATTTATTTTTAATGGTCGATCAAAGGTTAATTAATTATATAACAAAAGAGAAGCTTCCATCTACTACTATCTAATTAATTCCATTTTTTCATTTGAATAAATTTACGTTCTAAATTTGAAGATATACAATCGCACATGTTGCAAGGCATGCATGAACACGAATATGTTTTAGGACGATAATTTAACCAATTCTTTTTACCTGCGTCCATATACAGGGTGTTTGCCGATAAGTGTAATAAGAGGCAACAAAATAAAATGTTGATATTAGATGTGTTAAAAAAAAGGAAATCCAGAAAATTGTGGCTTGATGAAGAATAATACACACACAGGGTGTTCCAAAAAGTGAAGAATAAAACTTTTGCACAATGACCTAGTGCGGGGACTGTTGAGCAGGTAACTTGAGCTTGATCCCCGGCAGCGGTAATATTTAATATGTCGAATACATTTCGATGCTGTCGTATCCTTCCCAAGGCAATGGCTAACCAGCGAAGTATCTGCCTAATAAACCCCTTTAGTGATGTGGTGTGACTTTTATATTTTTAAAAACATTTTGTGCTACCAATAGTATTTTAAATAATACTAAAAAATGTAAGTTTGGTACCCAACTAAGAGAAAGTACTCCAAATGCGATCGCACCACAATATAGAAATTTAAATGTATTTCAAGCTACAATAAATAAATCTTAACGAATCTATACTTCCGATAAAAAATCACACCTAGCTTTTTATCAGCGTCACCTGATTATCAATGAGATAATCAAGGGATACTTAAAGTTCAATAACTGATAATATAACATATTTATTAATACTATTAAATAAAAGTAAACATTTATTTAAAACTCAAACTACGAAGGCGACCAATAGTTTTTAGCAAACCTCATTCTTTACATTTACGGAATTTTAATCAATATTAGGTGTTTTTAAACTTTATGATATAAATAATTAAACAATTCGGCTGTGGTTCCATCTATTGTAAATAACTTTTAAAGACTACGAAAACTATATCAGTAATAGGTTATTCCCGTTGATATGACAATTCTTAAGAGATTGTGAATAAAAATATATACACATAAAAGATTAGGAATAGAAACAATAGGAATCACATTTGGCACACCCGATAAAACAATTGTTTTTGACGAGATGCGTAAATTCTATAAGGATTATAAATGTATTGTAAAAGGTATTTTTTTAACATTTTTAAACATTATATTTAAATAATTGGATCAGTTTTCCCAAGCAGGGAAAACTCCTGCGTCTAGCCACCGACCTTGAGCACACTCCGCCATGCTGATCGTATCGCAATGACATCATTATGACGTTGCCTAAATCGAATAGCAACGTAACGTCATACTGATGAAATTTATTTTATGAAGTTTAAGGTAGTTTTTTAAATAAATTTTTTTGGAAAAAATTGTTTTTTTTTCCTGTTTCCTACGTAAAATAGCTTTTTTTCAACTTTGTAATAGGTCAAGTCTTTTTAAGTTATGTGAGGTTTATTCAATTGCGGGGTCTGACATCGATATTTTTTCTTCAATTTTGGTAAAATACTAAAAAATATAATAAATAAGCTTTTCTAAAACTTTGCAACTTTGTATATTTATTCGAACGCTTTCGAGGTTTTACCTTATCGTCAGCTCTACAAAAATTATATTGTTACACAGCTATCTAATTAAAATTACATTAATAGGTATAACTGTGTAACATTATTTTTTTTTTGTGATGATAAAAAAGAATTGCAAATGCATCAATTCCTGCTGTTAGCTACTAAACTCAGTAGGTGCACGTCAAAGCAAAAGTTTCAGTGCCAAACGTGTTTTCTTCATTTTTGTAGCACACTGTATAATAAATATCCTCTGCGTAACTCGCTACCTGAAATAATATATTTATGTAAAATAAGTAATTTAATTTAATACAACTTACCTATGCGGAAATGCTGTACAATCCGAATGCATCTTTATTTTAAAATTAATTAGTGCGTATCATTATTTCAAAACTTATACATTATACTAAATCTTTATTTTATTTTAATTTCTTCTACAATATGATTAAATTGAATCATTTCTTATTTGCTTCATTCAAACATTTTATAAATATTACTAAAAAAATTTATAAAATATTTAACTTATACTATACTATTTTTTTTTTTAATTCATCAAAGACAGTAGAACTTAAATAACAAATGGAAAGGTGCTAACATAAATGGATTTATAATGTTTGAAGTGGTAATTGACATATTGTGATGCAAAGATGATTGTAAACGTAATATGTAATACACGAAGCATTACTTATATAATAATCCGGAAACAGTGCATTTTGGTAATGAAGCAATGATGTAATTCAGAAGAACTGGTTATGTAAATATGTGGAATTTAATTCGGTGAAATTGATATAATAATTGATAAGTCAAATCCCTCGGCATTGGGACTAGTTCTTAATTATGATACCATTTTAGAATTAATTTAAAAAAATTTGGAACATATGGAAACATATACAACAATAAAATCTCTATAGTAAACAAGTTGCAAGTTAACAATTAATACAACTTATAGCATATGTTTTTGACCGCCTTTTCAAAGTTTTTATGGATTTGGTTAATTATTTAAAAATTAGAAAGAAAACTCAAACTATTCATATTAGTCGAAATACAAATATAGAAATATCTGCATATATTTGTCTTTATTTTATTTAATAGCAACATGTTCCGACTTTATAAAATCTTCTTCTTCACGGTGAATAACTTTTAGTTTCAGAAATACACGTCTGTCTATTATCTAAAGTTATCTGATTAGAAACTCTGTGAACGACATTTGTGTATAAAGGGTGGTCCATTTAGTGGTCCCTTTTTAAAAATTCAAAAAAATAAACAAAAATCTTTTTTTTTTCGGTATATTATTGGTTTATTCGAAAGAGCAAACATTCCCATTATTTATAGAACACGATTTCATTCATGTGGCTACCTCGGCTGGCTTTGTAGTAGCGCATCTTATTAACCCAGTTTTCCAAAATCTTGGTGACGGTTTCTGGCTCTATCTCACGAATGGTTTGCTCGACATTCGCCTTAACGGCCTGAATTGTTAATGGATTGTTCGCATAACATCGGTGCATCACGGCACCCCACAAAAAAAGTCTAACAACTTCAAATCGCAGCTCCGAGATGGCCAATTGACATCGCCGAGACGGCTGATAACATGATTACCGAACTTGGCGCGCTAAAGATCGTCCAAGTCTATGTCTTCAATTTCCGGCCACAAAAAATCGTTTATCATGAATCTGTACCGCTCACCGTTGATCGAAATAACGTTTCCAGCAGCATTTTCAAAGAAAAATCCGCACCAAACTGTCACTCTCTGAGGATGCCTTGGCTTCTCGACAATCACGTGTGGGTTTTCCGATCCCCAGATGCGACAGTTTTGCTTAGCCTCCGAGATAAAAATGCGCTTCGTCAGAAAAGATGATTTTTCGAGCAAAATCGTTGTCCATTTCGAGCTGCTTTAAGTCCCAAACTAAGAAGCGATATCAAACCAGATGGTCGTGTGCCTTCAATTGCTGAGTCAATTGGACCTTATAAGCGAATAATGCAAGGTCTTTGTGCAAAATTCGCATGCGTGAAATGTTGAGTTATTGAGATCGATGGCGAGTCGATGTTGCAGGGCTGAGTCGCACTTTTCAATAAACGCCCTGTTTGGGCCACACAACATTGACTTTGGAAAAAAGTTTGCAATATTTCCCAACGTTGTTCAAGCGTAAAGCGATTAAAAAGATACCACTAGATGGACCACCCTTTACAATATATTATTGTTTATTTCTCAATATACAGTAAGATCGAAAGATTTGATGATATTTTTAAAGTCGTCAACAAGGAGCGTTTGGAATATCCTGCAATTTATTGCAAGACAAAGTAATCTTGCGCCAGACATTTCCAAACAGACCCATTTCTCGAAATGGTAATATATGGTAGCTCCTGATATTACAGTCCCTGACAAGCCTAAAGATCCAGAGCAGCTTAAAAGAAACATTCAACAAGAAATTGAAGCTATTTCCCAGGATATGCTTGAACGAGCTATGGTTGATTAGTCTGTCGTTTGGAAGAGTGCGTAGATAACGGATGCTGTCATTTAAACACACAATATTTAGAAAGCAAAACTTTCAAGTTAACTTTTCGTTGTTCATTATATTTTTTCTATTTACCTACCTAGTCACGCTGTTCCCTTTTGGGGTAGGCAATCGAAGTGTCAAGCACACCGAGCCACAGAGAAGACATGTGTATGTTTGGATGCCTATATGAGGTATCGGATCCGATCCATTTGAAAAGAACGCTACGCTTGCATCACTTTGTTAGAGACATCCAACTTCGAGACCGCTCCATCCGTTGCTTAACTTTTGTTAGCGCAGTTAATCATACATGTCCTCTCTGCCTTACATATCAATATTATAATTTTTATATGTTAACTAATACAAGATTTTACGCTTATTAAAAATGAACAAATCATTGTGGCTCTTACTGAATAAAACATTGTTTATTCCTTCCAAAGCACTAAGTAATTATTAGTGCTGACAAAAGTTTTGAAGTGGTTTTTCTGTTTCTGTAGATATGCATTTTTGTTATATTGGTCTACCTTGTTGAATTCGTCTGGAGCAAAAAAATTAGCTACCACATTTTGGTAGAGGTAGCGACGAAACTTTCAGCAGTTGTCTAGATAGATCCGAAAAAAATCCTGCTGAAAGTCTGCAGTATAACATCTTAGATAGAAATTTTGGTAATTACTGGAAGTTACGTTAAATGCAAAATTTTAACGTGAGCACGCCACCTGAATTTTTTTGCGAAAAAATTCATTGTGTTGGATATTCATTTGACAATTCTGAAAATGGGATTGTTTTTAGCTTTTCTTTGATTAGCTTGTGTTTGCCAAAATGGGTAGTATGTTGGCTTCCATTCGAAATATGTGCTTATAAGGACCGCAGTGCATGATATCATTCCTGTACTACTGCAAATTCTTTTCTCATATAAGATCCCAAATTCAGGTCCCTGTTTTTTTCTTTTTGATGAACTGATCCGCTGTAATCTAATCTATTATCTGTTACCAATGCCATAACTAGTTTATGCAAACTGGCAAACGTAGTGTTCTGCTATCGGTCTGTTAAGGTAGAGTCACAAATCGATCGTGTTTCTGGAACACCTATTGATGGCAGCCACCTTTGCTTCGAAAACCGAGGCATCGGTCTTCCTAACGACAGCTTTATCCGCTTCCGGCTTTTGCCTTCGTTGATAACAGCTCCATTTTCCTTTTTGGTATTTGACTCTATCTGTATGGTACACAGAGTCCCCTTTCTGAAGTATCGTACTGCTCGGTCAAAAGTGGATCATTTAATTTTAGAGCAACTTGTGGGCGTGGCATCAATAAAATCATTTATTTATACTCAATTTAACAATTTGGAATTGGGTTTTTAATTCAGTTTTGTTTTAAAACTGGTGTAGTTCTTAAGTTTAAAATGGAATCCAATCAAATTATTGATAATACTGTAAAATAGAGCTACAAGAGGATCATTTCATTAATTGAACTATACAATATGAACCTAATTCTGAAGTAAATAAATTTTTTTAATTTTTTTATTAATTCATAAGCTTTGTTGCTTAGAGCTTTACAAGAAATCGTCTTTGGCGTACATATTTATTTATTAACGACAACATTTAGGTCGCGCCAGTGTCCGGCAACACGCTCGGCCTGCCACATTTGTTGTTCTCGGTGTCTGCGAGTCCCAAAACTTGAAACGTGTTTATTTATCTATAGCCTATATGTTGCTTGTCTTGCTTCAGGCATTACAACTAAGTGTAGTGATAGTAAACAAAAATATTACTGCTGTGGCGTTGATCTCATGGTCCTGTTGTCAGCAAACATGTCTTTCTTCGTCATACATTAAAGTTTTTCAGGTTTTCGGTGATTTGTCTAAGTTACTGATAGTATTTTTTTTGACCACCTTGTTTTGAAACGGTTACCTAAACTTCCCGTTTACAAGGATAGATGATCGGCGTAGCATAAGACAAAAGCGCCCATGTCGAAAAGTATCTGAAGTAGAAAAATACGCCAATGTTAAGGTGAAATCAGCCTGCGTGGCCGTAACTCCTACAGTCTCTCCATATGTAGTGTCGTACGAGAGTGATCTATTAATCCGCTGTCCATTGCCATTGTAACGGATTTGAAGGAAGTATTAAAAAAAACAATTTTTTTGAAAAAGATATTCTTAATCGCAGTTTTTTCAACTGACAGGCATACTGGTACTAGTACAGAGGGATCGCAGTTGAAATTATTTAAACATATTTTTAACCGAATTCTGTGGTGCAGTTGGTTAGTGTTATTTATGGTTACGCACAAGGTACAGGGTTTTCATGTTTTTCCCAACCATATTTTCGGATAAGCGAATGTTGTTGTAACAATCTCTATGTCCGTGAATGTCAAATCTTTTCCCTGTGAAAAAGTTCGTTCCAACTACTGAAACCACCTGGGTTATACAATACAGCACTAAACGTTATCTGGGAGACGAACAATAGCCAATAACTCTGTATAAAGCAATCTCAAATGCGTGGATATATGCACTTGACATCGAAAGTTGGGACAAGTTCTGGCCCCAGTGTTGGGGCCATTGTGAAGCATATTATGCTTTTCAAATTTACCTGTAGAACATATTTAAATTGTGGTTCCGCTATTTTTTACGAATGTTCACGTTCCATTATTATTCACAAATTATTACCAGAAATGATTTTGTTATGTGCTACAATCATTATCATTAGAATGATCAAGTTTTGAATCATATGTGATGAAGTGGTGTATTTATTTGTTCGCTGGTTAAGTAGGTTTTGATACCTTTGTCTTAGCCATGAAACGCACTTTACCAGAGAAATTCGGCGTGCATATTTGATAGCAAATATTCGAGCTAACGCGCGGTATTAATGTCTTTATGTCAGGGGGCGGAAATTGTTGGTTACGTGTACATTCTTCGAAAATGGTTTTTTCTAGATCCAAATCAACTTTCATGTGCTGTTGATATTCTGTTTCAGTAGTTGATTAATCGCTGTTGTTTGGTAAAGTAATCTTGGGGTTTATTTTAAACCGACCAGTTAATATATTGTTTTGAAACCGGATGTGGCTACCATGTAATTCATTTGTTTTAACATTCTTTCCGGGTTACAAATTTATCATATCACTTTGGTAGAGTTGATCGTTTTTTTTTATATAAGTTTGGAGACACTTCTATTTGTTTCGTCTCCTAATGGAGTTGGTAGATTTATATATTATATATTTATACCTCCCATCACCAGATGCCGACGAGGTACGGTATGCGATGAACGTTTCATTCGGTAGCTTGCGACAATGATAAGCGCCAAGTTGTAGTTCCGGGACTCTCTGTTGTCGGTCCTAGGAAGCTGTTGCTTGATACGAACGGCTACCGTTAATATCGACTTTAATATTGGTGATAACGAAATGATAATTAAAAGGGACTGACAAATTTGATGATGTAACAAATAAATACTGCGGCATTTTTTAGTACTATTTCATTGCATTACTAATAGCAAAGTGAAACATTTGTATACTAAGAATATAATGATTTCGTTCTACTTTCTTTTGATATATTTTTTAAATCTCTTATTTTACAAACAATTTTATCATTTATTATTAAAACATTTCGTATTTAGTCTTTATCTCATTAGAATTTTCTAACATATCGCCGATTTCATTTTTCTTATACTCGTATCATGTTCTATAAATTAAATATAACTCTGAATGAAAAAACAAATTATGATAATCATTATAATTATGTTTAAGAACAGCCTATTTAAAATACAATTGTAGCCTATTCAATTCCAAGGGGTTTATTTGATTACCATCACTTCTTAGAATTGAATAACCATAATATTATCTAGTCATTCTAACTAATTAAGTAAGCTATTTGCTGTAGACAATTTAATTATTAATCATTTTTATAATCTAATTATTCATCTTTTTATATTCCAGGTTGTAGAAAGGTCGAAGATGGACAAAGAATACTTAAAGAGATTAGGGATGCAAATATAACATCAGGAGATCTTCAAGTATTTGAATTAGATACAAGCTCATTATCTAGTGTTAGAAAGTTTGCCAAAGTGATAATAGACAATTACTCGAACATAAACTACTTAATCAATAATGGTAAGTAATAATTAATTATTGTAAAGAAAACTTATAATCAATAATATATTTCAGCTGGAATTATGTACGCTCCTTACTTTGAATCCATTGACGGTTATGAATCCCAATTTGCAACAAATTATTTAGGACATTATTTGTTGACTGATTTATTACTTCCCATTATTAAGAAAGGTGGAAAGGATGGTGAAAATGCAAGGATCGTTAATGTAGCTTCATGTGCTTATTTAACTGGAAAAATTAATTTTGAAGATATTAACAAAAAGTATTAATTATATTATTAGTTTTTATTATAATTTAATTAATTTTTTGTATTTTCAGGGATTTTTATATTTCATTTGAAGCATATTCACAATCGAAACTTGCACAAGTTTTGTTTACCAATTATTTGAATGATACGTTTGCAAAAGAAGGAGCTTCAGTACAGGCGCATTCGATACATCCAGGTATTGTAAACACTGGCTTGTTTGATGGGACAGTTGTGAAGACTTTATTTTGGTGGATCATCCCTTATTTATTTAAGGTAAGTTAATTTGATGTATTGTAACATGTAAACGTTGATTATACTAACGTATACAATCGCTGTCAATCAATCAACGATATAATGTGCCAGTTACAGTGAAGTCCAATTTTCTTCGCTATATACATGGTGTCCCACGACGAAACGTGTAGCAAATATAGTTAAAACTCGAGTTTTTTATACATTTCTTATGGGAGTCAACTTGTTTCGATAATGCACATTGGCGCCACAGCCATGTGACGTCACTACTAATGCCGCGTATTACGTCGCCGCTATTTGGATTAAGGGACCTAATAGAAATCCCACCCACATTATACACAAAATATTAATTTCAAACTATACATCATATTAAAAGCCCGCAATAGCGAGAGCATTATCCACACACATGATCTTAAACTGTTTGCCTATTACCTTCTACCCCGCGTGGCTCTCTCGGTTCTCTCTTCTTTCGTCCGTCTACCGCTCACATCCGCAAAAATATTTAATAAACTATCAACTTACACTACGTATATGAATATTTACAACAATAACTTACCCTAATTACATCTAAATACTAATACATATACCAAGTTACATTCTTGGTGTGCGCATATTGGCTGTGGCACACTTGAATTATCAACTCCAAATTCAAAATATACTCATAAAATGGTTTTTGTCATTTCATTCTGAGCAAACTTTCATCTGCAGATACTTAATTCATACTGATATGAGCTCAGTTCACAGATTCGGCGACAAGTGGTTAAACTGAGTTCAATTAGCAAATGTCAATTGTCTTACTAATATTAGAACTTTAATAAACTTTCGTCTGAAACCGTAGTTACGTTTGATGCACGATTGTAAATCAAAACAAACTGAAAAAATGAAATTGGTATATCGTATTACAATCAACGCTATAATGTGCGTATACAATCACGACCACGCATCAATGTAACCATGGTTTTAGATGCAAAAAATAGTTATTTTTACTTACATCAATGAAAATCTCGTCTCAAGTGCAACTCCGCACACCAATTCACATACGTATTTGAAAGAAAAACATTATTATTGTAATATACATAACTTAAATACGTTTCAGACTCCAATCCAAGGTGCGACCACCATTGTGCACACATGTTTAAGCCCAGAATTTGAAGGAAAAGGAGGAACATATATTAGCAACTGCAGAATAAGACCACAAAATGATATGGCTCAAGATAAGGAATTACAAGAAAAGCTATTTAAATTCACAATGAATATAGTAAATGTTAAAAGATAATGAATAAATGATTACCTCCAATATTTTAAATAATATTACTCTTTTATTATTTAATAAGTACATTGTTATCTTTGGTAGCATTTATAACATATGAATAAATATTTTAAATAAAAATATATTAAAAACCTACACCATTAAATACTGTAAGTGCAAATATATAAGTACGAGTGCCTTGAAAATAACACAGCAATAACGATTACCCATAAAATACAAGTGCTTTAATAAATAAACCACAATGTTATTGGTCCGTTTTGTATAGTGAAACAACTGAAAACTCTGTGAATTTGGCACACACGTTATCAAAGCAATTATATTTTACAAGCATAAAAAAAAGGAATGTCTTTATTAATCACAGCAACAACATTATTTTTATTTAAAATTATAAATGCTTCTGAAACATTGTAAAACATTACAAACGAGTATTCTCTTAAAAAAAAACAATAAAATATAAATACGAAAATAAAACTTGCAGTTTCTTTAACATCTGTAAAATACAATATTAATATCTAATTAAAGCAATATTATTGCAAATATTGCACCAAGCTAATTCACGTGCTAATTTGGTGCAACGAAGAAATTATACAAATCATTGGAAATGTGTTTATATTCACTTCTATACTTATTAAATTTAGTTACCGTATTTTTTTCTATTGATAATAATTGTTCTATATTTTGTTCTTATTAAGTACAGATGTGAATAGCAACTACCTGAGTACCAACATATATAGGGTGAGTGATTACAACTAAATTTTTAAGGTTAAGTTAATTTACTGCAACAGTTATTATCACTTATTGTTGATGTCTTGCCTTCTATGTTTGTGGTACTGTTATCATAACGCAGTAAGTCTTTATTCCTTGCTTGCTACAAAAACAAAACATAAAAAAAAAAATTTAGTAAAGTATGAGAATGAAAGTGGTTATAAATGACATAGGTTGCATGAATAGATAGAAATAATTAAGAATTGAAACAAGAAGCGACATCCCTAAGCGCCCTTCAACTCCAGGGTGGATACAGAACAAAGCAAGACCCCACAAACAAGCGTTTGAAAGCAAAACTACTACATATAGTCGCCACATATTTCTAATTACTAACAGTTATCGCAAAAACGTCAAATTACTGTGGCAACCGCACATCCAGCATCTGCTAAAGCTTGAGTTAAGTAAAAAGCTTAAACCTAATATGTAACTAAAGTAGCTAATGAATCTTTCAAAAACAATCGCCGCTTATTCTTCATTGAGGATACTTTTCGTAAGAATAGCTAGCCTACCTTGCCTACAATGCCATATCTAGGTTTTTTTACTATGTAAAAAATTCAACCATACATTTTTTTCTTTTTTTAGGCTTACTAAACTAAGCTTTAGTTGATATGACTAAAGATTAATTTTTAACAAAACATTTCGCTACAACGTTGTCAAATTAACTAATGGTCTTGCTCGCATTCTTGCGCAAGATCAAAAATGTCGTTCATTCATTTCAAAAGTGAAGTTACAAACAACCCAATTTCTCCAAATGTCAGATCGTTTAAAACAGTTCCCATTCGCTACCGATTACACCATGACAAGCTAGCACCACTCACGTTTTTAAGTCAGCGCTTCACGGCCCATTATTCACTCAAGTCTCGGCGTAGAAATTTACTTCAGACTTGAGTTCTTGAGTTCATGCAACAAAAGATTATCCATGCAAAAACGTTTGCGTAAAAAGTGGGGTTGTACTTATCTGATTTACAAACTCAAGCTTCAAAATGCTTATCACAAATAGTAAGACGTAAAGCGAGTAGGGCAAATATAATGACTACATACATAGTCTTATTTGACCCAATCAAATTTTTGCCTAAAATAGCGTTTAATGAGACAATTCTGAGGTATTCGTGAAAACTTTAGAAATTAACATAAAAAGAATAGGATCTCGATTTTTCCGTAATATGAAAGATAATTAGACTTTCCTCATTCCCAAGCTCAGTTATGTGTAATTGAAACAAGCTGTTAAAGCCCTTTGTGCTTGCAAGGATAACAGAAGCAATCAAGGTTTGATTTAGAATCATTACGGTTTCCGATAAAGAAGAGAAGAGAAGAACCTAGCCAATATGAAAACTGCAATCAATCTCTCAAGCTCAAGCTGAACTGAACGCATCAGTTATGCGAGTGTTATTTCGATTTCGATCAACCTCTCCAGATCACCCAACAAAGCTAGTTTCTCCTAATTCTCTAATAAGTAAATGCAACCAATCCTATCACAGTTGTATTGTTGCACAAAGACAATAGAACACATTTGTTATGCAAGTGTTTACCTCTAGAATCGGCTGAAAAAATTCCACGGCAAATATGCTTTAATCATTATCTGAGCTATTCAAAAATGCAGCTTATAAAGATAAAAGTTTAGTACTTCGTACCTATAACCAATTTAGCTTCCAAATAGAACATATCTCGGAAATTACCCACCGGACGCACTAATGAATACCGAAAGAACGACCTTTGGATGATAAACTCTATGACGTAACTACTGCCCATACTAAGTCCGGAGGTGTATACCGGCACAAAAAAACAAATAATCTCAGAGTATTTCCATAAAAATTTCATCAAGCAGTTTGCTAAAAATGCCGGCATGGGAGATATGTTTGTAGACCCAGAATAGTTTTTACTGCAAACTTTAACTGGACTCGCCTTGCAAAGAACATTGCTTAGACCAATCACAGGAACGTACTCAATAAACACCCTGGCCTGAAGATACGCCTACTCTAAACACAAATAAATAAACACCGCCATAGCAAATATCACTCCATTAACAGCAAACATAACAAGTGGTAAAAAGTAAAGTGCTTTCTTCTACCCGTGCTCTTTATCCCGTATCTACAAAAAAATAATGTAGCATATCACCGTAAGATAACGGAAATCGTTTTTTTGCTGTTCGATCAATAGTATCGATCCTTGTTCTTGTTATACGTTTCACTCGCAGATCCGCTCCAGACATTAAGTAACTAGTTCACTCGACCTCAATCGAGTGGAGCTCGTTCCCTATCAATCACTTCTCTTTCATACACCAGGTCACAACCTGGCTAATGCTTTTGTGTTTGATAAAATAGAAGGCAACTGAAGCTGACAACTAGTTTGATAGTGAAGACGCCGTGCTGCTGAGGTACTTGCTGGAATCCTTTTGTTGCCAGAGTTTGCGTTGCCGCACAGGCGTTCTTCCTACCTACACTCCTTCAATCACTACGGTCAGTAGTGTCGCCTACTACCGTTGTATCTACTAGGGACTACGTCCGCTAACAGAGTTTGTCGACGGCGACTCTATTTGTGGCGGTCCACTCCGAGGGTATCCGCAAGTGGCCGTCGAGACAGTTCACTCACTGCTCATGATCTTCCCCCACGGGCGGTAAGAAGCGCTATCCGGTGAAGTATGACGTTTAAAAAATCTCTATCCCAACATATTTTTCATAACGTCCATAACATTATTTGTAAATACGGGGTTTTTCATGCAAGTTCTTTTTACCGATAAGCACTAAAAGTACAATATGGGACACTATTTCGTCAGTTGGAGCAGAATAAGTCTTACATTACAATGTATAGAATACCAATTATGCAAACGTCATCCAATGAGAAAGAGAATGACTTCGTTGAAGACGATTAATAACTGCCTTAATATGAGTATCAATCGGAGATAAGCAGCCGAGTCAGTGATGAGCCATTCATTGTTTGCCAATTAAAAACCCAGAAACTGATCAGAAACGCACAAAAAAGTTGAAGATGAAAATATACTATAATACATCTTACTGAAAAAAAAATCCTCTAGAAGCAGGCAAACTCACAAAACTTCAAAAGTAACCGCTAAGAGGCCAGCAGTGGCGTATAAATGGCTAACAAAGAAAATTAATATGTAATAAGACTGTAATTATTTCAACGACGAGGACTGAATATTAATTACAAGTTATATAAGATATGTTGATCTGACTTTGAATTCCATCACATAACTAAGCGGTAATAGAAATTAGGTACTACAAATCACAGTAGTAATTTTAAAACTGCTCTCATTAGTTATACATATATTTCATACAACTTCCGCCGGCTGAAATATGTGAATGGCACATACCACATTCTTTCAGCAAAATGATTCACTCACATCTACTTTCTATATATAAAATATTTCATAAAAATAAATAATATTTACCTCCATAAGATCTTCTGCTATTTGCATAAATAGTTTCTCTACATTTTCAGCCTCCTTTGCAGATGTTTCCAAAAAATACATGTTATGCTGCTGTGCAAAATCTTCACCCACGTGTGTTGGTATTTCCCTGTCCTCTCTGTCAATTTTATTACCTTAAAAATAATTAAAAACATAAAAACATTTTTATTAACCAATGCAACTACGCATGTTTTGTGTTAATATATCAGGTTATATCTGGCCAACATGAACAAAAAAATTGTGTGTGACGTTCATTCATATTATTAGGTCAATATTATTTGTATGCACATGGGGAATCACAATCGCAGTTTGAAGGTCATTATGCGATTCTCCAAGAGAAATATTATAATTTTATTTAGTTCATATGATTGTAGATAATCAAATTATACTATTATTCTCGTACATCAGCTGTATAATAGTAATTATTAGATGATATCTAAAGCCAATGATTAAATCAAATCAACTTGAGATTTGAAATATTTATTATTGAATAAATATGTCCCTCAAGCATCTATTTTTCTATATTCCTTTTAAAAGGATTGGTCAGACCGGTCGATTATTTCATTATGTGCACAACTAATATCCTCCCCTTACTCAAAGCTATATATAGATCCAGAATAAACAATATCTTGTTCTATAATAGCTGATCGAGTGAGAACAAATGACATAATCAATTAATAATAATGCTAAATAATATATAGGGTGTTAGGTAAACATGCGGCAAAAATTCACGAGGTCATTCCTTGGCCTATTCTAAGAATATTTTGTTCTATGATGATTTCTGAAAAACCCTAAAGTTATCAAGTGGAATTTTATGTATTATGTAATAATAAATGTAACAATTCTACCTATCTATATAGTAATCAAAGGTGAAAATATTATATATTTATATAATATTTTCACCCTTGAATACCGAGGTGTTAAATAGCTTCCAGGTATATAATACAAAATAAGGTTATACGTCGTAAACAACGTTGCCAAGAAAATACCGCGTTATTCCATAATTCGGGGAACCCCAGAGAAAAATCCACAAAAAGTGCATAATGTAAAATAGTGAGCACAAAATTAAAAATGATCATGTATTTATAGTTCATCTGCGGAAAGTTTACGTAACGCGTCAGTCATTGCAATTATTGTTAGACCTGGAACAACCATGAAATGATCGTGGAAAAACTTAGTTCCGTTATTTGGGGATGAAGCACCATCCAAAACTATGGTTTACAAATGGTTTACAGAATTCAAGCGTAAAAGACCAACGTTTGATGACGATCTTCGCGAAGGTCGTCCATGCACCTCTGTTGTCACGAAAAATATTGATACAGTGCGTGAAATGATTTTGTCAGATCGGCATGTCACCTATAGTGAAATAGAGGCATCCTTAGGCATTGCAGCAAAACAAATACATACGATTTTGCACAATCATTTGCATGTCAGAAAGCTTTGCAGTTGTTGGATCTCACACAGTTTGAAAGAAGAACAAAAACAAGCACGTGTCAAGGAAATGCTAAAGAAATTCAAAGGGGTTCGTTCAAATTCGGTATATAAGATTGTAACAAGTGACAAATCTTGGATATATTCATATGAGCCTGAAACTAAACAGCAATCGACTGTATGGGTGTTTCAAAATGAACCTAAACCCACAAAAGTGGTGCGTTCACAAAGCTTTTCGAAAAGAATGATTACTTGTTTCTTCGAAAAAAAACGGGTCATGTTGCAACTGTTGCATTAGAGGATCGAAGGACAGTTAATTCTGACTAGTATACTTCAATTTGTTTGCCGGAAGTTATCGCTGAAATCAGAAGGAACAACATAAACCGGCGAATCATTGTTCATCATGATAATGGAAGCGCTCACACAGCTCGACGAACTGTAGAGTTTTTGACCAGTAACAACATCCAATTAATGACATGCCCATAATCGCCTATTTATCGCCCAATGACTTCCTATTTCGACATATCAAAAATAAAATCCGTGTCGAGCGATTTTCATCACCTAAAGAGGACATTGAAGCATTTAAATCACTTGTTTTGGAAGACCTCGCTCAGATGCAAAAGTGTATAGATTTTAATAGATAATATTTTGAGAAGCAATAAAGCGATTTACATAACGTAATTTGTGTTTTGCTTTACATTTTCCACAAACTTTGGCAGTGTCCCTCGTAGAACAATTTAATCCTAGAATATATACAGTTCCAGCATATTAAGTCGTCCAATCTTTACAAATGTTTTTGCAGCATATTCAAATTACTATAACCTGTTTACCATCTAGGCAACCACACGTATTTTAATAACCTCAAAAAACTCCAATGCACTAATTTTGATCCAGTGGCGTGGTAGTAAAATTATCCATGCTCCCATCATGGAATTACATAAGTTATTTTTTTCTTAACCAAACTTAGAAATATGATTGAATGATAGTAATTAGTTTAATATGCAAAATAATTGATTTATTAGATTATAATTATATATCTCAATATTTTTACACCAATTCGCGGACTAACACTAAACTTCTATAAAATTACCACAGACCTTGTCGAACCTAAACATCATAAACTATCAACAATAAATAAATAAAAAGATAATCATCAAATTTTCATTCATTAGGAATATAGTGGTATGTTAATAAAAACTAACTAAAATAATGTTGTATGTGACACCTTGTATAAAACCACCATTCATTAATTTTATTTTGTTTAAATTTTTACCATATCAGTTGCAGTCATATCTACTAATTATATATTTATTTTTTAAATTCTATGTGAATTATTTGAAAGTTATGGAAAATATAACAAAGAAAAATATTGTATTTTGTACATACTCAACATTTTTCATTTGCATATAGAACCTTGAAATCAATAATTATGCGACATGTATTTATGCAATGTAAGGTCTAAATTTATATATCGACTTATGTTTTTCTGTTTTAAAAGAAAATTATTATTTAATAACAAGAAATTTCGTCTATGCAAACAATTATAATGTTCATATAATCTGATTAGTTAGGTAAACATTTTAGATAATAAAGAATAAAAACTAAGTTGCATTAAACCAGTTGTATTGTAGCAGACATATTGTGCAATCCTGTTATATTATATAAAAATCCAGTTATCAGGTAGAAAGTTTCGTCCAAATGCGAATAATATATTGTCGAATGCAAAATGTAATGCAATTACAAGTTTAAATATTTTGCTTCAGAGGGTCGATATCAATTTAGTGATATTTCTATGCACAGCTGCCGGCCGAACTGTTATGTAAACGTACCAGAATAATTAGAATAAAACATAATAAAACGTGACTACAAGTTGGATTTTAGGGAATATTAGTCTTATTCAAAAATTAACCAAGTGACACAAACAAAGCAGACATAGGAAAAAAATCCGTAACTAAAGTTTTCGGAAAAATTTGGTTTATTCTTTTACCGAGTTGCCAGTGATTCTTTTTATCTATTTTCAAAATATGAAAGCTGCAAATTTACTAAATATGTCTCAAAACCCGTAAAATATATAATAATATATAAATACTTCTTCAGCAATTGTTGATTTTAATTTTACTTCGAGCAAAACTATAATAATTGATATTTTAGAAAAATAACTCATAGCACAATACAAAAATTCAACTACAAATATTCAAAACAAAAATTGTGATTCGGGTCGCGGAATGTATTTGAGTGGGTTGCGAGAAAACCTCAAATAATTTACCCTACTGTAGTAGACATAAGCAAGAAAAAAATGCTATTAATTTTCAACTTGTTTTTGGATGATTTTATAATGACAGTATTCTCGTCTCATGCCTATTTTTTAAAATATTTTAAAAACTTTGAAAATGAAATGGAAAGATATAAGTATTATACAAAATATTTTAAAAACTTTCAAAATGAAGTAAAAAAGATATATTCCTCAAAATGTCCATATTAAGGAATATAGTTGGGTTAGAAACTCATTTGTTGTAGATGGCTTGCTATTTTTGACATTCTGTAAACAGAATTATAATTTTTGACAATTTATAGCTAGGTTTTGGTTCTTTTTGACAATATTTTTCATATTTTACAGCTGGGTTTTGCTATTTTTGAAATTTATAATACACTTTCCAAAAGTAAATGGTACTTTCCGATGTTGTTTAAACCTCATGGTTGGGTTTTGTATTTTTCAACAGTTTATGCCGGATTTAGAATCTTTCTAACAATATTTTTGATATTTCAAAGCTAGATTTTGCTATTTCTAAGATTTTATTAAAAAAATACACTTTTAAAAGTTTATGGCCGAATTTTGTTGCTTTCTGGCAATTATTTAAAATTTCCAGACCAGGCGTTGACATTTTAGGAATTTTCAATCGCTTTTCGCCAAATTTTTATTCTTTTTAAAAATATTTTATGACCTGATTTTTGACTTTATAAATAGAATTTTGCATTTTTAACGGTTTATGACCAAAATGTTAATGCTTTCTTACAATATGTTCATACTTTTAGGCATAAATTTGCCATTTTTAAAACTATATAAATTTATAATCTTCACCTTTTGACAGATTAAGGCCGGATTTTTGTACTGGCAATATTTTGATATTTCATAGCCGGATTTTGCTATTTTTGAGATTTCATAAAACTTTTTACATTTTTTTATGGCCGGACAATTTTACTATTTTTAATGACTATTTTTTTGTGCACAGTTTATGTCCTGATTTTGGGGCTTTCTGGCCATAGATAAATTTTTGTCAATTTCTAAATAGAATTTTAAACATTTTAACAGTTTATGAACAGATTTTCATTTCTTCCAACAATATTATGATACTTCCTGGCCGGATTTTGCAATTTTTTACATTTTATGATTAAAATATTACATTTTCAACAGTTTATGGCTAGATTTTGTGCTTTCTAACAATATTTTGATGTTTCAAAGCTAGATCTTGTTATTTTATAAACGTTTTGCATTTTTCAACCGTTTTTAGCAGGATTTTGGTTCTTTCAAAAAATACTTTAATATTTTATGACCGAATTTGATTAGTTTCAACTTTTTGTGGATAGAATTTTGCACTTTTCAATAGTTTATAACTGAACTAAAAAAATACAAAATTGTGTTTCCAAAACCGTAAAGAGGCTCTTTTGGGCAAAACTATCTAGAAAGCCTTACAGTTATATCCAACTATTTATTTGTGTAAAGCAGAATTTTCTATATAATTCTATAAAATAAAACAGGCAAAGTCACAGTATCAAGTATATTTGTACCGTTAGGTTGCAAGCCAAAAAAACTAAAAACCGCTGCTCTACAAGTTGCAAAAAACTGAAAAAGAAGTCAAATTACGCGAGTTCTGCCGTAATATGACAACATTGTAAAGAATTATTCTTTTTTAAAATCACCATGTTGTATTAGACACGATATTATTCATATGTGCTTCCATCATCAAATAAAAATGGCTACCGCCCAACTACTAGGCGGACCGTGAACAACATAGCAAAAAAAAGTGACAGTCAGAGAAAGCTTATACATATATTAGATTTTCCATATCAGATCAACCGCTAAAACGGATAAGACTCGTGACGAAAAGTAGTGACAATACATAACAATTACGTACTTGTCCACGATAGCCCGGTATGTCAAAAGAATTTTCACTTAATATATGTCAGTAGTTTAGTGCTTCTCAACCAAAATCTCAAATACCTCCTGTAAAAGAAAATTAAAAAAAGAAATGTCTCCCATATTTCGGATTTTGACAGAAGGCAAATTATCGTTATAAAAGAAACAGATCTTTCCTTTCATAAAATAAATAGGTTAATTAAAAACCACACTACAGTTGCTAGAATATAGTCTGTATCGACAAAAACATTTCTTCTTTTCGTCTTCATTCGTATCGACCAAATCAAAGGCTTCCATTAACTGCAGCTCACAAGACTTGTATGGTGTCAAGAGCGGCAAAGATGAGATCAGCAATAGATTAAAATCGTCTTCAATGATGAATCCAGGATTTTTTATAGTAAACAGAGTAAATGTTGGTCGTAGAAGAGTTCTCCGGTTGCAAGAAAAACGAAAAAATTTACAGTTTGCTGAAGACGCCACGCAGCATGTTATGATAGGGTGCAATATGTATTGGTGAAAAAGATCACACTGTGTTCTTCTCATCTCAAGCACTCTGACTCACTCATTTTTTACTTTTTAGTGTTAATTATAATTTAAAGAATTTATTTATACTTAAACATAAATCATTATTTTACCAAGTTTTAAAAATCATAGCACAATATTCACTGGATGGTGGCATTTCATTTAAAACTGAAAGTAGATAATAATAATAATAATACAGAGTACTACTAATGCTTTAAATAATTTATATAAAACCGTCAAAAAAAATTTTGCTAAAAGCTTGATAATATTTTTTCACTAGCGTAGGTCGTACAACAAACAATACAAAGCAATCATGTAACTTTGCGGAAATAGATAATCTCAGCTTCGTAAAGCCCAGATCTGTCCCAAGCAACTACTGATCATTCTAAACTCGCACCCAGTGACGTAGCTAGAATTTTTAAGCCTTACCGCAAAATTTTAAAAAGACCCCCCAGAGACGGTTTTTGAAAAAACGTACACAATTTAGTCATATTTTTTTAATCCGGCACAACTGATTGAAATCTATTTATAAAATGTTAAAAATAACAAAATCCGGCCATGAATATCAAAATATTGTTAGAATCAAAATCAGACCAAAAACTGTTTAAAAATGCAAAATTCTATTGCTATGGAATATAAAAAATAGATAAATCCTGTTTTAAAACATCAAAATATTCTTAGAAAGTACCAAAATCCGACCATAAACTGTTAAAGTGTAGAAACTTTCATGGAATTACAAAAACACCAAAAACCGGCTTTAAAATATCAAAATATTGTTCAAAATACTTAAAATCCGGTCAAAAATCTATTAATAAACAGTAACAAATAGTGAAAGTCCAACCACAAACTAATGAAAAGTGAAAAAAAATTATTCATAAAAGTCAAAAACAGCAAAAATCAACTACAATACATTATGTAAAGTATTGTACAGTATTCAAATATTATCAAAAAGAACCAAAATGTCAAAAATAACAAAATCTGGTCATAAAATATTATCAAAATGATCTAAAATTTGGCCAAAACACTTGAAAAATGCAAAATTCTATTTCCAAAAAAATCAAAAAATGACAAAACCCGGTCATAAAATATTAAAATATTTAAAAAAAATATGAGCAAAAACGGTTGAAAACTGCAAAATTCTGTTCATAAAATAGTAAAAATTGCAATCTTGAAATTTTAAACAATTGTCAGTACCAAAATCCGACCATAAATTGTTAAAAAGTGTAAAACTTTATGCAATCTCAGAAATAGCAAAATGCAACTAAGAAATACCAAAAATAATCATAATTAAAACCAAAATCCGACCATAAACTGTCAAAAAGTGCAAAATTCTTTAAATAAAACGTCAAAAATAGCAAAATCCGGCCATAACCTATCAGAAAGTGCAAAATTCATAAAATGTCAAAGACATCAAAATCCGACTTTAACATTGTTAGAAAGCACCAAAATCTTACTATAATCTGAAAAAATACAAAAAAAGTATACAATCACAAAAATAGCAAAATCCAGCTATAAAATATTAAAATATTGTTAGAAAAATGCAAAATTATTTTTTATAAAAAATCAAAAATCCCAACATAAAACATTATAATAAAAAACGAAAACCCGAAAAAAAAAACAGTCAAAACTGCAAAATTCATAAAACGTCAAAATCAGCAAAATCGGCCTTAAAACATTAAACTATAGTCCGGAATCACCAACATCCGGCTTTAAACTGTTAAAAAGTGTAAAAATCTTCATAATATCTCAAAAATAGCCAAATTTTGCTACAAAATATCAAATGTAATGTTAAAAATAACCAAAATCCGGAATAAACAGTTGAAAAACGCAAAATTTCAAAAGAAAAGATTATTTTATTCACAAAGAAGTTGGGGCCCCTGAATGCTTGTGGGTCCTTTCGCATTACTTACAGGTAGCAGTTTGTAGTGTAGTTTACGATACTTTTACATTTATACGGAAAAGTTAGTTGTGACACTTCACAGATGCAATTGTTTTATTTTCGTTTTTGTACCAAAAATAGTTATCAGAGCAAGCTTAAAAAATATGACGCTTTGTTAGAAACTTGCAAGAAAATTAGATATCCTAAATGTGTATTTTCGTTCCCCTAATTATAGTTTATCTATTCGATTCCAAGATAGAACGCGGGAATACAAACACGCAAACAGGATAGCATTTCTGCATCATGCGCTGACCGACCGATGCTCTTAAGGTTTTTAGCACGTGCAGCGTTTGTTTTTCCGCTTGCAATTGAATAAAGTATAGTCACTACAACCCATTTATTGTGCTATATTATGTATTGATTTAGAAAGTTTATAACTTGCTACAGGAGCTTCAATGCAATGGCAACGTGACTTTTCATTACCATTATTACTTCTATAGATATTACGTTTTTATTTCCACAAGGCTACATACAAAACGCAACAACTATTGGATTTTCCATCATATGTAATACTTTAGTTTTTCTCAACAATTAAAACATTTCTTATTATTGTGTACTTCACTTAAATCCGGAAAAACCAAGGGAAAAACCTATTTATAATTTATTAACGATTCTTAGGACGAGACGCTACTTATATACTTATTAATTATTATCATTACAATTAGTGATATTTATAAAACATTCGATAAATTTAAATTAATTAATCAATAATGTTACCTGTACATTTTTGTAGACAAAATTAATTAATTATATTTATTGATGTATTCGACAAAATAATAATAAATACATATTCAAACTATTGTTCTACAAGTCAATCATTATTTTTAATTATAAAGACAGAATTAATTAGAATATGTATTACAACTCAATTAATATTTATAACCTAATTTTAGATCACAAATGTCTCATAAAAATAATATTTTAAGTACAAACACAAATAAATAAACAGATTGATGTATGATATGATAAAATATGTTCAAGTTTAAGCAATATAATTAATTCATTTAATTTATGTAAACCATATTAATCAAATTATGTAAAGTAATATTTAAAATAGATGTTTTCATTGTATTATAATTTTTTTAATGTTAATATAATTTGTTAAAATAATAAATAATTTAGAAAAGTGAATTTATTACAACCATTGTTTATTTCATAAGACACAGTTTTGTTGTAAATAATTTAATAGTGTTACATTTTGTCACACTTGTACCTTTTAGTGATGAATTCTAAAACAACCAATGACCTTTCCATAGATGTTTTGCAAAACTCAGCTCTGCATACATAACAAGACATGTACGTGCCATAAAAGAACATATAAACATTTTATATTTATTTTAACTCACCTACATACTTTTTTGTGGGTGGCAAATTATTTGAAACTTAAAAATAATTACCACTTAAAAGAATTGTAATTTAAATTATTCTAAAAACACATTTTCTCTTTAAAATATGACATCATACAATTAAAATTAAATGTTGCCAGTAATAATTATAATCTTTTTATAGTAAGTATGAATTAAAATAAAAAACCTTTGAAACAAAAACAAATATAATTATTTGTAAACTGTTTTACAACATTACCTATTTAAAAAACCGTTCTGTTGCTGATTTTATATTTTTATAAAATAATTTGAATGGTGCACCATGTTGATTATTCCATAATCATATTATCAAAACTCACATTTGTTTGAAAACTGAAACTTACTATGAGTTACCAAATTATATAAAAAATAGACAAAAAATGTTATGAGAGACAAAAGTGTCAAAATTTTCCGACTCAACAAATTAATTCTTAAAAAAGTGTCAAAGCGAGCCCCCCCTCCCTCCTAGCTACAACAACATAGAAAGATCTTTAATGTTATAAGTAAGCCTTGATAGGTTAAGAAAGTCAGTCGCAATAATCCTAAGATAGTTAGGATCCCCTAATAAAACCTGACACTGAAGTACTCGAAAAAATTCGGATGGAGTTACAAGAACTCGAAAATTTTCTTCAAGAAAGAAAAATGTGACTAATATTTTAATTAACATCAGCATCACAGCTGACTAGTGACTATCCTGGTGTTAACTTTTTAAGCAAAGAACACTTATACAAAGTGTTAAGCCATGCTGAGAATCCAGTCTATTTCTGTACTTATTTATTATGCTTTACACAAACAAATAATAGGAAATGAAATTTTTTTTCAGAAAAATTATAAAACTCTACTTATAAAATGTAGCAATTCGCAATATCGGATTATTAAATATCACAATATTGTCAGAAAGAACCAAAATCCAGCTAACTGTTAGAAAGTGCAAAAATTATGAAATCCCAACATCAGCTGAATCTTAACTTGATCTCCTACCAATGCAGGACAAGAAAGAAAAAGCCATAAAGAAGAAAGAAAACAGCATCAGAATTACCACCGCGACTGAAGAACCAGAAAACGCCATTGTCATAGAAGTTGGAATAAAGCGACTTTCTAAACCGGCGTTTTGTATACTAACCAATTTGATTACTAATTTCACAAAGTTCAGGCGTAAAGAACTCTCTACAATCCGCAAAGTATCTACATAGTTTTTGATGTACCAAAAGTGGCTGAAACATATACTACGACGATGATTTGAAGCTGTCCAAAAGCGTTACTATGATAGGCTATGCAGATGACTAGGCAATAGTAGTCAGCGGGCCAGACGTAGAGACAATCAACTAGATGCAGAATAGGTATATGGCTTGAAAAAAAAGTCTGGAATTAGAGCTTAAAAAGACGGAAATAGTAGTACTCACTGGTAAATTACCAATAAAAAAAATAAGTCTGAGAGTGGGAGACAAGGTAGTCAACAAACCAAAGCAGCATAAGATACGTGAGTATAGTCCTTGGTAGAAACTTAAATATAGAAGCGCACATCGTAGAAACCTTCAGAAAAGCAGAGAACTGCGCTCAGTCAACTGATCTTAACCTAGGAAGTGTAAGAGCAGGATGCTGTGCGCAGTGATAAACTCCTTCATGTTGTATGGCGTTCTTGTATAATTCGAGTTTGCACAAGACAAAGTCAAATATAGAAAGCTGCTTAATAGACCGCAGAGAAAGACAGCAATTATAGTTGCCAGCGCACCAATGCATTTACTGGCAATGAAGCGGTGCTACAAGCAGAAGACCAACAGTACACAAGAAAAAATTGCGGCACCATTAAAAATTGAGAAGTGGAATACAATTAACCGAGTTAGACCAGTTAGTGGTGCAGAACGCTAATACACAGTGAACTACTTCCCATCACAGTTTTTACAGGCATGTTTGCTCCCAAACATATTTAAAAATAATAAACCTAGCTGACAACAGCGCATGCGTCTACTGTAGGAAAAAGGATACAACGTACTGTTGTGCAAAAGATGAACAGCAGACATAAGTAAGACAATGCAAAAAATCGGCGATATAGTAACCACTGACAACATAATTAACATTATGCTAGAAAGTAAAAAAAAACTGGAAAGTTGTAGCACTAATGACCAAAACAATAATTACCACAAAAGAAGAAGAAGAGAGAGAGAGAGAGAGAGAGAGAGAGAGAGAGAGAGAGAGAGAGAATGACAAGCGAAGTGTGTCGCAGGCCAGGTGACAATGCCGCAAGGTGATCCCACTCTTATCCAAGGAGCAAGAGAGGCGAGGAGAAAGATAAGCCATTGGCTGATAGACGTTTAGGCTTCATTAACAAACAAATCCAGAACAACGTCAAAAATTTCCGTCCTGCAACAAAAACATTTTTAAAAAAGCGGCATTTAGACGTGTCCACTTCTCCAGGATTGACAAATGTTTCACAACACAATTATTTTGCTTCTTGTTGCAATTTTAAATTCAAGAAGCATTACCACATATCAAAAGGCATCTTTGACATTGCAGCTGCAAAGAACGCCAAAGGCCATAAAACTTCATAAAATCCCCAAAAATAACAAAAATACAGCTATAAAATAACAAAATATTGTTAGAAATTACTAAACCCGGCTATAATCTGCCAAAAGATAAAAAACCTAATTATAAAATGTAAAAAATAGCAAAATCCATGATGTTAAATAGCTGTAAAACGCAAAATAAAAAAGAATAAAACTATTTTTAAGTTATTTGATGGTTTCCCGCAACCCGAGATTAAAAACCACTGTACTAGACAATGAAGACCACATACTACAAGAATTCGATAATAATCCAGGCACCTCTGTTAGTCGTGTATCTGCACAATTTATTGTACTACAAATGCCAGTTTAGAGAACATTAAAACTTCATCGCCAGCTCAAGCCCTCTTACCTGCAGATTTCACTAGTCGTATGGAATTTTGCTGCTGAAACATTCAAAATTGACACCAACAAATTTTATTAACGGATCAGGCAACATTTGCAAGAAATGGATTAATGAACAGAAAGAACGGCCACGCTTAGTATTTGGAGGATCCACACAAAATCACATTGACAAATTATCAACATAGGTTTTCAGTGATATCTTCTAGAAAATCATTTGGAAGGATTGTTAGATGATGTCCCGCTGGCGATCAGACGTGGTATGTGGTACTAGCACAATATTGCCTCTCCGCACTTTGCGTTACGTGTAAAACAATGTTTAAGCAAACTGTTTGAAAAACGTGTAATTGTTTATATTAATATTTGTAGTATTTCTTCTTATAGTTCCTTATCCGTCCCGGACGTTCGTAACCATTGTTGCAATCAATACTTTATTTACTGCTGCTCGGAAAAGCTCGGTGGTGGTCATGCCAAACCATGTTCGAAGATTCTTCGACCATAATATCCTTCTCTTACGACAGCTCTTTTTACTGCTACTTTTCCTTGCAGCAGCTGGAATTTGCTTTCATTCCTCATAATATGCCGCAGGTATTAAAGTTTTCAGCATTTTATGATGTTGAGGACCTCTTTCTCCTTCTGCATTCTGTGAAGGATCTCAGTGTTAGTTATGCGATCCTTCCACAAAACTCTCAACATCCTTCGATATAACCACATTTCAAATGCTTCTAGTTTCCTGCTCATGGCATCGGTTAGTGTCCACAATTCAACTCCGTAAAAAAAAACCAAAAACACGTAGCAGCGCAGAATTCTCAAATTCATATGCAATGTGAGGTCGTGGCTCTTTAGTAGGGGTCTCATACTGTTGAAAACAGCTCCCGGTTTCTCTATTCTTATCTTGACCTCTTGAGAGTGATCCCACTGACCGTTTACGGTAGTGCCAAGATTTTTATTTACTCTCTCAATGGGTTTCTGATTGACTGTGATGTAGCAATTTCTAATGTGAAATTTACTGATGATCATTAGTTTGGTCTTTTTGATGTTTATATCAAGACCATACCTGCTACTGTTACTCTATTCATGAGGTGTTGTAGTTTCTCGATGCTATCAGCAAATATCACTATATCATCCGCGTAGCGTATATTATTTATGGTTTCACCGTTTAGTAATATTTCAGCTTCTAAGTCTTCCAGAACTTCTCTGAATATATATATTGAATATCAACGGCGATAATATGTAGCATTGCCTCACCCCTCGTAGAACGTTCACCTCTTCTGTCTTTTGTCCTTCCAATCTGACAACGGCTGATTGGTTCCAGTACAAGTTTTTGATTATTCTAAAGTCTATTCCATCCATTCCAACGTTCTTCAGAATCTCTATCATCTTTTGATCATCTGCATCGTTGAAATAACACTTGAATGCTATAGAAGGCTTCTCGTGCATATTTGCTCTTTACAAAGTCCGTATATTGACTTATGGATTATTTTGAGAAATAGTTTCAGACTTATGGTTCTAAACTCTTCGCATTTTTTAACACCAGGTTTTTTTAGAGTAAGATGATAAACTCGGACTTCAGCCACTCTTGTGGGATGTTACCAGTGTTATAAATATTGTTGAATACTAAAGTCAGCCACTTTATGTTTTCTTCGTCGAGGATTTTGAGAAACTCTGTCTGGATATTGTCAGGTCCGGATGCCTTGCCTTCTTTCATCGCCTTAATTGCGGATTTCACCTCTTCTACTAAAACTGTTGGACCTTCATCATCGTCATTAAGAGTAGACTCTGGTCTATTGTCATAAAACAGTTGTTCAATATAATTTTCCCAGGTGTCTTTGATTTCGATCTTATTGATGATTATTTTCCTGCGTTATCTACTAATTTGTTTGTTGTTCTTAGTTTATTTTTTCCTGTTGCCTCTCTAATTTTCCGGTGTACATTGAAGCTATCGTATTTGGATTGTAGGTTTTCGATTTCATTGCAGTTATCTTTAAGTTCTAATTCTTTGGCTTTTCTGATTTTTGCCTTAATCATTGCTCTTATATTTCTATATTCTCTCATATTGTTTTGGTTCTTAGCTATTCTTCTCCTTTCCATTGGTTCTAGGATTTCGTTTGTCATCCATGATTTCATCTTAGTAGTTCCTCTTTGATACTCTTTACGGCGTTTTTTAAAATTCTAATTTCTTCTTCTTAATTTATCCCACCCTTTAGTGTTCTGCACTCGTTGTTCAGATATTTTCCCACTTCACATTTTATCGATGGGTCTTTGAGTTTGCGAAAATCGTACTAGAGCCATATGGAAGATATAACATACCAAACACCATCAGAGACTGTTGAGGATCTTAGAAGACACATTTTTGAAGCTTTAAAACTAATTCGGAATAACAATGTTAAGTAAGGCAACCAGATCACTCACTGTATAATGTTAGCTAACATCGCTGTTAAAATAACTGTTTAACCAATCATATTTTTCAACTATTTCAAAAATATTCTGTGCTTTGTTGCACTGATACCTCCGCGGGTTTTAGCAAAGGATACTCGCTACTACTGCAGCAACGTACAAAATGTTGCTAACATCGCTGTTATAATAGTTCAGAATTTAAGTCGGGGTCGCTAGCTTAAGGAAGTGTAGTAGAATTGCAGTCGCTCGAGAATGTCGAATACAGAAACCGCCTTCCTCAGTCGCGCGCAATAAAATAACACCTTTAAAAGATGTCTAATGAGATGAAAATTCGACAACTTTCCCAAATCCCTACCCCTCCTTACTTTACCATAAAAAAAATATTTGCGTCGCTGAGCGTACAGTATTAAGAAGTCCTTCGGCAAATAAAAATAAAATAGTGCAAAACTAATACATACACAAAAATTATGACTTTTTGAAAAAATTAAATGTAATCTAAACCCCAACATTACAAAAAAATATTACGAACAAATTTATCAAAAAATGCACAGAAAACCTATACCTATACCTAAAAACAAAAAAACTTATTTATTTCAAAATTCATCTAAAACAATATTACAAAAAATCCATTTATTGCAATAAAAACAGCAAACAATTTATAAAAACCGCTCTTAACACCCAAAATATAATCAAGAACGCCCATTTAAAGTCGCTAAAAAAACATAAAAGTAAAATGGCTCTAAACAATTGCCTCGCGGCATTCGAATTTGAGTACAGCGAGCTATTGTACATCGGAATTGTCGTCAGCTAAGAAAGCGGAAAGTCACATAATCCCTAACACATAAAATTGAAAATATGAGTAATCGTAAGAAACGCAAGATCACAAACTCATAAACACATAATATTAAAAGTTATATAAAGGAATATTAATAGGCGACCGTAGCACAATGGTCTAGTGCGAGGACTATTGAGCAGGCAGCTCGGGTTCGATTCCCGGCAGCAACAATATCTAATTTGTCGAATATATTTCGATGCGGTCGTCTCCTTCGCAAGGCAATGGCGAAAGGGAGTCGACTGCCCGCAGCCGACAGAGACGCATCTAGATCCGTTACGCCAGCTACCAGCCAGCCACAACGATTTCTACAAAACTGCAATTATTATTGCAATAATTATATTTTATTTTTCGTTTGTTAAGAGCAATCTTGCCATTCGAAAACATTTCTGTTTCAGATCGCCAGTACCTTCCAACCCTCTGCAATGGCGGGGGGTGGTAAAGAAATGAACATCCTGGAGGAGTCCGAACACTCCAGGGACCGCTATCGCAAGAACGATCGGTCTCAATCCTACGAGAGAGATAGATCCCACGACCGCGCAATCTCTACATCCAGGGCATACAAGCTCCTGGAATCGCAGCTGTTGGAGAACCAGCAGATGCTAGCCGCGATGTCTGGAAAACTAGAGTCCCTCCAGAACACTATCAACCAGATGGCCGCCACAATAGCGTCACAGGCCATCACCATTAACAAATACGCTGCTGCCGCCATAGCCAGCAGCAAATCCCACGCTAAGGAAACCGTTTCCACATCCGAGGATGAGGACATGGTTGTATCCGCTTCCGACGATGATCCAGGAAGCGGCTCCGACGCCTCCAAGAGAAGGAGACGTCGCAGGAGGGGTAAGACTATTAAGTCAATTATTTCTCCTGTTTCAGGTGCTGCGGCTATTACCGCCCCTGCTACCGCCCCCGGGGGACCCGCCACCCCCAAAAATTCTGCCGCCCCCGGAGCCGCCCCCGGAGATGTCGCCGCTGACGGCGCCGCCCCCGGAAATTCTGCCGCCCCCGGAAATTTTGCCGCCCCCGGAAATTCTGCCGCCCCCGGCGCCGCCCCTGGTCCAAATTCAGGATCCGCCTCCGGCCAACACCTGGAGGATATCGAATCTGAGATGTCCGTGGAGGCCGACGTCCCAGAGATCAACCCATCTCAGTCCGCCAGCGGAGTCCAGGTGGACCAGGATGGCTACATCTTGGTCTCGCATAAGAGACGCAAAATCTCAAGGGGTGAGTCATCCAACTCAAAAATAAATAAAGGGCCTTCAGCCAATCCCCAACGGCCATCAGCGGTTGCGAATCGACAGCCGTCAGAGGCTCCCACTGCCGGCCCATCTGGCCAAAAGGCAAAGAGGCCTTCTGCCCCCAAAGGCGCCGCCCCCGCTCTAAAGGGGAATGCCAGAGAAGGCCACATCGAGGTGAGATTCAAGCCTGCTGCTGTGAATCTCAACCACGTCGATGATGAAATTGAACATACTATTCCCGCGACTACACTCGCGAATTCAAAAGCGCGACCGCCGGCGATAGTTCTGGATGATAAAAGTTCATACCCAGAACTATCTAAAGTCTTCCGCGAGAAGAAAATAAATATTTTAACCGCGCGTAATACCCGGGATGGTATTCGTATCTCGCCTGCCACGGGCGCCGATCACAGAGGGGCAACCGACGTCCTAAACGCGAATCTCAAAGGCTTCCACACTTGGAAGACTGCCGGTGAGAAATGCTTAGAATTTGTTATTAAGCATGTACCGGAGTTCCTCACTGAGGAAGACGTGGGACGGGCACTGGAATCCGCAGGATATTGCCCGTCAAACGTTCATCGTATGGGGAACGAATTTATTCGTTTCCATATGGTTTCGGTTCAGTTACCGAAAACATCTAAAAGCGCGGAGATTATGGATCTCGACGTATTGTGCGGCTTTAAGGTCGACGTCGAGCGTAAAAAGCGCAGTGGCGGCATTCCCCAATGCAACAAGTGCCAGAGGCACGGCCACACAGCAAATTGCTGTTTCGTTAGGACACTTGTGTGTCGTATTTGCGCGGGGCCCCACCAGGCTGCGGCCTGCCCCAGTCCCTCCACTACCAGGTGCGCCAATTGTAATGGCCCGCATCCCGCTAATTATAAGGGTTGCAAAGCCTATATTAAATATATGGCCGCGAACGGCAAGAAACTTCCGGCAGCACAACCCGCGCCGGCTCAAGTTCCCTTAAGGGCTCAAGCGCCCGCTCAACCTGCAGGTCCTCCAAATCCTGCCATCGTAACGGCGAATAAATCGTTCGCTTCCGCTGTAGCTCCTCCAGCTCAACAAGCTGTTGCAGATCAGGTTGCCGCTTTCTTAGAGGCGCAAGGAAAGCTGATGGCTTCCTTTTTGTCTAGTTTAGCCAAACAATAATGGATAATACGCCCGATGTATTACTCCGTATTTGTTTTTGGAACGCTAATTCCGTTCAAAATAGAATGGGCGAGGTGGAAGAGTTCTTCTTCGATGAGAACATTGATATTATGTTGATATCAGAGACGGTTCACCGGCCCAATCAAGCGCTGAGAATCCCGAATACTTTCACGTACTTGGGATCGTCGCCGGTGCCGCTTGGGAGGGGTACAATGATCTTAGCTAAGAGATCGTTGGACCACTCCGAGGTGGTAACCCCAGACACTCTCACGCTAGAATCAAACGCAATCGTTGTGACTGTGCCTGGGTTAGGCACACTCAAAATTGCGTCTGCCTACATCAGGCCACAAAATCAAATTGAAATTGAAGATTTTGATGCGATTCTCGACAGTCCTCTCCCCACAATTATCGCTGGGGATTTCAACTCTAAGCACCCGGCGTGGAATAGCTTGAGGACAAACTGCAAAGGTCGAAAGTTGTTCGATTACGCACAGGAAAATCATTTGCAAGTGGTGGGTCCAGATAATCCCACCTTCTACAGCGGTGCAGGTCACGTGGGGGACGTTCTTGACATAGCAATATTCAAGAACGTCAACCTAACTTACGATATTCGCGTTGTCGATGCATTGAGCTCCGACCACGTCCCTGTAATATTGGAGCTCTACGGATTGGGGACAGATGGGGGAGGAAGATTCGTAACTCGTACGGATTGGCCTCTCTTTTCTCGTCTCCTGGAAGTGAGCATAAGCAGGCTTGCACCAATACATACGGTCGACGATCTGGAAAGAGCCGTCGAAACTTTTACTTCTCAAATTCGCGAAGCCACGGAAAAGGCCTCTAAAACCCATCAGGTTCGCGTCGATAATCCTCTAGGACTATCCCGCGAAGCCAAAGCATTGATACGACGCAGAAATGCCGCCAAACGTCAATGGCAGAGGCATCGCGACCCCAGAGATCGCGAAATTATGAATGCGCTCCACAACGAGGTGAGAACAACGATAAGGTTGCACAAAAATTTGTGCTGGAAAAATACCATGGAATCTTTCACAGAGGATGATCATCCAATGTGGAGGATCTCCAAGGCCTTACGAAACAGGCGAGTCCCCATTCCAGCTATTCTTGGCGAAAATGGGGTTCAATTTTCGAAAGAGGGAAAAGCTGAGGCATTCGCCGACTGCTTCGAACTCCAATGTTCTGAGGTGTTTACTAGGGACACTGATTTGGATCAAATCGAACGGGTCCACAGGTATGTCAGAGACTTCCTGAACGCCGAGGACGACGACGAACCGCTGGAAAGCGTTCGCCCGTCACGAATCCGAGAAATAATCAAAAGATTTAAAGCTCGAACCGCCCCTGGTTCCGATAAGATAACGAACAGAGCTTTGAAATCGTTCTCGCACAAAGCAATAATGGCACTCACCAATATTGCAAATGCGACTCTTCGAACAGGGCACTTTCCTTCAGATTGGAAAAGCTCACTGGTGATAACTATCCCCAAAATAGGGAAAGACCGGAAATTTCCACAAAACTACCGGCCTATCAGTTTACTATGTACCTTAAGTAAGGTCATAGAAAGGGTGATCTTGGACAGATTACAGGATCACACGGAAGCTAACAATCTTCTCCCCCCCCACCAACATGGGTTCAGATGGGGTCATTCAACTGTCCATCAATTAAACCGCGTGACAGACCAAATTGTCGAAGGTTTTAGAGTGAAAAAGATCACAGGTGTGGTCTTTTTCGACATCGAAAAAGCCTTCGATAAGGTTTGGCACAAGGGCCTTCTTCTTAAATTGTACAGGGATAAATTCCCTCTGCGTCTTGTGAAGCTGATTGCTTCATATCTAAACCGCAGAACACTGGCAGTCAGAATTTCTGGCCATATATCTACTTCTCGTAATATAGAGGCAGGGGTGCCTCAGGGGTCTATTTTATCACCGTTGCTGTTTAACTTGTACTTTGCCGATATGCCTTCGGGATTGACGCATGGGGTTCAAATGGCACAGTTTGCTGATGACACAGCTCTTCTCTATTCCTCTAGATCACTCGATGTGATTATTTCAAGACTTCAAAGAGCCACGGACGACCTGGATGAATGGTTGGACGAATGGCGAGTCAAAGTTAATCCAGAGAAATGCAAGGCTGTTCTCTTCACACGCCGGAAAATTACACCCGATGAGGACATCAGTCTTAACGATGTTCCCATTCCGTGGTCTGATTCTGCTAAGTATCTTGGGGTTATCCTAGACAAGGGACTCACGTATAAATTACACGTGCAGTCCATTCTCGATAAAGCCAAAATGGCTAAAAATCTTCTTGTTCCGATGTTGCGTCGAAACAGCGGCATGTCGATTCGGAATAAAACCCGGCTCTACACATCTACCATCAGGCCTATGCTGACATACGCATCCCCGATCTGGGGCACGGCCTCGCGCTGTCATCTCGATCGTCTTGAGGCATTCCAAAGTGTCACTTTGAGGAGCCTCCTCGGTGCTCCATGGTACTGTCGGAATAGAGATACTCGGGCGGACCTAGGACTGCTTCCTCTGCGCCATCAAATCGAAACTTTTGCCGTAAAGTACTTCGATAATCTCGCGTTTCATCCTAATCCCGATTTGGCCCGACTTGCCGAGCCAGATAGGGAGACCTTCTTCTACAAACGCCCGGTTAACATAATAGCCGCTCTCTAATTTCTTTATCTTCACCTAGGGTTCAGGCATACCCACCACCTATCACAGCCTATAGGGCTAATTCAATTTATATCTATCAATCTATCAAAGGAAGGTACATGAGCCGTATGGTCTCGAACTTCCACTTGGCATTCACTATTGGGCGGTTTTTAGTCGGTAGGCATTTCAACCTGAGGAAATGAATCCGACACTTGCCAGTCTTTAGAAGATTTTACCGCCTAGCCCCAAAAAAAAAAAAAAAAAAAAAAAGGCAATGGCAAACCAGCAAAGTATTTGTCTAGTAAACCCACCCCTCTAGTGGTGTGGTTCGGATTCCACGTTAAACAGTAGGTCCCGCATGTTTGTGTAGAACTATTATCACACACCACAAACATACGAAAGAGAAGTGCTTACGCTCGTAGCGAGCACGACGCTATAAGAAGAAAAGAATATTGAAAAAAGCGCAACGGGGATATATTATTACGTAGTCGTGTATGCTGTCGAAAACATTAATTACGTTATAAAAACGGGTGGCGCAATAATCGGAAATAAGTCATTCATAACTGTTAACAGCAACGAACCAAAACGAATCTCAACATTATTGTAAAATGTGTGCGTGCATTTTCAAGAAACATAAGATTTATGTTATCTGAGTGCAGTTGAGCACATAAGATTATGACGTAAACAAGCCAAATACGTGTTGATTAAGCATTGTAAAAAAACTCATAACATTGAAACGTTGAGTAAAGGGATATTAGAAGCGCTAATCTAAACTTCTAATATATGCGGATCGTAACACAATAATTAGGATATGAAAACGCGTAGCGCATGTAAACGAAAACGTAATCAGAAATATGTCATCCACAACTATTAATCGCAACGCGACAGAGATTGGATGTCAACATTATTGCAATCATTTATTTTAAATTATTAATCGTTTGGCTCGCAATTCGAATGAACGCGTCAAAAATTACGTCTGCCGAACTTCATAAAAATGTATGTTTTACAAGATTTACAACCACAAATCAAAGAGCTATTAACACTACTTAACCCTGGTAAACAAACTTCAAAAATATTATATTTATTTTATGTATTTTCTCAAATCCGATTAGAATAATAAAATCGTCGTTAAGATTCAAATCGCTCAAATTTCAACTAGCAATTTTTCAATAAAATAGGTGGTCTCAAAAGTTGTGCAAAGTCGTCCAAATTGCAATAAATCGCCCAATCTGGCATCACTGGTTATCAACTTCCTGGAGAAAAGGTCAAGGTCATTGCATCAACTGACATACTAAAGGTCAAAATTTTATTTTATTATGTGCTTGCTGTGACACAAAGATTTCATTTTTTTGCAAATGTCAATTGCAAGATAATATCATTATTTTTTTAAGTTATGTGCATGCCATGAATTATTGAGAAGCAACAAATTGAATGTTGACACTTGTTATATGCATGCATATATCAATCGCAAAGCAACAATTAAATTTTTAGGTAAATTTTGTAGGTTATGTATAAACCACAACACAAAAAATGCAATGTCAAAAATTTTCAAATTTATTGTTTGATGTGACACAACTGTCAATCACTCGTAATATTGAAGTAAAGAAAAACTTTAAAGCAAGAGTAAAAAATTGACGTTCTAATTGTAAGGTGACAGATTGTCAACATTTATGCGAAAGTTGTGATACACTAATTGCAAATATGTGATTTTTTCACAACAAACAGGACTGATTACTCAAAAGTTTTAATCAGTCCCGACAGTAATTAGCCTTGTAACAAAAACAGACCAATCTTAGATTTTTTTAAATTTATTTAATACAATTAAAAAGTTTCTCATTCTAAATATAACTTGCAGTTTGCTTAACAACCAATAATTATGCCGTAGAAAATAAATTTTATTGTTGATAATAAAACTCATTGCAATTATCAATAATTAAAAAACCACTTATACAATCTAGTTATTTGATTTAATATAAATATTTCGCAAACTGAATAATTTTATTCCAATATATTAGAATTACTTTATGATTACTTCAATTATATAATAAACACAAAATAATTTTAAAGCTGTTAAACAACTTTAATAATTAAAACAATTTTATAAGCCATTTGATCACATTTGTATAAATGTCACTTTAATGTCCTCATTCATGTAAACGACTACTGAAATAGCATATCTAATGACTACTTATGCTTAATAATCTGCAAACCTATGTTCCAGCTTATTGAGCATCATGCAGTAACATAACAGTATTGTTATATTAACTAGAGTAAATGATTAATTATATTACATACCAACTAATATCCTTAGCACTTTACTACTGGCATATTCCTCTATTTCCCTAAGCCAATCCGGCAAACAATCAAATGTCGGCTGGCAAGATATGTCATAAACTAAAATTAATGCATGCGCTGATCTATAATAGCTCTGCGTTATCGATCGAAACCGCTCTTGACCAGCAGTATCCCAAATTTGCAACTAAAAATTTGAAAGAATTGGCTTGATATTTCTAATTAAAATAAATTACTCACTTTCACTTTCTCGTTGTCAACTTCCACCGTTTTAATCATAAAATCGACACCAATTGTAGCACCTTGTCCGGGTGGAAATAATCCTTGTGTGAAACGACGTACTAAACATGTTTTACCAACACCCGCATTACCCACTAGTACGACTTTGAACAAGAACTTGTAATCTTCCATTGTTTACTTATGTTTGATTATGTTACATTTATTTATAAATTCATATGTTTGTGTTTCATATTGGTGTTTACTGTAATTAAAAGGTGTTAGTTTTAAATATTACGTCACTTTTGCAACAATAAGGTTTTGTATTTACATTTTGGGTGAATGGGGAAATTATGTTAGGACCTACCTGAGTTTGCGTTGTTGAGGATTTTATCCGTACTTTGATTGATTAGTTTGTCGAAGTTGTCGGGGTTTTAAGTTATTTATTTATTTTTGCTATATTGTTTTACTTGTTTACATTAATGTTGCGAAACATTACCCACTTTTTACCTGTTTGATAAATATCAGTGTCATATTTTGACAACCTCTCCCCACCATGAATATTACATTCAAGAGTGCGTTCAGAATTAAGGTTAGTCTTGCAACTATTTCTTTATCAATTTCAAAATTTACTTAAATAATACAAGAATATTTTAATAAAGTAGTAAAAATAACATTCATAATCAAAAACAATCACATGTATTTTAAAATTCAATGTTTTCATCAAATTAAACTAATAAATATATAACTTATTATTATGTTCCGTGCTGTTTTTAAATAACAAACAACAATTTGTTTGCAACAAACCTTTTTCGAACAGCGAGTGCATTTTTAAAACAAATTTGAAAAAAAAAACAGTTTTACTAAGCAGCGTCAGATTTCTATAATTTATCTTTTGGTGCAATAGGGCTTTTCTTTTGCTACTATTCTCACTTATTCTTACCTCACCTTACTTTATATTACTTAATTGATTGTTTTATTTGTAAAATACCAAGTAAGCTATAAGAATTTCAGCTTTTCATTTTCTCTGACGGCCTATCACGGAATGAGAATTACTAGTGAGTGTATATTTACATTTCTTGTTAGTTATGTTTGAAATTTGAAAGTGATATATTAAAATCATTTAAAAATGTATAAAACTGTAATCAACAACAACAAAACTTTAATTAAAAAATAAAAATGGTTCTTACCATTTTACAAAATATTTGGAGAATTGTCAAGTATTTTAAAGTATTATTATAAACAAATAAGATATGTTTATTGTCACTGTTTAACTGTCAACAAAATAAGAAATGCAGCTTAATAAACTGTTCCTCTTAACAAACCAAAAATGTGTGAAATAAGGTGAGTATTTTTGCTTACTTTGGTTTATTTCGTGTGTTAATTAAACATTAAGCATTGAATTTAAAACCGTTGTTGGAAGCAGTTTATTTACCCGGTATGTCAAATTTAAATATGATAACCTATAATGAGATGAATTGTCAAGAATATGAAAATAATTAGTAAAAATTGCTATTAAGTATAAAAAAATTAAGATTCTTTGTAAGTAAACGTATACATATAGCAAATATTTTACTAAATTAATAATAATCATACAAAAATTAATGACACGTGTAACCGTTTACAACCAGTACGTTTTCGTGAGATTTCCGCGATCACCCAAAAATAGAAAGAGATAGAAATATAACCGCTGTTTGATCACTGGTATGTACGGTTTCTCACGGCAAAACGCCTCGTTGTGGTCGTACAAGCACAACTGATGCCCAACGTTCAGGACGCCTAAATAAATTCACCACACCAGAAATGGTTGACAAAATCCATGATACGGTACTGGAAGACTGCAGAGTGAAAGTGCGGGAGATAGCGGACATAGTAGGCATCTCAGATGAACGTGTGCGCAATATATTTCACAAACATTTAAATATGAAAAAGCTATCTGCGCGATAGGTGCCGCGTTTGCTTACAATCGACCAAAAAGGCACACGTGTGACAACTTTACAGGCAGGTTTGGCAATGTTTAAGCGCAATAAAAAGGATTTTTGCGTCGTTTAAATAACTGTAGATGAAACATGGATCCATTACTATACACCGGAGATCAAGAAACAGTCTAAACAGTGGATTTCTACTAGCTCTGAATCTGAGCCGAAGAAGGCTAAGGCAGTTTTATTGGCCAACAAAGTCATGCCCAAAATGTAGATCATGCCGCGCGTGCATCCCAAAAAACTTTGGGATGCACGCGGTATAATCTACATCGATTACCTCCAAAAGGGAAAACAGTCAACGGCAAATATTACTGCAACTTATTGGACCGTTTTAACGACGTTTTGAAAGGAAAACTACAGCATTTGTCAAAAAAAAAAGTTCTCTTCCATCAAGATAATGCCCTGGTGCACACGGGTGTTTCCGAACTTAAAGAAATGACTCGGCAGAAAAAGATTCGACTCCAATAAGGAGATCATCGATGCAATAAAAGACTATTTTAAAGGGTTAGAGAAATTGTATTATTCAGAAGGAATAAAAAAATAGAAAAACATTGGACTAAGTGTATCAAGCGAAAGACGTTGAAAAATAAAATGTTTTTTGCCAAAAATAATATTTTTTGTTTCATTTTTACCAGACTTCTCACTCCGCCCTCGTAATCAAGTGGAAATATCAGTATTTATTTGTTGGTAACAAAATGTAACATTTTGTTACCAACACCAGTATGTCAACCTACTAAAGTAACTATATTTGTTGACATTATTTAATATTCCTTTTTAATTTATTTTTTGTTAAAAAAAGTTGACATCTTTTCTTAACAAACAATAAATTTTTACAAACATTCTTAAAGTTAAACATTTTTAAACTAAACATTTTTCAAACTAAACATTTTTCTACATATTGCATCTCTAAACAATTTAAATTTTAGACGCTTTAAAGGTTTAGTAAAAACATCTGCAATTTGTCTGTCTGTGGGACAATATTCGATAATCCTTTAGACACTTTTTCACAGATAAACTTATAACGCACATCTATGTGTTTGTTTATAATTCCATTTTTAATTAGAGACATTGTACTCTGGTTGTCAATTCGGAGATTCAGTTTAACTTGTACAGTTGATAATTTGATCACTAATTCTTTTAAGTATAGAAGTTCCTTTGTACACTCTGCTGATGCGATGAATTCAGCTTCAGTGCTTGTTAACGCCACAATAGGTTGCAATCTATCTATCTATCTGCAGCGTTTCCCATATTACGTAGCCTGTTGTGCTTGTTCTTGTACTTATATCACCTGCATAGTCCAAGTTACGCATTTAAGATATTTATGTCATTTTTTATCTCGTACTTAATGCCACTGTTTATTGTTCCGTTTACATATTGTAGGCATCTCTTCAGGTCAGTTAAGTTCGATAAAGTTGGGTTTTTTACAAAACGACTGCAAAAGTCAAATCTGGTCTGGTTTTAGTGAAGAGATATAGGAAGCTTCCTATTGCTTCGCTATACGGAAATGCACATTTTTGTATATATTTTCATCTCTTGTTCGGAACGATTTGCTTCTATTGGGGTTGTTATTGTTTTGGCTACGGTAGTTCGAAACTTTTCTAGCACTGTTTTTGCAAATTCAGTCTGTTTTAGTTTAAGTCCATCTGTACTTTTCAATCTTTATCCCTATAAAGATTTTAAGTTACAGTATCCACTGTTACTTTTAATTCTCGTGTCAAATTTATTAGTAGTTCATCGATTTTGTTTCGATCATTTCCAATTATGATTCCATCATCCACATATATGGCTAATATTATTTCATCGTTTTCGCTTTTATAGACAGACTGTTCGCATAAGATCTGTCGTAGTCCGTTGCGTTTCAGAAAATCGTTGAAGGTTTTATTCCATAGCATTAGAACTTGTTTAAGTCCATATAGTAATTTTTGCAACTTAAATATCTGTGGTCCTGATTATCAAATCCTTTTGATATTTGCATGTACGTTACGTCATGTAGGTCTCCGTAGAGAAATGCTGTTTTTATATCAAATCCTATAATTTTATCATTTTTAGCTACGGCTAGTGTAAGTAGTATTCTCAGTGAAGTACTATTTACCACGGGACTAAATATCTTGCATTCTCTAATTACCAGTCTTGCCTTGTATCTTCCATCATTTTTTACTTTTAAGATCCATCTGTTACTAAGTATTTGCTTGCCCTCTGCTTAATTTTTGTCAACTTGTATCTAAACTTTGTTTTCTCAAAGTGATTCTTTTTCTTCTTCGATAGCTTTAATCTATTCATTCTTTTCAGAACCTTTGACTGCGTCTTCAAAAGTTAAACGAGAGAAACTGTCCTTTGTTTTGGTATTTTACCACTCGTTGACCTTCGTGGTTTGTTATTGTTTTCTTGATTTTTTCTTTCTTCTTGGTTCACCTTTTTTGTTTCTATTTCTTTTTCTGCTTCTTTTTCTTCTTTTGTTTCTTCTGTCTGTGATGGAATTGTTTCTTCGGTTTTTATTTCGTTTTCAAATTCTTCTATTACAGTTGTCCATTTTTCTTGAATGTTTTCATTAAATATTACATTACTATGGGTTGTTATTGTCCTTTTGTCCATATTCCACAGTCAATGTCCATTTAAACCATATCCAATCATTACTAATTTCTTACTTTGATCATCCAGTATTTTTAATGTACCTAGGACGTTGGCGAAGGTTTCACTTCTGAATACTCTTACTCTGGAAAGATTGGGTTTCTTACTTGTCCATTTTTCAGTTGATAAAAGGCTTCTATTTGTTAGATAGGCTCCTGTTCTTACGGTTTCTCCCAACATTTCTTTGTGTTGGTTTCTACCCAAAACTAATGTTCTGGTTTTTCCATCAAGGTTCTGTTTAATCGTTTTGCTTTGTATGTATGGGTATGTAGAACTGTGTAGTCATTTCTCTTTGTTTGGACTTTGCCTTGATTTTTTTGAAGATGTATTCGCCACCATTGTCACATCTGAATTTGTACACTTTCAGATTCCATTTTACTTTGACCATGCTTACGTATTCTTTTATTGCATCTTCGACTTGATTACGACTTTTTAACAGAAATACCATGCAGTGATGAGTAAAATCATCAAAGAAGGTATTGAAATATGTTTCCATCCCACGTTATAGAATTTATTGTGCCACACACGTCTGAGTGTATTATTTCTATTGATCTAGTTGCTCTTGTGTGAGTAAGGGGTGACGTCAAGAACCACCAAGTAAAACCAACCCAAATGTCAACCTCTCCTGCACGCGGTGCCCGCTACTAAATAACTAACGAGGCTCTGGCGACCGAGTCATGGCGGTATAACCATTAAAATTAGGATTAAGGAAATGTAATTTAACATTGAGGTGGTGAGGTAGGCTCAGTATTTTGTATGATCCGAAGAGCGACGCCAGAGGGAGGAAATGCTCCTGGTAAGGTCAACGGTGACAAATGAAGCTAAGTTAACCCACAACGACAGCGTCTGACCCAGAGTGGGCAACTGCAAACAGCGTCTGTACCCAGAATGGGCGGCTGTAATACTACCTGGGAACAGGACTCGCTAACACACTCGGCATCTGCCATTGCCCCCGAAATAAAATGTCAGTTTTAAATACAATAATACCCCAGGTGGGTAGAGATGCAAATCCGGAACCCCACACTGAAAATTTAGTAAACTGCCTCACGGAGTCTGGGGGAGGCAAGAAATTGATAAAAACAAAACACACAAATGACAAAACTATTTGTTGCAACATACAATATACGAACAATAAGATTAGAAGAAACTAGAGGAAGAACTTAGTCACATAAAATGCGATTTTCTAGGAATAAGCAAAACACGATTAACAGGCAAAATGTACAACATTAAGATCAGGGCTCGTATTCTATCAAAGAAATTCTGATACAAACTCTCACCTGGGCGGAGTCTCTTTTTTTATGGTAACTAAAATGTGTGCGATACCAGATAGAGTTATATATATATCATGGTTAGACTCTCAAAAAGATATGCAATCCATCTTATCCAGACATATGCGCCAACTAGTTTATGAAAGCATAGAGCAATTCTATGAAAACATCTTCAAAGCAAGACAATCGGAAAAAACACAGTTCTCCTTAATAATTGGCAATCTAAATGCTAAGTTGCGCAAAAAAGACGAGGATAATACTGAAAACATCGGAAATTTTGGATTAGAACTTAGAAACAAACGGAGAGAGAGATTGTTGAATTATATTCAACAGAAAAACCTTTTCTGTATGAACACCTTCTTTAAAAAGCCAATGTAAAGAAAATGAACATGGATAAGTCCAAATCAGACAGTCAAAAACAAAATAGACTACATCATTTCCAACAAAAAACATATAATTAGCGATGTTTCAGTATTAAATAAATTCCATACCAAAAGCGACCACCGATTAGTAAGGGCAACCCTGAAACTCGATACCAAAGTAAAACAACAAAAAATAATGAGCAAAAAGACTTTTTTAACTCTAGACCACATCTCACAGCATCAAGAAAAATTCAAGGAAGAACTGAATGAGAAACTAACAAACACAGATATGAACTCCCTGGAGCTTAATATACTCTCTGATAAAATTACAAATGATGTACAATTTGCAACCAAAAAGGTTTGCACAACAACTAATATCTAACGTAATAAAAAGATTAGTGAAGAAACTATCAAACTCATGAAAGAAAGACGAACACTACGTAGAGATTCAAACAAATACAAATGCCTAAATAAGATCATAAATAATGCTGTTAGAAAAAATGGCAGGACTAACACCAAACAGATTACAGAGACAATTGAACAAAATAAGAGTAGAAAAGTTTGAAAGTCCAAGTTACAAAATGGCAGAATAAGAATTAACCAAATGAAAACGGCACAAAAAGTTATTATTACAGATACTGCAAAGATTGTAGCAGTCGTAGAAAATTTCTGTACAAAACTTTACTCCTCCAAATGCCCCAGAGAAACGTTAGAAGACACTGAATAAACTGTCTGTAATATCAACTCAAAAGAAACGCCAGACATTAGTATAAAAAAACTAAAAACAAATGAAAAATGAGTAAGCGTCGAGAAAAGACCAAATATCAAGTAATATTCTAAAGTTTGGAGGTGCAAGAGAAAATACCAAGGAATTGGCAAAACGCTGAAGTAATTTTGACTATGAGCGAGCTTTCGACTCGGTAGAATTATAGGCGATACTGAGCGCAATGTCCGATTCAAGAATTGATTCAAGATATACAAACCTAATCAAGAACATATATAAAATGCGACCTTTCGTGTAAAATTAGATGAAAATATTAAGACTAACCAAATAAAGATTAAAAGAAGCGTCCGGCAAGGATACACAATGTCCCCTCAACTATTCACTCTGGCACTTGAAAATATCTTCAAAGAACTAAATTGACACAAAAAGAGTATAAACATACACATACGATTTGCAGATAATAATGTCCTTATGGGTAATAGCATTGAAGAAATACATACAATGCTACAAGAACTTAATCAAGCTTCCAAAAAAGTCGGATTAAATATGAACCTGAACAAAACAAAGGTAATGTGCAACACTAACCAAAAAATATCTATTGATGGTAATATCATAGAAATTGTCAACCAATACATATACTTAGGCCATCAAATTAAACTAGGCAAAGAAAATGAAACCACCAAGATTTTCAGGCAAGTAAGATTAAGTTGCCCGCCTTCGGAAAACTCTTCTTCTTCTTCTTCGCTTTCCTCTTAACAGAGGAGTCGTGGTTTGGCTTCACTGCGTGGCTTTGCGCACTATATCGCGCCATCGGCCCCTATTTGTTGCATCTCTGGTTGCTTCAATGACTGATGTATTTGTCAAATCTTTTATCTGGTCTGACCATCTTTTTGAAGACCGTCCTCTTGGTCTTGTACCCTCTATCTTTCCCTGGACAATCAGCCTGTCAAAATTGTCATTTTCTCTCCTAGAAACGTGCCCAAAGTAACGTAGTATTCGCGAGTATACCGTTTGTGAGAGTCGCTGCGGTTCTTGTATGACATCAAGAATGGACACGTTTGGTTCGTCTAGCAGTCCAGGGAACTCGAAGCATACGCCTCCAGCACCACATTTCACAGGAAAACTAGGACACATTAAAAAAAAAACAAGAATCTCCCAATGTGCTTAAAGACCAAGATGACCTACAAGCTAGAAACTACAACCTTGACAGAAAAAAGCGCCGAGAAACTAAGAACAACCCAACAAGACATGAAACGTGCAATGCTTGAAATATGCCTGAGAGACAAAGTCAAAAATGAAGTGATACGCACAAGAACAGGCGCGACAGACGTAATACACCAAGTGGCAAACCTCAAGTGGAGCTGGGTAGGGCATGTTGCAAGGCAATACTTGGACCGTAGGACAAATAGAGTTACACAGTGAAGACCACGAAGAACTAAGAGAAGCGTAGGGAGACCTCAGAAAAGATGGCTAGATGATGTAAAAAGACTAGTTGGCAAAAGATAGCACCAAAAAGCTCAAAACAAAACAAAATAGAATAAATTAGAGAAAGCCTATGTTCAGCTTGGACTTTAAAAGGCTGAAGAAGAAGAAGTTGCTCTTGTTCGCTCTGTTTTAAACCAAAGTCGTGTCTGTTTTGCTCGTACACAACATTCGCATATCTCATCAAAAAAATCAATTTGTCGATTGTTTAGAGTTAGACCAGTAGATAAGTTTTTTAATTTTAGTAGGTTTTCTTTGCTTAAATGACCCATTCTTCACAGTATTTCTGATTTTTCCGATGTTGAGATGTATGCTGCAAAGGCCATTTTCTTTTTTTCCTTCCAACACTTTTATGTTATTTTTGTATATCTCAACTTTTCTTTAGTGAATTTAATTTTACCTTAATTTTCGGTTATTGCATTTACTGATAGAAGATTTTTACTTAACTCTGGAGCATTTATCACATTTTTCAGGTTACAATACCTTGTCACCACTTTTCCTATTGCTTCTGTGCACATTGTGCTTTGTATTTCACACAGAAGTTTTAGATCATTGGTAAAGTGTGACGTAGATCCGGAGTCCACTATCCATTCAATTTTATTTGTTTCGATCAGAAACAACACCTCACTTTTGTTTGCAGACTTGTTTTCACATTTCTTACGGTAGTAACAATATATTTCTGCGTGGTTATTCTTCTTACAAATGTTGCATCTCGGTGAAAAATTTTTAGTTCTACATTTTGCTGCCAGATGTTCTTTTTTTGTTACATTTAAAACGTTTTCGCTGTTCTGTAGTATTGAACGCCATTGTCGCTTTTTTTGTTATCTTTTGTTCTAAATTCTTTGCTGGGCAGTCTGGTCATTAGATTTTTCATTGTGTTCTTATCTTGGGGTGTTGACTCCCATGCACTTACAAAATGTTTATATTGATTGGGCAAGCTTGCTGCGTTTAACCCTTGAAGTTTGAACGCTATATTATTTATTTCGCTTAGAAATGTTGCCATATCAGCTTCTTTTTTATATTTATAATTAAAAAAACTCTAGCATTAAATTACACTTACATGTTCTTCTTGTCTTTCATAAATGTTTTCAATTTTATTATACATGTCTTTGCTTGTTGCAGAATTTAATATATATGTTAGACATGTCTTCGAGATCGTCAATACTATAACGCGTTGCGCCTTTGCATCTTTTTTATTCCATTCTTTACGTGCTACAAATGCAGTTTCAGGTGTAATTTTAGAGTAGACCATGAGCTCTCAGAATAATATCTCAAATTTCCACAATTTGTAGCTGTCACGATTGTTTAATTTTGCAACTTGGTTTAGATTTTCACTTGTTGCTGACATTTTGTCCGGATTTCTGTTTTAGTCAGTTTTGTTTTATTGTAACACACGTAGTTTATTTATTTTATATATCTATCTATCTATCTATCTATCTATCTATCTATCATTGCACCATATAAAATAAAATATACACTAAATAATTTTATTAAAAGTCTAGTCAGATGGTGTAGAGTTTATATTTATATTTATTACCTGCCTAGGCTTTTCATGTAAATATAATAATAAACTTCAGTTTATCTGTCATCAATCTAGCGTTAGTGTTAGTAGATGGCGCAATTCATATTGCCGTACATTAATATCATAATTACAGGAGGCACAAATTAGAATGCGGTAGATTGTAGTTTGAAGTTAACACATTTTGTCAATTTAGAAAATATTTATTTAATTTAACAAACTAGTGTTTGAAAGATTGCAGTTAATATTTAAGAAATTGATGCAATTAAATTGATGTAGTACCGCTTTTCGGGGCTATTCCTATGCATATTGCTAGAAGAAAGCAAGATATATATAGCAAGTTAATACGAACTGTCATTTTAACAATATAAACAGTCATCACATCAGAAGGCGTGGCAAATCACTAAATAAAATATTAATAATATATATAATTTTTTTTTTAAGTAACAGTTAGCAATCAAGCTAGCAATATATATCTTGCTTACTTCTAGCATTGTGCATAGATAATAGCCCCGATTACTTGGCAATCCTGCTATCAAGCAACTGTTTACAGCAATGCAACTCTTGATACTTTACACTATTTGCTATGCGTCTTGATTTCTAGACGTCATTTTTCATTATGAGTCCCACTGTGAATATTTTCGCCAGGCTACGTAAAACTACAACAAAAAACCTCTAGAACCTAGATTGTAATAACCAAATACAGTCAATTTCCGCTTAATCGGACCACATCAGGACCAGAACGTTTTCACGATAATTCCCGACCGCGTCATGCTAAAAAAAATACACGCAGTTTTTAAACAAAAAAATGTGAAAAAGCATACTTTATGAATGTACAAAACATACATATATTTTTTTAATTTAATTTGCTGAACCAATAAAGCGGAATTTGTTCTAAATATGATACGATGTGCGACTGATATTTCTATAGTTTGGTTCCTGTTGCTGAAGATTTGGTCCGATAAAGCGAAATCGACTGTTCTGTGAGAACCAAAAACAAAATAACTATTCGAGAAAGCGCGTTTCTGTGTCTGTCAAATCTATTGACCTACCTGGTATCACACAAACCCCTTTTTCTTATTTACAGCGCAGTTCAAAGGATTACTGACCCTAAAATAATAGCTACTGCAACGGTTGCAATTTGTAGATTATTTTATAAATATGTATAAATACCTAACCTAACCTAAAGAAATTATTATTCCAAAAAATATTTTGTAACCGGTTCGTAAAATGTTTGAAGTTTGCAAATTATTAATTATCAATAATTAATTCATTAGAAAAAATTATTTTATTGCGAAATTTATAATACTTGAAATAATAGTGCAGTTCTTATATTACTTAGCCCATATGTGAAATTGTTTATATAATTTGATTATAAAATACAGTTTTGTTTATTTGTTATAAATTTTTTTTTCATAAATAAAATAATCTGACATTTTGAAGTAAAACACATTCCTGAACGCGTTCTACATTTTAAAAAAAATAATTGCAATTTATGCTTAGTTACACATAACATAGTTATCTCAAATACAATTTAAAATCTCATAAACCCAAACGATTTAAAATATAATTATTTGGAATTAGCTTTTAACATATACATCCGATTACAAACAATTTAACTAATCACGGTAGTAAAGAACACTCGAGAATGGCAACGTTGCAAGCTGAATATTTTTAGCTAAAGCGCGTGCGCAAATGAGAGGTAGGCTAACGTACAAAAAAATATAGATGGAATGGAAACAGCAAACAGTCGAGTATCGCCATTTTGATTGAGGTGCGTGTTTAATTTTTGTGCCGTCAAAAGTATGTTTTAAAAATATATGAAAATGTGCCCGGCCAGTTTCTAAATGCCATCGAGACTATTAGTAATGCTGCTCAGTGCACGTTAAGGTATTTGTAGATCCTATTATATTATTACGCTTTACAATATTTATTTTAAAATGAGTCATGTAAAAAGACGTCAGTAGAAAATCCATATTCCTTAGAAAACCCGTTAAAATCACTTATTAAAATAAAATCGTGTTTATGATGCGATCCCGAATTTTAAATTTAAACGTATTGATTGAGTTAAAATTGGGGTTGCGACTTTCGTATGTCAGTCAATAATAATGTCCAGCCTGACGGCATGCTAATTACAAGACTCGTAAATTGTAATTACGAGTCTCGTTTTTTGCAATTTAAATTGTTCATTGATTCTAAATATAATTTATTAAAGCTTAAAGGTGTAATTGCAAATACACAATAATTGTATTGTTTAGGTTTTGATTTTTGTTTATTTATTATAATAATTTCAGCACAGTTTTTATGCCACATTTGCAAATAATTCCATGACATTGGCACCATTTTTTTATATTACATGGCTAAATTCTCTCTCTAAATGCATTTAATTAATATTTATGAAAGTCTAAATTTTTTATAATAGATTAGAAATAAATATAACATGAGTGGTGTTAAAAATATGCACCTTTATATAATTGTTGTTGATGGAAATATCCAGACATGATTAACTAAATGAGAATCTAATATTAAAATAAAGGTTTTTTGTTGGCCTGAAAAATTATGTAATCCAAATATAAGATGTGTCAATTCTGCATCATGTGCTTTCTAGTGTAGAAAAATAATAAAATTAAAGGATCATTTTTAAACAGAAGATATTTTGATATTTTCTTTCAAACCAAACACAATAGGTAAGATTAAACATTTGAGATACTACATCGAAGTTATAAAATAAAATAAGGTTGATGAACATTACATTTTCCGACTAATTTGATTTTAACCCACTCGATCCATCTCCCAATATTTCCATATTGCTGGTTCATTATATTACAAAATAGTTATTGAATTATATTATTTCTTCTACATAACTTTATTGCTAGGAGACTTTCTTTATATTTTATATACAATTGTTTTTGGAATACCCAATTTCTTATTACTTTCATGTACAGTTTATTTTCTCTTTCCATATTGTTTTTTATAGTATTATATTCTCTTTTCTACTGTTTTTGTCATATATATTATTTATATCATTTTTTTGGGTATGTATTAATGATAATTGACTAACTGAACTAAAGTGAAGTTTTGAGAAGCATCCGTCAGAGGTTGCATCAAATATCATTTAATATATTAAGTCCTTAGAACACTCAACTTCTAATACAAGTCTTGTGGTAGCATTGCACAAAGACAACATGCTATTGTGTTCTATATGTTTCTGTATATTGTCTGTTTGTTTTGGTGTAATGCCATCTTTACATTTGAAGAAGTATTTACAAATGTAAAATCTGCACTCTGACCACTATTTTTAAATGGCATTTGGCAAGGTTCTTGCATAATCCATAGTTAGCGTCTAGAATTTCTGATTTAATATGGCCTATAAATGGCTTGCAAACTGCAATCATATTGATAGTCCATGTAATTTTTAGAGTGAAAAATTGGGAACATAGTTCTCATTTTAAACACAACTTTCAAAAATAGCTTAGTCTAGGATTCTTATATAAAGAAGAACTATAAGTTGGGTTCTTAAAATTGCAATTTTACATGAGATGGACCCGGCACTGGCCGCAGTTTTCAAATTATTCGCGATATTAAAAATTTTGAACGTAGATTTTGTATACGAAAAGATATCGTGATTGCGACACGCGCACATGCGCCGTGAACATTTTTGCACGAAAAAGTGCCTAAAGTTATATAAAGAACTAAAGTCAAAATGTTTCCCCGAATTTGACCGGAATGTACGAACGAGAGTTGTTAAAGGAATCTTTTTTTTTTGCGAAAAAGAAACACTATTTTATAATATTAATGTCCATCCTTAATATATTTGCCGCCGAACCGAGATCAAACCATTCAACATATGGAAAAAATTTAATATTTTATACCCAGAATCGTCGCTTTTGAAATTTCGGGCCGCATAGGCGTGGTATAGTATGCCCATATATATAGTGCCTTTACGACATGGGCTTAAATTACCTTAACGGATTATTTCATTAGCAATCAATTATGATTTGTTATATAGCTGGAACCCTAGGTAGTATTCAAGGGTGAAAATATCGTATGTTTATATAATATTTTAATCCTTGAACAAAAAGCTGTTATAAGCTATTTATGGTATATAATACAAACATAATTGTCTCTCCAAGGCGAATAGTAATGAAGTTATCCGCTGAGATAATTCAAGCTCATGTCTTAAAGACATACGAGGGACGCTGCCAAAGTTCGCGGAAAATGTGAAGCAAAACACAAATTACGTTATGTAAATCGCTTTATTGCTTCTCAAAATATTCTCCTTCAAAATCTACACTTTTGCATCCGATGAAACCAATTTTCAAAACAATTTTGCCACTCTGATCGAGATACTTCCAATGCAATTGATTTAAATGCTTCAACGGCTTTTTCAGGCGATGAAAAACGCTCGCCACGCATTTTATTTTTGATATGTCGAAATAGGAATAAGTCATTAGGCGATAAATCAGGCGAATATGGGCAATTAGTCATTAATTGGATGTTGTTACTGGTCGAAAACTCGTTCGTTCGTCGTGCTGTGTGAGCGCTTGCATTGTCATGATGTACAATGATTCGCCGGTTTATGCTGTTCCTTCTGATTTCAGCGATAACTTCCGGCAAACAAATTGACTGTCCTTCGATCCTCTAATGCAACATGACCCATTTTTCCGAAGAAACAAGCAATCATTCTTTTCGAAAAGCTTCGTGAACGCACTACTTTTGTGGGTTTAGGTTAATTTTGAAACACCCATACAGTCGATTGCTGTTTAGTTTTAGGCTCATATGAATATATCCAAGATTCGTCACCTGTTACGATGTTATATACCGAATTTGAACGACTCCTTTTGAATTTCTTTAAACATCGTATGTATTTGTTTCTCTGCAATGCCTAAGGATGCCTCTATCTCATATGCCGATTTGACAAAATTATTTCATGCACGGCATCAATATTTTTCGCGACAACAGAGGTGCATGGACGACCTTCGCGAAGATCGTCATCAAACGTTAATCTTCCACGCTTGAATAATGCGAACCATTTGTAAACCATAGTTTTGGATGGTGATTCATCCCCAAATAACGAACTAAGTTTTTCCACACATTGCTGCGGTGTTAAACCGTATCGAAAACAATAAAATTATTACTTTCGTTAAATTTTGTTGAAACGAAACCGAGCAGTTTGAAATCGAACTGTCAACTAAATTATAGGTGAAAACGTCAAGTTTTACGAGTATGACAATAGCAGAACGCTGGCAATACAGGCAGTACTTGATTCCGCGAACTTTAGCGGTGCCCCTCGTATCTATGGACATACTATACTAACCAAAATGATTGTTTCAAGATTTCAGCGAGCTATTTTGGCCGGAAGATATACTCTTATAAAAATATTTTACATGTTATTCAATTATTAAGCAATATAGTAGGATAGTTGTTACCGTGCGGGGGCTAGAGACTGACTCGTAAATGATTTGTGAATTCTATTACTGCTGTAACCGCCTTTGTGATATCAAATATCAACATCGTTTCATTTCACCTCTAATAATGAATGGCTGCCTGAGCCACATTCCGCCGCCGCACCTACGACGAACTCAGGCCCTACAAAATCTACTCGGGAAAATACAAAAAACACCACTCTTCCGATCCACGAAGAAATGAGAGCATCCCCCAGATCTAGATTGAAATTAAGACACAACAACTAAACAACAACTTTAATATGCTACAAACATGGAACGAAAACTGGAGAAATTCGGAACCTGGCTGAAATGCTCACCCGGGTTTGACCTCCCTCGCCATATATGGACCAGGTTAAACAGGATCAGAACGTGCCATGGGAGATGAAGAAGCATGCTTCATAAGTGGGGCTTCTGAGAGGACCCGATCTGCGACTCGCGGCTCAGAGAACCAAGACATATAATTTTCAACTTCGTCGGTACAATGGAAATCCAGAAGACATAACAACCCTCACCTCAAATGCAATCCAATGGCTAATCAACCTAAAAGTAGATTTATAATCTACAATGTTTTACTTACTCGGAATAATATGGTTGTTTGGCCAGTGATAGGTTCATCTTCGACCCAAACGAGGTTATTCTTTGGCCTGAGCTAATTTTGTTTCCGGCTCGAATAGACTGTCATCTTCGGTACAAACTATGTTTATCTTTGTCCGAACAATGTTCAACTTCAGCTCAAACGAGGTTTCTTTGTCGTCTCGGCAACTTTTTGGTATAGTCTAGACGTTAAAATTGCGTGATTAGGTTAGTACGTAAGTACACTACTAAAGCCTTAAAACTGTTTTACTAAAAAAAAATACAATTAACACAAAACAGTCGATAATGAGTGTCATCTCCACGTGCATCAATGGCTGCGTTCCGAACGGCGGCAATAGTGGCAAACTCTAAATTTTAAAATATTGTATTACAGTATTCAAATTCAAGTTTTATCTTTAAATAGTTTATGTTGAACTATTTAAAAATAAAATTTGAATCTTTTATACTGTACAATATTTGCAAGTTTTGAGTTTTGCCAGTATTGCTGCCGATATATTATATTCGTGAAAATGGATAAAGAAAAAATAGGGTTTGTTGCTCCAATGTTCGTCTTACCTCGTCACTATCTCATTCAAACACATTCACGTTTTGTAACATTATAAAGGAGATAATCTAAATTCGTTTTGACGTAATACTACCGTTTTGCCTAACTGCGTTTCTGCTTTATTGATGTGCGGGCAAATAAACTTCTGGTGATGATACGTACGTACTGAAAAAGTATGTATTAAAAATCCGGAAATATCTTGACATGCACAAAGTACCCTGTAAAACAAACATTTTCAAAGTGATTAGCTGCTCATACTGATATTTGCACACTCGTATAGTTGCAACGCATTACTTATCTGGGCTGCAATATGAATGAGAACTGGGATCACTTGGCCGAAATTATAATCAGAATTGCACTTGCTCGGGAAGCCTTCCGGAAGATGAGATCCTTGCTATGTAGTCACAGTCTCAGCTTAAAGCTCAGAATACGCATGGTTAGATGTTACGTTTTTTCGGTGTTACTTTACGGATTGGAGGCGTTGGACTCTTACAGAAGCATCATCGAGAAAAATAGAGGCGTTTGAGATGTGGGTTTACCGTAGAATATTACAGATCAGCTGGGTAGATCGAGTAACTAATGAGGAAGTCCTGATAAGAATACACAAAGATAAAGAAGTAATGTCAAACATCAAGAAAAGAAAACTTTCTTATCTAGGACACATCATGCGCAACTCAAAATATCAACTACTACAGCTGATTATGCAAGGGAAAATCGCCGGAAATAAGGGACCGGGAAGAAGACTTACCTCCTGGGTAAAAAATCTGCGACAGTGGTACGGGAAGACTTCCGTGGAATTGTTCCGCGCCACCGTCAATAAAACCATTATAGCCAGATGGATCGCCAACATTCGCTAGCGGATACGGCACCAAGAAGAAGAAGAAGATAGTTGCATGGTATAGTTCGTACGTTTGTTAGAGCTGATCACGTGAAATAAAGAGTATTCGTTTTCTACTTTGAAATTGAATAGTGGTCTGCCAAATATACTTTAATCGTGTACATTGCTTGAAATCGTAGTTTTTGTAATACGCAATTTCTGTTTGAAGTCATTTTGTGAGTTTAATAAAACCATTTTTTATATTATGAAACAAAGATTGGGCTACCGCCCGGGTGGTGTAGTGGTAGGCGTACTCGGCTGCTACATTAGGGGTCTCGGGTCTACCAGTTTTTCTGATTAAGAATTTTCTTTCGGATAAGAAGAGAAACTTTATTAGATCCCCGTGTACTCCCTCGATGCTGCGTGCACGTTAAAGCACCCAATAATTTAGGTTGGAATTGCTGAATTTGAGTCAAAATTTCTATATGTGGTATTCTTAATCTTTGGCGTTAGCGATTAGCCTTGGCAGCAAAAATAACCGATGTTAAATGAATAAATTAAAAAAAAAAAGATAACTTTTTAGGGTTTTATCCCAAATTTTATAATTGTTATTGAATGATTTTCAACAACTTTATTGGAAAATAAAATCAATTTAGGAGTAACAAATTTTGGACACAGAAGTCTCAAAATCCTACTATTTTCGTACGATTTCGTCAGAATTCAGACGAGTGACATAATGGTTAATGGCTTTCGTGTGTCGTAACATACAAGTAAGTACACATTAATATGTTTGATGTTGACTATGATAATTCATGGTTAAAACATGAATGAAACATTTTTTTGTTAAGTTTATTATTTTTTGTAACTGAATTGGCCAGCATCCACGACGTGCGCAAGACTCCATGAGCGAACAAATACGGTGAGACGTGACGTTATTGATTGTTAAAATAAAAACTTTGCGTTTTCACTTTTGTGCCATTTAAATACAGAATCATACCGACATTCTCAAAACGCTTTAACTCCAAGTTAGTGCCCGTGGTGCAACGCTCCAAACCTGCAGTCCTGTAGCGTAAATCATAAACGTGGAATTGTGAATGCGTATTGTCGCGCACAATGTTCGGATGCTAAATACTACCGACTATTCATTGTACATGCGAAAATTGCATGAATTGGTTTTTGGAATTGAAACACTAGTTATTATATACGGGAAATCTATTTCGAGAGATTTTTTTCAGTAACCCAGATAAGATATAAATGTGAATGATAAAACTGAAGTGGCTTTTGTTATTACCACTATAGCAGTAAGCGTTTACTACAAACACAGCTTTTTTCATACAGAATTTTGGGACTTAATAAATCTTTTAGAGTATATCTACAAATTAAATGTTGTTTTGACTAGTATATAATTCTGTATAGAATACGTATTGATTGAAAACAAATCCATTATAAATGGCATATTGCCATAGATTTGTTCAAAATCATTCACCTAATTTTCATTTAAATTTTTGGCTCTGAGATTTTACTATTTTTAATCATTTGTCAGCAATAGTTATTCTTCAATTGAAGCTAAAATAACATTTTAATATTTTGATCAAATGTGAATATTCTATTTAATCATTGAAAATAAATTGTGCTTGTATCATTGCCATAGTTTTCACAGATCAGAATTTTACCTTATTAGAATAATTGTTAACTATTAACATTTAACCAACCACTTTCCATACAGTGGTGAAATATGAATGGAGTATTTTTTCAGGACCCATCCGGGACATACAACGAAAAAAGTGATATCTTTAATATGGCAGAATTGGTTGTTGTAGAATCCATCTTCAGTTTCATTCATGATTGCTTTGACTTCTATTATTCTGATTTTTTATCTTCAATTTTTTTATTATTGGGAAAGTTTTTTTTAGTTAAACTTAAACCGGGACAATTAACTGTCCCGAAAAAATTTGTCGGGGCACCGGGACCAGAAAGTTAAAACCGGGACAAATCCGGGAAAACCGCTAGGTATGGACACCCTAAATATGAAACACTTCAAAATGGGCTTAATCTGTTCACTATTTTCATCACTAGTAGTGGGTTGAGTAATTAGTAGTAGTAGTAGTTAGCATTATTTTCATTTATTTATCATGAAAGTTATTTAAGTCAATCAGAAATTATAACCCGTACTTTTTTGATAATTGAAACTATTTTGTCAGTGTTAGAATGAAATAATTAAAAAAAAATTATAATTTTATTAAAGAAAAATTATTTGAAACATGAAATGTAGGGTTGAAATCTATTTAATAATACAATAACAACGTTTGTTATATAAGAAAGAATATTACATTATTGATTAGGTAAATAGTAAACACAAAGCACTATTCTACTTAAACATATGTTATTATGTAGATGTCAAATATATTACTATGTTTTGATAAATATGGGTTTCCCAATACTGTTTTATACAAAAAATATATTATTTTTTATTTAATAAATAATAAATTAGAATAAAAAATTTCTGTGTATTCAAATGGTGTCATTCTAATCAGCTTTAATTATAGGTTTTTTTAATTAACTGTAGTGGGTTAATAAAATACTGATAAAAAATAGTTTCCCAATACTGTTTACTGTTCTGTGCATTCAAATGGTGTCATCCTAAAACATTTCCCCATCAGCTTCAATTATATGGGTTTTTATTATTAAACCCACTGATTACAATTTGTTTTTAGTCTAGCACTAATTATATTTTTTGTGTTAATTAGTTTTATTATGAATAGATAAGTTGGAGTTTGTTTTGTTTAAATTCATGTTGTCGTTATTAATAATTTATAATGAAATATAGATTGGTGTATATCTATCATTTTGTGTCTCTCCTTTTTATCAATAATTTAGCCACACCCAAAAGCTTTTACTGGGTATATACAATTGTTTACTTTTAATATTGTCTTTGTAAAATAATAGAACTATTAAGTGCTACAGAGTTATCAAATCAATAGTTTGGTTCACAGAAACTGTTTTGGAAAAAAAATTAGAATCTTAACTCTATTTGCGTTACATATTCAAATAATTTTAAATATATATATTTATTAAATATGGTCATTATTATATTTAATAAATAATTCTACTGAAAAATACATGTTTCAATAAAGCAAAACCTGTAATTTCCAAGGATTTTTATCTCAATTATATGATGTACTAAAAACAGCGAAACAATTAAAATGTTCATGTGATTTAATAGTGCTTGACCATTACATTTTTAAAGCCTCATTAATTTTATCAATTATAAATGTTGAATATAAAAATATATTTAATACTAGATAACACGATTTATTTTCTGATTTAAATTCAAGCAACAAAAGATTTTAAATTAATATTCCAAACTTCATGGCATGTTTTATAAAATTCTAAATTAGAAACTTGCTATTTGCTTGTCTGTCTACTTTCTCCAATCGAAGCATGCTTTAAAGTAATACACATTTATTTAAATATTATTGGTTTAAATATAATAGACTTGGTTTTAAATAATTTTATCAAAAGTAGGTTGGAATGTTCTGGAGAATTTTTGGATAATTGCCATATACACCTGGAATTTATTTTTGTTTAAAACTATTTTTAAAATTATTTAACTATTTCTATATCACAATTGCAAGGTCATATTTGTAACAAAATAATATGTTCCATAAAAATGTCCTTACAATTTATTGTTTTGTATTTCCAGATAATTTTTATTAGTCATTGAAAAGTATTTTTATTTTGCATTTGTTATATAATAATCTCCAACCAATACATGAAATTTAATCGTGCATCTCCTGTAAATTATGATAGTACATAGGTACCTAGTGGGTATCATTATTTACATAAAATATGTTGATATGGGGGAAGAAAATTATGTTTTGTACCTATGAAAACAAGGATTTACAGGACAAACAAACACTACACACACATTGACTTTTTTCTAATAACGCTACAAAATAATTCTTTTGATAATTCTGATTTGTCAGGGGGCGAGGTTGGGACTGTAGGGTGGATGTTGTAATTTCTTAACTTTTAAGTTGTTGCTACCTTGCACTCGGTGGGAACCAAATAGTTTTTACTTTTAAAATGTAAAGATAAATATGTTTTATACTTACTTAGATATATGTATAAATAATAATTTTCTATAACGATTTTTATTCATTACCTGTTACCTATAGTTATTGAATAGAAGCAGTTTTCTGAGCATAATTGTGTTTTTTTTGTATATAACATTTTTCAATTATGTCTTTGTAGACATTCTCTGTTATTGTAGTTCCTTTTGGCATATAATTAATTAAGAGAATCTCAACTTAACCACAGGCATTTTCTGCACAAAAAATTACGTATTTACCTTCTTGAACCCATTGCATGGAGTCTTGTAGAAGAATACCAGTGGTGTACCCAGATCTCATCCGCAGTTACAATTCTATAGAAGAAGTCTTGGGATAAAGCAGTCAAATCTTTCTTCCAAATTGTTTTTGTTCGGAACTGAGCAGCTTGGGAATCCATCAGGCCTACAGCACTCACTATTTCCCAAATTTTCATGTAGAATATTAAAAACACTCATTTCTGATATTTTTATTTCTTTTACTTCTTTCAATCAAGAGCAAATCTTAAACTTTGTTGATGATTTTGTCAATTCATGCTTCCAGAGGTCTTCCATACTTTGGGTCATCATGAATGGATTCCCTGCTTCATTTGAATTGCTTGCACCAATATTTGACTTGAAAATAGGATGGGCTATTTGTCTTCAGGCTACTGCCTTCTTTTGATAAAAATTTCGATTGACACTGCACCTGGAAAGATGAGAGAAAATTTTTGTAATAGCAAATTATAGCTATAGCATAAAAAAACTTATGTAGTGAAAGGTTACCCAGAAGTATGTTGCCAATGTTTGATTCAAATTCTGTAAACTAAATTAGGTTTTTCATGGAATTTTATTTACACAAAAGTGATAAATAAAAACAACAAACATAACCTACATAACAATTATCGCTGCATTTATCATTGAAAGCAGCACTAAAAAACTAAAACTTTTAATGATTCCAGTAGTAACAATTCTGAACTAATTCAATAAGTTTGAATGTGCATGGGCAGTAATTTTATTCATAATTAAGATAAATTGATGTCCAGACTAAAATTTTACCAAAACTGTACATTGGTTGACATGTTTTAACTGTATATTTGGGTTCTGCTCTTTTTCTTTGAAACATAAAAAAAGGCACCACAACCAGCGGCCATCAGTTGTCAAATGTAGTCAGTATTGGTACTTCTGTGCTAGTCTTGTAATGTGTCGCTGGTTACATAGCATGGAAATTTAGGATTCTTGTGCACACGCACGAATGATGTGAACAAAATTTTGTGTTTTTTTTTAATTTTTTTATTTTGCACTCATTAAGTTACAACCATGTATAAAATTAAATATGAATTCTCATAACAGAAGAAATATCCATACCTTACCAGGACCTCCAGTGCCGTTTCTAGTCTCTCAACCAAAAATTTTTTTATATGAAAAATATTATTTTAAAGTTAATTTAATTTGCTATTACGTTTTACACTTGCCTATTTGTTAAAAGAAATAAACAATCTACAGTGAAAATAGTCCAATTCATTTATTTATTCAATATCGTGCTTTGAAATAATATAAATAAACAATGTGCCTGGTATAATAATGATTAACTGTTGATAAAATAAAAAATATTAAATATATCTATACTACGATGCTATGAATATTGAAGTGTTATACTGTATTACACAATTAGATTAGTTTATTAATTTGGCAAATTTATCAATTTATGTGTCAAGGTCCACCTTTAAAATAATTTATTTCCATATTGCTCTTACGTACATATTTGATTATAAATTTGTTTATTTTATTTTAATCTAATTTTTTTTTGTTCCAGTTCATAAAAACTATTTAATTAAATACTGTGATAAAAATGGCAACTAGTAAAGAAATCAAGGAAGGATACACATCAACTCTACAAGATCTCACATGTAATAGTAAACCACTGATAAGTGTTTTGACAATGCTAGCAGAAGAGAATGTGGCCAATGCAAAGGACATCGTTGAAGCAATTGAAGCACATCTTTCAAAGGTCATTATTTAAAATTGTTCGGTATCGTTTTAATAATTACATTTAGATTCCATACCAGATTTGATATATCAAGTCAACAAAAAACAGGATACTTATTTAATTTTTTACTGATTGCTATTTTAATTAATCCATCTTTTTTTCCTAACAGATAAATAAATTGTGATATATTTTAATAAATATTTTAAGGAGAAAAATACCATTATTTATTTTAAGTGCATGATTTGTTTTGAAAATATCTTGTTCACCTCGCATCGTGCTCTTTTATTAATTTTTATAACTTAATTTGATGAAATACATGTCATTTATTTGAATAAAAATTCACCTCGTCATTGTTTATAAGGATGTTTTAAAGCAGAGATTAATAGAAACAAATTTGTGGTTAAATAAAATATACTTTACAAACCAGAATTAAATCATTTTATATATTGAATGATCTTACATTAAAGGAAACTGTCAACATAAATCTAAAGACAATTTGGACATATCTTTACTTCTTTCAAAACTTCTTTTACATTTTTTTTGTTACATTGACTTTTATGCAGTTTATAACTTTAATATTCGTTTTCGCATAAAGCCTAATATTTGTTATGGCACTTTTTATTATATATAATATAATTGTTTCTACTATTCTCTTAATTATATCCTCTGCATAAAATACATAAATGACTGATCAGAATAAGAGTACGCATAGCAAAATATCGATAATTTTGCATCAAATTTAGTGTTTCAATATTTAAAACATAGTGAAAATCAGTGTTAAAGAAGTATAGTAGTGTTGAATAAAAGGAAGTGCATATTTTAGGCAGTGAAGGGGTGCCATCCATCGTTTGGAAGTATGAATGAGAATCATTTCGACAGTGAAGAATATTGAAGGATTTTTATCAACTAAATTACATTTTATCAGCACATGAGATTGTTTCATAGCAAACTAGAAGTGGCAATATTAATTACATTGCAAGATTAAAATTTAATATAATGGGGATTGACCTGAATTTTTTATTTTTTAAATATCAGCTACCTGTCAAGTGGTCCATCCCTATTGTATACAGTATAGCTCAATTATTCAGTGGATAATTGAAATATTTTAAGGCTGGAATTCATGAAAGCCAGTTAAAGTAAAGGTTCATTAAATTTGTCCATTGCAAAACTATTTATAATGTGGCTCTCACAAAAACAAGTTTGGCATAATAGGAACAATCAGCAATGAAAAGAAATTAAGAATTCATAATATCACAAAGTAAATAACAAGTATTGAATTAATAAAAATAGTTTTTACTTTTCATCAAATTTTGTGGTTATTTTGTCACATTTAACGATCATAAACATTAATCAGCTTTTATGAATTCCAGCATAATACTTTGAATTTAGGTAATATAAAAAAGTTAAGTATTTGTGCTGTCCTGGGTTAACTTATAGTTAATTAAGCATATATTATAGCAATTTTTTTTCTTAACTTTCATTCAAACATTTTCCATTGGACCAGTTTTAGGTGAGCAAAAATTTATGTGTTATGGGTAGCATTTTCCATGTCTGAACAATGTATTCTATAGAAAGAAATACAAAAGTACGTTTATTTCCTTCAATAATAACAAAAAATGCTATTCTACACTATTACTGGCGTTATAAAATATAATAAGACAGCTTATAAAACTTTACGAGTAGCTTGGTATTTTTCATAATGAATTGTTATTGGAAAAAATACACGTCTATTTTCTTCAATAAAAATACACTATTTGCTTTGCAATACACGCAATGTGATGTAAGCTTGGTCTTAAAAAAAGGCTTGCACATCTGCTCTATGAAATTCTGTCAGGAAACTAATTTTTTGATGTATTACTTTATATCCAATAATAACAGTTTCAACAGTTGAGCTTTTTTTATACTTGCCATAGCCAGTCTACTATTTTTTCGAAATATTCACTTAATACAATCTATTTTTCTGAAATTTGTGCACTTAGCTAAGAAAATTCAACTCTTAACTTACTGTTCAGTCAGCTGAGCCACTTGTTTATATTTCCTATGTAAGGTCTTGGACTCAATACCTGCATGTCAGGTGGGATAATGATGGGGGAACTACACCAAACAGTGCAAGCCAAGCGATCTCTTCCGACCAGTCTCAGTTCTTAGGTAAGCGTGCACATTTCAGTGTAGTCCTCCCGCCGTTAGGAACATTAAAGTTATGAGAATGAAGTCCATGTTCCAGCCAATTCCAAGTTGGATCTATTCACAGGCTCCTTTGTAAAAATGCTGCATTGTGCTTGTTGAAGATTTAAAACAGGTTTACTTGTTGGTAGTGCTTTAGTGTTGTCTTTGATGAGGAGCCTAGATAAAACCGACTTGTTTAAAAAAACTTTAGGCAAATAGCTCAATGAATGAACTAAATATTACTATCTGTAGTGGCTTATGGAAATCAGTTATAACTGATTTTGAAAACAACATCCCTGGATAAATGTTTCTAACCGAGATTCATCAACTCAAGGTAATATATTATGCATTAGATCAATAAAAGAAATTTCTTGTGTTTATGCTGAATTCATAGTAAATTTTTAGATCAATTGACACAGTTTCTTAACATATTTTACACACTAAAAAGATTTTTTTTGTGTTTTATAATATTTTGATTTCTGTTTTGATCAATAACTATTTTACTAAGTTGGATTAGCAATATGCTATGTAGCATTTTTCTCAGATTTTCTTTTAGAAGCCAATTAGACATGTCGGCTTCTCATTTTTTTAGTTGTATCATAACCCTCTAATGACGATAAAAAATAATTATTTCTATTCAAGAAGTATTATAAGTTTTCTGTTTACATATTCCCACCGTTATTTTTTATTTTACATCTCAAATAACAGATAGTTTTAATGAGGTCATATATAGAGGGCGTCAACGAAGGACTTTGCAACTAACATTTTTAATATTGAAACATCTTAGAGTTTTTTACGAAGTGTTATAGATTAAAATCAATTTATTTGCTCTCCTATAAAATTTTAGTTTTATCACTTACTAGGTCCTGCGTTGACACCCTCAAATTGTAATTGAATTTGAGTAAAAAAAAAAAAAATTGCTCTCATCGATTTAGGATTGAAAAAGTCTAATTGAAACTTGCCTAAAATCACAATTAGATGTACAATTTATTCAGACAAGTGGAACACAAAGAAACTTTAACCTTTCGCTCTTGCACTTATCAGGGGGGTTATTCTGGCATGTATCTCAATTAATGGAGGGGAAGTGTGACATTTAAATCATAAATTTGTAATTAATAATACATATTGACAATAAAAAATACAATTAACATGAAGCTTGGTATTGAGTTTATATTACTAGATGGTCGTCCTGTAGTACGAAAAGAGATCACCGGCAGATTTTTTTAATCAATGATGACATCATTAATTGCGATAAGCGATACATGCCAGAATAACCCCCCTGTAAACACAATACATATGTGGACATTCTGTATGCCTGTGCAGCTTTCCTCGGAAACGTTTTTTTTTAAGTTTTTAAAATATATGATGTGTGTACGCTAAAACATAAAAATACCTTTGAATATTCATGAGTAAAACCAAACTTAAGCAGTCTGTGAATATTGACTTTGAATATTTGTATAATATAATTCTTAAGAAATAAAAGCTTATTTCATTTGTTGATAATACAGTAATTTTTTTTTAAATTATTATTTTTGAACTCTGTGAATAATTGTTAGAATTGCCAGAGAGTGACTTGTACTGTGAATAAATAATTGTTTAGATGGCAATTTGTCTTTATGTCCATTCTAAAACATTTGCAATAACGTTAATAATTTTAAATGACGTCATTTATAAATCAGCAGGTGATCTTTTTACATACTATTTACATTTAGTAATATAAACTCAATAACAAGCTTCAAATTAATTGCATTAATAAACATCAATATGTATTAATAATTATGAGTTAAATATCCCATTTCCTTTCCGGTAGGGGAAATCTATTTCGTAACGTAATATCGAAATGTGCTACAGAATAATAGAGGTTCAGATTACGCAATCGTTGCATCTAGGTCGTTAGTCAAAATTGAATCGGCAATGATTTGATAGCTCGCTTTCTAACAGAATTTAGAAGATGTAGTTTCAGATGCTTTTTCCCGTACATGGAAACATATTGGTTTTATATTATACAGGGTGTTAGACAAAACTTCAATGTTTTTAAACCCATTTGAATGATTCAACAACCATTTTAAGTACTATAAAGGCAGGTATATACATGTATGCTTTTGATTTTAATGGTTGGAATCAGAATATCCTAGAATTTTTTATTTATTTTTTTTATTTTCGATTTAAAAATCTGAAGTTGATTGTCTTTGCAAGAATACTAAAAACATTCAAATCAGTTCAAAAATAACGCAGTTATTCAGCCATAACTTTTTTTGTATCATGTACATATATGCACAAGTTGCACCAAAATTAAAAAAAACGTTTGCATCTGTCGAGAAATTCTAGTTTTGAAGATGCTTTTGAAGCTATTCAACAAAATGCTTGTTCCAGAGAAAACTATGTGAAATTACAAATATGACTTTTTCTTTTCTTGGGTTGGTACTATTGTACGCTTCTTGTTAGTTTTGTTTCTTCAAATAAAATTCATAAACTTTTGTGTAAGGGATTGATTCTTTGGTTAGCTTTTGCAGTGCATATTTATGCTTCGGACTTGCAGCAGATGTAGCAGGTTTATTTTTCTGCAAGCATCCATTACATAGGGAAACTGTCTGCATTCTCATTCTATTCATATGTTTAGTCAGGCCAGTGTCCAGTTATTAAGCCTTCACAGTTTTATTTGGCTCATCTACTTTACCATGGTTTGGGTAGTAGGATGATTGCATTTTGACAACAAGTCACTGATTCTTGCACCACCATTTTTCTACAGTATTTAGTGCACTCTCGATCATATTAGATCCAATTATAGACTACCTAATATCGTAGAAAGGTGCCATTCCTCTCATCTCTGTAAAGCTAGTGTTGTCAAAAAGGTTACCAGAACAATTTCTTTGATGTGTGTAGTTTTTTGCACCTGCTAACTAGCTTATGTATAGCCAGCTGTAGAATAATTTCTTTGCAGTGTATAGTCTTTTTGCACCTGCTAACTTGATCAAGTATAGACAGGTTTAGCTTTAGCATGAATGATGATGTCAAACAGATTGGTTTGCAAGTTTTAGCTGCACTTACGCCGTCTTAGTATAAAAACCACCTTAACTACTTCAGCTGCATGTTATGTGTGAAAGTGCTATATTAGTTTTGAGGATCTCGCAGACCTCTGTGTCAGATCTCGGAGCAGCAAGACCTTTTTGTAATATGATGGGATCTATCAGCTCCTGCTAAAATAAATGGGTTTCACAATTGCGTTTGCCTCCACCTAGTTTATTTTGTTTGCTTTCCTGTATGTTTTATGTTGCAAGTTTACATAAAGGAAAATATTAACTCAAGTTAGCAATAAATAATCACTGCAGTAAAAGGTCATTGAGATTATTAGAGTTATTAGTACCACCCAATTAGCTCTGTTGAAGTTGATTGGTACTAATTAGCATAATGCCAACGACGTTTTAGTTTAGCTGCTATTTTAGTAAGAGCTCAGGTAGCTTGTTGTGTTATTGAAGATCTCGCGTCTTTTTTTTTTAGAATAAGTGAAATGGAAAATATTTGTTTATAACTAATAATATAAATTTTTAATATAACAAGTTTGTTGATAAATAAAATGTTGTAGTAGTTTTATTATTGCCCATCATATAAAAGTTTTGCATTTAGATAACTTCTTATCAATATAACTAATATATTACAATGAACAAATTAGTGTAAATAGGTATTTGTATTCTCATCATGTGATATTATTAATAATTCACAATTGGTCAGTAATATGACAATTTCTTTTAAAGTCAGACATTTCTGACCCTTTTAGCTCGTTTTGATTTTTTATTTGATTATGATTTTATAAATTGTCGTTAGTTGATTGAAGAATGGATGGCTATCTTACTACGACCGTTTGGGTATTGCTTTAGAAGTGCACAGTAAATTTTTTGTCGCTATTATGCAGTGGAGTGAATAGAGTTAAGTGTGGACGTAAGTGAGCATTAGCTTTAAATGAGTAAATTTTCTCCAGACAAATGCAATAATTGTGAATAAAATAGTATACAGACCTAAAAAGCTTTCTATTTTTGGCTTCCAAATTTTATCCTCTCCTCTTCCTTTTTTGTTGCCATTAATTACCTACCTTATGGCCCTCCAGTTGTTTGCACTTTCTAGAATAAGTGGGGTCAGGTTGTTGACGGTTATTACCTTTCCAAGTTTATCCTGCAACTATATTCTGATGTCCTTCCAGCGTGAGCACTTCACCAATGTATGATCTGGATTATCTTAAAGAATCTAAAGTAAATGGACTGATAATCAATTAATAATGAACCTAGTTCAAAAATACATGCCTTAGTTGCACACCTACCACCAACTTGTGAGTGTTTTTTCGAGGCAATCAAGGGAGGAAAGATGAGACTTGCTATATTTGATTATGTGACATTGTAATTTCCTGTTATACTATGCTCATTTTGTACAAGAATTTTTGTATAAAGAAGCTTGCCTTGTTTGAGAAAAAAAAAATTATTATAGGTGTTCTTTAAGCACAAGAGGAATTAACGACCAACTATACATTTTTTGTAGTTATAAGGAGCGATATTTAATGTTTAACACTTGTGCTACCAGCTCACAGCTATATTTGAACATGTACAAATTAATTACAATATATATTACCGTACCCGTTAATTAAGAGAATGGAGGTTGGATTTCATTAAAAATAGGTTCGAAGTACTGTTCAATGTGGTTGAACCACATTGTGCTAAAAATATAATTCAATTTTTACAAAAATGTTGATCTATTTCTGCTACATTGGCCAATTACTGACTTCACAAGTTATAACGAAAAAATAAACTGCAACTAGAGATTCAAACTAAAATTATTGAGCTCTCTAATGTACACAGGACCTACTAAAGTTTATCTTCTTATCTGATAAAAGGTGTACTAATCACAACATTTTTTCTTAACCAGAAAAACTAACACTCCGATTAGGGACTAAGAAATAAGACTACTGGTATATGTAGTCCTGTATGCTAACTAGTATACCAGCTGGATGGTCAAAATCTCTTGCTGCACTTAAATTGCGATTCTCTAATTGTATAATTTACTAAAAAAAAAGAACATATATCATCATAATCCGTACCTTTTTATCTATTGGGGGTTGAGGGATTTCATTGACATTGTCAAGCAGTTCAGAGATGGCAGTTTAAACATTTATTTTAATTCTATTTAATTGTTTTTGAGTTATTTTTCAATCCCTTTAGTTATATAAAAAAAATATTCTTACAAAAAAGTCTCAGAATTAAAAAATGTAAAAATATCACTCGTGCACTCATGTATTTTAATATTACTAAACCTGTTGATCATCAGTTTGATGCACCTGAAGATTGTGCTTTTAAACAAATTAGAAAACGTATTATTACAACTTTATATCTAGTTTAAATCTGTAATTATGATGGAAGTCTGGCATGTACTATTACAACAAAAATGATACATTTTTGAAATATTACTGTATTTATTGATTTTTTGGTGACTCGAAAACAAATAGAGGGGATGGTGCACAAGAATAGTTTGATTTATTATTGTATTTATTGTTATATTTACTCCTGTAAATATTTATTAATTTATTTCATTTACGACCTTAGGAATTTATTATTATTACAGAATTAAGTTTTATTTTTGTTTATTAAATTTATTAAAATACAGTATATTATTTTTGGATAGAAAGATGTTCAATAGATTTTACCTGATGTTTAATTTAAATGTATTGCTATAAAACTTTGTCATTTAATTAATAAATTTATATAGTTTTACTCTACATTGATTCTATATGCATAATTTTTTTGTCATTTGTTATTGTAATAAAATCAGATTTGGTTAATTATATTGTAAGTAATACTAATTTACAACTTTTGTTTCCAATTTGAGAGCGTAAGCTGTTGCTTAAACAAAATGAAGATATGGTTTCGTAACACCAAAAGAGATTTTGACTTGAATAGATAAGTTTAAAGTCATATTTACTAAAATCGTTATTTTTATGATTTCTGGTGTTACCAAATTCCTTAAAATAAGCTGGCACTAGAAACCCTGCGTTGTGGTGATTAAAGGAAATGTTTTTTTAACTAAATGTCTGAAGCAATGTAGAATTAATATTTTCACTTATGTTATTAACCCTCTAATGCCCAGCGCCATCTCAAGACGGGGTACACTTAATAACATAAAGTTCAAATATGTTTTATTCTTAATACACAAATTTTTGGAAAAACTGTAAACAATATTGGAATGCACACAAAACTCTCCTTCGCAAAAAATGCACCTATACCTGGCAGGTGTAAACAAATGATTCAATGTCGATGAAGATTAAAAATTAGGGCATTAGAGGGTTAATACAATAGTAAAATTTAAGATAGATTGCAAAATCTGTGTTACTTATTTTAGATTTAGAGTCAATTCAGATAAGAAGACTTATTATTTTAATAACCTTACCACAATATTAAATTTTATAATATTTATTAAGTACAGATTTTGTTATAATTCTGTCAAGTTTATTTTTGTGTTCAGTTTTTTCTCCGGAAAACGATATGTTCATTGCAATATATGTAGCTGTTCTGATTTTATTATAATTGCATCTAATTATATTTTGTTCTATTGAGTTGTAAATATTTTTTGTGATTATATAAAACTTAAAAATATACACCATTATGCATTCATGGGTATAGTGTTGTGCTGAGTATTTTAAAACTGTGTTAAAATTTGGTCAAAAGAGAATCAATGTTAATTTTGTTATGTTGTTAGTCTTGAAACTTTTGGATACTTTATTAGAATGATTCGGATAGTTCACAAACTGTTCAAATTATGCAGACAAACTAATTATGTGCATAAAAGATTGCCTAATATGACAAACTTTGATTGTGTGAAACATTTGAGAACTTACCGAACCAGTGCAACAATTTTTAAATTACCTTTACTATTTTGAAAAATACCAATATTATTACAACACATTTATTTCTCAGTACATCTCTATATGAATGAATAATGCATGAATCTACTAAAATTATGCATGTTAAAATCACACGTGCCTTCAATCATAGCGGTAAAATATTCTTGCACTGTCGAAGTTAAATATGTATTTGTCATTTAAATGTATAGTAAATAATAAAATATTATTAAAACAAAGTGTATTTAGTTTCTAAGCAGCATATATCATTTCTCAAATGTGAGTTTTAATTTTAATCCAATAGGTTCGAACGGAAGTCAAGTTACCTGTTCTATATCTAATTGATTGCATAATCAAGAATGTTGGAGGCCCTTACACATCTGTTTTCTGCACCAATATAGTGCCACTATTCTGCAGCGTATTCAAAGTGGTATGTATTTCTTAGAGTTATTAATAATGATACCAAATATGTATTTACTGCAGATATATTCCAATGTATTTTATTTTTAATGAAGGTGGATGAGAAAACAAGAACTGAAATGTACAAACTACGTCAAACATGGAACGACGTTCTTCCCAAAAGTAGACTGTATTCATTAGATGTCCAAACAAATCAAATGGATCCAGCGTGGCCTATAACTGCAGCACCACCCAATATACATTTTAATCCAAAGTTTTTAAAAAGCAATGTAAGTTTAATTGGATTTTTTAACTTCATTGATATTAATGTTTTTTCAATTACAGACAAATATTACAACTAAAAAGGAACCAATGGCAACGGGAACGAAGCAAATTAATGTTCCCGGTGCAGTAAATTCTGATCCAGCTACCTTAGATATGCAACAAAAATTAATTATCAAACAAAAAGAATTATTGGAACTGCAACAGAAAAAATTGGAATTGGAATTGTTGCAAACTCAAGTGAAACTGCAAGAGAGTCTTAAGAAGAATCAGACTAACAACATAGACATGCCAATAAAAGTAAGTTATTTTCAATTTTATGTGTATTGTCATTACGATTACAATGAGATTTTAAATTAAAAACGAGTACACTTTCTAGCTTTCAAAATGCTGCTGTATTATAATAAATACTAATTTCTGATCATATTGATTACAGGGTACTAATGTGCTATTAAAACCGGAGGTCGCCAAACAACTTCTAGAGGAGGATATAAAACCTAGCAAGGTAAACACAATATCAGTTGTTTTTATTATGTTTTACTAATTTAAATTATTTTTTCTAGATGATGATGGGGTTAAATAGATTTCCAAATACATCAAATAACTTACCAAAAATTGCACCAGTAAATAGTGCATTAATAGCAGCAGTAAGGCCTAACCGAGATCCACGTATAGTCCGGCAACAAGTGGCGCAGCAAAATACTGTAAAATCAAATGTGCAATTAGAGATTAAATCTAACACTGCAACAGTAGATTTAAATATTGTTAATGTTAAAATGAACAGTCGAAACGAGCGAATCGATCCTCGTTTTGTTAATAATAAAGATGAACTCCCAAAAACAAAAACTTTATCCCGTATCCCATTAAAATCTAAAAGTTCCTCATCACCTAACAATAATAAATCTTCAAAAAGCAGTCGTAGTTCTAAGTCATCATCCGGGTCAGGTTCTACTAGTTCTCTCGATTCTCCAACAAAATTAAAATCTAGTCGTTCTACATCAAAATCTCCCTCAAAATATAAAAAGAGTGTTAGTTCTAGTAGTTCCTTGGCCCGAAATGAGAGTAAAAAGAGTGGTAAAAATAGTAAAAATGATAGGAAGTCACCAACAAAAGATTCTGGGTTTAAGGATGTTAAAGGCTTAACTAAGAATCGTAACTATATGAGAAGAAATCGTGAATTCAGCCTGAGTCCAGATTTGGAGTCCCGTGATGTGGATCTACGGATGAACGGCCCTCCTGAGAAACTTCCCCGTGTCCAAGCTGACATCAAGGACGACAAATGTAAGATTCCGTTCTATATAATTATATACTTTATGGGTCCTATGGTGATTGTAGATTTTTTTAAATAACACAATGTTAACCCTTTAAGTGGTAATAACAATATAAGATTCTCTACATTTTCTTCTGTAAGTGATTGCTACCATCTCAAGAATCTTAGATCCATTCATTTCAACATTAGTATGGAACTGATACTCAAATATGTGGCAAGGTGGGTAAAAAAAATAAATTAAAAAAAATATAAAATATAGAAGAGCCAACATTGATATCTCCACTAACTTTGTATCTAGCAAAACGAATTACATGTATGTTAATACTGGTTTAACATATGAAAATGTTTTTTAATTCCTCCCACATACATAACAATTTTTTTTTTAATTAGTTTACCGCTTAAAGGGTTAATATAAAAAATTGAATTGATTGTTGACAATTTAACATGAATTATTTTGTATGGTGCTTTATTATTTTATTAACCTTTATATGATGTTAATGTTGTAAATATTGAACACTCAATTTATTAAAATAATTCCAGGGTGTTTGAAAAATAATAATAATTGCTTTGAATATTTATTTCAATTTGATGTACTTCAATCTACTAATCAGGGTTGAAAAAAAAAACACCTTTTTTCAATAAAAACAAAAACACCTGTTTTTATTATTATTGATGATTTATTTTGTTTAAAACAGTTTAAAACCAAATAAATAAAATACATGTTTTATGCCCGGTTTCACCAACGTCTAATAAAATTTATTCGTCGAATAAATGCCTTATTCGCCCAATAAACGTTTCACCAACGTTAAATAGCGTTATTCGTCGAATAAATCTCCTAATAAACTAACCGGCCAAAATGCATCGAATAACTCGACAAATAACCTCAAAACATCTAGGTGACATTTATATATTGTAAATAATTAATGTCATGCTCAATTTATTTGATAATGTTGATTTCAAATTTCATCACTATTGGAAATAATTACAATTTGGATTCTCAAAATCAGCGGAACAATCTCATTTAAAAGTATGTAAAGTATAAAAATTCACAGTAGATCATTAATTTTATTGTAGATTGTAATTTTAAGAACATATTTAAGTTTTTCAGTATAATTACGCAAAAAATGTACTCATTAGCAGTTTAACAAAATAGTTGGGTTTATATTATAAATTCTTTTGTCACATGTGTGATTATAAAGAAAAACAAAAAATGTACTTAAAATTTCAATCTACAATAAAATTGCTGACAATTTGTGCATTGACTTTTAAAACTTTATCTGTAATTATATACCGGCAGTGTAATACGATCATAGCAACAAATATTTTTAATTTTGTGTTGATATATTCTTACTTCATTAATAATTTGAGGTTATGCATGCATAAATACTGGTTCATTTGAACTTATTTGGCGAATTTTCTGTCTACTATATTACCAACTTAATAAAAATCACGGAATAGTTATTTAATCTCTGAGATACCTTGGTGAAACGTAAAATGACTTATTTGATGAATAAATTTTATTCGACGAATAGTTATTTGACAATTTATTAGGCGTTGGTGAAACCGGGCATTAAACATGTTGTGTAATTTTTTTTAGAATTGTTAACCGTGTGCAGCTTTGCAAGAGATTTACAATTTAATAAATAATTGAATTATTTTGGATTCTCATAAATTTCATTCTCTACAAGTTGCAAAAAAGAGTTAAATTGCGCTAGTTTTATGACACTCTAAAAACCGCGGATGAGGTTTATACAAAAAGTTAAGAAAAAAATGTATTATACATATTTAATACTCAATAAATTATAAATTGTTTTAAACTTAATGATTAACAATTTTTTTTAATGTTTAAGTATTGCACAACACTGGTAATTACATTGGAAAAATTAATTCAATGTAGCATGCACATAAAGTTTACAAATAAAAATTTAAATGCTGTACGTAAATGGCTTATGATTTGTGATATGGTAAAAACCATTGCATATACAAAGATTATCTGAGATAGTAAAACTTCTGCAATACTTTTAAGTTTACTAAAAATTTTGGTTTAAGTTTTTTGATCTGTTTAAAAGTTGATCACAAACGCATTTTTGGTCGTAACTTTGGATCCAATTAACCAATGGTTGTTCAGAACATTTAAAATAGTTACTTTACATTATTAATAGCTTACAATGCTTTAATATTTTAAATGTTTAAAAAATCTAAAATTATGAAATGTAAGATGTTTTAAATACATGTTCTGTATTACCAAATCACAAAATGGCCGCCGTAATATAATTTGCGAGTATCCAGTATATCCATGGATTATTCAGCTAATAGTTTATTAAGTGCATTATTAGGATTTGAACAAAATCGATCAGTTAGTGAATCAGTGCATGTTATTGTAAAAAATTATAATTAACTTAAATTTATTTACAAGTGATTTATTAACTTACATATTTTCTTGTAATATGTACACAACTTATGCATTATAACAGTATATTCAACATGTATAGAGGAATTATTTTCATTTCTTACTTAGGTAAAATTATTCACTCAACTTGATCAAAAATCCAATGAATTCATTAATGATAGTCATCAAATAATTTGTTCGAACTAAAATCATATATGATCAAACCATTCTTTTAAGATGATTATGAATGAAATAGAAAGCATTTTCCATAACAAAATATACATAATCTTTGTAGAAGATTTCACAGACTTACCTTGTTTATATTCTCTTGTATTGTTGCTTTGATTGAACTATGATTATTGGATCTACAACAACACATTTATTGGAATCAATAAAATTAACATAAAACGCATTTATCTTATTCATATTTATAAAAATCTTTGTTCTGTATTCTCCAAGATAAGCAAGGTCAAAGATTCATTATTTTGAATTACCTTGTCACACTAAATGATGTAGAAATACAAAGTATTTGTATTTACCAATCTTGCATATGATTGGAACAGTAAATTTTCTATTTTGCTATAAAATAAATTTGACATAGCTGAATATTATGGTATTGATATTTATTAAATCATTGTATTGTCGTGAATGCCCCTACCAGCATGATATGCAAATATATAAAAGTTTCAGTGGTTAGTTTGGCATATTGATATTATATCCTGTGAAAAAATTGTTATGGCTATTTCATACAAAGTAGACATAGTTTTTTTCAATATGAAATACTTTTAGTATGTATTTACAATAAAATATCAAAGAAACTTTACATAATTGCATTGTTTACCATTTAAGCAACAATACTACAAGATACTATACTATAACAATAAAGATATATATATGGTCAACAGCAACTTAATAGCGACCGGAGAATACCAAAGACGATATCTAACAAGACAAAATTTAGCATTTAGAAGATGATGGGTGAGGATGGGGGTGCCAGCAGTTACATTTTGCAAATGGTTTCTTGGGCAGGTTGAGAATTTGTCTGCGCTAGTTTGTAGGACATATGCAGCTATAGAAAATTCCAAAAAGTTTCCAATTAGTAACAATACTTGGAACCCACAAAATGAATAATCTAAAATTAGATATTTTATTTTTGGACAATATTCTATTGAACATTTGGCTGGAAATGTATTTTCAACAGGATGGAAAACCCTCTCATAATGCAAGACCATTAATCAATTGGTTGAATAATCAGTTTAGTAATCAAATAGTTGGTAATTTTAAATGCTAACCTGAACCTTTTGGATTGTTTTTGAGCTATTCAAACAGAAAAACTATAGTTGGTCCACATTCAATCTATTTTCCCATTACTTTCTGACAGACCCTGGTGGACGCCAGGGCAAGATGCATTACATTTTGTGTAGGGTAACTTAATATTAATATGTTTAAGATGTATGTACTTGAGTTATTTTTATTTTTAACTAATAATATTATTTAGTTTTTGAGGTTCTACTGTACGTCAGCTACAACAATTTGTATTTTAAAATTAAAACACTATTACTATATTACAAATAAGTTAGTTACTTTTAATTTGTTTTTAATTTTACTTAATATCTTATTTTTGTTTTTAAAATTTGTTACTATTATTCACCAATCTTCGTTTTGATTAGTATTTTTTCTATAATCTAGTCTTTGAAGTTAAATAATTATAGATAATAGTAGAAAAATCACTTTTGTGTTCTAAATTAATGAAATTTTTTCCATGTCATTATCACAATATTAGGATTAAACACAATGAATAACTTGGTCTGGTATGCAGAGTATAGGCCATTATTTTATACATATAGTCTTGGAAATAATAATAGTGAATTGAATAGTATCAGCAAAAGAAATTAAGCCAAACATACAAAAGTTGTTAATGCTCAACCTACTAATGGCCTCTGATATATATGCCTTAATTGAAGAAAAAAAAATCTGCCAGATAGGGGATGATATTGTCAACTTATTAATGACCACCAATCCGAGCTTGTTTTTGTAGCTGCAACTATGTAAATCTAATAAGAAGATATAGAATAAGAGGAGTTTTCATGTTATCTTTACTTGGGTATGAAAATAGTAATCTATTAAGAAAATTTTCTTATGTCAAGTTTCTGTGATATTTTATTCCAAGTTTGGTTTCAATCAATTCACACACATTGCCAGGGTAGGCAAAAAAAGTTTGAGAGAATGGTGGCAAAGTATGAAAAAATGTTATTTTCAAGTCACATATTGGTGCAAGGGGTTCAAATAGGGCATCCGTTCATTATGACCCAAAGTGTGGAAGACCTCTGAAAGTTCAAACTGACTAAATTATCAACAAAGTTAAAGATTTGATGTTGACTGACCGCCAAGTAAAAAATTCAGAGAAATAGGTATATTAAAAACAAATGTTTTTAAAGTTCTTCATGAAGATTTGGAAATGAGCAAAGTGTCCCAAACAAAAACTGTGTAGATGACAAATTTGCAAAATGAAGATTTCTTTTATAGAATTGTAACAAGGGATGAAACCTGGGTACACCACCGGAATCTTCCCACAAAAAAAAAAGAATCCATGTAATAGGTTCATAATCACAGTTTTGTGGGAGGGGATTCTCTTAATTGAGTATATGGCAAATGAGAATACAATAACGGGAAATGTCTACAAAGACAATTAAGAACTTGAAAGCTACACACATTACAAGTCAAACCCTGTAGCACTACTAAGATCAAACAAGTGTAATTGAATGGTAAGCTAAGAAATGCGCGATCTTTTGGTAGATTTGTCAACATCTTTAAGAGAGCACATATTGCTATGTTTGCATAAGTCACATATGCCATTTAATATAACCTGCAACCTGACAATTTAATGCAATATTGTTGTGAACAAAAGTTTAGCAAAACTTATTTTTTATGCGGATTGTGATCATTTTAACAATAATATGGCACTCTCTAACATAAGTAAGCGACAAAAACAAAGTTATATTCTAAGGCAAATTAATTAAATAAGCCTTTTTTATGAAGTCATTAGCTTACTTCTCTCATTTTGTTGACTATTGTTTACAATCAAAGTTTAGTCAATTAGTCCTTTTACAATTAAAATGGTTTTTAGCAGTTAATGCACAAAAGGTATGGTTTACACAGAAGAAAACCTGAAAATGTCCCACAATTGACCAAAGAAGGTCAGGTCAAACACCAAAACTGAAAAATTGAGGAATGGAGCAAAATCTTGTTTAGTGATAAGTTGATCGAGATTTTGGGTAAGGTTCCCAGATGTCTGATAGCTGGCACAGTATTAGTGCTTATTATTGTAGAAGAAATGACTGCAGACAGGTTATTAGAGAAATTTGGGACTTGTAGTGTTTTTTGCTTCAATAATTATATATTATTGGTGGTTTACAAGAAGTCCCTATAAATATTTGAACAAACATGTTTGGGATATTGTCGAAAGATGAGTTCAAATTCCTGTTCATGTAAACATGGGAGAGTTTAGTGCAAAGCTATTACGTAAATGAGAAGAAATTGACCAAAATGTCATTGAGGGAATGCCAAGAAGATTTTAATTTAATTTTTATTTCCTTTTGTATTTTGTTCATTTAAAAAGAAAAAATATTAAAAATTTTGCATTATTTTTATTATTAAATAAACAAAACAGTATAATTAACATTATTAGTTGAGTTGATCTTGTGCATATATTTTATTATATAGGTTATGTGGTGTGTATTAATATACTTTTATATGCTGTGTAATTTGTTTATTAATTTGTACAGACCGGTTTCGGATGTTAGGCCTAACAGTCAAATTGGTTTCGGCTGTTAGGCCTAACAGTCAAAACGGTTAAACGGTCTTAAAAGTATCACAATCAAAGTACTCAATATTCTTCTTCTTGAAAAAGTACAAAGCAAAATTTTTACTAAAGTCAGATTGGCAAGGTTATTTTACTAAAACTTTTTACTCTGTTACATGCAAAATCTTTAAATGTTTATAAGTTATTAAGAAATGCAATTAGAACTTCTGTTTATAGTTTGAAATGACATACCTGATAAGCTCTCTATGTATTTGAAAATTATAGTTAACGTAATTATACAATTTCAGTAATTGAGATGTCTATTTCTCACTGAATTAGAAGCAATTCAATTTTACATGATTCTGTTACCGCGATAACTAAACTCATAGAGAATTAGAAGCAATTATTGTTTTTTAATTGCTTAATAATTACTCTTAATGATGTTTGAGCACCTTATTAAATTATATATATTATATTGAATATATTTTACAAATGAACAAATAAGCTTTATGTCATTTTGATTGTTATCGACTATTAATGATTACATAAATTACTCTTGATCATTAGAAATTATCACAATTTTGTTCTCTTTTTAACAAATCGGTCGTGTTGCTTTAGGTAAGTTGCCAAGCAATACAACCTTGTTTGTCAAAACAGTGCAAAATTGTTATCGATAATTTAAAGCAATACTAGCATTTTTCCGCCTCAACACAAACAATTATTAATAACAAACAAAATATTTTAAATTTTGGAAAATAATTCAGACAACAAATTTAAGATAATTATCAAAAATCAGTTACATATTTTGAAACAATTGAATACTAATTAATAGATTATTATGATAATTATTATACTTAAAAAATAATGCAAATTTCTGCTTTGCATTATTTTTTAATGAAAAAAGTGTAATATTTATATTATAAAAAAATGCATATTTAATTATAATTTTAGGTTATGTTTTATATTTATACCTACTTTATATTTTGTTGTAAGCACCCTGGAATAGGTATTATATTTTCTTAAGCCAATATTAAAGTAGATGTTTTCATCTACATTGTCATTTAAAGATTACTGATTTTCATAATCACTTATGTGTTTATTGTTTATTAACCTATTAAAACAGTTATTTTCTACCATTGCACATGCTTTCACTCAAACAAAATAAATATACTGATAAACTATAACTATATAGATGAATTAACTTTTATTTGCTTGTATTTTTAGATAAACTAACTGTAAACAAGCTTTTGTTTCTATTACTCATCTGTTTCACAGAAGTTGCAATGGTAGAAAAACAGTAACCTGCAAATTCAAATAGTTGTCAATAATACCAATCTTATAACTTATAGGTAATCCTATATCTATTCAAGGTATGGATATAGATTTAAGGCAACTGGCACCACCAGCTAGTGTAGCAAAGAAAAGAACATCAACAGATGGACCTGATAACATTCATGTGGCCAAGAAGAGTAAATCTGAAATGTTTGATGTGTAAGTATTTAATTTGTTAATTTATACAACAGCCAATATATGACTATTAATATATTTTGAACCAAACTAAGTTAAAGCTGTATTATAATACTTTGCAAAACACTTTTTCAATTAAAGTTCAAATTCTAATTTTTCTTTACCATCATTTCTCAAATATTGACCGATCATTGACTAAATCAATTGAATAGGTTATTATTAAAACGGACTAAGTCAAGTTATGATTATCTCGAAATGCTGTTATCTATCATCATTCACTTAACAGGTGAAATTATAAATTGCTGAAACTACTATACTACCAACAAATAAATAATCTTATAATATTTATTATTTTATCAGGTTATTTGGTAATGAAGATGTAGACTTGAGGCAAATTCCACCAGTAATCCAAACCACAGTGAAGGAAATTGAAAGACCCCCAACACCTCCCCCTCCAATCATATCCAACAAACCACCACCAATAATAAAACCCAAGACTACCGAAAAGGAGAACACTATTGTTGTTGCAAACAGCAATGGTTCACCTAAAAAGGAACCCGTTGCTAAACCCAATTTAGATGCTCTCCGTGCCAAACTAGCCAATGCCACAAATAAAGAAAAAATTAAAGTATCCAGGTTTAGTTCACCAGGTAAGATCTACAAGAAAATGCACGTAATGAAATTATTAACCAAGTTCTACTCAATAGATAAAAAGCCAGAAAAAGAAAAACTTGGTGATTCAGTTAGTAAAATAGTAATATCTCCAGCTGATGAGGAATGTATTAAAGCTGGAAATATGACTAAAGCACAAGAAAGTGCACTAGTAAATAAAATTATCGCACAAATGGAAAATAATATATTAAATGAAGCTAAACGTAAGGAAAATGAAGAAAATATCGGCAACATCTCGCTGCAGCCAATTAGTGATGATGAATTAGAATCTGATGCAAATGACTCTGTTGAAATAATAGAAATTAAAAGTGATATCAATGATAGATTATATGCTAATGAAGATTATCCCAGCAAACATCCCAACTTTGAACGTGGATTTCGTAGAGGTGGGCCACCACCTAATTGGCGTGGAAATAGAAGAGGCTTTCCAGGATCAAGAGGACCAATCAGGCCATCACGAACAGAACCGTGGATTCGTCCTAACCACAATCACAATCAAGCTCCATGGAGAACAGTGTTAAATAATAAATATAATTTTGAAGATGATAAAGTCATTACTATTAATGCCGATCTAACTGATACAAGAAGCAACTCTCCAATTATAACAAGCCATGAAGCACCTGATTTAGTAGTTAGTTCCAATCATGGCCACACCAAATCTATTAATATAGATGGTGAACCTCGTGATATAATATTTTATGATGAAACTGCAGTAGCTTTTATGACATGGGAGGATCCTCGTGAAATATCATTCCAAATCGGTTCCAGACGAGTCACCTTTGATGATAAAGACACTTATACATTTACATTCAATGAACCATATCGTGAAGTTATGATTAATAATAATTTACATAAAGTGAGATTAGGTGCACCAACTAGAGAAATTTATATTGATGGAAAATCATATGAATGTATCTTCGGTGGACCTAGTATTGCAATTGAGTTAAATAGTAAAGTAACGTATGTTAAAATTGAAGGACCTCCACCACAAGTGAAAATTGGTGTTGTCCGACGAACTGATTTAGTTGCAGGAAAAATAAATTTAATTATCGATGCTAAAACTATTGTGCCTGTTTATTTAGATGCCAGATTACAAAAGTTTGAAGTCGATGGTAAAGAACATACACTTAAATTTACTGATGCTTTGCGACAAGTTTTAATAAATGATGTTCCTTTTAAAGTAGAATTTGGTGGTTTACCCAAGTCGATTACAGTTAACAATAAGAAACATTTTGTTAGATTCTCAGTGTTACCTAGGGGTGTTAAGCCGGGTCGTGTTAATATCAAAGATATGGATAGGTTATCGGAAATGGTTCCAAGTGATACTGAAAATAGCCAGGATGCATTTGATATTAATAATGTTGATGTAACTGTTCCTGCTTTACCTGTAGTGCACAAGAAAAAATCAAGATTTAGTGATGATTCCCCAGAGAGAAATTCGAATTCACCTACCACATTACAAAATTTATTACCAAATTTTGGTAAGAAATTTTTAATTTATGAAATTATTGAAGCTTATTAAAATATTTCTTATTTAGGAAATTTGGACTCGTTACTATCAAACGTTTTAACAGCAACAGCATCATTACCACTATCTAGTCAAACAACAGGTGGTTATCAAATTGACAACACAAATGAAGCTCAGGAACCGACAATGGAAACTAGGCTAGTTCCTACAGTGCCACCACCGACATTACCACCTACACCTACATTAAATATAAACGACTTATTCCAAAAATTGGTTGCAACTGGTATTGTCACATCTACACCACTACCGGAAGATGTGAAGCAAGAACCACCAAGAATTCCACCACCTCCAATTATTTGTGAAAAACCTGAACCTGTAACTAAACCAGAAATTACATTGCCACCACCTAAACCTAAAAAACAAGATTATATTTTAAAATATGTTGATTTCAACAAACAGGCCTCACTTAAAGTGTAAGTTAGATTATTTAATTTATATTAAAAGATATTAATAAATTTTATGTTATAGGAGACAACCTGCTCTTATTCAAGGGTTATATTCGGGTATGCAATGTAGTAGTTGTGGAATGCGGTTTCCTCCTGAAAACAGTATGCTGTATAGTCAACATTTGGACTGGCATTTTAGACAGAATAGGAAAGGAAAGAAAAATATTAGAAAAGCAACAAGTAGGCGTTGGTATTATAGTGTATCAGATTGGAATAATTATGAGGAAATTGAAGATTTAGAAGAAAGAGGTGAGTGATTAAATAAACTTCAATAATATATTTCAAAATTTACGAAGTAATGTTATTCTAATTAATTGTTTTGAGTGATTAGCACATTCAAGTTCTTATTTTTTACATATGTCAAATTATCTGACAATTTTATGACATTGCAGTAATTGGAAAATTCAAGTTATTCAATCATAAAAATAATAACAGTATGCATTAATAAATGTCATGAACCATTACACCCAAAAAAAAGTTGCTTGTCAAGTAAAATTTAATTAAATACATTTGTGATTTAATAAATTGTTGATAGAAGCTAAATTATACATACATTTCATTAAAGACTTGGTTGTAGTTTTTGACTTATAAAGACACTGTTTTTGTTTGTTTTAAATTTCTGAAAACCGTGTATATTGAAAGTTCACTTTTATATTACTATTTGCAATTTTTAGCAATTAAAAAAAAAATTAAAACTTATTTTTTTTTCATTTGTACATCATTTATACTTTTTTTTCAAAAACTTGATTTGTTTTTAACGAAAAAAAACTTAAAAAAAAAGAAAATAGAAAGCATCCCAATAATGGAACACTAATATCAAATCTTAGTAGGAAACAGCTTGTCAGACAAAAATTCTTTATTTGATAATTACAGCAAGGTAAAAACATTCACATTGCACAAAAGAAAATCATACTTTATATTTCTGATAAGTAAAGTCTTCTTATCTAAATGTCTAATCCTTTCAACTTGTTTGTCATTCTGTATTAAGCGTTTTATAATAATTTGAATCATCCTGTATAAATGAAAATGTTTTTACTTTATTTTATCTATCAAATTAAGAAACTTTTCATCCTTTTTCACTTATTGTGACACCCTGTATGTTTTTCTTGTTTAAAATGTTGCATCTTAGAAAATTTACTTTTGCTTTTCATCATAATATGATTGACTGCATCATCATATTTTACAAAATATTATTATTCGTATTTTTTTTTGCTACACTTATTCGTTATCACCCTGTATAAACGTTTTTACATTTTACTTATCAAATCGCAAAACTTTCCAAAACTACATCTTTGACACATCAAAGCTTATTTTAAGTAGAAGACCACTTCACTTGACTTGCCTTTTGGCGTTATTCTATCAACAACCTTGAAGTAGTTAGATTTTTCTACTGTTGTCTACCATTCTTCAAACTACTACAATATTTGAATCAAATTTACACCAATCTTGTTAAAAACTGTGGCCAGAACCCTAAATTCTATAAACTTTTATGTTTCAATGTAAACTATTTTATTCAACTATTTTCTAATTTTTAATTGGATTCTTCAGAAAAATGCTATTTTGAAAATCAACAACAGCAGCAAACAGATGGTGGAAATGAAGAGGGTGATGAAGAAATCGAAATACCAAGTGTTCCTGCAGATTCCAGTATTCCAGATCCTCATTGTGAAGTATGCCAAGAGAAATTCGAACAGTTTTATAATGAAGAAAAAGAAGAATGGCATTTACGAATGGCAATTCGCATTGAAGAGCACACTTACCATCCTTTATGTTATGAAGATTATCAGGTAATGATATTAAATTAAATATTTAATTTAAACTAGTTGTCATATAAAAATCCCATCATTATAAATAATATTATTAATTTTTTATAGGCATCATTTATTGATTCTACATTTGATGATACTGCGAAAAGTAGAGACTTGGAAAAGGAAGAAAATAAAGGTATACCTGGATTGGAAGTGCCATTAGAAGAAGAAGAAGAAAAAGAGACTGAAGATACACCTGAAATAATAATTGATGATGCTGAATCGATAGAAAGTGTAGCTAATACTCCGAAACCTGAAGAGGATGAGAAGGATGAAGATCAACTAAAATCTGATGATACATATGTCGATGAAGATGATGATGTCATTATCAATGAAGTACAACCTGAAAAAATTATATTAGACGAGTATGAATTCAAAGGTAACGTAGATGGTGAAACTGTAGATCATGTTGTAAAACAAGAACCAATCGATGATGGTTTTATGGATATTGAAAACTTTAAATTAGGAGATGTTAAAATTAAACAAGAACCATCAACTCCAGGTAAGTTCAATTAATGAAAACAATAAATATTTATTTTACATGCAACTTTTATATATACAGATGAAACCTTTGAAGATATCGGTCAAGTAATTGAAGACGAAGAACTTCCTAAAGAAAACGTATCTTCGGACACAACACACGCTGAGCTGGTAACAACAATCGACGGTAATGTAGAGTTAAACGCAGGTGTGCCACCGGCAAGCGGTATTAGTGGTAAAATTAAAATTAATATCTCGAAACAATTGCCTGTAATTGCCCCAAAAGAAAATAAAGATATATCTTTAGATGTTGATAATACTATAGAACCTATTGATCCTACCCAACCTTTACCGCCAGGTGAAGAACCGGTACAGTTAAATCTGAAACCGGCGCTTCAAGGTATTGAACTTAAAAAACTACCCCCTGTTAATAAAGGTTCGGAACTCACTGGCCTTTGTTCTATTATGTGATTAGTTCATATTTCAATTTGTACATATTAAGTAACATATTGTATATAGTATATATATATATGAAAATCAAGATTGTACATAAATAAATCGTGCGGGATTATCAGTTCACTGATAATATATATTCAAATTTACATTATTTTGCACTGTTGTAAGTTGTTATATCATTTTTTAATAAAAAACATTTGATAATTAAATTGTTAGTATTTGTATAAACAAAGTATGTATTTGATTTCTGGTATTTTTTATTATGTTCGTTATTTTAATAATGCTTTTATTTAGCATTAATAAATATTCAAAATATCATGTTTTTTAATTTTACTTTACCCCTTGTTACGAGAAGTTATGTAAGGGACATTATGTTAAATGCTGTATTTTTTAAATAAAATTAATTTAATTTATAGCTGTTTATGAATATCCTTTCATTTTTACCAAAAAATTTCAGGTCACCAATATAATATCAAATAGGTAAGTAATATATTTTAAGAACATATATTAGTTACATCAAAGTAATTTAAATAATCAATTATGAAGTGCTCTAATAAAATAGAGATTACCAAAACTGTTGAAGAAATATTTTAGAGAACTTTAATCTATAATAACTTGTTGAAGACTAGATTTAAGCAGTCTGTGAAAATTGACCTTGAATATTTCGGATTATAAGTGGAAATAATAAATTTGGAAGAATATTTGTTAGAATAGAATTCTTAGGAAGCCATGTGTCAATAGCCAGGTTAAAAATATATCCTTTATAAATTTCTGACGTACATCTTTGAATATTTGTTAGAATTCCTAGCAAGCCTTGTACTATGGCAATACTCAATGTTCAATCAAAATACAAGAGCAAAAGCTTGGGGAACACCAACATTTATGACTTTGGAGTCAGAGTTAAAACTGTCAATTCTAACTATAATTTGAAGAATCAGACTTGTCTCCCTTTTTAGGTATAAAGAGAACATTTTCAATTTTCCAACAATTCAGAAATGTTCCTTTTTTTATATGATAAGGCAAATATTTGAGTCAGAGTGAAAAAAATAATAGGTGGAATTTCATCTATTCCTAATCCCTTTCTGGTATTGTTGCCCAAAGTGAATTGGACTAATTATTTTATCAATAACCGCCATTAAAGGTACAACAAAAAGAAGATTTTGAATAATGCAGATTGAGCCGTCTGACACTACTGATTGAAATATTACATTTAATATTAAATGATGCGCGCGCCGAGTCGATATAGCTTTCTTTGGAAGCTAGAAAATAGAACATGTTCTAATTTCTTGGACGAACCAAGTAGCGCGGGCATCATTTAATATTAAATCAGTATCGTGTCAGATGCAAATTGGTTTGCATAAATATCTGGTTTTTTCCTATTTACAAACTAAATTGTTTTGATCAATTCGCTCACAGAGAAGGTTTTGAACAACCTTTGCAATGAATTTATTTTATAAAAATATTTGTTGTTTATGAAAAAAACTGAAAAATTGAATAAGTTTTGTTCCTGTCAATCCTTTTTTTTTCAGATTGTCACAATGTTTACGAGCCTTGTTTATACTCCGGATAGTTTAATGGAAAGATTACGGATGATTTTGTTAAATGCTTTATGCTGTCTGTTTAGTATAAAGCTTTAGAATGAAAACCAGTAACGTACACACCACAAATTCAGAGAAAGAAAAGAAATTAGCCGAGAATCGACAAGGTGTCACACGTCAACCAGAAAAGAGGCGTTGCTAAAATTCACAAATAAAACCTCAAAACAATAAATTATACGGCATAAAATAAACCAAAATATGTTTCTCTGTGAACAAAGTTTGAGTTTTATTTATTATTTAACAATTATTTACAATCTTACCTGTGAACAAAGAAACGACAATTAAAGTTTTCTATTACCGCTTCTCTATGCACTACTTAAATTAATTACAATATATCTTTTTATTATAATTACGTCGTGACTTCTGTCAATTAAAAGTCAGAAGCACGGCCAACTTAAATCAAAGAAAGTATACTTTCGTTACATCTCCCCCCCCCCCCCCTCTCATGGTAAGATTTCTTGGACATATTTTCTCTATAAATCATCTATATCATCTTCTTCTGTTGGTATTAGTTTTGATATATGGAATAAACTTGTTTCTGACTTTTTCTTGTTAGTCTTGACTTTGTATAGAGTGTTTGATATTTTTTCTATTATTTCGAATGGTCCTATTCTAAGATGGTCTAGCTTTTTTCTATTTAGTCTGTTGCCATTTTCGATATATACCATGTCTCCTGCACTGTACTCATGATGTTTTCTATTTTTATCATAAAGTTTTTTATTGTAATTATGTGATTTTATTGATCTCTCTAACGCTAATTTTTTATCATTAGACCAATCATCTTTGTTTTTTTTCCTTTTTAATTCTTCTGGTATGACACTTGTGTCCGTGCCATTTAATAAATACTCTGGTGCAAAACCAGTGACTGAGTGTTCTATCTTATTATATCTATCTACACATTCTCTAGCAACCGTTGTCCAAGCTCTTTTGTTTTCTTTTTCATTTATTTTACATCTTATTTTATTGACTAGAGTCTGGTTTAGTCTCTCGTTTAAGCCATTTGAAAATGGTGCATTAACTGCTGTAAATGTCAGTTTAACGTTCTTTTTTTCTAGGAATTCTTTAAATTCTTTTGAGTTTATTCCCGGATATTGATCCGTTAGTATCATTCCAATTTTTTCCGTTTCTAACACGTTTTGAGCTAACTTTATAAAATCTGTGGCGTTTTGTGTCTTTGAGGTTGAAACAAATGCGTATCTCGTGTAGTGGTCGACGAGTAAGTGAAGGTATTTTTTTGTTGATCTTTGTCCTCCAAATCCTCCAATGGTATCTATAGACATTATTTCATATGGTTCAGTGGCTGGTCCTAAGTGAGACATTAATCCAAATTTGCTTTGGCCTCTTGTTTTATTTTTTATGCATATGTCACAATCTTTACATATTTTCTTAATGTTTTCTATTAAATTCTTTGATGTATAGTAGGGACATATTCTGTATATAGTTTGTCTAATGCCTGTATGGCACCATTCCCTATGTATGTCTTTTATTAATTTGATGCTAAATTCTTCTGATAAGATTATTTTCTCCTTATTTCTAACTTTCTTATAAAATATTCCGTTATTTCTTATTAGTTTTGATTTCATCTTTCGAATTATTTCGTTTTTTTCTTGATCCGTTCTTATTTCATCTGTTTGTGTCAGGTTTACTATTGTTAGAACCTCTTCAGTGTTTTCAGACGGTTCTAGTACTGGATTTCGGCTTAAGCAGTCCGCTTCAGCGTTATCTTTACCAGGTACATATTTTATTTGGAAGTTATATTGTGACAAATAATAGGTTAACTCACCTAATTCTTCGTCTGTTCTTGCTTTTATGTTCAAATTTTCAAGCGGTTTGTGATCTGAGTATACCTCAAACCATCTTCCAATCAACCAATGTTGCCAATATTTTACTGCTTCTTTGATTGCCAAGCACTCCAGATATATTGCTTTCTTTCTTTTTTGTACCTCATTCAATTTTTTTGAGAAATATGCTACAGGTTTTTCTCGTCCATCTATTTGTAATTGCTTTAGTATTGCCCCAATTCCTTCTAGCGATGCATCTGTGTAAATTTTTATTGGCAAATCCTTATCAAATATTTCTAATACCGGTTGAGAACATAATAATTTCTTCATTTCTGTAAAAGCCTTCTCACATTCTTCTGACCATATAAATTTTGTTTCTTTTCTTAATAATTTATGTAATGGATCCAACGTTATTGAGCTATTTGGTATGTATTCATGGTAAAAATTAATCTTTCCTAAAAATTGTCTAATATTTTTTTGAGTTTTGGGAGTTGGAAAATTTTGAATTGAAATTAGATTGTCTTTTATTGGTCTTACTGTGTTATTTTCTATGATATGGCCCAGGTATTTTACAGAGTTTGCTGCAAATGAGCATTTTTTGAATTTTAATCTAAATCCTTCTCTTATAATTGCTGCTAATACCTGTTCTATATGTCTGATATGTTCTTCAAAAGTTTGTGAATAAATTAATATATCGTCAATATAATTTTCTGTAAATTCTCTCAATTTATTTTTTCTTAATATGCTACTCAAAATCCTTTGGAATATTGCTGGTGCCGTTTTTAGACCAAATGGTAAACACGTCCATTGATATTGTCCTTCTTGCGTTACGAAACCAGTCTTTTTTTTGTCCTCGATTCGGAGTGGAATTGACCAAAAGGCAGAGTTTATATCCAGTGTTGTAAAATATTTGCAGTTTCTAGTTTTAATTATTAGGTCATCTATAAGTGGAAATGGTTGAGCTTGTGGTACAATATTCTTGTTTAGATCTCTAAAATCAATACACAGGCGATTTTTCCTTCCTTCGTCTCTTTTATACGCCAGTGTTACAGGTGCGGCAAATGGACTGTAGGATTCTTCAATCAAATTCTTTTCTAATAGCATTGCCACTTGTGTTTCTATTTCTTTTTTATCTTCTATTGTACACCTGTATGGTCTTTTACTACAATATTTGTCTACTATTAATTCGATTCTTGCCTCATAATCTTTTACCGTGCCAATATCGTATTTGTCTTTTGCAAATACACTTTTATATTTTTCAATAATTTTTTCTATTTTATTTTTTTTTGTATTATCTAGATGTTCTAGTCTTATCTGAAAGTCATCTTTCTCTATGTGTTCATTAAAATTAACTGAATATTGTTCAATTTTATTATCCAATTTTTTTTGTAATATTTGTAGATTCTCATTTTGAATTAATCTGAATTTCTTTATCATATCTAATCCTACGAGGAAATCTTCAACATCGTCTCTCTCTGTAATGAATACATCAATGTATTCCTCTATGTCAAAGATTTTTACTTTCATAGTTATTAAACCTTTTGTTTGTGTCACACCATTGACTGTTTTTAAAAATATTTTATTTACATCTTTTGCCTTCCTCTTTATTCTAACTAATTTTGGATTTATTAGGGAGACTTGGGAACCTGAATCATATGTTCCGTTTACCTCTAACTTATCTTCTAATAATATTTTTAGTTTAATCAATGGTGTGATTATTCGTTTTTTGATTCTGTATTTAGATTTACTTCTATGACTGAGTTACTCTCTATTACTCCACCTTCTTTTCTTTCTTTATTCTTGAACCAACATGAGTTTTCAGGATGATATCTAACACCTTTATTTAAGTTTTCACAATTTTTACATGGCTGTTTTCCTTCAAATCTTTTCTTGTTATCATATTTATCATCTTTCTTTTTCGTAAAACTATTTTTATTTACTAAATTTTCACATTTTCTGATGTCATGCAATAATTCAGTTGACTTTTTACAATTTTCTTTATCTATCTTATTTCTAACTAACTCAGGTAATCCTGCTGCTATAAGCAACACTAGAGTCTTTGAACTAATATCATTGTCCATATCTAGTAGTAGCTTCTCTTTTCTTATAGCATATTCAATCAATGAACCTTCTTTATACCTATAATATATAGCGTACATTCCTGTACTCCATCCATTGTCTGCAAATGACTCCAGAAATCTCTCTTTCCATTCAGACCATCGAGCTTCCATTGTCAATATTGTGAGAGTTGCTGAGTGCCAATCTGAACATGACTTATCCAAGACTAGCCTTAATATCTCAATCTTTATATTATCTTCATTGATTTCAAACCTTTTACATTCTTTTTCAAATGTTTCTAGCCATTGTTTTGCATTTGAATTTTTACATGTAAATTTTTCAATCATAAACTTTTCTGTTATGTGTTTTAAATTAAGTTGACTTTCTTTCTTCTGAGTTGATTCTACTACGTCTGTTTTTATTATTTGTTCTAAATATAAGTTATTAAACATTATATTACCATCTTCATCAAAATATTTCTGTTCCATTTCCTTTGTTAGTGTGATCCACACTGTTCTGTTTTGACCTCTTTGAGTAAGACTTTTTTTAACTCTTTTATAAACGTCTGTGTTCATCAGTTCTTCATGTTCGCTTATAAATCCCATTTCCTGTGGCAACACATATTCCTTCTTTTCCTCTGTTGTAATTGAAGTTATGGCAACAATACTTGTCTTCTTGTCCCTCGGCGATACCACATATTGGAATGCAAACTGCAATTTTCTTGTCATTATAAACAAAAATTGTCGTTTTATAAGACAATAAATTATACGGCATAAAATAAACCAAAATATGTTTCTCTGTGAACAAAGTTTGAGTTTTATTTATTATTTAACAATTATTTACAATCTTACCTGTGAACAAAGAAACGACAATTAAAGTTTTCTATTACCGCTTCTCTATGCACTACTTAAATTAATTACAATATATCTTTTTATTATAATTACGTCGTGACTTCTGTCAATTAAAAGTCAGAAGCACGGCCAACTTAAATCAAAGAAAGTATACTTTCGTTACATATAAAGATAAAGTACAAACATAAAGCGGTTTCCTTTTGCCACTATTCACTCTTAGTCATAAAAGTGTACAGTAAAATCTTAGAAAGGACACTAAGACAACAAGCAGAACACAAAATAGAAGAAGAACAAGGAGGCTTCAGAAACAAAAGACAAATAAGCGTAATTCGAAAAACAATAGAATCAAAAATAGATAATATAGACAGACTAAAACTGTGGGACACCCTACGGCAGCTACAAAATCAAAGAAATTTTTAAACTGCTAGAGATGTAATACAAGAATCTCACTAAGCCCCCTATTCTTTATTATATACATGAAAAGAATATACAAAAACTGCAAAAACAGAATACCCAAGAAATAGACATATGGACAGAAGAAATAAACAAAATAAGCATGAGCATACATGGACAAAACAAAAATAATGCAAGTAAAAGAGTGCAAAAAAACAACAGCTCAGAATATTCATGCAAAGAAACAACATTAGAAAAGGTTTCTAACTACAACTACTTAGGAACGATCATTAGCAACGACAAAAAAATAGATACAGAAATAACAAACAAACATAAGAAAGCAAATAGCATCTACTACTCAATAAACAAGACACTTTTAGACTAAAAGAAATAAATTCAAAAACAAAACAACATATACAACAAAATCCTAATTCCTACAGCGCTTTACTCCACAGAAGCAATGATCACACTAGCGATATACAAAAATAAGCTAATAGCGATAGAAATTCCTCAGGAAGATATCAAATATCACCAAATACGACAAGAAAAGGAATGAGGAAATATACGCCAACTTAAAACAAAACGCAATAACAAATAAACTAGAAGAAAAGCAACTAAACTAGTTCGCCCATGTAAAGAGAATGAATAATCATAGACTAACAAAGTAGGTAGAACAAGCAACTATGGAAGAAAAGAATTAAGGAAATAGGAGAGAGACACAACAAAAAAAAAAAACAAGAGTTAGAAAAAATCGCGGAGGATATAAAAAAAATTTAAGAGATGTCTCGATGCAAAAGAAAAAAAATGCCATTAGCCTAGAATATGCTTGTTGTTTGTGAGTGTAAGCACAAACACCCTAATAGTCAGCAAATAAATGTTCAATAATAATCAGAATCAACAAGATTAAAGCAATCTGGATCTTTATTGTTTACCTTACTTTCTGTCAAAAAGGGGATAGGTTTTGTGTTCAAAATGCTGATGAACAAAATTTAAATTATTTTTTAGAGAACAAATATGAAAGAAATTAACTTTTAGGCCATAAAATTCAATGTGCGGTTGTCTTAATTAGTTTGTGGATAAAACTAGGCCTTGTTCTGTCAATTTAATTGTACCATAAGACATGTTCAACCTTATAGTCAGTTTGCCACGTGGATTAGTGCCACTTGTTCCACAATCCATAGTAGACCGAGTTTCGTACTCAATAAACTCGACGCAAGCCTTGACGACTAGTTACAAACTGGCCTGACTTTTAAGCGCAACATTATTAGATCTATAAGAAGCCACCATGATATAATACAGTTAGTAAGTGGTTGGGGAGTAAGTTTTATAAAAAACTAAATGTTATTGTCCCGGGAGAGGGAGTTCGGGTACGCGAGATCACCGGTCCTTGAAAGATAGATTTAGCTTCCCTGCGTTTAGAATAGATAGAAATGTTATTTTGAACCCGCGATTCGGGAGTTCGGGTACGCGAGGGCACTACTCCTCGAAAGCTGGATCTATCCAATCAAAGCCCAGTCCAGCTCCCCTGCGGCAGATTTAGACCAAGCCTAGCACCTAGCTTCGAGTACACGTCCAGTACGCCTGCGGAATATGTAGTATAAAGGGTGTTTTATAGACTTGTGATTTTTAAGAGGTGATTAAAAAACTTATTCTTCTTATAATGTCGTGCTCGCTAAGAGCGTATGCGTCCCTCTCGTTTGTTTGTGGTGTGCGATAATAATTATACATAAACATGTGGGACCTACAGTTTAACGTAAACTCGAAACACACCACTAGGAGACGGATACTTCGCTGATTTGTCATTGCCATCAAACCTAGACTGTCTACTAAACATTCCTCGCACTAGACCATTGCGCTACCTTTGAACCTTAAAAAAAAGTTATTAACGATAAAAAAATATAAAATAAAACTTTATTTATAAAAAAAAAACGATAAAATACTTAAATTACATAATAATAAACCCCCTATTGTTGTACGCAAAGTCTCACTCAACATAACTTGCATGGCCCATTTTTAAATTTAAGAGTCAATCCGTATAACACATTTTCAAATGTTGGTAAATTAAACAATCAAAATGCTGACACACATTCAAAAGAATTTCTACAAGGTCTTGCAAATGATACTACAGCATCTGGATTTTCGACCGTCAACTATGACAGTTGATTCTCAGGCAGTGTTCACCAGACAATTAAATTTGAGACACCTCCACGTTTTTGCAGTACATCAGTTTCTCGTGCACAAAGTACTAGAACGGTGGGTTTTTGTAGAATAAGTGTTGGCCAGTTAGGAAACCGCTAAGCGTAGAATTGGCTTGCATCAGCAGAATTCTTGCGCACTTCCACACAAAGCATCAACCTGGTCTTTTTTATATTGTCTAACAATCCTGATCTAGACCGTAGCTCCAATAAAACTTTTTCCAATTTGATATTATCAATATATGCTGACGTCCTACGAATAATAATTTAACCCATAATTTTTTTATTTATAAATAAATTTGATATTTTCTTTCTGAGAAATAAAACATATGATTTGCAATTCTTTTTCACTAGTTTTGAAAGCAATTTCCATTATTTTCCTAAACATTTCCGAGCTTCTGGGTTGTTGCTGGCTTGTTTACATACACCCTTTCCTTGAAATACCCCAAAAAGAAGTAGTCTAAAAAATTATATTTGAGAGAGGCCTAAATAATTTTTTCAAACAAACACTACAACTGTTAATTAATCAATATTTTTATTATAAATCTTCAACACTATAATTTACAGTTATGTGGCCATCTAGGATAGGGTATAGTATCTTTAATATTACTTATACCCAATAACAATTGCAGATATCTTTCAAAGCCTAACCCAAATCCACCAGTAGGAACACTACCAAACTTCCTCAAATCCAAATACCAATCCAATTTATCACTTGGGAGTTTATTTTTCAAAGTCTCATAATCATCTTCACGTAAACTACCACCCACAATTTCACCTACATTAGGACCTAACAAATCTAAAGCAGCAACCTAAAACAATAAATGAAATAAAACATCTTCATAACACTCCAACTTCTAATTCACCTTAGTCGAATCGCCTTCGCATTGTTTCATATAAAATGGTTTCTCATTTTTTGGCCAGTTAATAATAAATGTGGGAGCACCTCCACAGTATTCGACTAGAAATATTTCATCTTCCTTGGTAAAACCCTTTTCAGCTTTAAAACTCGTATTTTGTTGCTTCAAAATATTAATTGCTTCATTGTAAGTGATTACAGGAAATTGTTTATTAATCCAACTTAAATCTATATCATTTTCCTGAGCTTGCATAATATCATCATACGATTTATTCATTATTTTATTAGTTATACCTTTTATCAAATCTTCTATCGTTATTATAATTTCATCCAAACTATTTACAAAAGCAATTTCACTTTCTAACATATAAAATTCTGATAGGTGGAGACGAGATCTTGAATTTTCAGCTCTAAACGTTGGGCCAAATGTATATACTTTACTGATTCCATGAGCTATTGCCTCTAAATGCAGTTGTCCAGATACTGTTAGGAATACTTTACTATCAAAATAAGATTCTTCTAACGGAATTCCTTGTTTGTTCATATTTTTTAAAATTGATTTATCTTCAGGTGAAACTGTAAACACCTCCCCAGCTCCTTCACAATCATTTGATGTTAATATCGGTGTATGAATATTAATAAAACCTTTCTCGTGTAAATGCTCATGTATTGCTAGAGTTGCAGAGTCTCTAAGTCTTAATAAAGATGAAAATTTATTCGTTCTTGATCGTAAATGTAAATATTGTCTAATGTATTCGGAAGCGTATGATTTCTTAGGTGCAAATGGATAACCTTCCGTTAGAATACATTCACCAATTACTTCACAATCAGTAGCCTTTAATTCTAGTTGTCCTTTATCAGTTATATTTAAACTTCCATTGACTTTGACTGAAGCTCCTGTTGTTAAATTAGAAGGTTTTGCATTGTTATCGATTAATATTTGTAGTTTGTTTGAATTGGATCCATCACTTATATCAAAGAATGTGTATTCTTTCATTTTGCGCATCGATTTTACCCATCCCTATTAATAATTAAAAATATAGTTTCCTTATATAAAAAAAATACTATTTATAAATAATATTGTTATATTACAATAGCTATACAGGTTAAACTGGTATGGACAAAGGATCAAAAGTGGATTGGACTGATGGTAAAATTCATATATAGTGTGTCTGCAAATGAACAATCTCATATATAGTGATAAAATGATTTAGTATACCAAACTTTTTACTACTTGTACCACTTTAAAATCACCAAACCTTGCTTAATAATACATTAAAATCTAAAAGAACAAGGTAAGCCTAGAAGTGCTTGGGCTAGCCTAGCCCTGAAAAGCTGAATAGTATATTGGAGAATTTAACACCACATACACTTGCGGTACTACAGATTCTGAGAGCCTCAGAAACAATGGATATAGAATTATTTGCATTTATTTATAAACTCAAAACTATTTGGAAAAACCAGTTAATGACTTTAGTATATCTTGTGACCTCTGGGACCCATTTTTATCTAACCTAATTAAAACTGCTGCACATATTTTATCTTTTCGGGTCATAATAAATATTAAAATTTTTACTCAACTGGTTCAAATATATGAATCACTTAATGAAGAAACCCGACAAATTCAATTATAAAGTAATTTGATATTTAAATAATCAAACAAACGACTTGTGACGCCACTCGCCAGCTAGTGCAATTTAATACTTTAATACATTTAGCATTTACGCAATTGGCTAAATAATACCAATTAATGCGGACGTTTAGTATTAAACTGCACTAGCTGGCGCCACAAGTAAAGTTCAACTTCGTTTGATTATTTAAATCATCAATTGTGGTGATAAACGCAGAAATATTTATTTAAATTTGTCTTTCGCTATCATGCAAGGCCGTGGTCATACAAGGCATACTGACGAGGCTTGTAGAACCAAAACAATTGTCTATGCTTGACCCTTGGTCGCTGTGATCGTTAGATTGAGTTTGAATAAATTATTAATTCATTTCATAATTTGATATTTGTCAAAAAAATCGATTTTAATGGTTTACTTTATAATCTAATAACATAAAAGCACCAATTTTTCAAATTTTTACCGTAAAGAGGAGGTTCGCCCCCGATGATTCTCTTGGCAATTCATTCTACACAAAATAGGTTTATATCAACCTCACAAATTCTAAAGAGTTTGATTTAAATTTGTACAAATTGTACCATATATGAAAACTCATCAGTACTTGTCAAGTTATGATTTTTAAAGCAATTCATTTCAACTTTGTTGCACCTACATTATACTACAACAGTGTTGAAATGTCTGTGCTGTGAGTCGATTTGGAAAAGATGGTGGCAATATTTAATAACTTATAAAAAAAGTCATATTTGACAAGAAAAGTTTCACATAATATATTATATTTTACAGCAAAACTGTCATATTTAACAAATTTAAAAAAGTAAATGTCAGCAATGCAAAAGTCCAGCCAATATCAAAATCCTGTCAAAAAATATCAAAACTTTGATCAAAACAGTATAAATCAAGCCAGTAAATAACAAAAATATCAACATTTTGGTGAAAAAACAATTAAAGGCCAAAAATATTAAATTCATATCAAACAATTTTAAAATCTAATTATAAAATTAAAAAATCCAGCCAGTAAATATCAAAACCAATCAAGTTTAAAGTACAAAAATCCGTTCGTTAAGTGTCAATAATGCAAAAATCCGGGTACAAAATGTCTAAATAAAATGTTAAAAATAACAAAATTAAATTATAAAAAACTAATATTTAATAATAAAACATCAAAAATGTTGCTAGAAAACTCAAAAACTGTAATACCAAATGCGGCAAGAAAATGTTAATAACACTTTAAAAATTAGGTAAAAAAATACTAAAATCTGACTAAAGAACGCAAAAATCATTGAAATTTAGCTATAAAATGACATCTAATATTAAAATATCGAAATTCCAAGAAATACATACAAAATCTGCCAATAAAATGTCAAAAACACAAGTATCAGTCACCAGATGTTAGTACCATTGCCTCCTATCACATAGAGACTTCTAACACTTGCAGAAAAAAAGAAACATCTAATCTCTTGGTAACACTTGAGTGGGTGGGTCGCCACTCCAGTTTAATCTACTAATCATAAATTGGAGGATCCCACTTACCCACCCAAATGTTGGTATCCTCTTTGAATATAGAGACTTCTAACAGTGAGAGTGACATCCAATCTCTTGATAACAAATACTTAGGCGGGTGGGTCAGCACTCCAGTTAAACTACTCGATAGTAATCACTAATCATAAACTAACATAATCAAGAGATTGGTATCATAATAATTATTTGGCGGACAAATGCCAGCTAACTTTGTAGATAGTGCCAAAAGAAAACTCTTCTCAACATTAACAAAGTTACCTGGCATTTGTCCGCCAAATAATCTACACTAGTATTAATGTATCTAATGACAGTTGTGCAATCTTAAAAATAGGATTCTACAAAACATTATTTTTTTACAGATATGAGCTGGAACTGTTAGTTGCGGAACAAAAAACAAACATTTTTATTTTTTATTTTTTAGCGTTTATGCCGATTTGGCTTAACAGCTTCAATACCACAATTTGTTTGCGACTAAAAAATACAATTGTCAAAACTAAAAGTTTCAAAATGTCAAGACCAACATTATTTGTAAATTATTATACACCACTTATCAAACTGTACCAAATCGTAATTGTTCAAAGTTATTAGTTTTCTGTTTATCGCAGATTCTCTCAATCCACTTCTCTTCTCTTTATCTCATTATATCCTTCCAAGTATGTCAGTTGTCTTGCCTTTTCTTTCACTTTTTGGTTATCATTCTACCATACCTTCAGTAAACAATCTTTTTCATCGCTTGACCTATCTACTTCCTCTTCCTATTTATAATTGTATTTACTACAGATCATTATTCCCCAATTCTTCTTTACACTTCTTCATTTCTTACAATGTCTGACCACCTCATAACCAATATTCTCCTCTAAATTCATATTTCAAATGCCTTAATACACTTTTGTTCTTTATTTCTAATCGCCCATGTTTCGCATTCGTAACTAAGAAAAATCTATTCAGATAATAGTTTCCTCATTTTATAAATAAAACAATGTAAAATATTTTTATTGATTCATCAGCCTGTAAACTGCATACTTTTAATATTTTTAATAAAAGTTTGTTTGTTTGCAGAAAGCATATTTTTAAAACATTATAAATATTTTTTCCATCAGTATTAAACATTGTTCACATGATAAATTGTCCAAATGAATCTTCATTTTGAAGATGCAATATGTAATACAGATGTCATCTTGTGCCAAACAGTTTGCAGCTGAACTAAACCCGGCTCCTGTCAGAATAGACAAATGTGTTTGAGCTCAAAAATAAAATACAATAGAATAGAACAATTTAATTTACAAGAAAATTGGTTCCTAAAAAATTTTTTCGTTTTTCAGAAATTGGGGTTCAAATACATAAATGTAGCAAGTTCCCCTTATCTCTCTTCAATTGCTATAAAACTCACTTGACACACAAGTGTATTTCATTATGTATTTGTTACATTCATTATGACATCAACACGTTAATATTCTATAAATGTCAACTTTTGGATTGGAATATTTCATGCCATAAAACTTATTTTTACGCACTCGTACATAGTTATACACACATGATTAACTATTAAATTTAACTTCATATTTTGAATAGTATATTATACAACAATATAATAAATGCTATTATTACAAAAAATATAGTTTACAACACAAAAAATTGTTATAATCATCACATAGCTATTATAGCTGTGTAATTAAGAGACATTTAACCAGACTATCAAACTTCCAAACTCATTATTTCCAAAGACTTATAAATTAACCAGATTGGTCTAAGTAAAAAACTATGTTTTAAAATACAAGATGGACTACCCTTTACAATAAGAAGCAAAACAAACAACATACTCAGTATCAAACAACCCTCTAAACTTTTAGTTGCTTTAAATTTTTTCCGGAGACAAAGAAGTACATCTGAGCCAAATTAACTGTAGTAAAAGCCAGTGTCAATCTTTCCCAAATTTTTTCTCTAAATATAATATAACTATACGCATACCATATTTATTTCGTCAAAAGGCAACTAAATTGGGTACTGCAATATTTAACTTTATATTTAAAAAAATGCCAGACCCGAACCATTTTGCTTAAAATAAAGATTGTCAAGTAAAAAAAAAATGTCTGGTGAGCCTATATATCACTGGATGTAGTCATATTTTTAATTATTTAGCATATATGCATTGTATTTGTCCAAATTAATGCTTTAAATATTATTGTAGTTTCACAAATCGATTTCTTATAAACAATTACACAGTTATTATTAGTTACCTGTACTTTTATGTTATCCCCTGCAATTTTCGTGTTTAATACATTTGCAATATTTAAATTCTGTGCACTATAAGTTCTTCTATAAATATTAAAAAGATATTTGGAGATGGTTATATTTCTAAAGATCATTTTAAACATAAAATTAGTAGTAGTCTTTGTAAACAATTAACACATATCTACAAATATATTTAAATAATATTTATTAACTTTTGTACTCAAATGTGTAGTTAAAAGTTAAAATCAGAAGAAAATTTTTAGCTTGTTCTGTATATTTTACTTGAGGTTAGAAATCAACCCACCATTGACCTTGAAAAAATTGGATTAAATGATGGATTCCCATAGACCATAGACTTTAAATAGTAAAGATAGTTGTAAAATTAATAGAATTAAAATAAAAAAGTTTAGATTTCAGTATTTAATTAAAATATTAAGCAAATAGTTTCAGTAAAACTATAGATCAATCATTATTTTTAAATTCTAGGGAGAAATAAATAAATATAAATAAAATTAATAAATTTGAATCAAACAGCTTTGTTGACAAATTTTATTACTGAAATTTTGATCACTTGGTGGTGACGTCAAATGACTTAGATTTTGATTAAAATGATACATTACAATGAACGACAACTTTAATTTTATCTCAGATTGTTTTATTCATTTGGGTATACTTTTTAAGTTGTTAGCGCCATAGTGGTTGAAATGTCAACTACTATTTATCATATTCTATTTATTTTACGTAATTATTGTTTTTATTAGGTTATATTAAATGTCATGTAAACTATACATATTTATATGCTTGTTGACAAATCTGCCGCCAGATAGCGTATTTCCCTGCAATCTTCATTACCCGTCATATATTTAAATTTATTTCAACAAATTTACTGGTTTGTTGACGTGATTATTCAAATTGCGAGGATAGCCGACCTTGAAGTGCTGCAATGTATGTTCTAAATTAAGAAAGTACTCGCTAAAAATTCAATTCAATTTTGTTGGATCAATTTTTTTTATTGTTTTTGTTTAAACAATATTAAAAAAAAAATGAAAATTTGAAAAAAAAAATGATTTATTTTTCAAATAAATTCACAAGAAATGTACATCAATGTTAGAATTAAAAAAAAAATCCTTAACAATATATTTTTTATTAGTTTTTGAATCTTTACTTCATTATACTCTTTGTCAACATTATAACTTTTATTGATTTTTATATAAATTTTAAATTTGCCGTTTGTTTTATCAGTGATCAAATGAATTTGGTATAGAGGTAGTGCAGTTCCGACGTGACTGGTAGCTTGATTATTTCCATTTCATAGGTAATAAGATAAAGCCGCACGTAGTTTTAGGCTGCAGTCTCACTGCACCACCCACCGCCACCAACTAAAATTCGAACACGTTAAATCATATGGCGACGGTCCCACTGATTCACTATTCTCACCGGCATCTGTCATTTGGTAACCACCGTTTCATAATATCAAATTGGTTGGTGGTAGCGCGGCAACAGTTGATCGTCATTTGAAACATACTAACTTGATATTTTACAAATCAGAACATAAACTGTCATTTTCGCTTTGATATTTGAAAATTTTAAAAACGGTAACATGGAAGAAACATGGAAACCATCCAACATTGATAAACTAATTACATTAGTAAATGAAAGGCACGAAATATAAATATAGCATTCTTCTACTGACATAGAAAAGAGTGGGAAATTTAAATATTTGGTGGTCACCAGTGGCTGCAGTGAGACCGTAGTACATTTTGGTGGTTAGTGGCAAACGGTGATAGTTGGTGGCGGTGGTGCAGTGAGACTGCAGCCTTACAAATATAAATCACTTTAAATGATTTAAAGTGAAATTATCAGTCAAACAAACGCTTCTACTGATGCGACGTGATCTAAAAGAATGGCTGCGTTCAGTACAACTCATCAGTTGCCAGCGCTGACCTATTAAGCGCTGAGCCCGTCTGAACGGTATTTTTTGCCACTGTTGCCAACCGTGTAAACTTTTATCAACTACATAAGCATAAACCTCAGAGTTTTGAGTTTAAATAAATGATTTAATTTATTTATGAAGCCGCTACTTAACGAGATATAATATATTCTCAATAAGTAATGCCATCTAAGGTAAAAGTGTAGGATAAGTTTACCTTGAAGTTGGCAACGAAGTACGGCAATTGATTATCTTTATTATTTTTTACTTCTCTCACTCAAGTTATTACAGCGTTAATATTACGTTGTAATCTCATTTACCTATGTTGCTCCTTTTACCATTTCAAAACATATATAACTGCTCTGTAGTTTAGTTTTGAAATGATGAATTTATTTTTCAAATAAAAGCGCGGACCAAGCGAACCTAGATGTATGATGAGTAAAATGACAAGCGCTGCTAGCAAACAATAGTCATCAAGCGCGTTCAGTACGCATGATGAGTCGTCCTGAACGCGGCCATTGATGTGATCCATGTGATGTGACAAGTGATATGGCACGCCAAACGATCAATATTGGGGATCGCAGCCTCTGGCGGTAGATTTGTTAACGAGCCGTTGTTGACACTTTGCTATGTTCACATCTGTTTACATACATATCAATTCGAATGTCATGTTTTGTTTACATTTAATTTAACCTGGAAATTGTTTTTAAATACAGTTCATTCCGCTTAATCGGACCACATCGGGACCGGTTTGTTTTGGTTCGATTAAGCGGCTGGTTCGATTATGCAAAATTAACACACAAAAACTTAATTCAGTACTTCAATTTTATTTGAAAGTGTTAAATCGTTTTTTGTTTACAATAAAATTTTTGAGTTGATGCAGAAAATTAGAGTAAATCTACTGCAAATAAGGTACATGGCAACGCTGCCAATAGCGCTCACCCAAAATCGGACTGAAGTTGGCCATACTGGTTACTCTTCTTATATTTTATGTTATATTTATAACAATTTATGGTTATAAAAACAGGTTATGAAAATTTCAACATCTGAAAAAATATAAACCTATTTAGCATGACTTCTAAAGTAATTAATAAATTAAATAATTAAATAAAATAACATAATTAATTTGTAATTTTTAGGCAGTTAAAAAATCAATAGAATTATTTAAATATTCTCCGTTTGATAAAGGAATTTCTTCATCCCTTCCAGAAGCTTACAGAAAATTTTATAAAGAATGGAAATGCACCGAGCCCGCAGCAGTTCACTACATCCCAGAAGAAGGAAAGTGGAAACGTGATGAACTTACTAACGAAATGTAGGAAAATCGATTAAGTTAATGTCATTTAATAATCTTATTTGTAGATCACCAATACAGAATATTCCCATTCCGTTAAAATACCCTGTTGAATATGATGAGCAATTATGGGGTGGGGAAGCTGTAGTGCAAGGTTTTCAAAAACGTGATGAACATGATAGACGAGTACCACATTTTTGGGTACCACAATTACATCGTACTGTAGTATACAGTGAAGTGTTAGATAAACATATTTCAGTAGTTGTTACTGATAGAGCCTTGCAATTAATTAATGCAAATTATGGATTTGACCATTATTTATTAAAGGTTATATTGATTAAATATTTTAATAGAAGTTTTTTTAATGATAATGATTTTTTTTATAGACCCCTGCATGCGATTTAAAGTCTTTGCTGGCTTTAGGATTGAAACGTAAAATATTACAGGAATTGTTGAAAGGATGTCCAGTGTATAGTGAAAAGACTACCCAACAGAAGGAAACACTTGACAAATATAAACAATATTTATCGGCCGTAAGTTACATAACAATTTAGCAAAAGTTTATAAGTAATTGTGGAGGAAATTATTCAAGCGGTTGAATATAGAATTTAGAATTAAAGATTCAAAAGAAATCTAATCAGATTTCCATGAATAATTGAATGTGTCTTATTCAAGAAAATGATCAAAATTAGACTTGTGCAATTAATCTGTATTTATTAAACTGATTATCATATTTATTACATGAATACATGATTCTGCAAACAAATGTTATATTTGGACAGTGTTTAGTAGTAATGTATCAACCTTCAAAATGACATTTTTGAGTTTTATTGCAGTCTTGACTTACAATTTTAGTACACTCCTGAAGAAATTGAATGGTATGGCTACTCTCTTCGCGATGCCTGTAAGAAAATAAAGGATGAAATTGAAGCAAAGAATAAACCAATTCCTCTAAAGACTGTCTATAGATCGCAGCTCATTGAAAAATTAAAACTGGCACAAATAGCTGAAGCTCAAGATGCTGATCTAGATATTTCGTAAGTTATATAGATTAATTAATACAAATTAAAAACATCACTTACTTTTATTATAGAAAGTCACCTTCATGGGTAGCCAAAATGAATCCATTTGGAAAGAAACATGAAACCTAACTTATAATTATTTGTAGATTGTTATAGTTTATTGAAATTGTCAATACATTTTTTTTTTAATCTTTTTTTATTTTCTTTACCCATATTTTTTGTAATTTTCAATATAATTATAAAAAAGAAACGGATTTTTAAATACTGAACAATATTTAATTTTAACTACATAGTAAAATACATGTAAATGGCAAGATATTGTCGATTTGTATTTAGATAAAATAATATATAAATAATAGAAATAGTATTTAAAATATCTATCCTGCTATAAAAGTATCACATTTGAATTGTATTGCCCAATTGTGGATTTATACTGGGACATAACAAAATTATTGTCTTGGTGGTAATTTCCATTTGATATTTGTGATGTGAAAAAAATTTACATTACGGCACTACTTGAGTATTAATAATTATGTGATATTGTCGATAAACTGCTTATAATCCCAACAAATACCTAATGTAAATATACTAACTAATGGAACAATCCAAATCGCCTTGTTTCGGTAAGCAATCCATTGTTACAGCTATTGCTCTGGTCATATATGTCATTGTGCCATAACATCCGCTAGGTGCACTGTCATAAAAGTGTTGACAAATATAAGCTGCACCTCCACATAACAAACCTCCTTGTGTCGACAATTCTCTTTCATTTTTAGACTTTCCACAACATAATGTTGCATCACCATCACATTTCATCTAAAAAATTAAATATTTAACATTAAAAAATAATGTCTGATATAATCATTTGAGCCGCTTTGGGATTATACTTACTTGATCATTTAAGAATAAATCATTGCCACTATGAACAAGTTGTTCCACTTGTATGATTCCTCCTAATGATACTGTGATGTTGTATTCACAAATTAAAGTTAATACCATTAGGGCTTCCACTATTAATTGTCGGTATTCTGGTTGAGGTATTGAATTGAGCACTGTTTCTACTGCCAATGCAAATTTCAATTCACCAGAAGTCATTTCTTGGGTTAAGGTTTGTAGTAATACTTTTCCGGCTATATCAATTCCTTGACACTGAAATATTGTTGAATATATAAAATATTTTTCATTTATTATCTGATTACCTTTTCTAATACACTCCAAACTCTAGGATAGAAATCCCTAGGTACTCTATTTAAAGCACCATCTAGTCTTCGTCTTCTTAGCCATTGCCCTTGACGATCGGGTTCAATTATATCTTCATTTCCTGTTTCTAATCCAAGACCTATATGGCTTTTCTGAAAACATTAAATAAATATTGTACAATACATTTGGCTCTTGTTAAGCTTTTTATTTAGTACGCTCATCACACAAATCTACTAAAAATAATATATAAAAAAAATATTACCTTACTAATTCGACTGGATTTACTACTAATAATAGAAAAATTACCACCACGCCCAACTGAAATATACAGAAACATATAAATTTATTTAATAATTTTTGAAAACACTGTACTAACCACTACTTATAGCAAATTCCTTTCCACTAATAATGTGATGCAATAGATTCTTCATTTCATAAGGACTTAAATTAAGTAAATGTTCAGAAGCTTCTTCACCATCACATATTAGCGTCCTCGATAATTCAGTTGCCATTACTTGTATAATTAATCCAACTCTTAACCTTAACATTTCCAAAAATAATTGCGGTTCGGTTCTGATAAACATGGCCAAATACACTAACAACTCTTGTGTCAGCATAGCAGTACTATCATCCTCACCATAAGCATCATGAATTAATGAACGTAATTCACTTTCTGGTAATGGAGCTGTTATTGTAAATTCATGATTAGGAGGCATACCAACTGTTATTTGTTTTTGACGGACTAGGAGATCTGTCACTGCTTTTGCTAAATCTTCAACTCTTTTGCCCAACATACCTAAAATATATTGATTTTAATAATGCGTCAGTTTTAGTCATTTGTACACCCAGTATATATAACTAAGAAAGTAAAAATATTAATTTACTTATATTGCTTTTGGTTATTAGTTTTAAAATAGATTGTACTTGTTTAAAAAAATAATTAAGTTTCAGTATTAATTAATTCATTTAAGTAACTCAAACATAATATAAAAATTAATTCCTTACCAGCAGTGTGTCTAACCAATCCCCATAATTTCTGCTGACAAGCTTTTTCATAAAGCCCTTTTAGTAAATCACGCACTGTAACAACTTTTCCATATTCAAGCATTCCTGTATTAAAATCTAATCCTTTGGAATCGACCAAGTATTGCAAAATGTCACCTTGTTCATCTAATGATTCAGATTCTCGTAACATAGCAAATAGTTCTTCAACCTGTATTGAATTAATTTGTTAATAGTATTATAAATTAATTAATTTTTAAAATATTACTTCGGTATCTGCATATTGGGTTTCTGATGTTAGTCTATGCCTGACACCTGCTACAGATAGAGTGTCCTTTTTGTTGTTTAAACCGTCTGGTTTTAAATATTTTGGTCTGACTTCTTCTGGTGATGGGGATCTCGTATGTATGGTAATATTATCAACCTCTGAATATCCACTAGTACTTGGGATAGCTGTTGATCTTTGATCGATAAGACCTTCCATACCAAGTGTTTCAGCTAAATAACATTAAAAATAAATCATATTTTTATTTGTTCATATTTATATTAAAAAAAGTTTCATAATCCTTAACCTAATCCAATCTGTCATCACCTAATTTTACTAAATCTGATCTAACCTAGGGTGTTCTCATCCAATTTGCTCGACATTTTTTTAAAGAAATTATTTTAGACAAATTTGTCCATATTTTAGTCCAAATACATAGACAAGGTTTTGACTCAATAAACTCAATAAAGTGTCAATCAAATCATCATGATGACCTGAATACCCCAAGATCTAAAACAGCGTCATGTAAGAATTTACTTGTAATTTTGTTCTTATATAACATTTTTGTCTTGTTGCAAAACCCTGCATAATCTATAACAAAAAAATCTTTGTGCTAATATATTGTGCAACAAGCATGGTGCGAGTTGCGTACTATGCTTTTTCTATGATTATAATACTAATAATTTAAATTATTTGTTTAATATCATAAGATGTATAGATTATTTCTTCCAAGTTTCATAAGTGACACATTAGAGTAAAAGAAAAATAACAAACGCTGGATAAATAACTATGTAAAACTAAGCCTGAAAAAAGCATGGTATTATGAAACCAAACAAAACCAGCCCATAAGAAATACTATACAAAAAAAATACATACCATCAACAACATTAATTGATCTGGTTCTCTTAATCAATCCTTTAACTGACATTCTTCTTTTTAAATTTCTGCTTCTTCTACCGGGATGTGTGACCATTAAAAGTGATGATTTATTAGTAAAACATTTCATTAAATGTTCCTCTAAATATTGATGTACTTGTGGGTGCAATTCTAAAACATATTCATCAAAAACTCAATTCTAGCTCTAGAAAATATACATACTGTCCGGTAAACCGTCTTCATGGCATCCAAGGAAACTCAAATTTGTAATACAACTAGTACTCAAAAAATCATTCAAGTTCCCCATTGTAACTCTAGTTCCGTTAATATAACCAGACTTTAACTTTTTCATAGTTGTAATCATTGCAAGTGGTATTTTACCTTGATCTAAAATGCTTTTAATATAGTTTATGATCTAAGTTAGGTATATTAAACATGAAACATGCTAAATGATTACCTAAATTATCTCTAGTGACAACTAATGTGATGGTGGGCCGACCAAGCATATTTCGCCAACTAATTGTTAGAAATGCCAAATTTGAAACAAATTTATCAACTAACAGAGCAGGATCATAATTGGTATAATGTTCTTCCGTGTCAAATTTCTATTCACAACAGGACATGCAAACAACTAATAAATTAAACATATAATACAAGTATACAGAACGAATCAATGATGATCAATAGATAGAAAATAAATTAGAGCAACTTGGTTTGATAAAGATAACCGTTTCTTACGAAACGACGCAAGTATTTATAGTTTCGCGTCGGCCGCCTCTGCAAGCTTCATTATAGTGGCCGATAGCCTCTGTAGACTTTACTCTTATGTATTTTCTATAAACTACACAGTTGCATACATAAATAAAGGAACATACAGCACAGCCCATGGGAAGCATAAACAATCACTAGCAAATAATAGTAAAAATAAATGATACCTAAATGTAGACTTCTTATAGCAATAGTGACTATAGGACGGCCTAGCATATTCTGCCAACTAGATTTTAAAAAATTTATTTCACTCTTGCAAATATCTATCATTAATTCATAGTCAGATGCTATATAATTACGTGACATATCGGTAAACTAAATAATAAAACAAATAAAATAATGCAAATAACACAACATTCAATAATTACCTGAGGGGTGAAAGCAAATATTCGATCACCCATTGAATATAGTTTGCTTGTGCTTAAAATACCAACGTCTCTTGATTTACGACCCGTCAATCCTAGTTTTTTATTTCTACCTAAATCATAATAAAAAACATAATGGAAATAATAACTAACTTAAATTAAAAATATTACCTAAGTATGTATATAGATGAGATAAAACTCTTGCTGGTTGCACTTCAATAGGAGCAACATCTGCAATTGTTTGTACCATAATATCATGTTCAAGCAATTTATCTCTAATAACATTATCTTCGGCTAATATAACAACTTGTACAACAACATCAGGTTTCTTCTCAGAACATAATCTTCTATTTAATGGATCCAATTCGCCTACTGCTAAGAAGCCCTACAAATAAAACTTGTAATTGATAGTTTTTATTGTGTTACATATACTACCTCTTGCAATAATTTTCCAATTATATATAAAGATTGTGCCCATAGAAATGGTGATTGTCCAAGTGCCACTCTTTCCTGGCTCCCAGGGTCTTTATATTCAGCAGAGACTAAATGTTGTGGTACTGCATATAATTCTGGTACTAAATTCATGCCATCTTCTCTTCTTATCATAATCTGTTATACAATAAATCATTTACAATTTGTTAAAAAAAAAACTAGTTATCAACTCATCCACAACATAAATATTTAAAAAAATAACACATTTACTATTTACTATATCACAAATATATTTAAATAACCGTAACTAGTTTCAATCTTTACAAAGCCATCATCGAACGGTGATACAAACAAGTGTGAATATAAAAAAAAATTTACAAAGCATATATGTATATAATAAGATTTGTTAAAATAAAGTTCATATCATTTGTTAGCAATATTTATCTTGCTTACTTCTAGCAATGTACATAGAGAATAGCCCCGATTGTCAGTCTATTTTCAATTTACCCAGAATCGTTACAAATTTGGCAACAGAGCTAAACTAATTTTAGTCTTAGTTCAAGTGCTAAATTTGTGACAATTAACAAATAAGTGAATATTCAAAAATTGTATGATTTTCATTAATAATATTAACTTATTACCTTTTCTAGCATGTCTGTATATTCCAAAGACTCTTCTTTATTTCCTTGAAACCAATGATCCAAAATTAAATAACAAAAGAACATTGGCCATTCACATTCTATATTCTCAAACATTCTTAGTTCCCAAGGCTCATAATATAATCTGTTTGGATCCTAGAAATTTTAGAAATATAATATTTAAACAAGTCTTCAAGAAGTATGAATATTTTATAGAGTTTAAAACTAAAATATAAATATATAAAATTACCTCCTTAGGTGTTCGATAACCATCCCTCAGAAAACGTTTACAACCATACTGTCCTTGCAATTTATGAATAATATTATCCCTTGTATGTTTTATCAAGGCTGGATCATCAGCAGCAAATGCAGGAAAACCAATTACTGACAATATTCCACTATCAATTTCTTTAGAACTGGATTCTCTTGGCAACATTGACTAAAATAACAATCATTAACTGATTTTTAATATTAATATTATCGTATTACCTGTAAAACAGCTTGACATTTTTGTGCCTCATCTGTAAGAACATGAATAACACTATATGGACCTCCACGAGCCCCAAACAAATCCAGTTCATTCATAGCTTCTAAAGCAGCTTTAGCCATTCCAATACTGCTCGCATTTAATTCAGGCAAACCATGATTCGTTTTATCACCACGTTCCCAAATCCCATAATCAGGCGTACAATAAGCAGACTCAATATAAAACACTAAATTCTGTATGAAAGCAACTTCATCCAAATTAAAAACAATTTGTAAACCAGATGCAGTCATCTGTGCTAGTATTAACAAATACAAACTAATAGCATCAATTTGTAAATGCCCCCATTCCTTATCACCAACAACGGTTTGTCCAGTTACTGATGAATATTTTGCGTGTAATGAATCATAAGGATTTTGCGTCATTTTAAACTTCTCTACTTTATCTTTCTGTTGCATCATGCTCATCAATAAACCGCGCATTAATTTCACACAGGATTGTTCTAGTTCATATGTTTTAGCACGATCTTCATCCTGATCAGCCATTTTTTTATACGACATTGATAAACCCCAAACTGCAAGTATACAATAAACGTTATCTCTGATCCAAGCATGATGGTTTTCTCTGCTTAATGGAAATAGTCCAGTTACTGGATTCTGGTGGTTCATTATTATTTTATGTACAATCCTTTGATAGTAATCCAGGCGAACGCCTGAATTGCTTCGACTCCTCATGTTGTTATTCACAATGTTTATTTTGTTTGAATTTTAAAATTATATAAGATCACAATGTCGATTCAATGACATAAACTAATTAAAAACATAAATATTGGCAAACATACAAGAGTCAGAGTCAGCTGAGTGCCATGTGTTTTGTCTGTCAAAATTTTAACTGAATAGTTCAAATGCAGGGAGTTTATTTGAACTACGGGCTTATAGTCAGGACCGTAACGATTTGTTTAGACATAAACAGAATTGTATTCATATAATTTTTATGATTTTATAAGTATAGTTTATAAATCTAAATGATTGTTTTATGCTTTGTAGAAATCAATGTTGTTGTAACAATTTGTTTAAAAATAATCGAAATTGTATTCATATAATTTTTTTGTAGACAAAATTCTAGTTTAAATAACAAATTTTATATTGAGTTTTTATTTTAGAGATATATCCAATTTTTAAATAAATATTAAACTTATTAGTTCATTTCTAATTTAAGGAAAAAGTTACAATTATTTTACTGAAGTACAACCACAAATCCGGTGCCGGATATACAGGGTCCATTATAAAAGTAATGCGCATGATATTATTGTGACGCGACTATCCATTTCGGCTCGTCAAAACCGGTCGGAAAATGTGGTAAAAAATTTGCCCTTTCAACGCAGCCGGTCGCCAATTTGCTCCAACTGTCTAAGCGGAAAAACGTGTTTCCGTGTGAAGTGTGTTTTTCAACTTTGTAACATGTAACGTCAAGAACTTTTGGATTTGATTTAAAATGAGCCGGATTTTTGATGTTTGAGTACGACCCAGAATAAAAAAAAAACAGAGCAGCGCGTGGCAAACTAAATTATCTCTCCGGACCAAGAGTATTAAGAAAATATACAAAAATACTTAGAAGCTGCTCTAATATGTTTTTACTCAATGCTAATACATTTATTATTAGCAAAGTGATACCACACTCATTGCAACATTGGACAAGGCCAAAAAGCGTCAGAAGAGACTCTTTACCACATAAACCACCACAAATCCAAAGACTTGTTTAAGATTGCAGTCTAGAAAAATATGCAATTACTCTACAAGATCTTAGATGGAACAGAACCTCTACAACCAAACTTTGTTCAGACCAATATTGGGGAGCATATTAGTCCTGTAGCACATTTTGAAGAAGGATTTAACTATGGTCATCTACCCTACGATCGCAACTTACCGCACCAAGAGAAGCCATGATTATCTACTTCTACTTTTTTCTTCATAGGATGTTGTGGTTTTGAAGTGCATTGCTGCAGATCTGATCTATATTTGAGCTTCATTTAATACTGGCACTGGAGTTTGTGGAAGATAATCCTTGACTGTCACAAATCCAAAAGTCGACGTTTGACAGATGGACAAATGACGTCGTATATTGTACTTGTATTGCAGCTTAATTGAAATTAAATGATAATTATATTCAGCCTTGGTGCGGCCCAGGTATAGTAAATCTTTAAAGCACCGGGTGTCATATGTGATGACTTGCTGTCATGCGTGGATTTGACTCGACGGGTCTGTTGCGTGACCTTAAGGTTATGTTTTGCAGCTGTCAGGTAACCGTTGGACGTGACGGGGTTTATTGCGTGTAAGTATACTGTCTGTGGTGAACGCGCTTGTAGCAGTTGTAGGGGTTTAAGAGTGTTGAAGCGGAATTCCTACTTCTAACAGTCAACAGTAACATTGGTTGCTGCAGCGAGACTGACTACGGATTTTTTTGCGGTTTATGTAGAAAATTTTTCTAAAGATTTGAAAAGTGTCGGATTTAACTAAACTCAAAGTTTACAGTGCACTTTCCTCTCTTACTAAATTGAATTTTGTTAGTGGGAAAAACTTAAGAATGCTCGTTTTGTGCCAGTCATATAGGAGTTGCATAGTAATTGAGGAAAACATGTACCTTAACTATGTTTGGAATTCAGACAACACCAATAGTCGGTTTTCAATTTTTTAAGCTAGACAATTTATTCAAAATAATAATATATTGCTTTTTGTTGGCGTTGGGAGTGCTCCGGAAAAGAGTAGAAGTCTACCTATGAGAGACTGGTGTTTTGGAATGGGGCTTAAAAGATTGGCTTGCCTTCAACTTAAGACAAGCTGGACAACCTTTATAGCTTACGGTGTGCGGTTCCTGGTACGCTGCGGATGTGGCTACATGCGCCAACCGCTTAAAAATTAAATTTTGCACATGGAGCTGTGATGAACTTTGGCACATTTGATGTATACGTAGGAAAAATTGCATCTAGATGCCTTGTGGTTATAACGCTGACAACAATAACACTAGACAGTGTTCTCAGACTTACAGCATAAGAAAGGGTTTTTCATTCTTTCTCATGCGTTTAACAAAAAGACGAGCATACCCCAGAGCTGATAACTTTGTCTGCGGTATGTTTCTGACAATACACTTTTGGGTCTTTTTGGGCGCTAATTAATACGTGTAGTAGAACACGTCATTGTTTTCCCAATAAGTGATAGAAGCTCGGAAGTCTGCATGTAATTTCGGATGCATGCGGATACCATTGTTTACGTTTAGCCAATCAATCAACTGTGAGCAAAAATTGGATCACAAACACTCAGGTAAGTGGTTGGCAAGAAATTCTATTACAAACACTTAGGCGGAAGGGCGTTTACTCTAGAGAAAACTACTGACCCGTAATCAATAACTTGAGTGTCTCGCCCACAAGCATGTAAACAAGAAATTAGATTATAAACAGTCGGGTAGATGAGAGGGAATTCTAGTTAAAACTACCTACCTGCAATCAATAAACTGAGTGCCCTTCCCACCCACCCAAGTGTTTATGAGCAAGAAATTAGATCACAAACACTTAGGAGAGTAGGCGGAAACATTAGATAAAACTACTGTCTTGCAATCAATGAGCTGAGTGCGTCACCTACCCGCCCAAATGTTTGTTAATAAGGAATTGATTCACAACATGAACAAACATCTGGGCTGGTGGGCGGGAACTTCAATTGATACTACTGTCCAATTAATAAATTGAGTGCCCCACCTTCCTGTAAAAGTGTTTGTGAACAAAAAAATTGAATCACAAACACTCGGGCGGGTGAACAAAAACTCCAGTTGAAACTACTGTCTCGCAATCAATGGATTGAGTGCCCTATCACCCGCTCAAGTGTTTGTAAACAAGAAATTAAATCACAAACAATTGAGCGGGTGGGTGAAAACTTTAGTTAAAACTATTGATACGCAATCAATAAATTGAGTGCCCCTCCTGATCGAGAATAGAACTCACGATCATCGTTTTGCGTAAGAATATTACGCAAAAGATAAGAAAGAGACACTTTATAGGTGTCAAACTCAATATTAGGGGGATTTAGTTGGTAGGCGCTCGTGAGAGTGAATCCGATACTGCAAGTCTTTCGGAAGATTTTTGAGCAACTGATTCTTCAACATGTCAATAAGACCAAAGCATGTCATTAGAAAAGCTCGTAGAAAATCAACTCGCATAATATGCACTTATTAACTAAACATGACGGGAAAAATAGCAAAAAGCTTTGGCTTAGCGCTAGCTGCAAAGAGTATATGGAAATACCCAAAAACTAGCTTCATTGTCACTTACTAAATGCTTAACATACGCTTTTGTAACCGGCACGACTCTCACTCTTGCTTGAAAAAACATTTTGATCTAAGAACTTCATACGAACTTAGAATCATCAATACTAGCAAATAGATAAACACCTTTGAGAGTTTTGTAGAACTAAAAAAAAATGTTTTAAAACTTAAAAGAATGCTTGAGGAATCCAGTAGTTGTAGTAGTGCACTTGTAGAATGTGAATAATTCTGAATGAATATGATTATAGGAAAGTAATATACGTATCAAATAAAATATTATATATTTTTATTGTATAAAAGTATAGGAATATCGCATTGATATATTATTAGATATTTTTTGCTATATACATATAAACATATAATTTGTTAAAATTGGGCAACTGTAATGAGGTATATTTTATAATGAAATTTACATACTATTGTGAGCAATTGGAACCTATCTATATGGCAGTGTGTGGTTTGTTTCTAATGATATGACAAAAATATACAAAAAATAAACTTAACAAATCTAAACTATATATAATATGTACATTGACATTTTAAGCACACTAGATAATTATATATATGCACAAAAGCATATTAGGTACATAAATTCATAAAAATAAATTCTCTCATTTTTTTGCTTGTATCACAAGCAATTAAAAATACAAAAAATCACATTTTAACTAGTTCTATAATAACTAAAACTTCTATATAAAATTATAGCGCAAATTATAGAATAATCCTAATCATTCATATAAATATTATTCTCATTTTATCTCATTGCATTGTTCACAGATTATTTTTAAAATTGGAAGACTTATTCTTCTTCAGCATTTACACATCTAAATTATTAACAGTCTTTACTAAATAATATTTGGATTTAGGGTACATTTACATATGTATAAAAACTTAAAACTAACATTGGAACACTTTCCTTTATAGGAACAGAATTTATATTTGTGTATATACAATGACTATGTGCTCTTTTAGCTAAAGTATATGTAGCTTGTTTTAATGTAGGAAAATGTGAATTGTAAAGTCGTAACATTATATCTTCACTAATAAAGTAAATTTTATGTTAGACCAAAATCAATTCAACTTAAAAAAAATATGAAGTCCTTAGAAGTCATTATTTCAATAAAGTTTTTTTGTTAAAGCGTATTTTATTGCCTTCCCCCGTTGCCACTTTATACTACACTGTTCTTCTCAGAGGTACATTTCTTTTAAGGTACATCATCTTGCAGCACTCTGTACAAAGCACGTTTTGTTTTTAAGATTAAAATATACATTATAGACTAATTCACTTTTTATTTCAGAAATGTACGTCCCGCACATCTGTAGGTGTACCGGCGGTTTCATGTTCTAGGAATTTTTCCGACGTCGTAGGAGGTGGTGTGAATTCTTCAGGCCTCTGCACGTTTTCTGTTACAGTGCTATCCATATCATACACCATGCTCTCTATTTTCTGCAACCACGTTCGTAAGTAATCCTGGAAGGAAGTAAAAAAATGTGTTAAAAAAAAGATGAATAAAATTATATAATAAGTATGGCGCAACAGGTGCCCCACATGTGTAGGATATCTTTAAGTTGGTGTATTTTTTGTTAATTGTGGCACCCTTGTAATATGTATATGAAATATATTTAACTGCTCAATGGAAGTTTAAGGTTCACGCTTAGTGAACTCTCACCCAAAACGTCCTGTTTCGATAATATCATCGATAACGTTATCATTATTACCGGTCTTAACCTTAGTTATATTAATATATAATTACAAATATTAAGCATGCGTGTTGTAATTACCTGCTCAATGCTGGTGATTTTATGTAAGGTGTGTAATAAATCTTCCGTCGTTTGATCACATTTTGTCCATCCTAATCCGCAAAGTGCTGACGCCACACAAGCAGACGCTATCATACTGGCAGGTTGACAAGAAAATTCATATTCTGTAAATAAAAGAAAAAACAAAATTATTTTCCAAAAATTTTATGCAATTCCGTTTGCTAAATTTGGTGCGTGAGAAATCCCCGTGCACATTCCAATAGAGTTATTGGTTCTTGTGCGGCGAGTTTTATTTGCGCAAAAAAAAAGAATTTAAATAAAAGCGGAGCATGTTTGACTGCATTGTAGATATATGTCGTTAGCGGATTCAAAGAGCAGATCGAATGGAATTTAACGCCGAACTATTTAATTCAAGAAAATATCCCACTGTGCAACATGGATGTATGTAATGTAATGTAATGCAAACATAAAGAAATTCATTTGCGAAAGGTTGAATGAACTTTTTTCGGGAGGGTTTGCTGACTAAAATAATAGCGACATTAAATGAAATTGGAGGAATTAATTCATGTTGTATCCGTTGACAGTTCGAAGAATTCATCACAGAGATGTTATATATGTATGACCATTTATTGGCATCAAAACTATTATTGTCACAGATGTTCGCAATGAGATATATGATACCAAACTTCCTTTCAGTCTCAATATAAAGTTGCGAACACATCCTCCAAAATACACATTAAAAATCCAGACTGTTTAATTTTAATTATTTAAAGATTGAATGAAATTGGTTTATAGTGGGAAAATAGCAAGTGTGTGACAGGTATGATTGTGCAGGGTGTATATGAATAAATCCCGCTACCCCAGACGTAGCAAGTCGTGTTGGAATGTGACTGATCGCGATAAGGTGAGTGGGAGTAAAGTTCTTCAGACGCTGCGATTTTTTATACAATGCCAGGTTAGCTTGGTCGTGCAATATCGCATTAAATATAATACGAAGTCTTTATAATATTACCGCGCTGTCGTATACATAAAAAAAAAGATATCGATTTTGTAATATTTGATTGATGAGATTTATATGAATGAATTAATTGAAGGGGTGATACTTGTAACGATTTAATACAGCTGCTGAATGTTTACCCAGATGTGGGATTTGCGAATTGAACGGCGGTATATGTTAATGACATACATATAGAAGGCAGACAAAGAGTAGACGGAGCCGAAAAATGAGAGTGAGAACTCGCCGCGGGGCTTTTGCTTAGGACAACAACAAACGATCTCCCGGACCTTGAAGTAGAAATTATTAAAGAGCCATTCATCTTTAAGCCGCATCTTGTATGTGTTGAAGATGAAGGCCAGCATGAACGCAATACAAACCACCAATAGAACACATAAATGCATATTAATTAACAATCTAAGTTATCGCCACATCGACTGCTTTATTATGTGATTCAGACGTTTTATTGTACATTGTTAATCATGCGCATGATCATCGTCAAGTGACTGCAGAAACTGGTGGGAAGGATCCAGGTAAAAAAGGAGCAGACTTGTACGTGTGTGGTATTGTAATAATAGGAATACATACCTCGAGCGCAGAGCGCGATGAGTGTTTTGGCATGGTTATATACTTTCTCGTAGCTGATTCCTTTGGATTCAATAGGGATCCTCCTAAGTATGTGGCGGAGAAAATCTTGAGGCGTGACCGCGGCCATATCCCATTTTAATTTGCTAAGTACTAAGAGTTCGCAAGTCTGAAACAAAAATGAAAAGAATTGTTAATAAATTGAGCAAATTTTCGTTCCTTATAAGTAAAACTTGTAGTAAATAAAACGATCAGATCCTGAAGAGTTTCTATGTCGCATAATGAGAAGACAACAGAATCCATAAATAGTCAGTGGTCGCGACTATTGTGAGCGCGATTCCGTAAAGCAATATCTACCTGCTTTTGGCATTGTTCCGAGCGCCACGGTGTAAGGAATTCTAGTTTTTGTACAGAGAAGGCCAGGTATATAGCGAGTAGGGACGAAGGTCGCGGACACTGGCTCGATCGGAATGCCCATTAGTTCAAAGACTTGTTCGGCTTGTTGGTAGGATTCATTAAGATGCGAATTGTACAAATCAAATTAGCGAAATGAAATGGCAAATTCACCATTCAATCTGGCGAATGCATGTTGTCATCTTCGTTCGCATCAACCCGAATTGAATATAATGCTGTCGCATACCCGAATAAGATTAAACCGTAGAGACATTACTCCGCAACACTTAATTACCAACAGACACAAGGATAAATTAATAATAAACAACCCCATTGCTAATTGCTTTTGCCTCTCATAAATTAACCATGCATATGCGTCTGGTTTAAAGATCGCATTCCGCTAAAATGACAAATTGACAACTCCATTCCCACGACCGTAATACTATATGAAACAAGAACTGCTAACATGCAATAATAAAATCTTTTAGCATAAAATTTATTCGCTGTTTCGCACACTTTACACATTACATGGGCATAACAGAATGGCCATTCTTAAATGAATCTTTTCACAGTACCTCCCAGGAATGAAAAACATTTCTAAAGAAAAACAATTTGTCACGGCTATAAAACATTTATATTTTACCCAGACAATATTTGATAAATTCAATATTAGCTGTGATTATGTTATTTATAGAGATGTTACATATAAAACTTGACCCACACCAAAAGTGATTACTTGTATAAAGCTGTTTTCATAAATGATAAGAATTTTTTAAAATTTTCCTCCTGGCGCCACATATCATTGAATAAACATCTTATACAATAATCGGCATTAATGAAAGTAGGTATACGTTTTTGGGTGAGGATGGAATAGCTCTTGCGGTATAAGTAACAATGACTTTTTTTAGAAGTCAGAGATTCTATTTCGGGCTTCTTGGAAGTCGGGTAGGGTACTGGGCGCTAGAATCTACCTGTTAATCCCTTTAACTGTGCCACGTAGAAACAACAGGTATCTTTTTTAAGAAGCAACAGGTAGAATAACAGATTCATAAGCGCAATCCAATTACGAAAAAAAAAACGATACAATTGAGAGTTCATTGAACGATATGAGAATTGGCACATAATAAATAATAAAGATAAGTAAATTAGAACCAGCTGATATTAGCAATTTTTAAATAATAAATTACTGGTGTGTTTTTAGTCAAAATTTTCTGTAAATTATCAATGAATCTCATTGAAGCTATAGGTCATACGATCAGCTGTCTATGACATTCAATTAAATAAATATATCCATTCATGTTTTTGTACGACCTAGTTATTATCAGTATTTGCAACTATGTTGTATAATTATAATTTGCACCCGGAATTAGAGGCCAGTAGTTACAAAAAGCTATGCGTCTGTGGGTAATTTTCTTAAATATTAATTCATTTAATTTGTATCCCATAGGGGCGTTATTTATCTCAATCTTAATCAAACACAGGAAGTTTGTCGACGTTTAGGTCCTTATTATCAGTGTGTGATTTCCAACCGTCTGATCAAACTACATATTTAATATAAAAAAAAGAAAACATTTACATATGTATTATTTTTATAGTTATCTACACCTTTTTACGTTTTATTATTCATAATTCCGAAATATAAAGATAGTATTGCCCCTTTATTTTTAAAAGGCGATAATATATTCCAAAGTACTCAACGGGAAACAATGTGTAATTAAAATTTTAAAACAACACTGAAAAACGGGGTCAGATACGGCTTTTAAACTTTTAAAGGGCTATTGAATATATGCAACTGTGGGAGTGAATGCATTCGATAAGATTTGCAGAAAACAATTGTTAATAAGGAAGAAGGCGATCTTATCAAAAAGTTTTGCGGTCATTGAAATATTCAATAAAGTTCAATATTGTTTGTGTTTTTAATTCAACGTTAATGGATTCTTAAAATATTTAAATATACATTATGCAAGTGCGTTACAGTTTTAAAATGAGTTTCACTTAAATAAACAAACTTTAATGAAATGTTTAAATATCATTGAACTTACCAGTAATTGACTTTTTGTAATACTATTATCTGTGTAAAACACTAAGGTATCTGCAACTAGCGGCCTGGGTTCTCGCAGTTTTGATGCTATTAACATACAAGCCGTTCCTACAAGTTGTAAGTGGTTCTTTTTCATTGTGGATCCCGTCAGGAAACGGTCCATGAAATTCATGGCTAGGGTGAACACTTCATCTTGACATTTTTGATCCTCACATACCTGAAAATAAAACAAAAAATTCATGAGAACCAATTAAGACTTATAAATTCAAGAAAATAAATTAATCCGTAGAAAATACGTTATTTAATATGTGCATAATATCTTAGCTATGGTAATTACTTTATTACAAATATGTATCTTTCACGGGCTTCGAGCAGGTAACAAGCGTATTGAAAATAATATTTCTAGATCTCCATCAAACACATAAATGATATCTTATTAATTTAGTGTAATTACAAATTAATTTATTATTTAAATACCATCGGATGTGAGGAGTATTTTTTAATAAATATTACCGAAAAGCGTAAGAACCATTAATCTATTATCAGTAAAGTGCATAAAAGCTATCAATATTTGCTACAAAATTGTTGATTATCAAATCATTAATTACACCATTATACTAAATACAAATACTTTGAAGAAAAGACATAAACCGCCGATCAAAGCAATGTAATGTTTGATATAACAAAATTTGAATTCCTTCAACATATTTTATTATTATAACTTTAATAACATTAAATCTTAGTCATTGTTTCATTTATGTATTTTATCAAAAGATAAATAGAAATACCCATAAACTGTAACGTGTATTACTTATAACATTCAAAGGGTTACTTTACGTAGTTTATAACCAAGATTAACATGATAAATTATTAAAGACACCGCAGAGTAACTTTCCATAGTCCAATAGATATGTTGTAACACTGTCACTATCATAATATCATTTTTAACTATATAATGAATAATGGTCATAAATTTACTAATCTTATAATAAATTTAGAATCTTATAAAACTATCCATATATGAATTTCGCCCCAACAGTGAACATACACACGTGTTTCGGGTCACCAATACTTCTTCAGTGACCGGGGCCCGGCTCAAACTGAATTAAGTATATCAAGCAGAGGAATATAAGATCCAAAATAAATTTTTTATAAAAAAAAACATTGGCAAAAATTGTTTAAAAATTCAATTTAAAGCAAGATTGATCGAAAAATTGTGCATAATTTGTTGTATGAAATTTGAATAGAAAACCCACAAAAAAAAGACGAAAACTAACTTGCCACATAAATATAATAAATTAGCATAAACTAGATCACAAAAAAAAACTAATTAAAAAATGCAGCGAGTGAACATTTAAGACAAAAAAATGTCATAACAAGTTCAAGCCCAAAAAGTTTGCGTCCATACAAGTATCATTTTGACGACTTTTCTGAAATTATTGTCGCAAGTCCGTGTAAGCTAAAAATTTATTATTTATTGAAAAATACGAAAGCTGGTAGTTTTAGTTTAAACGGCGCCACATCGCCAAGTTTATAGTTTTAGGCCTGAAAATGAATTAAAAACAAATCAAAGTAATCATAATCCCAAATTGATGTAAAATACAACCAACTAAATGAAAAGTTAAATTTAATGGAGGCCGTATTAAACATCAAATGTTATTAACCATAAAATACTCCATAAACTTCAGAACCTGTCCCTAATTTGACTTTAATACTAATACAATTTCTAGAAACCACCATAAAATGTCATAATATATTTACTATTCTAAGATCCTATAATCCTTCATAAAAACTATCAGCAATGCAAATATAAATTACTTCTTTCAGTATATTGTTTATACAAATATTTTAGAAGAATCCACGTATTAATCGAGTGAACTTTCCGGTATCCAAAAATTTCTCTGCGTCGAATGCTATCAATATTTCAATGAAATTCAAGGCTACTAAGGCCATCGCCTTCTAAAGAGGCTCCGCATGGGCCACACAACATTTGCATTCGCATTTCGGCTAATATTTGAGAATATTGTATCTCATAAAGTAAATTTATTTAAAAACATTATTTTCCAACGAATTGCATCACCATAATACATAGAAACTAATTTATAAATTCCAGGTAAAATAATGAGAAATAGAATTTAATTTTAGAATAATTAAGATACAATTGCATTTTTTTTCTGTCTAATGATTACAATATAAAACGAGTTAACATTTAAAATTTAAAAGGCTAAAATGCAAATTACTTTGTGTGAATGACCGTGGCGATTTAAAGGGAAACGTATGTATATACAATATTAAATAAAACTACGCAATGTGATGTTTTTTTTTCAATAATTTGCTTAGTTATATGGAAATTGTATGATAATTATGCTTACTATTGAATACCTAGAATAAAAACGCTGTAATGCGAGTGTAACGAACCGTAATATGATTTAAACCCTTATAATAAATAAGATCATTACTTTCTACGCAAAATTATATTTCGTCTGCAACATGTGTGAAATCAGCTGAAAGAGACACCCCTATACCGGATGTTTTAAGGGGTATTATATAAAAGGGAAACATTATAACACCCCTAGTAAGTGTTTTTTGAATATGTATTAAAAACATATAATTAAAATAGGGCGGCTGACAGAAAATAATTTATTCGTGTTAGGAGCATAATTGAACTAAATATTTTATTGTATTGAATCAATACAATATATTATTATGTAGAATCGCCCAGGTAAATCAGGTCAATATTACAATTTTTATAGAAATTCAAACGATAAAAAGGTAGAATTCGAAGGCTGCTCATTGAAATATTGTTGACGTATTTTTTTATATATTTGCTCATATATGTGATAACCTGGCAAATATAATATAGAAGTAAATACACATATAATTTATAACAATGAGACTTTAAAATTTAAATACCTACAAACTAAGACAGTTCTGACCTAATTACAGCTGTTAGGTAATTTTCTAATTGGTTTTAATGTTAAATGTTCATTTAATACCGTGTAAATGAAAATGTTTACCTATTAGGAGCATGCGACACAAATCCAATATTTTTAATGTTAGGGGGTACTATTATATAGCCAAGAAGAAGAGGCCGAGTTTTTGGTGAGGCTTACCTCCATCATCCACTCGGCCACGATCTTCCTCATCTGTGGTGTAATCTCCGTTCCCTCATTGAGTTTTCCGCATGTGTGTAAGGTGTACCTTTCTTCAGTCTTGAGTAAATTTGGTAAAACACGGTCATCATTTAAAAGTTTCGGATCAAGATAAGCCCTATTTTCAACTGCGGTTGTTTCACAACAGATCAAGCTGTTCATATTGCTATAATAAAGTTGTATCACAGATAATTTTTCACTCACTTAACTATTCTGATTTTATATTTTTCTTTTTTTAAATTATGTTGCAAATAATTTTGATTTATTTGATTTACTTTTGTTACTTAATAAAAATAATAGTTATAAATTAAATGTTTATATTTTGTATCGCATGTAGTTAGTGACCGGCTTAAGTTTGAAAAAGGTTGTAAATGTTGTGGTTACTTCAAGAACTCAACAACACCATTACCAATGGCTGTGAGACACTGAACTGCTGATCTACGTCCCGAACGAGCTTGAGTCAGAAAGTTGTGAATCGAATCCCCACTCTACAACTTTTAAGCTTGAATATATGCAGTGTTGCCATAATACATTTATCCCCATATATGAGAATTATATTTGTATTAAATCACTCTAAAAAATATATAACTTTTTTTATATACAAATCTGTAATTATTTTACTTTAGGAAACTAAAAATAATAAAACAAATACTAAATATACATTAATAATTTCCGCAAAATTCTAATTTATTATTAAATAAAAGAAATATTTAACTTACATAATAATACTTTAATTTATAATTTACAAAATTTAGTTGATAATATTTCGTAGACAGATTTGTGCAACAATATGTTAATTTCATATATAATAAAAAATAAATTTATGCAATAATGACGAATACAATTTTAGAAAAATGTATCTAATTTAATTATTATTTTTTATTATATCATTAAGCCATAATACATAATTTATTTCTATTAAATAAAATTATTGCTATTTATATCCATTAATAGTTATTATCAACTATAAAATTCTTTAGTTATTTTATATAGAAATAAATATGGCTATAAAAGTCTTCCCAAGTTTACAGAATATGTGATTTTCAACAAAACTAAGAATTTTACGGCAACGGTGCATATATGCGTACGCAAGCTCATAATAAATTCTGAAGGGTGGTCACTAGTGGTCAGTCATATGTTTTTCATAAATATTGTGTATTCATTTATTATATTCTGTATTAATATGTATACATAATTATGTAAATTAAAAATTATCCTAATTAACACCTATCGTATTAATCATTTTAACCGAGTTGATTAATAAAATTTAAAAAAATGAGTTAAAATTAATTAAAATTTGCACCACCAGAAAACTTAAATTAATAGTGCAATATTAACAATAGGATTCTATTAAATATTATTAAAAAAATCTATATTTAATATAATTAAACTTCTTAACTAATCTAACTAAACAACAATTAAGTCGCATTTTTTACATCTTTTTTTTATAATTATTTCTTTTAATCTTCAATTTCATCAATTATTTAATATAAATATAAAATAAATATATTTACTACCCCTCAAGTATTAAATTCAAAATCTTGTACTAATTCTTTAATTTATATAAAACTTCTATAACAAAGCCTTTTAATTTATATCTTTTTATATTAAAGCAATATTTCAATGTTGTTCACTGAAAGTGGTTTTGAAAACTTTGTTATTTTGTTGAGTACAATTTGTTCTAGATTTTTGTCAAATAATCTGTTTTACTAGTTAGTTACTAAATATAGAACATAAGTGTAGTAAACAATGTCTTTTTGTAAATAAATTGTGATTTATAAGTAATGTAAATGCCCTTCGCTTTAGCAGCCCTCACTCGCTTTGCTCGTTCGTGCTTCTAAAAGCAGCGGGCTGCTAAAGCCTATTTTTGGCCCTTGATATACTATATACTATATACTATATGATCATCTTTCTTTAAAAACCAATCGGTCTTTTTGCCTTTCTTTAAACGCTTGATTTAATCTTGTATTTAATTAAAAAATTGTCAAATATACAATGTTGATGTATTATTTTTAGTAATTTTATTCCAGAAAACTTTGAACATTCAGCTTAGTTGCATTTAAGCATAATTCAACTGCAGTTTTCAAATCCGAAAAGTTTTTATAGTACATTGTATGTACCACATTAAAGAGATTAACATGTTTGATTGTTTTAATCATTTCTTTTAAGTAACTTAGTATATATGCTTTTGTACGTCTTTTGCTTTTTTCGATAAAAACAAAATCTTTACTATAAGGTAAGTAAGTATGACCCTTAACCAAAAATTTTGTGATTTATCTCTTCAAATATTTTGTCTCTTACTAGTAACATTAAAGTTAACAACTTTATTTTATTTTTATTTTTCCCAATGCCACATTTGTCAGTGGCTAAGCCTTGTTTTTTCATGTATTATGTTTACTTGAAATAAAACCATATTATTATTATTATTATTATATTATTTCTGTCAAAATATATTTGTAAACGTATTTTGACAAACTTGTTTCTGATCTCTTTTTCCATCTAGTACGGTATAATAAACTGTAACTTTCTTTTTTATTCGTAGTTACTATGACAACGCCTTTTAACTAAAACGACTTACATTATTAATTAAAAAAAAAAAAAAATTGTTTCTTTAAAAGAAAATTGTTTCTTTTAAAAAATACAATTTCTTACAATTATTTTATTTGTTATATTTAAAGATATTCTTCAAATTTCTTTTACGCAAAGTGTTTTTTGCGGTATTTTTAAGAACTATTCAATTTTACGTTTCTTTAATTTTTTTTTCAATTTTATAATTTTAGTTTTCATTTTTCCTTAAAAAAAATGTTCATCAAGTTTTCTTTTTGTTAGTTTGATTAACTATTTTCAAATTCTTTCCTTATGCATTCTTCAATCTTGTTTCTTCATTATTTATTTATTTTTTTTAATTTTTGAAGACTTTTTAATTAATATTTTCTATAATATGCTACAATATAATTTGTAATATTATTCAATACTTTCTAGTTGCTTCAATATTTAATTACTTCTCTTTTTTTGTTTCTTCAATTATTATTAAAGATTTTCTTAAATATTTTTACTCAAACATTAAATTTTTTAAATACTTCATTTCTCAAGATTGTTTTTTTAATACACATATTATAAATGTCTTGTTTCTTTATAATTTGAAAGGCTATATTTTTGTTTGTTTCTTTTTCAAAATCTTGTTTCTGCACATTTTTAAAGAAAACAATTTCTTATTCACGAGTTGAATTTTTTGTTATTTTTTTATAATTTAAAAACATTTGTTTCTTCAATATTTCTGAAGACACTTTAAACTATTATTTTCTTTGCAATATTTAACTTTCATGGAGAAACAATGTGAAAAAATAGAATTGCTTAAACGGAGGTTTGATTCAATTAATTTACATAAAAAGATTAAAAAATTCACCGACATTGAAAGAAATAAGCAAAATGTCATAATAAAAAAACAATAACAAAAATATTATAGTAGACATTGAAGATCAAAATATGAGAAAAATACATACAACAAGTATTTGAAAACACTAAAAATAAAGCAGTCATAAAAAAATGGACCCTTAATAACAGCAGAAAAGGTAAAATATGCTACCGAGAACTCAAAAGATAAAAATTCAGTAGAGCCAGATAAAATAAAGGGTGAACCATCTCTTGGAATCTTTTTAAACTACCACTTTATTTTTACTGTTATGACACAACACCCGGTTAACAAATGGCACGCTATACGTTGGGAAATGTTAAAAATTTACTTTAAATGTAATTCGTGTACTGCAAAATCAGTGCAAAAATTGCGTACAAAATTCGGTCGCAAATATGCACCAAATGCAAGTGTTTTGAAGAAATTTGTGCACAAAGTTTGTGGAATTGGTATGCTGGTGAACCGTACTAAAGTTCCACACGCTCGTCCGGTTCGTACACCCGAGAATATTGCTGCTGTAGCCCGTAGTGCGCAAGCCAACCCGAGAACATCGACTCGTCATCGCTCTCAGAATTGAACATTAGGCGCACTACCTTGAGGCGTATTTTGCATAAAGACATCTGTTTATTTGCCTATAAGATCCGAATAACACAGCAGTTGAAAAGAGTTGACCATCCACTTTGATACAACTTCGCTAATTGGGCAGCTGGAAGCCGATGGTGAATTTTGGTGAAAAATTATCATTTCCGATAAAGAGCATTTTCACCTCGGGGGCTATGTAAACAAACAAAACTGCAAAATTTGGGCATCGAAAAATCCACACGTGATCGTTGAGAAGCCAATACATCCCGAACGAGTGACTGTATGGTGCGGATTATAGGCGGCGGCATCATCGGCCCATTTTTCTTTGAATCTGGCAAAATGGTCAACGGAAACCGCTATAGGACCATGATAGCAAACTTTTTTTGGGAGCAAATTGTTGGTTTGGATGTGGGCAACATCTGGTTCCAACAAGATCCCGACATGCCACGCTAGCAACGAAGTTATCGACTTATTGCGGTCAAAGTTTGAAAATTGTGTAATCAGTCTTGTCGTGGAGATGTGAATTGGCCAGCAAGAAGCTGCAATTTGACGCCTATAGACTTTTATCTTTGGGGTGCCGTTAAAAAACGTTGTTATATCAACGATCCAGCAACAATTGACGATCTTAAAGTCAATATCCAAAATGCCATTGCTGAGATAGAACCGTAGACGTTGGAAAAAGTTCTGAAAAATTGAGTCGAGAGAATGGACTATTGTAAAGCCAGCCGTGCAGCCATTTGGCTGATGTAATTTTCCATGTATAACCGGATACTCTTGGCTACAAAATAAATTCAAGATCATGAAATTCCATCTAGCCGTTTGTGTTGTATTAAAATTTTAAAAAGATTCTTTGTGCTGGCCCACCCTTTACATTCTTAAACTAATTAAGAACGACAAAATTAGGTACATAATTAATATAACACCATCTACACGACAGAAATGATGGTATGACCACAAGAATGACTAAAATCAATATTCATTCTACTACCAAAAAAGTACAATGCAATAAAATGTTCTAATTTTAGAACAATAAGTTTGATGAGTCACATTTTAAAGGTTTTCTTAAAGATTATTTATAAAAAAAATTAGAAGCTGATATTAGCAAGACACAGTTCATATATATATATATATATATATATATATATATATATATCGTAGTAACTTAAACACAAAAGAATCTTTATTTGGAATGAATGTCATAATACAACAATGTCTCAATATGAACGTAGACCTATTCATCGGTTTCTTTGACTACGAGAAAGCCTGCAATAAAGTTAAACACAATCGGTTAATAGAAATACTACAACAAAAAAGCCTTGACTATAATGACATTCAAATAATAAAAAAACTTGTTCTGGAATCAGAAAGCTTTAATAAATGCTGAGGAACATGACTTTGATGAACTAGATCCACCGTCAAGAGTGAATACTGTCGCCAGCTCTATTTAATATGTATTCCAAATGCTTATTTAAAGAAACCATTAATGAAAACTAGTAAATTAGTTATAAACGGTTAAACTATCAACAACATTCGGTACGTAGATGATGAGCAACAACCATCCACAATCTTCATAAAATGCTGAATGACATAAACAGAGTTAGCCAAACTTATGCGCTCAAAATAAACTTGAAGAAAACTAAAACTATAGTTGTCACAAAAACCAATGACAATAATATCCCACCCATACTAATAAACAACCTCATAATCAAAAAAGTAAGAAGTTGCCAATACACAAATCGAAGATAACAGTGATCAAACCACAGAAGTTAAAAGACGCATAGAAACAACTACAGCCACTTTCATCAAATGAACAAACTTTTCATAACCTAAGCCTAACCTTGAAAGTTTGTATGATGCGTTGCTATATTTTCTCAACGCTTTTGTACGGGATGGAAGTATAGACGTTGAAGAAAAATAGTACCAAAAAGCTAGAGGCGTTTGAGATGTAGATTTATCGCCGCATACTAAAAATACCCTAGACAGATCTAGTAACCCATGAAGACATCATGCAAAAAAACCATAAAGAAAAGAAACTGATCTTTACAATTAAAAAACCAAAGCTAAAGTATCTTAGACACATTGCGAGTGAAAAGAGATACTCGATTTTTCAACTTGTTATACAAGAGAAAATACAAGAAAAAAAATCCGCAGAGCGTCGCAAAACTTCATAATAAACTTACTTGAATGATACGGACAAAAATTGATCCAACTATTTAAAACTGCAACGTCAACAATCAGAACTGCAATAGGAGACGGCACAATAAAAAAGAAGAAAGCTTTTAATTATACGCAACTTTGACAACTACTGTAAGCAACATGTTTAAATGGTAACAGATCATAAACAGTTTTAGAAGCCCTTAACTTAACCCTGATATTGATAAAAACCATTAATACGTTTAACTGGTTTTATACAATTTTGAAAGCTTCAAAATGATTAGAAAATCCTAAAAAAACAGCAAACCAACTCAAAAAAACATTTGATAACTTTGAAACACTTGTAATATCTAAAAACTCTTGTTAAACTTAGTAGTGGTAAACATAACCGGAGATGAATCAATACTTTCTATAAAACTAAATATACAATTTTGGATCATTTAAGTTTTTGATAACGTTTTGCAAGTGCATAAAAAAAATCAAAAAACTTTACTAACCCCAAAAAAATTTGAACAAAACTTCAGTTTTGTTGAAGATTTTCTAAAAACTCTGAAATAAATTTGTATAAATCTTTTAACGACACTTAAATACTTCAGAAATCTTATATAAAATTTTATATAAATCTTAAACAACTTTTGTAGCAATTTAAAATAACTAAATTCTAGGATCTGAAAAGAAATTTACAAATGTATTTAACAAAAAAGCAATATAACCTTATTAACCAAATTTGTTTTTGTTAATGCTTTTTTTAACTTTTGTTGATTTGTCTATGTTTAATATTTTTAATAATTTTTTATAATATTCAAATGTATGCTTTAATTTTTGCAAAAAAATTCTGGTAAGATTTTCAGGTGAAAATTTAGAGAAATTTAGAATAGTCCTTGTTACCTGTTCAAGGTTTTTAGATAGCAATATTTTATACTTTTATTTTTTATTGATTCTAATAATATAATAAATGCTATATAAAAACCTTAAAGTAGATATTTGCTTTTTCATGTATAATCAATTTATTTGAACATCAATACATACAAATTGTGCAAAATGGTGAATTCGCCGGACAACCAAATTTGCAGCTCAGATTTATAGTTTTTATCTGATTTTTGCACACTTTTTATTATTAAATTATTTCAGATTATGTTTATAACATGGAAATTAAATTTTATACTTTATGCAGCATACTAAAGTATGTAATTTATTTAACTATGTTGTATAACCTCAAATAGTTTAAATTTATAATGTGATAAAAATAATGACCATACAAAAAGTTTAGTATTGTTTTAAATTTACTAGAAAATTGCAGGTTATGATCAATAGTTGGTCAGAATAAGAGACTTTAAGAAACTTTTCTTTCTATTTTCACAAACTCTCCAATTTTTAGCTGTCATCTGTCAAATACAGATGTTTAAATATTGAGCATTCAGAAGTGCTATAATATTTAAATTGACACCTACTTTTAGAAAACCTAGTTCTTAGTTTTGATTTGCAATTCTTGGAAACATCTTATCTTTGTGAGCTTTATGACAATATTAGAAGTATGTATTTTTTTTAGAAATTCAAAATATTATACACATAATCTAAATTTATTTTACATTATATTTTGTATATCAATTTATGAGCATTTAGATATTTTACAACTTATAAATATTTTATCAATGTATTATGCAAACAAAAAAATTTTAAGCGACTTGACAATAAGTAACGCAAAATTAAAAAAATAATAATTTAATAAATATACATTTAACATAAATAGAAAATAGTTTACTAATACAATGTATACCCTACGGAATACTGGTACCGCACTTACAATGGCACAGAAATTTATCAACATGACTAATAAATGCATATTTATATGCATTTGAAAACAAGTTTTTATATTAAAATAAATATAATATACTTAGTTTTTTAGCAAAATAAAACGATTAGTTATGAAACAGGATATACAGAATGTTACATTTTAGGATGTTAAATTCCCTGTTAAACAATTTCACACTAGTTAACCCCAAACACTTCCTCTTACTAACAAAAATGTGTGTATAATATGTGAAGGGTGCAAAAATTACAAATGGTTCTGAAAATATTAAAAAACAATAATTAAATAGTTTATACTTTATCGACATTATACAAGGATTTAAACGTGCGGATAATTTACAAAAATAAATATTATTTGATTAATTTCAAGTAATAATTAAATAACTAGTAAAGTTATCAAATTTTGATTTGACGTAAATAGTAATTAATTACTTACTCATTAAATTAAAATAAATTATTAAAAATATATAGTTCTTAAAAATCTTGAATCATAATATAAATAATTATAGATAACGTTTAAAAAAGTGTAAATTTTAATTATTGTAGATTGAAAATTTAAATCATGTTTAAGTTTTTTTAATAATTTTGAAATTACTTTTTATTTCTACATTGTTTTTAGCCTAAGATATCATAGTCGCTAAAATAATATTATTATTATTATTATTTTAATTACTTTAAGTAAAGTACTTCAGAAAGAAAAAGTAAAACCATAAGCATTAGATGCAAAATTTTCAAAGTTTAATAAATAATTTAAGTTTTAGGAAATTATGATTTTATTTTACAACTTACTAATCTAGTGTATAAAATTAAAATAAATTTGAATGATATTCATGTCATTGTACGGATAAATTACAATTTATTTGTGCAAATTGGTTGATTATGTATTCATTCGAATAGAAACAACTAGTCTAGGCTTCCTAAAAATACCACAAAATATAAAACTCGTGCGGCTTATCGCTTTTTTCAATAAACATGAACATGAAACAAAAAGTTGAACAGCAATACGATCATTTAGGTCCAAATCCAAGTAGTACCAACAATTGCGTTGTTTATCCTTAACCTTTATGATACCAGAAATATTAATCGCACATTGCTAAACTAACAATAGTGGATATATCAAAACTAGCCAAATTTGATTTACTTACATGATCTTCATTTAAATTTTAGCCTTTCCTTCTACCCACAATACATACCACTTAAAAACGCTTGATAAAAAATTTAAAGTTCTAGTTGTTGAGACAAAATAGCCTCAATTCTTAATACTTGTATAGTTTTAACTCAATTTTTTATGTTTTATAATGTCAACTAACGATCTCTTGATTTTAAAACTCCAATTTCCTGCCACATTAAAAAAGGACAACAAACAAATTGAAGTCTTCTATAAAAACATCAAAACCCTGCTTAAAACAATTAAAAAACACAAGATATGCATAATAATAAGCAATTTGAATGCAAAAATTATATATATTAAAAAATATAAATTTATTTAGTGTGTTTGAGTTTTAAGGGTCTAGATTAGTCTTTCTGCTCTGGTGCGTTTGAAATAGAATTGCCCATATACTAATTTGAAAAAAAAAAATTTGAACAGCATAATAGCAGCAAAAATATTTCTAGCGGTAGATCACAACCCTGTGGTAGCCAGCTATAGAGTGAAACTCAAGAAACAAACAAAACTTAAACCTAAAACCAGACTAACGTCTCTTACAAACCAAACAACCAAAGAACTTGTTGAAAAAAACCTGAACAAAAAACTTCAAAAAGTTAAAGAAGAAGAGATACTAACGATCCAAATGTCAAATAAAAAACTATTAAACAAAACATAGTAGAAGTTAAAGAAAACTACTTAACAAATAATAAAATAACAAAGAAGAACGAGTGGATGAAATACAAAATAATACACCTGATAGAAGAAAGAAAAAAACACAAATCAACAAACGCTGACAAATATAAAAAATTGCATAGAGAAATAATCAAAAAAACCCGCAAAACAAAGAAAAAATGGTTAAATAAAAAATGCAAATATCGTACAATCATACAAAGATAAAAGAAATACCTCATCACTTGGCCAAAGCAATGTTCTGGTTGACACAAACGCTAATGTTATAAGAGACGCCCAAGCCAGACTGCGTAGATAGCAAGAACATATACCAAAAAACTATTCAAAACTGTAATAAATAAAGGACAGATCAGGCTGCTAAAAAAATCATACATTTCATCAAAAATATAAAAAACAAAACAACGCTTGGCTCTGATAATATTTTACCAAAAACTATTAAATTTATACAAGAAGAGCAAATTGAAGTACTAATAGACTTATTCAATAACATATATAACACCGGTGTCATACCGTTAAAATGGCTCATATCAACTTTTGTAACAATCTCCAAAAAAACCCAACTAAAAAAAATGTGAAAAGACCATCGCTCAATAAGCCTGATGTGCCATATACTAAAAATCTTTCTAAAAATGATTCACAAAAAAATGACAACAAACTGCACAAAGAAATAAATGATCAAACTGGGTTTGACTTCAGGAATAGAGTAAAAATACGTAAAGCACTGTATATACCTGTTTTATTGACTACAAAAAGCGTTTAACAAAGTACATCTCAAAAAACTAATCCAACTGTTACGGAGAAATAGAATAGACAGCAGAGATTTACAAGTTCTAGAGTCTGTTTATTACAACAAAATGCCATAAGCATTAAAAGAAAAAAATTAAAAATATTCCACTTGATACCGTGTTGATGGCTAATAATATAGAAAATCTACGTAAATATCTTAAAAACTCTCTTAAGATTTGAATAGTACGATGTTACATTTTTTCTGTACTACTATATGATATAGAAAGCTCCACTCTTAAACAACACCTAATAAACAAAACAGAAACATTAGTTATGATGCACCTCAAACCAACTATTTAAGGCAGCAGTAAACAAAGTTCAAACTGTTAAAAAAACACAGCACACTAAGAAGAAGAAGAACTTCCTGTCATGTATATACCAATTTATTCAATAATGTAGACCAATGTTTCACAGGTTAAACACATACAATCTTTAAAACCGCACGGCTCGCAAGACTACAAGCTTTTTTGTCCAACAACATTTTTAATAACACTGATTGAAAACAACTATTGTCAATTTAATTAATAAAAATATTCCAGTTCAGTCATATCAAGCACAATCAATTACAGTCATGTCAGTTTACTGTTTGCATAACAATCATCAAAGTAGTCATTAAACCAACGCCATTTTTCTCGTCTGCTGTAGCGCTGTCTAAAGATTAAAAACATTAAAACATCAACAACTTTAACTAAAACAAAATCTGAAAATTACACTAAAATAATAGACTTTTGCAAGCATAGCCAGCTCGCACCGCTCATATGATGAGACTCACAAAGTCAAAAATTCAACTGCACAATTACCAGAATTACACACTCACAATTGAAGCATGTAAATGAAAAAGAATCTAAGTGCAAAAAACTAAAATGTTCAAAAAACAAATAAATAGTATATAGTGATCAAGGGCCAAATATTGGCTTTAGCAGCACCCTTCTTTTAGCAACTCAATACTTTTTTCCTTTCCCCAAATAAAAACATTGTTTCAAGAAATTTCAAAGTTTATTATAATCTGTAACTACTGTGAGGTATGACGTCATGTGAAATCATAATTTACAGCCAATCAAATACCGCAAAAAAATGTATGCTCAAAGACATTTTAGATCTAAAATAAAAATCTATAATATATGTTTTATAAGGTTAAAAGATACATAAAGCTTAACACATTTTAATGGAAAATGTAGGTACAATACGAAAAAAAAATGTTTTGGACGCAAAATATAAACAAATTACTTTAAATGTATAATGCATATCTGAAAAATGGTGCTTGCTGCATTTACTACCTAACTACCACATTTTCTTCATCTGGAGTAACTGTGTTTTCTTTGTCAAGGGAAACTACATTTTATTCTTTGTTAGAAACTGCGTTTTCTATCTTAGAGAAAGCTTTATTTTGATCTCTAAAATGTACGTAGAGAAGATTTTGGTAGAACTGTGTGTCTTTAGGCTTTCATACAATCTAACATTCTCAGTAGATCTTTACCTCTCTCAGCGCTGATCTTTAAGGCCAAAACTTGTAACAGTTTTTATAACATGCAAGCGGGAAGCTATTTCATTTTGCCTACAGTTTACAATGCCCTCATGCTATATACACACACATAAACAATTAACCTATATCTTCCAAATAAATGCCAAAACTGTAGATAGAAAGTTGTTACCTATTAAACATGTCTATACATACAGCTGTAAAAAAACTGGTTGGAAGTTGTGTCGACTTTATTTCCTTTCTCATGTAGTTTTGTAATTTTCTGATTTTATGTGGTGCAGTTTAAGGTTCTGTTTAGCTTCCTTTTTATCTTTCACACTTTTACTGGTACATTTTTTAATTTTCAACAAATCATACTTTTTACTTGTGTCAACAAAGGGAAGCTTAAATTTTAGCTTTGAAAAGTATTTAATCATTTAAAAAGTGAATGTTTAAATCTAGAGATGGATGCTCAAGATCTGATTTATGGCTTGAGTATAACTTACATAGCTCGGGAAAATAATGTGAGCCCAAATAAGGTTTTTATTGTCCTCTGTAAATTTGAATTTATGCTTATTTGATTGAGAATTGAGTCCTCTCCCGTCTTCATAAACAACCTAATTTCTTCTAATCTTATAGAATTTGTAACTTTTTGCTGATATAGCAACATCTGATTAAAATTTTTAGAGCATACTTGCTGAGTGCTTTTACGTCTGCTTTCTTCAAGGGTGTCATATTTTCTATAGAGTCTGCAAACTATATTTTGCATCTGTATGCAATTCAACAAATAAGTAGGCTGCTGGTTATCATCAATTTTATAAAATTTGATAAACAAATAGTTCCTTCTGTTGAGGTTTAAATGTTTTGCATAAATGTTTACATGAGCACGCTGCTTGTTCTGGTGGTAATTTTTTTGCTCGCACCTTTTTCCCTAAACTTGTAATGTACGCATTTCTTTTCTTTTTAGCCTGACTACAAGTAATCAACAAATTGGTTTATCTATGTTTTAAGAAAACAAACAACACTAAACTTTATTTCCAAGCAAAGCTTTGCACACGACTACACGGCACTTACAATAGGGCGCTAGCACTTACAGCCTTACCCAGGTTCAGCTCACTGCGACTTCATCCCATGCGTTAACTAAAACCCCTACTATGAGATAAACCAATAACTGAAAGCACTTACAAAAATGTCTACATTAAAAATTTCATTTTTAGAAGTTTTGGTATTTTTACCTTTTTTATTTACAATCAATAACAGAACTCTACATCATTAATTGCAGCACATTTGTGACTACGTCAACTCAGAAAGTTGTAACAAATATTATTTATTTTATTTATTGAGCATATAAGACTTACTTTTCATTGGTTAGGCAACCTTTTTTTTACAGTTACATCAATTATTACAAAATAATTTTCGATCACAATTTTGGTACCATACATCTATGGTTCATTATATGCATTCAATCTAGATGTCAAGAACTTGAATCGGGCACCATATTGTTTTTCATTATTTCTGGTGATTCTTTGATGTCTTTTCCTACTTTTGGCTCTTTCTATTAACTATATAAAATTTTACAATAGTATGTTATTGCTACTGAAATGCAGCTCGCATTAGCTGGTATATCTCACAATAACGACCAATAAGTTTTTTTTTAATGTCTGTCTAATATCTAACAATAGAAAAACAATAATTTATAAAGGTTATTTCAAAAATGTATCTTTGTAAAGTTGCATCTAACAAAAAAAGCACTGGTGGGGGAGAATAATACAACTAAACTGGCGGGACAAAGCCAAGCCTGTTAACTAATTAATTTAAACAACAGAACATTGACTTAGTTTGTAGCTTGAATGTTAATATTTCTAAGATTTTTAGTCTAAAAAAATGTTGTTCATCAACGTCTTAAACATGTAAACAATAAAGATTCAGATCGCTTTGAACTAGTAAATTCCAATTAGCATATCAAACATTCATTTGCTAACCAACAGAATATTTGTGTCTACATGCACAAACAACAAGCACATTCTACATTAACGACGTACAAAATGCAGGGCATTACAATAGCATCTTTTTTAAACTCAATCTTCCTGTTAAGACTATTTTTGTTATAGGCATATCCTGTTCTCTAAATAAAGCAACTTCCAACTTTTTTCATGACTTTTCTGAAAGTTTTGACAAGCATCTTCAAGGTTATCATAAAAAAGCTGAAATAATTTTGTTAAGAAATTTAAATGAATGGTTAAATCACTCATCTTCTACAACACTATCCGGTCAACAAGCTACGATTTTTGTTGCTTCTCATAATCTTACTCAACTTATTCAGCAACCCACATATTTTCCTTGTGATAAACTTCTTGGTAAACCAAGATTATTAGATCTTTATCTTTCTAACTATTCCAGAGATTACAACAACTACTGTTGAGGCTGCATTAAGAAATCACGATCATTCACTTATTACTTAAACTTCTCCTCCTATTACTACCAAACCTTAACAGCGGCTCATCTATCATTATCAAAGAATATAGTAAACTTAAAACAATTTTTGATACTCATTGCTTATTGTAGATAGTACGTTTAATTAATCATTTTTACACATTTTTGCAATACCCTGTATACATTAAACATTTGACCTACATTTTATTTTTAAAATTAATAATGATATTTAATGTCAAAGGTGTATTATTTTTGCAAATTATCATGCATTTTAAAATGATGCTGCATGATTAAAAAGAGTGATTCATAAAATGTGATAAAGTTCGTAATAACAAAACTAATTATATAGTTTGTTTATTCCTTTTATAATATCAATTAAGATTTGCTTTAGTTCTCACAATTAGTGTGAATCAAATTGAAATAATTATTTTACTTGTGTTTGTAGTACCAAGTAAATCTGTTAAATATATATGAATAAATATATAAAATATGCGTCGGCTTCCGTTCACATGGCACTTTAAATGCAAAATGTCAGTGTCAGCACATTGTTCCATGCGTCTATCATATTGGCATCAGTAGATTTAACGCCACCGTTTTTGTCAGTTAAAAATGACTAAACTTTGTAAATATAAACCAGACGGTTATTTCAGATAATAAATATCACCTAATGAATCGGCAAAATAATAAAACGGTTGATGTTACAGATAAAAATATTCGGTATTTTCCCAACTTGAGGATTAAGTGGAAGTAAAGGACAATCCGATTAACATGACGTTTGCTCTTTGTGGATACTTCTCTAATGCTTAATAATTTTACACCTTATAGTGAACATGGATAATCTCAATAAGAATGTATTAGTGATTTATTTATTTATATTGTTCGTATTCTGATTGTAAAATTCCATCTATTGTTGGGTTTATTTATTCAAGAGATTTACTTTGTCTATTGTGTATTTTATGGTCAATTTTGTGAGTTTGTTAGTAATCATAATATTTGCAGTAAGTTATATTTTTTGACTTCTCATAGATATTAAAAATATTAGTAAATTTATCAAAAAAAACATTAATATCTTTTGATTTTGAATCACGCAAGAACCGAGATTGGGATATACAGGAGACCTAGTAGGCGTATGATAAGATATTTAGTGGTCGCAAGAAACTAATAGTTAAAGTTAATCAAAAGGATGTTGATTATAACCGATTAAACAATCACAATTGCGCAAAACTTGCTTCATAGTTTTTAAAATTATTGTTTATTTTTATTATATATATATAAATACATATAATTTAACAATGATGCAAAGATAAATATGTTTGTTGTTAAATACAAATTTAATATTTATTATTTTTTAACCAGTATCTCCTGCAACAATATTAAATTGAACGTAAACATACAAACTATACAATTTTCCTAATAAAAAGGATCTGAGCATTTTTAACAGCTAAAAAGTATTAACTATACAAATTCTTTTATAAGAAAGTTGACAGTTAATAATGTTAAACTATTTGGCAATTAATTTGTTTATATTATGTTAAACATTTTATATGTCAGATAGTTATACGATTTCTCAAAAAGTAGACCCTAGTTTGACTATCTCAAGACGTTCACAGCAATTAAGGATCTCACAGTCTAGCCTTTATTGTAAACTGCAAAAAGATCTCAGCCTGCATGCTTATAAAGTGCAGCTGACACAGAAATTAAAGCCAGCAATTATAAACTCCAAACTTTTGTTTCTTATGTGCTAAAAATGCAAGCAGAGAATCCTGCTTTTAAAAAAACCATCTTTAGCAACAAAGCCCATTTCTATCTCAGTGGGTTTGTCCATAGACAAAACTGCCGCATCTGGGATTCCAAAAAACCTAAAACAATAGTCGAGAAACCTCTTAAAAGTCAAAGAGAAAAGTCAAACAATTCTAGTCGTCAAAGACAATATTCGAACCGCTGTTTGCCAGATTTGGAAATAGACAATTTTTACATCCAACAGGATGGCTTTACAAGCCACACAAACAATTGCAATGCTGCACAAAAACAAATCTTGGGCGCATTATTTCTCAAAACTAAGACATAAATTAGCTCCCAGATCGTGCAAAAAATCTACACTAATGCCCCAAAAACAACTCCAGCAATCAAAGACAATATTTGAGCTGTTGTTTAATAGATAGAGCTTTATTTGTACAAAAACGTCTTGCCAAACTTCCTTAAAAGAATAACCCTTTGCAGACAAAGTTAAGATGGTCATTTACTGAATATCATTTCCCACAAGTAATCGCAGAGTTTGTACTTTAAATTTAAATTAAATAAATTTGTACTGCTTAAAAATAAATATGTAAAAACGTAATAAGTAATAAAATGGACTAATTCTGATTTCTGAATTTGAGTGAGAGAATAAAATTTAATAAATATAAGACTTTTGTACCTCTTCCAAAAGTAAACTTTACTCCTTCGTTCCAACGCATAACCAACTTATGTAGTTAATATATTGGACACCGTTTGTAACGATTTTCCTTATGCTGGTCATGTTAAGCCAACAATTCTCTAACATAGATTTTCATGTAGGATAGCGCCAGGTAGATACATAGTACTCTCTTAAGGCAAATCTGGAAAACAAAAGGAGAAAAAGAAGCAGACAACCAATAGCTCTCAAAATCACGAAAGACGTCAAAGAACAGAAAGAACTGGAAAATTGGTTATTGGCTAAAACCTCGTTTTTCTATAGACGCAAAAGATGCAATGGTCAAGCAGAAAAATGCTAAAAATCGTAGTCAAATAAGACAATCCTCTAAATAACAAAGCACTTGAATACCTCATACTATGGGCGGAGAAACAGGACAAAGACATGAAGAAAGAGCTTCAGAGGCGGGCAATAGAAATATTTCCAGAATTGACAAAACTCAGAGAAGACGTAACCAGGATCAAACAAAAAAGCATCGCCACGCATAAATACAGATGCGTGAACGTGACCAACTTTAGGAAAATGCTAGAGTACGTGTTTAAAGACACCGATACCGAGATAACAGTATATAAAAAGGAAGGAAACCCGCACTAAAAAAAACAGGCAACCTAGAACCGGTTGCGGAATAAAATAGAATAAATACGCTTAAAAAAGCAAAGGCAGGAAACGTAAGAATAGAGGTAATAAACCCGCAAAGCAACAGAAGCAATCTGTTGTTTTTGTCAGAAACATTGACTAAACAACGTCCAAAGAGCAGGTAACAGAAGTCATCAACAATTCAACGGGAGTCACAGATAATGCAGAGATAAGAATGTCTAAGCGAGCTAATAATGAGGGCCTCCAGTTTGCGGTGATAACACTACCTATTGAAGAAGGCATAAAAATGCTAAGAAAAGGAATACTTGAAACGGGATGGGCAAACTGACGCGTAAAAGAAGTAATCCAGCCAATTAGATGCCTTAAATGTCACGCATTTGGCCATAAGGCAAGCGCAAGCAACAAAAAAAGGCACGGCGCCAAAAAGTGCCAAAACAACCCTTGGTGCTACATCTGCCATAAAAATTGTAAGACGGTAGTGAAGGTCAGGAGGCAAAGACGGATACCCTCCAAACAAAAATAAAAGTTGTCCAAGCAAACCTTGACAGGAACAGAGCAGCAATTGATCTTTCAAAACGCGACAACGGCGCAGACCAAGCATTAATATAAAAACCATGAAATTTAGGACCAAACCACAATGGTACACAGACCTAAACAAAGACGCGACAATTATAGTAGTGAATCCAAACCTATAAGTTAGCCACACAAAAGAGTGGCAAGATTTCTCTGCATCAAAACGAAGAATATCGAAATATACTTCTGCTACGTATCGCCGAACATAACACAAAATGAGTTTAAAACATATCTTCACAAACTAGGCAAAAGTGTGACATAAAAATGGAGTTGTAATTGGAGGAGATTTTAACAGCAAATCTCCGGTCTGGAATGCCAAAAACAAAAACGGTAAGTTGGTGTTTGATTGGATGGCAGAACTCGGCCTAGCACATCAATCATAGACATAACACTGTCCACCAAAAACACAGCACACCGTATAACAAGTGGAAAGTCAGCAACAAGGTAGGTCAACCTTAGTTTGCACCAAAACATATACTTTAAAGTATCAACGGATAGCGCAAGTTTGGCAAGCATTAAACCAGAGGGCTGGAGGCTGGACACGGAAAGGTTGCCAACGTTAAAAAAAAAATTTGCAAAACACTAAGCAAAAAGCGCAATCTGAAAGAAAAAAGCTTTATTGGAGCGGTTGTAGAAGCCGCAAACAAAACGTTCCGTAAAAAAAAGCTTGGGGTGAGGAAACAGGTCTATTGGTGGACCGAAGAAGCTACAAACGGACGAAACAGCTAAGAAAAAGCGCGCCTAAAGTACAAAGCCAAAAAAAGTGTTAACACAGAGATTCACAAATTTTTGGTAAAAATAATTAAAATAGAATGACAAAAGTTAAATAATGCATTCAATAAACAGTTCCAATAATTTAATAATAGTAAACAACAAGTTTTAAAAAAGTGTTCCAATTCAACAATTTTAGTGTTAATTTAAACCAAAACACACCACAATTAAAATCAACTCCCAAATGACACTTTATTAACTTCTGAGCAATTCTAGAATTTTTTAAACCACTTATCTTCTTTTCAGCTTTGGTTTACTTTTATGTTTTAACTAGGTTGAACAACATAAAACTAAAAAAAGTCCTTTCGAGTGATGCAAAATTAATAATAAAATGGAATTAAATCGTAAACATTTTTGTGCAATTATGTTTTGACGTAGATTAACTCAACAACAACCAATAAACTTAATTCGTTTAGTAATAATGCACTATTAGGGACCAGTTTTTATTGATGGTTTAGCAAATTTTGTATAAGTCGTCCAAAACTGGTAGCTGAAATACGTAATTGCTATACGTAAACTGACACTGCAAGATCATCATGTGACTTATCGTAAGATTGAGACATCATTCAGTATTAGTAGAACCAGCATACATTTAGTATTGCATAACATTAGGCCGTTAAAAAAATTGTTTACATTGTATCCCACATAATTTACAATTATTAAAAAAAAAAACTTGTGTTGATTGATCAAAAAAAATAGTCAAAAATATGATTACGGTGCTTCAAAATATGTTTATAACTTTGTAACAGGTGACAAAGTTTACTCAATGTTTTGAAAATAATTTTTGGAAACATCAAACGCTCTTGCTACTCCCAGTAGCATATATTATTAAAAAAAAAATTAGGGACGCAAACCGACCACGGATGGTACTTTGATAAACACTGGTTTAATCAACTTAAAACTTTTACCACTACATCCAATATTCTAAAAAAATAAAATACATTCAGAGCTGCTTATAGAAAAATCTTAGCACTCAGACAAACTTTCATAATTTCATTTTCATCAAAGCGGGTACGTAAACAGGCAGAACTGCCGTATTTTGTGATTAGAAAATCCAAAATAAATAAAAAAAAAATGCATCCTCAAAAAGTGACTGTATGGTGTGCTTTGTGGTCCGGTGGCATAATTGGCTTGTATATTTTTAAAGACAATGTTAAAATACTGTTACAATCAATTCAGTTTGCTATCAGAATGAATACAGAATTTTTATGAGTCCAATTGGAAGATATTGATATCAAAGATCTTTGGTATTAACAAGACGGTGTCACCAGTCACACAGCAGCAGAAACAATAAAGTTATTACTCAAAAAAATTCTGAAAAACGACATCCATTAGCCGCCAAAACTGTGCAACGTCACTCCTTTAGAATCTTTTCTCTAGGGTTATTTAAAAAGTAGACTTTACAGAAACAAACTAAATATCATTGCAGAGCGGCATTGAGCCTGCCTTATGCCGCGATGCTATCAAAAATTATGCCAAGCGGATTATGTCATGCCTTAGGAGCCAATATAGTCATTTGAACTATGTTATTTTTCATGTGTAATTGTAAAAAATTGACCTAAAATACTAAACACAAAAATACATATTTTGTAAAATTGTCTGTGTGTTTTACTACATACATGTGGAAGCGCAAACAAAAACACCTTTTATGGATACACTTCTACAACAAAATAAGTTTGCATCTTCACATGATCAAATATTTAGAAGTGTTTCAATTTATACATTAGTTCATTGCAACTAATGCTCTTAATATTATCTCAAAAACTGCTATATTTCAAAACTGATTTAAAATTAACTAATCATTACTCTTATTTTACCGCTGCAAAAGACAAAAATCGTACCAAAAGTATTTTAATTCATTATAGCTCACAAATTCGGGAACACGCAGTATTTTTAACTTTAATAAAAAAAATGTATCTTTTACCCTAGTATTAGTATAATAGCATATATGTTTATTTTTATTTTTTAAATATATTTTTTAAATCATGTTTTAAAAATCCCTAATTTGCCATTAACCTAATAATTGTAAATTTAAAAATTCCAATCACTATACCAGAATACCACGATGCTCACATTAAACTAATTTAATATTTTTTTGCTAACCATCGGCTAAACGGCTCTACGTTAAATTTTTTATTTTATTTTAAATAATAGTCCATAACTATGATTACTTTTGTATTGTTCTTTTGTTGAATAAAGATATATATATATATACAAAGCTTTAATCATCATTTCTAAAATTCTAATTGACATTAAACCCATTAAAACAAATCTAATACATTTAAAAAAGAAATAGTAAAGCGGGCCGATGCACATATTTCCGGTCTGAAAATTAATTTTCTTAGTTTTATTAATTTGACTTTGGAGGCATCTGTAATTAGAATCATCACATTCATTTTAATTTACAATATTAAGCAATTGGTTCGTCTGCTCGTACAGGAAGAGTATTGCGGGCCTCGGAATTAATTCCTTCTGTGTATTTAAAAATTTAAAAGGCAGTTTGCTGCTGCTGCCATCCCTTCTGTCTGTAGCCAGACTTGAGTCACATGGTCAATCATATGTTAGTGCTTGCCAGCAGCACTGCATACCAGTAAATAAAACACATCAACTGACAGCAACCGACAAGGTCATAGCGCCGATATGTGCAGAGGGGCTAGGGGTTGAGGCCCCCTACAGTACCACTTTTTTTTAACTTGTCGCTTAAAATAGAATAGTTAATTCATGTTTTTTGTTTGATAAACTTCATTCAGAAAATATTCGAGGGAAGGGGTTCGTTTTGTTAATGTAATCATATGAATGCACTTATATATTTTGAGAATAAAGGTTTTAGTATGATTTTGATGTTTATAATAATGCATGAAATCATGAACATCAACCATAATCAGCTGCATGTGTATAGATAGTGCATTTTTATAAATATATACACAGTTTTATGGCTCTTTAAGATGTTTTTTTATAAAAATATTCTGTATATTAAAAAAACAAGATACAAATGTTTTAAAATTAAATGATATACACTTTAATAACATATTATATATTTTCAAAAAGCTCTGAAGCAAAATTTAATTGAGTTGATCTGTAGAAAAGTAGTGACTATTATTGGATTAATAGTATTTAATTAAAGATGAATAAGCGATTTACATTAAATTATTAATTTTAATACATTTTAATAAAATATTTTATTTTTTTATTGTTCGTAATTGTTTTATCTATAGCGGAAAACGTGTAAAAGTAATATAAAAAAAAAATATATCTACATGAAAAATAAAATTTAACGTGCTGACCCCATTAGGAAGTTCAAATTAAACAAAACAAAAATCACACTAATCAACATTACCGACAAAAAAGGATTTCAAGGATTACACAACTGAAAAGTAATAAATTATTGTTCCTATAAAATGAAAAAGAATTTGATTTGTTTTTCAAAAAAAGAAGAAACACATAGAATTGGTTAAAACGAAAACAAGATAATATCAAAATGAAAGAATAACAAATTTATAAAGTTAAAAAAGATATTGAATACTGAAAACATCTAAATTACATTACAGTAATGTTTCTGGTTTTCATTATTCAATGTGTTTTTTAAATTTTATAAACTTGTAATCCAATTTTTTTTAAGTACTGTGGTCTGTTTATCAAATTGTATGTGTAATAGTATTTTTTTATAATTGTTTCTAACTGTAAAAATTGTAATTGGGGTTCGGAAGTCACCTAATAAGCTGTTGGTCTCATCAACCCTCTAAACAAGTCGTAGACGATAAAAATAACCGTAAAATGATTAAAATAATATTAAAAAATTGTAGCAACGAGAAAAAAAAATAAAGTAATCTAAAAACGCCATGAAGTTATATAGTATATAGTGTATCAAATGCCAATAATAAGCGGCTTTTAGCCCGCATTTTAGGACCAAAACAGATGGTTTTGGTAGAGGCAAGCAAAACACGTCCTAACTAAATTTTGTTTGAAAAATAAATCGAACTACTCATACCTTCAAATACGTTACAAACTTTAACAATTAAAATGACAACATTAAGAAAAGTTTTGTATTTACACAAAACCTTAAAACATTCTAAAATTGCTACAAAAAGATAAAGAAAGATGCTAACCCTAATGAATGTGTTCATTTTTTCCCAAAATAAACTAAGATTTATTTAAAAAAAAAAGCTTCTGTTCTTAACAATGTTAATAAATGCTGTTAGAATGTGACTAAAGCATTTAAAAATTTATAAATTATAGTTAAAATGGATCATAAATGCTAGTAATCTTCAAGGTTCTATCTAAAAAACAAATTTAGGATTTTTTTTACATATTATGAATCTATTATAGCATTTATGATAATTTATGAACATTTTGTAAATATTTTATGACAGTTTGGGCACATTTTATGACAGATAAAAAATATATTTTATAAATTTATTTTGCATCTTTGACAATTTAGGAACATTTTGATAATATGTTATGTTAGTTAGGCACATTTTATGATAGAGATAGATGACTTTAAAATCATTTTGACAGTTTAGAACATTTTATGAAAGTTAGAGAATATCTTTATGCAATTTCAAATAGATTTCATGCAAAAAATGAGTTATATGAGTAATTTATATGCAAAAAAATACTTTTTTTAGACGATTTTAAATTGATATGCTAAAAATACGTTTTTATGCGATTTCAAATAGACTTCATGCAAAAAATAGAAACAATTTTAAACAAAAAATGCATTTTTTGAGCAGTTTCAAATCAATTTTGTGCAAAAAATGCATTATATAAGCAATTTTTGTGCACAAAAAAGTTTATGACTACTGATTACAACTACTTCCCGGGTTCATGTAGCATGACAGAAATTATTAAGTTTGAGAAAGTAGTTGACTTATTTTTTTTTTTTTTTTGATAACAATACTCGGGCGGGTAGGCGGAAACACAGTATACGGATGTAGGGCCGGTAGTTTGATATAGTCTTCTCGCCCACCCGTAAATTTTGTTTTGTCATAAAAAATTAGAAATTACATTTTTCCGCGTTCGTACAGCTCATTAAATTTAAGAAAGTAATTGACGTAACAATTTTCTTGATAACAAACACTCGGGCGGGTGGGTTTGAGATAGTTGATAGTTTGATATAGTGTTTTCGCCCATCCGCCCAAGTGTTTGTCGTAAAAAATAAAAAGTTACAACATTTTACCGAATTCCTACAGCTAACAAGTATGACAGCTTAATTGACAGAAGTCATTAAGTTTGAGAAAGTAGTTGGCATAATAATTTTCTTAATAACAAAACTTGGGCTAGTGGGCGGGAACACAGTTTAAAAATGTTAGGCCGGTAGTTTGATGTAGTGTTCTCGTTTACCAACTCAAGTGTTTGTCATAAAAAAATAGAAGTTACATCCACTTCCTGCGTTCATGCAGCTGACAAACATGACAGATTAAGTGACAGATGTCATTAAGTTTAAGAAAGTAGTTGACGTATCAATTTTCTTGATAGTAAACACTGAGCGAGTGGGCGGAAACACAGTTGAGATTGTTAGGCCGGTAGTTTGATATAGTGTTCCCGCCCATCCAGCACTATTTTCCAGCTAACAAACATGACAGCTTAATTGACAGATGTCATTAAGTTTAAGAAAGTAGTTACGTAATAATTTTCTTGATAACAAACACTTGGGCGGGTGGGCGGAAACACAGTTTAAGAATGTTGGGCCGGTAGTTTGATGTAGTGTATATTTGTGGTTTACAATTATGATCTGTGCTACTCATACTAAGAAGAATTACAACTATTTTAAGACCAACCTGGTCTTTCTGCGGCTCCCAATTAAATAATCAAAAACCAAGTTTAAAAATAGTAAGTAAAACTTAAAAAAATAAATTACAAATAGTGTATTGACATTTTATGTTATATAAAAAAAATTTGCGTAACGATATTCAACAATTATAATTATCAAAAACTCAAAAATATGCAGTTTTTCAAGAAAAAGTCAAATTTGCAACCTTCAAAGCTCGGTAGCATGGTCAAATTATATTACCAAATGCCAAAAATTAAAGATGATTGATTTGGGATATTCTAAAAAATGTATGTTACGCGTAATTTTTGTTGTTTATTTATTATATTATCGACTCGGAAAATGTAACTGTAACAATCCACCAAGAATCAATCGTTATTGACAAAACTTTGTTGTAGCATGTTTCATTTGATGTTGTTTTCAGGTGTCGGGGAGGTTTGAGAGACAATTGTCTCAATGCAGAATAGAGCAGTTTGTAGTTTTTCTATGCCCTTAGTAAGTAGAGACAGATGAAGCAATGGTATAAAATTGCTTCCAAAGTTGTCGGTTTGGATGCTGCGTTTCAGCTGACTTCTGATTGACGGTTATGTAATGGCGTCTCAGATCTGACTGCTTATTTTTTTTAAGTTGAGAAAAAACTTTAAAAAAATTGGTGTCGGATTTGTTACAGTATAACTTAAGTTTTTTATGTTGTGAATAAAAAACTTAAGTTATAAGCTTTGTGGGTGTTGTAAAGCTAAAAGTCAGCTTTACTAAAGCAATTATTAGGCTAGATAGTATAAAATGAAAAACCTAGTAGTCGCTAGTAAAGAATGAACATGCTTACATAATGTGTAGTCATGTTAGAAGCGTTAGTTGTATGTGCAAATGTGGTTTCAAGTCAAATGCTTGCTGCTACCCCCTCGCAGGTTCCCTTTTTGACTTTCAACTCACACGTAAACGTTTGCTGTTGGTTTCATGGATCTCTACTTTAAAAGCGTTTGAAGAAAAAGCTCTTACTGACATTATTTCGCTATTTTTATGCGTTTTTTTTATAAGAAATTAAAATTTTCATATTGAGGTCATTCCAAAATAGTTGTGTGTTGTATCATCCATCATTCTGATTTTCCGTTCTGGCACCGATGGAGTTTGCTAGCAGTTTCTTTTAAAAATATCGCTCTAATATTTCTAGTTTTGGATTATGTCTTTTGTTATTGAATTAAAAAAGTTTTGGCTCGACCAAAATAGTTTTTAACAAAATCTTGCAAAGAACAAGGCTTTTCCGGCACTTTTACTTCTAAGATTTAAGTTTTGTTTAAAAACTATTCCATATATGAATTTATTGTAAGGGAGCACCTTAAAATATCTTGCATGTCTTTTTACAGTCTCTGTGAATGGACTTAGTTTTTTTTTTTTAGATAATTTTTTTTTAAATTTGCAAAACAAATTAAAGACGGTATGCCCTAAATAAAGTATTATTATTATTATTAAAAAAGTAAATTATTTTTTACATGTCATAACTTGATTTGGTGCATAGGTTATCCGTTACTTCCGATGGCTACGTGCGTAATAGGTCTATTTCGCACGCATTGTGCAAGCGTAAGCTTAATGAAACGTATAAGATAGCATAAGTTTCCTTGGAAACAATTTCATAAACAATACATTACAGTACAAAATAAATACATATTAAATCTCGCAAAACTAACTCAAATTCTGAAAAGTATAGTGTTTCATCTATAATCTAATTTAAAAAAAAAAGGTAAATCAGAAATGGTATTTGCAAAGTAAATGTAAATAAATGTTTCTTGCTTGCTTATAAGCACCGATAGCAATATATCAAGTAACCAAAAAAGTTGATAGTAAAATATAAAAAAAATTGTATTTTGTTATTGTAGAAATCACAGAATCGACTTAAAAAGGAACTGCCTATGTCTCATACACTTATTAAAGGTAATAAAATAAACTTGTCAACAAAATAAAAAAAATTATGCCTTTCTTATCTTTTTGACGTATCAAGCCTAATTCACGGTATAAATTCTAGCATAATAATGTAAAAGTAACAGTTTTTTCAAATAATTAAAAAGTTTGTTTTTGGATGAATGTAGGTTGTACTTTAAATTTATTCATACTAGTTCCAGTTCCCCAAAAACTCATAATGAACAACTCTACCTGCTGTCCATCATACAATAACATCTTTTTTATATGTTAGAAAGCTTTTAGTGTGTATGGTATCACATCAAGCAATAATAAGTACAGTATTCTTTTTTGATGATCATCAAAATGTTAAATATCACTTCTTAGACTAAGAAATCTTTAACACTTGCAAAAAAAAACGTCCAATTCTTTGATAACAAACACTCGGGCAAGTAGTTGAGCACTCCAATTCAAACTACTTGTAATCATGATCTGAAGTAACCCAATTACTTGTTAAAGTGTTGGTAACCAAAAGATTAGATATCACCTCCTTCTTTTAGAACAAAAAAACTTTGAACGCTTGCAAAAAAAAAAAACTTTAAATTTCTTGATAGCAAACTTTTGAACAGATGGGTGTGCATTCTAGTTCAACTACTGAATGATAATCATGATCTGGAGTAACCATCCACCAACCCAAATATTGATTATCAAGAGATTGGATTTATCATTCCCTTCTTTAACATAAAATCTTGCAAACTGTAGAAATTTCCAATTTAACAACTTGGGCGGATAGTTGGGCTAGGCACTCCAATTAAAAAATTTCTTAACTAACTTTTAGGCGGGTGGGCGGGTGCTCCAGTTCAAACTACTCAATGATAATCGCTGGTAATAATGATCTAGAGTGATTCACCCGCCCAAGTGTTGGTCATTAATAGATTGTACATCACCTCCTCATTCATGAACAAAAAGCTACTAATGCTTGCAAAGAGAAGAAACTTTTAATTTCTTAACAATAAAAACTCATGATTACGAACAAGTAATTTGAATTGAAGTTTTGCCCCCCCCCCCACACTCAGCTGTCTGTCATCAAGACATTAGATATCATTTTTTCCTTTAATTCTTTAGTTTGAAGATTAAATTGAGTATTTTTTTATACAATACCAAAATGTAGATTTATGTAGAATTTTCTATTAGAAACGTTTTATATGAAAGAAAAAAATTGCAATTTAGAGGTTAAATTGATTATTTAAACATTACCAATAAGTAAATTCATAAGTAGAATTGTCTTCTAAAGACGTTAAATATGAAGGAAAAAACTGGTTTATGAGAAAAAGCATTGAAAAGTTTTGATTTGTATAAAAGAATATTTTTGATAATAGTTTTATCTAAATAAAGTTTAATGATCAATTTTATATTAAGATGTTATGTGTCGTAAAGTTAAGATAGATGTCTGCGTTCCCCATTATTGTCAACTATGTGTTAATCATACACAACCTATCAGTTCTCCACAAAATAATGTTAATAACATTGGCTGAACTGGTTTAATAGATTAACCTTTTTAGACATTATTATATAAGTGAAGTATTTTTAAGCACTCTTGCTTCAATTATAGCACTAAAGTTTTAAACCTAGTTTGGTACTTTTGCCCATTGCTTCGATTCTTGTATTTGTATATTCCACATCAATTTTTAACAAAACCTTCGACACTACTGAATTGTGGTCAGTTATAAAAACAACAATAGAAGACAGCCAATGTGGATTTAGAAGAGGAAGAAGCACACAGGATCTAATATTTATAATAAGACAATTAAGTGAGAAAATGATTTAAAAAATAGAGTAATGCACGTATGCTTTGTTGACCTTGAAAAAGCTTTCGACAGAATCAAGAGAGAGGACATATGGAAAGAACTAGAAGAGAGAGGAATTGAGAAGAAAATAATAAACGTAATAAAAAACATGTACACAGAAAACAAAAACATAGTCAGAATGAATAACGAAGAATCAAAAGAATTCCAAACGAAAAAAGGTGTGAAGCAAGGATGTGTGTTAAGCGCATTGCTTTTCTCAATTGTGCTAGACAGGGCAATAAAACAGGCAAAGCAAAAAATGAAAATGGTAAAAATAGGATATTGGAAAATAGAAGTAACAAAAATAGCAGAACTGCTATTTGCAGACGATATGGCAGTGATTGCTGAAACCGAAGAAGAGTTACAACACAACATGGAAATAATAGAGGAGCAACTAAAGAAAATAAACATGAAAATAAATTATGAAAAAACAAAGACCATAATAATTGCAAAAGAAAAACTGAATCACGAAATAAGAATAAAAGGAAGAATAATAGAACAGGTCGAACAATACAGATACTTAGGAACAATAATACAAAGCAACGGAAAATTAGACAAAGAGATAGAGGACAAAATAGGAAAAACAGCAAAAATATATAACATGTTAAAAAATACTTTCTTTAACAAAAAAGAAATATCAAAAACAACAAAAACAGAAATTGTAAAAAAAGTAATCAGACCAACATTAACATATAGTAGCGAAACATGGACGATGACAGGAAAACAAATAGAAAGAATAAATGCTATGGAGATGAGATTTCTTAGGAAGATTGAGAACAAAACAAGAAAAGATAAAATAAGGAACGAGACATATAGAACGAATTTAAATATAAAACCAATACAAGAAAAAATTATTGAAGGTCAAATAAGATGGTATGGACATATCAGAAGAATGAGTAAAGAAAGAAATACTAAGAAAATTTATGAGACAAAAGTAACAGGAGAACAAAAAAGAGGAAGACCCAGAAAAGAATGGAACAGCTCAATAAAGGAAGAAGCTACAAGAAAAGGAAACACGTGGGAAGAAATAAAAGAGATAGCCAAGGATAGGAAGAAATGGAGAAAATATTACACAAACTAATAATGTATACGCCTGACACCGAAAGGTAAAAAGGCAATTGAATAAATAAATAAAATAAAATATAAAAACGCTAAAAAACACAAGGATAGATTTCAAATACTTTGACATACTTAAAAACATAAATAAAAAAAGAGACATTGCATGTAAGGAACAACGACGGACATACAACAGAAGTGCAACAGGAAAACTCTAACTTCACCGCAAGTCTAGAAAACGTCTTCAAAAAACTTAAATGGGAATAAAGGAACTCAAAAGAAATACGGATACAGCAACCACCTACGATTTGCTGACGACATCGTCTTAATATCAAGTAACCCAGAAGAACAGAAATGCAACAACAGCATACCCATAAATTTAAAAAAAGTTTACAATACATATCTTCTATCGGTGGCTACATACGGCCTAGAAACAAACAACACAAAGAGTAATAGTGCAATATGATGAAATTTCCTTACGAGACAATCAAAGAAAAATCAAAAGTAAAGGACGTGGTAAAAAGATAGCAAAGTTAAAATAAAGCTGCATCGACCACGTTTTAAGACAAAACAGTAATATCACAAACTGCCGGTCAAGAAAAATAAAGAAAAGAAAAGATCGGCCACAAAAAAGATGGCTGGACAATATTAGAACAATTGCGGAAAAAGATTGACTCTACAAAACTCAAGATCGTTATACATAGAAAATATACAGAGAAGCCTACATCTACTAAAAAACCATTCGTTTTAATCCAACTTTTGTTCAATATTGTATATGCAGCTTTAACATTATAAATTTGAGTTCATTAAATAAAAAAAAAAAATATTTAGGTTAAGTTGATCATTTAGGCCAGAGATCGGTAAACTTATTTTGGAACGGGCCAGACCGTCAACCAAGTTGAAAACATATGACTAGCCAAATTTGGCCCGAAGGCCGTATTTTGCCGACCCCTGGTTTAGACAAACGATACCAATATGTGAATTTATTTGTAAAATTGTTTACTACGTATTTATTGTTAAATCCAATAATTTTAGAGATTCATTTGGTTCTCAATTATTTAAAAAACTTATAACGTATGCGGTCGTTGAGGATGACGTTTTGCATCATTTTAAGAAAGGAGGAAGAGATTGAACTATTAAAACCCCTTTAGATACGACCTTGATATAATTCCATAAAACTAATCTCTCTAAAATAGGTCAAAAATGTAGTCAAAACCATATAAGTAAGCAAATGCAATTAGGAAGTGCTAATGACTAGACACAAAAAATGTCTTCTATACTGTGTCTTGGGCAGCAATAATATTGAAACTGCCTAAAAAAGAAATTTGTCAATACATAAAAAAATTAGCTGTAAGCTATATGATATAACATGTGTTCCTCAAAAGTTCTTCAAGAGTTTATCCGTAAAGAGAATTCTAAGAAGATAATGACAATTTGGTGGTAAACATATGTAAAAGTACTAAACATACTTGCAAATAATGTTTGATGATGGACCAACTTTCTCAAAGCACATACAAAATGATAGCTGATACTGCCAAAGGACTTCAGAAACTGATAGATTGCATAACAATCGTGAACGAATGATACGAAATAATATTGAGCTGCAAGAAAACGCAAATCCTAATCATTAGCAAAAACCGCATAGATAACCTTCGGTTCACTGGCAACAATACAACGTTACTAATGGCTGAAACAATTACATACTTAAGATGTACCCTTAATAAAGAATGGAATCAATCTCGGAAAATAAGATGCCAAATCAAAAAGGCAAAAAGCGCATTCAACAAGATGAGGGACATACTATGAACATGTTGCTCAGCATACATACCCAACTTAGGGTTCTTAGATGCTATATACTATTAGTCCTACTGTATGGGGCGGAAGCATAGACCCTCACCGAAGCCACCTGCAAACGCATCAACGACTTCAAGACGTGGTATTATCATCGCATGGCTCAAGATTTTATGGGTTCATCACGTGACAAACAAAACTGTACTACTGCGCATTGCAAAAGAACTTGATTTCCTAACAAATGTCAAACGTAAGAAAATGGAGTTCTTTGGACATATCATGAGGAATGAAAAATACCATCTACTGCAACTAATCCTGCAAAAAAAAATAGAAGGAAGAAGATCAGCAGGTCGCCGCAAAATATCATGGCTAAAGAACATCAACGGCTTTATTTAGAACAGCAGTAAACAGATTAAAGTAGATCATTAAAGTAGAATTGCCAACATCCATAAAGGATAGGCATTTGAAGAAGAAGATAAAAAAAACATCAATAACTAGAAAAAAAGAACAATCCTTTACAGATTAAATTTACAAATATTGTTTACCAATAAAACTCTATTCCTGTGTACCAGGTTAGTAGCGGATAGAGCAAAATCAGAGATATGAAAAAAAACTAAATTTAAATAACACAATAGAAACTATGATAAAAAGAAAAGAAAACTACAAGTATGCTAGAATATACATAAATATTGATAAAATCTAGTGGCAAAATATAAACATAAACTTGGCCTGTTTATTCTAATAATGTAAATTGTACACAACCTTCTTTTGTTAGCAACTATTTTAAAGATTAGAAGAACACCTTCAATTACTGATATTATTCAAAAGTCTAAACGTAATTTATTTATAACACATATCTGTATGAGTTGATTAAGCAACCTTCGTTTATTTTTTATCTTTGAATATTGAATATTATTTTCAATTTCTAGCTGTGACGTTTGGTCTTATGTTTAGTATTATCCAATTTTATAAGCTTGTAGCTTCTTCCATTTGAAGTTAATTAGGTAAGTCAATATTTACCTGATATTTTCTACCTTCAAGACTTGTGAATCCACATGCAACAAATAAAAATTTGATGGTTATAATACAAATTATTTAAAAAATATATTTTAATTAATAAAAATGATTTATTCATGATTATTATTTATTTATTTAGTAGTCGTAAATTATATTAATGTAAATATTGACAAATTTCAATTGATAGTTTAATTGTTAATTTGTAATAATATTTTATTACAATAATTGAGTCATAATAAAGTCAATTGAAGAAAAAATACAAACCATCATATAAATTTAAATATTTTCTATATAACATGCATCAACCACAATTATCAATTTCAGTTATATGGGTTGACAGATGATATTGATAAATAAATAGAAACACAATAGAGAATTACATTATGAAGTTATTAAATCACAAAGAATAATCAATTCACATTTATAGGAATAATGTTATAGATTACATCGATAACTGTGTATAAAAATCATTAGTCATTGATTCGTATAAGTGTTACAAGGGGTTGGTCAGTTCCCATCGATTCTATTCTCACCCCAATAATACCTGAAGATACTGTAATGTTCAGATATTAGGGTTGATAATTATATGGGATGTTTTCCCTTCGGCATCCTGAAAGAGGAATAAATTATACAAGCGAAGCGCCCCAATGGATACTTAGTGGCCGTTTCCTCGCAATAGACCCACATAAATATTAATTTGTATTGGAATGTTAATTACCCTTTTTGATAACTTTCCGGATCAAACTCGTAATTTTTACTGTTAATATATTACATTTAAATAATTTACACTGAATCGCTTTCATGTAGGGGGTATTTTTTTCTTCTACTCCGAACAAAATTCCAAGAATCGTGAACAATTAAAATTGATTCAACAAGTATGCTCCAGGTCATAAAATAAGAAATTACAATTTCAGATCATTCGATTTATTGGTTCAGACTGATATTATCCACATATTTGTTAAAATGTCGATTGAAGTTGATCAAGCGCGGCGTGTAGCCTTTTAAAAGAAAATAATATATATCGAAGTCATAAAATGTATACTGTTGCAGTTATTTACTTACTTTGCTAAATTTTGTAGCACAATTTATATGCCGACTATGCAATTCCTGTCACATGTTACGTTTTTATACAAATGCGTAATTAACCACTTAATGAATAATAATGCAATATTTATTTACAAAAACATATTTTATTAAACGACAGAACGCTTTTTATTGCTATATCTTTAAAATTTTAAATTTAAATTTAATATTTTCTTCGAAATTCTTTTGACGACGTGTGTCGGTTTGGTGATCCGACATAAAATGCAAATCGCTTTTCAGAAACGCTTACTTAGGTAGATACTATTCTAACCCTCAATTAGCATGGATTAAACGTGTTCGCCAGATTTGTTAAATCTATCTTTAAAGATTTTCAGAAATATTTACATTCTAATCACTGATGCATATATTTTCATCATAAATAAATGTTTATTGCATCTATTGTGTGCAAATAGACACAACGTCTTTCCGTTATAAAGATGAGATTAAATATTTTTATAATATATTCAAGATTATTGTTTTATAGTTTGGGATAAAAGCATTGTAAATGTTATGGTAAGGTATTAAATCAGGTATATTTGGTTATTACATTGTCTTTGAAATTGTATTCATCAAAAGAATAATTATTGCATGGTACCGAAAGTGAAATCAAGTTGTGAAAGTTAAAGTGTACGATGTTAAGCAGCTGAAAATATGTATTATATTAAAGTATTAAGAAAGGGTTACTGGTGAGATATGTCGATAGCCAAAATATACAGACTAAGAGGACAGACTCAAGTGAATGATTAGACAGCGCAGAGAAATGCAATGTGATTAATTAAATAATTGTGTGAGATGACATATGGTTGACCTCCGACTAAGAAAAATGTTGAGAACAATTCAATCTGTGATGATAATGTCACTTTTAATGTTTAATTCAGTGAATAAAGTTTATACATGCATTAAACAATAATATAAACTGAATGGAATGATTGATTGGTTTTTAAATTTTAAAGCGCAATAGTTATTACTTTATTTAACAACATTTTAATTTTATTATAAGAAAGGATTTGATATAAAGATATTAGAGTTGAATATTGAAGATTAAAGTTGTAAGAAAAACAAATTTGGAAAGCTTTCAACTACTTGATTTAAAAGATTTTGGTATTTTTATGAATAACTCTTTATAGCAAAACTTATCTAGGTGGAAACTTATTTGTTGTTTTGTATATCAAGATATCTATTGAACATACAGAGCTCAACATAGTTACAATAATGCTACAAAATACTTTTTAGTCTTTATTATTGCAGATGTAATAGATCATAATAGCATGATTAACGTACATAACGTTGCCAGCACTCCGCTCCAGACGTTTTTAGAAATGTAAATTAATAAAAATGACCGACAATGCTCAATTTTTAGGTATACAAATTTTATATCAGCATTATCACTAGTTTAATATTTATTTTGTTTTTGTAATAAAGCATTGTTTTAATCAAATTCAATATTAAAATAATCAAATAAATTATAGGCGCATAATTTGTCGCAAGTTTGAGCCTCAGCTCCGGCAGAAAATTTTAAGAAATTATGGCGTTTATTAATTCAGGACGTTAGTCTAATATATGATTAGTGTCCATTTAACCATAATTACATTTAATATGAAAGTGTGGGTGAATCAGATACCAAGCCTCGTCAGTATCTATAGCGCTTCCATTCTCTCATTAACGGGTGCAATAGTATATATTTGTCTTTTCGGGTACATATACAAAGACAGTTTGTGTGGTAGTAGCATTAGCGTAAGCCCTAAAATAATTTAAAAAAATACTTACATGTTAAACTTAGCTTTTTGTAAATACCGTGCAAAGCTGCTAATAGTTTAAAACGTTAAGATCTTAAGATATTAAATGTCACACAAGTATTATAATATTTGTGGTCAGTTTGTTAGAAAAGAAAGTTGTTAAAACCAAAGTAATCTTCAATCCTTTCAGTGGATTCAAAATCAATCATTCATGAAAGTAATGTTAACTAGATGTGTACACAAACATTGCTTTTGAGTGTTAGTTTATTACAAAAGCTGTTTTTTTAGAACTTTAAAACTCAACAAAACCTAACGGCTGGATAAAAAGATCTAGATTGAGACTCATAGATACTGCAAAAAGCCTCGGTTGCAATACACATACTGTAGTCACATTAATTAACACCAACGGGTTTGTACAAAATCCAAACAAATAACATTAAAAAACTCAATAAAATATTTTAAAAAAACATAATTGTTGATTACATGATACAATCAAACACATTTTCATACACAATTAATATGTTTTGGTATGATCACTGCAGCAAATTTTGTACAGTTTAAAACTCTTCTGGCATAAGATTTAACTGGAACAGAAGTTAAACCCCTCAGATTATTAGCATGTTAGATTTTGCAATCCGCTTTCAACAATTGGCTAGAGAAGAGAACAAGTTTGTTCACCATCTGATGAGGTTCACTCTCACTACAACCGTTTTAAACGATCAACGATTGTTCATTAATGTTAATTGCATTCATTCAAGTGCACAGTCTGGTGCAGTGTAACTTGCAGAAAATAATCAGGACGTACTTTAAAGACGGCCATGGCAATACAGTGACGATCAATAGAGAACAATATTGGACCATGCTTAGAAATTTTACAAGCCTTGCTGTAGAAGACAAATTTGATATGTAGTTCTAGAAAGATAGAAGCATTTGTCATACGGCATAAATCACAATGTACCTTTTGAAAAACTAGATTAGTCGATTCCTGATTTCTTCCTGTAAGGATACCTAAAAATATTGATGTACTTGAATAAAATCCACAATATTACACAACTACAAAACAACAATCATGCAAAAATTAAATCACAATAATCGCAAAGGTTAACAATTGAAATGGAACAATGTAACGGCTTGTGTTTAATGTGGCCGAAATAAGTTTAAAAACTCTTTTTCTGTAGCATATTGCTTTCCAAACCATTGCACCAATTGTTAATGCCGTGTGACAATGTTAAACAAATTTAAAATTTTGTCTTTAATCTCTATGTTTTTCTTCTTCATGTGTCTTTTACTCTTAGGTTAGCTACCAACAAAGCAATCTTCACTTTTGACACTGCCGTTCTAAACAGTTCTTTTGAAGTATACCAGAACCAATCTCAAAGATATTTTAACTAGGAAATTTGGTGTTTTCCCGCACTTCTACTTTCAGCAATCTTCCCTTGCATTATGAGCTGTAGTATTTCATACTTTTCTCTTCTCATAGTATGTCCCAGATATTCTGGTTTCCTACATTTAATTGTTTCTATAACGTAATTTTGTCGGTCCACGATATTTTTAAGACTCTCCCGTGTACACCCACATTTCAAAAGCTTGGAATTTAAATTCATTTTCAACCCGTATTGCAAGCTAATGAGTAATAATATTTGTTCTTTCTACCATTCTTTGCAGGTCTTCTAATCACCCTTGCCTAACGCCTCTCTGGACATTGATGTTTTCTGTAAAATTACCATCTACTCTCACCTCTGCCGTTTGATTACAATACAGCTTTTTAATAATTTGTATGTCCGCTGCGTTAATGTTTTTAGTTTTTAGGAGTGTTACTAATGATTTATTCTGAACTTTGTCAGAAGCTTTCTCATAGTCTATACAATCATCCATACATCTTTCTTGTCAATACGTTAATGCTAAATAGCGCTTCGCGAGTGCCATGCCATTTCTGAACCCAAACTGCGTATCATTAATACCTTCCTTCCAATTTGTTGTATAGTCTTTTGAGTATTATTTTTAGAAATACTTTTAAGGCATGGCTTATAGTTTGGTAGTCGCTACACTGTCTGACATTTGGTTTCTTTAGTATCGTAATAAACGTTGACTTTAGCAACTTGTTTGGCAATATTCCTGTTGTATATAAGTTTTTTGAACAAGTTTGTAATGACATCAATTTGTTCGTTTTTTACACGTTTTACCAGCTCGATTGTGTGTTGTACTTCCTCCTTTGTTATTAGGGTTATTTATTTTTTGTCGTGAGTTACTTAGGGAGTCTTTGGTATCCTTAAAAAGTTTTTTATGCGTTTTTCCATCTTAGAAGCTTTAGTGCGTGGTTTGTTATTATAATCTTGTTTTGTTTTTATAATTGAAGGTAAATTTCTTCTCTTAGTTCTCGTTAGTTCTTTTACATTTTTGTGAAAATTAAAATTGTCGTATTCTTTTTAGAGCTTTTCAATTTCTTTGCATTTATCAGACTCTCTCCTTTTGCTTCTCAAATCATTTAATCTTTCTATTAATCTGCATGCCATTTTTATGTTTTCCCTTTTTGTATTGACGCTATCTAGTTGGAATGTTGCTATAACTATTTCCTAGACACTAAGTTTTCCTATCGCACGCTATCTAGTTGGGATGTTGCTATAGCTATTTCTTAAATACTAAGTATTCTTTTTCTCCTTAGTTTTTTAAGTTTAATCTTTGCATCGGTTACAACCAGTCTATAGTCTGACGACGCATTGGTTCCAGTATAAGTTTTAACTGATATAATCCCATTTTTATAACGCTTTCTAATTAAGTTCGATTTGGTTGATATATTGTGTATCAATTCTATCGCTTAAACTATAATCAACCACCCATAATCACCCATCAGTCGGTGCATATACTTGCCATTTACTTTGCCAATTGTTGTTTGTATCTGTATTAACATCACTCAATCTGAGTAGAGTACAAAGCTTCAATCAATCTTTGTACTGATTTGTCTACAATAATTGCAAATCCGTATCTATTGTGCGTGTCTGTGCTGCCGTTTTTTTCTGCATCCCCATGCCGTTAATTAGCTGTTGATTTGTTCGATTTCTCGTTCTTAGGACAAAAAGGTGCCTTGGTTTTTGTCAGCTTATCCACCCAAATATGTTGGCCAACAAAAAAAAAACTACTTTTTCCGGCAGAAGTTTGGTCGACAGAGCCTCGTCAGTTTTCCAGCTGGATTAACTGCGAGCAGGAGAGGTTGCCTTTACACTCCACCCACTTCTAGGTTGTCTAACCCTTAAACTTTTGTCATAATGCCACAAACAAAACCTGGATTTGTCGCTGAAAACAATTTCTGTCCATTTATGAACTCAGTCTTGTCCTTCCTGGCATCACTGCTGCTTGTTGGCCTTAAATTAAATTATTAAAAAAAGAAAAAAACAATAACGATAAAAACGCAATTCAAAAGATCATATTTGTCTATGAACTAAATGATTTGTGAATTGTTATTACCTAATTTATTAAAATCGCTAGTGTTGGTTCTGCAATTCTTCTTAAAAGTCGATATTCACTCTGATATGTCCACTGCTTTTACGACAAGCTTTTAGGCCTTTTCTAGCCAATTTCCTCTAAACCACCAATATTCTTTTAAATGAAGTAATAAACTGCATTACAGTATTCTCTCCCATCTCAACAAAACTATACTTTTAGATATAGATTTTGTTTGTTACTATCATGTTTTGCGTTTGAAAATAAAACCGTTTTGAAAAATAGCTCACAGATTATTTACATGCAGCTTTGTGAGATTGATAGTCTTCACACAATAAAAGTTTTATAAAATTTGCTGTGTAGTTACTTTTTGCCAAATAGCTCTATGCTGCCATACCCTGCTACGTGGAGTGTTAAAGTGTTGAAGGCATTTTATTGAAACCCATAAGGCTTTCTTAAAATTTTGTGTTTTTGAGGGACTTAAAGGTATACGTAACCAATTTTTTATGTTACATATATACTTTAATAGCGGTGTCTAGTTTCAGGCATTACATGTGATTAATAAACCCTATAGCTTCCATAAGCCATTATTTTACTTCTCGCATTATAATGTTTGGTTAAAGTTAGTGTAACCTATGTATTTATATTCATTAACAAATTCAATCTGTTGGTTTCCTAGAGATGCTTTGTCATTATCTTGAGTCTTCCGCCGTTTTTAATATCTTGCTTTTGGCATGGTTGATGTTTAACTTATTGGTGATGCACTAAGAGGTTTAGGTTAGTCTCAAATTGTTGAAAATCTTTAAAGAATATGGCAAGATTATCTGCCTACATTATACATTTTGTTTCTGTTGTTTCTATAAAGTTATGGACAGTTCTTTGTCATTATTTACTTTGATAAAGTTTGTAATTTTGCTTTTAATGCCTAGTTGAATAAGTTTCTCGTGAATGTCAATAAAAGTGTTCTCCTCGTGGCAAAAAAGTAGATGTCTTTATTTTTTTAGAAGACTGATGACATATTCACAACTTTAGTTTTTACAAAAACCATATTACTGAACTGGAAGGATGTTTTCTGGTTATTCCTATAACTTGGTTTTTAATCATTTTTGTTGGCAGTTTAAATTGTGTTTGTAATAGTAGTTTAGTCTATAGGAATTATGATGTCTTATCACGTTGTACAATGACTATAGTTTTTCAAATCTTCGATATTTCTCCGAAATTAAATTAAAAATGTCAATCCACAAACTGGTTAAAAGATATACTATAATGATTTTTTCGTTAGTCTGTCGCTGCCTTTTGGTTCGTTTGTTAGTCAACATTTTGAGATATTTTTGTTTTGTTATTTGTTTGTTGAACCAGTGGCTGCCTTTTCATCAAATCTTAAACATATTTCATTAATTATTACGTTTATTTATTTCAAAATTAGTAGTGAATATTGGAATCATATTACTAATTTGTTGATATTAATGAATATACAATTAACTATTTATTAATAGTATTTTGAAAAACTGCAGATCTTTTCTTATAGTAAGAATTATTATATCAGTTATTTTTATTATCAAGTCCTGAACATTTATTATTTAGTCTAGCATACAGCAGGTTGTAATATACAATGTATATTCGTGCTTACTAAATTGGCACAGTTCTGAAAATCCGCGCGTGAAAATGTTTGTCGATTTAGTACGTAACAAATATTATATTACATACTCTGTACAAAAGGATGATGTTATTTTGCATTGTATGCGGTCAATGAACTACCAAAAATATATTTTTAGAAGTATGTATAATTCAGTACATATTTGCAATGTTTATTATTTTATGTTTTCGTTCTACTTTTCATGAATATGTTTTAAATATAACAACTCATTTTTAATATGACGAAATAAGTGTAAAATAATATAATAATACAGATATAAATAACGCTAAATGGTTGCATACATAATTGAAAACCATCATAATTCTATAATAACTTAAAGAAATTAGTGTTTTTATTTTCTCAGATCAAATTCATTCAGGATACATATATTGTAAAACTATTCATTTAATTAATCAATTTAATTTCACAATAATTTGTTTGGGTTATACCAAAATATCATTGTTGCAAAAATTTTACATTTGATAACTAAAAGCAGGCAAAAGCCTCTACGTACCTTTAAATAAAAAAATGTTAAGTATAATATTTATTGCAAAAACATAAAAAAAAGAAATTTATTAATCCATTAAATAATAAATCTTTAGATATACTCTGTGGTTTTTGCCCAATGGACTTAGCACCGTGGATTAAAAATAGCACAACCGGTTGACTTATGACACTCGTTACGCATTGTCACTCGTCAAGTCAAAACATATGATTTTAATTTACAATTATTCGTGTTATTGTCAAAACATTTTGAAAAATAATTTACAAAACATAAGTATCAAATTAACCAAATAAGTTTTTGTAAAAACTGCAGCTTTATTAAATTTTTAAATGATACAATATTTACCTGAAGTTAACATCATCTACTTGGTAAATCATGAAATATAAAAATTAGATATATCTAGACTCCTGTAGATTATGATTATATATGTTAAATTATTTTAAGAATCCTTGTTAACGTTTATCAATCTTTATGGATATATGAAAACTGTAAAGTAATCTACAATAAAGAATTGCACTGGCGATCAAACAATTTAGGTCACTTAAAAAGTTACAAATGTTGTGTGAATAAAAGAATAATTGTACTAGTATGTAGTTAATCATTTGTTTTCCATTAAATATCATCAATAATGTTTGTTATCAGCAATTTATGGTCACCATGTTTACCACTTTCAAGAAATAGGGTTGAAAATTTGCATTTGTTCAGTTCAGAGTTAGAAAAATCAACTCTAGACTGTAAAACCTATCAATTTCATAATTTAATTTTGGAAGTGTGTTTTTAACTGGTTATCATATTGTTGTGGAAATTGTAGATGATAAAACTGCAAAAAAATGTTGTTGACTGGCCTGATAACCAGAAGATCAATATCGGGACAAAACAATGACACCACCTAAAAAGATGACCGTTTTTTGGTGTTTGAAAGCATACAAAATAGAACATTTTGCTGATTGTCTTCTTCAAGGATGGCTACAGGTTTAATAAAATGATGCAAAATGAATCAAAGTATATGTGTGTATTTGCCTTAACGAGAAGACTTGAAGAAAGATATGCTCAAGTTTGTAATGATAAGCAACTTTCATATGATATGTTGGGTTCGTAATGGTATGAGCAAAAATGTCTTCAAAAACACACACAAAGTTGTCTATACAGAATGTCATCTTGACTGCTTACAGGTACATTGCGGAAGTTCTAGAAGTGCATGTTATGCCATGCATGATTACTATGGGCGAGTATGGCGTTTTAATGCAAGATAATTCTAAATCTCACGCATCTAGAGTAAATTTGTTACTTATTATACTTAGTTACTGATTGTACCGCAAACTACATTGAGGTTGTAAATTTTTGACAATTAATATGTCATTAAAAACTCGATAAACAATGCGCATTAAGACAAACCCAACCTTCAACAAAGATTATGTCTAATACATGATTAGTGTCTATGTAATCATAATTACATTTAATATGAGAGTTTAAGTAGACCAGATACTTACAGCTTGTCAGTATCTACAGTACCTCCATTCTCTCAATTAACGGGTTTGATAGTATATATTTGTATTAAATTCCAAGTATATATATAAAGGCAGTTGTGAGGTAGTAATGCAAGTGTAAACCCTAAAAAAATCGGATTTAGCACCAAAAAAAAAATGTTCTTACCACTAATCTACAAAAGTACAAAAAGCAACAAATAAAAAAAATATGCAGTTTGTAACTGACAGATATACAAATAGATCCACGTTTACATCAAATATGTAAAAAAAAACTCATGACCTACGTCACCTTAAATGGCTATCACTATCTTATATAAAAAGAAGATTGTAACAACGCAACAGATAGACAATACTTTCTAAAATGTGAAAAACAAGACTCAAAAATTCAATTTATTAACAAACTTGACTTTTTTTTCTTCTTTCTTCTTTTCAGCCCTTATCTATCCACTTCTGGATGTAAGCCTTTTCCAAATTTTTCCATGTCTCTCTGTCTTAGGCAGTTTTGTAGAGAGAAAGGAATTAGCGAGCACCTGGTAAGAAGAATGGAAGACGTGTATGAGGAGACAGCAAGTAGGGTATGTGTTAACGGAAAAATGAGTGAAAGATTTTGGACAACAAAAGGAGTAAGACAGGGTTGTCCATTGAGTCCTACTTTATTTGCAATCTACATAGCAGATGTAGAAAAAAAATTGAGGTTGGCTCAAGCAGGAGGGGTAATAGTTGGTAGAGAAAAAGTGTGGTCGCTAGCATATGCAGACGACATGGTTATTCTAGCAAAAGAAGCGAAGGAAATGAAAGAGATGATGAAAAGCTTAGAAAAATATTTTAGAAAAAAATGTTTAGAAGTTAATGTAGAAAAAACAAAAATTATGGTGTTCAGAAAGGGGGGTGGGAGAAAAAAGGTGGAGGACTGGAAATGGAATGGGCAAGGTATTACGGAAGTAAAATCTTTTAAATATTTAGGATATGTTTTTTGTACGAGTAACACTGAGAGCGAGCACATTAAAGAAATGGCTCGAAAAGCAAATAAAGTAGTGGGACAAGTTTGGGGAATAAGTGAAAGAAAATTTGAATGTATGAGAATAAAAGGGCTTATGTTTGATAGTTTAGTTAGGAGTATGATATTGTATGGGTCAGAAATATGGGGATGGAAGGAACAAGAAAAATTAGAAGCAATACATGTAAAATATTGGAGATGGGTGCTAGGTTTAAATAGAGAAACTCCAGCATATATTGTGCTGGAGGAAGTCAAAAAAGATAAGTTAAGAGTAGAAGCAGGAAAAAGAGCAATGAAGTATGAAGAAAGAATGAGACAGAGACACGAATGCAAAATATTACAAGAATGCATGAAAGAGAAAATGAGAGCAAGAAATGAAAAGCTAAGGGAGATTAGGGAAAATTATTACAATAGAAATGGGTATGCGAGCCAAGAAATTGAAAGAATGAGAGAATCTGGGAGAGAGACATGGTACGAAATTATGGAAAGAGATAGAGATATACAAAGGCAAGAAAGGAGAATGCGAGTGAAAGAGTCTAGGTACAACGCAAACTATGAACATATTATAGAAAATAAATTGCCAATGTACTTAGTGAGCGAAAGATATAGTAAAGATGACAAAAAGATGATTGCAAGATTCAGATGTGGTAATGAAGAGCAAGTGACAAGATTTTGGATGGAAGAGGATTTGAAAATGTGCAGAATGTGCGGAGAGACTAAGGAAACTATAGAACATATGTTGAAAGAGTGTAACGAAATGAGAGAAGAACAGATGGAAAAAAATGAGATATTGAAAGGGGACGGAAGAGGGGTAGAATGGATGAGGGCAGTTAAAAAACGAAGAAAAGAAATAGACGAACAGAGAAGAAAATATTCTTAATTGTGTTAATTTTATAAGGATTAAGTTTTATTATTTTGGGAAGTTGTAAATGTATTTGTAAATGTAATTTTCAAGGCCGAAAGGCAAGAAATAAACGTATTATTATCCAGTTTTTTACTGCAACCTCCTGGATGTTGTCTCTCCGATTATCGCGCCAATTTATTTGTCCATCTGGTATGGTCCTGCCATGTTCATGGCCAGCCAATCTTTATGTCAGTTGTGCTATTCTTTTAAAAACGTTGGTTACCTGGCTCTTTCTTTAAATTTCCTTGTTTTTAATTCAGTATCTGATGCTAATTCCCAGCATGGTTCTTTCTATTGGTCGTTGGGTAGTTAGTAGTTTATTTGCTGTTTTGCTTATTATTGCCATGGTCTCAAGGCCGTAAGTGAGCACTTGTAAGATACACGCCTCGTAAATTTTTCTTTTTAAGTTTTTAGGTAGATGAATTCGCATAATTTGAGTACAAATCCTAGTTTCCCAAACGCCGCCCAGCATTGACCTATCCCCTCGCTATTTTAGTAGATTGGTTTTCTTTGTCTGCTTGGATTTGATGGCATAAGTAGATGTATTTGTCTACAGTCTTAAGTATTTTGTTTTTGATGGTCATCTGTTCTCAGAAGTAATTATTTTTGATTTATTGAAGTTCGGCTTTAGTCCGATTTTTATCGATGCTTGGAGTTTTTCTAGCATGGTCTTTAGTTCATTGGTTTAGCTGCTGATAATAACAATATTGTCTGCAAACCTGAGATGGCTGAGGTACACTCCGTCGATTTTAATTTCTTGTTAGTCTCAGTTTATGCTCTTAAGCACCTCCTCTAACGCGGATGTAAACGTTTTTGGAAATATTGCGTCCACTTGGAGTACTCCTCTACCTATTGGTATTTGCTCCGTTTTGGTATCTTTATCAATTTTAACGTGTATAGATGCATTTTCGTAAATATACTTAATAAGGTTTAAGTATCGGGAACCGATTCTTGCGTTGTCGAGAGCTTTCAGAGTTGCCCACTTTTCTATGAAGTCGGCGAAAGCAATGTGTAATGGTATATTATATTCATTGCTTTTTTCTATAAGGATCTTCAGTGTCTGCAGGTGATCGGTAGTACTGAATCTCTTTCAAAACCCAGCCTGCTCAACTGGTTGGTAAAAATCCAATTTAAGTTCTAGTCTATTTGTTATTATTTTTGTAAGAAGTTTATATAAGTGTAGTAATAAGCTTATAGGGTAGTAGTTTTCAATGTTGTTTCTGTCTTCTTTTTTGTGTAAAATAATGACCTCTGCGTTTTGCCATTTACTTGGTATCACGCTTTCTATTAAACATTTATTTAACAACATTCTTACACTTTCTTGTAAGTCACCACCTCCCATTTTCAATATTTTGCTTGTTATCCCATCTTCGCCTGCACAGTTTCTTTATTTGGTGCAGCGTTAGCTTTAGTTCTTAGCGGTTTATTTCGGGTATTTCTTCTGACCCTGTATTTTATATTTCCAATTCTTGATATTGATAGTTCTGGGTGATGGAGCTATATAGAGTGTTGTAGAAGTTCTGAATCACCACTTTGATTTTTTCTCTGTTGCTAACAGTGCTACCTTGGCTTTTTCTTATTTTTGTTATTTTTGTCCTTTCTAGGGATAATTTTGATCTTAGAGTTTTCATATTATTGATTTCTTCGATGGTATCAGTCATAAGTTTTATCCTGTAGTCTCTTATGTCTTTCCGTATGTTCTTACTTATGTCTTTGATTAGTTTTTTATAGTTTTTTAGTTGTGTTTCTTTTTTGTTTCATCAGTTCTTTTGTTTGTGAATTCAATTTGCCAACCCGTTCTTTTTGTTTTGCGCATACTATTTTTGATGCTATTTGTATGCTGCTTATTATGTTTTCAGTAAGTTCAGCTATACTCATTTCCTCGAGTGTTTTCTTTTTCTCTAGTTTCTTAAAAAGTATGCTTTAGAACCGGTTTTTATTTATGCTCAGCGTCTCGATTGTTGGGTATTTTTGTTTTTTTACTAGTTTGTTTGTCTCATACCTTGTGTTAATGTTTATGGTTGTTCTGATTAATCTGTGGTTGCTATTAGAACCAAACCGGTTTAATACTGTCAAATCTTGGCAGATGCCTCTTCTGTTTGTAATAATGTAGTCTATTTTATTTTTTACTTTGTTATTTGAGCTTCTCCAAGTCCATCTTCTACGTGTTTTTTTTTTTTTGGAAGAATGTATTCATGCAGAATAGATTTTCGTTCCTGCAATAATCAATTAGTGTTTCTTCTCTGGTGTTCCTTTTTTCCAATCTAAACCTATCTATGTTTGGACTATCTTTGTCTGAGTTTTGGCCCACTTTCGCGTAGTAATCTTCCATTACTATCTCAAATGTTGTGTTTTTCTTTAGTCTTGCTGACGTTATGTCTTTGTACATCCGCTCTACTTCTTCGTCCTCTGATGTACTGGTTGAAGCGTATATATGTATTATCTGTAGATTACATCTTTTGTTGAGTCGTAACAGTAAACAGATGACTCGCGGTAATATAGCCTGCATTTTAACTATTTGATGTTTCAGTTTATTTGTTTATCAACAATGCCATTCCTCCTAGGTGGTAGTTACTTTCTTTGTTATTTTGGTATAACAGATGTCCCGTTTTTAGAAAGGTGGCCTTCTTTCCCTTCAAGTTTGGTTTCAATTAGGCCTAGAATATCCCATTTTATGTGTTTTAGTTTTTCTTTTAGTCTTTCTAGGTGTTCCTCAAGTCTTATCGTCTGAATGCTATAGGTGGCGATTCTTCTTTAATTTCTTAAAACAAATCTTGCTTTTTCTTATTTTATTTATTTCTACACCTCTTCATTAATTTGTAATTTTCACGGAATAATAATTAATCCTAAACTTAACTTAAGTATTTTTTTTTTGTAATCTGTGAAAGCAAAATTTGGATAATTGTTTAATTTTATTCAACTGAACACATGTTATATATGTTATTTATTATACTGACTATTATGGATTCTAATACTAATTTTGTTAAAAACCATCTACCTGAATAGTGGTATCAAGACCACACTACAATAAATTTATTTAGCAAAAAGTAAAATTGATCAACAATTTAATTTAAAAATTTTGTTTAGTGATGACGCACACTTTTGGTTAAATAGCTATGTCAACAAACAAAATTGTCGCATTTGGAGCGATAATAATCAAACCATTGTCGAAACACCATTACATAAAAAAAAGACACCGTTTAGTACTCTTTATGAGCCAGAGGAATCATTGGTCCATGTCTTTAAAAATTATGATAGTGAGAACGTTACAGTAGCGGTACAGATACATGATTGCCAACTTTTTCGTGCTTCAATTAGACAGCATTAATGTTGCAGACATTTAGTTTCAGCAGGACGGTGCCACATACCACACAGCGCGCGATACAGTTAATTTACTGAAAGAAACATTTTACAAACAATTTCACAATTATTTTTTTTTTGCCAAAATACAGCTTGAATTACTGCAAACAGTGTGAGAAAATTGGACCTCTAGATTATGTCATGTACGCTCCAGCCGCGGCGGTCACATGTCCGAAATCATATTCAAACATTAATGCCAAAAACTATCTGTCAAATAAAAGCTAGTTTTATAGATATTAAAAAAAAAATGTGTTTTATTTCAATTTAAAGTTCTCCGCCTCTAAAAAACCCTTAATTATTGTTATTTTGGCTTTAAGTTCTTCAAAACATTGCTCAAATTGGTTACAACATAATAGTACCAAAACACACACCGCAGCATTGATAGGCATTATATATAAATTCTTTCCATATACATTTATTTTATCTATGGTCTCAGAAATTTTATTAATTTTTTTGGTAATCTTTAGATTGACTTACTGATACTTAACCTTTGACAAATTAAGAGCAGTCAAAAAGTCTTAACAAATTTTTATTGAAATGTTTCATCGAGTATTTGAAAATTTTAGAACAAAATTGAGAAAATGTTATAATGCAAAATAGTTGTTTTTTTAAATATAAAATCCGCATTTGAGATTTTTTAAGTTAAAATATAATTGTTCCAATAGTTCATATAATTTTATTTTAAAAACTGATTATACTTTGACTCATCTTTTATCTATAGAAGCAAAAGATATTTGCTAAAAAAAAAACCAAAAAAACCTGATAAATTAGATTAGTTAGATTATAAATAAAAATTGAGAAAATTATCAATATTGACTTGCAAAAAACAGTATTCCTGAAATGTGTAATTTGTTTAGTTTTTAAATTAGTTTTGCATTCTAAACCCTAAGTATTTTTCTCATCATTTCCATAATAGCTATTCCCCATTTTTCGTGTTTTTGTTTAATAAACACATGAAACTAATTGCAGCTGTATATTTCTAATTTGGACATAGCAACAGATGTAACTGATTTCTATGATGATAATACAAAATACTGCATTTTAACGTGTTTTGTTCAATATTGTCACTCAATTGTAATAAACTCAATTAAAATTAATTATTAGTTTGCATCTGTCTACAAACAATACTTATTTATAAATATAATACTCTATCAAGCTATCGTAAGCAATTGAAAGATTGTTTACAGACATATTTTTTTTTAAACACTAAGACAAATTTAGCGTCGATGTAAACAAGTTATCATATTGCGTTGCGAATTATATTGTAATTTATGCAATAGAAAATTTGCCCAATTATTAGATTACAATGTATAATTAAATATTTAACAGTAATGGTGTTATAGAATTATAAACATGATAAAAATATATTGACCCTAATTCAATATGATAATAATATATAATATAATAATGAAAAGCAGTTAGATATTGCCTAACGAAATGTAAATATAAAAAACCGTTACGGCATGATTAGAAGCATTTAATTTTTTAAATGCAACAATATTGATAACAGAATTTTAACCGTCTCCAGATTTGGAACACATATTTCATACCCTCCTTAATGTATGTGAGTGCAAATGTAACTTCATACATCCGGTGTTTTAGCTTCTTTTTGATCTCTCGTCGACCTCCCCAGTTCTTTTATTTTTAACACTCTATTAGCAAGGAAGTCGACTCTGTGCATTATTATAATTCATGATGTACGGTTATAAGTCGAAAAAAAGATATTTAATGATTTTTAGGGATGATTTTGTAAATAATATATAACATTTTCATGCATGCAATGAATCGTGATTGATGACAGATTCCAACCGCAACCATTTTTTAACGCTATTGTTTGGCTTTTTAAAGGGCAGGGATTTAGCTTTAATGGTGCTAAAAAGTTGTGTTTTCCTTTCTAAAGGGCCGTTAGGTATTTTATAGGAGGGTGGGTAAGGTGTTTTCTCGGAAATTTCAGCAGTTTGTTTTGAATGTAAAATAAAGATGACAGAGTGTTTGTTGGGTGCAGCCATAGTTTTGTATTCATCGGCACTGACTTTGAAGGAAGGATTTTATGCACTTGATTTGTTAAATATAAGCTTTAGCTTTAAATTATTCAACCAACAGGAAGGTGTTTAATAACATGACAATTAGTGACTTAAATAATAATATATTATCAGAATGAACGAAATAGATTATTTATTTATATACTATCAATTTGTCATACTTATGTAGACTGGATTTTGTATAAATAATAAGTAAATTAATATCGCTTTTCTGTAATGTTTAACAGTTAAGTTTAATTAAATACATTTTCATTTAAAAACAATAATAATTAATACATTGATGTGCTAATATTATCCTGTTTATATTTAAAAAGACAGCTGACCTAAGAAAGGGGAATCCAAAAGGGCTGTTTAGTTATAGGGATACTATATGTTTCTTACAAGTACATCACCTGTACTAAATTAGCATAAATTAGAATTGTTCAATTGTAAGTCAAATATAATTCTGTGGGAACAATAAAATTTCATTTAGCCTTACACAGGATTTAAATTCAACTCAGTACCCTTTTTAATGTTCTTAGATTTGTAGATTTCAGTTCTGAAAGGTTTAAAAATATGAATGATCATTATCAGAATAAAATAAATCAAATAAGCAAAACTCTTTGATCAATAACCTTTTTTTATTAATATACAACTCCATTTTGACCTTTAAACATGCTCACTACTAATAAGCTGATGTGAAGTATGCTGAAATGCCAAGACCACAGTCTTTTTAATTTAATCCGTTATGTTTTAGAAACATCAAAAAAGCCATTAAATATTAAATAAAATTTGTCTAAAGTTTAATAAAAAATACTACAGTTATAATAGATAAAGTCGGTACGTGTACGTAAGCAACGTTTTTTTGTTCTGACTTTGCTTATCAAACAAAGTTAGAGTAAATTTATTAAATGATGTTTTTTTATGCAAATTGCCTCTTCATTCAGTGTGAGACGCACACTAGTATTTCAAGGTATACTCTCTTGATAAGTGTGTCTAGTATATAACTGGTAAAAAAGATAATTTACACAAGTTGAGCTACTTGCATGTGCGTATGTAGTCTGTTTTCAAGACGTTTGTCTGTGTACTAAATTAATAAAATTAGCCGTCCTTTTTAAATAAAAAAATATTATTTATCCAGTGGCGTTACTATCTGTAAACAAAGGTCTGCAATGCAGAAAGGCCCATAAGTATACAGCAACCCCCCGCCCCCCAAATAGAATTTTTAGATTTCATGAAAATTTATACTTATGCTTTCTGACAACTGTTTGAAATTTTAAGATCAGATTTTCTCTTCTCAACAGTATTTAATTTTTTTTAAAAACTGTCATGACCGAATTATGCTATTTTTCGACATTTTTCGACTATTTTTAAACAGAATTTTACCCTTTTCAACAATTTGATACTTTCTGACAATATTTCTTAAGCGGATTTTGCTATTTGTGACTTTTATTGAATAGAATTTTGCATTTTCATCCGTTTTTTGAAAAACAATAGTTTGGTATTTTAAACACTCAATAAATATAATTTTTAACTTTTTTAATAATAATAATAATATTTATTGACAGTTTTACTTTAGAAATAAGTATATTTACAATAATTTGCATAGTTGTAGTGAGTCATTACTATAATATATAAAAATAAATATAACTAACAAGCAAGATACGTAAATACAAATATTTACATTTACAACATTTAATTTGACAGATTATGGTCGGATTTTGGTTCTTATTGCCGGGTTTAGTTATTTTAGATTTTTGACTTTATGTTTGAATAGAATTTTGTACTTTTCAACAGTTTTTGTACACATTTTGCACAGTTTTTGACTTTTCATAACTAACTGTTGCACTTTTTAATAGTTTAAAACTAAAAACAGCAATACCCAATAAAATATTAACATATTGTCAACATTTGAATATTTTATAGCCAAATTTTCACTTTTTATATGTAATTTTGTTTGAGTAATACTATACAAGATTATTCAAAACAATGAAAAAGAAATCAACATATGTCTTAAAATGTTTTGCTACCAACTACCAAATTGTAAATGCCGTTTGTCTATTGCACATCTTAGTTTCTGATTTTCTTGGCACATCGTCTAATCTAAACTCTTGTAACTTCTAGAGAAACGGTTCTTAACTTTTTAGTTAGAAATATAAAAAAAAATGTGAGCAGTGGCGTATACAAAATTTTGTGCTTTAGAAAAAAGCAAACACAAATTTATATTTTTTTTGTCCGGCTATAAATTATTAAAAAGCGCAAAACTCCTATTCATAAAAAGTTAAAAACAATAAAATCCGATCATAAAATATTAAAATATTGCAAGAAAAAACCAAAATCTGGCTATAAACTGTTAAAAAGTTTCTATTTATTAATCGTCAAAAATAGTAAAAAAAAAATAAAATTTAAAAATTGTCAGAAAGCGCTAAAATCGGGCCATAAACTGTTGAAAAGTGCAAACCAAAATATTTTTATAAAATGTCAAAAATAGCAAAATCCAGTTATAAAATATCAAAGCAAAAAATTGTTATGACTGAATAATCTAAAAAATTACTTATAAAATGTCAAAAATAGCAAAACTTAGTCTTAAAACATCAAAATATTGTCAAAAACAATGCTGCATTAATTTAAAAAAAACAAGGATAATCTGCTACAACAACAAAAACAAAAACATAACAATATCAACCATAAAGACCAAGTCAATGGTAATTTTGAAAGATCACATGCGGTGTAGAAATGGTGGGCAATAAATCCATAGAACAAGTAATGACATTTAATTATCTTGGGTAGCAAAAAAAAACAGCAAAAACATAATAGCAAATGCTTCAAAAATCAGCCTAAGAGATGTGGTTTGAAAAAAAAAATGTCCGCACAGAGCAAAGTTAGAACATATATAGTATATAGTGTATCAAGGGCCGAAAATAGGCTTTAGCATCTTGCTTCTCTAAAGCTGCTAATGCTTTTTGGCACGAGGTACACTCAATATTTTTTTGCCTGCCTTAATTAAAAACATTGTTTTCAATGTATATTATAATCTGTCACAACTGTCAGATTTTAAGATATGACGCCATCATATAAAACTGTGATTCACAGCCAATCAAATACCGCAAATAGTTTAGAGGCCCAAGAACCAAAGAGACAATTTTTGGCCCGAATTTTAAGGCCAAAACAAATGCTTTCAGTAGAAGCAGGCAAAAAAAAAACATTTTTATTGCTCATCCTAACCTAAGCACTAAATAAAAAAACTCTTACAATAATAAAAGAAGCAAGCAAGTAAAGAAATCAGAAGCAACAATATCGGAAAAAAACTAGATACGAAAGACGTAGCTAGATGAGCCAGATCACAAAGTCGACAATTCAGAAAATGAACCTCAGCAGAATCACCAAATAAGCTAAAATAGAATAATCCCAGGCAGACCACTTAAAAGATAGGTGGAGAGTTGTACATCAGCATCAGGGGAAAGCTATAAGGCAGATATTAGAAATTAGTACTAAACTGCAAAAATTAAAAAAAAAACGTCAAAGTCAATTAAATCCGATCATAAAACATTATAATATTTTCAGATAAAATTTAAATCCGTCCAAAAACAGTTTAAACGTCTTTAAATGTCATAATATAGTTATAAAGCACCAAAATTCAGCCATAAACTCTTAAATAAATTATTTTTTATGAACTAGCAAATTCCGGCCATAAAATATAATATTAAAAATATATTAATAAAGTGTCAAAAATACAATATTAAAATAATGTCAAAAACACCAAAATCCGGCCATAAACTTTAAAAAATGTAAAAAAATTATGCAATTCCAAAAATAGCAAAACCCGGCTATAAAATACCAAAATATTGTTAGAAATAGCAAAATTGGCTGTCAAAACGTTCAAAATTTATTTTATAATATATCAAAAATAAATGTGGCCAAAAAGTATAAAAATATTGAAAGAAAGCATCTAAATTTGACTATAAACTGTTAAAAATCCGGTCAGATAAAATATTTAAAAAATAAACAAATATGATTAAAAACTGCAAAATTAATAAAATGTCAAATATGTCTTTATCTACAAGCTCTATAGATTAAACAAAATTTTATTTTTTTTGGTAACCTAATTGATATTGTTAGGGCGGCTTACCTATTTTACCATTGTGGGGTTATTGCTAGACTCCCATCGGGCACCTTCCAAATGGCGGATAGGGAAATGCCTAGTAGATATGATTGGTACCTGGGAAATAAAATACCAGGAGCGGACCAAAACTAACACTAGAGGAAGACAGCAGCAACCTCCAGTACCAAGATAAGGCAATAAGAAAATAATTTTAAACCGGCTTATCACACGGACATCCACAAGCATGACTGTAGCAGATTTAATGGTTGTAGTACTGCGGCATAAAAAAAAACGGAAAACCATCACGCGTAACTTTTCCAGGACAAATTATCATTTATGCAGGAACAAACACAAACTACGGCTCTCAGTAACGGGCAGACCTTAAATGGCCGGAGAGTGCTAAGAATCTCTCGGTTCCAGCTAAAAAAAATATCAAAAAAACTGCAACCTAGAACGTTAACAGCCTCTATAAACCAGAAAAATTCACAATCTAATGCAAGAAATACAAAGACTACAAGTCAATATTATCGGCATCAGTGAAGTGAGATGATCCAAGAACGGGATACATACAATGTATAACCACACTATGTATTACTCAGGCAGCAACGAAACAAATAAACATCATAGACACGGAGTGACTGTTGTTGTGGACAACAACATTAAGAAATCTGTATACAATTTTCTGCCAATCTCGGAAAAAATCATGTTCTTACAATTTAACACTAAGCCAGTAAAACTAAACACAGAATGCAAAAAATTCTACAGATGCTTAGAAGCTACACTCAAGCATACCAAGAAGGAAGACATAAACATAATAATGGGCAATTTTAATGCAAAAATTGGAGAAGGTAGATACAAAGAATGTCTTGAAGTTGGGAAATTTGGCATAGGTAAATTGAATGCATTTTGAATAGCAGGCTATTTGGGCAGCTGTCAATTTTGAAGCTATTATCTTTTGACATTTGACAAGTAAAAACTATGCCATTATTAAAAATGAAACAATACACGCTTCAACAACAAATTGAAATTATTAAAATTTATTTCAAAAATAGTGAAAAGTTTTCAGTCACAGTTTGCAAAACTAAAACACTTTTTGGTCGTCGTAAAGCACCTTCTCGGCCGGCAATAGTAAACTTGGTAAAAAAATTTGAGCTGAGTTTGTGATGTGAAAAATCAAAACCGTGTGCATCGCTCAAGAACACATAAGTATTGCTGATGTAGCCCGTAGTGTTGAAGAAAACCCAGGTTTGTCAATTCCTTGTCGATCTTTGGAATTAGACATTTTACAAACGACATTACACCGTATTTTGCATAAAGACTTAAGTTTTAAGGCTTTTAAAGTTCAGTTAACACAAGAACTCAAGCCGGTCGATCACCATAAACGTCGTATCTTTGCTGATTGGGTCCTTCAAATGCATCAAAATGATCCGGAATTTCATCGAAAAATTATCTTCAGCAATGAGGCTCATTTTCACCTCGGAGGCTACGTTAATAAGCAGAATTGTCGCATTTGGGGCTCAGAAAATCCAAGAATAACTGTTGAAAAGTCTTTGCATCCTCAACGTGTCACTGTTTAGTGCGGTTTTTGGGCTGGCGGTGTGATTGGACCCTACTTTTTCGAAAATGAGGCTATTGCAACTGTTACGATGAATAGATGGCGCTACCGAGCTATGCTTAATGATTTTTTTATGTCCGGAATAGAAGATATTGATGTGGACAACGTTTATTTTCAGCAAGACGTCGCTACGTGCCACACAAGCAACAAAACAATCGCAATTTTGCTAAAAAAGTTTCCTGACCGTGTTATTTCTGGAAGAGGTGATCACAATTGACCACCGAGATTTTGTGATTTAACACTTTTAGACTTTTTTTTTTGGGCCACGTGAAAGATAAAGTCTATGCCAATGCTCAACAATTGATTCAAGACCTTAAAGATAGAATTCGTAAAGTTATCGCGGAAATACAGCCGCTAATGTGCAAATTGGTCATGAAAAGAATGTGGTACTGCAACCGTAACCGTGACGGCCATTTGACTGATATCGTTTTCAAATGTTAATGGCATACCTTCCTCTTTACAATGAAATAAACATTTATTGATTTCTCTTAAAAAATACACGTTTTTTTTAATTATCAAAATAAAACCTTTTATTGGAAAACCATATATAATCCATTACCTTTAAATTGGGCGTGTAGATAGGCAACAAGATTTGTTCATGATGGTATTACAAGATGAGTTTTTTATCTACCTAGTTATGACAGAGACTTACCGAACAAAACATTAAGTTGTTTCTTTGTAACTTTTTTATTCTAACTTTTATTTATCTAGCATAAACAGAAACTTTGACTCGGCGGTCAATCAACACCAAATCTTCAACTTTGATGATGATTTTGTTAGTTTGTGCTTTGGTGATTATGAATAGATTCTTTGTCCTACTTAAACTGCTTGCATCAATATTTGACCTGCATTGTCATTGTCATCATTTTATCATAGATATTCTTCGGGCTACTGCCATTTATTGATAAAAACTTCTTGACGCTTCTATAATCAAGTTGTAATTCACTCAGTTTTGCTCTCTTTGAACTGATATAATAAAACAGATCGAAGTCAAACTCACAAAAACTTGTCATAAGAATGGCTAGACAACTCCAAAAAGAAGATAAAATTTTAAAATTGCTGAAAAAAATTGATTATAAAGAGCAATTAGCTATAAAAGTAAGTCTCCTTTTTTCATTATTCTAAGAACATAAACGTAAACCGCTGGATTATCAGTGAGTTATATCTAATTCTAATCCCATACCTTGAAAAGGTAGTCAACCATATTATACACTATATATAACTATATATCTTCTATAACTTTTCTGTTTTGCAAATTCTAACCAGTAAAACCGCAAAAACTCAAACTTTATGCAACCAAACACTTAATAAAATTTATTCAACTAATACATTTTATGTTAGAAACTTTGAGTAATTTGATGTTTGCAGAATGTGATAAAATTATTATCTCAGAATAGAGAGTCAACATATTATTTATAATCCAGTTATTAGTGGCGTTTAAACAATTTCTTGGTCTATCCTAGGTCTCACGTCAGTGTCTCATTTCAATGATTCCAGTATTATTTATTTTACAAGATATATCTAGGCCGATCATATCATCCACGCAAATGAGAAATAGTCGGAAAATTGGTCCTTGGGTATGTATATGTATGTTGTTATTAGTTTTTCTGGTTTATGTTCAATAAATTTAAGTAAATTCCTTTAATACCACACTGATTTTATTTATCTAACAACATTTTGTAATTTACAGTATCAAAACCTCCAGAAACATTGCATTTTGCGTAAATTTATTTGCTACTAAACCCTATTGATTGATCTTCACAATATCACATTTATTCATGAATGTTTCAATTGATTTTTTTAAATAGTTTTTTGATTATTATGTTATGTTATTTATTGTTATATTCTTAGTTTATTTAAACTTAATTGCTTAATTGATTACTGACAATATCCAGAATTATATTTATTTATTATTAAGTAATAAAATGTGATTTATTTCGATATAATCTTTTATAGACAGATCTAATGATTTTGTTTGTGCTTAGAAATTCGTACAGTATGTGGGTGATTAACATTTGTATCAGATCCGTTAACAAAGACTTTACCGATAAATCCAATCCTTTCAATATTTGAAAGGTTTTTAACGTATATGTGTACCAATTGTCAGATACCATAGAAACTCCAACCACCATATACAAGTGCAAAAAAGTAAACATAATAATTCAGCTCAATGTCAGATAATTATTATTCTAAATAAAGCTGTACAAACAGCCCCGCATTTAATGCTGGATATTGCACTTTTTCTCATGTCAATTCAGGCGCCCTCCCACACACGCAAACCCGCATGTTAAATTATTTTTGGTCGCTTCGATTGTAGTCGGATACTTGAATGAATTCTCGAGTTACCTCATAAAACCTACCTCGTATCTGATGGACTGGGAATGAGCGCAACTCTCCGCCCGTTTGCAATCGCAACTAAGGACCTTGTTTCGCGTATTGTTCAGCGGTTTTTAGGGACCTCCCTTTGTTTTCGTACTAGCCATACCGATCAGATAAAAACCCATCGAGTAGTTTGCTTTTTAATTGCTTTGTTTCTGGAAAAACGTTAAACTAACTCAAACTGTTTTTGCACACGATGTCTCCTTTTTGCGCAGGTATATTATTATTTCTGCAATAATTTACCACCTAATGAAAATAATGTTGTCACGTACTCTCTACCTGGGGTGAAAGTATTAATTTTTATAACAATGCCGGTTGGTAAAGGATAATTAGTGCTTTTCATGCATTTTACCCTCAAAATCTATTGGATCTGTCAAATATTATTAACAGCATTGTGTTTAAGTAGGCAATTATTATTTCTGTAAATAATATGTTTAGTCTTAATACATAATGGTTAACTAAACATACTTATGCAGAAATTTACCTTTCAATTGGGTATAAAATATATACCAAAATCTGTTAGTTAAAATGTGCACAATAGATTATTATTATTCAACTCAGGAAGTACTTCGAATCTAATCATCTAGAAGAAAATGATTACTTACATTAAACAAATTACATTATTCTTCTTTTCTTAAATATATAAGAGTTTTAAATATACAATGTATATAGCAAAATTGAAGTGACCATTGTTAGTTAGAATTTAATTTAAAAAAAATGTAAAATAATATAGCTTAATATTTCTTGGACTAATAGTTGTATAGAATTGTATCGAAAAGCACTCTGAAATTTGTTCTAAGCTCGGACCCCCGCTCATTGCTCCGATCCTCGTAATTAACTTTTATAGCTACGTGCGAGGGTCTGAGCTTAGAACAAATTTTAATGTCCCAGGGTCGGAGTGCTGTTCGATGTGTCAGTTGCTATAGAAAAACTGTTACACTAACAAAATACAAAATGTTTTCAATAATGTTACAAGTCATATATGTTCAATAAAAAACAAAAAACCTAATTCCTGTTCAGGTTATAAATTAAAAAAAAAAAATTATTATATACAAAAAAATATATTTATTTACAAATCAAATATGGTCAGTACTTTTCTGTACACTAAAATATAGTTTTCAATTTACTGAATGATGTTCTCGTGTGTTTAACTCAATAAAAACTAAGTAGATATTCCAATATAAAACAGTCTGCTTAAGTAGTATTGTCAATCAAGATGAATATCATATTCTTTGTCAATCAACAAAAGACGTATTTACGATGCTTAGATGATTAGTTGAATATTTTATTGTGATATCTATATATCAAATATCATGCCGTGCATTCTAAATCGATGATGATATATAAAATCTATTCATTTGAGTTAGTAAAGATTACATCTAATTTGATAAAGTCTTTGATATGGGTTATAGTTATTCTTGCAGCAATTTATTTTAAATTTTAATTTTACAGACAAAAAATGAATTGAGATGTAAAGTAGTATAATAAAATACAATTATTATGGCATGTAATAATGTGCTTTATTATAAATAAATTATAGTAAAATAATAAAAAAAACATTTCACACTTTGAGATGTAATAATAGACATCCCAAAAAAAAAAAAATAGATAAACCCAATTCCAATACTTAAGGAGGGAGAATAGTGGCGCTATTATAAGGGTTCACAGCATCCAACTCAGCAAGAAAACGCCTGAATATAATTGAATAAAATTTTCACATATTGTAGAAGAAAGTCCAATCTGTGTCCTCAAATTTGTAAAAAGAGTGATGACTAAAATCTTATCGTTTGGATATTGAGTTGGTTGGCGTTTTGTTCTGTAAGAACCAATTTTAATTTAAAAACGGCGCAGTACGTGTTAATATTTTTTTAGAGAAAAAAATTCTCCGATATTCTCGAAGATGTGATAGGATCTAATATTTTTCCATAACAATACTGCTTGTGGCACCACAACAAGACGGGGCGACTAAACACAGCATAAGTAAATAGTTAAGACCTGAACCTAAGTAAGACTTCTCAAATAAAATTCTATTAAGCGGTTATTTTGTTAACCACCCCACCCACTTAATCCTGTGTAGAGAGATTATTAATTTTAATTATCTTCTTCTTCTTCTTTTTCTTTTTTTCTTTTTCTTTTTCTTCTTCTTTTTAGCAGCCTTTCTCTGCCCACTCCTGGACGTAGACCTCTCTTTTAAGTTTACACGACTTTCTATCTTGTGTCAGCTGGACCCTGTGTCTTTCTGCCTGCTGGTAGATGTCATTCAACTATCTCTTCGGCGTCCATCCTATGCTCCTCTTATGCGTTCTTGGCCCATCTCCAATTTGCTGCAGTTACGTTTTGGATCACGTCGCGTACTTTCTTTTTGCCTTATTTCCACATTTTGTATTGTTTCTCTTAAGCCACATTTTATAGGTATTTTGTCTGTGGTCATGTCTTCTTCTATCTTTACCTGAAAGGTGGCGTTTGCATACACATATTTAAGGAGAGTTGTGTAACGTGAGTCAGTTCGGGCGTGCTCCATTGCTTTGAACATTGCTGCCAGATGTAGCAAATCAAATGTTTTACTGTAGTCGACAAATGCTATCTGTAGTGGAACGTTGTATTCAGTACATTTTTTGATTAGTGTGCGTACTGTTTGGAAATGATCGATTGTGTTGTAAGTTTTTCTGAAACCAGCTTGCTCTTCTAGTTGATATGCATCTAGCTTTGCTGTAAGCCTGTTTGTTACTATTTTTGTAAATAGCTTATAGGGATGTGGCAGTAGGCTTATGGGTCGGTAATTGTCTATTTGCTTTTTGTCTCCTTTTTGTGGAGGATGATGACTTTCGCATTGTTCCATTGGTCTAGAATCTTGTTAGATTGCAGGCATTTGTTTAGCAAAGTAGCTATAGTTTTTAAAATGGCATTGCCCCGAGTCTGTTTTAGAGCAAATTCAATTCCTGAGATGGATATTTCGAGTATGTCTTCCAATCCTACGTTTCTTATATTTGTGGTGTGTTTCTCAGCAAGATTTAGTTCAGGTGCAGAGTAGAGTTCTTTGTAGTATTCTAGAATTATTAAAGTTATTTTGGATTTGTTGTGGTGCGTGTTTCCATCTTTGTCGATCATCTGGTGTATTTATCAGTTTTTCATTTCATTGTGCTTTCTTTAGGATTTTTATGTTATTGTTGTTTTCAATTACTTGCTTTATTCTTTTGGTGTTGTAGCTTCTTAGGTCTTGTCTTGTTTCTTTTTGTAATTTGTCGGTTTAATTCGGCATATTCTAGTGTAGCCCTCTGTAGCTTTTTCCTCTCTTTCATCATCTGTCGAGTCTCTGGTTTCAGTTTTGTATTTTTTGGTGTGGTTTTAATGCTCAGTTTTTTTGTATGTCATTTGTATTTTTTTCCGCCAATTTTTCTAGAGACATCAGTCAAATCTACTAAAAGTTTTTGTGCAGTTCCTTTTTGTATTCTTCTTCATTCTGCCTAAGTTCATTGATGGATCGTTAGAAAACTTGGGTTCTTGGGTTTGTGTTTTTTTGCTCTAGTATTTATTTGGATTGTAGCCCTAACTAGTTGATGGTCACTACCTATATTTATCTGGTTTAAAACTGTGACGTCGTTTACTATGTACTTTTTGTTAAATAATATGAAATCGATTTCATTTTTATAGGCTCCGCCCGGATTTAGCCTAGTCCATCTTCTATTTTTAGATTTTTTGAAAAAAGAATTTATGGAGAATAGATTTTCTTGTTGCATAAAGTTTATTACGGATTCGCTTCTATTGTTGCAGTTACCTAATCCAAATTTTCCCATTTCAATTATACCATTACTTGAATCCAGCACACTTGACTAACAGCTTGGCTTAAAGCCATATATTCCGTTTCCTTTGAAGACAATGCTACTGTATGTTGTTTTTTAAAAACCCATGCTTCAACTGTAGATCTTAAAAATGTACTCAAATGTAAACTTTCCATTATTGATATCTCCTCTTCAATCTGAGTTCAAATATCCAACAAGTTTGCACCACTTTCACCATTAAACTATGTTTGCACAGCTTTGATGCCAGTTTAATATAATAGATACTGATGCACACAAGTCTGGTCTAAAACCTGTACAACATACATTAAACATCTGATTATCTGTCTACAAATACTATTTCATTAATTGTTTTTATTTTGATTTTTCTTTTTTTGAACTTCAACTTAAGGTTTCGTATTATAGGAGTCAAAACAAGTTTATACTGTTCCATCTCACATTTTTTAACATTAAATTCAAGTATAACGTTTGAATTATTTTTGTAATTTTCATTTCCAAATTTTGAATTATGTTAAATTCTAAATAGTTTGATGCTAAGCCCAAATCGTTTTTTAGAAATTTATCTATAATGTTTTTTTCAAATATCTACATACACATACATGCGGCAAAATAACTTCCTTATTTGAAACATATAGTCATCATGCGTTTGAAGCTGCAAACAGCGAGCGTTTGCCTGCTTCAATATTGAGCCATTGGGTCCTTTTTCGAACCGGAAATCAATTCTTTTGAGCCATGATGCTCAGGTGATTTTATGCATAAAAAAACTGGACCCATCAGAACACTTAAAAACATCTAAGCAGTAAGGGTATCAGTTTTGCAACATGCGCCTGCTCTCAGAATTTCTAGTCGTACCGTAATTCTGCACGATAAACTTTATTTTTATTCGTACAAATTGGCCTTTGTGCAAAAACTTTTCAAACGCAACTTTAATGCTCAACGAAATTTGTGTAAATCACTTCTTGGACACGTCCCTCAATATGCAGTTATGTTTTTCAGTGATGAGGCTCATTTTAACTTGGCTTTATTATGTCATCAAGCAAAATATACTTTATTGAGCTACCAATAACCTCCGAGAACTCTTTCAGAAGCTTTTGCATTCACCATGTGTCACCATTTGGTGCGCAACCTTGGCAGGTAGGATTATTAGTCCATGTTTTTTTGAGGAAAATAAGTAGACTGCCACAGTCAATTCGAACCGTTATGTAAGAAGACACGTTGAACTGCGTCAATTACAGAGGGATAGCAGTAACAAGCACACTATATAAAATATATGGCAAGACCCTTTCAAACAAAATCGATGCAGAATACAATAACATGGAAACGAAGGAGCAGGCAGGATTCCGAGTGAGAAGATCAGCAATAGAGCATCTATTCTCCGTCAATCAAATAATAGAAAAAAAAAGCGTACAACCAGGAAACCCACCTGGTGTTTATAGATCTGAAAAAAGCATATGACAGTACACCACAAAATAAACTATGGGAAGCACTAGAAGGAACTAACATAAATGCAAACATAATAAAAGCAATACAAAGATTATACCAGCACGCATTAGCAAAAATTAAAATAGGGCAAAAATTATTAAAAGGTTTTACTATAACTAAAGGGCTTAAACAGAAATGCTGCCTATCCACGACCTTGTCTAAAATATACCTAGAGCAAGCGTTGAAACAGTGGAAAAAAATGTAAAAACATGGGTATACCCTTAAACGATAGTATTGTCTACACACTGTGCTTTGTAGACAACCAAATAGTGATAGCGCAAGATCTACATGACATCAAATATATGACTAGAAAACTTGTAGAAGAATACAGCAATTGGGGAATGGAAGTAAATATAAAAAAAACAGCGTATATGTGTATAAGAAGACAACAACAAGACCTCATCCTAAAAGACGGAAGAAGCATAAAAGAAACCAATAAATATAAATACTTAGGAGCACAGATAACCAACGACAAGAGCACTTCCCAGTGTAGTTTATCTTACTGAGAAGTGATATTCCGTGTCTATACCAACCGCACACAAGACTCTTAACAACCTGAAAAAAAAAACATTCAAGAATAAACAACCAACATTCCTATCAAAATGCTGGAAAAAGTGATAAGAAACAGCAGAATTTGGTTCAACCAGTTTATTAACTATGTAAGCAATTCTTACGTCAATCTGATAAGTTTGAAATTTCTACTGGTTACCAATTGCTAATAGCATCCTAAAAGTATGTAATTTTGCTATTGGTAAATATATGTCTGCAAAGTCAATGCCTCCCTTCTGTTGGCAACCTCTTTCTTTGTTCTTTTTTTTTACTTGTATTTTAGCGTCGACTACTAAGGTCATTAGCTGTCTTTGTTCTTATTTTCTTTTAGAACTTGCATTTCAGCGTCCACAGCTTATTAATGTTTTTCATTATTTCAATTGGTGTGTTTGTCTTTTATGTTTTTCATTCACTATCCATACCAAAAATTTTCGGGCACTCTCAGTTTTGTCTTCGCTAGGATGATATATTCTAAATGCATTTATACTTTGGACATAAGCCATAAATTTTTTTTTTGCTTTTTCCATCCCACGTTATTTGCTTCTCTTTAAAAATATGCACAAATACTTCCAAATATTTCAAAATTCTTTAAATCCACTTCTTTCTTGTATCTAAAGTCTAGTTCTGCTTTACCATTCTGCTCTGGAGTATATGGAACAGTTGTTTTATGATAAATACTATGCTTCTCTAATACCCTTATTATTTTGACATTTTCTATCTAACCCATTATCAGTTCTTAAAATCTTCACAGTATTACCAGTTTCATTCCTTGTATAATTTAGATAAATCTGTATTTTGAAGTTTCCTTCAAATTTATTTTTCAAAAATGATACTGTCCTGTAGTATGAATAATACCGAAATACTCCAATCGACTTTACTTCCATGAGACAACATACATCCGCATGGACTATTTTACATTTTTTGTAGTTTTAGAAGAGCTAAACTAAACGATTTTCTATGATGTTTTTAAATTAAATTTTTATAAACACAAAAATCAAGTAATGCTTGAGTAATAGGTCCATTATTCACGCATTCTTAATAATAATAGATACATAAATGACTTATTATAGAACAAAGCAGACAAATAATTAAAAAGGTAATTTGCCACTTTTCCGTACGCAATAGGCCTATTTCACACTATTAAATGTGCTTAATAAGATAATAGTATGTTTCCTTATCAATAAGAAATCGAAAAAGTTTTTAACCCTTAGATGTTTAGACTCGAACACGCCAATTGTTACATACGATCTTATATAAATCACATAATTTTGAAAATTTCCTAGATATACCCGTTTTCCGTAGCACGGCACTAATAATAGTTAGTAGATACTACGTACGTTTTACATTATTAAAAATTCAATAACCTTGTTTACATTTTCAAAGACATATGTAATAACGTAAACAATCATAAACATATAAAGAGTAAAATCTCTATAGTATTATACTGTATACACCTTAACAAAAGAAACTGGGCAACAATAAAAAACCTTGATGATACATTTCAAGCTTTTTTATTAATACATACTATATCATGCTTTCAAGTGTGATAATTAATATCAAGTTATATAAGATTATTATGCCAGACCAACACAATATATAAAAACTTATTTAGGTTAATAACTCTCGTAATATGGCTTAATGGAATATATAAAAACAGACTATTCTTTGGCCAGCATGTATCACCATAAATTCATATTTAATCCACATTTTTTTAATTAGTCGAAATTGCCGGGGGTGAGGGCTCGCTCGCGTTAATGGAAAAAATTACCAGTTCACCACAAATATGCACAACTGGTGTCGCTTCATGTATCATAAAATGTAATAAAACTATCATGGAGATGATATTGTTATAGCTAATATATTATGATTAATTATATTATGATTAATTATATTATGACTACATTCCAACCACCAAGCATTACAATCCTAATGATACTAGAAAAAAAAAAAAAGTTTTAATTATTTTTGTTTTTGTTTTTATACTTATTTTTGAAAATATATTAAGAATATTGCAATTTTGTGGCAATAAATTTAAAAAAATATCAATATTACTCAATTCAATTTTAATACAATTTGATATTTTATTTAGCATAAGAGGACGATAAGCTCTTGCCCTGAGCGTAACTCCCTAATAAGATGAACTTATAATCCGTAAAATATTGTCTTATATTTCAAGAATATAGCTCTTGAACAACCTTAAGCATGTTTGTAAATTTTTGCAAAAATAACAGTTTTTTAAATGTAAAATATTTAATCAACTAAAAGTAAGACTCATTCACTAGAAATAAAGTACAGAATCAAAAAAATAACTTACTATAAGAATGAAAAAAATGTTTATATTTTGAAAACCTAAAAAAAAAACAGTTTAGTTCTAATCGCTTAATAATTATCATTTTTATATCAATTTAAAGAGACAAAAATAAGTTATTTTCAACTTTAATACAAAAACGTCATAAACTTTTGATAAAAAAAACAATAGCTCAAAGAATATCCATGAAAAAATATTGACAGTGTATGAAAAAAATAATTTGTTCTATTTGAAGAAAATCCACCTCAAAAACCACAAATTGACAAAATCATCAACAAAATTGAAGTTTTAGTGTTGATTGACCGCCGATATATGGTTTGTTGTCGCAACCAAAAACTGTAAAATTTGACTTTTTGATTTAATAAAGATTTTTTCTATGGAATTGTAAGTAAAGATGAAACCTAAAAACACCCCTGGGATCCTCCCATGAAATAAACAATTAAAAACTTGAACAACAATTATGGTTAGTACACTTTGTTTCTGTACGGCAACTTCAGAGATAAAGCACTAAAACAGTAACAAAGTTTTCTTCTTCTTCTTTTACAGCTCATAGTTCGACAAACGTTGGACTTAGGCCTCTCCCATTATCTTCCACCTGTCACAATCTTTGGCAGTTTCTATCCAGTTTGTGTCTGCCTGTCGTTTAATGTTATCCGTTCACCTTGTTTGGGGGCATCCAATCGGTCGCCGATGGGGTCGAGGTCTCCAGGTTATAAGTTTTAATGTCCATCTATTGTCTTCTAGTCTTGCGATGTGGCCGGCTTAGCTTTGCCATTCTTTCCACCACATCAATTACCTTCGATCTTATAGAAATTTTTTAGTCTCTAATCCTGTCCCGAAGAGTGAGAGACGTATGCTATCTCCATGGCCCGATGGGTTACTAAAATTTTATTTACGATTCCGTTGTTCAGTGCCCACGTTTCCGTGCCATATGTGACAACAGGCTGTACACATTGATTAAATGATGATGCCTTTAGTACGGTTGGAATATTTGCTTTGAAAATGTAGCTTATTTTGCCAAAAGCCGCTCATCCTAGTCTGATTCTCCTGTTGAGATCAGCGATCATGTTATTCTTGGATAATTTTGTTATTTGTCCTAGATATATGTAAGACTCTACTTGATCTATTAGGGTGTTTTCAAGGTATATTTGGATGTTATTTTCACCTGGTGTCATTATTTTTATTTTAGTGCGGTTTATTTTTAGCCCCACCTCTTTAGAATTTTTCATTGAAGTCCGTGAGCATTTGCTGTAGTTTTTTTTGGCTTTTTGAAGCTATAGCAAAGTCGTTTGCAAATCTCAGATGGTATAACTTCTTTCCGTCTAATCGCCTTGTCTAACCGCTCGTTTGATTTTCACATAGTCTGTATATTCGCGGAGGAGCATTGCTATATATGTTCTCTATCAATTTGGTGTACCTATGATCCACTTTGATGTTACTAAGCGCGTTTAATACTGCCCAGATCTCAATGAAATCAAACGCTTTCTCATTGTCGACAAACGCAAGGTATACTGGGGAGTTATATTTGATAGACTTTCTGTAAAGAGCCTAAGCGTTTGGAAGTGGTCTTGGGTACCGAATCCCTTCCTGAAGCTTGCTTGGTTGGAATCCAGCTTGTTTGTGAGTCTAGTAGTTATTATTTTCGTAAAAACTTTGTATATGGTGGAGAGTAGACTTATGAGGCGGTAGTTATTGAGTTTGTGTTTATCCCCTTTCTTATAGATAAGTATAACTGAAGCTCGCGACCAAAACTGTAAAACAATCACGTTTTAATTCAATCAAAATAAAAATCGCAATCAAAAAGCTGATAGAAGCAAAACATTGGTCTTTTGAAGCCAAATCGGTCGAGAAAAACCAAACACAAACCAACTAGTAGCTTAAGTACGCAGCAGAATTTAATGCGCCCTTATCAATTCAGGCAATAAAAAAAACATGGCTAAAAAAATCATGTCCCAATTGAAAGTAGCAAGTACGCAATTAACGTGTCTTTCAAGTTTGCTCTAAACAGATCTGAAGCAGATAGCACACAGCATTAGAAATCGTCTTGATTTATGCAAATACATCATGAAAACACTAGCACAACTTGAGAAGCAATTATATGGGATCGACAAAAAAAAAACAAATATATTTTAGACAAAAAATTATATGCGTAATACCACAACGTTCAAGCTGAAACCTGAAAATTTATATCTAAAACTAAAGTAGAAACAAGCTCTATGACATTAACTGAAAGCAGAATTACGTCAGAAATTAAATTGGTGGCTTTAAAACGAAAAAAAAATTGAACTATATTGTACACATGTGAAGTATATTTAGATGACTGCAGAGAAAACAACATTTGCTTAGAGCCCTATTAGATTCAAGTCCTCAATAAGCATCTTCAACAACCAGGCAATAAATTTAGAATTAAACTCGCAAGCAACTTCTTTGCCTACATCGAGGATTACCAAGTCAACTACAAATGCCCAGATGTAGACAATCACAACAATGTATTCAAGACGTAATAATTTCAGCGTAAAATTAAAGATGATTATTTTGGATAAAATCATCATGTTAAACATTCAACAAATATTTGATTAAATTTCAAGATATACTCGTACTAACGGTGAGATGGCTCAGTTATAGAGCATTAGCGTAGCACGCTAACAGTCCGGGGTTCGATATCCGAATATAACTAAAATAATAACTTGCTCTTTATCTACCGGGGTGATTCAAAAGTCACCTAATAAGCCGTTGGTCCCATTAAACCCCTTCAAACAAGTCGTAAGACTTCTGGGGCAATGTTAAATAGCTGTAAAACGCGCAATAAAGAAGAAATTAGCGGACCTTAAATTCAACAAATTGAGGCAAATAGATCTTTCATCTTCTCTTCTTTAAGTGCTAACCCTTTATGGATGTTGGCAATCATATTGATCCACTTTAATCTGTTTACTGCTGTTCTAAATAAAGCCATTGATGTCATTTCGGTCCATGTTCTTATATTCTTTAGCCATGACATTCTGCGACAGCCTGCTGATCATCTTCTTTCTATTTTTCCTTGCAGGATTTGTTGCAGTAGATAGTATTTTTTATTCTTCATGATATGTCAAAAAAAAACCATTTTCCCATGTTTGACATTTATTAGAAAATCAAGTTCTATCGTAATGCGCCGTAGTACCTTCTCGTTTGGCACGCGATGAACCCATGAAATCCTACGCATGCGACAATAACACCACGTCTCGAAAGCGTTGATGCGTTTGCAGGAGGCTTCAATAAGGGTCCATGCTTCCTCCCCGTACAGTAGAACTGATTTCTAACATCTAAGAACCCTAAGTCAAGTATGTATGCTGAGCGACATGTTACATAGTATGTCTTTCATCTTGTTGAGAGCGTCTTTTGCCATTCTCAATTTAGCATCTTATTTCCCAAGAGTAATCCCATTCTTTATTAAGTGTACATACATCCTAAGTATGTAAATGTTTCAGCCATTAATAACGTTGTATTGTTGGCAGTGAACCAAAGGTCATCTATGAAGACTTTGCTGATGATTAGGATTTGCAGTTCAACTTCATTCCGTATTGTTTGCTCACGTTTATTATGCAGTCTCTGAAGTCCTTTGGCAGTATAAGTAATCAGAATAGTGTCGTCCGCATATCTAAGGTTGTTTATTGTTTTGCCGTTTATTATTAGACCTTCCTTGAATAGCTGTTCTAAATACGCGTTGAACAGCATTGGTGATAGTACACAACCCTAGCGAACCTCTCTCTTCACTCTAAACTTCTCGGATGTTTAGTCTTTTACTCAGACCATGGCCTTTTGCTGTAGGTACAAACTAGATATTATGTCTATTATTGTCGATTCCGCTTGTTGAATGTTGAACTTTATCGAATGATTTCTTAAAATCAATAAAGCATGCAAATACATCTGCGTTAATGTCGCGTGTTCTTTGAATAAGGACTTGTATTCTTTTCTAAAGCCGAATTGTGTATGACTGATGTGGTCGTCTAGTTTTCTATATATGCAAGTTTGAATAATATTGAGGAATACTTTTATAACGTGATTCATCAGGCTGACTCATAGGCGTAGGTATATTCTACAAGTTATTACGCGTAGGACATAATAATAATAATATTAATTTAAAAAAACAGAAAATCTTCCGCTAAGACAGCTGCACATGCATAAAAAAAAACTTGTAGAGCATATTGATGTTCCATTTACAAAAAATCTGCTAATCAAGCAAGGAGTAGCATATTATGCAATACCATATGCGGTAAGTCAAGGATAGTACTAGTAAACACAATTTGTCTTCCTCGCTTGAAATTGTGTGCAGCAGTCTTCATTACATAATTAGTTAGCAAATTAAGTGGGACTTTAGATCTCAAGTTTTAAAAAATAGTATCATACTCTGACTCAACAATAACTTTGGCATAGATTTAGTCATCATCAAACAAGTGTTTGTTTGTGACCTTTGTTGCCAATCGTGTTAGCAAAATTAAGTCAATATCTAGAAGTTAAGATTGTTACTATGTAACACAAACAAAAACCCAGCAAATTTAATTTCCCGAAGAACTAATATTAAAAATCTAAGAAATTTAAACCTGTAGTAGCATGGGCTTCAGTTCCTTTGTAAAACCAATTTGGCACTTTTGACCAAAGTTAACTATAAAAACTTGTACATACCAAAAAGAAAATTATTAATATTACAAACAAATCCAGGACTAGGTGGTTCGGAACAGGTTGAAAGATCTTCTTTATTCACCAGGCTTGCCAAAATTACGGCGTGGTTTCTAAGATTCATCAACGTTTGGCAATCAAAAACCAAACCTAAGAATGTTGTATTGTTAACGGATAAGCTATGTGAAACCAAAACCCAATTAATTAAAATAATACAGGAAATTGTGTTTAAGATTAAGACATGCTGCATTGCCTTATAATAAGCAACTTTCAGTATTAATATCATTAAAGCATCCCGTTTATTGTGACGGTGAGCTTATACGTGTAGAGGGAAAATTTAGACTTCATTACCTTATAATAATAATTTCCAATATTAATACCAACAAAGCATCCTTTTACAAAACTGGTCATACAATACGAGCATAAAAGAAACTTGAAGTTCGATTCAAGACCACAACTAATACGCATGTGATGGGAGATTTGCCAAGATAAATAATAATACAGAAGTAGACAAAGGCAAAATGCAATCCAAAAAAATCGTAAAATGTTGTGTGGTAATATTCATTTACATACTCATCAAGGCAGTACAGCATCAGACCTAACAACCAAAGCGTTCTTAAAAGCCCTGAAAAGTTTAGTGTCCAGAAGAAGGCTAATTGAAGAAATATTTTCCATCATCGCTACAAATTTTGTAGATGCTAATAACAAATTAGGTTAGTTGCAGCGCTTATTTGTGTTAATAATCTGGGTAAAAAAAATAAATAGGTTAAAAAAGATATAAACTGGCGCTTTCCGTTCCTCCCCGTGCACACCATTTTAGAAAATTATAAGAAGTTGCGGTTGAATCAGCTAAACGGTTTGTAAAAAAAATAGTTAGAGAAACAGCATTAAATTATAAGAAATTGTATTGATGGCTCCAGTAAAACCCATATTAATCCAGGCCGTTGACTTCTTTCTCAGCAGATCCAAACAATCTAGATGTTCTAACTCAAGACCATTTTTAAATTGAAAAGCCATTAAATATTGTGGCAAAATCTAATCTGCAAGAGATAAAATCAAATCTCAATCTCTATTTGAAAGATAATTAAATGAAAAGGTTTATTATTGTATAAAAAAACTGTCCGACTTAACATATAATAAGAGTAGACATTTTAAAACAATAGATGATTTTATTTTAATATTTATTATGTTATGTATATTTAAACACTAGTTTTGATGACTTATTATCATTTTCAATGTAATAATATAATTCAATTCAAATATGACTGATATTTCAAAACTAGTCTAAAATCATTTATCATTTTTAAATGCTTACAATTAACAGATTTTATAAAACAAATAATGAAAATATAAAATATATAATAAGAGAGCAGTTTTTCGGTTTTGGAGTCATTATGTAAAGAAAGTCAACAGTCAAGCTAAAAAACTATGAACATAAATTTACAATCCAGAGAAATTTACAAAATAATAAATTCATCAACAAGTTTTCCGATCACCAATCATCTTCTAGAGTGATGTTTGCACTAATTCTTTCTTCGGTGGGTTCCTACAAACCTGCTAAAGGCCTAACAACTACATCTACAATTTTGGCTCGCGTGTCCGGATAGAAGCATAGCTTTATCTCACAAAATAAATGATCAAGCCTTACACGCTTGCCACCAGCTAGCCGAGTAGATTAGGTTAAATCTGTTATCTCAAACTTTGCCACTATACTGAGCTCAAAAAAATCCCAAAACTTGTGTTCATGAATGTGTTTTTTGTAGCAAAAATCCACATGTTCCCATAACCCTATAGCCTTCTAAGAATACAAAAAACTATGTCATGCAATCACCCAATTGAATTGCAAAAACAGAAATATCCGCATAATAATAAAGTTTGTTTCGGTTAGATTAAGTTTTGTAAGGTTTTGTTACAAACTCTCTGACAAAACTCCTCTCCAATTAGTTGTTAGCAATTAAAAATTAAAAAGTGTTCTTATAGTAACCTAACCTAACCCACATACAATCTAAGCATCTATTTGAAAACTTTGTGTCTTTTGTCAGCGTAATATCGGGCTTCCGTACGCTTTTTTCTATAAAACAATATAATATAACAAAAACCTTGTTCAACGGAACTAACCTAAATGCTTCGACAAGCGCTTTCTTGTCACTTGACTCAAACAGTTTATTTGTCCAGAACTTAATTAATGAGGCAAATCCATCTCTAAATGCAGCACAGATACAAATTGTTAGTCCTTTTTTATATAATAAAACTTTGAAATAAAGCAAAATACAAAAAAAAAAAACATTTTTTTTATTAGAATTAAATTGTAATAATAACAAATTTTCTCTAAAAAAATATATATAATGGTACTAACACAAAATAACCATTTCATTACGGAACGTAGCTATATTTGACAACAGATCATCTAACTTAACTCACAAATGGAACTCTTTACTTTACTTTAGACAAACAAAGAAAATATCTTGTTGTAGCTCTAGACATTTCCAAAGTATTTGATAAGATATAGCATCCCAATCTTATCAATATGCTTCATTGTAAAATTCTTTATCAGAAATCTGTTAATCTTATCAATAGTTTTCTTAACAATAAAAAAATTGAAGGTTTTAACTTTGACCCTAAAATCATGTGTTCTTCAAGTTTTTTTGCCAACTTTATTTTTGGTTTACAATAATTATAAACTTCTTTAAATAACTAAAAGTTCTATTCATTATTTTGCAGATTATACATTCATACTTTCTAAAAGATGGTGATTGACAAATATGGCGTCTTAAAATTTCTAGGTTAAAACCTGTAGCATCTATAAACAAAGACTTTAAAACAATATCTGAATGGGGCACCCCCTACATAGTCATTTTAACTTAACTTCATACTGTTTTAAAATCAAAATCCGAAGTATCATCAGTACCAAATATTAAAGTAAACAATGAATCCATACCTAAATCTTCTTCAACTTGTCTTCTAAGGTTACAATCTCACATAATCTTTTCTGCAACGACCATATCGTTGACATAGCTTCGAAAGTATCTAGAAAATTAGGATTTCTTAAGTATTTTTTTTTTTAATAATTCAGAGAAGACATTCAAGGACAATTTTCTTTGGCTTATAATTTTTGAACAATATTCTATGAAATTTTGTTTTTTTCAAATGGTAAGAATCAAGTATTTTTCTAAAAAAAAAACTGAAACCTTGGTTTGTGTACACAAGATACCGTTAACGTTTTTCAATACAGTTTTTAAGAGTCAGAGAAAAAACCTGAGAATTATATTCTGTTATACACAATTATTATGTCAATCACGTATTATCTACCAACGCAAATAAAACCTAATATCTCCAAGTTTCCATATCATTCTGATATATTTCAAGTTAAATTGAATGCACATTTTGTTTCTACATCTTTCTGTAATATGTTCATTGTGCAACTGTTATTGTTACCGGAAAGTAAGCTGTTTTATATGTTTTATTTGTGTAAATTACAGTTCTCACCAAAGCTTTGTGCAACAAAGTTTAAACTCGTGTGAAATAAATATCATTTTGTGCTAGATGTATAATATAATGTAAACTTTGTGAAAAAAATGTTTATTATGCTTTTTTTAATATTGAAATTACTTGAACTAGTCCATTTGTTAAAGATTAAATTTTCAAGTTTTAAGTGAAGCGAATGAATTCGATTTGAAGTTAATATTGATTGAAAAATGCAATTAAATTTTAATAATATTCTAAAAAACGCTAAATGTTCAATATTTTATAATATAATTTACAATTACATAATATTCAATTTAAATCTATTACTTATTTACGTTATGTAAAGAATGTGTAATTATAAAATTGCTGAAACTGTTCCGCTTAAAAAAAAATATTACAAAGTTTTTATTTTTAAATTTAAAAGGTTATTGGTAATACTTTTAAATGGATGAGTCAAGGTTATCATATACAGGTAAAACAAATATGTAATGGAACAAGATGATTACTCATACATAATTGATTTAAATTTAAGTGTATCAATTAAAAATTATGCAAAATGCGTACCGTGCAAATAAAACCCTGCACGGCAATTAAACGGACAAATTAGAAGTGGCATTGGATGTAATTTGTCTTTTTGATTAATACGATTGAAAGGCGTATATAAAAATTGCATATCACGATGGATTCATAAAGCGTATAGAGCGGTAGGTGTTCAAAAAAATATATATTGATAAATTAACGGGCGGTCTTTAATTTTTAAGTTATAAAACAGTCGGGTTTTTTATTTTCTAACTCTAGTATTGGAAAAGCAATAAAAGTAAACCTGATAAGTGTGAAATTTCGACACTAATAAAAATTTGTATTTCAGGAGCGGATTTCTTTTTGCCGGTGTTTGCGTGGGGGAAAAGGCGCTAGACATTCCACCAAGCTTTGACCTGTTCATTAATAAGGTGGTTGGGAATGCCGTACGCCTCTTCTGACGAGAGGAAGGAGGCCATAAAACCAGACATTAATTGCTGATTCAAACGAACCCTCAAATAACTTCGGTTATTGATGGAATTGACAACTTATTGGAACCGACCAACGCTAGTTTCTAATTCAATTTCAGTTGTTGTAATTATAAATCTTATTTTATAAACGTGATGTTTTAAATATGTCTGCAAACCTTGTAGCTACTAAAAGACGGTATACGGCTTCAAGGATATTTTGGCTGGAATTTGATATTTATTCTACCTATTAAGAAAAGTGACCTATTGTTATATTTCAGTTTGTTATTTAGCCGGTGTAATTCGAGTAAGCTAATGTAATTTAACTATTAATAACTTAATTGAAAATTTTAATTAAGCCATGTTATTCGGCTTTTAAATAAAAATCATTTATTAATATTTATAATTTATTACTATACAAATAATCTTGTTTTGAAAAAAAACACACATTATGCACCAAAAACATTATTATTTACAATTGGAAATTTGTAAACATTAACTTAAGAAAATATTTGCAAAGTTAGTGTTATATTAATAATATGTAAATAATATTATAGATTAATTTTATTCAAGTTAAGTCAACTTACATTACAAATCCAAGAGAAGGGCTTCTTGATAAAAATGATAACCTTGATTGTAAATATAATGTACTGCTAACATTTTTTAAAAAAACTCAATTTGATACTTTTTTCTTTACTTAACTGGTTGAACTCAGAACTTTTATCAAAGTTAAGCTAAAGTTTTGACTTTATAGTAATATTTTAATAATAACAATTTTTCTAATAAATACAAAATTTGTTGTTTGGTATTTCCAATTTGATATAATATATAAATAGTATATAGTGTAGTTACACTCAATATTTTTTCACCTGCCGCAAATAAAAACATTTTTTCAAATTTTTTTAATAGGAACTGTCACTACTGTCAGACTCAAAGTATGACGTCATTATGCAAAATCGTGATTTACAGCCAATCAAATACCATAAATAGTGCCTCTAAATGGTCGTTTCGGCCCGTATTTTGGGTAGGCAAAAAAGAATATTTAGCATCCATGTTATTACGTAAATGTTCTTAAGTTTAGTCAGAAAATTGCTCTAATACAAGATTTTCTAAGCTTTAATAACCACTTGTATTCAATGCAATGCATTAAATACATTTTTTGCCTGCGCACTCTAAAAAAATATTTTTTTTAGTCGGAAAGTGATGAATTGCGGTCCTAAGACTGGAAAATAATTTTCAGAGGCCCTATAGCAATAAATAGTATATAATGTATCAAAACAATGTTTCAGAAAATTTCAAACTTTATTATTTGTAATTACTGTCAGATTTTAGAGTATAACATGTGGCATTGTCATTACAGCCAATCAAATACTTTTCTACCCTTGGGCCGCTAAATTGTCGTTTTAATGTTATGCCACTCTTTTTCTACTGCAATAATTAGCTAAAGAATAAACGTTAGAACAAAAACTCTTGCTCAAAAGTTTTCCTTTAGCTCATTCAATGTATGCTCCATTGAGTTCAGGTCAAGGCTGCACAGCGGGCCACTCGACAAATCAAAAATCAACTTCTGCAATGTCATTTTGAACAATTAGCTCTGTATGTGGTATTGCATTGTCATACATAAAAGTAAAAACAGTCTCCAATAAAATCAATAGTTTGCTCGAATATTATCTATGTATCGAGCACCCGTTAAACCTTCTCTTTGCGGTTACGGCCTTTTCAACAACAAAACAAAACAGGTCCGTTCGAGCACCTCAGTTCTTGCATGAACCGCCACTGTAGCCGGTATAATTTTACATTATAATATCTTTTTTTGGTCGCTGCCATATAGGCATATCTTAGTCTCATAAAAAAACAGTACAAATCTCCATACTTGCTGACAGCAATTATCAAAGTAGTATGCATTTAACTAACACTTATAACCTGTGCAAATTAATGCAGAGACAATAACAGCAATCTTTCAAATTAAAATTAAAACCAAAAGTACCAAGTCTCCCTTTAGTACTTTACAACAAAATAAATTTAAAAAAATATATCCGCACAACTGCAGATCCCAAAAACGCTGAGTAAAAAGCGTAAAAAGTGTAATCATCACATTGAGAAAAATTCTAGCAATCAAAAAATAAAAACTTTTTTTAAGCTGCAGTAATAGAAAAGCGATAACCATTGTTGAATCACAAACAATACTTAGTAGTAAACCAACCATAATACGCCTATTACGCTACAGAAGGTTGAACAAGATGCTAACAAACTATTATTGTAACCTTTAGCAAAATTGGCGCCACTCCCAAGAGCCCACAGTATAATTTGAAAAACGAACCTAACTAAAACATACAAAAAAAATTGTCTTCCTTAAATTAGCAGCAACAACTGCTGCAGAGATGTAAAGAACTTTTAAACAATATTACTGGTCAATAACTTGCAACTTTCAAAAAATCCACGCACAAAACAACTAAAGAAAAAACCTAAACAATATAACATGTACTAATAATCAAAAAAACCTTTATCAACACAGATTTAGTACCAAAACAAAACTCCATTGACTGCCTGGCACCTGGTTGACTACATTGGACCTCAAAAAAAAAAACTTTCAAAAATTATATATAACTTTTTGAATCACGCTATCAAAATATGCCCAAAACTGTTATAACTAATAGTGACTAAATAGGCAAAACGTTGACGTCTTGCAGAAACAACAAACTCAAATAGATAACAAATCACATCTGTCCAGCAAATCTGGCAAGCACTAAGAAACTTCTGTTCGCAATTTATAGAAATCCCCCATCAACTTCAGCAAAGGCATATAAAAGTTTATGATCAAAACAGTTTTCCAGCTAAAACTTTTTCTGCAAACTACCAAATTGTCAAAATGATACGAGTTAAAACTCTTTGCATAAAAATAAAAACATATCTACAAAGGACACTGCCAAAGTTTGCGTAAAATGTAAAGCAAAACATAAATTACGTTATATAAATTGCTTTATTGCTTCTCAAAATATTCTCCTTTAAAATCTATACACTTTTGCATTCGATGAAACTAATCTTCAAACCAAATTTGCCACTCTGAGCAAGGTACCTCCAAAACAAGTGATTTAAATGCTTCAACGGCCTCTTCAAGCGACAAAAAACGTTTGCCATGCATTTTATTTTTGATATGTCAAAATAGGAAGAAGTCATTAGACGATAAATCAAGCAAATATAGGCAATGAGTCATTAATTGGATGTTGTTACTGGTCAAAAGCTCTACAGTTTGTCGTGATGTGTGAGCGCTTGCATTGTCATGATGAACAATGATTCGCCGGTATATATTGTTCCTTCTGATTTCAGCAATAAATTCCGGAAAACAAATTGAAGTATACCAGTCAGCATTAACTGTCCTTCGATCCTCTAATGTAACAGTTGCAACATGACCCGTTTTTCCAAAAAAAACAAACAATCATTTTTTTCAAAAAGCTTTGTGAACGTACTACTTTTGTGGGTTTAGTTTTAGGCTCATATGACAATATCCAAAATACGTCACTTGTTACGATGTTATATACCAAATTTGAACAACCCCCTTTGAATTTTTTTAGCATTTCCTTGCACCACTTGACACGTGCCTGTTTTTGTTTTTTTTTTTTTAATTGTGTGGTATCCAACGACTGCAAAGCTTCCTGACATGCAAATTATCGTGCAAAATCGTATGTATTTATTTTGTTGAAATGCCTAAGGATGCCTCTATCTCACTATAGGTCACATGCCAATCTGACAAAATCATTTCACGCACAGCATCAATATTTTCCGCGACAACAGAGGTGCATGGACGACCTTCGGAAAGATCGTCATCAAACGTTGGTCTTCCACGCTTGAATTCTGCAAACCATTTGTATACAATAGTTTTGGATAGTGCTTTATTCCCAAATAACAAACTAAGTTTTTCCACACATTGCTGCGGCGTTAAACCGTATAAAAAATTATAAAAAATCATCACTTGGAAGTCACGATTCAAAATTTCCATTTTCACACAATTATTACTCTCGTTAAATTTTGTTGAAACAAAACCGAGCAGTTTAAAACCGAACTGTCAACTGAATTATAGGTGAAAAACGTCAAATTTTACAAATATGACAATCGCAGAACACTGGCAATACAGGCAGTACTTGATTCCGCAAACTTTAGCAGTGCCCCCCGTACACCAGAAAAAAACAAAACAAAAATCTACAAAAACTTTGTCTCAACTCACACCACTGTAGCACTGAATAAGATAAAATAAAAACAACAAAAGTCGCGTTTTAAAACAAAGGGCCGGCGGAAAAAATAAACCAAAAACTTATCAACTAAAAGAATTATTGTTATAAGCATAAAAGCGGCAACCAAAAGAATGCCTACACCTTTTTAGCCAACAATAATTACAATGCTTTCATAATTTTGAGATTTATGCGCTTTTAAGAACACAACTGGATCCAAGCAACCTCCACTCTAGTCTAAAACCAGTCCGTCTTCAAGCAGATAACGTCGTTGTCATCATAAAAAAAAGCTATTCTACTTTCCTACTTCGGCACCAACAATAATAGTTAGTCCAAAATGATTAAAAACTTTTCAATTGAGTCCTCTGAAAACAACGTATTGCCTACACCGGAATAACCTTACAATTATCCACTACCACTTACGTGATTAGCTTTAATACTCCCAGTGTCACCAGAAACTGGCATCATCAATAAAAAATTGTTCTCCTAGCCAGCTTTGGAATCAAAACACGCCAAATTATATATAAATAAAATTGTAAGCATTCTAATTGACTCCTTAGAAAGCAACGCGTCTACGTCTACGCAAGACATACCCACAAACGTCCTGCGCCGCTCAAGTTGTTAACCCTAAAAAAAAGTTATTAGCAATTGACATTACACTTTGTCAATTAGAACCAAAAGACTGCACAACTTCATCAAAAATACTTACTTAACAGCAACAACAAAAACAATCATATGTAGCATTTGTTACTTCAGGGGCCTTTAACAATATATTATACCAAACATAAATAATTCGTAAGCTGTTCCCAATCAAGAAAGCAAGTTTGTTTATCTTTGATTAAACTTAGTATATTGATTTTGTTTTAATAATATTTTTTGTATTAAAAATGTATTATGAAACTAGACAGATTTAAAATTGCAAAAAATAATGTCTTGTAGAATCCGAGACAACTTTGGCCCATATAGAGTTAAACTCATTTCTTGTTCTTATCCAGAGAAACATTTCACGCCTTAAAAGTTTATTTGTAAAGGTCGTAAATTATTAACATAAAATAATTCATTACCAAACTAGCCTATGTCTTCACAATTTATGAGTGCGGTGATACATTACAGTTAATATAAAAAAAAAATATACAAAAGTGTTCATACAAGCAGAAAATGCTTTTCTTGCAAATTGTACATTAATCATCATCATCAATCAGTCATTAGAACCCACTTCTGAACATTGGTTTCTTGTAGTGCTCGTCATTTTATTCAATCTTGCGCCGTTTTCACCAGTTTGTCTATCTTGCCAGTAGCTTTCCTCTGCTCATGTTGACATCCGCTATCGGTTTCTACTCTAGGATATGTTAAGCTGATAAAGTTTTGAAGGATCGTGTTGAGGTTGTCAATCAAGCTGAAGGAATTGTACATGACACAGAAACCAAAATGAACAAATTCAAAGATAAATTACCTAAAAAAAATGTGATAAACTTAAAGAAGAAATCACTAAAGTTAGAGATATGTTATCAAAGAATATGAATCCAGAAAAAATTCGCAAAACAACAAGCACATTACAACAGTCATCACTTAAACTCTTCAAAATGGCACACAAAAAGATGGCAGCTAAAAGAGAAGGAAATAGTAGAAGTGAAAGCAGCAGCAGTGGCAGCGGCACTGAAGAACCAAAAGAAAAAAAAGAAGAAAAAAATTAATAAAATCTTAGAAAATAATTTATATGAAAGACATTTTTTTTAGATGATGCAAACCGTGTCTTGTAATAAGTGCATTGAAAACGTTTCATGGTACAGTTTTTTTTAGTTTCTAGTACCTGAAATTGTGTAAATATTATAAAGAATATCATTCTTATTCTATGGCATTGGTTAAACCAGTTCTCTGCGTAGGTAAGCACTGATAAGATACACTAGTTGTTGTAAACTATACATACCTGCAGGAGAAGTGATTTTTAAAAGACCACCACATTATGTGGATAGTGTCGGATTCACCTAGCACCTACCGACTAAAACCTTCTCCTCTTTTTAATCAGACATGACAAAATTGCTTCATCATGCTGATTTGTTATTATCTATATTACTTGTTAAGCTTTTTACTATTGTACTTTCCTCTTCTACTTTGGCCTGCATGACATTTTCTACCATGTTTGCTATGGTGATCCAGCAATCTGTGAAACGTGGCATGTGCTTCAATATATTGTTTGGCGTAAGTTTTTCTCCTATTTTTGTTTGTTCGTTCTTGACTCCAGCGGGGGCAAATGTAAAATGTATGCTTCACATTGTCAGGATTATGGCAGTATGCACAGATTGATGTCGCTCTTATTTTAAATCTGTGTAGGTATTCCTCAAAACACCCGGAACTTCAGCATAAAAGTCATGAAATAGTTTATTTCTTATGACTTTTTTGCAACCATTGCGCTATATTAAAAATAACTTTTTTTGTCTATTGGCCCACATCCTCCAACTTTTCTGCCAATCCTCTGTTTCTGTTTGGTTTTTTCCATATCCTCTTTTTTTTCCTTCACAAGAAGGTCTATAGGTGGCATGTCTGCTAATACTAATATTGCGTTTGTGGCCACAGTGCGGTATGCCCTGCATATTCGTACAGCCATTTTTCTTTACACTTTCACTAAGATATAAGTTTGTTTTTGAAACATTATTTTTTTTCAAATGGAAAGTGTTTATACAATAATTGAATGTGTAACTGCACATAACATTTTTCTTTTGTTTATGTAGGCTAGCATTCTGGTCAATGTTCCTGGTTTCTTACAGATATTTAAAATATGCTGTTTTATTTTTGTTTTAAAATTAAAAGTTACTCTAAGGTATTTTATATCTGGTTTTGTGATAATGTCTTTTTCAAGTACTTTCAGGTTTGCTTCTTGGAGTATTCTTATGTTACTCAGAAGTACTGTCTTCGTTTTTTCCGCAACAATTTCTAATCTGTTTTTGCTTATTAATTTTGTGATTTGCTGTATGGCTATGTTAGTGGTTTTTATTAGCACATCCTGTGTTTTAGCCATGACAACTACTGCTAAGTTGTCAGCATATCATACCGTGATGACATTTGGTGGCATTTTTAACAGTAAAACTTCATCATAATAAATATTCCATAAAAATGGACCTAATATCGATCCAATATGTATCTTTACCATTTGCAGCAAGTACGACGATATTTGTTTCTCTTTAAACGCTCTCACAACACCGCTCCATGAAGCAGAGTTGAATGCGTTTTTAACATCAAGTGTGACCAGTACATTTAGCCATGCAGAGAGCACTTGTTAGCTTTGTATAACATCATTGCATCTGCCCTTTACAAAACCATACTGTGTGCTAGCTAAGCCTACGTTTTTTTTAGTTCCTCCAGCATCCTGTGTTTTAGCGTCTCCTCAAGTAACTTTCTCATATAGTCTAGAAAGCAGAATGGCCTGTAAGTAGGCTTATCTTGCCTTGAGCCGTGGAAACTCCCCGGTCTGTAACAGGAAATTTATAATAGCTAAGCAGTCTTACTTTGAGAGTAACAGAGGTGTTTTTGGTTCTGCCCATGTTTCCTTGCAATTTCTGTCGTACACTCTGTGTTACAGTTTCCATAGTTGAATTATCTAGTTTCTATCTATTCTGCTTTCTTACTTGGCCCCCTATTGTTCCAGTATAGTGTTGCGGCATAATTTTAAAGATGATGGTATTATGATCCAAGAAATTTTTATCTACCCAAACTCTCCAATCTATTATTCTATTCGCTATCGTATTGGCTACTAGGGTAACGTCAAGATATGACTCGCTTTTCCTTCTCTGAAGTGTGGAAAGACATTTGTTTACAACACCGGTGTGTCTAATCTAAATATATTTTGTAGGTTTCTAAATGCAGCCTATACCAAGCCAATTCCTGTATATAGTTTGCATGTTTTGTCTTAATACATCATATAATATTAAACGAGCAATTCCATTTCAAACGGACCAGAGCAGATTTTTTTTCAGTTTCTATAACTTATTAGTATTCTTTTGATTGGTTTATGAGAGTATGAAACCCTTAAAAAAAATCTACAATTTTTTTTAGTTTTTTTTTTAATCGCAAAATTTAACTAAAAAAAAATTATAGTAAAATCAATCAGAAATTTTTTGTCAAATCTAAATCTGGCGCTATTTAAAGTCTATACCCTGTCTATAAGACGCAAAAACCATAAAAAAGAGCATTAAAAAAAAAAAAATTGCCAAAGTTGACGTATTTTGATGTAAATTAATTGGAAAATATAAATTTGTTGTGTGTATTTGATATTTAAAGGTCTAAAGCTTAAAAAATCTGCAAAGTAGGTCTATTCTTCAACATAAACTGTTACAAATACACGTTTAGCTACGCTCAGAAGAAAATACACCAAATATTATTAAAAATTTCAATTCTGGGGACAATTTTACATGAAAAATAGTTAGTGTTGTACTTATCGGCAGTAGAAAAATCTATCTAGAAAGAAATGTTTACAAAATTTTCAAGCAAAAATGCGTTAAAAATTAATTATTTTTTCATATTCACAAAAAATATTATAAACACACTAGAGGTGTGGTTTAAAACTTTTTTTTATCAAATTTTGATAAGCGCTGGGCGGATTTATGTTTGAATGTCAAATTTTTTTTTTGTATAATTGTATAATTTTTTTAAAGGTTTCATACCCTCATGAACCTATCAAAAGACTACTAATAAGTTATAGAAACTGAAAAAAAAAATACTAAAGCAAATTTCTCAATGCACCCCCTCCCCCTGCTCTAGTCCGTTTGAAATGGAATTGCCCAAATATCAAGAGCAGAGAAGCATTGTTTGCAGCACTTTAATAGTGCAGACATTAGAGTGCTCCAAATGCTTTCTTGCCCGTGGTGCTTACTTTATTTATTATTATTATATAAAAAATCTTTTTCTAGTCAAACAAAATTAAAAATCAATACTTTTATAATATAAACATACAAAAAGTAACTCGCCTTAACAAAATAATAAATATTTTCATATCCAAAGTTCAAGTATTTGACAAAAAATATTTTGTCCCCAATATGACATCCAAACAAACTGAACCGCATAGCCATTCTAAGTAACGTCAAAAATAAGATCAAATCTCATAACTTCTTACATAACAAACAATTTTTCGGTTTTTAACTATGCTTTAAAGAGTATAATCAGACAAATAACTGGTAAAAATCGTTACTCTTTGTTCTGGTTAAAGAGCAAATTGTATATTCCAACAATTATTTTTGGATGTTTTATATATAATTGAATAAGCATATCTTTTCTTCTTATTGTTGTATTGTTGTTTTTGCCGGTAGCAAATATAAATATAATCATAAATCAAAAAATGTATAAGTATCTTTTGTGGTGCAAAAATAGAAATATATTACTTGCCAATAACCACAACAAAGCTTCCAACACAGAATACGAATTTCAGTAGCCAAGCAAATCATAGATAACCACAAAAGAGACATCTTTGAACACAAATATTATTATGTGTTGAAATATTAAAAAATAGAAGATATATTATAATATTATCAATAAAAATTAAATATAATGGTTTTATTTTATAATGCATTTCTTCCAGTTTCATTGAGTTATTAATAAATTGATTCAAACTAATTGTAGATAGCCTTTTGATATCAAATAACAATATATTAGAAAAGCAATAAAAATATAATTAATTTAATAGCATCATAAATTACTAAAATATTATATAACTTATACTTACACAATTTATAATATTAATAATTTGTAAAGAACATAAATTTTGGCAAATACACTTTGTATGCATTATTTATACCAATTTTGGTTGACCGCAAAAAGCATATGGTCAATTGAAATTCCTGTTTGTCATTAATAAAGTACCACAAAAATCCAATTGTTTTTAGTCGGCATTTCTTTTGACAATATGCACATCAAAGGTGTATTTAGGAATTCGAATATATCTCGATTCGATGGCATGTTACTTTATTACCACCTCACTACCTGATCCATACAATGATAACACTACATTTGATTCTAATTAGAATTATGTGGTATGCATAAGAAGGTTCTCATGAGTAACTTATGATTAGACTAACCAATTGTTACAAACACATTTTAATAATAAATCAACTGATAAATAAATAAATAAAAATTAGATAGAACTTTTTTATTGCTCATGAAAATATTAAGTAGCATTTTATTACATAATTAAAATGCAGTTTACACGTCAACGAAGAGCTTTAAAATACATCATTGTATGTCCGGAATATTCATATATTCTATTTTATTATGGCCATTATATGAACCAGTAAACGTTTTGTTTCCAAAATAAATAACATCACTATAACAATGTAAAATATTAATTATGAGCATCGAAAACAAGTCGTAAAACACTACCGATGATTTATTAATATGAATGGAATTCCAATAAGATAACCGATTAGATTTTATATTTTTTAAAGAATAAATGCAAACGTTAATGACGTGATACTACTATACTAAGGAATCGCTGCCTTGACGTAGTTATTTTGATATACAGGGTGAGCCGGGAAGAACGAACCAAACTAGAAGAGTGTGTACACGTAAAAATAATGTAAAGAAACCTCAAATGATGTTATCTGATTTTTATGTATTTGTATGTAATCACAATTATCTAAAACCGCACCAAGCGCAACCCGGTAGGCGGCGCAAATAATCACAAAAACATTATTTAGAAAATTAAAATCACTTCTGAACAGAGCTCAATGCGGCTCATACACATACAATTTTGTTACTATGCACTTGTCTGGTAGAGCATACACGTACAGTTTGTCAGTTAGTTTGTCAATGACAACGCGTCTTCAGTTTGTCGTATTTCTTTGTAACGCTAGCAGATCTCTCGTTTCTCTACAAATGAATTATACTTAGTTGAAGCAATTGCATGTTATAGATAAAATGATGTTTGCAAAGTAAGTAATGTAAAAATATTATTAGAAAAGTGAAAACAGCTAAGTAGGTTAAGTTAAAAAACATTTCATTAACATAAAAAAACTAATAAAACTTTAACCAAAAAAATTTAAAAAAGTTGCAAGAAGATAGATTGAGTATAATCAATTTTAGAGGACAAGGATTAGATAAAAAAGTAACAAGAGTAAAAAGTCCAGTGGTGTTCAAGCAAGTATACAAAGTCTAAACACACTTATGACATAACAATTGTCTGTATTTGGTTGGCCGCTTTAGATTTGGATTAGGTTTGAGTAATTAATTTTAAATTTTTATTTTTCATTAAACTAAACTTGATTATCTTCTTACTTAAAAGTTGCAATTTTCAGCATAGCAACAGCAATATGCTGAAATTTGTAGATAGATGGATGGAACAACAAGATAAAGCTACAATTACTTTGCACTACTAATTATTTATTTAGTTTGTTTGCGGTATACTCAATACGATATTCTATTTAAACATGTTATCAACATATACACCTAAAAATACAAACTTTTTATAGAAGCAAACATTTCTAGAATACGTGGTTTTCTAATATAAAATAAACAGTTTTCTGATCATTTAGGATTACTCGCACTAACAGTCATAGTAGTATCATCTGCATAATTTATTAATTTTACTATAATTTTTTGTCAATATAAGGTTAAAGATCATTAATAAACAACAAAAATAGTAATGGTCCCAATATAGATCCTTGTTGCACATCCACCATACAATCTTTCTCATCAAATTTATATTAATTAATATCAACATAAAACTTACGACTCGTAATAAAACTAAGTACCTTATTTCGTACTTTTTTAATAAAATTAAAATTTTAGTCAAAAACGATGATAAAAAAAAACTCTTGCTACACACTGCTCTTGATCTAAATATTTATATACATAATCAAAGAAGTATATGGTTGCTGTTCAGTAGATTTGTTGCTTCTGTATCTATGTTTGCAATGCAATAAATATCAGATTAAATTTGTCCAGATAGCCCCACAGTTCTTTACAAATTATTTTTCGTAAATTTTTAATATAGCAAGCTACTTTAAAGCTGCTGAAAATTAATGTTACAACGAGTGTTCCACGGGGTCACATCTTGGACCTTTACAGTTCATGCGCGTTGTTTAATCTTTATAAACATTCAGTCTTTGAATGATGCTGTACTACTTACTAAAGAAGTACAATTTTTTTCTAGTTAGTGCAAGGCTAATAACTTACTACTTTATTTAAATAAGTGCAAAATGATGACATTTTCTAGACGTCAGTCTACGGTGATGTATGGTTATTTTTTTATTAATGAAATGTTGTCAAGAGTTAACACTATTCGTAATTTAGGCATTACGTTCGATTCAAGTTTTTCATTTACTCCACATACCAATACTGTTGTGACTAAAGCTTTTAGGATTTGTCAAACATAGTTCTAAGGAGTTTTGTGTAAGCCTCGAGTATTGCTTAAATGTGTGGTATCCTTACACCGCCGTCAGTAAAAGAAAAATTTAACAGATTAAAAAAAAATTGTTTGTTTTTTGGCGTATAAATGCAATATTGCTAGTAGCTACACGGAACTGCTCTCTACTTAAAAAAAAAACGTTTTAATTTTGACATGAGTTTTTAAAGTGCTTTGTAAGATTGTTGATTGTCCCGACTTACTTAGCACAATTGTTATTTATGTCCCAGCTCAAGTTTTACGCAATAACTATTTAATTCATATACCGTATAAACGTACAGATTATGTGCATTTGACCAAATTCTTTCAGAAATTGCCAAGTTTCTCGTAAAAGAAAAGTCGGATATAATAACAAAGGTAATAAACAATCTTCTAACTGAAGGAGTTATCTTAAAAGAATGGATAAAAGCAAAGCTGGCATAAATCAAAAAGTAAAAAAAAAAAAAAAAATCAATACAAACCGGACTTTTACAGACAAAAATATACAAAAAGTTGATTGAAACAAAGCTAAGTGAAGAGGCTTTCCGAAGGAAAAATGCACATCCGACGCTTTGCAACAAGTGAAGAAGGCAGTCCGGGAGATAAATCAAGCTCCAGACTCTCGAAAGGGCTACTGTGTGGACACAAATCTTTTAATGTCAAGAACGCATTCAATACTGCTAATTGGTTTCGAATAATCCAAGAACTAGAGAAACCATAGGAAATCAGTAATTATCTCTCTAAAAACTACCAGGAAGACCAAAAGATCAACTTCTACGAGAAAAAGTAATGCAAATTCACTGTGATGTGCCGCAGAGTTTCTATCTGGGCCGACGTTGTGGAACATACTGTACAACAAAACACTAGAACTTAAGATGCCACAAGTAATATAATCAATTGCGTACGCTGATGACCTAACGCTAATAGTGAGATAAAAAAATGAAACAGAAATCACTTCACAAATACAACAAGATACAAAGAACAGTTTTACACTGAATAGTCCTATGTAAACGCAGGAAAATGAGTGAGGTAACTATACCGATAAGGCAGCATACCATTAGCACTAAAAACAGTGTAAAATACCTTAGAGTACACCTAGACAGGGACATGCAAATGACCAAGCATGTAAAACATACGGCATCAAAAAGAAAGTTGCTACGGCATTATACAAAACAATGCCGAACTGGACTCAAAATCGAGCCGCCGATTACTAAATGCCAGTGTCATCAACTTTATAAAAATAAAAGAGCATAATCACCAGCGTACAGAAGAAAACGGCAATCTAAATATGCTCAAAATACTGCACAATCTCAACCGCGGCTACAGAAATTATAGCAGCCACAATTCCAATTGACCTGCTAGCCGTAGAAAAAAAAAGACCTAAATAACAACAAAAAGATGAAGAAAGAAACGCAAAGGGAGAAAACTATAAATGCATGGCAGGACAGATGGGAAAACACAAAAACAAGCACTTGGACTAGAACATTAGTTATAGACAAGCAACATGGGGAAGTAAATTACTACGTAACCCAGTTCTTAACAGGTCATGGATGCTTCACAAAATACTCTTTAAAAATAAGGAAGAAAAAGAACAGCAGTTGGTTCTGCCCTATGGAAGGCGACGTTGAGCACACGTTGTTTGTATGCAAAGAGTGAGAGATAAGCCAACAAGACTTAAACACAAACAATACCATCAAGAAAATGGTACAAAGCGAGAATAACTGAAAGATCAAAAGTCAGGTCATGGAAGAAAGCAAAACAAACAAAAAATATGAGAAAAGACAGGAGATGGACAATAAATAAGTCGTGATAAGCAACACGTCTGGGTTGCTTACCCTAAAGGAAATGCAAAAGCAATGTCGTTGTGGGGCTACTAGAAGCCAAGACAAACAGAGATTTTAGTGGGTGCAAGCCCTACACTATGATTGCAAGTACATTCCCCTAAGCCCCAATAATAAGTATTAAAAAAACGTTGTTTGCTTACCGTTTTAAACCTACAGTTCTTTTGCTTTATCTGTTTTTAATAAGTAGTTTATTACCACCAATATAAGTGAATTGATCTCAAATAGTAAAATGTTTTCCTGCTTCACTAATCACTTCCATCAGGTTGACCATTGGTGAGGCCCAGATATCATAAATTCAATAATCAATTCGGATAATTCTTCTTCCAGCAAAAACAGTTTAAGATAAAAAATGGGAACTTTTTGCTTTCTCCTGACATCTTCCGTCAATAATTGCTAGTTGTCAATAGTAAAAAATAAATTGTTTTCTCTTTCCAAAGACGTTATCAAAACTAATCTTGAGAATTCTCATGCATATTTTTCAAAATTGTTCTATTAATTAAGAAAGTGTACTTTATGCCGTCCTTGCAGTTATTATTGTGGATTAAAAAGTAGTCGTAGCCACACGCATTTCCAATTGTATGAAGAAGATTAAATGTTTTTACAAGGTAAGGCATTTATTTTGGTATCAATCACACTGAACAGATAAAAAGAAAAAAAGAATATAATATAATAATCACAAAAGACAAAAAAATATGATCACAGAAAAGAATAAAACAAATAAAACGATAGACAGAATATTTTGAAGAGCTGACTGAAGCAAAAATTTAGAAAATAAATGTTTGATAGTCTAACTTTATCTATAATATTTTTGTAATTTTAAATTAAAACTAACAAAAAATCACGCAAAGTTTGCTATTCTGAGTAGGGTAAATAAATATGTTGATTAATTTGTTATATAACAATTCTGCTTAAAACCAAATGGAAACGTTTTTTAGTTAAAATTTAATGGTTCGCAAAAATGTCATTTATATAAAAAAGATTTGATCTAAAATAAATTAACATAATTTAAAATCTATTAATCGATGCACTTTGTTTATATAAATTTAGGTAGTTTATAATTTGCATATTCCGGTCTGCCCGATTAAACAATTAACTACCACATATTGTTTTTGTGGAGTTTTAATGGGTGGTTGGCAACATCGACGTATTTTAATATGCTGCTCGATTTAATTTCACGTGACCGTTTAATTACGTGCGGCGCCGAAAGAACGTATGATTTTATAAAAACATTAAATTTAACACAAAATTGTAATCTATCGACCCTTTAAAATTAGATAAAATATATTGATCCCCATGGCGAAGGTATTAACCAAGGTACTATGGGAACGATCATTGGAATGCTGTTTTAACTATCATCTTGGGTTGTTTAGAATTACTACATTAAAAGTCCTTGCAACTAAACAAGGTTTTTAAAGGGCCAGCCAGCGGTTTTTTAACCTAACACACGCAGGTATTTTATATTAATCGAATCCATTTTCATTCTTAGAAAATGTATATAAAATATTCTTCAATTATTTTTTATTGAAATTTATATTGTGGGGGTTTTGTATAGATGTCATAATTTCGGAGTCGGAGAAATGGGCGTTGGCGTGTCCGATACGCTCCGGAAGTGTCGGAAGTACTTTTTGGAAATATTATTCTTTGTACTTTAACAAGTGAAATTCATCTGTTGCAAATTCTAAACGCTCATAAATCTCATAATATTTCTGGGAAGCACTTGAAGTAAAATAACTTCACATGAAAGTCGACACCATCAATTTATCCCCGAAAAAAGTGCTCTTGATTTTGGCGACAATAAGATCAAGTGTCTGCACTGGGTGGTATTTCATACCAATAAATTTCGCTTAAATAATTTCGTTCGGTATGCACTTGTGTAATTATTAAATATTGTAAGGGAATCTTTTTAAGGACCACACTAAAAACCCATAAAACTAACACAAATCATAAAGCTGCGGCCGACGATCAGCCGATTCTGAGAATTCTCCACGATGAGTTATTGCTCTCACAGATTAAGGGATGCTGCATCATTCCGCTGTTATATTCCATCGTTTTTATTTTCTTCCCTCGAAGCGCGGTCATTTTTTTTAATTCCTTTCTTGTCAATGCGATGTATTCAACGTGTACTTGAATTCTTTACGCACGTGATTCTTTTAAATGGATATACCACTTTTACTTGGGTAATTCATCATTGCCAAATGTTTTGATTCGGTATCAGGAGAAAGGTATAATTGGGTTTCTCATTTTATTACAATTACTGTTTATAGTATAAATAAAGTGCCACTTTATATTATTAGAATAATACAGTAACATTTGCGTCTTATCTTTTAATGGTTTAAATATTATTATTTCAATATTTCTTCATTACGTAAAGCTAAATATATAATTTGTAAATAAGAAATAAAATAATATTATTAGTAAAAGAAGAATGTCTTCGTTTTATATTTGATAAGTTTTATCATTGAAGAGAAATTCGGCTATTGGCTTTTATAAAGCAACGTCAGAAGCGCCGGGAACGTAAGCATGAATTATAATTTATTATCCGCCTTTCCAGCAGCATCTCTTCTCTCTAGTGAGTCTACATATAAACCATGAACCCATTCCTGACTAGTTATTATCTCAACTTTGACTGACATTTTAGTATAAATACGGCAGCCATTGTGATAAGCAAATTCTCACATGCCGACGTGCATTGGTTTTAAGGCGGTACTGTCGGTCGCCAGTTTAGTTGTAGGTGTGGAAAGGTAGATGAGCTGGTGGCAGAACATATGTACGGTGATTTTAGTCTGCAGTTTTGGTTATTGTAGCCAGAAGTCTGCCGATCGATATTGCCATTTATTGAGTTAATAAAAGATAATGAAATCATATTTGTATTAAAAGCTGTTAGTTAAAACTTTAATATTTGCAATGTAATGATTATTTTAATACTAAATGCTGTTACACACTACTCAACACTTAGTACACAAATTCAAAATACCATTTATTGTAACATTTCATTAAAAACTGAGTGGTATTTAGTATATTAGTGTTCTTTTTCTTTTCTTAAAAATAAAAATTGTATTTTGTAGAAACAAAGCCAAACTTTCAGATAAAGCAGTATTCTTTTTTTTAAGTAATGCTGTTAAGCATCTATATATTTTTGTCTAAATAAGCAAAGTTACAAATTTTCTTTTCTTTCGTATTTGTTTTGGTAATCCTTTTCTCAAAAACGGTTGTACTAATTATGTTTCCATAATCAAACCAACAATAAGATTTTGCAAAAATTCAACTTTGAGCAGAATCTTATATATTACCTTTTTGTTTGATGCGACAAGATTAATAGCTTATAATCCAGAATAGGAAATTTTGTGTATGGATATGTTATACGTGCAAAACAAATTTAATTAAATACTTTAGAAATCAGCCTCACAAAAGTAGACATTTGAAGCAAAAGCATTTGATAGAGTATGGCATCCTAATCTTATTAACAAGCTCATTGTATAAGTCTTGATCACAAATCTGTAAGTTTACAATAAAAAAAGCTATAGTAAGAATTGATGGTTGTGACTCTAACTCCAAAATCATAAATGCTAGTGTTCCTCAAGATTCTGCTCTTTTGCCAATTTTATTTTTAATTTACATCAATAAATTTCTTAAACAAACCAAAAGTCTTATTCATAGTTTTGCAGACTTTCCAAAAACCATATCCACAAATATGACAAAAACTGAAGATATTTTTCCTTTCTAACACCCATCAACTTAGGTCTTGATGATACGGATACAAGAGCTAATTTTTAATATACTAAAAACTGTTGATTAACTAATATTCAAGAATCTTTCTTTTACTTGCAGTAAGACATTCGAAAATTTCATGAAGCACTTATTCTTCAACTTGCGGAGTTGAGACTGTAAGATAGTGCCCGTTCTTAAAAGTAAGTTTATTAAAACAGTTTCATTGAGTCGGTGATAGAGACGAGCATTGGATGGTGTGGTACTACGATTAGGAAATCCATGCACAAAATGCATATTGCCCATTTAACTATTTGTGTAATTCATTTTTTGAAAGGAACTGTCAATTTCAAAGCACAAAGCTAAGAGACATTTAAGCAATTGCCAGAGTACGACCTCGGTGTAAAAAAATGCTAACAACCGCAAAAGAAATAATTGATACGCAATTAAAATTCTATCGATTAGCTTATTTTCCAAAGGTAATTGGTGCAATAAACTGCACACATGTAGAAATAGAGGATGACCTAATGCAAAATACTACCAAAACAGTAATGGTTGATTTTCGTGGAATGTGCAAACTATTAGCAATTTTCGATTTAAAAATTTGCGATATAATTGTAGCCAAGGTCAACACATGACCAATTCATTTTTAATAATTCTGCCATAAAAAAAATTATACTAAGGTATTTTTGGTGATGGGTTAATTGTTAGAAATAGTAGATATGGTAATACTTCATATTTATTGACTCCGTTTGGACACTCTAATTTGCCCAAAGAACGTTTATATAACAAGTCAGCAAATAAGAACAAGGAATTGTGTTGAACAAAGCTATGGAGTATAGAAAAGAAGAATATCATATTTTGTCATAATGTATGAGAATATGACTTCAAAAATCCGAGAATATTAAATATTTTTGCCTATTAAGTATGGTTTTGACGACTCATCGCAAGTTTGCTTTCTTCCTTTTTTGTCTCATCGGAGTAGTTCTTCTTGGTACCTTTCTTAAAGGAATCCCACATGTTTTTTAAATTTTCCTTTAGTCGTCTTGATGCCTTTTCATTATTAAATAATAAAGTAACTCGCTCCTAACAATTCTTTTTTTTTTTAAAGAGTAATGCAGGTGTTTTCATGCATACTAAAATTAAAATTTATATTACTATAGGATTCACAAATAGCAAAACATTATGTAAGATAAAGCAAACAATACATAAAAACCTAATATATGCAAAAATGATAATAAATTACCAACAACTTTTCAGTTTATTACTTACCAGCAGTACCAAATTGTTTTACTAATTAATACACGCGGCAATTTTAAGTTTAAAATTTCAAATTTTATAATAAATTTGCTAAAAAAAAAACTATTGTTATTTTAGAAAATGAACTTATAACACATTGAAAAGTCTACTAAATTGGGAAAATAATGAAGTAATAATCTTAAAGTTTAAGCAAATATTTAGACAAAAAAATCACGATTTAATTTCAAACTTTAATAAACAATTGAAGATTTTGGATTTGATATATTGCATGACACTGGAAATTTCAATCTCTCTCTACACGTTGCAAAAAATCAATTTTAAAGAAGAGTTAAATTGCGCGAGTTGTGCTCGAAGTTTTATGACACTCAAAAAACTGCCCCTTAAACTCAAAATAAAATTTTAAAAATCAAAATTTTTATAATGATTTTTTGATATTTATTTTTTTTTTTAAATTACTGTTTTGTATGTTTTATTGTATGACACAATAGTTGTTTCATTAACCCCACATTTAAAAAAAAAAAAATTAAAAAAATCGGTTTCAGTGCAAACAAACCAGATTTTTTAATAATAGTCCGGATTTTTATGTAAAACAAGCAAATTTTGATATCAGAGACCGAATTTTAGAGCAAAAAAGATTAAATTTTGATACAAAAAACCGAATTTTAACGCCAGATTTTTATGTAATAATTTTATTAACACTACAGATCGGATTTTGGTGCAAAAAAATATTGTAAATAATAATATTCCGCACTTTAATGCAAAAAGATTGATTTTGATGCAATAAAACCAGATTTTTATGTAAAAAGAGTAGATTTTGATGTACTGGCCAAACGTAAAAAAAGATGGACCTTTGTAAGACATGCCTAAAACATAAAACCGTCCCAACCAAAAGCCCCCTTTAACCAGCACCAACCGGGAAAGCCATGAGATAAAAAGCCAGCGGCCAGCAGCAAGACGACAACAAAACTTCTGAAACAAAACCTGTTGCACAAGTGAGAAAGCATCCATACCCACAGAGAAGAACAACCAAACAAATAATGAGAGAATCTTCAGAACCTGTCAGTGTTTTACTGCAACCGCAAGACAAAACTTAGCCAAAATACAAAAAGAAAGATTACAGCCTACAACAAGTCAAACAGAAGCTGGCGGTTTACAAAAAAAACGACAGTACCCGAGTCGCAGCGCAGTAAACGGGTGGCAGCGCAAAGCTTTTAACAAGACTAGATATTAACCATTCAACCTAGTAACAAATTCATTCCATTCGACTCTACCACCGCAATGCGCCACCCGTAACTTCTAGGTTTAATCTGAATTGAAATTTTACTTTGGCGCCGACCTCTGCTATTCTTCCTGACTTTAGCTATTACACCACTTCTACACCAACGACTACCTTGGAAGCTTGCACTTTCAAGCCAAGTCCAAATGGCCCACGGCACTTGCCGTCGTAAGTCACTTCCCAACTTCTGGGGACTATTCATATACAATGCACCAAGAAACTACTGCGTTGACTACTGAGGAAGCTACTATGACGTGCATTCACTTAGCCACGGGTTTGGTTTGTTCCTAACCAAGTCGCATTAATCCCTGCAAGCAATGGTGCCCTCAATCCTTGTCCAATTTTTTAACATTGAGTTCGTTGATAACTAACACTTGGATGGATGGATAAATGGATCATAGTAGAAGAAGCTAACCGCCTACAATTTCAACTTGGTGCCCATCCACACACCCTAGCGTTAATTGTAAATAGATTCAATGTTAAACAACTCTCTAATGTTTAAGTGCCAACTGACATTCATTGTCTCGTATGTAATAGCCTAAAGAACATCAGAGAATTCTTTAACATTGGATCCTTTGATGACTAAGATTTGGGTAAGCGGGTGGGCTATAGTAAAAGAATCTAACCGCCCACAATTTCAACTTGGTGCCCACTCACCCATCCACCAACCTAAGCGTTAGTTGTCAATACATTCAATGTTAAAAAATTCTTTGATGTCTAAGTGCCAACTGATATTCATTGTCTTGTACCTAATAGCTTAAAGAACACAAACAGTGAGAAAAGTAATAGATTCTTTGATGACTAACACTTGGGTGGGTGAGTGGGACATAGTAGAAGAAGCTACGCGCCCATAATTATAACTTGGTGCCCACCCATCCACCCAAGCGTTAGTTATCAAAGGATTAATTTTTTAACAAATTTTTGATGTCTAAGTGACATCTGACAATCATTGTCTTGTACATTATACCAACAACAACACAAGAGGTGGTAGAAACAATGAATTCCTTAGATGACTAACACTTGGGTGGGTTTGTGGGCCATAGTATAGTAGAAGAAGCACCCGCCCACAATTTTAACTTGAAGCCTCTGATTTTAAAAATGTTGATGTTATTACCAACTAAGAAATGTTTCTATAAATATATCTGTTTTGTTCATGCGTAAGGTGGCGACTATCCACCATTCTCAAATCTTGGATTCAAAATAATCCTTATTCAAGGGTGGCAGATAGTCGTGTAAGGATAACTGACACATTTACATTCTGCATAGTCAACTACAATAGAATATATAACTAACAAAAATTTCAGAAATGCACTCCGGAAAAAGACATATATTTAAATGAGCGACACAAAGAACACGCAAAAATACATTTGCATTTTTCTTTACTCAACAGTGCCCGCTTCCCAAATGTTTTCCGTCATACAACTGCTTAGTTTTTCTAACTTGGCTCTTAGATTAATTAACGGTTTAGCTGAATATCTCTTTATAATTTGCTACGCATTTGACAATTAAGTGACCGACAATTTAATTAAACAAAAAATACAGGATTCTTACTGCTCAATAAATATCTTGTAATATATATGGCCATGTATAAGTCAAGTGTACGGAATAAAAAAATTTTTGCTCAAAAATTGAACATGCCTTTCTCTACATAAATACTGATCAGGATTTTTTTTTTCAGATTTTTTCAGTGAGCTATTTTCGAGTAATAAACAATCCAAAATTGAAAAAAAATCATTTAAATTTTTGCATAAAAAAAATTTTATAATACTTTTTCTTTAAAATTGTCCAAAGAATTTTCAAATTTTTTTTAAGACGGGTTCTTTTTCAAAATGTGGCTGTAAAAATTTATTCTTTGAATAATTTTGAAGAAAAAAGTACCTAATAATTTTTTTCTTAAAATGCAATCTTGAGAACAATGAAAAAATAAAATGGCTTAAATTTCAAGTATTTCTGTGGGTACATTCTAAGATATCTCGGAGTGTAGTGCACGGTACTTTCTGAAATGTTCATAGTATCTTTTGCACACATAAAAGCACGTTTTTATCCATATTTGAAAAAAAAGAAAATACTTGTCATCTATTTCTCACGCAATTTAACTCTGAATGAATATACTCATATTAAAAATTGACAGGTTATGGCGGACGGTGTCTTAATAATATTTTAAATTAAATAAAAACTAATGGTATTTTATTTGCTAAATCATAAATTAAATTCTATCCGTTTAAGTCATTCTAGTAAAGTAAACCGTCCGCCATAACCTATTAATTTTATAATATGACATCTATTATGAGTATAATTAATGCAGCAGTAGTACCAAACTATTAAAACACTCACGCAGAAATTTCAAATTTCACATGATATCATACATTCACAACTACAAGCAGAATTAAAAAAAAAAAAAAAACTTAATCACAATAAAAAATTTACCAAATTTAATGTTCAATGAAGTTTGACTAAAGTTTAAGCAAATATTTCGAAAAATAAATTACAATTTAATTTCAAAACTTAATAAACAATTGAAAGTTTTATATTTTTTTATATTTCATTCTCTACACGTTGCAACAAACCGATTTTAAAAAAGAATTAAATTGCGTCAGTTATGTTTGGAGTTTTACGACACTCCCTAAACCGCGCCCTTAAAGTAATTTTTAAAATAAATTAAAAACTCAGCTCATACAACTACATACATAACTCAGCGTACAATTCTAGGTAGTTTAGGATATGATAATACATACAGTTTGCAGTGCTAAAAATATGTTGTAAATAAAACAGATAGAACATGCATCTTGTTGTTATCAAAAAGTCAAAAGTGCTTAAAACCGTAGTTCTCTAAATGGAATGTTGGAAAAGTCATAGCAAGTCCATAAAAATTGTTTTTGAAAACTCATTAAACATTAAATCACTCTTAGGTTTCATATTATATTATTATTCGAGAATAAATTATCACATAGCAACAGTCAAAACATCAATTGTATTATTTAATTCAACCTCTCAACCAAAGATAAGAATTTTTAACATTTTCCTCTAACTATATTTGAGTAAAATGAACCAACTGCGGAAACATAAGTAATATTTATACCGTTAAGTATTAGTGTTAAATCTTTATTATATTTCATTATTTGTTTTAGTTGCCTTTCATATACAAACGATTCTTACTGAAAAATATATTATGCAATTAAAAAATATTATTTTACTACAGGTACCTGTTTACCAAAGAGAGGAAGGAAACGCCACAGCAAGATATCAACTTGCAAATTTAGTAATAATCCTTATTTATTTTGTTGTATCGTCTTACAGTTGGAGCAACATAAACTTTATCCTCAAAGAAAATTAATTGTGGATCAAAACACAACTAAACAGCAGGTATTAATGATGAAACTATTCAAGTGGCTGAGCCTTTCTTGGAAACGCATTGATAGAATAGACAGAAGGAATAACAAAGAGAATTTATGTAACATTTAAAAAAAATTAACCATAATAATGAAAACTATGCTATAATAGTACACTAAATTATAAATAATTTATTAATTACTATAACATTTACTAAGTAAAAGTATAAAAATACATTTAAGTATACTCACGACAAATATGTAAGTAGTTTATTTCAAAATTTATTAATTTAATTGAAATTATAAATAATTCAACCCCAAAGTTGTGAATAAAATCTGTTAATAATATGATAATTTACCCCCTACATAGCTTAAGTAATACCAAAATGTAATTCATCAAACATTATCAATCCCCTACACATGTTAAAATTACACATAAATATAGAAATAACATGTTCTAGAAGCGCTATGAAAGCAGTTAGAGTAAGATTAACAGAACTTCTTTCGAATGTGGCGGGATTAAAAAATGTCGTTTTTTCATTTGAAAATTTGGTCCCTGTAAGGTCATAAATATCGACGGAAAAAAAGAATCCATGAACGTGTTTTTTTTCTTTTACAGTGATATCAACATCTGTAGCACCCGCTAAGTTAAGTAATGAACATCGCCTATAGATCGAAACCTGATGCCACCATCTAAGATGAAATTTGTCTAAAGGATTTCCAAGAAAAAGAGCTACAAAAAAAGCCAATCATATTTAAGGGACAATCAGTAAGAAAGCGATGAATTATTAATAAATCAACCTGTTTTATTTTCAACATAATAAAAATATACTTGAACTGAAAGATCCCACAGTTTTATATTTACATCCGCCAAGTAGTTTGCATGCATAAACACATTATAAAAGCAAGACAAGCTTTTATCAAGCCGTTTCATTATTTATTGATACATGTAAACAGATTACTTTTTCAACATTCGAGCGGACAACAAAAAGCCCTCTAGTTGTACGTATGTAAAAGTTATATAGTAATTGTTATCCGAAACTGAAGGTATTTTAATTTGAGAGCCTTTTCATCGATCATGCGCTTCGGGATTCTTGTTCATCACAAAGGTAGGATTGAATAGTCGGTGTTTAATTAGAGAGCCGTCCTTGTGGAAGAAAAGGATAATAAATATAGCGGGGAAACGAGACAGCTATAAGCTAACACTTCCAATAAATATATAAGGATATAGCATCCTTCTTTTTTGAATGTAAGACACTGTTAACTATGCCTTTACGCATGTAATTTGCACTTTCATGAATATAAATATAATAATTAATGTCTGTGAAGTGAGTAGAATATTAATTAATATTTAATAAGAGATATTACAGAATTGAATTGGAATTAAATTGGTTCAACACAGTGATACTATTTTATATGTTTTATAAATTTGTAATTACTACATAACTCGTCAGATTCCAATCTCCGTTTAAAATTGTTATCCAAGTAATTCACTGATATTTTAGAAAAAATAAAATCAAGTCAGCTTTGTTTGAAAGAAAACTTCAACCCTTCCTTGAAAAGACACCTCAAAAACTCTTAAATGGGACAAATGGTAGATGACATTCCATTGTTCAAGAGGCGTGTGATATTCTATATTGCTCATTTTCAAGATAATTAAATTTCAATTAAAAAAAATGTGAAAAAGTGTTAACTAACTACTGAATTGGAAAATAGAATAAAAGAAATTATTTCAATTTAATTTTCATTTTATGTTTTACTGTCGTATATGTATGCTTCGTAATTTTATTTTATATTTATACTTTTTGTATCAAACATGTTACGGTTTTTAAATATATTCGTGATATAGTATATAGTAAATTTGTTTTATTTATCTTACAATTAACTATCACATAGCAACGGCCACCACCATTCAATTTTTAAAGTTATTACAATTTTTAATAATATTTTCAATGTTAAGGAAACTTCAAGCATACATAAGTATTGATACACTAGACAAAGTCGATTGTATCTTAATACTACTACTATCGTCTATATATCCGCTCATGAATCTTCAAAAGCATTATGTTGTTTCTACCACTAACCAATAATGTAACTGATATACAGCTAAAGTAATAACAAATATATAAATTGCATTCATACATTTTCGTTTGGTGTTTTACAAATAATAGTAATTATTCTCAGGATCTGTTTGATTTATTTACTTTAGTAATATCTTAAAATATGTAAGGTCTGTAGCATAATAACAAATCAATTAAGTTGTCTTTCATTATTAGTGAACTGTTTATTTTTAGGCATTAACACTAATATAGCCCAGCAGTTAAAGTTTATCAATAACTGATTTAAAATGTTCTTTGTGCAATAGGTTTAACTACTACTTCACATTATTCAGCTTGACATAAAATGTTTTGATACTTACAACTTATTCAGATCTTCTTTTAGCAAAATCACAAAACTATACAAGGTGCTTATAAAAAATCTTCCATTTACAAATGATAGTAGATATCAGAATAATAAAAATAAACCAAGGTTATTCTTTTCTTCCACAGTAATTATTTGGTTCCCTCAAGTTTCCATCAATTGCTAAAACTCAATAAGTAGAGATTTTAAACCTTTCATAACTAGCATGCGCGTTTTTTAAATGTTACACAAGACAGCTGCTACCTATCGTGCAACATTTATTTTATAAAAATCATACTAGACCAAATAAAATGCTAGAGATTCACGTAACATACAAATTTAGTAATTCACTACTTGCAGATAGTATAGAGTCGCGTTCTGTTGCTGACACTTAAACTTTGATTCTTCTTCTTGGCGTGTTTCATCCGCTCCGGATATTAGCAATCATCATCACAATCTTATCCTTGTCCACTGCACTGCAAAAAAGTTGCAGCGATGTCATGTCAAACCACTGGCGTAGATTTTTAAGTCATAAAATTCGGCGTCTTTCCGGGCCTTTTTTTCCCATCACGCTTTCTTCTAGAATCAGTTGGAGTATTCTGTATCTATCACTATGTCTCATTACGTGCCCGAGATAACCTTCACAGCTTTCAATACTTCCTGTTCCTTGCCCATTCTCTGCAGAACCTCCTCACTACTAATGTGCTCTTTCCATAAAATATTCATATTTCGTACATGAGTGTTGAACCACATTTTCATCTTAATTTGCATGCTCAAATCTGGGCTGTTGAAAACTTTTCTCATCTGGATAAATGTCGTTCTCGCTTTTTCTATCCTGCATTTGATTTCTACTAAATTATTCCAGAGTTTACTCACGCATGTGGCTAGCTAGATATGTGTATTTGTCCACTTGGTCTATGGTTTTGATGTTGAGAAGTATCGTCCGCTGTGATGGATTATCTTTACTAACAAGCATATATTTGGTCTTTTTTTAGATTGAGATCAATTTCGTACTTCTCACTGACTAATTTGATCTTATGCATCACACTCACACCTTTGTGAATTTAGATATTTCCCGTGCTTAAATCTTCAACTCGTACTATTTTTGTCTGCCGTCTGTTGCCAGTTGAGGTTTGCTATTATGCGAATGTTTTTACGTCGGCTCCGGTAATCTTAAGTATCTTAAGCAATTCTTCGTGTTTTACTCGATCAAACGCTTTGCTAAAATCTATAGAACACAAGTGTACCTTGCAGTTAACGTCTTTGCATTTCTTGATTAATACATTAAGCGCAATAGTGTCTCCCTGGTACCCAACGCATTCCTGAAACCAAATTGCGTTTTTTCAATATAGTTTTCGCCTTGTCGGTATATACGGCGGTGTATAATGCTGAAAAAATATCTTAAGGGCATGGCTCATTATGCTTATAGTACAATATTTGTCGCACTGCTTTAATGTTGGTTTTCTCGAAATAATAATAAATGTGGATTTGAGCCATTCTTCGGGTATCTTTCCGGTATCATATACTGCAATTTATAGTTGAATAAGCGTATTTATGACATTTTTGTTAAAAAACTTAATTATTTCTGTCAGGATTTTATCTGGGTCTACCGCTTTGCCATTTTTTGATGTGTTGGTCGCATTTCTAACCTCCTCCATTGTTATTTGAGATTCAGTGTAAGCGTTCTTCATACCATAATTCTCCGGACAAGCATCTTCATAAAGCTTGTAGATATAGCCTTTTCACATTGATATTTTCTTTTTAGTGTCCGTAATTTCATTTCGACATTTGTCAACAAGTCTTTGCTGCACTCTTTTCCTTCCAGTACCAGTACCAGTATGTGTTTTGCGTCTTTTTGGTTTTGGTACATGTTCTTTAATTATAGCACCAAGTATGTTTCTGATGTTTTCCCATTCCTGCTCTACGCTTAGATCTCCTGTGTTTATTGTTCGAAACTTTTGGTTATCGAGTTAGTTATAACTGTTTTGAGATTAACGACTTCTCTCACCTTCCTTAAATCGTATATTGGGTCTGGTAATTGCTGTTTCTTTTTTATCTTTTTAAATCTAGTCTTAAATGATGCCACAAGAGAGTTGTGATCAGAGTTTGCATCTGCTCCCGGATAAATTTTTGCAATTTTATGCTGTTTCAAAATCTTTGGATGAAATTATTTGATCAATTTGGTTTCTGACTACTTTTTGAGTTGTATTTGCTGGTTTTGTCTAAGTATATAGGCTCCTATTGGGAACGTAAAACGTATTTGTTATAACAAGTTCTTTTTCACTACAGAATTGGACAAGTCTGTCCCCTCTATCATTCCGTGACCTAAGTCCATAAGGTCCGACTATATTGTATTCTTTTCCTTGTCCAACCTTAGCATTGAAATATCCTATTACTAGTGTAACCTTGTTTTTCTTGGTTGATTTTAGGACATGTTCTATCTATTCATACAGTTCTTTTACCTCTGTGTCATCTTTGTCTGTAGTTGAAAAGTATACCTGTACGATGTTTATGTTAAATGGCTTTGCTTCCAGTTAAACCATTATGACTCTATCTGAATAAAATATTACATTTTTGACTGAGCTTTTGAAATTTCAGGTTACTATGATGGCTACCCCATTTCAATGTTGTTTGTAGCAAAATATATGCAATGGTCAAATACTGTATTACATCTCGAGCTTTTCCAACGCATCTCACTTATGCCCGTAATTTCCATCTTCATCCTATCTATTTCTTGCACAATGTTGTGAATCCTTCCATCTTCATATGCACATTCCACGTGCCTACTCTTATTGGTTTGGTGTTTTTCGTTGCTTTTTTGCGCTGTAATGTACTGTTCTCTATTCTGGATTCGGAGATTCTTTGCACCCCTGTTCCATTTAAGAGTCGACAATACTCGGGGCCATTTTTAATTTTGACCGACATTTTGATTGCTTCAGTAAATCGAACCAATAAAGTCAGATTGTAGCATAAAGTTTGGCTGTAGTTTTGCATGGAGTATTATAATAGATGTTCACCTTTACTCCTATTTAAGCAAAAGAACTTAGGTAATTTATTTTAAGATAAGGTAGGGTAATCAATAGAGCCTTTTTATTACTTCAAAATTTTTATTTTCGTATTATTAAATCGTCAGCAGATCCATCTCAAGGTCAACAACCTTGTTTTATACATAAAATTTTGCACATTTCAACAATTTATGGCCGGATTTTGCTTCTTTTTAACAATGATTCATAGGCGGATTTCACATTTTTTGACATTTCATAAACAGTATTTTATAATTTATGGCCTGATTTTAGTTTTTTCCAACAATATTTTGATATACATAATGAAATAACTGTAGCTCCAGCTAGTTTATGGCCGAACTCTGCTATTTTTGACGTTTTATAAATAAATTTTTACATTTTCAAAAGGCTATAAAGCCGGATTTTGGTGCTTCCTAACAAAGTTTTAATATTTTATAATCGTATTTTGCAGTTTTTTTTATCAGTTTATCAGATTTTGGTAGTTTCTAACATTTTATGAAAACAGTTTATAACCCAATTTTTCTTGACGTTTTATGAATAGAATTTACACGATTCAACAGTTTTAGTTTTTTCCAACTATTTTTTTTTAATTTTATAATTTTGTTGAACAGTTTAAAGGCTTTCTGACAATGTTTTGATGTTTCAACCGATTTTGATTTTTTATTTTACAAATTTTTGCACTTTTTGAACGTTTTTGGCTGGATTTTGGTTTTTCTTTTAATTTACACCGTACTTTGTTTTTTTGGTTTTATATAAATTTGTTTGCACTTTTTAATAGTTTATAACCGGATTAAAAAAAATGACAAAATTGTGTACGCTTTTATTCAAAAATTTTACGCAATTTTTTTCAACATTTTGCGGAAAGGCTTTAAAATTCAAGCTACGATACTGCGCCATTTTAACAATGCGCATATGGCTTTGACCACCTAAAGCACAGCGTTTTAACTAAAGATCAATTTCTTGTGTAAGTAAAATAACTATCTCTTGTAATATTTAATAAATATTACTAATTACAGAAATTTGTATCTGTTGGGATAAAGTAAGCGCAAGTTACATAATATCATCGTACTTATAGAACATATATTCAATTTTAAATATTATAATTGATGAATGCTATACAACCGCAAAGAGTCCGGGTATTTGCAAACAATTTCAAACTCATCAAAACGCCTGCTTTGTCGTTTGCTCTGGAAAGTCAGATTGTCTCCCCGTTTTGTTTTATCCCCGGTATCAGCCAAAACCGACCTAAAATACAATCAGATCGCAAAGTTAAAACGTCTAGTAAACACATATCACACAGTATAAAAAAAAATCTACCTAGTTCTTAAAATAAATAACTAATGCAGCATCCAACTAATACACTATATGCACCAACTGAGCACAAACTCATAGCAGATATTGCAAAAATAAAGAAAATTCTACCTACTCCGCAATAACAGAAGACTTAAATGTTAAACTATGGAAAAGAAAGATACAAAACTCTAAACACTAAGAACTAGAAACAAAAAAGGGATACTATGGCTAATTTCCTAAATAAAAAAAAGGTATTTTGTTTAAATACCTTCTTTAAAAAACATTATCACCGACTGGTACGTGCAACTTTTAAGCTCAATATAAGAACAGAGAAAATATGATTAAGAAAATTAAATTCCCAACATCAGACACACTAATACTAAAACAAAAGGAATACCAAACAACACTAGATACAAAATTAAAATTACTAGTAAATATAGATCCACAAAATGTACAAATAGACCAAATAGTAAAACAGATAAAAACCAGTATACAAACTACCACAAAAAAGATCTGCAGCAAGGACGCAATAAAAAAAAAAACAAACTAATACCAGATACACTAAAACTGATTAAGAAGAGAAGGAAAACCAATCGAGAAACACCAGAATACAGATACAAAAAGATCTAAGAACACACAGAACCAACCTAATCCTCCAAACCATCGAGAAAAACAAAAACAAGAAAATCTTAAAATCAAAACTAGCAAAAGAAAACAAAATACCTTCAAAATAAGTAACCAGCAAAAAATATTGTATCTAATAAAACAGAAGTTGCAGTAACTATTACCACATTTTATAAAAAAACTGTACACTTCGACAATATTCAACCACAATAAGACACCCAAGATCATCTTAAACACAGTTTTAGAAGACATACTAAAAATCATAACTTTAGAAATCAAACACTCAGCAAAATAAAAAAGCGCCTGTATATGACTTAATAACAATCAAAATGATAAAACAAGGTAAAAGTACTCTCAAGAAGGCACTTATGATATTACTAAACAAATGTCTAACAGAAAATAAAATACCCAAAAAACTCATTACAAAAAATATCGCTTGGTAGAGGATTCAGGCAAGAGGATGCAACTCCGCTTAGGGTAAGTGCTGGGTGGATTGAGTAGCCCCAGTAACTGCTACTGCCGGTCCCAAGCCTGGATAAAGGAGGAGGGTTGGTAGAACCCAAAACCAGCTCAAAGTACCATACAAGCCTCGGAAAGATGAATAACACGGAACGACACGACGAGAACACGGAAAAAAACAAATTTAAAAAAAATACTAAGACTGAGTTGCTAGAATATAAAAACCTGGAACTATAGAGACCAAGAAATCATACTGGAAATAAACCGACACCAAATTGACATATGCTCCTTAGCAGAGACAAAAAAGAAAGGGAAAGGCAGCGCAAAATACTAAAATTACTGCCTACTTTATAGCGGGAAGAACAAGAAAGAACGGGCGCACGCCGGTGTAGGACTTCTCATACATGAAAAGCTACAACAATATATTGAAAATACTGTGTATATCAACAAAAGATTAATGCACACCATAATAAGCTTCGCACACGGCAAGACGCACATCATAAGCGCATACGCACCAGACATGAGCAAACACAAAGAAGAAAGAAAACAATTCTTCAACAATCTTCAAGACATAGTAGACCACATAACCAGAAACGACATGATATTTCTAATGGGTGACCTAAATTCATGAGTCGGAAACATGCCAATACCAGGTGTAATGCAAAAGAAGTGTTAAATGATAACGGTGACACATTAATATCAATGTGCGCCCAAAATGAATTTAGGATCAATAACACCTTCTTCCCACACAAATAAACATGGGGTAACACAAGAAGACAAGAAGGTATAATGGACTACATAATCACAAACAGAACAGTCAACCCCAGTCAAATTTTGGACGTAAGAGCATTCAATTCAGCAAACATATGGACAAAACACAATCTAATCCTCTGAAAACTCCGGCACACCATGACACTAAAGAAACACCACACACCGACAATCACAATTACAAAATTCAATACGGTTCAATTGCCAACAAAAGCACTAAGCATATATACAAAGAAAGGTTGAAAAACAAAATCAACCACAATAAGATAAACAATGAAGATAACGTTGAGAAAGCATGGCAGAAGATAAAAACAAATATATTAAATAACGCCAAAAAAACTATAGGAGTAAGAGAAGTTAAATCCAACGGCAGACCAAACAGCAATGGTTCACTGCAGATGTGAAGGAATTGGCGGCAGAAAAAAGACATTCATACATAGAATACAAAAGTAAGAAGACACCCGAGGCCTACAGCAACTACAAACAGATAAGATACAGAGTAAACCAACAGATAAGAATTCTAAAAAAGGAATACTGGAAAAGATTTTTCTTGGATATAGAAAAAATGCCTCTAAACAAATTTACACAAACATCATCAATCTTAAAAAAAGAATAGAAAACTATTTCTTAAAATTATATGAGAACAAGGCAAGAATAAAGACAACCAAGAAATAAAAGACAATGTTGCAGAAAGCAATGACCAAATTGGACATTAATGAAAATCAAACAAGCAATTCCAAAACTAAAAAATAGAAAAACACCTGGGACAGACCTGATCAACAACGAAATGATCAAATATGGAAACCCCGAGTTAACTAAAGAGATTACCAACCTTTTTCGGAAAATACTCAAAACTGGAAACATACCAAGCAAATGGCGAACAAGTATTACAATACCCTATATTCAAAAAAAATGAACAAAGAAAGACCTAAGAAACTTCAAAGAAAATTGCCTGTTCTCTAATATCCAAAAAGTATTCACCAAAATCATATCCCAAAAATTAACAACGCAAATACAAACCAGCAAGTAACAACATGGCTTCCGCACAAACAAGTCTACCATCGACGCAATATTTATACTACGTCTACTAATAGAAAACTCCATTGAGTTTAACAAACCACTCTACTTCTGCTTTGTAGATTTCTCCAAAACCTTTGATACAATACAACTTAAAGACGTACTAAGAGTTTTTCGCAAAAACAACATTGACAAAGAAACTATCCAAGTAGTAAAAGAATTAAACACTGAGAACAAAACAAGAACTAAAACACAAGAAAGATGAACAGAAATCCCGGTATCAATTGACATCAGACAAAGTGACAGCTTAAGCCCATGTATCTTAAACATCATCATGGATCAAATAATAGAGAGAGTAAAAGACAACTACATATAGCTCTCATGTTCAAAAGCAAAAACGACTTACAACGCCTCCTACAAAAAGTAAACACTAACGCCAAGATATTCAACCTTCAAAGACACAATCAATGGTGATATCTAAAGATCCCGTACGATGTAAACTATAAGTCGACGGAACACCGATAAAGCAGGTTATGCAATTTAAATATCTCAGGGTCAAAATATCCAGCGACAATAATAGCAAAGCAGACGTAAAGACTCAGGCAACAAATTCAGCAGTAATATCGGGTGCTCTCCGCGATACAATATGGAAGAACAAACAACATTTGTCGACACAAAGTAAAATTAGTATATATAAAACCTATGTAAGACCAGTCTTAACATACGCAGTTGAGACAAGAGCTGACACCACAAAATCCAAAGAAACTGTCAGAACAACAAAGATGAAAACATTAAGATCCATCACCGGGTTGAGCCTACACGACAGAGTACGCAGCGACAGGATCCGTGACATGTTTAGTACAGGACATTGTAAGGTGGACAAGAGACAGGAGAAGGTCTTGGAGAGACCATGTCGAAAGAATGGGAGAAGACAGGATGGCGAAACAGGCAACTACATCTAGACCGAACACAAAACGACCTTTCGGAAGGCCGCCCCAACGATGGCACAAGAGCTGGACGTCAAAATCGCAAGAGTAATTCCAAGCCCAAAAATATGGAAAAAACGGGGCAAATCCCTAACAAAAGAAGAATAAGAAGAATTACTTAAAGTTCATGTAACACATACAACTAAGACTAGACTACTTAATATAGTTAAATTGCATTTTTAAATTACTTCTTTATTTGTAGACTTATGCAGTACAAGCTTTGTAAACATATTTAATGTATCACATTATTTTTTTAAAAGCTAATTGCAGTCTAAAATAGTTTGTTTAGTTCTTAAATCCTTAATTAAAAAATATTTCTAAATAATATGTATATTAGGTTTGATTTAATATGTTTTAACATTTCATACAAATATTTGAATTAAAATATTGTATTTTTTGGAAAAAATTGTTTACCAATCAACAAGCATATATCCAATACTCAAAAATCTTCCGGAAATAATTGGTTTTTATCACTATTCTTTTTTAAACGTTGACGAATTTAATTTATTCCTTATAATTTCTATTACGCTAAATAACATAAACTCACTATTGACTTACTTTTACTTTAAACTAATACCTACGCGATGTACATATGCGTACATACAACTACTGGCCAATCTGTTCTTTTATTCCCATTTACAAATAAACAACTCAAGGTTTCCCGTGTGCTATAAATTTTAGATCTTAAATACCTCAGTGACTATTCTGTACATACTACATAAATTAATTTACAAAATACTGTTAACTTATTTTTGCTAAAAATGTATCATAACTGGTTTTTCCCATGTAATCTTAAAATACCATTTTTATCACAATTTACAAAAAAATCAATGTTAGGTTGATAATTTTATAAACAATAATACATACAAAATAAGGAAAGAGATATTTTTTTAAATTTCAAACTGTTGAATAATTATTTTAAATAATATTATATTTCATTGAAACTGCAAGTGAATCCAATAAGGTAGAAACTTTCATTTAAATTCATTTATCACTGCTGTTTCATAAGCTTTTACAGGTGGTGCTTTGTTAGTGTTGTGAACAGGATTAATACATCTTACAACATGGTGAAGGTCTTCGTAACCATGTTATGTCTTTAACGTAATTAAGAAGAAGACAATTTAATGTTTAAATTTACATCAAAACAAAATAATAACCTCGCGATTAATTATGATTAAAATAATCTAGTTTTATTTTTGAAATACAAAATGATTTTTTGAAAGAATGTCACACAAGAATGTCAATCATAAAAAAAAATTAATAATTTATATTAAAAATTACACATCCTCGTGAACGTAATCCCACATGAATACTTGAAATTCTAAAACCCAATCATTCCTTTGCACCAATTTAATTACAATATTATTTTATACGCTCCTCGCACTTGCAGCATCGCTGCAACTTTTTGTGTGTCACCGAATACAATTCGATGTAATTGGAATTCCAAGGAAAACATTGCCTTGTCTCCCACATTATTAATACTATCAAATATTTCTACAAATTTACTATAATGTTAAGTATTTTAAAATATCTTAATTGATAGTAGTAATTTAGAATATTTTCATCATTGATTTAGGAAATAAAATCGATAGGATTTTTTAATCATTGGGTGGAGAAGGACTCACGGGAGGAAACTGTGAAGGGCCATTTAAACTAAAATATATGAATGAAACATTTTAGGCATGACTGAGATATTATCAGCCGATAGCTCATCTATTGATTTAAAAAATATATAGACAATAATTTTCAGCGGTTATATAGATTTGTTCACTATTAAATTAATTTTATATGATTCTGCAATTTATTAATAATGTTGAATATAAAATTAATATTTATTGTGGTTATAATATTGTTAATAGATTGCATGAATGCATGAACTGTTTACATTTTTATTAAGTCAATGGGAGAACCCCAAATTCAATGGGGCGAAGATTTGGTACGGTCGGTGAGACTAAAGAGGCGCCGTGTAAGTTGTGTTGTGACGGCATGGTATCAGGTTATCGAAAGAATTCACATTTTATTATAATTTAAACACGTTTAAATCGCCGTGTTTGCAATTAATATTCTATTGCTACAAGCGATATATGTCAAATTTGATCTATACTAAGCTAAGTACTAAATATTATCTTGGCAAATAGTTAAAGAAAAAATAAACAGTTATGTTTATTTTCTCCTCCAGACGAACACGGATTCCTAGAAATTCGTTCTATGGGGTCCATCCCTATAATCAGAACCAATATACCTACTACTACCCTCGTGAGATAATTTTTAATTAAACATGTTTATTTTGAAATACATATGTAAATATTAATTAAATATTTGTAGCTGGATGATTTTATTAAAGACAAATTTGTTGTTTTTAATTACTAAGCTAATTGTAGCACAACATATTGACAATTAAAATAATCATAATATGTACCAAAAGTCGCAGAAAACTGTATTAATTTTAAAAGTTGTAAATAATGTTCACTTTTCTTTCAAAGTAGCTGTCTAATATATAATTATTATAATATTTTGATGTGTTGAAATATAAATATGCTTTTTTATTCACTAGGCTATTATTAGTTAATAAAATCTTAGATATGAAATATGTAAAAAAGTCCTTAACTGAAATTATAATTCATAACGCTGGCTTTATTTAGTGATTATTTTGTGTTTATATGCATGCTATGGTTATAAATAAAATGTCTTTACCACGTTACTATACGTGTTATTACTATAATAAAATTATGATTTTTTTAATATATTATTGATAATAAATAAATAAATAAAAATAATGGATTTTAACAACAGGAACAGTTCAACAAACTTTCAGAATTACTAACAATATTTCAATCAATTTCAATAAGAACAAAATTAAGATATAGTTCTTTTAGAGATTAGAAAAGCTTTTGGACAATAGGACTCATATACAAATTAATTACACAACAATATCTACCAATAATTATTAATCTCTTACACAATTATTTCCATGGTAGACAATTCCAAATTAATAATTAATATACTATACCCTATCAAACTATACCCTATCAAACCAAAAAGATATAAGACCCATCCTCGTTCCAAAACTTTTCAACTCTTTATGCAGATGATACTGCAAGCTATTCAAACTCTTACTATGCCATCGCTGCCCAAAATAAAAATTAAATACACAAAACCTTTTATACAATTTAAAAAAAAATAGAAGCTCATAATTAACACTAAACAAAAAAAATAATTGTTACAAAAAATTTACTAACATAAAAACAACCAAAATTCATTCAAATAACGCAATCAAAACCATTTATTCACATATACATTAAAATATTTCACTCTCACACGACATAAAACTTCATTTATACAAAATAATTAGACCTACACTCGCACATGCAGCCCACGTTTGGTGTGGCGTTGGCAAAACTAATCTCAATAGATTGCAAAGAATCAAAAATAAATGTTTGCGTCTGTCTCTTAACAAATACTGGTATACAAGACTAGTAGATCTGTAAGAAGAAGCCAACTTTATAACATAGTACACATTGAAAACATCTCACAAAACATATATGTATGTGAATTAGAAACCATCCACTTTTAGAACATATTAATGACATAAAAAACACACTACACTATTTAGAATCAAGCACATATTACCATATCAATCGTTACCTATTTTTGAAGACAAATAAATTAAAGTTTGTTACCTGTAATGAAAGTTGTGAAATAAATTTTTTAATTCAATAAATAATAATAATAATATAAATTAAAATCAAAATTAAATGGTTAAAATTTGTAAACTGTATATAGCTAGCTATATTTTAAGATTGTAGGTTAGTTTTTTATATATGTAAATTAGGTTAGTCGTTTACTTGTACATAGTTAGATTATATTAATTGTAAGTTTACTATATACTTTATTTTTATTTTTCTATTAAATGTTATTTGCCCACAAATAAATTGTTGCAAGTTTGAGCCCCACTCCGGCAAGCATTTAAAAAAATTGTAGTATTAATTTAGTACATTAAACTAATACATAATTAGTGTTCATGAAACCATAATTACATATTAATATAAAAGTGTGAGTAAACAAGATAATAAGCCTTGTCTACAGCGCCCCCATTATCTCTATTAACAGGTTCGGTAGTATATATTAGATAATAAATTTACAAGTACATACTCTAAGGCAGCTGTGAGGTTATAGTGCAGTTATAAAACAGTTTACTATCAGTTCAGACTAAGGTCACTATCCGCTAGTAGCAAATACTTGTTTCAATGTTAGACTAAAAAACTTCAAACTGCATTTGGATAAACGCACCTAATGTAGAACTTCCAAATAGTATCTGCAACTAAAAGCAAATACTTTCCTCAAATACTTAAATAAATGATTAAAAATTTTGTTTTATTTTTAACTCCTTTTCAGTCAATACACCTTTTTCAGTAACCCTCAAACCTCTTTAACCCGTTCAAATATACTATTATATACTAGTATTATACTATACTCTGCAAAATAGTTGCAATGATCTCCTCGTTTAATAAAAATCTACGATAAAACCGTTTTTGACTTTTTAATCTCAGGTTCACCCTTCGTAGTCCACTAATTTGCAGCGTTTTAAAAAAGTTTCAATAAATTTTAAGGTTAAAGTAAACACACGCGGATAGTTTTTTCCATGCCATGGTACACCTCTTGTTTGCTAACAGCTACGGGTAAAGAGGCTGACAAGAGTAAGAGCTCACTCTTGTCGTTAGAATTAGAAATAATCCTTCAAAGCGGATAAACCAACAATGGTCAACGACATTATCTATTATTCAGGATGAATTGACCAAAAATACAAATATAAAGTTGCCATTATTCTAACAATAAAAGCTAACCAAATTATTCTATAAGTTAAGATAGAGGAATAAATTAGAAAAAAAATCAGAAAAAATATCAACAATAACCTAAGGGCAAGAGAAAATATAGTCAAAAACCAAACATGCGCAAATCAATAACAAAAAATCACGTATGAACGGAAGCAAAAATGTATTGAAAAATACAAAACAAGATAAAGAAATAGATAAAATGAAATACAAAGATATACAATAAAAAATAAAACAAGAAATCATAGAAACAAAGGAATATTTTATACAGACAAAATGCAAGAACATTATTATGGAATTACCTAAAAAGATCAAAAGATGACAAAAGTATATCCAGGTACAAACGTTGTATCATCAAACAAATCAACGACACTCGATCTAAATATAAGAAAAAAACACAAATACACAAGGATTATCAATAACCCAGATAAAGTAAAACACGCTATAAAGAACTCCAAAAACAGAAAAACGGTAGCTCCAGATGAAATTCCAGTAGAAATCGTCAAACTGATTGGAGATAAGAATATACACCATTTAGTAAATTTATATAAAAAAAATATACCAGCAGATAAAAATCACAAAAATGGTTGAAATCTACTTTCATCCTTCTACTAAAGAAAAATAATGTTGAAGATATAGAACAATTTGCCTTATAAGTCATACCTGCATACATAAAAATTTGTTTAAAGATCATTCACAAACGTATTTATATAAAGTTAAATTTCAATATGAGCATTTTTAAAAATAAATGTCTTAGTTTAACAACGCCTTGATATAAATGTAGATTTATATTTATGCTTTATTGACTATAAAGAAAAAAATAAAACTTGAAGTAAAAAAGATTAGATTCAAACAATATCTGGCTAATTCATAATTAATCTAAACAGATTAAGACGGAAAATTTTGGAAGCAAAGTAACCAATAAAAAGCGATTAGCATTTTTCGGTATGCAGATAATACTGTATTAATAACTACAAGTATCATCAATCTTCAAAATATGCTTCAAAAAGTCAATATTGCATCAAACAATTCCAAATTGAAGTTAAAAAACAGGAAAAATCACAAAAATTGTTAAATATGACCTCCTCCTACGGTAACGCAAGCTTCCAACCTACGTCTTAGTGACTGACGTACCCGTTTAAAAATGCCTGGAGTGTTTCGTATCGTATTGCAAGATGCAATAATGCGATTTCTTAGTTCTTCATCAGTATTAACTAATGTAGTGTAAACTAAACTTTTTAAATGACCCCACAAAAAAAAATCTAAAACATTTAGATCTGGAAACCAAGGAGGAAACTAAACTAAAATGTGCTGGAGCATCATCGTGCATGAACCACATTTTGTTTCTTAATTACGGTTTAATTAAGAAACGTCCTCTAAAAGTCCTGGCTGCTCTTCTTCAAGAAAATTACAATATGATTGACCATTTAGTCTAAACGGCAAAAAATATGGACCTATTAAATGGTCTCCTACAACACCTACCCAAACATTCCATTATGGCATGTGGATTTTTGTCGGCCCATACATGATTATTAAGTTTATAATTGCATCGCAAAAAAAATTTGCTTTGTCCGTAAATAAAACTTGTTTTAAAAATCAAGGATTTTGCGCAATTTTTTTTTTGAAACCATTGACACATAGCCAATCTTTGCAAAATATCCGCTGGTAAAAGGGCTTGTACTTGCTGTATGTGATAAGAATATAACATCTGGCTTTTTATTATACTCCACACTGTAACGTGACTAAGGTTTAGGTTTAAAACTATTTTTCTATTGCTAGTTGATGAATCGTCTTCGATTTCTTAAAGAACATCTTCTTCAATTTGCGGAGGTAGTAGGCAAAGTCTCCCATTTCCTGCAGCTTTTTTATGTACACTTCCAGTTTGATGTAGACGTTCGTGAATACAAATGAATGTTCTTTCATTTGATACCTGTCGGTTTGGAAACCTTTCTTGATAAACTTGACGAGCTTTTGCTGCATTTCCATCGGCAAGGTTATAAACAAAATGCATATCGCACATCTCGCTATCACTGTAATTTATCATTAGAATGAGCAAATTAATTGAGTAATAAAGATAATAAGTTCTCGCGATATTGATTTCTTTTAAAAAAAGGTTATTTAACAACTAAACGACTATTGTCAATAACTCAAATGCATGAAACAAATGAATGAACGCTAACGACTAGATCAAAAACAAATGTTTTTATCAATAACAAAACATGTAGCTACTTTTCTTCATGTTTTCCATCACAAAACACCGTATTTTTCTAAAACGGTTTACGTTAGAGCTTTTGACTAGGAGTACCTTTTTTGTGTAGAAAATATTAGTGGTTCACAATGCTTTCAGAATGCCAATTTTCCAAGTGTCATAGAAATTAGAGACATGAAAACCTCACGCAACCCTTAATAAGTAGCTAATATTAATGCTAAGATGTGTACAAAAGCTGAGTTTTGTATCTCAAACGGTTCCTGAAATATTATAAAAAAATATAAAAATATAAAAAAAAATTACACCTGTATCTTAAAAACGGTGCGTTTGCGGACCCATGTTAATGGAAACTTTTTTTCTTATAATTAACCAACCAATCCTACCCTTTATTTTCCAACACATGCTTTGAAACACACTGTATAGGTACTTAGTTTGAAAACAACAACGATCAAATTGCAGAAATAAATAAAAAAATTGAAACTGCAAAAGCTGCCTTTGTTAAAATAAAACAACTCTTTACAAATAGTAACCTAAATGTAAAGCTAAGAACATACATGCTAAATGCCATACTTTTTAAAAAAATTTATAGGACATGGAAGCATAGACCATATAACAAATAACCAAGTTATGCACCAAGTACAGAAAAAAAAGCTTATTCATAACATCAAAAAACAAAAATGAGAATATGTTGGAAAGGAGGAGAGAAAAATACTCTACACTACAATTGATCATGCAAGGCAAAATAAATAGTAAAAAAACAATTAGGCAACGTAAAGCTTCCTGGATTAGAAATTTTCAACAGTAAAGAACTGTTTAGAGCCACTGCATCAAAAATAAAAATGACCATGATGATAGCAAACCTCCCTCTGAAGACAAAACCCCAAGAAGAAGTTCTTTCAATATGCCTTACCTAGTTGTCTAAGTTTGATTCGACACTCGCACAGTACTACTTGAACTTTATTGATGTTGTCCCTGAAAGTCACAGATGTTGACTATTTTGAAGAATTATCATCAGCCAAGCTTAGTCATAAATAATGACAATTAACTGTCAAACAATCACCAAGCGTCATAAATAGTTTTATATAATACTTAAATGTACTTACAAACACATTCGACAAAATTTAACTCAAAGTTATTCGAAAAAAAAAAGAAAAGAATACATAAATTTTCTTCATAAATTAATGTTGCCTTTACTTTATTCATTCTCTCAAAAGCTTAATTTTTTTCTTCTTTTATTGTCAAAGGTCTCTTGCGAATTCTCCAACATACGCATAACTTAAAGTCTTATAGTTTGATAATCAGTTCACATCTACAAAATTTGAAAAAATAAAGGTCCAACGCAAAGTTATTTTAAATTTTAATTTAACGTAATTTATTTCTGCTTTTGGTATTTTTTGTAATAAATTTTATTATGTATTAAAATAGGTATTATTCTATTGCTTAATCTTTTCTAAGTGATAGTTCAAAAATTATGTTTTCTCATATATCTTAAACTTGTTTGTTAGACAAGACAAGATTTGCTTCTACACGCCTTAATAAGTTTGTAGTAGCCGCAGAGCAATGTATGACTATATCAAAAACAAAATTTAATAAAAGTTTTAAATTAGAAATAATAATTTGAAGAACATATATTAGAAGTATTTGCAATAGTCATTAATAATATCCAAACTGGTTATGGCTTGCATAAACAGTCTGGAAGTAGTGGCTACAATCTGCAGAGTTCAACCAATCTGAATACCAAAAGAGCAGAAAATAAAGGAAAATCTCTTGCCAAATCAGTTCGCCTGACAGAAAGCAACGGGAATCCTGTCTTTTAGGTCCCATACAAGACCAAACAGAAAATGTATTTTTGGCAAACACAACCTAACCAAAGCAATAATAATACGTTTATTTTTTGCACTTTGTCTTTGAAAGTTACATCACATCTACAAATATATCTATAATTCCCTAAAATAATAAATTATAAATTAATATAATTTAAAATGTTTGCTTCTTTGTTCGTCTATATATTTTCTTTATTTTTTAACTGTCCTCATCCATTCTATCTCTTTTTTGTATTTTTTCAATATCTCATTTTTTTTTCATTTGCTCTTTTCTTATTTTGTTACACTCTTTTTTGTTCCATTGCTTCTTTCGCGCATTCCGATATCAGTAGCAGGACCGCAGTGCAAAACGCACTAAGCAAACCACGCCAAAGCAAAAAATGAGAAAAAAAAGTTTTTAGTCAGTAAAAACTTGACACTACTGGACAATATGAGTGCCCTGTGTCTTTTGAAGATTTTCTCCTTTCCGCGCAAAAAAAGAAGTCCTTAAAAGTTAAGTTAAAAAAACGCAAATAATATACAACGTGCAGCAAGACAAAAAAAAAACAATTGTAAGAAAAAGATTAATAAAATAAATTAGAAAATCATAATAAAGAATGTATTAAGAATAATTTAAAAAAATGCAAATGTAAATGTTACTAATTTTGGAAATAAAAGATAAAAATGTTTCTTAAGGTGTTCAAAAATAAACTAACATATCATTAGAGGTAATTCCACGATAGTTTGGACAAACGTCCCCACATCAACATCTCTGTTTTTGCTCAAATTTTGTACACATGTTTGAGGTACCAAAATATGACGATTCTTAAAATTTTAGATCTCTTAGAGCAATACAGTGTTAATTGTAATTTTTTTGAAATATTTTGTTTCCTTTCAGTTTTTCTGCTGTAAATAAGCAAAAAATAATCAAAATCATATTCAAAAAGGTGTATCATATAAGACATTTTCCGTAAAGCACGATCAGCGGGATCGTGGTTTTTTGAAATTTCTTGCGAAAAATGGAAAAAATACTATTTTATTAAAAATTTGATATTTGATAATTCGAATATTCGAAACATAGTACTTTTGATCGCAAAAATAAAAAAAATTGAATACTTTTTAAAGGATTTTCTTTGGATTTTCCGTAATTTTACTAAGTTTCCGAATTTTTTCAGAAGAATTTTAAAAAACAAACATAGAGATCGCATTCTACAAAAAATTTCCTTTCGATACATATAAATAAGTATTATTTAAAAATAGATAATCTGTCCCTATTATATGTTTGTATGTATATGTGTTGACGGGGCAAGCATTTAATAAATTACAATGCAAATAATACATCTAACAGTTAAGTTAATAATCCTAGCAACAAAACAAAACGAGCTTCATTAACTGATACTGTATCAAATAAACAGTGCTTGCAACATAGTACTCCGCTTACAGATTGTAACATACTTACTCAATACTCATTATTGCTGCTTATTGGCCAGTCACAAAAAAAACAATATAAAAAATGTGTTCCCTCTATTGCAATCCGTGAACGTTGCATAAACGGAAAATCGTATCAATATTAAACAAAAAAACTTTACCCTTTTTGGGTTCTTGCGCAAGCTGTTTTGTATGCACAAAGCAGTAGATATGGCAATGTCCAGATTCTATAACTTTGCTAGCAAAGCGCCATCCAAAGTTTAAAGATTTGTTTCTTCCGGAAGAAGATTTTTTCGCAGCAGACCGTAGCAATAGTCATTTGACTCGCAATAGAAGTGATGCAAAAACATCAATATTTAAACAAATAAAAATTCGCCTAAAAAAGTAAGTGCTGACTGAGTGGACGTTTCACTCATCATGCTACGGCAATACTCTTTTGTTTCTGAAATAAAACAAATACTGTATCAGAAACTACCTTTGGTCCCCATACCAAAGTTGACCTTTAACTATAAAACCTTATAACTATAACTGAAATTGAAAATCAGAAACAAGTAGACCGCCACCAGTCCTAACACCACCGCATATCAAGGCAATAGTTTAGCTGCACATAACACAATGTGTTGTTTAATGTTGCTCTAAGGAAAACTAGAAAATAAGAAGTTATTGGCAGAAAATACGTTCCCATATTAAAATTATACAAGGTTTTAAAATCCGATCAAATAAAGCATTTGCCCATCATAAGATTTATGAAATATTTAACTTACTAAGGTGCCACTATTATCTGTTATTAAATTGATAGCATATAAATTATACCAATAAACTATATTAAATTAATATCAATAATTAATAGCAATAAATTGTAACTATAACAGTACTTATTGTTTTAATAATTTAAAAATTTAATTATATACCGGTAAAATATGTTTCGTGTGGGTGATTTTAACCCCGATTTATATGTTATCTAAATGATTGAAATCTCTTAGATTGGGTAGTAAAAAATAAAACGAGTGAAATAAAATACGACAACAAAGTAATTATCTATCGCCTTCCAGCGTTCAATTTCCTCCTCTTTTAGCCTAACGCAAAGCAGAATCATAAAAGATCCTCTCTCTTCTCTCGCTGGGTGATCGCCACCCATACACAATACTCAGACCAAGTCTACCCTTTCTTACCCACACCCTTTTTATATATACACATACTTCGCCCTGACACCGTTATAAAAACATCACACAAGACAAATTAAATATCCAAACGGTTTATCTTATTTACACTGTTGAATTAGAGAATCAAATAATTTGCCAAAATTTTTAATTACTATGAGGGATTAATGTTTGTAATTTAAAAAAGGCGTATTATTAATATGAATAATAGCCGGGCGGTCGTTCTAAAAATAAACTCACTGATGAAATATATAATATATAAAAGAGAAAGAGAACTAATCTACTTTCAATTTCAGCAACTAAATAGGTGTTGCGAGTCCTGGCCCCTTTGTTCCCGAGAGTTAAAACTTCGTGCAGCTATATATTAGACCTCCGATAGCATCGCAGGAATGCAGACTAAAAATTACATTAGTAATCCCATATAAAACATAAAAATAAGTATGGACCGACCGCTTCTTTGTGCACGTAACATAATTATTCCTGGCTACGCTGGACGTAGCAGAAGATGATGGGGATGTATGTGTTGTGTAGCTGTATACAAGTTGGCCTGAGGAATGGGAGAGTTTGGATTGTGTAAGGACCTTTAGGCGGTCTGCGAAAACCTGCTCTGTATGTGTGTCATTACAATGGACAATATTATATTTACTCCTATTGAACCCCCTTTGGTTTTTTATCGAATCCAAATACCGCGAATGTCAGTGTGAATAGCAATCTAATCTGTTACACGCATATGAATTTACAAACCAATTAATCTCTGTGGTTTCCACAATTTGATATATTTAATTGTTATCATGATGATTTCCATGTTCGTGCAATATATTACACATCTATTAAAACCCACATTTACCTTGTAAGATAAAACTGGCCAAATGTAAAATCTGAAAAAGATAATAAATAAATTAGGCCATATTCAAATGTAAAATAATTGGGTATAATTTATTTTAAATGACGCAAAAGAAATTTTTATTAAAATAAAACCCATTAGTAGTTACAATTTGTTTTTTTTTAATTATTAAATGTATTATACCATATTTTGTCTCTATATTCTAAACATTTTAGTTTTTTAAATTTTACAGTGCCAATGACTTTAGAGCTCGTAATACTTTTGCATTTAAAATTTAAAATCATGTCCATAAAATGTTTAAGATTCTTTTATAGATAGAAAAGCATAAAAGCCTAAAGTTTATTTGGAAGTCGTTGACTTTAATCAATTTAAAGTTTTAGAACAAGTCTTTCAATTTAAGAAAATCAGTTCTGCTTTTTTGTATATTGCTTTAATTTTTTGTTGTTTGTTCCTTAAATGCAGATACTTAATTAATACAAGTATTGTCAATGATAAGATTAGCACTCAAATTTTGTTTATTTTGCTACTCATTTTATTTGTGTTATAAGCCAATTGCATTTTCTCTTTTCAATATTAAATCACGCTTCTTTATATTGAGATATTCTTTACGACGTTTGTTTGGTTCTAATATAAGTTCTCATCTTTTGTGTCGATATTTATATATATATTTAGTAGTCAAAAGTAATACTAGTATATGTTGAATACATTCAAATGTTATCTCAATTCCATTTCTGAATTCAAATTAGGTATTGCTTTTAAAGTTTTGTAGTATTTAGTTTTTTTGATATTCTTATAAATGTAGATTTTGGAAATTCTTTAGATACTATTCTTGTTTTAAATATAATATTGTGAAGTTCTGTAACCACATTGATACTAATATAAAACTTGAATTTAACATTACATTCTGTTTCTTATTGCACTATTTCTAAATGTTGGCAAGTCATTTGCCGACAATACTATCATTCAAAAAGCTTCTTATGTCTTTCATACAAAAGTTTAATTGTTTTTGTATTTTAATCCCAGTAATTACCTTTTAAAAACTTTCATATAGCTTAAAAAATAATTTTCTTTATCAACAACATATAAGTTCATTTCACTTTTTTATGCAATTAAAACATGTAAAAACTTGCATTAAATCCCAAGTTTTTAACTTAATTTGTGCATTACAAAAAGTCTTAATTAACAACAGTTTGCTGGCCAATTCTTGATTATTTTTATTATAATTTTGGTTCACAATGTATGCACTAGACTATATATTTTATGTTATTTGTTATGTTTAAAACAAATTGTTTTAAACTTTTGTTTTAAACTAGTTTAAAACAATGTTTAGACGATTTTGTTTTAAACAGTTTTATTAAACATGTTTAAAACATTGTTTTTTTTTAATTAGTGTTTGTTTTTAATATTTAGTTATTTACCTCCGAAAAATATAAAACATAAATAGCGTTTTGGTTTGTTTTGATATGATTTGACAATTTTAGCAACATACACGCTCAAGCAGCCGTGTCAGTAGAATTGTTCAACTGCGCCATCTCTTGCAAAAACAAAACATTTTCTACTTGCGTCTGCGCACAACAAACAATTAAAAATACTGTTTAAAACATGTTTTAACATTTTTTTTATTTATTTTGTTTTAAACTGTTGAACTATCAAAACAAAGTAAATAGTTTGGTGCTCAATTTAAACAAGCTATATTAAAATAGCGCTTGCGGAATAGCGTTTAGTAATCTATCTGTGAGTACTTCCTAACCAGGTAAGCCATTACGCAACATAGTTTTTATACGAACGTGGTTTTATCAACGCCACTACAATTAAAGCTCCACACAAATGAAGTTCGTGAATTCTGGAACTTTTAAAAAATTTCGAGTTAAAGTTGTTCAAACACCAGCCCGGACTTCGCACCAAACAACTTCAGAAAGATGAAAAAATGGTTGGAAAAACAGAAGGTCAACAGTAACGAGGAGCTAAAAACACTTGTACAACATTGGTTGACAATCCAGGCGGCAACGTGGTATGTGGAAGGTATAGAAAAGCTGATGCCTGGTCTCAACAAATCTTTAAAGTCGGAACCTACGTTGAAAAGCAAAAAAATTAATAATAAAAAAAAGACAACAACAAGTAGTAGGGGTGTAAAGGGTAGTGAACAAGGCTGCCCAAATGACAACCTCACCTGCATGCGACGCACCCTGCAAGATAACCAACGAGGCTCTGTCAATCGAGTAACTACCGGTATAAGTAGTCCCCACTAGATGGTCAACAGCTACGGGTGGACAAACCAACTAGTGGAAAGGAACTCTTTTGTCCTAGGACTAAGAAACCGGCCCTAAAGGCGGACCAGCTAAATGGTAAACGGCATAAGAATACGTAAGGGAACAAAAAACCAACGTATTAAAGATCCAAACGGATAATCTCTAGTAACAACCGTCATGGCTGTGTTCAAAAATAAATTATCCGAAGCAATTTGTCTCTCAATCGGATCTCCGGAAGGGACACTTTTTACCAAAGATATGATAGAGAAGATACAAATAAGTACCAAGTTCAAAATAGGCACTTAGAATGTCAGAACTATGGCACAACCAGGAAAAATCAATAATGCCATACGGGAGATGGAAAGGATGAAGATTTGAATAATAGGAATAAGTGAAATGCGCTGGGTAAACTTTATTATTTAAGTATATGCCCCAACAACAGAACACAGCGATAAAGAAGTAAAAGATTTTTACTCACAAATTATACATATACTAAGAAAAATCCCAACACAAGAAATAACAATAATAATGGGAGATTTCAACGCAAAAGTGGAGAAGAAACACAGGGCAAATCTATAGGTGCCTTCGGGTTTGCAGAAAGGAATGCTGAGCATGTTTGCAGAAGAACAACAATATATAGTAACAAATACATTTTTTACACTTCCACCAAGAAGGCTATATACGTGGGTCACCAAAAAACTCACCTAAAAATATAATAAAAAACCAGATTGATTATATTCTTGTAAACAAAAGATATAGAAATAGCTGCATATCAGCAAAAGTTACCCAGGAGCTGACATATAATCTGACTATAACCCTGTAGTATGTGTTTTTAGAGCAAAAATAAAAAAAAAGTGCAAAAAATAACAAGAGGTATGACCTACAAAAAATAAAAGATCCCTTAATAAAAACTCAAGTTGAAGAACATCTAAATGAAGAACTGAAAATCGGGCCTGAGGATTCGGACACAAAACTAGATAAACTGAACACAACAGTCGAGAATATAAAAAAAAAATAATTCTAAAACCAGATGTTAACAAAAAGAAACCACGGATTACAAACAAAATCCTACAAATGACGGAAAAAAGAAAAAGTGTAAAAATTGATTTAAGTGAATATAAAATCATACTCAAGGAAATTAGAAAAAAAATAGGAGAAGCAAAAGAAAAACAAACCAAAGAATCATGCAATAACATAAAAACTTTACAACAAAAATACGATAGTTTTAATGTTCATAGAAAAATCAAAGAAAGTACAAGAATGAATAGAAGAAAAACCGTTAACAAATTAGTAGATAATGAAAGACAAATTATTATCATCCAAAAAGAGATCAAGAAAACATAGAAAACCTATGTGAAACAACTATTTCAGGACAACAGACCTGATTCTCTACAGACAAGAGAAGGAATTGGATCAAGCATTATTATAAGAAAGGATCAATCTGCAATAAAAGCAATGAAAGACGGCAAAGTTACAAGTTCCGACAATAAACAAGCCAATGCGCTGAAGCTTCTTGGTAAAGAAAATGCGAAATGGCTAACATCACTGTTCAACAATATATACAATTTGGGTACAATTCCCAACAATTGGCTACAATCGGAATTTACAGAACAATAAACCTCATGAGCCACTTACTCAAAAAATTTCTCAAGATCACTCACCGAAGAACATATATAACTTGTAAGGAACAAGTATCACCCACACAGTTTGGTTTCAGGAATGCAGTGCGCACACGAGAAGCCATCTTCAGCATCCAAGTGCTATTCCAAAAATGTAGAGATATAAATTGTAACATTTATGCATGTTTCATTGACCACCTAAAAGCCTTTGACAGGGTTAAACATCATAGAATGATACAAATATTATAAAACATCGGACTGGGCAAAAAAGATCTTAGAATATTCATAAATCTTTACTGAAATTCTACGTGGAGTGAGACTGGGGTATACAAAAATACATCTTTAGAGAGGCTTTAAAAGATATAGATGTAAGAATTGCGTTAAACGAAGAAAGGCTAAATAACTATACGCAGACGACACTGTAATATTTGCAGACAATCAGGAGAATCTTCAACTACTAATGGATAGAGTGACAGAAAGCAAAGAAAAAGACAAGAATTGGATATTAACATTAACAAAACAAAACTAATGGTCATTAGCAAAAACAATATCACAAGATGCAAAATATTAATCAACCACCAACTCATCAAAAAACATCTTAGATAAAATTTTACTTAAGGGGGAAAAAAAAAAAGTTGCGCTGTTATAAGGGTTCACAGAATCAAACTTGGCTAAAAAACGCCTAAATATAATTCAATAAAATTTTCACACATTGTAGAAGAAAGTCCAATCTGTGTTCTTATTTTTTTTTAAACTTAAGAAATAAGCGTTTTTCCGTAATTAATTTTTAAAAAGTGGCGTTTTTATTTAGTTCTTCATTAATTTTTTACTTATCAAATATAACTCCAAGTCTTTAACCCAAAAAATTAAGACATATTGTACGTAGTTCAACATATAAAAATAATGTTGACAGAAATCTTATTCAACAACACCTGTGAAAAGAAAAGAAAAAACTGATGATGGCCTAACCGCCGAAACCGGTCTTAATATATAAAAATAAAATCAGCACAATAAAGTATAAATTTTTTATTACCCTAACCTCAACAGAAATCTTATTGTTTGGATATTGAGTTGGTTAGCGTTTTGTCCTATAAAAACCAATTTTAATTTAAAAATGGCACTGTATGTGTCAATATGTTTCTAGAAAAAAAGTTCACCGATATTCTTGTAGATGTGATAGGATTTCATATTTTTCTAACATTACTACTAGAAGCACCTCAACATGACTTGGTGACTAAACCCGGCAATTCTTTAGCGTTAACTAATACAGCGACCACAACGCTCTCCGCGCGGTAGATTTTAGTCCAGTTAATAAATGTTTTACGCTGCTTGATACAGTTTGGTCAAATTAGACGTATTTTTATAAATTTAAAATTTGTTCAAAAAAACGGGTCCCACAAAAGAATCTGTATAAATAAAGTTTTTTTTTGCATTCATTTATTGCAAAAAAATTACAGTTGCAGATAAAAGTCCAAACATTTACGCGTGGTTTGCTCTAAAACGTAAGAAATCACTCAAAAATGCAAATTTAATAAAAAAAGTCTTGAAACCAAAACTAACATATCTTAAGCGTTGCTTAGATACTACACTTTAAGAGTTTTTGATATTTTTCCCAAATTTGTTTACGTTTCAACAAATGAAAACATATAGACTTTGTTTTATAGTGCATATGTTAAGTATATATATGTTCAAATAAAAATCATACTTTGTATGCACTTAGCTATTAATATTTTGAGGAATGATGTCCCACTCTTTTGGCAACATTTCTTTAAGCATGTCTAAAGTGTGTAGTGGCTTTTGGCAATATTTAAGTTGCTTTTCCAGATATATTTTCATGTATGATATATAGGATTTATATCTAGTGAGACTGCTGGCCAGTTTATTTACAGTTGCGTTTCAAGCATTATCGTCCACAAGAATAGACATATCCAAACACCTGCGCATATGGTACAACAATAGGCTTTAAAATATTATTTAAGTACCATTCTGCATTCACAGGCTTATTTTTAATAATAATTAGTTGTTTTTCCAACTAAACTGATTTTTCCCGAACTATAAATTTTAACGTGTTTGCGGTATACTTGCATACGTTCGTTCGTAGAAAATAATGTGCATTTAGATTTATCTATAAATAAGCAACTGTATTTGGTAAATTGTGCTGGTCAAATTATTTTTTCGCATTCTTATTTGGCTCCTTTAGCATTTTGAAAGCCATTTAAATAAACTTGAAAACCTGTGTTGATTTGCTGTAGTTTTTTGTGCTTCTTTTATGTTTATAACTTGGTGTACATACCACTTCTTCACACCGGCCGCTACTTTGATTTAGTATTTTAACAAAAACGGCAACTTTGGCTTCATTGCTGCTTCTACAAATAATTTGATAATCGATTTAGTTTTTTACCAGTACATTTAGAAAAGATTAAACTATAATATGACAAAGTCTTTTAGTCAAATAACAGTTAAAGATAGCTAATTCAGGTTTTAGATTTTTTATCTGTAATTTATATTTTATTTTCTCATTTAAAATCAATGTCTCAGTTTCTGTTATTTTCAGAAACCAATAAGCAACCTCAAATATCAACAAACACAAATTGTATGGTTATATTAATACTAAGTTGTACACACAATACAACGAAAGCGCACGCCAAGTTTAGAGTCAATATAATGTATATTGGGTAATATCTGGTATGCCGCTTGATAGTCAGAAACTGTCATAAACTCTACTATAGCGTAAGTATCTGTTATAAATGACTGGTGAGACGTATATAAAATTTAAGTAACAGATTTAAGAAGTGTCGGTGAGATCGACCATTAGTGACTCCAACCTACCTTATTGTACTGTGCACAGAAAATCGCTCTGACAATCTTTACGCTTAATAATGTTTTTTGAGGACTTGTTTTGGACTAACATAACATGCAGCTACAACGTCTCCACAATGTATTTAATAATTCAAAGTTGAAACTATTTGCTCTCAAGGCAACGCATTTTAAAAATAGAGAAGTACCTTTTCTATCTTTGAAAGGCGCGCCGATAACATGGCACAGCTAGCTTACTCAATAAAGAACTTTTATTGATAGTGGAAGTGGAAGTTTTGATTTTTTAAATATTTTTATGCCTAGTCATTTAAATTTGCTTTTTTTATAAAACTGATGCAACAATCGCCCCATCCACCACACCAAGCGTTTACGTATATTAATTAACTTAACTTTAATTCATTTTGCTACAATGTCGTTAAATCGTTTAACAGTATTACTTTACTGCAGAACTTCTTTCTTTGTCCTGATTCAATTTGCTTTTTTCCCACTGTGCTCCGCTCGAGACTGTCCGGTCTATCTCGTACATCAGCACGTCAATGCTACGACTCGCCATTTTTCCAAACGTTCTTAAGCTGAGTACAACCCCAACTTTAACAGCGTACTTAGCATGCTACAACTGTCAAGTACTTCAATGACTTCAATGTCAATGTACTTTGTTTTATACACCTTTAAGATCCCTTTTGGCTTATGTGTAAATAATTTCAGACAATTGTGAAGCATCTCAATGACTTCATCATCAATGTACTTTGTCACACCCAAAAGACTTATTTTTGTCTATATGTGAATAATTTTAACAGATTCTAAATATTAAAAACGTTTAGACTAAAAGCGCAATTAGAGATTTTGTTATTCAAATATTGTACAATGTATACATGACAAAACTCTTAGGAGATCTGTGAAGAACTTTATACCCTTATCTCCCCGTGTTTTGCTTTTGCAACTCGAAACATACTATGAAACACTCAACCTAATTCAAGTGTACGCCTCGACAACGGATAAAAATGACGAAGAAGTGGAATCCTTCTACAAAGACATTGATGAGGTCATGAAATTGACTAAAAACAAAAATGTCACTGTACTCCTGGGGGACCTAAATGCAAAGAGGATATCGTCTCCTACAATTCTGTCAAGAAAAATGCATGGTAATAACTAATACCTTTTTCAAATTACCAAAACGTCGCCTGTACATTTGGAAATCGCCACAAAACAATAAAGAACGTTTAGTCAGAAATCAAATCAATTATATTCTCGTCAATCAGAGATACAGAAATGAAATGAAAAGTGCCAAAACATACCCAGGAGTAGATATAGGCTCAGATCATAATCTTCTTGTTGCGGAGATTTTATGGAGAAACTCAAGAAGCTGAAAGTCTCGTCAAACCACCTATTGATACCAGCCTACTAAGAAATAATAACGTGAAAGCTAAGGTGCACCAGAAGATAAATGAAAACCTAAATAAATTAATAAACACCCGTTCGACAACTCAGAATCTACTTGAAGACATGTGGCAAAATTTAAAGTCAGCCATCATAGAACATTGTAAGAAACATCTGAAAGCTGAGAAAAGAACAAACCAAAAAAATTGGATGACCAACAAAATATTAAAGCTTATGGAAGAAAAGAGAAACCTAAAAAATTCAGACACACAAAAGTATAAAGAAGTACAGAAGGAGATCAAATATAAATGTCGACAAGCTAAGGAAAAGTGGCTGAAAGAGAAATGAACTGAGATAGAAAATCTGCAGAAATTGCACAACTCTCATAACATATATAAGAAAATAAAAGAGTTCATTGGAATTGGTCAAAAACAAAAATCATACATCCTTACAAATGAAGAAGGAAACATTGTGCTGGATATTGAAGATCAACTGACACTATGGGAAGATTACGTCAAATCCCTTTTCAATGATCAAAGAAAAGAGATAACTACTAACAGTATGAATGACACTGGATCACCTATTTTAAAAGAAGAAGTACAAGCAGCAATAAAATCAGCCAAAGATGGAAAAGTTCCTGGCCCTGACGATCTGCATGCAGATGTGCTTAAGATGATTGAAGAGCAACATTTAGATGCTATAACCTCTCTATTTGATAAGATCTATAAAACAGGAATAATATCACAAGATTGGCTTCAGTCAACGTTTGTCACAATTAATAAGAAGCATAATGCCAAAAAATGCAAAGAACACCGTACGATTAGCCTAATGAGCCACACTCTAAAGATCTTTCTCAAAGTCATCCACCGTAAGATTTACAAGAAACTGAAAGAAGGAATAAGGGATACCCAGTTTGGCTTTAAAAAAGGAGTTAGAACAAGGGAAGCCTTGTTTGCCTACAACGTCTTGATGCAACGGTGTGTGGATGTCAACCAAAAGGTATACGCCTGTTTTATAGATTAAAATAAAGCATTTGATAAAATGAGGCACAAACAACTAATAGAAGCTTTTGAACGAAAAAACCTCGACACAAGAGATATACAAATAATAGTAAAACTGTACATAAACCAAAGCGCGTCCGATCGCGTCCAATCTAAACTAACAAAAGCCGTTGAGATCAAGAAAGGAGTCAGACAAGAGTGTGTTCTCTCTCCACTCCTCTTTAACATCTATTCAAAAGAAATCTTCACCGAGGCCCTCGAAAGAGAGGACGGCGGAATACGTGTTAACGGCACCTCACTGAACAACTTGCATTACGCTGACGAACAGTACTTCTCGCCGAAAACATGCAAGACCTTCAAAATATGCTGAATAACGTTGTCACAGTTAGTCGAGAATATGGGCTGACACTCAATGTTAAAAAGACCAAATACATAATTGTCACCAAAACTGAAGCACCAAATGAACATCTGTATGTGGAAGATAAAAGTCTGGAAAGAGTCGAGAGGTATAACTATCTAGATGCAAACGTCGACGGCGCGCGCCGTGGACTACTGCGCAGAAATAAGGATTTGCATTGAGTAAGCCCGTGCATCCTTTGTGAAGATTAAAAAACTGCTCTGTAGTCGCGACTTGAGCCTGGAACTCAGAACTCGGATGCTCAAATGTTACGTATTCCCAGTCCTTTTATATGGTGTGGAAGCTTGAACCCTCAACGTGTATTGTGAGAGGAAATTAGAAGCCTTTGAGATGTAGGCCTACTGTAGGATGTTGAGAATTGCATGGGTTCTGTCCATGCGACCAACGCGGAGGTTCTGAGAAGAATGTAGAAAGACAGAGAGATCCTACTGGAAGTGAAAAAAAGAAAACTGCAATATCTCGGCCACACCATGAGAGGTCCGAAATATGAAATTCTCCAACTCCATAATTCAAGGAAAAATTGTGGGAAAAAGATCTATCAAAGCGAGAAAAATGTCTTGGCTTAGTAATGTGAGAAATTGGTTTAAGGTCACGTCAGCTGATCTGTTTAGGGCGGCAGTTTTCAAAATCAAAGTAGTAATGATGATAGCCAACCTCCGGAATGGAGACGGCACATGAAGAAGAAAAAGGTATATGAACAATAAAACCTAAAATCAAAAATTCTTAAAAGTTTTGGAGTAAAAGACTACTTACATGATTTGCACGATTCAATATAATCTACTAGTTTGGATAATTAGGCAGTGTCAAGATTATTAAGCTGACAAAAAAAGATCTATTATTATTTATTAAAAAACCTTAACATTACTAAGAATTAACATATCAAACGCACCAAAATTACAGTGATAAAATAAAATAGCAACAAAAACTAAAAATACAACAATAACCAACTATTATTTACGATTATGCAAAAATCTTGCACATTTTATTATCTTGTATAAACTAAGAAAAGATTTGCATAAATAAAAATTGAAACTAAACCTATATGTAGAAGATGTAAAATCGACGACTAAATGATCGAAACTGTATTACGAACATAAGATTATGTTTGGGGTTGGATAGCTAGATATGACCAGCATTTTTACTCAGTAAAAGCAGTTCTCAATTTAGTCGCAAAATTAATTATATTTTTATTACGCTATCTACAAATCAGTTCAACTAAATGTTTCAGGTTTTCACTGAAAGAAGCACAATAAGCTATTAAGGTATGTTGTAAAAAGTAAATTTACGATCTACTCATATCTAGAAATATTTATGAAACTTTTAAACAAAAAATAATGTTCTTTTTTGACAAAAATTTATCTGGGCAACAAATTATACAGTTTAATATTTTGTAGGTGCAAGTTAAGTTTTTTCACTATTGAAAGATCGACAAAACTCCATTCTAACAAAACATTGTCAAAAATCAATTTAAAAAATGTAATATACAATTTTCGTAACTCTTCAAAGAAAGCACAATAAATAGAATATACATAGTCAAATAGAATTTTACTCTGGGCACTTTCAAAATCGAATTTATGATATCTCACACAAATGACCGATTAATATATCAAATTTATTTTTAGAACTATTATCTGGAAAAATTACTGCTAAAAATATAAAAGAGTTACAATTACAATAGCGTAAGTATATATTTATAATATAAAGTGGTTTTTGTTAATAAATGTTATTAGTAATATTAAACTAGGTTTCATGGCTGCTTATAAGGCGGTAAAATGATATGTATTTATTCCATTACACACGTCTAATATTTTAATCTAATCTTATCAAAAAGCTGCTGCGACAGAACAATGATTGTAGTTACTGAGATCAATGAATTATAGTACTATATAGATTTTTCTTTTTCGTTTCCTTGAAGGGTTATCCATAACATGACATAAATATCAAAGTTAAATTACATGCAAATCATTATCGTTATAAAATGATAAAGGTTTGTTTTATAATTTCATAAAAAGTTTCTTTAAAGAAATCGTCGTTATTTCCATAATTTGCCGTTCTTGCAGTGGGAAAAGCTTTATGAAAGAAGTTTAATTAAATAATAATAAATTTAAAAGTCTATTTAAGTGCAAATCTTTCAATGGTAATGATTCCCGTCGCCTTTTCACAATATGCTAAATGCATGGAAAGGTTGGAGGGTATGATTCTGTATATTATTTTAAATTGTGAGAAACATTGGGGTTTCGGAAAGACTAGGAAGAGAATAACAAGTTTTGTATAACAACGGGGTCTTATTAGTGAACCGGAACTGCAAATCGTAACAATCGCTATGTAACGGAAAACTAGGCATATTGTTATATGTTCTATTATTCATTACGCAATTTCAAATAAATTATGTAAATTTAATACTTATTTAACAAATGAAAACTATTGTAGTTATGTGTATTTATATATTAATTAATAAATCTATTAATATTAAGGATCAAAGGTTGATACATATTCATTATATCTTAATCACTTTTTTAATAGAGATTAAATGTCAAACTATTATAATAGTTTATGAGAGTTTTGCTTTAATTCTATAGGAAATAGTACATTAAATGTATTTATGAATGAATTATAATTATATTGGTATATTGCTGAACCATGGAAATTTTATAGCTGTAACAATTATTAAATTTCTTAAATATTTGAATTGTTAGTAGATTTTTAAATTTTGTGAAAAATTTTCCAAAAACTTATTGTCTATTAACAAATTTTTTAAAGTATTTATTACAAATAGCTTGCATTTTTCTTGTCATTGTAAATTTTTTTTTAAACTTTTTGCATTGTTTTGTAATTTATTGTTTGATCAAATTGTAATTAGTCAAATACAATGGATGTGCAAAAGCATTTTAGTGGAACAGCAACATGAGTTTTGCGAAGGTCGTTCTACTCTTACAAATCTTCTTTGTTACGAAAATGATCTTTTAAATGCCTTTCAATCAAGAGTTCAAGTAGATTCTATTTACACAGATTTTTCAAAGGCTTTTGATCGCGTTAATCATAGTATTTTGATTGCTAAGCTTCGGGCTTTGGGTTTTCATGAATCTGTTGTTGCGTGATTGTCGAGCTTTTTGGAAAATCATACACAGTGTGTGAAAATTAATAACTTTTTATCACAACCAATTGTTGCTCCTTCTTGGGTTCCTTAAGGATCTCATTGTGGACTAATTCTGTTTTTACTCTTTATTAATGATCTTGTTTATTCTATTAATTCTTCGTCTTATCTTTTATTTGCTGACGATCTTAAAATTTATAAAAGAATATCATCTACCGAGGACTGCATTAGTTTGCAAAATGATTTAGATTCTGTTCATTCATGGTCTTATTAATAACTAATAAATGATTTTTCGATAAGCTTTAACAGAACTTTAAGTAAAGTATTGTATGACTATACTATCGATAATAATGTTTTGAAACATGTTACACAAATAAAAGATTTAGGCGTAATTTTTTATTGAAAATTAATTTTTGTTGAGATATAAACTATATGTATGTGCAACCGTGCTATGAAAATGTGAGGATTTGTTTACAGAATGTCTACTGACCTATCTCCTAGCACACTCAAACTACTTTATTGCGCTTTAATACGTTCTCATTTAGAGTACGCTCCGTCGGTTTGGTGTCCATTCTACAGCGTTCATATATACAATATAGAACGTATTCAAAACAAATTTTTTTGTTTATTATCGTACAAATTAGGCATTTTATCCGAAAATTACGATTTAAACCTCATTGCATTGCAATATAATCTTCCGCCGCTGAAAATTCGACGCAAAAGAGCCGATTTATCATTTTTACGTGGACTAATGATGTCTGAGATTGATTGATAAGAGCTACTAGTAACTTTTCCATTTCAAGTCCCCAACAATAACCGCCGAACCAGACAGTCTCCATTATTTAGAGAATCTATACATTCTACCAATTATGGATTTAATAATCCAATTGGTAGAATGTGTAGAATTGCAAATAGGTTCTCTAATAATATTGATTTATTTTGTGTTTCAAAATGTAGTTTTAAGTGTCAATTAAAATGTGTTGATGAATAATTTTATATTTTGTTTTTATTTATGTATACTTTTTTCCATGCTTTTATTATTCAATATTCTTTTATATATGTTTGTGTAATTGTAATATTGCTTGTAATTCATCGTTATTTATGTACATAATGATGTAGATGTAAATGGTTTTGTATATATATATATATATATATATATATATATATATATAATAATCGGTTTAGAACGTCTTTTGACGTTGTCCGATGCCCGTTTGCCACTCTTTTTTATTATCCCACTGTCCTTCTACTAGGTTTTTTGCAGTCATTGCCGTTTTAATTCCCTGAATCCACCTGTTCTTTGGCCTTCCTTTTTTTTTTCTTTGTTGTGGCACCCATTCCATTGCTTGCCTAGGAAGTATTATTATTATTCATTTATAAACTTGTTAGTTTTTTCAAAAGTTTTAGATTTTTTAGCTTATGATTCTTGACTTTGTCTTTTAAAAACGACGTGTTGGTTGATGTTTAATGTGCTCTTCATCATTGAATAAAATGTTCACAAACTAGATGATTTATAATTACTGGATAGTTTCTTAAAATATGCTAAATTAATTTATAAAAGCGTTGTAGACTTTCTCATATTTTAATTTTGATTGCTCAGTTAACAAATTTCACTGTTGTTTTGTTTTGGCAACGCTGTCGTTTATAGCTTTGGAATCATTTGCACAGTTTTATTATAGTTAATGTTTTGGCATCAAAAACTTTACTATTTTTGATAAAGTGTAAGGAGTGATGGCACAACCCAAAAGCCAACCCAAATGACAACCTCTCCTGCCTTGCAAACTAGGACCCACCCAAAATTGGAAACAAAGACTAAAGCCATGACAATGAAAAGATGGACAACATACTACAGGAAATGAGAAAATTCGGTATAGATGCAGTAAGTCTGAGTGAGACAAGATAGCTAGAAAATAGGATATCGGATCTGACCGTAACTTACTACTCTGGCAGCAACTAACCGACAAATCCCAAAGGAAACTTTATAATAAAATTAAAACCCTAATAAGCTACACAAAAAAGCGAGACACTACACTAGTCATCAAATGAATTCAACAAAAAAATAGGCAAAGGCCCGGTTCAAACTTTATTGAAGACTACGGACTAAGCAACCGCAATCAACAAAAAGATCTTTTAGCTCAGTTCTGCCAGGAAAAAAACATGGTACTGACAAATACATGGTTTAGACTACTAAGACGCCGATATACCTGCTAATCACCACAACATAGTAAGAAATCAATTTGACTATATAATGATTGATAAAAAGTATAAAAACAGTATAAGAAGCGTTAAAACATACCTAGGAACGGATATTGGCTTCGACCACAACCCGGTAGTTGCTAGAGCTGGCATAAAACTCAAGAAACCTCAAATAAACAAATAGATATCAACAACATTAGATGCCAATAAATAAAAGAAAAAAGTCAAACGCTAAAATAACAAACATCAATCATACCACACAAAAGCCAATAATTGGATCAAGCAAAGGATAAAAAAGCAGAGATGGGTGACAGAGGAAATTCTGAAGCTGATAGAGAAGAAAAAGCAACACAAAGCAACGTTCAGACTACTAGGTAGAGATACGGGTGACGGTAAGACAAGCAAAAGAAAAAGGAATAAAAAAAGAATTGGAAAAGATTAAACAATTGGAAAGAAAACTTTATTATTCACAAAAATGCAAAGTCCACAAAGGGTAGAAAACAAACCAGATGCACAAAAAAGATAACTGATTAGAATGGTAAACAACTAACAGATAAAGAGAAAATCTGTGAAATGTGGAAAAAATACATACAAAGTTATTTTAAAAGCAACACACCAAGAAATATGGAAAACGACTACAATGGAGAAAACGCCCCGGAAATACTAAAATCAAAAGTTCAAAGCTATCAGAATAACAATATATATATATATATATATATATATATATATATGGGTAATTCCATTACTTTTCGACTAATTTGAAAAAATCGATGTCTTTGATTTTCCTGAAATTTTCAGGAATCAAAATATAGATAAAGAAAATGAGTTTTCCAAAATTTTGACACATAGAATATTGATTGTTCAAAATGACACTCATTTGAAGGTCAGAAATTTTACAATAAAACGTCTTTTTTAGCTTATTTTTTATCTCAATTTTTGGGCTTTTGGGAAAAGATAAAAAGGTTCACTATGGCTGAAATGATTCCTTATTACATGTACTTTTTAAAACCTATATTTTTATGTTTAATATTGTAGCAGTTATTTTGATATATTAAGATTCAAACATTATTCTAAAAAAACCCGTAAATTTAGCAAAATCGCAAAATTTTGCTTTCTTTAAACCGTTCTTTGTCAAGTCTTAACAAAATTTAATCACGAGGTCTAGATTTCTTTGTATTTAATCTCTTTTTAAAGTGATCACACAAAACTTGTAGAATCAATACGTATACACCACTAATTTGATGCAAGAAGTTGCACATGTTTTCGCGATTCAAAACTTGTAATTTTTAGGTCCCAAAAAAGCGCTGTCACTCTATGTCGATTTTAGTCAATATTTCAGTAAATACTCTTTATAACACAAGCAAAAGGTTATATATACATATGAGAAATGGTATATCGGGCATTATCAAGAATTTTTTAATATTAAAAAATTGTCAAAATCGGCAAACCGCACATTTTTGTATCTCAAGTTTTGGGCCTATGCAAAAAGATAAGAAGGTTCACAATAGTTTAAAATATGTACTTTAAAACCTATATTTGTATATTAAATGTTAGAGCAGTCATTTTGATATATCAAGCTTTAAACCAAAGGTGGCTAATCTTGCGGGCCACTTTGGAAATGCATCATAACTCCGCGGGCCGCATATAAAATTATATAACCATGTATTAGATTTAGACTCAGTATAGACATGTTCTTGAAGTAAAACGTAGAATATAATTTAATTATTCTGCAAACTCTAAGCCCAATACTCTTTGCAACATTAATAGACGAGGCTACAAAGAAAAGTCAAAAAGAGCCAAAGACACAAGAATAAGATACAAAAAATAGAATAAAATTAGTATTCAAATCCTAATGTTTGCAGATGACATGATATTAATAGCAGACAAAGAAAAAAAACTACAATCAAATATAAAAATATACAAAGAAGAATTAATGAAAATATACACTAGTAAAACAAAGACAATGGCAGTAGCGACAAAACCTAAGAAGCACAAGATAGAATTGGATCGACAAATAATTGAATAAGTAAAGTATTACAACTACTTTGGTACAATAATAGAAAAAAACAAGAAATATAGACATAGAAATAGATGCAAGAGTTTAAAAAGGAAAAAGTACATTCAATGTACTCAAAAAACAATTCTTGGTTAAGAAAGACAATAAAATCAAAAATACAAAAGGTGTAAAACTAGCCATAATATACTCGAGAAAATCTTGGTCAACACCAGAAAGAAATAAAAGCAAAATTAATGCTATGGAGATGAGATTTCTAATAAAAATTAAAGGAATATTAAGAAAAGATAAAGTAAAGAGCTCGGAAGTAAGAAGTGAACTAAAAATTAAACCTATAGAAACAGTAATAGAGGAGAGGCAGTTAGAAAGGCTAGGACTCATACACAGACTGCATAGAACCAGAATAACCAAGAAAATACATGAATTGAGAATACAACGAAAAAACAAACAGATGGTCCAAACAAGCCCACAAAGCAGCAGAAAGAAGAGGTATAGAGTGGAGAGAGATAGCAAAAATGACTTAAGATAGACAAGCTTGGAAAAAAAGAATAAAGTAGTTACAAAATAATACATCCGACACCCGAAAAGGGTATTAAGGACTAAGAATAAATAATAATAATATTCTGCAAACTCATAACTGTAAACTCATAAATAAAACAGGCAGTATCTGTTATTTATACGCGCAAAAATATTATTTTAAAAGTTAATTTATTCTCATAATAGAAATTATGAGAGTTAATTTTTGAATATATGGATGCACAAATAATGTATTTTTTAAATAAATTAGAGTTCACTACTTTGCCCATTATAAAATAAATAAATTTTGTAAAAGTGTTATATATCTCGCGGGCCGCAAAAATGTTCTAGGCGGGCCGCCGTGTTTTTTTGTTATTTTTATATTAAATAATGTGTATTTTAGTTATTTCTCTATTAAATAATGTGTTTTTTTTGTTATGTCTCCTTAAAATAAAGTGTATTTTAGTTATTTCTCAATTAAATAATTTGTTTTATTGTTATTTCTCTATTAAATAATATGTATTTTAGTTATTTTTCTTATAAATAATGTGTTTTTTTGTTATTTCTCTATTAAATAATATGTATTTTAGTTATTTCTCTATTAAATAATGTGTTTTTTTTTGTTATTTTTCCTTAAAATAATGTGTATTTTAGTTATTTCTCAATTAAATAATTTGTTTTATTGTTATTTCTCTATTAAATAAAGTGTATTTTAGTTATTTCTTTATTAAATAATGTGTAATTTAGTTATTTCTCCAATAAATAATGTTGGCCACCCCTGCTTTAAACATTATTAAAAAAAAACCGTAAATTTAGCAAAATTGCAAAATTATGCTTTGTTTAAACCGTTCTAACTTTGTCAAATTTTAAAGAAATTTGATCCACTAAGTCTAGATTTTTTTGGTTCAATTTTTAGTAATCACACTAAACTTTTAGAATCAATTCATATTTACCACTATATTGATGCAGAAAGTTGCTCATGTTTTTGCAACCTTCAAAACTTGAAACTTTCAGGTCCCGAAAAAACTATGTCGATTTTAGTAAACATTTCAGTAAATACTCTTCAGACCACAAGATAAAAGTTATTTATATAAAAATTGATATATCGGGCATTATCAAAAAGCTATTGAGAAAATGCAAGTCGTTATGTTGCGTCGATTGGTTGTAGATTTTGTACTTTTGATAATTATATGGGTAAAAATTTTCTCTAAGAAACGCGTCGAGAAAGTTTCTTTCTGTCAAAAAATTTCAATTGCTAGGGCATTACCATTACAGAATCCGTAAACAAAAATGATATCTGCGTATTCTTCGTTGTTGAACAGCATTTTTATTAAATTTTACTAACCGAACCAAAAGAAACTAGTATCAAAAGCTTGCACCAATGCATACTTGTTAAAGTAATGTTGTTTTGTTTGTGTTTTATTGCTAAATAAAAAGTTTTTTAAATATTTTGTGTTTGTTGACTATCTCGAAAACGAAGCAAGATAGACAAAAAAACTATGCCGATTTTGACGATTTTTGAATATTATAAAATTCTTGATAATTCCCGATATATCATTTTTTATATAAATATCCTATTTTCATGTCTGAAGACTAAAATTAACATAAAGTGACAGCATTTTTTCGGGACCTAAAAATTACAAGTTTTGAAGATCGCGAAAACATATGCAACTTCCTGCATCAAAACAGTGGTAAATATGTATTGATTCTATAGGTGTGATCACTTTAAAGAAAAATTGAACATGAAGAAATCTAGACTTTGTGGATCAATTTTTTTTTAAATGTGACAAAGTTAAAACGGTTTAAACAAAGCATAATTTTGCAATTTTGCAAAATTTACGGTTTTTTTAGAATAATGTTTAAAGCTTGATATATCAAAATGACTGCCTCAACATTAAATATACAAATATGGGTTGTAAAGTACATGTAATAAGGAATATTTTGAGCTATCGTAAACCTTTTTATCTTTTTTTAAAAGCTCAAAAATTGAGAAACAAAAATGTGCGGTTCGTCGATTTTGACAATTTTTGAATATTAAAACATTCTTGATAATGCCCAATATACCATTTTTCATATAGATAACTTTTTTCTTGTGCTCTAAAGAGTATTTACTGAAATTTTAACTAAAATCGACATAAAGTGACAGCGCTTTTTCGGGACCTGAAAATTACAAGTTTTGAAGATTGCAAAAACATGTGCAACTTCCTGCATCAAAATAGTGGTGTATACGTATTGATTCTATGAGTCTTGTGTGATCACTTTAAAAAGAGATTAAACACGAAGAAATCTAGACCTCGTGGATCAAATTTTGTTAAGATTTGACAAAGTTAGAGCGGTTTAAAGAATGCAAAATTTTACGATTTTGCTAAATTTACAGGTTTTTTTGGAATAATGTTTGAAGCTTAATATATCAAAATGACTGCCACAATATTAAACATAAAAATATAGGTTTTAAAGTACATGTAATAAGAAATAATTTGAGCCATCGTGGACCTTCTTATCTTTTTCCAGAAGCTTAAAAATTAAGATACAAGCTAAGCTAAAAAAACGTTTTCTTGTGAAATTTCTGACCTTTAAATGTGTGTCATTTTGAACAGGCAGTATTTTAAGTTCCAAAATTTTAGAAATCTTATTTTTTTCATCCATATTTTGATTCCTGAAAATTTGAGCAAAATCAAAGAGGTCGAATTTTTTAAACTAGTCAAAAAGTAATAGAATTACCCGTATACATATTGAAGTTATAAAACTTATAGAGAAACAAAATCTAAATATCTTCACAGATTTCTTCAACAAAATATATAAAATCGAAGATATCTCCCAAGATTGGCTAGAATCAACGTTCATAACAATCATCAAAAAACCAAATGCAACCAAATGTAAGGATTTCAGAATGATAAGTCTGATAAGCTATTTTCTCATACTATTTCTAAAAATCAGACTAAACAGAATACACAATACATGTAAGAAAGATATCGGTCGATCACAGTTAGAGCTAAGGGGAGAGTTTGAAACAAAGAGGCCCTATTCTGTCTAAATGTACTTTTCCAGAAGTGTATGGACCAACATAAAGACGTGTATATGTGCTTTATTGACTATAAGAAAGCCTTTGACCGTAAATTAATACAACTCCTCCAACAAAAAGGTATTGGCAAAAACAACTTATTTATTATTCAGAATCTATACATAAAACAAACAACTTTCGTGCAGTACAACAATCTTTAATGAGTAAAATTCCAATTGAGGAAAATGTGAGGCAAGGCTGTGAAATGTCACCGCTACTCTTTAACATATACTCGGAACTAATTTTTAATCACGCACTGACCGACAAGACAAAAAGAATAAAAATTAATGGCCAAGTAGTCAACAACTTACGTTATGCGGATGACACAGTATTAATTACAGGAAGACCTGAACACTACAATAACTGGTCAATAAAGCTGCCGCAGAAGGAAACCGACTGGGACTGAAGTAAAACACCAAAAAAAAAACCAAAGTAATGGTAACAAGCAGAACGTTAAATCCGAGGACAAAAATCACTATATATGGGAAACAAGTAGAACAATTTAAATACTTTATACGATCAGACCAGTATCCAAACAAAAAAATCCGTAGCCGGATCAAACAAGCAAGAGTAAGTTTCATAAATATAAAAAACTTACTTTGCGGTGGAAGCTTAAACCTGGAAATAACGAATATCGTCAATATTAAGAAAAGAATAACAGCCTACTTGTTAAAAAAGGCAAAATAGAAGGGAAACGTTGGTTAGGGAAAAAAAGATGTCATGGCTCAGGAACATACAAGACTGGAAAGGCTTAGATGCCCACACTCTTATTAAACCGGGAAGAATATGCCAATATTGTAGCTAGCCTCCATTAATGCAGACGATACACAAAGAAAAAAAAATGTTATTTGTTATAATAGATTTAATATTCATTTAATATATAAAAGTTTGTCACAAAAAATAAAGTTGTTGCTCGTAGCGCAATCATTTGTTTAATACTTACAATACTTGACAAATTTTCAATTTTATTCTATACTCAGACCGTATCATACTAATAATGCTGACTTTAAACAAAGTTCCAGTAAACATATAAACAAAGACAAAATAAAGTCATTCTACCAAGACTTAGATAAAGTCATAAAACTATTTGACAAACACAAAACCCATATCACAACACGCAATAGGCCAAAGTAGGCCAAAGGGGAGTAATTGGAATTGGAAGTCAGCAAATTTGGACCGTGCAATCAAGCTGATTACGTACTGCCAAAAAGAAGAAATAAAAATAACTAAGACCTTCTACCAACTAACTCCGTCTTTACACGTGGAAAATCAGATCAATTATATCATAATCTGTAAAAAATTTAGAAACGCTATTAAATCAGTCAAAACATATCCATGTGGGGACATAACATGTAACCATAGTAGTAGTATAGGGTCTTTGTAAATGTCAGAGATTATGTAATCACTTTAAATATGCCGCCTTTTTAAAATGTGCACCATATTTACTTTGTTTTGACAGTTCAACTTCAACTGTGTTTACGCACACCGAACTATTTTACTAAAGCGACACAAACGTACATTAGATGGTTACATAATTACAAACTTTTATAATGAGCCTGTAGTAGCTGCGGTGTGTATCACTAAAACAAATAAAAAAATTTATAGACCCTAAAAAGCTGAAAAAGTTAACTAAAGCAGAAACAGCAAAATATATCATTATAGACAAAGAATAGATCACACAAGAGATGCTAGACATTCTTTAACTTGCACAGAAAGATTTAAAAAAATGAGTGAAAGATCAAAAATTTGCATACTAAAGTATTATTAAACAAAGACATCACTGTCTAATCATAGAACCATGAAAAAAACTTGCAACATGATGTAAATGTATATATTTTAGAAAGTTAACTTAAATTATAAAAAGCTTCAACACGGAACTAATAAAAAAAGGAATAGAGGATAATGCAAACATAAAGATTTTAAGATCAAAATTGTCCACTAGCAGGACAAAAATTAACAAAATAAAAAACGACCAAAATGCCACCGTTTCTAACAAAAAAGTAATAGTTGAAGTAGTTGAATAATTTTACCAAATGCTATATACATCAAATTTGAGCAACCCAAATGTAAATACTAGAGATAAGTTTCAAAATGTAGGCTCAGAAGACGTTTCGGAAATAATATTGTCAAAAATACCAACGGCATTAAGATAAATGAAAAACAGAAAATGCCCTGGAGAAAATAGGATAACCTGCAAAATGTTGAAAATAGGTGGAAAATCAATAACAAGGAAAAATACCCAAAGAATGGTATAATGCAGAAGTTATTATACTATTCAAAAAAGATCGATATGACAAAAGTAAAAAAACTATTGCCCAATTAGCTTACTGTCCCAACTATATAAACTATTTACAAGAATAATAAGTAACTGCTTTACCAACAAACTTGTCTTATACCAACCAATTGAGGAAACAGGCTTTAGGAAAGGATATAGCACAACCAACGATCTACAAACCCCACGACTGTTAATAAAAAAGACCACGAAATACAATGAGTACTGGGCACTCAATAAAAACATGGGCCTTTTTAAGAACCATAGATTAAGTTAAAATAGACTCAAGGTAATCTAAGATTTTGCAACATACAATACACGCAATTTTCCACGAAAAAATTAACAAAGATCTCAAAACAGAGAGAATTCTAATCCAACGGTGAGTTAGATAAAGGGATTCTATTTCACCAAACCTGTTTACCCTAGTACTAGAAATTGTCTTTAAACACCTATTATAAGAAAAAAATAAGCATCAATATAGACAAGTCTTATCTGAGCTACCTACGTTTTGCGGACAATATTGTTATAATCTCTAGTGATGTTGAAGAACTAAAAAAAGATGCTACAAGAACTTAATGAATTGTGCAAATACGTGGATTTACAAATTGTATACCTTGACCACAATATTAAACTAGGCAAAGCCAATCAAACAACAGATGTAAATAGACAAGTAGGTCTGACTTGGCATTTGGAAAGCTAAGTTACATACTTAAAGACCGGAATATTTTTACCAACTTAAAAAAAAAGTGTACAAAGCATGCATACTACCTGTAACCACTTATAGTCTTGAAACAGTAACACTAATAAAAAGTAATGCTCAAAAGTTAAGAGCTCTCTATACCCCCGGCCTTTATAGGAAATTACATGTATACGGGCGCCAAGATAACTAATGCATCGGTTAACATAATTACAATCTGAGACCGGATTTAGAAAACTTAAACATTTATTCACGATTGTACGGAACGGATTTAAGAATAATGTTGTTATTACTTTGTTATGAAGAATGAAACTTACATACTTTTTTAATTTTATTAAAACTTATTAGATAAAGGAAGTACGCAAGCTTTATCCATCATAACAAAATAATAACAACTTTATTCTTAAAATTCCTCCATCCAATCGTAGATAAATGTTTAAGTTTTCTAAATCCGGTATCGAATTGTAATTATGTTAACTGAAACATTAGTTATTTTGGCGCTCGTATACATGTAATTCCCTATACCGGCTGGGGGTATAGACGGCTTTTAAGAATCAAGCAAAGAACAATTGAAAAAGTATTGCTGAAAATTAGCATAAGGGACAAAATGAGAAATAAAGAGATCCGAAAAAAAACAGGAGTCACAGAAGTTATGGAACGCGTAGCACAAAAAAGGTGCTAATGTGTCGGACATGTCGCAAGTCAGTCAAAAGAACAATGGACATCCAAAATAACAACATGGAGACTAAAGGAGAAGTATAGGAAAACCACAAAAAAAACAGCACAAAATAGAGAGATATGTAAAAATTTAAGAAAGTCCTATGTTCAGGAGTCGATAAAAAGAAGAAAAAAATGTCTGCAATTACATCATAGTTAATCTTCCATTTAATTTAACATTAATTGATTTAGAAATGTTGAAGATTACAACATTGCTAGCTTATTTGTGCCTGTCTTCCATTTAACTTAAAAAGTTATAACAGATATTAACGCAGTATTTGAATAGAGTATTTTTTACTTTCTTAAGTTGGTTTCTTCAACTTAACATTTTCAAGTACACGTTGCAAGCTTCACATTCTTTTACGCATTTAATAGCCCTTAATCTTGGTCTACTTGAACAATTCTTGCAAGAAAAACCATGAAAAACCATGTTGAAATTTTAGAAATAACATTAGAAACAACAGAAAAAGAAAAAATAAAAAACAATGTCATAATAGTTGGAGTTGACAAACAAGAAAAAAATAAAAAAACGGAAGAAGTTGTAATAAAGATAATAAAAGGATTAAACACAAACATAAAGAAGGAACAGATAAAATCAGCCTATAGAAAAGATACTTTGAACGAAAAAAGTCCAATAATAGTTGAATTCAAAAACAAAGAAGATAAAGAAAATATACTAAAAACTCAAAAAACAATAATAAATACTACTCTAGAATGCAAACTAAAAACAAAAAACAATGAAATATATATAAACGCACAATTAACAGCACAAACAAATATGCTGTTTTATAAAGCAAGAGAACAAAGAAAGGAGCTTAAATATAAATACCTATGGACTACAGATGGAAACATATACATAAGAAAAACAGAAACAAGTATAAAAATTAAAATTAAAAATCTTTCCGATATAGAAAGGTTAGAATAATAAAAAAAAACCAATTGTAAACTAAATAAATAAATACAAAACTGAAATGTATACTATATATCTGCACAACGCAAGAAGTGTAAAAAACAAATATCACGAAATTGAACTTATTCCTACCACACACAATAATCCTACAATAATTCCTATAACGGAAACTTGGCTTAAACCATATAACCAAGAACTGTATACTTTAGAAAATTACAATGTAGAATACAACTCTAGAAACACAAAAAGAGCAGGAATTGCAATGTACATTAAAAAAGGTACAGAATATAAATTAATAACTAGTAAAACAATCAAAGACATACAAATATTAACAATACAACTAAAAAAGGAAAATACTGCAATAACTCTAATATACAAACCACCTAGAATAAACTTTAAAGATCTTAAAACTACACTAAAAACAATATAATCAACAGAAAATGATAACATAACAAAAGAATACAAGAACATGTTATTAAAAAATAAATATAATATAGTAAATAAAACATCTATAAAATACTACACAAGAAAAAATCCAGATCCAAATGAAAAAAAATCCATATTAGATCATGTTATTACAAACAACAAACAGGAAATAAAAGATTTAAAAATATTACCTTCAAACATATCAGATCATTGTGAATTAATAACCAAAATAAAAAAAAAACAAAAAACCAAACAAATATATCAGTACTTTGAGCACACACTCACAGATTACAAAAAAATAACAAAAGATATCAATAACATGTACACAAAAGATATAAATAACTTTCAAGAACTATCAAAAAAACTGCAAGCAATTATAGAAAACAACCAAACCAAAATAAAAATCAAACAAACAGAAAAAAGCAAATGGATCAACAAAGAAGTGTTGGACAATATTGAAAAAAGAAACAAAGTACAAAAAAATCACCTTAAATATCCAAATAATAAAACAACAAAAAATGAATATTACAAACAGAAGAAAGAAACTACAAACATCATAAAGAATACTAAAATGTTATACTATAAAAGAAAATTTCTATAAAAATAACCCCTCAAAAATATGGGAAATATTAAATAAACAACTTAACAAAAAAACTCCAAAACAAAACAAAATTGAAGAAATAGTAAAACAAGAAGGAACAAGAACTAAAGAACCAATAGAAATAGCAAACAAAATAAATAAATACTATACAAATATTGGAAAAACTCTAGCAGAAAAACAAATTACAAGAACGAGCAACAAAACACATACAACCACAATAAAAAAGAAAATAACCGACATACATTTTCAACACACATCACAAAAAGAAATCCACAAAATAATAATAAAACTGAAAGAAAACAAAACACCCGCTTTGACAAAATTACAAACAACCTAATAAAACAAAATTAAGCAACACTAACACCAGTTTTAGTACACATAATAAATAAAGTCATTGACACAGGTATACATCCAAATTACATGAAGAAAACAATAACAGTGACTATACATAAAAAAAGAAGATAAAACAAAACCAGAAAACTATCGACCAATTTCTCTACTATCAACATTAAATAAAATATTAGAAAAAGTAATCCATATTAGACTAACAGAACATATAAACTAAAACAGTATAATATACAAACAACAATATGCCTTTTAACAATACTCGGGAACAACAACAGCAGCTTACGATCTTGTAGATAACTTAAAAAACGAAGTAGATCAGAAAGAAACCGTAGTAGCAATTTTCATCGACATGAAAAAAGCTTTTGATACTGTATCAAAATCAAAGCTTATAGAAAAACTAGACGCGATAGGAATAAAAGGCAACGAACTGAACCTAATAAACACATACCTCAAAGACAGACCACAAAAAACAAAAATAAACTCTATAGAAAGCAAACCGATGCAAGCTGAATACGGAATTCCACAAGGAAAAATCCTACCGCCGACATTATACATACTATATACAAATGACATATTAGAACTAAAACTACACGGTACACCTTACATATATGCCGACGACACCTGCATTATATACTCAGGAAAAGAAAACTCAAAAAATTGAAAAACTTATCGAAGAAGACATAATAAAATTAGAAACATGGTATCATAATAACCTACTTACTATTAACGAAACAAAAACAGAATTCATGATCTTTAATAACAAACAAGAAGAAATTCTAATCACAATAAAAATAAATAACAAAAAGATTAAACAAATTAAAAAAGTTAACTATCTAGGATTAACAATCCAAGATAACTTGAAATGGGATACACACATAAATAAACTTGTTAAACAAAATTCAGCAACTATTGCAGCAGTATGGAAAATAAAAAATTATCTCCCAAAACAATTAAAAATATCTATATATCATGCATTATTTACATCATATAATACATACTTAAACCATATATGGGGAAACACAAGCAAAAAAAAACATTAATAAACTACAAAGACAACAAAACAAACTTATAAAATTTTTATACACAATGGATAGAAGAACACCAACAACCGAACTATACAAAGAAAAGCTAAATATTAACAAAATGATAACTTTAAACAACATATTAATGATATATAAAATAAACAACAAGATGATAAAAAGCAATATAACGTTACAGTCCAACAAAGAAATACACAATCACCAAACAAGAAGAAAGTCACACATAAGAACAACAAAGTATTCAACAGTCAAGTGCAGCCAGATACTAACAACAGAAACAATAAAACAATATAACAGCCTACCAACATACATAAAAACTTTAAATTATGTACCATTTAAATTAAAAATAAAACATACGTTATTACATGATAAAATATAAAAATAAACAAAAACAACAACAACCACAAGCCCTTAATACCGATAACTTGAGATGGAAAAGAACCTGCAAACCTCAAGTGATAATAGAGGGAAGAATCTATTTTATTTTTATTATTATTTATTATACATTTAAAATTCTTTATTAAATTATTAATAAAAAGTAAAGAAAGAATTGATTTTGAAGAACAATAATTGGTTTTGATAAAGAGTTATTAATTTTACAAACTGAGTAAAATTTTCCAAAAAGCACAACAACCACGCCATGATAAAAAGTTTTAAAAAATCTGTCTAAATAGAATCAGCATAAACTCTTGGTTCACATGCATTTAAAAGATCATTTTTATGACAAAGTAGTTTCGTAAAAGTAGAACAACTAATAGGGCGATAAATGTATTGTTTTAAAAGTATAGATGGAACGCTGTTCGGTCCAGTGCTAAAGTTACATTTATTCCTTTAAATATCCAACAGACTAATTGAAAACAAAAATATATATTTTGCTTCTTCTCTGTAAAGTTTTATATTATTGTTGCAAGAAACGGCAAATATATTGAAAACGTAGTAAATAAAAAAAAAAACATACTACTAAAAATTGTGCTGCATTGTCTCCTTTAGGAAATTATATTTTTTCAAAGTAGTTACAAGAAATATTTTATTTATTATTTGTATTAAAATATGTAATGAAAATTTGAAATAAAATATATTCACACATAAAAAAAATATTTTTTTAGTATTAATAGAATAAGTTTTTTACTAAATTAAATAAACTAATATATCATAACTGCCCTGTGGGATCAACACTAATTTGATTTGCCCGCATTTGTTAAGATTAGTTTAATAATAGGAATTCCTGCTTCCGAGGAAGTTAAAAGACATTCACAATTATTAAGAGTGACCGAATAACGTTTAGATAATTGTTATTTCCTACAACTTCTTTATCACACGTCTGGTATAAATAATTATGTATTTATTATAACGTTGAATTAAGAACAATTAATTTTGATTTATACTTATTTGGACCAAGGCGTAACTCATTTGTTTCAAAGTTAGGCCTAAATGTTTGTAATATATATTAAACCAAATTGTTAATAGATTTGCTTTAAAATGTTTGGCTTTGGTGAGAAGATTTGCAGTATAAGTCTATGTAAATACTATTTTGTGTCTAAACATTCATTCATTTGTATTCAATCTTAAAAAGAAATGAATGATTTATAAATTGAACTAACACGTTACAATTTTCCAATGAAACAAACGTTTATTACGTATAAAATATGCAGTTTTCTACACCGCTTTTAATCGAAACAAGTAGGTCTCTCTTATGTATATCAATAAAATTCCCATGAACATTCCCATTCAACATAGGTAGTTAACTGTTATTGATATTAAGAACGGTTATTTGCAGACACAATGCCTCCTTCAAGGGGTGAAATTTAAAGCACCCACCTGTTCTGATTTTATAATAGAGAGGGTTGAATGATATTATTTCGTCTGGGTTTCGCAAAACACATAACGGTTATAGTCTTGGCACGCGTTCTTTAATCCACCCCAAAAAAAGCAACAATGTAATATAATAAGTTAAACCCGTCTATATTTTCACCACCCTTGAAGGAAGAAAAAAATATACCCTACATTTTTTTAATGGCAAGACGCCTTTTATACCTGCAGTTCTCTTTAACCGCTATTTGTTTAGTGGGAAAATGATCCAAATTAATCTCCATGCGTGTTTTATAATATTTTAATCTTTAGAATAAATATTAGCGTAGTATAATCGTACGTGTCTGTACGGAGGGAGCATTTGTGGTTAATAATAGTAGTAGTGCGTTTTTTTCTTTCAATAAAAAAAGTCTTTTGTGGTTTTATCTTCAACACATATTTTCTACTAGAATATTGCCAAACATTTTATAAATACTGTTAACCCTTCTAGATACAAAACTGAATAAATATGTTTAGCGTGTTGCTAACTTTTAGAAAATTGTTTATAGATGATTAATTTTCAGCACACATGCAAGAGCTTTTTTACTTTATTTATCTTAAATATGATTTTTTTATTTTAAGAAATGCAAAATAAAATATTTTTTTGGAGTAATATTATTATTAATATTTTTATTATTATTTTGGCAGCCAAACACTGTACACAGAAACCTGCACGTAATCATATCTTACTTATCATAGTATCAAACTAGCATGAGCAAGAAAAAGAACCCCTAAACTCAAATTTGCCTAGAGCTCCGTATAATTGAACATTAAATTTGCATGCGAGATGTGATTAGTACTTAAATACGCTGGTTTCCAACTAAAGTTTGACAAATATATTTTGGCAATTGGATAACTTGCTCAAGTGCACTTACTTGACCATATATATAACTGCACTCTTAGGCGGTTTCAAATTGCACAAATGGGTACCAAATAAACCAGTTCTTCTATAACCAATAGATCAACAATACACTTGTGATGGAATATTCATTAAGAAAAACAAAATCCTTAAAACTCTTAGATTACAGTGGAACGCATCAAATGACTCATTTTATTATATCAATTCTACATTATCTAACCCAATAAAAAGACCAACAAAGCAAAACATACTATCCGGCATTGCCTGTATATTTGGCTTTTGGGTCTACTATAACCGCAAAGAATATGATAGAAAAAAAGATAGAAATTAAAATTAGGATAGAACAAGTCTCCGCCGATGACTATTCAATTTTTGTGATTAGAATTTTTAAACGAGAAAGGTGATTATTTAACAACAACTAAAAAAAGTGGAGATAAACGCTTTCTCCGACGTTATCAAGCAGGAATACGGCACGTGCACTTATGTATGCACAACTAGCAATGTTGGAAGCCAAAGTATTAAGTTATTAGGTGCCAAATTTAGGGGTCCACTAAAAACAGTCTCTATTGCAAGCCATATTGTGGCTTTGTCTGTCTGAGAAGACAATCTACCAACATGACGCCTAACTTGGATTACGGCCACACTAGTCGCCGGACACTACTTGCTGTATTATTCGTTCTAAAAATGGTTGATTATTGCAACTGATGTTTCTTTTGAAGTAGATAAGAGTTTTATCAAGCTCTTGAGTGAAGTTGGGCCAGACTGATTACAGATTCCTGGATAAACTTTGAGGAAACTTTTCTGTAGCTTGTATTTACTTTTTTTATAGATAGGAGTACTTTAGGTTTTAGCTTTTTTTCTTTTTTCTAGGTCACACAATATTCCACTCAACACCAAACAACATCAATATGGAGTAGAAATGATTATCACAAAGAATATTGCAAAATGTGTATACAACTTCATACCCGTATCCAACAGAGTGATGCTTGTACAACTAACAGCAACTCCAGTCAATATAAATCTCATTCAAGTATACGCACCAACTTCAGATAAAAACGACAACAAAATTGAGACTTTTTACAGAATGTGTGGGACCATTTGGACTGGGTGATGCGAGTTTAGTATAAATGAGGATTTTGTAATACTGAACACATTTTTCAAACTTCCAGCTCGGAGACTCTATACCTGGAAATTTCCAGCCAACAACTTAGAAAAGATAGTAAGAAATTAAATTGATTATATCCTACTTAACAAAAAATACAGAAATAGTTTTAATATAGTCAAAACCTATCCTGGGGCAGACATTAATTCGGATCATAATCCTGTTGTTGCTACTGTCAATTTCGCCTGAGAAAAAGCCTAAAAACAACCTGCAGAAAGAAGCTTGACATGACTAAATTAAAAATCGAGTCGGTAAAAGTACTTAAAAATGCAGATAATAACAAGAACTGATAATACTGATGTTCAAGCAACATGGCAAACAATAAAAGAAGCAATAACCTATATTAGCAAAAGACATTTAAAACAGATAACAAGAATAGGACAAAAACCTTGGATAAACGAAGAAATCTTGAAGCTAATAGACAGAGAAGGCAATTTGAGAACAACAAAATAAGGTATAAGAAAATACAGACAGCGTTACGGCGCAAAAACAGAGTCGCTAAAAACATCCATCTAACTAATTAATGTGAAGTGATTGAAGCCTTACAGCTTAAGCATAACGCTTTCAACATGCATAGAAAGATAAAGGAAGCAGCTGGGTGCAGCAGAAGAAAAATTACGAGACGCTTAATGAACAACCAAGGGCAGCTTATAATTGAGATAGAAGATAAACTAAAAACCTGGCAAGAATACATTACAGAACTTTTCAGCGATGAAAAACCAAAAATACCTAACACAAATAATGCAGAATCGGGTCCCACTATCACTAAGAAGGAGGTAAGAAAAGCCATCCAGCAAACCAAACACGTAAAAGCAGTAGGCCCAGATAATACTCACTCAGAGGTGTTAAAAGTACTAAACGAGAAAGGTATAGACAACATGACATCATTTCTGAACCTCATATATGACAGTGGTACCATACCACAAGATTGGCTTCTCTCCACGTTTGTGACAATTCCATTGGACACAGAATGCAAAAGCATGCAGCAATTATAAAACGATCAGCTTAATGAGTCATATTTTGAAAGTATTTCTAAAGATCATCCATAACAGAATATATAGACGATGTGAAAATAATATTAGCCCAACAACGCAGTTTGGTTTTAGAAATGCACTTGGTACCAGAGAAGCCTTGTTTAGCGTCCAGGTTTTATTACAAAGATGTAGAGACGTAAACTGTGATGTGTTCGCATGCTTTATTGATTATCAGAAAGCGTTTGATAAGGTTCAACACCCAAAACTTATCAAAATTCTACAAAATATAGGTCTAGACATTAACATACAACGTGGTGTACGCCAGAGGTGCATACTATCGCCAATGCTCTTCAATCTATACTCTGAGGAAATATTTAAGGAGGCGCTCCATGAGGTAAATACTAGCATTTGGTTAAACGGTAAATATATATGATATGCTGATGATACTGTGATGTGTGCGGATAGCATAGAGGGACTGCATGAAGTTATGAACAATGTCGTGAACGCATGTAAAAACTACGGATTGACCCTGAATCCCAAAAAAACAAAGTATATGGTCATCAGCAAAGTGCCAATTCAAAACATCCAGCTCAAAGCAGAAGGTCAGGCAATACAACGGGTCTCAAAGTATACTTACCTAGGTACCACAATTAACAATCAGTGGGACCATTCGGTAGAAATAAAATGCCGCATTGAAAAAGCCAGGAGAGCTTACATAAAGATGAAAGATGTGTTCCGTAGTCATGACTTAAATATAAAAACAAAAATGAGACTTGTCAGATGTTACGTGTACCCGGTTCTCTTATATAGAATGGAAGCATGGACCATGTCCGAAGAAACCTGCAAAAAACTATTAGCTTTTGAAATGTGGATATACCGAAGAATTCTAAGAATTTTGTGGAAGGACCATATCACCAACGCAAAGGTTCTTGAACGTTTTGGAAAAGAACTGGAGGTAGTTAATGCTATTAAGGCGCGCAAATTGCAGTATTATGGACACATTATGAAGAATGAAGAAAGATATGGATTATTACAACTGATTCTGCAAGGAAAAGTGTTCGGAAAAAGAGGTCCTGGCAAAAGGCGTATATCTTGGCTCAAAAACCTAAGACAGTAGTTTGGGAGTACAACTACCAAACTCTTTCGCGCTGCTGTGAACAAAGTAAAAATAGCTATATTGATTGCCAAAATTCGGTAATCAAATAGCCACCTGAAGAAGAAGGTTGTATAGGTAAAGGCTCAAATGTAATGGGTATTTTATTAAGACCGTCTATTGTAAAATTTAAAAAAAAGCAGTGTTTATTTGAAAAAAAAAATGTTTTTATTGTAATAAAGAGTGTATGTAGACATAGAGGTTATATATAAAATTCAATATTACATAAATAGCCGCCTTGTAATTGCTGGAACTCGTTGGTCTATTTGACAAAAATTTTATCTCTTCCTTCAAATTTTGTCTGCAACAATTCTATTGTATTGTTTACAAGTTTTTGAGATCCATTTCAGTAATTTGAGTCCAAAAAAAGTTGTTTATCATCTCACGGTAACAAACGCTGTTGACGGTGACCACATTGCCAGCCGCATCCTCAAAGAAGAACGGTCTAATCACCCAAATTGCGGACTAAACAGTAGCTTGTAAAAGATCATTTTTAGATACTCAACTCCTTAAATGCAACAATTTTATTTGTTGACATAGAAATCAATTTTGAAATGCGCCTCATTCGAAAAGATAATTTTCTTACAAAATAACCGTTTATTTGTAGTTGCTTTAAGATCCATTCTGTAAACGTTTGACGCTGCTCATAATTTCCTGGCTTCAAAAGTTATGTCAAATAAATCTTGTAATCATTCAAGTATAAAGATTTCAGTCAAAATTTGATTCGTAAAAGTTTCAAATGTTAAGAACCGAGCTGCACAAACACGGGCGGGTCTTTTCTGCATTAGACTGCCTTATATTTCTTGATTAATTGGACAATTGTACAGCAAAAAAGTGCGTTATGGTGACCAAAAATGTACGTATGTATCTTCAAACTGTCTCCGCAAAAATTTCACCATTTTGGTAGTACATTTTTACAATTTTTTATAACTAAACACAAATGAAAAAATTATTGTATTGTATTACCGACACAGAAAAAACAACGCTAAATTTAAAATAGGCGGTTTTAATGGGGCACTATAGAAGAGCAAAACTTTTTTTTTGCTCACTCTGATCTGGAGGTGTTTTTTGCCAAGAGGTTTAGAACCTTTCTCATTTGAGGAGGTGGGAGCATTAGGTTTAGTTTTGTTGCACTCTGTAGAAGGTTAACAGGGTTTGCTTGACTAACATTTTAAATAAATAACAAAATATTAAAAAAAACACTAATTAAAAAAAAAAAAAACAATGTTTTAAACATGTTTAAAACTGTATAAACATTGTTTCTTGCTTTAAACTAGTTTAAAACAATAAACAATTTGTTTTTAACATAACAATTCTGGTTTACGCACACTGAACTTGAATTTACTATTTCACTAGAGTGGCAGGCACAAACGTACATTAGATGGTTACATAATCCCAAACTTTCATAATGACCCTGTATATTGCTAGCTAACAATATAAACTATCATTTTAACAAATTTTGCTTGCTAACAATATGAACTGTCACTTTAACAAAATAAATTTTTATATGTATTATTATTATTATTTTATCTAGAGAATAATCAGATTTGCTCGTCTCCTGATGTGCTTACCGTTTATATTGTTAGCAAGCAAATGACAGTCTACATTGTTAGCAAGCAAGATTTGTTAAAATGACAGTTTATATTATTAGCTAGCAATGTATATTATCTTGCTTACTTCTAGAAACGTCATTTTATAGAATATGGTGTGCCCATGGGCTAATGTCAATAAACTATTAACTACAATTTCGTTTTTGTCTAGCTAACTCACATACAAATTTGTTGTAATTATTATTAACTTTTTTGCTATAATAACAAACGTAAGTATAAATGCATATTGCATGAATAAACCATACCATTACCTTTCGATTTTGAAAATTTGATCTTCCCTTGCAATGAATGTATGCCGCGCCCTTTTATTACCGGGAATATTAATATAAATTTAGAAAAAAATTACAACTTTAGCATTTATTGAGTTCAATTAAAAAATATATTAAATATAAACAGAAGTTGTTTTGAATTGTAGCACACAAAAATCATTTATATTTATTGTAGCAAAAAACTATAACATAAATATCATTTTGTGCCATTAAATCAAGGTTCAACAACAACATAAACAAAAGCGACCTGAAAGAATGCAATTTATCGTAATTTATACTCGCAGTAAGGCTGTTGAATTTCACAATGCAAATTTAAATATTGTTTGTTTATCCATGGAATCTCTTTATCAAAATAGACCTTAAAATACTTTACACACTATTATTATTAGTAATATTTATCGAATGAATTTGTGCATGTGCACAGCTGTTATTATACCATTGGGTACTGTATTGCAAATCAACATGCATTTAAGCTGAGATAAGTAGTACATGGGGCACTTGACGAGATATAGAATACATAAACATTACTCGAAATAATGACAGCGTATCTTATGAGTTCAAACCCACTAAACAAATTTTATGGTGCACGTAAGTATACCATACTTTAAACTTTAAATATATTATTTCAATGATTTTACACTGTTATCGGGCAATGCACTTATTATTCTAATCGATTCGTAACGCGTTAATTTTCTATTTTACAAATGGCTTTTCATAATTTCGTTTTGCTGGATGTAGAAAACAATTTATTATCTTTTAAACCGGCACATCCTTTGAGTGATGGTCGATTCCTAGGAAAACAAATGGATAAAAGCTCTTCAGGTATATACACAATAAATTATTTTCGCATTTTTTCAAGTCTTTTGGATGCGTGTTAAGGTGATAAATTGACAAGGTTTCAGACAGTAATTAGTAGTTTATATATCAATATTTTCACATTACTTACAAATCCCTTAAAAATAAATTTTATTTCTAATTATAGTTTTTTAAGCAAAAAACATTAAGTATATAATAGCAAAATGATACTATATTTAAACTCTAATAATATTATATTGTTGACACTTTAAGCAATATTATAGTTGGCTCAATACTCAGCGTATACGTGCAAATTTATTATATGTATATTACTTATTGAATCACAACTTCTGAAATAGTTTCAAATTTCAGTTTAAATTTTTGTTTGAGCTCTAAAGTTTCTGATTGTATGTTTATAACATTAAATAAACTTAAAAAAATCAATCAGAATTCAATTTTATTAAAAACTATAAACCAATAATTCTGAACAACAATTCTGCAGACTACTGAAACTTTGGGACAATACAATAGCTTTCATAGATTTGACACAAACAGTTCACATTATTACAAATTAAATTTGCAAATATTTTTTAGATTTTGTAGTGAAAATAATCATTCTTATGTAATACATAAGAAGTAAGTTCTACGTTATGTGTTACTTTGTAAATATTTCCATAATTAACAATTTCATAAATAAAATGTTAATACTAATTTTCACAGCGTCGTTGTAGCTAATATCGATATTCCTGATGCAATTTTACTTGAATTTATAGTAAAACGACAATCAGATTATGTTGTTTTTTTTATTATTATGTTTTAAACTAACTCGCTTGTTCTTCATTAATAACCTAATTTAAAATAGTGTTGAGCAGAAAGTACTCAATTATCATTAAAACGACCACAAAATAGTCTTATTTAAAATTTATTCCCTGGTAGAATTTGTTCACAAAATATTAAAAAAATGCTTTAATAATAAGCGATAAAAAAATGTTCCAAATAACGCTACGTTAATTACAAATCAATTTTTTACATTCACTTGCCACTAAACCGTTGATTTGATACAGACAAAACATTCCAATTAAAATATGCTTTATTATAAAATAAAATAAAAACATTAAATAAAACTCTGATTGTTGATTTAAATTATGTTTGTATAATGTAAAAGACATAATAAGATAATCATTTTTTTACCCTACTATCGACCAAACAACATTTTTATTACTTATGTATAAAGTATGCAATCGTGTAAAGAATTTGATAAGAGGAATGTAACGCTATAATAATTTATATTATATGCTTTGTGCATACAATTGTGTTATCATCTTCAAATTCAAGGTGATTAAATAGCTAACAGGAATATAATAACAAAGCCTTTCAAAATTGTATTCCATTAATATTTGCGATAAAATATCAATTTAATAAAACGATTATTATATTTATATAATAATGCAAACAAGTAGCACCTTACCATTTACATACAAAACATATTTTTCATTTCAATCTGTAGATTTTTTTATAAATTGGTCCGAAGATCTAAGCAATAAATTGCGGGATGCCAAAAAAGTTAAACGTGAACAATCAATGTTTATAGTATGCAATTTAGCTCCTATAGACAATAGAAAAATATTGAATTGCACAAACCCCTACAAAAATAAATAGTTGAAACTCTCAAAAAATATAAACATTCTTAAAAACTACAATACTGCATCTGTTAATTACAAAACAACACCTTAGAAGTAATTTTTAGATTGTGTGTAGCTTTAGCGGCATATGCAATACAGACAATTTTTAAGTTATATGTTTGCTGAGACATACATGTTAATAGCAAAGTGACAGATTAAAAACCAATGTTTTTAATTTATGTATTTACCGTAACATAATAATTGCAAAACCACAAAATAAATATCAATGTTTCTTAGATTATATTTGTACAATGACGGCTCTGTAAATTGCAAAAGAACAAACTAGATACTTTTTTGTTAGTTGTTAGTTGACTTTTTCTTCTTAGCCTGTGATTGCCAACTTCTAAATTTTTCTCCGGTCTCCAGCAACGTAACTCCAAGTTGATCCTGTTACTTGTTTGAGCCATAGTTAAGCAGCCGCCCACTATACTTCTTGGTAGTCCATATTTGTCAGTAGATTAGTGCCTTAGCCACATGCCCTACTCAGCTCTACTTCAGTTTAGCAAACTTTCAATTTAGCTACGTCTGAGGTTGGTGTTGAATTAATCCGGATTCATAATCTATATTTTTTGATTCATGTACAAACCCACTTTGATATTATGTTTAATTGATCGAGCATATCTACAAGTTCTTGTCGATCAGAGATTAAGACAATGTCATCTGCACATCAGACATAATTTAAATGTTAGCCGTCTATGTTTACATCTTTTATTTCTCACGGCATTTGTTTAAAAATAACTACGAGAGTAAACAGCTTAGACAAGATTATATCTTCTTATCTAACACTCTTTCCTATCCTAATTGCTGGTATATGTCTTTGCTTTGTTCATTGTAGCAAAAATCACCCACAATTCAATAAAGTTAGAGGGCTTTTTGTAATCAATAAAAACCATATGCAGAAAAAAAAAATTCTGTGCATTTTTCGGGCAGTTTGTTCGGAGAGCTGGTAGAAGCCTAAATTATTTCTAAGGTGCTTAGTGATTATTTTTGTAAGAAACTTGCACTAGTAATAATAATAATATTTATTTGTGTCAGGAACAATATAGTTTTACGCACGTCAGGTACATGTAGTTTACATATTATACTACAAAACATAAATTAGACAATTAAAATATAATAAAATTAAAAGTGAACTAGCAGGATTTAATCGTATAAAATAACAATTACATTAAAATTACCTATCTACAAAAATTTGAGTTAATAACACTAACTACAAATTAATGTACATATATACATACATATTAAAAAAGTAAAAGGTACATAGAGATTAAAATGCAAACTAGCAACTATTAAAACTTTACTAACATTTTAAAATGAATTAAAAAAAGTAAAAACATAAAATAAAAAGAGTGAAAGTTTACAGAGACATAAGATTAAAATTATAACTCAAGAACTCATTGAAATTATAAAATGAATTTTGTAATAAAAATACTTTGATCCTTGGTTTAAACAGGTTTACATGTAAGGATTTTAAATTAGCCGGGAGCTTGTTAAAGAATCTGCATGCATAATAGGTTTAGCAGTTTCGCGACCTGTTCAATCGGATAGAGTTGGGATACACATTAGATTTATTTCTTGTGTCATAATCATGCATTTCTAAATGGTTGGTGTATAGTTCAGAGTTTCTTTTTAGGTAAAGTAAGCATTCCAGTATATATAGACTAGGCAGTGTGAGAATGCCGAGCTCTTTAAAGGACTGTCTACAGCTGTCTAAGTATCCTAGGTTGGCTACTATTCTTACAGCACGCTTTTGTAGCTTAAACACCCGGTCTACAATACTTGAGTGACCCCAGGCCAAAATGCCGTACGATAGGTGACTATGACACAAAAAAAATAGGATGTTCGAAGAACAGATGGCAAAACTATTTCACTTAGATTTTGTAGTAAGAAGATACTACTACTTAACTTTTTTGCAAGCTCGTCTCCTTGGTATTTCCATACTAATTTATTATCAAAATGTAAACCTAGAAATTTTGTTTTATTGCTCAATTTAACTTCACTGCTTCTTAATGTGAATAGAAGTTTAGCTGATTTGTTTTTATTCAGACTTAGTTTGTTATTGTGAAACCATTCAGATGCACTCTCCTCAGCACGCTGTTGTTTGGAGAAAGCTCTATCAAACAATTTATCATTGTTGATAATTGTTGTGTCGTCTGCATATAGTATTACATTTGCCTCCAGATCACAGTTAAGTAAGTCATTTACGTAGATCAGAAACAAAAGCGGCCCCAAGATTGATCCTTGAGGTACACCGTGGCTTATGTCTAAGTTAGTAGACTTACATCCTTGGTGATTAACTGCTTGTGATCTGTTGGTTAAATATGACACTAGTAGCCTACAACCCATAAGATGAATATTATAAGCATATAACTTTCTCGTCAGAATACTGTGAGAGACGCAATCGAATGCTTTTGATAAATCCATGAACGTTGAAAACGCATATAAACCGTTTTTAAAGCAGTGTAATAAGAGGCCAATTGGTCTGTAGTTCCTGACGTTAGTATTGTCTCTTTTTTGTTGCATTTTCCCAGGTGATGGGTATGTTTCCCTCTTTCAGACACTCGTTTAGTAGTAGTCTTACTACGTTTAGTACCGCATCGCCTTCCAGTTATTGTCATTTCAAAAATATTTAATTTTTGCTTAGTGCTTTGCCATTATTGAACTGTTAAAGTCACTGTTGAAATTCGGATGTTAAAACTTCTGGTATCTCTTCTTAATTAAAGCTCATTACTATCTCATCGTTTGTGTTTAGTGATTTTGGTAAATAGGTAGGCATGATAATCGCATTAATATATATATTTTTCAGTTTCATTATCAATCGCAAATTAACATATTAAAAGTTAAGATTTGTTTTTGGATATTTGGAAGTCAAGTTATTTTAAGTTATGTATGCACCAAAACATAATAATAGTAAAGTAACCTATTCAATGCCACTGCTAATGCAATAACTTAATGTCAAAGTTGCACACACAAATACTCGTTTTTTATTGTTTCATTGTTAGAATTTTTTATGATATTTTTTGTGCAGTTTATTTCTTTTTCGATGTTGTCTTGGACTTTTGTATTGATCCATGGGCTTTATTCCGTTCTTTTAAATCTTTTTGTGGATTATTTATTTTTTATAATTTGTTGTAGTTTTTTAATAACAATTACATTTTTACTCTATCACCATCTGCCAATTAAGTAACAACTGTAAATTTGTTAAAAAAAGTTGATCTTTTTTTTGTTTTGCAATATACACAAATAAGCAGAAATAGCAGCGGAACTTTCCAAATAGTTGCTCAAAATTTAGGATTTTTAAACCTCACCGCAAAATAATAAAAACAAACAAAATATGATCATTAAAATATTACAAAAAAAATCAGATAGAAACAAAATCTACTACTATTTATAAAAAAATAATTAAAAAACCAATCATAAAGCATCAAAATATTAAAAGAAACAAACAAATTTAGCCATAAACTGTAAAACATTTTTATAAAATTTCAAAAATAGCAAAATCCAGCAAGAAAATATTAAAATATTGTTAAACAGCATCAAAATCCGGCCATCAAACTAATAAAAAATGTAAAACTCAATTCATAAAATGTCAAAAACAGTCAAATCAATTCATAAAATAAACCATATTTTGTTAAAAAAAAAAACAAAATCCGGCCATAAACTGTTAAAAAAATCTTTAAAAAGTAATATCAAATTCTGTAAAAATGTACTAAAACTGTTGAAAATGTAATATTCTACTCATAAAATGTAAATATTAGCTGAACCCCGCCTTAAAACATAAAAATATGTCAAAAGCAACAAAATCTGGCCATAAAACATTAAAATTATGTCAGAAAAGACCAAAATTTGACCAAAAAAGTTGAGAAATGCAAAATACTGTTAATAAAAAATCAATAATATTTTATTGTTAGAAACACTTAAAATCCGGCCGAAAATTGTAAAAAAAAGCAAAATCCTTTTCATAAAATGCAAAAAACAGCAAATTCCAGCCTTCAAAAATCAAAACGTTGTTAAATAGCTCCAAAATTTGGTCTTAAACTGTTGTATTTATGTAATGTACATTTATATTCACAAATGTCTAAACAACTAAATCCGGTCATAAAACATTAAAATAATAAATTAATGTTGTGAATGAATCTTTGTTTAAATTTGAAACCTCAATCTTCAAAATTTAATTAATAATAAATAGTATCAAAACACACTTTTTCACATTTGTCCGAAGATTTTAAACTTAAACAAAGATTCATTCATAATATTAACTTATTTTGGAAAAACATTCTTCAAAAACAAAATCAACAAATTGCTTTTAAACCAAGTTGCAAAATTATCAAATATATTATTTAATGCTAAAGATAAAATTAATCTCTTAAAGAAATCAGGTGTTTATAAAATTTCCTGTTCCAAATGCAATAGTACATATGTTGGACAGAGTAGATAAGGTTTTGAAACACAATATACAGAACATTTTAAAGCGTTTAGACTAAATCACGATACAAGTTCATATCATAAATTATATTATATAATCATAGTATAAATTATAAAAAAACAGCAAAATCCAGTTTTGCAACATCAAAACATTGTCAGAAAGCTCAAAAATTTAGTTTAAAAATGTACATTTCTATTCATAAAAAGTCCAAAAAAACTAAATCCGGTCATAAAACATTAAAATATTTTCAGATAAAATCAAAATTTTGCCAAAAACGGTTTAAAAGTACATTTTTTTTATAAAATAGCAAAATCCATTTTTTAATTATTAAAATACTGTTTTAAAGCAAAATCAATAATATTTTATTATGTAAAAAAACTGTAAAAAAGTGCAAAATCATTTTCATAAAATGCAAAAACAGCAAAATCCTGCTTGTAACATAAAAACATAGTCTTAAGCTGTTAAAAAAGTACATTTATATTCATAAAAAGTTAAAAACAACCAAACCCGGTCATAAAACATTAAAATATTTTCAAATAGAATCAAAACTTTGCCAAAAACGGTTTAAAAGTACAACATTTTATTTATTAAATGGCAAAATCCGGTCTGTAAACATCAAAATACTGTTTTAAAGCACCAAAATTTGGCTATAAGTGGTTAAAAAACCTAAAAATAAAAACCCCAAATATGCAAAATCCCGCTATGAAATATCAAGATACATATGTTAGAAACAGCAAAACCCGGCCAAAAAATATTGAAACACTAAAAAAATCAAAAAAATGTCTGAAGACGATTAAAAACTGCAAAATTTTGTTTATAAAATGTCAAATCATAAAAAATTTGAAATACTTTCACCTTCATTTAGTAAGTTTATAAACTTATTATTATTATAATAAGCAAAATTCGCTCTTAAAAGTTTAACAATTTTCAGAAAGTACCAAAGTTTGGCGATAAACTTTTCAAAGGTAAAAATGCTCATAAAATCCCAAAAACTGCAAAAAATATGCTAGATAAAACCAAAATTTGGCATATATACCCAGTCACGCCGTTCCCTTTCAGGGTAAGCTCTAACACTGCACAACAGCCTACTTTGGTTTTTATCTTTGTACAATTTGTATCCACGTTTTTCTATCCTTACACATTTCCTTTGCTTCAGAAATATGTATACATCTAGTCATGCATGCTCTCTTATTATTTTCACTTTTAATTTTTCTTTTTTATAAGCATTCATCTACAACATTCAACCAAGTTTTATGTGGTCGACCTCTGCATTTTGTTCCAAATATATTTTTACGATAAATTTTACGTACATACCGGTCTTTTGGTGTTACTTTCAACCACATTCGTTTATTATCCACTCATTATTAATTTTGACTATACGAGTTTTTCCACACACACTTATTAAGTACTCCATTCCAACCGCATTTATTTTATTTTTGTGTCTTCTGACATACCCATACTTCAGATTCATACAGCAGAGTTAGTGTCAACACACTTTTATAAACTGCCTCTTTAGACAATACTTCAGTCTTTGCAATCATACACATACTTTCAACTACTTTTCGCAATGCATTTACTCGTCTCCCAATTTCTCCATATAAAATACTTTTAAAGTGTAAAAACCTTGATAATCTCAAAAATAGCAAAATCCGGTAGTAATATATAAAACATATATTAAAAAAAATACAAAAATCGGTCAGAAAAATAAATGTCAAGATTACAAAATATTAAAAATAACAAATCACCGCTAAACCCTTGCTTACAGATAGGTAGGATACTGTTTGTGAGACTTATTTTGGATTTTTTTTTTTTAATACTCCATCACTTTGCATTTGGGTAAGTTTTATTTGTAACCCATTTGAATCATTTAAACACCCATTACATCTACTTCAAATAAGTTTCTAACCCAACTTCTAAAAACTAGTTCAATATTGAAAAAGCCTAGTGACGTTTCAAAATATTTTCAAAACAAAAAAAATTGGATGGAATCGTCTCTATGCACCTATCAGTAGAAAGCCCTACCAGAAGACGCTGTAACAGATGTTCAGACGCTAAAAAACAAACACGTATCAAAACTATGTAAAAAATTAATAATTTCAGTATGCAAAGTATGTTTCTTATTGTGCCATTTGTACACACTTTAAAAATAAACAAATGTTATAATTTTTTTATTTTTTTAGTTTTGTATAATACGTGAAATTTATCGAGCAATATTGGTTTATATATGTACACTACAAAAAAATATTCCGCTCCCTACATGCAAAAAAATATTTTTTGGTTAAAACTATTTATTATTTAACATTCAATAAAAATACAAAAAAGTATTTTTAATGTACTAGCCACTAAATACCATCTCAAAAAGAAGAAAATAGTCATGATTTTCAATAAATCATCAAAAAAGTTTGAAGTTGCTTTAAACAAAAATATAGGAAATTTTTTATATTCAAAATGCTGATAAACAAACTTTTTTATTTTTAGACAACAAATTTTAGAGAAATTTGTTGAACAAAGCTTTGATTTGCCAATTTAATCGTACATAATCCATGTTTCCCTAGAAGAGTGTCACTTGTTTCACAATTTACGGTAGACTGAGCTTGGTACTCTTTAGATTGTATTGCTACTCCCCTAGATATCATAATTCATAAACTCTAAACCAGTGGTTCATGTACTTGTAACCACTATTTGGGGAAAAAAATCGTCCAGTTCTTTCAGATTATAAGTAATCTTAACGCTAAACTAGTAACTTAATTGTCCTCAATACTCCAAATTAGTAAGCAGGATCGAGCAAGGTTAGTAAATGTAATTAAATAATATTTATATTGCAATTTTACCTCTTTCTAAAAAAAATTGTAATTGTTATAGTTTTACAAGTGCATTATTGCATTTGTAAATTATAAATTGGCAGAAGTTATTTGATTTAGGTTATGTGTATAATAAAGGGTCTTCCATTAAGAGCGCCCCCATTTGAAATGTAAATAAAACAAGCAATTGATGAGATATCAAAGATCTGTTTATTGTGGGTTGAAGGTGACACTATACCATTAAGAATGGAACAGAACATCGTTCAGATGGCCACCTCAGGAACGCCGGCAAGAATGGAGACGCTAGACCCAATTTTCTATCACTTTTTCACACAAATTTGGCGATATGTCAGCAGTGGCTCTTTCAATATTGGTCTGGAGGTCCTCTAATGTTGTTGGTTTGTTGCTGTAGACCACTGACTTAACGTACCCCCAGAGAAAAAAGTCTCCGAACTTGGTCTTCAATAAATCGATTGTTTGGCCGGCTGTGTGGCATGTGGCCCCGTCTTGTTGATACCACATATTGTGCACATCAAAATCATCCAATTTGTCCCAAAAATAATCGGTTAACATGCCCCGATAGCGATCGCCGTTGACCGTGACGGCATTTCCTGCATTGTTGAAAAAGAAATAAGGGCCAATGGCTCAGCCGTCATAAAAACCACACCAAACAGTGAGTTTTAATGGATACAAAGGTGACTGGTTGATTTCCTGAGGATTTTTCCTTGCCTAAATTTAACGAATTGTTTATTAACAAAACCGTTTAGCCAAAAATGAGCCTCGTCTCTCAGGATGATTTTTTGATGAAAATCATGATCCATCTCCATCTTGTCAAAAGCCCAAGTAGTGAAATTTCTGCGCAGCAAATGGTCATTCGGCTTCAATTCTTGGGTTAGAACAATCTTATACGGGTGTAGGCCAAGTTCTTTCCGCAAAATCCGCCACAATGTTGTTTGGCTGATCCCGAACTCCGAGAACGGCGTGAAATCGATTGTTTTGGTTGTTCGGCTACAGAAGCTCGTACTGCGCCAATATTTTCTTTGCTCCTGGCTGGTCTTGCTCTTTTTGGCACGGGAACATCCAATAATGAGTAGGTCGACTCTAATTTAGCCACTAAACAAACTACAGACCGTTTATCTGGACGATTATAACAACCAAAAATCGGAGTCAACGCACGTAAAGTTGCGGTGGCCGAACTCGAATGTTCGTAATAAGTTTTAATAATTTGCAAACGTTGCGCACACGTGTACTTCACCATGATGACGTTTATAATATGGAGTTAACTTCACACATGTTCAAAAAGCAGCTATTCAAAACAGGGGCGTCCCTATTGGAAAACCCTTTATTTCGTAATAATTGTAAAGCAACAAATTGAATATAGACGTTCTTCAAGATGAATGCTCGCAACAAACATCTGTTAATCGCAAAGCAACAAATTAGATGTTTAGTGTTTGTTCGGTCATATAAGACATGTCGCTTCATATAACGCAAAACTAAGATAGACAATTTTTCAGCAAAAATCTATTTTCAAAGTTTTAAAAAAACGTTTAAAAATTAGTACAAACTGTGTGTTTTATACGCAATTTTTAGTTATTTTTATTTTAAATGTGTTATCAACGCATGGCCAATTTTTGATCAATTTCACGCAATAAAGATTTTCAATCAATATTTATACATTCTTTACATGATAAATGAAGCTTTTAAACAATTATTTGCTTTCAATAAGTATTCTGTTCAATTTTTGTTAATTTTATAAGTTTTCAAAAACTACATATTGACAAATGTACTCAATAAATTAGTATTTTAAGTAGTTTATAATACATGCGGTATTTATCATTTTTTTGCCTTAAAAAAATTATAAATTGTTAATATAAATTGATTTATTGTACAATTTTTCATAAATTTTATGCAAGAAAACTAGGATAGTATAAATAGCTACCAAATCCAGCAAACATTTTTACACCTAAAATGTTTACTTCCAGGTACCTTCTTGGATCATTACTAACATGCAACACAATAAAAACTTCAACCATTTTAAAATAATAAAACTTTTCATTTTACAATGTTAAATTAATAAAAGCAAAGTTTCTTCAATTCTTTACAGTCGCAAGCAAATTAGCTTAATTTCCAACAAGTATAGCAAAACACTTTTTACGTACGTAAAGACGTAAGATACGTAAGATGACGTTTAAAAAGTGAGACAAAATTGTTTATTATCTTTAGTTTTATTGTTTTAATTTGGCGTTCATAAGCAACAGCTGGTTAGTATTTGTGATCACGAGTAAATTTTACCGCAACAAAGCAATTTATCAAAGAAAGGGTTTCCAAACTACTATAAAAGTACCCATGACACCCATGTTATCGGTAGAACCACAACGCTTGGCAAAGCAAATCGCTACAGCAAACTATTGGGCTTTTGATGCAAGCCAGTTATTTGTTCTACTTTGACCAAGTAGCCACTAAACTAAAAATTCGACTAACATACGGGCATCGCTTTAACAAAACGTTTGGGTAAACTAGAAGAAGTTACGGAACCATTTTCCGAGATAGATTTTCCCATCTCCAAACTTTATTTTCTTTTACTTGTAAATCTACAAGTTGACTAACATTAACTTTTTTACTTTCTTCAAACTATACTCAAGCAGGCACCTTTTTTGTCGATGGATAAGACTGCTAATTCAAATTAATTTGAAAAACAAATAAACACATTAAACCAGATATTGATTTTAAAACTGGATAATCTCTTTTTTATAACCTCCCAAAAAGTGTCCTTAAACGCTGAATTTGAGTGAAAAGGTGAAACCATTTTGCCAAATCTTGGATTTTACTATCTACCATTCCTGGTTTATGGCTATTGTAAGTATGCAAACGCCACAATAATGGTTGGTTTTTAATACAATGGCCAAGTTAATCCACACAGCTGTAATGTCGCTAGTAGAAAACTAGAACATATAAAAAAATGTTATATGCTTAAGTGTGTAAATGCACGTCCATAGCTTATAAGGTTTTGTTTCCAATCGCTTTGACTGGAGGGTTTCCCTTCCCGGCATTGTCCGGGAGTGTCAATTTCCTGTTCCACATCATTTTTCGTTGGATACTTTAATCAATAGTTTAAAGAACATATAGCTCACTCAACTGTCTTTCTCACGTTTTGGCGTCTTTCTTTGCTATAACTAGAGCAAGCAGCCAACCTTTCGGGTCCTTTTTTTTAGTAGTATAAAAGCCACTCCAGCTCTTTACGTCAAGCTTTTGTTTCTGCTTCTTCAGGAGACTTAAGACTGTTTTAATGACCAAAAATCCCAAAAGCCTGAAAGTTGCCTTTGTCTGCTTGAGGAGATAATCCGTCTCTACCACACTAAGCTTTAAATCTAGTCACAGTGGTTTTATGCTGAAGATTGTTTTCTCTAGCCACCATAAAAATGTGTCATCATCACAGGTGATCTTAAGAATGCCCTCCAACAACGTTATTTCAACTTTTTATAGTTATATGTCTTAAACGGCATAATCTTTAAATAACTAGATATGTAACAATAATTTACATTAAGAAACTTTTATAGAAGCAATAACCCGTTAAGCATATTCAGTATGCTAGATTTGACAATATTAAATATAAAAGTATGTATGAAAAAGAGAGAGAGTGAGAAGAGACAGAAAGATCAGTTATTTTACAGTTAATTTATATAGAAAACAATCATAATAATTAAATCAGTTTTAATTAAAATAGGATAGAACAGTGCGGTGTGTGTGCGGAAAGTGTAGTTCAGCCGAGGAAAAAAACAAACAATAATATTAAAGTGCACAAACAACCTAACCTAAAACAACAACACGAGGACATTAATAACTAAAAACATTAGTTAACAAGTGACAAATACAAAAGCCGTTAAACTGACAGTATTCCGTGGTGTAGTAGACAGTGCGCTTGAACCCAACAACCGGTAATCCGCGTCGTACGTTCAAGCCCCGAGAACCGTTAAGTCTTTTTGAGTGTTTTTTACAAAATTAAAAATTGTAATAATTATATTAATGTGTGGAGATAGAAAAAAAGTCAATATTAAAACAAAATAAGGAAAGTGCGGAATGGGCAGTAGAGAAGGGACAAATAGTACCGGTAATTTAAAAGTTTTCTTCAAACAAATTTCAGAAAGAAAAAGGTCTGAAGAAGGGAAAACAACCAAGATGAAAGCAAAATTGGATAAAATCTTAGGTAAATTAAAAAAGACGGAAAAAAGAATGAACATCAATAACAAACATATTAAAGAATAGAAAGAGGAATTTAAGAAAAAAGAAACAAAATGGGAAGAGGAGAAAAAAGACTTGATAGATAGAATATCTAAACTAGAAAAAACAGAAGAGAACAGAGAAAAAGAAAAACAAAGAAATAACGTTGTAATAAGGGGATTAGGAGATGAAGATAAAGTTGAAATTGCTGTGTCTAAACTAGCAGAAAATCTAAACGTTACGTTGAATGTAAAAGAAGTATTTAGACTGAGCATGAAGATAAAAGGTATTGGTTAGTTTGAATTCTATGGATGAAAACAGAAGTTATTGGAAAAGAAAAGTATTTTGAGATCAAGAAAAAGTAACATATACATAGATGATGACTGAACAAGAGATGAAAGAGCAATACAAATAAAAATACAAAAATAGGCTAACGAAGAAAGAAAAGAAAAAAAACAATAGTCAGATACCAAAAAGCGTGTATCAACAGCAAATGGTAGGTTTGGAATGGAAAAAAGAACATTCTGAAAAAGGTTGAAAGTGGTTCAAAAAACCAATAAAAATTAGATGTAAGAAGGCGAGAACAACAATGGCAATACTATTCTGGAACGTAGCAGGATTAAACAATAAAGAAAAAGATTTTTGGAACTACATTAGAATGTTTGACGTAATCGAAATGGTAGAAACCTGGGTGGATGAAGAAAGGTGGAAAAAAATAAAAAAATGTGTCAAACGAGTATAGATGGATTTGTCAACCAGCTGTCAAAGAAAAAAGAAAGGGTAAGGCTATAAGGGGGAATAATTACGGAAATACCTAGAAAAATAACGCAGGAAAATTGTGAAGAAGCAGATAAAAATGAGTTTTTACAACAAAACTTTTCGCTGAGACAGAAACATTTTAAGATAGTTACACTGTATAGAGGAATGAAAATTATAAAGAAAGCATTAAAAAAACAATACAAAAGCAGACAAAAGAAAACTGATAATAGGAGGAGACTTCAATGCAAGAATTAGATCAAAAAAAGAGAGAGAAAATTTTGAACATCATGTTAGTAAAAGAGAATCAAAAAACAGTCAAGAAAATAAAAAAAGGATAATAATGTTAGACATAATAAAAGAAAGAGGGTGGGACGTGTTAAATAGAAATAAGGCAGGAGATAAACATATATAGGAACAAATGGCCAATCGGTAATTGACTACGTAGTAGTAAACGAAGAAGCGTGGCAGGAAGTGGAAACATTTAAAGTGGGAAAAGAATGGAATCAGATCACCAGCCATTAGAAGTACATTTAACAAGTGATACAATAAATAAAGCAAAAAAAAAACAATAACAAAAGTAATATGATCAGAAGGAATTTTACAGAAAACGACGTAGAAAACAAAATGGAAGAATTAGAAAAAAGAATAAAAGAAGCAACAGTAAAAAAGATGTATGTATACACAAAAGAAAAAATATCTAGAAGCAGATGGTGGGATAAGGAATGCATGCAGAAGAAGAGAGAGGCAAGAAAAATGATACGCAAGTAAAAAAACAACAAAGCAACAAAACAAGATTACCAAAACGCGTTAAAAACATATAAAAACAAATGCAAACAAAATAAGATAACACACAGACAGAAAAAAGAAATAAAAATAAAAGCAAGACGATCAGAAGAAGAACCATGGAAGTACATAAACAAAGACAGAAAACAGCATAAAACAAGATTAAACCAAACAATTACTATAAAAGAATGGAGAGATTATTTTTCAACATTATTTGATGGAACAGACAGGAAAAAGAAAGATCAAAACAAAAAATGTCAAGAGCCGAACTTGCAGCCAGAAGAAATTACAACAGAAACGATACAAAGGCAAATAAAAAAACAAAAAAAAAAACGAAGACGCCAGGTGTGAATAGAATACAGAATAAAGCATAGATGTAAGGAACGAAAGAATTGATTGAAAGATTGAGAGAGGTAATAAATGGAGTATAGAAAAGAGAAGGATTTCTAAGCAAATGGAAAGTGGGTTTTGTATGCCCAGTATACAAAAAAAGAAAAAAAGAATTAGTTGAAAACTATCGAGGAATAACATTAGTTAATACGGCATACAAAATATACGCCATGACGCTAGAGGAAAGACTGAATGAGGAATTGGAGCTGAAAGGAATATTGCCGGATGGGCAGGCAGGATTTAGAAAAGGGAGAGGTACTATAGACAACGTATATATACTTAATCATTGTTGAATGAAAATTAACTGTAAAGAAAGGAAAAATATATGCGTTGTTTTAAGACCTTAAGGCGGCCTTTGAAAGTGTGAATAAAGAAAAATTGTGGTCATGTTTAAGAGAAAAAGGTGTTAGTGAGCATATGGTAAGAAGAATGGAAGATGTATATGCAGAAACGGTGAGCAGAGTATGTGTAAACGGTAGAATGAGTAAAAACTTCTGAACAATAAAAGATGTGAGACAGGGATGCCCACTTAGTCCTAATCTGTTTGCTGCATATATTGCAGATATAGAAAAAAAGCTAAACCTTGCACAAGCAGGTGGAGCCGTAGTGGGTAGAGTAAAAGTAAGGTTGTTAGCATACGCAGATGACATGGTGATTGTGGCAAAAGAAACAAAAGAAATGAAAGAAATGATTAGATGATTGAAAAAATACTTCAGAAAAAAAGGGTTAAAAGTGAATGTTGATAAAACAAAAATTATAATGTTTAGAAAAAAAGGCGGAGGAAGACATAAGAAAGAAGTTTGGAAATGGGAGGAACAAGATATCGAAGAAGAAAAATCATTCAAATATTTAAGGTATGTATTTAGTTCAAATAACAGCAAGAATGAGCACATACAAAATTTAATAAGAAAAGCGAACAAGGTGGTAGGACAGGTGTGGGGAATAGGTAAAAGAAAATTTAAATGTATGAAAATAAAAGGGACAATTTTTGATGATGCTTTATGGGTAGGAAATTTGGGGGTGAAAAGAACAGAACAAATTAGAAGCTATACATGCAAAATACTGGAGATGGGTACTAGGATTAAATAGAGAAACCCCAGCATACATTGTATTAGAGGAAGTAAAAAGAGATTAAATAAAAGTGGAAGCAAGAAAACGAGCTGTAAGATATGAAGAAAGATTGAGAGAAAGAACTGAATGCAAAATTTTGCAAGAATGTCTGAAAAAAAAATGAATGAAAGGTATGATAGAATAGAAGTAGAGAGAAAGAAATACTACAATGAAAAGGGATATGACTGTAAAGAAGTAGAATGAATGAAAAATAGTGGAAGAGTTGTGTGGAAAGAAATAACGATGCGTGATAGGGATATATAAATGCTAAGAGAAGAACAAGAGTGAATGAATCAAGGTACAATAAGAAATATGCAAGGATTATGGAAAATAATATTTCAAAATACCTTAATAATTCAAAATACACAAAAACAGAAAAAAAAATACTTGCAAGATTTAGATGTGAAAATGAAACAAAAGTTTGCAAATTTTGGATGAATGAAGAAAGCAAATTGTGCAGAATGTGTGGAGAAGCTAATAAAACAATAGAACATATGTTAAAAGAATGTATTGAGATGAGAGAACAACAAATGAAAAGAAAAGATGTGTTGAAAGAAGATGGAACAGGAATAGTGTGGATGAGAAGTGTCTTTAAAAGAAGAAAGGAAATGAATAAAGACTGTAGAGTTTAAGTGGTATTATATGATATTATGATGATCACGTGGTATAATTTGTTACAAATTATGATAATATAAGTTTTGTTAAAAAAGAATATTAATTAAGTTACGCATAAATTATTGTAAAAAGTAATGTAAATACTTTTCAAGGCCTATTGGCATGAAAATAAACTGTTATTATTATGTATTAAAAAGATTAACAATATTCAAGTTTTACGATCTAAGCTCACAAGCAAAAAAACTAGAATCATCAAAATCAAAAACAACCAAGGCTTTATAGTAATAAATTAACAACCTCAGCTCCGATCAACAATGGGCAGAATATTATTAATGTAGGCACAAAAGATATGCCAAATATAAACATGATAGAAATAAAAACATTTAAATTTAAACAAGCCGTAAACTTACTGAAACGATGTAAAAAAATGTAAACCATCATAAAACTTTAATTTTGGTTAGACTTAATTCAAGATACTCCACCCTACTGCAAAATATCTACGACAATGCTACAATCATAATTAAAATTGAAGATATTCTCTTCAATTTATAATTATCAACAAAACCATAGATATCCAAAAAAAGTTTACGGCAGAGCGACCCTATATTGCCAAAGCTACTTACCGTTGCATTAAAAGATATTTTGAAGATCCTTTAATAGGAGACACCTACGGTTTGCAGACGATGTGGCCCTGATCAGTGATAATAAAACTGATCTAAAATTTATGTTAGAAGAACCAAAAGAAACATCAGAACGTGTTGGATTTTTTATGAACACTGCAAAAATAACCAAAAAGCAGAAATTTTAAGATAAATCAGTCCAAAATACCCCAATTACTAAAATTCAAAGCATACGACTCGTGTGCGTTATCAGTTACAATTTATGAAATAAAAACAATGACACTAACTTCCGCAAGTGTCAAAAGGCTTAGTTACACGACTAGCTATAGAACAAAGTATGATCGTCATAAGTTTAAGAAAAATATAAGGAATGAGGAAATACGCAGACAAAGTAGTTACCGATGTTATTCACCGCAGCGCCAACCTCAAGTAGAGCTGGGGTGGAACTCCCGTGTGTCGTTTCGCTATCGAATCGAATCGCAATGATGTCAATATGACGTAGCGTTGTTATGTTACTATATAAATGGAACAACAACGCAACGTCATATTGACGTCAATGCGATTCGATTCGATAGCGAAACGACACATGGGAATTCCACCCCTGGACAGCATATGTCGCAAGATAAGAAACATTAAGGTGTACAAAAAAAAAGCGTAGAAAAAGAAATAGTTAGACAATCTCAAGATCATCGCTGCAAAGAAGTAGCACCAAAAAGCAAAACATAGAAAAATATGGCAGCAAACAAAAGATGTCTACGTCTAGCAGTAAAAAACAACAGGTTAAAAAAAGAAGAAATATAAAGTAAACGCGTTTTTGAAATTTTGTTATTCTCTTTTTTTTTAATTTTTACCGTTTAGGAGTTCATTTGGTTCACGTGTATAATTGACCACATTGACCACGTTGTGTATAAAACCACATATTAACCGCATATAACTGTCGTGGCTTGTCACGTTAATTCATTATTAATAATAAATACAAACCAATTAATATTTATACTTCCTTTCATAAAATTTAAAATTAAACATATAATAGATTTCTAAATATTTTTATTTTGGTTTCAAGTTTTAGCTCAAATTATTACTTAAAAAAACGTTGAACTATTTGTAAAATTTGTAGAAGCTCATAATTTCTATTATTTAATAATATTCATTATAATCAATTTTGCTACCCAAAAAATTCTCAGAAATCAATGTTATATATTTACCATGCCATACAAATATGTTTTGCATTTATGCAGCTTAAATCCTATTCTGATATCTGTGGGAAATTTCTCCACATCTAATCAGTACCGTTATAATACAATCATTTCAAATAATTTGATAAGACTTGCATATAGTGCAATATTAATTTATAGTATTTATATTATGTGTAGTTAATCCTTGAAGTTTAAAATAATAAATTAATATAAATCAAGGTGTTTAAATGTCTTACTACAACTATAACTTATAATTACATAATAATGTGCATAATGTACATACTATTATTACTTACAAATTCAAACCATTTTGCATTTCATTGAATTGAACAAATTTATCAAATCATGAATGATTTATGCAAACTTAATCAATAAAAAATATTCATTTTTTATGTCTTTTCGATTATACTATATTTACTGTAGAGTAATGTTCCCACTGCTATCTATGTATGCTGCATAAATATTCTATTCTGGGATATTATACATTTTTCATATATAAAGCAAATTTTCATTGATATTTTTTTGTATGTGCAAATAAGTCTCTACAATGTTAGTTATTTGCTAGTTTTGAAGGTAAAATTGTTATAATATTTGCTTATATATTTTGCAATAAACGTTACTTTCTTAGGTATTTTTTGGAAATAGCAAACATGGTTAAAACTGTGTTTACATTATTATATGTAGTTCTGGTCAATAATCATCAGGTAGTATTAACAATGTATTATATGTTTGATTTAAAAATAAATTTCTAATATAATTGTTATCTTATTATTTTCGCAATTATTTTTTTATGTTACGTGAATGACCCTGCATGTGAATTGATATCAAAGCTGCTACACAAATTAAGATGATAAAATGTAACAAAATTGAAGTGATTATTAATTATAAAGTTTATATTATGCAATAATATATACGCAATAAGCCAAATGTACGCAAATTAAATTTATAAATTATACACAATTCTTGCAACAAGAATTTAAAACACTAGCTAAATTAGTTGCTAAGAGAATTGCAAAAAAATGCAAGTAAGTGTAGAAGCAATAAAAAATGTTTTGCAAATAATAATTGTAATCAGTGTCGATTCAAAATAGGAGAAAGGTATTTGTTTTAGTATATTGATTGATATTGCCAAATTTAGAAATTTTTTAATTGATTGGTTTTATTAATTTTTACAATTTATTGGCGTCTGTAAAAAAGCTAAATAAACTTATCAAAGGAAAATTAATAGACATAATCTTAAAGATGCAAGTGATACAACCAATATTAATCTAGTGTTAAAATATCACTTTAATTCAACATTTTCTGCAAAAGTGAATAAGAAACTATGATAGAATCAACAATCAATAATTAATAAATTAGTGACACAACTTAAAATAAGAGTGCAAGATTAAGAATTAATTACTTGTTACATAATAAAAAAAGTAGAAGTTAACTTTAAATTTTTTTTGAGAAAAGATAATGCGTTACGGACTACCATCAAAACATGACTGTATGATGCAGTGCACATACCACCTGTCGCATTTATGTTGCTCGTCGCGCCGTTTACTCTTTCCATTTCCTCCTTTTTAAGCACTACATTTGCAATAGTCTCTGAATTGTTTTATTCCTAGGTTGTGCATCATCTTTTCTCTTCCCATTTATAGTAATAGCAAAAATCGTTGGTCTTAAGATTGAATCTCTGCAAATATTTGAAAAATTATCCTACCTTCTCGTAGTTTTTTTTAGGATCAGCTTTTTGGTTCACTATGACGTACTTATTTCAGTCTTTTACTTTTCCTGCAATATTATTTTTAAATTTTCTATCACCGCTTTTGAAGTAGAATGTGTGTTTCTTCTTCTTCCTCTATTTTTTGTCATAAAGTAGATTGATATAAGACTGCTTATCACTTGAATTGCCATTGATACGTAAAATATATCCTCAGAGTTATCTTTCTTTGCACTTTGATTAATGCAATTCTGTGTTTCTTCATTGACATGTAATTTTCCCATATGGGAACTGCATTAAAGATGATAGAGTTAGCTGTGCTGTCAATAATTTGCTTTTTGCTAGACCTAAACTCATCATTTAAGTTTGGCAAGATTCTGGTTAATGATTCTGTCGTTATGGTAGCCCATATTTTTGCTTTTGTCTAAGTACTTCACAGTTTTGCTGCCGACTAATATTTTTCTGCAAGTGCAAGTTTTTCCTTTCCCAATTTTATACAATATTACGGCGCAAGGTTTCTTAAACATCTAAAACAATTAACTTTTTGCCATTGCCCCGGACCACCATGGCCAGGTCATTCAATAATGCTGACCGTGTCGGCAACGTTTACAATTTCAGCTGGCTTTTGTACTATATGTACAAGACTAAAATAATAACCGAGATCTGTAAAACACTGCATGAGACTTTCAGTGTGTTCACGTGTTTTTCTTACAGATATGTTTATAGATATCTTTTTCTATTAAGTTGTACTAGCCGTATAAAAACATTATAAGCGTTCAGTAATTACTTGTCATATAAAATGGAATGAATACACCCAAATTTTTTATAAGTGACCTATAAGTTTATTGAACACGTAACTAATCAATAACTTACAGAACAGATGAATAAACCGGCCCTAAAGTAGTAAGTTAGATATAAATCAACAAAAAAATATTGTAAAATGTTTTGTATAAAGTGTGTTCTTATACGGATGTAAAACTTGCCAATAAGAACAAAGAAAAATACATAAAAGTAATCAAAATGTGTATCTGGAAAAGATTAATAAAAAACTGTTAAAAAAAAAACGCAAATAAGTACAATCATAAAAAGAAAAGTAAGATGAGTAAGGACATACGTTGAAAAAGAATTGTTTATTGAAAGACGTGATCAAAAGGGTGAATGCAAATATAAAAAAAATATGTTAGATGAAGAAAAGGGGAAAGGTACAGTAAAATTAGAAGAAAAAAAAAACACCGACTAAGAAAACAAACTAGAAAAGAGGCACGTAAGACATGTAAAAAGCAAAACACCAACAATGATGATTACTAAAAATACCCTAACCATATTAGATACTTTCAAAGACGCAGAAGTTCAACTCGGTTATTGATAATAGTCGTAACTGTCAATCTAAAACTATATCTTATATCGATGTAAATGTTAAATATTAAAAAAAAGTAAATAAATAACATTTCTAATCTAGTTGTAAATTTATCAGAAAAAATGCTTTTATAAGCATTTAAAAATATACAAAACACAAAAAATAACTTTTAAATGCAACAAATTTTTTATCTTTATCTTTTATCTATACATTTATATAAAATGATGATTACGTTGCTTTCTGTACAACAGACTAAGTTTTCTTTCATCTAATTAATCGCAAACTATGTTCAATCTCAAAAATCATTACCCGCAAAAAATAAACTTTCCAAGCTTCTAAATAAAACTCAACCCAAGTTATTCGCACTTCTTGGCACTATTTTAGTAATTTTTGAATTCTTTTGTTAAACAAGTCTTACATTTTTGAGGTAGAGAATGTCCAACAAATGCCAACTATTTTCTGGTGCGTTTGTCAAGCTCTTGCCCGCAAATTTTAAAAATTGTTGCACTCGACCTCTAACGCACCTTGTGCCTAAAGCATTCAAATGGAAAACACCTAATATTACCTTATTATACCATAACAAACCATCATATAAAAGTGAGATATTTCAGTGATCAAAAGCAGTAAGCAGTCCAAGATTCAATCCCCAAACCTAGTCATATCAATCCTTTGTAAAATATCTGTAAATTCCACAATAAAATTAATTATCTTAAATGTACAGGGTCTCTATAAATGTCTGGGATTATGTAATCACTTTAAATGTACCGCCTTTTTAAAATGTTTACTAAACAATTTACTTTGTTTTGACAGTTTACTATTTCAATAGAGTAGAACAAACGTACATTAGATGGTTACATAATCCCAAACTTTTTTAATAACTCTGTACTTATTACACACTTAAATGACCATTTTAACTGTCATCCGTTTGTTAAGCCATCAAGTTATGTACATTGTAAACTAAAGTATCCGGTTGAACGATACATTAAAAAACAAACAAGTAAAAACGGTGGCTCACCAAAAATATTTTAGAGTTTGGTTGGAAAAAGAGGGCACATGTTCTAAAAACAATTAAACTTGTATGAAATATCAAAAAGCCACTACCATGTAAACATAAAATTTTGGGCAGTGATTTACCCCATAATGCTGCATGTCCGTGATACAACGTCCTAAAACTAAAAACATATAAAAACTGCTAGCAAGCACACCCCTCTTGGACTTTCTAGTAAAAAAGACGGCAATTGAAAAAAAAACAAAAACCAGTAACAATAATAATAAGTTTATTTATGTTAACACAAAAGAGAGTATTACAATTGTCACAATTTGGTTTACAAAAACATATCTAAAGCACTTGGAAATTTACAAACTTATTTTTTAAACACTCTTCAATTGAGTAAAATGCATTTACAACTAAATATTTTTTTAAAGCCATTTTTAAACTTAGCAGTAGCATATTTTTTACATATTCTTGAAGTAAACTATACAATTTAATTGTGTAGAATCTAAATGCGTTTTGCAATTTGTTTAGTCTATTACTAATCACATGTACGTTGTTCTTAGTACAAGTGTTGTAATTGTAAACATTTTCATTTGTTTGATAACGACCAATATTTTTTTTCATTTACAGTATGCACTCATAAATGTATTCACATAAAAGTGTTAGTATCATCTGATTGATAAAGATTTGTCTGTAAAAAAAAACATTTCATTTAATACTCCAGAACGCCCCCAAATAATTATCCCGTAGGTAGGTAACATAAGTCTGACACAAAGCAAAATACGCTGTTCTTAACATAACAACAAACACCAAATTAGCAAAACTTCTTAGAAGATAAATATTACTGGAAACTTTGCGACTAATAACATTGCCGTGATATATCCAATTCAATTGAGAATTAACGATAATTCTTAAGAATTTAGCCGACTCTGTAAATTCATCTGCACACAGATTAAGCTTCAATGTAAAACACATGATTATGGTTTTTTTATGATTTTGGCATAGTTTGTTAGTTATTCCAATTTTGTGCTTTGCATAGATCAGAATGTTTTATTCTTACCGCATCTAAGAAAGTGTGTGCTACATTTGACAAAGTTGTACCATCCGCATACAATACTACCTTACTTAAACCGTCAATGGATATATTCAAGTCGTTAGTCAGTATTGAGCCTTGTAGTACTGTTCAATAGATAACATATCAAAAACTTTGCTATTAAAACTAACGCATTGCATTCTATTACTCAGATAAGAAAGTCCAACGCTGCTTGGTAGAAAATTATAGCAGTATAATTTTCTTATGAGAATTGAATGGTCACCGCAATCAAAAACCTTTAATAAATCCAGTAATGTTGCTGTTATATACAAACCTTTGTAAAATATTTCTTCAATTTCATCAACAAAGCTTATTACAGCATCGATTGTATTATGACCTTTTTGAAAACCAAATTGTGATTCACAAAAAAGGTTATTTGATTCAAAAAAATTAAAAATCTGCTTGTTCAGAATATTCTCAACAACTTTTGAAAGTATTGGGAGGAGTTAGTAATAGAAAAGTAACAGCAGCAATAAAGTAAAAACCCAACAAAGCATCTATAAACCAAAAAAGTTATCCCAGACATACATCCATGGTTACAATGAAGCTATGAAAACTTAACATGTATCCTCACACAACTTCTGTTTAAACATAAATAATTTTGGGCCTACTAAAATTTACTTATACACAGTTTATGCCAATAATTAAAAGCCATCTTAATTTCACCCTGTAAATGAACGGAACAATTGTTGTTCTATAATACAGCAATAGCAGGACGTTCTTGTTATATTAATGATTTATTTTGAGCAAAATAATTTCACAACTTGGCGTAGAGTTAATTTAACTATTTATTTTCATAAATAATTTTTTTTTTTAATTCAATATCTCGTATTTAGTATCAAGCAAAAAAAAAATAAAGCAATTAATGTTACGGCAGTGCTTTGTGAGAGTGTTGCCTATTTTACATCTAGGCATTGCTGTTTTATTTTTTTTTCGGTTTTGAACTATAAAATTTTCATTTCAATGCGTTGTTGATAGGTTGGCTACCGTGTTTGCGTATCTCATTATTATCAAATTGATTGTTACTTTTGACAAAACTTTCTCATTTCTTTTTTCATCTAAATGTATTTGCTGGCTTGCTGTCTTGTATTCTTGCAAATCATTTTTGTTTTAAGTTAGTATATACGGGCTGTCAATAAACTCTTTGCCAGTTCTTTAAATCAAAATTGCTATTCGTACCAGTATAGCAATAGCCAAATTTGTTTATGTTTCAGCCCAGTATCAATATGTCCATATCTTTATTTTAGTTAACTTAAAAATTTATTCAGATTTTTTATTAAGAAGTGTCAAAGAGCAATATGATTCATTCTTCTGCTTTGTTGTGTTTGTGCTTTTTTGCTTACTTGTGTTTCTAATAGAAGAGCACCAATAAAACATTACCAATAAAATAAAAATTAAACCGGTTACTTTTAGTCCTCAAAAGCAAAGCAAGTAGCAATAATATTGCTAAATATTTTACCATCAATTTTGTGATTGCAAAATTTATTAAAATAATCCATTTAGCAAACATATTTATAAGTAATTAAATTAAAAACTTTGGATGGCAGTGTAGTAAGTATAAGTTTGCTAAGACATGTTGTCCAAGTCATCCCACTCAAGCCAAAACATTTAGAGTAACGGAAACAACATCGTTAAAAAAAGATCCAATAACTTCTACGGTATAAAATACACATCAAAGAGTCAGTTTAAGTATATGTAATTATTGTTTGCGCTTTAGACGTTTACTTCAATCTTACGAAATCGCTGTTTTTTGCAATCTTCAACATTCTGCTTTGGATCTAATTTTAAAATTTAATTTTTTACATGATTCACCTAACAACGTTTAATGTGGCAAAGACAACATGATACAGTATAATTTCAAAAACAATGATTACGTTTTCTTAAATGATGCCTTTCTCAAAACAAAGTTAAATAATATGTTTGTCAATTGTAATATTGATAGAGGATGTCATTGATTTTATTCTTTATCTGACTTTTATATGCCCAAAATAAATGCCTTTTATAAGAAAATTTATAAATTTCTTACATGGTTCACAAGAAAGCTAAAAAACCTTATGTTTACTAAAAAAGTTACACAAAGCATTATGTGCTTCTGCGATCAGTAGATGGCTACTATAAATGTATTGCTAAACATAATAAATGTAAGCAGTAAAGTGTTATTTTAATCACATTAAAAAAAATTTATTGAAGCTAATCCTAAACCTTTTTAGGGTACGTCAAATCAATTGTAGTGGTAATCAGATACCATCTACTTTTATAAAAAGTAATTCTCAAATTGACACTACCTACTCATGACATTCGTAGATCTTTTTGCAGACTTTGTTGGGTTTATTTACAGTCAGCTAACGGCATCTACAAACTCACACAGCAAATATTTTGCACCACCTATTCATATCTCCACAAATAAATCGCATTTTGTTTTAAAGATATATAATGTACTCAAAACAAACTATCAATAGTATTAAAGCCTAACAACTATCTAAGGCCTGATAGATAGTTTATATAGCTTATTTTCTCAACAAGTGTGCCTTTGCCCTCTCCTGGCCTTTATAGCTTTTATTTAACTTATCTCTGATCATAGATACTTTTTCAACTTGCTAAAAACAAGCTACAATCCATAATACTGGTGTTAAAAATGATGTAAAAAACTATAGACCTATATCCATTTTACCAGTCATAATCTGACTGCCAATCAAAAGTTGCCATCAATCAACACGATTTTCAAAGAAGTAAAATTAACATCTTTTAAATTAACAATGTAGTACACTGTTTTTCAAATGCAACGCGTCTATTGTTTGCTGACAAAATCTTTACAAAAATTTAGTCTTTGCGTGATGCTGTGCTTATTGAAAAAGTGCAGGTTTTTTCTAGTTAGTGGCAAGTTAATAACTTACTGCTTAATTTAAATTATTGCAATGTCTACAGTTGTCTGATAAATAAAATATTATCATTGCGTTTGATTCAAACTTTACATTTACAATACATATCAATATTTTCGTAGCTAAAGCTTACCGGCTTTTAGGATTTGTCAAGCAAAACTCGTAACACTCCAATTATCCTATGCAACGTTCTAGTACGCCCCCATCTCAAGTATTGCTTAAATGTGTGTAAAAGAAAAACTAAATAGATTCTCTACATTTAATATGGCCAGTTTTAAAAAAACAACTTTTTCATTTTGACGTGACACTAGTATTTAAAAAGCTTTGTAGGATTATTGATTGTCCTGACTTGCTCAGCTCAATTAATATTCATGTCTTAGCTTAAGTTTTGCACAACAACTATTTATTTAATATTCCGTATAAACGTACAGATTATGCGCAGCACTCTGCTTCTACATGTATTTTGCGGCATGTCAATAAAGTTAAAGTAAATTTTTTTAAAGGTTCTTTTAATACCCTTAGCCATGCACTTGACACCCATACGTAACTTTCTTAGTTTTTAGTAACTATTTTAATTATTTGAATGACTTTCATATCTAATACGCAGTTTTTTTTGTTCATAAAGTTAAGAAAATAATTGTCTTCGAGTTAATTTTTTAGATTTTCTAAAATCCAATTATTAAATCTGTGTTGCAATAAATGATCGTTTAGTTTGATGCTTAAAAAAATTTAATTTTAAATTTGCCACAAACTAGTAAAGCAAATGCCAAAACTTTGAAATTAAAGACAAATTGACAAATTTAAATCTGTACAAACACTCTGACGTACAGCAATATTCTCTTTTGTTGCTTGTACTTTTTTGTCTCACTGAGGTGAGAACGTTATAAAGTGAATGTTTTTCTTTGACTTCAACGATTATATCAACCAAAAAGTTGAGTTAATACAAGTAAAATGATTGAGACTGAACATCTAAATAATTTGTAAATTTTTTTATAGTGTGAACCGTTCTTAGACAAATTAGCAAGTATTAACAAACACAAATGTCAAAACAACAAACTGCAACAGTTTAAAAAAGCGTCGTTCTTTATGAATGACCCAAACCCAAACAATAAAAGCATCAAATCAATTAAACACAGTAAAAGTTATACCGTCAGTAAAATAAGTACTGATTTCAACTATTATCCAACCATAATCAAAAATTTAAATTGCATTTCAATGCGTGTTCTCTAGATTTTACAAAAATTATTGCAACCGACACAGTGACGATGATTAAAAACACAAAACAGTTTGTTATAGAGACTAGTATAAGAAAAATTATCAATTAAATTAAACATTGTTAGAAGAATATTATAATGAAACAATAATAGTTCTTCAGCATTTAGAGAAAAAAACTCCAGCTCCACGTAATTATATCAATAAAACAATTTTTTTTAATTAATTATTATTCTCATTAATTCTATTATTATCTTAACAATTAAATAATTTTTTCATTAATAATTTAATTTTATCTTTTAATAATGCAAAATAGTTACCTGGCTTTTCCCATAAAGATTTAAAAAACAAAGCCGATGACAAATGCAATAAAAATCTTCTTATAATAGTATATTAAAAAACAAGTTATATAAGACAGATTAAAAAAAAATCAAATAACCCGTATCGTAATAACTCCATTACAATACGCGTTAAACAAAATTGATCGTACCGTATAGTAATGACTCCATTGCAATATGAGTTAAATAATAAAATCCAGTTTTTAAATTAGATTCATTACGATATTCAATTGCGTTTGTTAATAAGATCATAATAAACGCAAAATATAAAAAAAAAACAATACATTTTGTTTTATTTAACATTTTTTATTTATCAAAATATAACCTACAAATAAATATGACATATTTAAAGATTATATCTATTGGTTTTTCTGTACTAACCTATAAAAAAAATTCTGTATTGTACTGATGCCATTACAATACGCGTTAAATAATAATATACCATTTTCAAAATTAAAAAAAAAATGTTTAACACTTCAATAGTTTACAAAAATTTATTTTAGTTAATATAACTGTTGAACTGATACTATACAGAAAATGGCAACCAAAACGGTAGACCTCTACAACAGTAGCAATCGGTTAAATCATCCAAAACATTGACTATAGTGTAGCACCTGTACAAAGACCACATAGGGAAATTCTCACCGGTATTTGCGGCATCTTCCCATATCTTTTCTTGCATTAATGCCGGTCAGTACCGTAAATAAGTAGTGCTAATAGCGCGATTACTTGTTGTAAAATAGAATATAATAGAGTACGTGCCCTCTAAGACTTGAATAGCAGAAATGAAGACCACCCCATAACAATATAAGAACGCATGAAAAGGAATATATAAAGATTCGGATCGCAATCCCACGGGTTTTCAATGAGTTTTGCACCATCTTGTGAGTACAATTACACTACAACAAGGTTCTTAGAAATAGGTCATAGGTATACGAGCATTCCATTCATAAAGCCTCATACAAGACCGTGTTTTATTGGTCGATTGTAATTTTCATTCATGAAAATTTCACCGACGAAATTCTGGAATGTCAATTTAATTCTCACAGAATTAATATTAAATCAGAATAAATAATTAGTTTTCAATAAATTATTAAGTTGTTTTTTAACCCTTATTTTAATTAACTTCTACAATACTGGGAATCATATCCGGTGTAGTGTGTTTGTTCGGAATGCATGTCTATACAAATACCCGTAGACAACGTAATAGCATCCCTTATAAAATATTTTGAAGGGTGAGTCCGCAATAATAGTGAACACGTACTCATGAGGATACATAAAAGACCCGCATATTCTAAATTAGTGTACCATAATAAATATTATTCTGACGTGAGAATATGGTTTGTGTTGGCTGCTACACCATTATAGTTGTTAACATGATAAACGAAAGTTAATTTTTAATTATATTATTATTTTACTTTATTTTGCACGCGATATAATGTTACTCACAGAATCGTTTTGAGATTGAAAATGAATGAAATGATTCAGTGCAACTAATCGGAAATAATATGTTTACATTATTAGCAAGCGTTAGTAAATAAATGTATTATGTAAATTTATTGAATGGTCCCATATTACTTGTGTAAAGTTTAATGAATTAGATAGATTAGGGCATACTTTTCATAAAAAAAATTGCTGATTTAATTAATTATAAAATAGTAAATAATAATCAGGATAGTATTTTATTATATAATTATATCTAAAATACAAATTATAAATTAAAATACATATTTTACACACCTTTAAGATATTTTAATTAATGCAAAATTTGTATATTTTGCTGAAGTTTATTAACCGATGATTTTGGTTTTGCACTCGCCTACGTACAATTGATCCATGGTAACGATTTTGTGGATCTGACACCGTTATTTTTAACATGTTTCCATCAGTTACAAAAAATTACAAAAATGCAACTTTTTGAGTTTTGGATTATATTAGATCCAATAATCCAAATTTGTAGTTTAGATATATATTATGTTTTTGTTCATTCTTCTTCTTCTTCTTTTTTATTTCGCGTTTTTACAGCTATTTTACATCGCCCCAGAAATTTTACGACTTGGATGAAGGGGGTTGTTGGGACCAACGGCTTATTAAGTGACTTCCGAATCCGGTGGATAAAAAGCAAAGTTATTATTTTAGTCATACTTGAGGATTGAACCTCGGACTGTTAGCGTGCTACGCTAACGCTCTATAACTGAACTATCTCACCGTTATTCTTTAACTCAATTAACTAATTATATCTGTAGAAGGCTCTAGTTGTGCCAAAACTAGTAATGTATTCGTAATAAAAAACATAGTAAATTAATTTCTCAATTTTAATGTAACATTTTTTAATAAACATTTTGAGCAAATTAGATAGTTTTAGTTTAGGAGTAAAACTGTGTTTTTTACTTTGGCTGATATTTTCATAACCAATTATATTTTTATATTTGAATTATAATTTACTGTTCTTGCATCTTATGTTTTAATAATAAAAACTTGTCGATCATTTTAGAAATCATTATTACGTTTAAAACTAAACTTTAAAATACCAATAAAACTGAACTTAATTTTACAATCCACTACAATTACCATCTAACAAGAAGAAACTATTTAATTATAAGAAGCTCCTATCCTTTAGATGCAATTAGCCTTTTAAATTTGATTAATTAGCAAACTTAATTTTCTATTAGTACTTACTACAATAAAAAAAATATATAACCTAACTATTAATTAATTAGTGAATAGTATGCAAAATACAAATTATTTTATTTTATTTTTAATAATATTGTTAATCAAAAATAAAATACAAATAATAAAGTAATTTTCCCATCAATATTTTTGTTACCTTCTTTAAAATCTATAACAGGTAATAAGAAAGTATTTCGTAATTATATTAATTGATATTGTCAATAAAAAAATTGTCATTGATGGCTTAACTACTACAATTTTCTTCAACAGGAAATCATATAACCATTAAGGTTTGCTACCTGGTATAAAGTTTTATTCTTATAGATAAAAATATTGCCGACAATAAAGATTAAGAAATAATAAGCAGCAGTATAAAATATAGTTTTTTTGTTAAAATCTTAAAAAATAAATATAAAAGTATACATATAAACGTTAATTAAGAGATTTAGACGCACATTTGTATTTAAAAAAATATAATCAGTAGTAAATCCTAATTTTAAGCAAAAATTAAAAAAAAAGAAACGTTTTAGTTCTTATAAATTTATATAAAACTAGATATCAAATTCAAAACTTAAATATTTTCACAATTAATGTAAAATGTTCAAATGTTATTTTTATAGATTAACTATTTTCTTTTTCAAATGTGATATGTGATAGTACGGTTATAAAAACCTTTCTTAAAAGTTTGGTCCTATATCTTTGAACTATCGGTGAATATTTATTTAGAATTCCTAGCAAGCCTTGTACTACGAGTAAATATTTGTTTAGATGGCAATACGTCTTGTCTTTCGTTTGAATAATGTCTATGAAAATATTTATAAAAATAAAAAAAACTTCGATATTACGCCGATATTGTAAAGTATCTAATAAGTCATTAGACAATTTTGGATCAGCAATGATTCAAACAGCTCGTTTTTGAACAAAATTTATAAGAGATAGTGTAGTATTAGATGCTCTTCCCCATACGTGGAAACAATATTCAATACAGGTATAGGTTTTATATTCACACAAAAGCTGAACAGAAGTAAAAAAACGATATAAATCTATTAAGAAATCTTAGTTTTTTAGATACTTTTGAAGAGTACCTTATATTGATGTTGTTCTGAAGTATTTGTTTATTGGTGCTACAGATTTTAACCTAGAACTAAGAATTTTAGTTATTTGAAAAAGTTTATTACTGTAAATCATCAATTTTAACTATGGAATGACAATTTTATCATGCAAATCAGTTAAATAGTTCCTTTTTATTAAAATCTGCCCCGAGCCTGGCGTTTTTCCACAACTAAGCAATTTTGAAAGCGGTAGAGTAACCAACCTCAGAGAAGGAGGTTTGTCAATTTGGATATTACCCAACAAACTGGTGGAAGTATCCGTACAATAGCTCAATGTTAGCAAGACAAAAACAACATCCAAAATTACAACCTGGACGCACTAAAAACACGTTCTGTAGAACGTGAAGATCGGGTTCTTAAACTCCTCATTCTCTGGGACCGAGTTTGGGGAGGCTTAACTAACCAAAGAAACTCTATTCAATCAGTTTACCAAAGTATTCAATTATTTGGTCTTAAGTCCTACCGCCCTTTCCTCTGTTTATCTTTAACTTTTTACTATAAAAGGTGTCGTTTGGAATGATGCAATAAGAGACTACAATGAATCAGTAATTTAAAATAAATGTCCTCTAATGCTGATTCCAGAAACTTTAAATGCATATTTGTACATTAACACGGTTCTAGAACCAACATTAATGCCCTATCTGAGAAGGTTGAAAACCCTCATTTGCAAAACCGCATGCAGCTGTATGCACTTTGGAATTCCCAAAACTAGCTAAAGCTGATTTACTTCCATGGCCTTCTTGTTCTCTAGACCTATCACCTATTAATTACGTGTAGGATACAATTGGTAGAAGACCGGGCCATCTTCAACAACCAGCATTTACTTTATTTAATATTCAGAGAGCTTGAGATTTAATCCCTAGGTTGACAATTTGATTTCTAGCATGCTTAGGCAAGTTAAGTAGAAAGATGCATCAAAAAATTCTTTTTTTTTCTGTTTTTGTAACTCATTAGTAGTCTTTTATTCAGTTCATAAGGGAATTAAAAAAAATCTAAGATTTTTTTTAGTTTTTTTATCGATTTTTAAATTTGACTTTAAAAAATCGTTTGTTTTGTTTATAAATCACAATTTAACTCATAAAAAAATTATTATTAATATCAATAAAAAGTTTTCCGTAGAATCCAAATCTGGAACCATTTCAAGCCTGTACAAAAAAAGGCATTTTTTAATTTTTTTTTAACCACCAAATTTGACTTACATTGATGCAAATTAGTTAGAAAATATAAATTTGTTCTGTAGGTCTATTTTTCAACATAAACTTTTATAAATAGACATTTAGCAGCGTTCAGAAGAACTATACACCAGATATTAATTAAAAAAACTGCAATCAATTCTACATGGAAAATAGCTAGTGTCAAACTTATCGGACGTAGAAAAAACCTATCTAAAAAAAAATGTATAACATTATTTCTTTAGTTAAAAAATCTACTCTCGATCGACTCGATCTATCGGCGCCAAAATTTGAGAATATTATTATTTTTGGCATTCAAACATAAATCCGCTCGGCGCTCAAAAAAATAGGAAAAAATAATTAATTTTTATCGCATTTTTTGCCTGAAATTTTTTTAAAAATTTCTTTCTAGATAAACTTTTCTACGGCCAATGAGCACTATACTGGTTATTTTACACGTAAAATTGTCCCCAGAATTCAAATTTTTAATAATATTTGGTGTATTGTTCCTATGAACGCGGCTAAACTTGTATTTGTAAGAGTTTATGTTGAAAAATAAGCCTACTTTTGCAGATTTTTAGACCCCTAGAACCTAAATACACAGAACAAATTTATATTTTCTAACTAATTTACATCAAAACTGTCACGTCAACTTTAACGGTCAAAAAAAATTACAAAAATGCTTCTTTTTGCCAAGACCACTAAGAAAAAATAGCATTTTTTTAGTTTTGCGGCGTATATAAAAGGTGTAGACTCAAAATGACACTAGAATTAGATTGTACAAAAAATATTTCTAATTGATTTCATCAATAAAAAAAATTTTGCGTTAAAATTGCAATTTTTAAAGAAAAAGAAAAAACAATTTTTCAAAGTCAATGTAAAAAAAGACGTATGTTTCTGTTGCTTCATATCATTTCCACACTATATTTTAAAAAGCATTTGAGCTGTAAAAAACTGACTGACAAAACTAAAAAATTAAAAATATTTATTCATCCTTTATATAATATTTTTCTATCTAAAACTAGCTTTCATTAATAATCAAACTCTTTTTTTAAGTACCTGCACCTGAACTGTTATCGTTAGTCACCAAACGACAGCTTAAACTATGTTCTCAGTTGTAATCACTGCAATTTTCAAAAATGGGTTTAAAAAAAAAACAAAAAACTAACTTAAAACCCAAAACGTAACTTATTTTCCAGCAATCCGATCAAAATTTTGTTTCGACTTTTGTAAGTCGTTTTCACTAAAATTGCGTTGTTTCCAAGATTACTGCGTTTCCGGTTTAACGCCTAATCCGCAACCTGGGATGGTTACGGGCAATAGAACCAGCGCCGTCTAGTCTAGAAATCCACGCAAAATAAAAACCTGCATCGCTTTTGATAAATAACAGATAAATAACAGTGACGTTTGTCTAAAGGAATAAAATACATCAAAAATGGCAAGTGGCAATAGAAAATCGCATAAACTCCCAGTTTGCAGTTCTGCACCAATCTCGTGCTGATTGAATTTTTGGCTATTTTGTTTTCAGGATTAAGTGCCAATTTAGTTGGCAGTATTTTTTTGCAATAACAAATAAAAAAAAAATAGATTTTTGCACACAATGTTTTCACAACTGACCCAAAAAACGCGATCTAATATTTTGATTTTGAATTTTTGATTTTTCTTTGGCATCGCTCAGCGGCTCACACGTAGACTCGCACATGTGTAGACATGCGGAGGAAATAGATAAAAAACTAAAAATGACTAGCAAAACTAGAATGTACTATAAATTATGTAGAGAATCTTGTAGATTCATAAATATCGGATTTACGTTTACAAGAACCTACCGACTAAACATCACTTATGTGATACTTAAAGATCCAAAATTACTATTTATTTAAAAGGTTCCGTTAATTTTTTAAAAGTATAGCTAGTGACATCAATCTACACTAAGCCTTTATCAAAATTCTTAATTTTGTTGTTTGAATCCAAATTTTGCTTTGAGTAAATTTTTATAAATGATTGTTGCAAAGCGTTAACAATGATCCACAATTCATTGAAAAGATTCTGTGGAGTGATGAATCTATATTTACTGAAACAGGTATTATTATACTTATAATCTGCATCAATGGATGAATGAAAATCCTTACTTAATACGCCAAAGGTCTTATCAAAGACGATAGTTAATTAACATTTGGGCTGGGCTATTAAATAATAATGTAATTGGTCCATGCATTTTACCAAACCGACTTAATTCAGCCTTGTATCTACAATTCTTAAATAAAAATTTTACACTTCTATTACTTTATTAGCAAATAGATTAAATTGTTGGTTTCAACATGATGGTGCACCGGCGCATTATGAAATACCCTAAATTAAAAAATTCCAGAAAGGTGAATTAGAAGAGGAGGACCAATACCATGGCTTTCTAAAACCCAAAATTTGAACCCGTTGAATTTTTTTATGGGATTATTTAAAAAACAAGTTTACCGCAAACCTATTCTAAATCCTAAAGATGTAATAGCTGGTAGTTACGATGCTGTGGCGTTAATAGACAATAATATACTACAGAGAGCGGTTTTCGAAACTTTCCATCATAAATCGTGTAAATGTTTGCCTAAAGTAGAATGACGCCTATTTGAACACATTATTTAGTGTAAACAATATTTTGTTTTTTTAATAATATTAGTTTTTATTAAAGTTTAAAGTTAAAACGTAAATTTTTTGTTCTTTATCAATAACGAAGGACAAATGAAAAAAATTGCACTCTTATTTTTTTTTGTTGGTTTAACTCTCTGAGTCAAATTCCAAAAGTACGGGAGTCAATTTGGAGACACCTGTGTACCTGTGTTACTTAAAGATCTCCACACATTGGCTCTACTCACCTAATACATTCAGCATATGGGTAAAATCTGTCTACATTTGTGGAGATTTTTATATATTTTTATTAATGTAAATTGGATTTGCTTAAGTTGCAACAATACTTAATATTTTTTTAGACTTCTTCAATACTATTTATGACATTGGTATAATTTAAAAAAAAATGGCTTCCATCAACATCCATATTATTACCTAAAAAACAAATGCAAAAAAATGTTCAAAATATAAAACTATAAATCGTTTTTGTATAACTAATAAATCTCTTTCTCTTAAAACTTGTAAGGTAAAAATTTACCAACATTTTCTATAAACAAATATTATAATAATATAGGTATATATTTTACTAGATATGTACTCTACACACAACCTTAGATGCTCTACCGGCACATGTGATGGTCCTGTTAGGAATATTTTTAAATGTGGCAATCCTTGTTTGGCAAGCAAATTTTCTATGAGGTTTTTTGGTATCCATACCAGGCAAAGTTTACAAGTTGAGGCCACTGTTTCCAGACTGTATTTCAGCTCATAACCACTTTGGATTTTATTACTGTCGATTGCAGGATCTGCAATGCCGCTTGATTGTTTGACATAATAGTTATCAGTCTGTCAAGTTTCAATCTTTTCTCAATTATGTCCCTTTTGCACCATTCTATGGCTGCCTAAAAAGTCGAAGCATATTTACCCAAAAATAACAAAGCTTGCTTACTTTGGTGTTTATTTTTGTAGATTCTAGCCCCGTGCTCTTTTGGTCTTTAGCTCCATCTGTGCACCATGGTATTATTACATCAAATTTCTTACTGATGCAGTGGCCTTTATAAAGTCCGACCTCATCATTAAAGTTTCTAGATTTTTATCATTACACTTAAAAGTGGTTTTTGCTTCCCGTACAAGCGCTTCGTATGTGATAATCGGTCTTACGACCACCGTGTATAACCATCTGGTCATATTCAATGTTAATCCCTATGTACGTCCGACCATTATTTTAGTTGCAAAAAGCACCCAAATAACTTTTGTTGCTATATTTGTCAGGTGCGTGTTGAAGTTTAGCCTAATATCAAGCGTTAGTCACAGATGTTTTACTTCCTTTGACATCGGGAGTGTGGCTCCATATAAGTTTTTTAGGTGTGTGGTGTTTTGCCGTCTTATAAATCGTTATTTTGCCTGGGTTGTAAAACCTGGATAGTATATAAAAATTAGCAGAAACATAGTGAAGATTTTTGAAAAACACTAATTACTTAAAAAGCATAAAATGCCGTTAAATGCCACATAAATGCTTAAGCCATAAGAAAAATTAAAAAAAAACAGAAAGAAAAAGTATTGAAAAGAGTTAAGTATGCTGACAATAGACTTGTAAACCAGCCTAATATAACCTCAAATGTCCTAGATAAACTTTAATAAAATTGGAATAATCAAGTAATGCTAAAGGAAACTAAAGCTTTTTCTATAAAGTACTTAGAAAAAGCCAACATTTAGAAATAGTTTTTTGTTTAGAGTTAGAAAAATAAGGATTTGCTATACTAGCATTAAGTGTCAAATTATCTTATCAAGTTACTGAAATCATTAAAAAAATATATTAAAAATGTCTGAATTAAAAACTTGCCTCTAAACCCAAACTTGCCCAAGCTCCATAGTTGTCAGAGTTAAACCTCATACAATATCTAAACTAAACGATACAGTGTCGTATAACAAAAACTCACACCAGTCACCATTTTAAAGTAACTCTTGAAGAATAGAACAACAAACAAAAAACAATGCCAACTGCACTCAAGTCGTATGGTAAAAATCATTAAACCAGATAGAAGAAGTATACAATAATTACACAAAACGTATCACAACAAATAAAATATTATTATTATTATTAACAATAAATCATCTAGAAAAAAAATAGACAATTTTTTATAAATACAAAATTTAATTAATGTAATTTTAATTGCAATTTTAATCTTTAATTAATTTTGCTTAGTATATAAATTTTATGTTCGATTTAAAAAAAATAATAATATTTATATATTTAACTAACAAAAATATAAATAATATATTTATTTTTATAATTATAACAAATTTTATATTAAACTATATTTCTGTTTTGTATAAATAATTATATTTTTATTATACAAACAATAAATAAAAAGTCTGAAGTATTTGTTTAAAATTGCCTAAAATCAATCCTGGAAACAAAACAATTAAGTTTATAGTTTAAAAATAATCTTATCACTTTCATTCCTATAGAATTGTTAGCTAATAGCATACAATTACTTATGTTGTATTATGAAAATTTCAGTCCATATATGTAACTTCTAAATTTGGACTCATTCCAAAATAAACAACATTCAGTAAACAAATTAAGAGTTAATTTAAAGAAGAATTTAAAGTGAAAGTTGCTACATATGTTCTTGGTTGTTGTTAACACTAAAATTCTATCAACCACTTATCGTGAATACCGACACCAACTGTACTTGTCAATGAAAAGGCAGACAGTATAGTGTACACACAGGTAAAGGTTAACGTTTCGTTTTCTATTATCCAAATATATACTTTTCAATCACCGATGGGTTTAAAAATAGAATACGTTTCCTGTTATAAATACCCAGACATTGAACATAATTATTCAATATATTGATCAATAATTATGTAACCATAGTTAATATAATATATAATTTGAATGTTAATTTACTAATATTACTCTAAAACTAATAAGATAATCAAAATATCCTGTCGCTGTACTGGGTGGTCCTATTCCCTGTATTCGCAAGATTTAAATCAGTGTGGTTACCTTGTAGATCCCACTAAGATAATTGCCATAGGTAAAAAAACAGCAATTGAGGATATGGGAATCACATAGACAACTATGTTATATTTCACCATTATGTATCAGGTGGTTTAGTTTGAAATTGATGCAAAGAGGTTTTAAAAATTTAGTTATATGAATAAATTTACATGTAAAAGTTCTTAATTCCCCTATTCAATTTACTTTTATCAAAAGAGATAAAAAGTATATATTTTTTGATAAAATTTAGTTAATTAAGCTTAAATTTAATGCATCTATTTGCATATTGTATAAAAATATGAATAAAAATGCAGTTTAAATGTTTTAAAGTTACTCACCATTACATGAAGGCTTTAAACTTTCCATAATTAAATCTGTAACAAATATACATATTAGAACAATATACATGACAGAAAACATAGCAAGAACAAAGAAAATTAAATAAAGCTCAGATTTAAATAATAATATAATTTATTAATAAAATCTTAACAACGTGGTTATAATGGCCAAAAGTCCTAAGTATGAAATGTAAAATAAGACAAGATAATTAATGTTTGTAAAGCGTTGAACAAATTCACAAATAATTTACGGCTAAGGATTTGGACTGAGTACCCCCAGCATAACACCTAACCTAACCAATCAACTATTTTACTAAAATTATTTTAATTATTTATTTTTATTTAGACGTTATTCAAAAGTAAATACATTTATCATAGATGTATCATGCTATCAAAATAAATGCCAAACTGTTAAAATACGTCATTAATTATACAAAATTCAATTTGTTTTAGCCACGGTTTTGGTACGCAAAAGGCTTAATTTGGGTTAAACGTAGTTTCTCAGAAGTGCTGTAATATGTTGATTGACTTGTTAGCCTGTCTCATAGTAATTCAGAAGGTGTTTGATCAAGTAAAACATAAGGTACTGTAGAAATACTAAAATAAGAGAAACATCCGCATAATTGCAAATTTATACTGAAGTCATCATAGAACAAAATATTCTTAGAATAGGCACAAGGAACGATCCCCCTAAGTATATGAACTACTCATGGAAATATCCCGTAAATGATTTGCTATAGTTTGTTAACCACCAATAGCCCTCAAAAGCAGTTTAGAAAGTAAACAGTACACACTAATGTCGTAATGACTAAAGCTATGTAAAAAAATACAAGCAATTACTTTTCAGTCAGGTGTAAAGTGCAACCCCGGCAAATATAGCAGTGAGTGTTTTGAGAGCCACTACTGTTTTCACGGCAAACGCAACACAAATTGTAGTAAAAGACAAGCTAGAAGCAATCCAGACTAAAGTCAACACAGCAATCTAAACTAAAAGTCACTCAAGCTAAATTATTTATCACTGGCGTAATCAAAAAACCAACCTCAATAAAATTTATAATTTAGAATCAGCTGCAAAGACAAACTAAATATTTTTTTTGTACTGTAATTTCCACATTGTGTTACTATACACAGCAAATTGTGTTCAGAAATGAAGCACATTTTTGGTTAAACGCGTGTTGTTAATAGACAAAATTGCCGTATATAAAATGGTGTTAATTCTGAAAAGACCTTTTAGGCTCTATTGCATTTAGGAAAATGCATAGTTTGACGGTGTTTACACGCTTGTGTATATATGACAAGTAACACACACATACATAACACGTAAATAATATTTTATAAAGTACTAGTTTTTTGAATTGCTAAATTAACTTCCAATGCTCCTCACTAATTTCTTAATTCACTATTTCACTTTGTAAAATATAAAAATACAAAAATTCTTTCTGTAACTAAAAACGTGTCGATTACAAGTGAATGTTTGCTAAAACAAATAAATTTTCAATAAACTCCTTCTTAATCTACACTTTTAAACAACTTTTAGCAATAATATTCTATATACTTGAAACCTCAGTCACTTTTATTTTGTCTTTTAAATTATTAAATATTGCTTTTGAAAGTGGTTTGGTAAGTAAACCTGCAATGTTATCTTGCAATAAGCAGTAAACACATGTTATAATACCTTTATTTATAGTTTCTTTAATATATTACCCTTTCACACCGATATGTTTAGTTCTTCTTCTGGCAGTCTTTCTCCTACCGGAGGTTGGACACCATCATGACTATTCTTATCCTGTTCACCGCTGCTCTGAACAGCTCCGTGCTACTACAGCTGAACCACTCACGCAGGTTCTTCAGCCAGGAGACTCTACGCCTACCAATACTGCTGGTTCCTTTAATTTTTCCCTGCATAACAAGTCTTAGAAGACTATATTTGGGGCCTCTCATGACATGGCCTAGATACTCCAGTTTTCTTTTCTTAATGATCAGCACGACTTCACATTCCTTTTTCACTTTTTCTAGTACCTGTTTGTTGGTTACTTTATCTTTCTCGGATATTCTAAACATTCTGCGATAACACCACATCTCGAACGTTTCTAACCGTTTTAGTTCTGGTTTCTTTAGAGTCCAGGCTACACCTCCGTATAGCAGGGTGGAGAACACATAACAGCGTAGTATTCTAATTCGTAATTCCATACTAGTGTCTCTGTTACAAATAAACTTTTTCATTTTCATAAACGCTGCTCTTGCTATCTCCACCCTTCTTCGTATCTCACTTGCCTGGTCGCTTGTTTTGTCTAGCACGGTTACAAGATATTTGTAGGAATCTACTCTTTCAATTATGGTATTGTTGATATTTAGTTGCACTTGTTGGTTATGTGCCTTAGGAACTACCATACACTTAGTCTTTGAAAGATTCATTTGAAGTCCATATGCTTCACATTGGTGGTTTACTCTTTCGAGTATGTGTTGTAGTTCTGCTTCGCTACTTGCCAATAATACCGTGTCGTCGGCATATCTGATATTATTTATTACCTCCCCGTTTATGTTTATACCTATTGGTTCTTCTAACAAAGCTTCTTCAAATATAGCTTCACTGTATATGTTGAATAATAGCGGGGATAAGATGCACCCTTGTCTAACTCCGCGGCGTATTTTTATTTTATCTGTCAGCTCATTCTCAACTTTTACAGCTGCATTTTGTCCCCAATATAGGTTGGTAATTATCCTGACGTCTTTCCGGTTTAAATTCTTTTTAAGTATTAGTTGTTGTAATGTATCACGGTGAACTTTATCGAAAGCCTTTTGGAAATCGATGAAGCACACAAACAGGTCTTGATTTATGTCTAGGCATCTTTGAAAAAGAATATTTATTCCGAAGAGTGCTTCTCTTGTTCCAAGCCCCTCTCTAATTCCAAATTGGCTATCACTTATGTCCTCTTCTAGTTTTTGATAAATTCTTTTATGGATGATTTTTAGGATGATTTTTAGTGCATGGCTCATAAGTGCAATAGTCCTATAATCTGTGCACTCTCTAGCATTGGCTTTTTTGGGAATCAATACAAATGTCGATAGAAGCCATTGTTGCGGTATGATGCCTGTGTCATATATTGTGTTAAACAGGTCTAGAAGACTATCCATTAGGTGTTCATCGAATAATTTTAATATCTCTGCTGGTATTTGATCCGGCCCCGTAGCATATATTGGCTTCATATTGTTGAGGGCATGTTCGAGTTCATGTTTCATTATTTTAGGTTCTTCGTTTTCTACTCTTATTGGTACTTGTGTTGGTCTTTCATCATTAAAGAGTTCCTGTACGTAGGTTTTCCATCTCGTTACTTTTTCTTTCACATCTGTTATTATGTGGCCATCTGCGCTCTTTATCACATGATTAGCTTGAAGGGTTTTTCTAGCTCCTGTCATCTCTTTGATTTTTTTGTGCATATGAAAGCTGTCGTAGTTTTTTTCATGCATCTCTATTTCTTCACATTGTTTAGAGATCCACTCTGATTTTGCCTTTTTTATTTCTGTTTGAATCTTTTTATGCAGGATTTTATATTGTATTTCTTTTTGGTTCTTGTGGGTCCGGCGTTCATTCATGAGCTCTATGATTTTTTCAGTCATTCAACATTTCTTTTTTGTTGTTTTCCTAGTTAGGTTTTCTTTAACTATTGCTGTCAGAGCTGTTTGAACTCGATTCCATCTTATGTCAACATCTTGATGTAGTTATTGTAGATTTTCTTTCATTGCTGTTGTTATATTTTGCTTTATCTGGTCAACTACAACTTCGTGTATCTTTTTATCCTTAAGTAGTTGAATATCTATGTTGTTGTTTTGTTTCTTTATGATCTTCTTTAGTTTAACTTGTACCTTTGCTATTACAGGATTGTGGTCTGAGTGGATGTCGGCTCCTAAGTAAGTTCTCACTGCTTTTACGGCATTTTTATATCTATTTCTGATGAGCAAATAATCTATTTGATTTCGTATGATTTTCTCCTTTGTATGGGCTGGAGATGTCCAGGTATACAGCCTTCTTTTAGGGAGCTGAAAGAGTGTGTTGGTGATTATAAAATCCTCATCTTGACAGAACTGAATCAAACGGTCACCGCGCTCATTCCGATCCCCGAGACCAAATTCACCAGTACAGTCATTTACCTTTGTTTTTCCTACCTTGGCGTTAAAATCGCCCATCACTATAGTCACTTCGCAGCGATTTATACTTCTTAGTACTGCATTTAGTTGTGTATAGAACTCTTCAACTGCCTCATCTTCTTTATCTGCAGTTGGTGCGTATATTTGGATCACGTTCATAACTCTAATATTTGTCTTTAATTGTATCATTACTACTCTATCTGAAAAGAGAGAAAGTTTGAAACTGACCTGTTTAACTTCTTGTTTAGGATTATTCCTACTTCGTACTGATGTTTTGGGTCATTGTTTCCTGAGTAGTACAGCATTATCTGTATTTATCGAGCCTGTTCCTGCCCATCTTACATCGCTTACCCCAAGTAAGTCCACTTTTAGTCTTTCCATCTCAAGTACTATGTTGTCCTGGCGAATATAGACTTCTTGCATTCCATGTGCCTACTCTTAACGTGTCTGTTCTCAACAAGGATGTTATACTATATACTGGATTGGCATCCACCGTATATTAACATAGGGAAATAGTGTGTCCAAATCCGTGGGTAGGCAACTTGCCGTTGTGCCGTATAAATTTGTATGTTTTACTCTGTCGCACTAGTCACTACGCCATATACGGTTTAAATGAGCAATATTAACAAACGAAATAATGGTTAAATACTGGGTTGCATTTGAATGTAAATCTTTGAAACAAATAGGAAATGGAAATTAATTTCATTAGTAAGCATTTGCAATTAAAATATGTTATGCTGTTTAATATAAAAATTATATTAAAAGCAAGTAAACAATATTGTTGGGTAATAATTATACTTTTATATGCTAGTTTTGTGTTTTAATTTTATTTAAAATAATTATTACCTTCCCCTTAAATATCTTATATATAAAATATATGCAAAAGTTCACAACAAATATTTTGTATTGTGATTAATTGTTGTTTTTGATCATTCTATTAATATTTATATCATTGTAGTTGTAATAATTTTATAAAGTAGATCTTTATGTTTAATACATTTAGACTCAATGTAGCTTATTATTAATACTTTACTTTCGAGTTTATGCACTTTTTTAAAAGTATTTGTAATAAAATATAATAAAATTAGTACTTTTTTAAAAATTACTAACTCTAATTTTTTAACCGTGTAAGAAATCCAAAACTGTTTCTATTAAGTAACTTAAGAGTTAATAAATAATTTTTTTTTGTAAGATGTTTCAGATACAAGTAAAAACTGACATACGAATGCGTAACTTTAAAGCACGCATTATTCACGGTTTGGTTAACGAATTATTATGTGAGTACTATATTATGTATATTTGTCAATATATTTTATATTTTAAACAAATGTACAAGTTAGTTTTACTTTTTTATTATTATTCTTGAATATATTGAGTGTCTGTAATAAGAAAGTTTGTTTTATTTTTTTATAAATCTTATTAAAGTCATTAATAATTGAAATTATGTTACTTTTTTTTATGAGAAAGATTAGTAATACTTGGTAGTATAATTTGATATATAAAATAGTAAAATTCAGTTTGTAATTATTGTTTTAAATCAATTTTTCTAAAATTCTGTCTCTCTTGCCTCGTATACGACTGTGAGATAAAAAGAGATGCTAAAGCGGCACAACGGCGGGTTGCATATTTCGATATTTTTCCTCACTTTAAGGGGCTTGATTGCCAATCCAGTATATAGTATAACATCCTTGGTTCTCAATGACATTCTTTTTTCCACAACATCATTCAAAGCCGTCTCCCCCGGAGATCCGATTGGAAGACTTTTTACTTCGAAATAGTTTGCTGTGAATTTCGTCATCATAATGGTGATTCTAGAGATATCCTTATGGATCTTTAATGCAGTGGTTTCCCGTTGCCTTCTGCATCCTCATGCCGTTGGTCGAATTCGTCTCATCCGCCTTTAGGAGCGATTTCTCACTCCTAGGACAAGAGGGTGCCCTTACTTCTGCTAATTTATCCGCCCGAAGCCGTTGATCAGCAGGAGATGTCTGCTTATACCGGCAGATACTCGGTCGACAGAGCCTCGTTGGTTCTCTAGCAGGGTGCACCACGTGCAGGAGAGGTTGTCTTTTGGGTTTTGGTCTTGTTGCCGTCCCCCCTTACACCCCTATGTTTAGTACGCATACTAATACGTTGTTCTTTCCCAATTTGTAACTTTGATTATCTTCAATATTATAGTTAAAGTTTTTACACAAACATAAAAATTATTTAACAAATTGCGTAGCCATATGCATTCTTTATTTGTTTCTGATAAAGTTATAAATTCAGCTATTTTTATATAGATCTTTTCAGTTAGGTGTTCATAAAGAACTGCTGTTTTTGCGTCAAGATGGTTCACTTTCATGCCTGTTCCGGCCGCAATGCTATGCATTATTTTAAAAGTTGCTTGTTTCACCACTGGCGCAAAGATTTTAACATAATTGATTCCAAACATTTGGTTAAATCGCTGTGCAATCAATCTTGTCTTGTTTTTAAATACCCATTTACATCCAAGAACATTTGCATCTTTTGGCAAATTAAAAATTGACCATGTTTCATTGCTGTACAGTGAGTCAAGTTCTTGTTGTAATGCAGAAATCCACTTGTTTTTATCTTTACATCACACAACTGGGTTGTAAGTTCGTGGTTCTGCATTAGATATTAAAAATCTGTAGTAATTTTCTATTTTCTTTAGTGAGATGCCTTTTAACAATTGTGATGAGATTTTAGTTATCACTTTTGTTGTACTATTTTTTTGTTGTATTTCATTAAACACATTAGCTCTGTTTTTATCACAATGTTTACCCGCACTTTTTCCACCCAAATTTAATTCACTTTACTCATTTGTTGAACTTGAAGTATTAATGTTCTTGTTGTTGCTGTCTTCTTGGGCGGTGTTAACTTTGCTGTTATCATCTTTGTTGTCCTCATTTTTGTTGTTAACATCAGTCTCCTCCTGAATCGTCAGAAAATGTATATCCATATGATTGTTGATATATTGTCTTCCTTCAACTTGGAACAAAGCACCTGTACGCTTTCGATTCTATGTCAAAGCCAAGCAATATGCCAACTTCTGCCTTTACGTCTAATTTCCTTTGTCATATTTGTAAAACTGACATTGCATTTTTTACCAAAAGCTTTCATGCTATCACAAATCAGTTTTCTTTTGTGCCATAACTCAAAAGGTGTTTTGTTCTCGATACTTCTAGAAGGTAAACGATTTTAAATAAAGTTTGCCGACATTGGATCTGTTTCTCCCCAGAAGCTATTATCTAAGCCTGAATCTATTAATAAACATCTCATCATCTCTACTAAGTAGCGGTTTTTGCGTTCTTTTATTCCGTTTTGTTCAGGATTGTAAAGTGCAGTGAATTGCCTTGTAATGCCATGACATTCAAAATATTTTCGAAACTCAATGCCGATGTATTCACCTCCTCTATTCGACCGCAATATTAACTGGTTTATCAAATAAAATCTTCGTCAATGCCACGTAATTTTAGAATTTCTCAATTGCTTCCGATTTCTCCTTAATGACATAAATCATACACCATGATTTATCTCACGCCAGAAATCGTCAATAAATGTGAAAATGTATCTTTTTCCTAATGCTGTCATTCCGATTGGACTGCTGATATACTGTCAACTAATTCCGGGACAGGTTTTCGCGCAATTTTTCTTTTAACGCAAGTCTCACAAACTGTTTGTTTACATTCGGTCTTGATGCACCTTGACACTTGGATACAGTTCCAAAGCTTCCAAATAGCTTCCTTGTTCTATGACCGAGACTATTAGACCAATTACGGATATACTCCCTGTTGTTGTTAATGATGTTGATTTTGTTTATCGGCGCGCGCAGATTTGAAATTCTTAACATCACCGTTTGCAATTGAATTTTGTCCAGAAAATACCTTGCATTTCTTGTTACAAAACTTTACATTGTATCCTTTATCAGTAAGTTTCTTTTTCAAGATTAAATTACTGGCAAACTGAGGAATAAATCATACATTTGTCAGGGTAATTGTAGTGACGTTTCTGATATCGTTAATTGCGTTCACTTTTATCGTTCCGCAACCCGATAATTCAAGTTTCTTACCGCTAGCCAATGATATAACTTTACAATATTTATTAGAAAAACTTACAATTTGTTGCTTATTATTCGTGATGTGACAAGTTGCTCCAAAATCAAATTCTTTGTTGCAACGCCATTTGGCAAAACGTCTTCACTTTTTATTTATGTGGTCTTGTTTATGGCAAAAATGACAAGTTACATTTGAACTGTTATTATTGGACAATGTTTCGATTTTTAGTGCAATCGTAATTCAAATTTTGTTTACTATTGTTGTTGTATACTTGGAGCACTGTAGTGTCATCTGATGGTAGATCTCCGCGGTTCTTTCAACCCCGGAATTCTTCAATTATTTTTGCTAGTACCAGCGCTGAAGTCAATTTATCGTTCTTGCAAACCTCCAATGCCGTTATCAAACTATTATAGCTAGTTGGTAATAAACCGAGCAATGTTGTACTTTTATTAGAAACTCGAGATCAATTTTACCTCCAAGCGCTTACAATTTTTGAAATTGCTCATTGAGTTTATTCACATGCTCTTCAATATTCGATCCTTAATCTGATCTTGATCGCACAATCGATCTTAAAATGCTTACTCTTAAGCCTGGGTTATCTTTCTTGTAAAAATCTTTTAGCGCTTTCTATGCGGCTTTTGCAAACTTACTTACACGGACAAGTTGCAGTTGATTGTCCTCGATGACCAAAACTATTGTTGCTAATCTCTTTTCGTCCGCTTTTATCTAGGCAGGCGTAACTGGATCTGGCGCGTCACCTTTGACCGCATGCCAAATTTCCTTATCTTTCAGGATCATTTCGAAACAAAACTTTCAGTTAAAATAATTAGTGGCAACTTCATCACAATATATCTGTACTCTGCTGTAGTCATTATGCAAGTACAAAACCAATCAAAACCGAAATTCACTAGAACTTAATCACACAAAACAACGACGTTTATTGATGGATTAATATCTTCAATAAAATGTATCTGGGCTCATAACCTCTTAAATAAAAAAAATTTGGATTGCGTAATGTCAATGAAGATATAAGTACAGGGTGATTATAAATGTTTGGGATTATGTAACCATCAAATGTACGTTTGTGCCGCTCTAGTGAAAATACGTAAATAAATTCTACCCTATCTTAGGATTCAAAAATAAAAATATTTTCATATGTTTACATGTTTATGATTATCAGTTGTAAACTCTCAAACACAATCTGGAACAGTATAAAGCCATTCCCCATTATCAAACCTAAAGTAGGATTCAATAATAAAAATATTATCTTTATTTGTATACATTGTTATAACCTTGCTTGCTTGACAGTTGTCAAAGTTGAACTGTCAAAACAAATAGCATAGTGAACAATTTTAAAAAGGCGGCATATTTAAAGTGATTACATAATCCCATTCATTTATAAACTCCCTGTATATGTATATAGCGTCTGTACAGAACAAACGTTGACCAACACAATAATTCAGTATGAAGTTATAACAAGTAACTCATACATACATAATACTTAAATAATATTTCATAAAGTACATAGTTATTTAGATTGCTAAATATTTCTTTAAAAACTACGCCAAAGTTTGCGTTAAAATATATAGAAATAAAACGATAACTAAGTTTTACCACAAATATTTTATTGATATAAATATAAATTACTAAAGAATATATATCAATACATTCACAACTTAAATTGCGGCTTTTAATAACCATTGTCAAATAATAACAAATTAAAACAAAAATACGTTTGTACAAAAAAAAATTAAAGTGAAGTGATTAACAACAAGATTATATTGTTACTTGTGGATTTCGGTCATTGCTTTAAATTCATTGTGACCCAAAATTAGACGTCAAGAATGGGCTTCGTATATATTTCCGCGCTCTATCATAATTTGAATAAACTATATAAAAAAACACGTCCACATAAAAATTGTATTTTCCGTATTTATAAACAGCAGAAAATCTTTGATTTATAGCTTTTTCATATGTAAACCTCTATTGATAAAATTAAGTATAAAATAACATAAAATTTTATTAAAATACTGCACGACCTTTAATTATTACAACATAATATTGTATATTATCACATGCAATAACATCTTGCAGATAAATTAAACATTAATTTAATAATATTGCTGAAAAAAATTGTTTTCCAAGTTTCATATTCCACATCAAACGGTTTTATAACGATTCTGTCTGTATCACAGTTCCATTTCCATTCTCATGATTCTTATTTCGTCTCCAGAGAATTTAATATGAGATTATTTATATTCAGCATAAGGCAATTTTCCATTATATAAAAAACATTTATTTTTTTGTCATTTTAATTGAATTCATATAATATAAGTACGTTACAGACGTTATTTATTATTATATTAATATTAACAGTACTGAATCAGTATTACTATCAAATAAGTCAAACGTAAACATTATTTGAAGTATAATCAGTCTGCCTGGAGTGCTATGTCAATCGTACAAAACAAACTTCTGTAATGTTGAGGGTAAGTATATCATATCTATAGTATTGTCTAACAATGATTTCACGTTATTCATTCAGATATAGTTATAATACTTATAATATTTAAGTAAACAATGTTAGATATGGTTTTAATGCTCTCCGGAAGATTTTAACTCATTATTATAACATAATATTATTAGTAGATGATGACATGATAGTATATACTTATAATATCATGTCATATTTGAAATAAATACATATTTGCCAATTTCATGCACATTTCGTAAATAGTATTGGTTTTATTTTTATGTAATGAACAAAAACGTACATATATAAAACATGTAATATAGGTTATTTCTTTTGCATATGATAGTTAAACCTGTCGTATAATGTAGTTTTTTTCGAATTTTAAAATATACTTTTAATTTACTACAATAGATACTTCAGAATTAAAGAATTGCGTTAGAATATAGATTATTTAGACCTTACATATTATACTGTGATAATAATTATTTTGTTTTTTAAAATCAGTTATTATTTATCTACAGCAACAAATTATATCTATTATTACACATTGATTTTAATCAACAGTACAAATTCAATATTGATCAACTTATCGTAAGCAAGCTGGTTCAAAAAATTTGCGGAAGACTTGGTTATGGTTATGCATTATTTAAAAAAAAATACAGTTATTAAGTGACATCCCATACATCAAATGCTGTTGCAATACTGGTCTGTAAACATTGGTGATTTGACCAGATTTGAGAAACTTTTTTGTTGTTTTTAAGCAAATAGCCGTGCCAATTTCATATAACAGCGGGCTATGTTTGGTATAGTGTCGTCTTCCCAAAGTCGCGTTAAATTTGCGGCAAATTTTTTGTTTTCAACTTCCTTGTGGTCTTTGGCAACTTATCGAAATAAAGCGTCAGGCAGTAAATATAATCTAATAATGCACAGATGATGGCAGTGCAGTTTAAGATAAGGTAACAAGTAAAAAAGTGTATAAAATGTTTTAACCCTTCTATACTAAATCAGTATTAGAAAAACTGCTCTCCAATAAATGACTAACAGTATTGGGGTGTTGGGTTCAAAAAGCTGTACTTTTTGGTCCTACAACCGCATCTTTACCGCTAATATTAAAAAAAAATTAAACTCCAATGTTTAAACTGAAAATCACGCCAGATCTCAAACCTGCTCGATAGATTTTTGTAAAAATTTTATCAGAAGGCATAGAATTTAATTTTAGAATTTATAAAATTTTAAAATTGTAGGTCGTCGATTTCATTTCCGAGATATAACCATCTTTTCAAAATAAAATGTTTGCATTATTTCAAAAAAAAAAACGTCGATAGAGGTAACTTTTTTACCAATAAGTCTTAAATAGTAGATGTATAAAAATAAACAATAATCAACTGTCAAAAGTACATAATCTAATATATTATTTGTCAAAAATGATCTTATTTAACGTCTAAAATTACCAATCTTACGTAGTAACTATTAAAATACAACCGATAGAAAAATAATCAATTGTCAAAAACACATATTCTAAGATGTAAATGTGAATTTTGATTTTGGTTCTTTTTAAAAATGTTTTAATATTTTATGACAATATTTTCCCGTTTTTGACTTTTTATAAATAAAATATTGCAATTTTTGGTAAATATTAGTATTTTCTGACAATATTTTTATATTTTATAGATGAATTTTGCTACTTTTGACATCTTATACATAGAATTTTGCACATTTTAAGCGTTTTTTAATTCTATCTGATAATATTTTAATGATTTAGCTATTTTTGACTTTTTATGATAGAATTTTTCACTTTTTAACAGTTAATGGTTAAATTTTTGACATTCCAAAAACAGTTTATAACCGTATTTTAAATCTTTCTAATTTTACTACAAAATTTTGTTGCATTCTAACAATATCTAACGTTTTATGACCGGAATTTGCTAATTTTGACATTTTATAAATACAATTTTGAATTGTTTAACCGTTTTTGGCCAAATTTTAATTCTATCGTCTTTTTTTAATCGTATTAACCGGATTTAGTTATATTTGGTTTTTTATGATAAAATTTTGCACTTTTTAATAATTAATAACTTGCTTTTTAAAATTATTCATACTTTTTGAAATTTTTGACATTTGACGGATTTTAATATTTCTTAGTCGTATATTACAATTTTTTAGTTTCATAAGTTTTTATACACTTTTTAACAAATTTGGTGCTGTCCAATAATATTTTGATGTTCTTTGTTAAATTTTGATTTTATCTGAAAATATTTTAATGTTTTAACACCGGATTTAGATGTTTTTGATTTATTATAACAGATTTTTTTACTTTTGAGCAGTTAATGACTAAATTTGAGAAATTTTATAGCAGAATTGTTACAATATTTTGATGTTTTAAAAACATTTTTGCTATGTTTAATGTTTTTTTTTTAAATGCATTTTTCAACAGTTTATAGCCGAATTTTGTTACTTTTTAACAATATTTTAAAGTTTTAATTAAGACTAACTTTGATATTTTTGAAACTTTATAAAAAAAAAATACATTTTCTACACTCTATAGTAAGGTTTCTAAAATTTAACAAATAGAGTTTTTTTTACTTTTCAATAGTTTATAGCCAGATTTTAGTGTTTTTGGACAACATTTTATATAAATTTTATGAATAGTATTGTGCACTTTTCAACAGTTTAAGGCAAAATTTTGCTATTTTAACAATATTTTGATATTTTTATTTATATTTGTTACATTTTTTACAGTTTATAGTCAAATTTTTGTGCTTTCCGACAATATTTTAATGTATGAAGACCAAATTTTATTTTATAAATTATATTTTACACTGTTTAACCGTTTTTGACCAAATTTTAGTTCTTTCTAAATTTTTTTAGTATTATATGATCAGGTTTTTTTTATTTTTGACTATTTATAAATTTAACAAAATTTTGCACTTTTCAAAAGTTAATGATAAAGATAAAACAAAATTACAAAATTGAGTACGTTTTTTTATAAAACCGTCAAAAACTGTCCATAACCTAAATACCGTTTTAATTATTGACACTATAATCAACAAAATGTTATTAATTTTTAACTTGTGAAGTTTTGTGTGAATTTTAGTGCCTATAATTCTAAAGTTTGTGTCATTCCGGCTGGTAATTATATTAGCAACCAGTCATCTTTACAATTTTAAAAAATTCACTGGTTTAATTATTTTTATTGTTGTAAATGTATTTAACTTAAAATTATAGTTTCCCGCTTACTGTTTTGTCGTGCTTCCCGTGGCGGTGATTTTAACTATTCGTACCAGAGGCGTAACTTCCATTTTTTAACGTGTAATTTTATTATTAATTTTTATAATCCTGCTGTCTCTTGTGTAACCTTACCGTGGTCTACCTGTATTTGTTTTTAGTCAGTCACCAGTGAGCGACCGCACCGGTGTGAATTGTGTCCTTGTATCAACCTTATCCTGTTTTTATTTATTTATTGCTCTAGTCATTTTTGTTTTTGTAACTGCATCTGTTATTATGCACTGTAAATGCAAAACTGTTGCACAATCAGGTGTAACCTGTAGCAATTGTGGCGTTATTTTCCATAACAGTTGCGCTATTCGTTACAAGAAATGTAATTGCGGTAATTTATTTGAATTGGATGATTCCGAACTTCCTAAACTTTATAAAGAAAATATTACTCTTTACCAAGTTTTATGTGATGAGTTGAGGTCGAGCAATAAATTACTCTTAGATAAAATTACTTATCTTGAAGAGAAGATCACCAAAAAAGATAAAACTATTCTTCAATACGAAGCTCGCAGTAAACAACTAACTGCTCCTACTACTGCGCCGCTCACTAATGATACGGTGCAATTGATTCAACCTGCAGTTTTTCCTTCTTTGGCAAGCTCTGTTGTTAAGGGGAAAACTAATAAAAAAACTCAGCCAAGAACTCAAACTATCTTTGGTTGTGGCCCAACCAATGACAAACTGCAGGCTTATGTGCCTACTTCTTACGTACATGTTTCTAAAAGACGTGGAACTAATAAAACTGATATAGTAAATCATATTAAATCTAAGTTTTCCACGATATCAGTTGATGTTGTTGAGTTAAAAGTAAAATTTGGAAACTACAGCAGCTTTAAAGTTTCTGTTCCAGCTAATCATGCTCGATCTATTTTCTGCAAAGATTTTTGGCCTGCAAATATAGCGGTCAAGACATTTTTAAATTATGGGCAAGTTAATAATGTTCCTGCTTCATCTTCGGTGGATTTTCGAAATCTGGATTCAGCCAACAATCTAAACCCGTCACCAGAAACACCAGCGGTATCTCCATCTATTACCAGAATGTCGGGGGTATAAAAACTAAACTCAAAGAACTTATGCTGGCTGTAGCTGTATCCAACTACGATATTATTGTACTGACCTAAACCTGGCTAAATCAGGACATCAGCAATGCGGAGCTACAATTTATTGGTTACAGTTTGTTTAGATGTGATCGCTCTTTATTAACAAGCCCTAAGCTTGACGGAGGAGGTGTCTTAATTGCTACTAAAACTTGTTTTAATTGTACTTTATTACAACCTACATTTTTAAGTGTTGAACATTTGTTTGTAATTGTTAAGTTTAAGTTTGTATCATATATTATCAGTGCTCTACTTACCACCTAACTCGGCATGTGATAAATATTTAGATCATTGTTATTCCGTTGAATCTATCGCTGACAAATATCCAGACAGTAAACTAATTTCACTAGACGATTATAATCTACCCGCAGCGGTATGGGTTAATGATGAGTTAGGCATAAGTGTTATTTGTAATAATACTTATTCTGCTCATTTTGTTTCCAACTGTTATGGATTTCTAAACTGCGCTCAATGTATTTCTATACCTAATGATGGTGGTGTGTTCTTAGATTTATGTTTTTCTAACATCTGTGATATTTCTGTGATTAAAGCTGTGGATGTTTTGTTAAAACTTAGCCAACATCATATTGCTTATGTGATTGATGTAAAATGTGATACTAGCCGTGATATTTTAATGTGTAATTATGTTTTTAATGATTTTAAATATGCCGACTTTAACGCAATCAATAATTTTTTGTTGAATGTTGATTGATCCGCCCTTTTTTATAATTGTGATGTTGATAATTGCGTTAACTTATTTTACTCTGTGTTGCATTTTGCTATTGACTATTTTGTTCCCAAAAAACAATGGCGAGAAAACAATTTTCCAGTTTGGTTTAATAATGAATTGATTTCACTTACTAGACTCAAAAAAACTGTTCATAAACGTTATAAATCTTCAAGACTATTGTCTGATTATAACGAGTTTCAATCAATTCGTACTTCGTGTAAAAATCTCAGTACATGTCTATACAAGCAATATATTACTCGTACAGAAAACAACATTCAAAGTAACCCTAAACATTTTTGGAAATTTGTTAGCGACTCTAGAAAAACTAATGATTTTTCAGCCACAATGTATTATAAACAAAAAACTTGCAGTAATGGAGATGACTATGTTAATAGTTTTGCTGAATTCTTTTCTTCTGTTTACGATACACAAACTCATCCAACTCCTTTGTTTGACTTTAAGAAAAACGTATTACATCGATCATTTTCAATTAGATTGTTGGATGTATTTAAAAGGATTGAGAACCTTAAATGTAACTTTAGTACTGGACCGGACGGTGTTCCATCTATGCTGTTAAAACAATGTATTTATTCAATTTCTATGCCATTGCACTTACTTTTTGAGGCTTCTCTTAATGAAGCCAAGTTTTCTTCAGTTTGGAAACAAAGCTTCATTATGCCTTTACATAAATCTGGAGCTAAGGAGGATATTACTAATTATAGAGGTATATGCATCCAGTCTGCTATTCCTAAGTTGTTTGATCAAATTGTAACTGGTCAAATACAATGGATGTGCAAAAGCATTTTAGTGGAACAGCAACATGGGTTTCGCGAGGGTCGTTCTACTCTTACAAATCTTCTTTGTTACGAAAATGATCTTTTGAATGCCTTTCAATCAAGAGTTCAAGTAGATTCTATTTACACAGATTTTTCAAAGGCTTTTGATCGCGTTAATCATAGTATTTTGATTGCTAAGCTTCGGGCTTTGGGTTTTCATGAATCTGTTGTTGCGTGGTTGCCAAGCTTTTTGGAAAATCGTACACAGTGTGTGAAAATTAATAACTTTTTATCACAACCAATTGTTGTTCCTTTTGGGGTTCCTCAAGGATCTCATTGTGGACCAATTCTGTTTTTATTAATGATCTTGTTTATTCTATTAATTCTTCGTCTTATCTTTTATTTGCTGACGATCTTAAAATTTATAAAAGAATATCATCTATCGAGGACTGCATTAGTTTGCAAAATGATTTAGATTCTGTCCATTCATGGTGTCTTATTAATAACTTGTTGTTTAACGCAAATAAATGTTTTTCGATAAGCTTCAACAGAACTTTAAGTAAAGTATCGTTTGACTATACTATCGATAATAATGTTTTGGAACATGTTACACAAATAAAAGATTTGGGCGTAATTTTTGATTCAAAACTAACTTTTGTTGAGCATATAAACTATATGTGCAACCGTGCTATGAAAATGTTAGGATTTGTTTACAGAATGTCTACTGACCTATCTCCTAGCACACTCAAATTACTTTATTGCGCTTTAGTACGTTCTCATTTAGAGTACGCTCCGTCAGTTTGGTGTCCATTCTACAGCGTTCATATATGCAATATAGAACGTATTTAAAACAAATTTTTTCATTTATTATCGTACAAATTAGGCATTTTATCCGAAAATTACGATTTTAACCTCATTGCATTGCAATATAATCTTCCGCCGCTAAAAATTCGGCGCAAAAGAGCCGATTTATCATTTTTACGTGGACTAATGATGTCTGAGATTGATTGCCAAGAGCTACTAGTAACTCTTCCATTTCAAGTCCCCAACTATAATCGCCGAACCAGACAGTCTCCATTATTTAGGGAATCTATACATTCTACCAATTATGGATTTAATAATCCAATTGGTAGAATGTGTAGAATTGCAAATAGTTTCTCTAATAATGTTGATTTATTTTGTGTTTCAAAATGTAGTTTTAAGTGTAAATTAAAATGTGTTGATGAATAATTTTATATTTTGTTTTTATTTATGTATACTTTTTTCCATGCTTTTATTTTTCAATATTCTTTTATATATTTTTGTGTAATTGTAATATTGTTTGTAATTCACCGTTATTTATGTATATAATGATATAGATGTAAATGGTTTTGTATATACCGTGAATAAAGTATTATTATTATTATTATTATTAACAGTAGCAGTAGATAAGACACGTTGGCCAGATTTGGCAATTAAATTTAACATTTTGAAAACTAAATTTATAGTTTGTATGCTGGATTAACAGTTTGGCAGTTAAAAGTAACAATTAACACGTCGTTTTTATTATTTGAATGCCGGATTTACACTTTAAATACAAGAATTAAACGCAGGATTTATAACTTGAATTATCAGAAAATTTAACAATTTGAAGACCGGATTTTCAGTTTTAAATGTTAGATTAGTAATCTATCAATAAAATTTGACACTTTGAAGACTGCATTTACAATTATAAAAACAAAATTTATAGTTTTAAAGCTGGATTTATAAACTGAAAATTAAATTTAACACTTTTAGAAGTTGTATTTAGACTATTAAAACCAAATTAACTGTTTTAAAACTAAATTTGCAGTTTTAAAAGCTTGATTTATAATTGGAAGCCAGATTAACAATTCGGCAGTAGAATTTAACAAATTGGTAGCTAGATTTTTATTTTTAAAGGCTAGATGTATAATTTAAAGAACAAATTAATAATTTGACAGCCAAAATAAAACTCGTTTTTAATCGGGTTTATAATTTTGATGTCAAATTAACAGTTTGTTAGCAAAACTTAACACAATAGTAACCAAATTTCTAATTTGAATGCCAGATTTATACTTTACACAGCCAGCCACTTTAGCAGCCAGATTAATAGTATGTCAGTAGAGTTAAACAAAATTGATTTTATTTTAACAAAAAATGTTTTGTTTAAACTAGTAGGATTATTAAGGATTCCTAACTAAAAAAAAGAATACATTTTTTGTTATATTTAATTAAAAAAAGTACTTCAAAAAGAATATATGTAACTAAAATATGTCTGGTCAGTCTGTATAAGAGATAAAGTGACGTATTCCTGTAAGACTTCCAAGACTACATTATCGGACAAACTGCTTAAATTTACAAAGATATCGTGCAAGTGATAGTCCAGTAAGTGCCAGAAATATCATTTTTGATAGATCACCGGAATATTTTTAGACCAAACGGCATAACCAGTAATTAAGGTAAAAAAATGTGTTTAAATATGTGTGGGGCTGTTTTATCTGCCAATATCCCTCAGAACCATTATTGTAAAATAACATTACATTGCTAACTAGAATATCTCCAGTATTTTACATTAAAAGTACGTTGTATTGTCCGCAATTTTGTTTAAAAAATCATGTTTTCATAATAATATTACCTTGATATTGAAAACAAAATAACAAACGTTGCAACATTTTGTTATTATAAACTTTTTTTAAAATGTTAACCTATTCAATAAGCTAGAAGAAAGCCATGCATTTTTGAATTGCCCAGTATAACGTTGAACGTAAGCAAAAACTTTCCACAAAAGTGTTTTCTAATTGCAAACTGCTAAAAATGCGTTGTTAATAAGTCTTGCTGAGTTAAAACTGGCTCAGCTGCAATAGTGGTTCTATAGATTATGATATAGTCCGATAAATCTGCATTATTTTTAAATTAATATTTTAGAGCAGCAGTAATAGCTTGTGTATTCTAATTCAAAATGTACAATTACTTTTGTTATCAGAAAGGGCTGACTCAGCAAGTCCATGTAGATGCCGTATAAACTAGCACAATTTTTCATTTCAGCTTTCTACTAAGATAAACTAAAACAATTAATCAATTTAAATTTAAACGTTGTGTATGTGTTTTCTGCTTTTAGAATAATGCAAAATTTTCTTAGTTCCGACTCAAAAGGAATAAACAATAAATAACGCAAAACAATACAATTCACAGCATAGAGCAAGGTATCTGCTTTAATCAGTTTGTTCATGCTGTTTTCCATTTCACTAACTTCTAAAACGGTAGAAACCAAAATTTATTATAAAAAATCTAAAGTTTATATATCATTACTAAAACAATCTTATACAAAATATTCAAAAATACAGTATTACATTGTTAAAAAAGTCAATTGGTTTACTACCATTTTTTAGAATAATTGGATATCACTAGTTTCATTACAATTTGTTTAGTTTTAACAAAATTATAATTACATTATCTACGTACTAATAGTATATTGTACAGGGAGATTTTAAATAAATGAGATTTTGTAATCACTTTAAATATTCCGCCTTTTTAAAACTGTCCACTATACTACATAATATGCTTGACAGCTGTCAAAGTTGATATGTCAAAACAAATAATATAGTGGACAATTTTAAAAAGGCGGCATACTTGAAGTGATTACATAATCCCATTCATTTATAAACTCCCTGTATAACTAGCACGTAATGACATGTGTTTCCCAGAGTATAAACGTTGTACACAAGCCTTGGAAAATTGTGTATGTAAACTTCGTATAAAATACATTACGTATACATAATAAAAGGTTTTCCAATAAGAAGTTTAATTTTGAATAGCAGACTATTTGGGCAACTGTCAATTTTGAAGCTATTATTTTTTAACATTTGACAAGTAAAAACTACGCCATTACTAAAAATGGAACGATACACACTTCAACAACGCATTGAAATTATTAAAATTCACTACAAAAATTGTGAAAATTTTTCAGTCACAGTTTGCAAAACTAAAGCACTTTTTGGTCGTCGTAAAGCACCTACTCGGCCGGCAATAGTAAACCTGGTAGTAAATTTGAGCTGTTGAGACAAGTTTGTAATGTGAAGAATCGAAGCCGTGTACATAGCTTAAGAACACATGAGAGTTTTGCTGATGTAGCCCGTAGTGTTAAAGAAAACCCAGGTTTGTCGATTCTTCGTCGATCTTTAGAATTAGACACTCCACAAACGACATTACATCGTATTTTGCATAAAAACTTAAGTCTTAAGGCTTTTAAAGTTCAGTTAACACAAGAACTCATGCCGGTCGATAACCATAAACGTCCTATCTTTGCTGATTGAGTCCTTCAAATGCATCAAAATGATCCGGAATTTCATCGAAAAATCATCTTCAGTGATGAGGCCCATTTTCACCTCGGAGGCTACGTTAATAAGCAGAATTGTCGCATTTGGGGCTCAGAAAACTCAAGATTGTTGAAAAGTCTTTGCATCCTCAACGTGTCACTGTTTAATACGGTTTTTAGGCTGGCGGTGTGATTGGACCCTACTTTTTTTAAAAATGAGGCTGATGCAACTGTTACGGTGAATGGATGGCGCTACCGAGCTATGATTAATGATTTTTTATAGCCTGAATTGAAAGATATTGACATGGACAACGTTTATTTTCAGCAAGACGGCGCTACGTGCCACACAAGCAACGAAACAATCGCAATTTTGCAAGAAAAGTTTCCTGACCGAGTTATTTCTCAAAGAGGTGATTACAATTGACTACCGAGATCTTGTAATTAAACACTTTTAGACTTTTTTCTTTGGGGCCACGTAAAAGATAAGATCTATGCCAATGCTTCACAATTGATTCAAGAATTTAAAGATGGAATTCGTGAAGTTATCGAGGACATACAGCCGCAAATGTGCAAATTGGTCATGAAAAATTTCATAAAAATAATGTAGTACTGCAACCGTAACCGTGGCGGCCATTTGACTGATATTGTTTTCAAATGTTAATGGCGTACCTTTCTCTTTACAATGAAATAAACTTTTATTGATTTCTTTTAAAAAATACCCGTTTTTTAACATATCAAAATGAAACTTCTTATTGGAAAACCCTATATAAAACTTATATTCGTCCTTGTATTAAATATTGTTCCCAAGTATTGAAGAAAACATCAAAAACTACACTATTTCTTCTAAACTCTATTCAGAAACAAGCTATTCGGATCATTGCCAATCCAAAATTGACAAATTACAACACAGGCGTAATGTTGCAGATCTTTGCATTTTATTTAAATATTTTAATGGACATTCGTCAAACAAAATACAAGACATTTTGTCATTTAAAGAAATATTTAGTTGTAGTACAAGGATTGCTAAAAACTCTAACAAATATTTTCTAACAGTTCAGAGATGTAGGACCAAAACTTTTAAGAGAAATTTTTTATCACCTTCGTACATAGCCATTGTAAAGCTAATCGCAAATTTTAGTTAAACTGGTCAAGTCACTATGTTAAAATTGCCAGTTAGATTCTGTACTGTCATTCATTTGATGCGGTTTTTTAAAACGACATAACTTCGATTACCGTCAATGCTTGACTGACTGTCTTTGGTTTATATTAAACAATTTAAGCATTTTTATTTCAAGTAGGATTTAGCTACAAGTCATACAACCCCTAAAACAATTGCAGTGCTGCCCTAGAAATTTTCTAGGCGCAATATTTTGCAAAACTTGAACATAAATTGACCCGCGGATCGTGCAATTTAACTCCGCTAAACTTTTTTTGCGGTTATGTTTAGGAAAGAGTCTACGCTAATGACCCTGAGCCGAGATGAACATTTCTTGGATATTATTTTCCAGAAGTAATCGCAGAGTTTGTACTTTGAATTTAAATTTAAAAAACTATGCTACTTAAAAAATTTAAGAATAAATAAATGTTTATTTTGTATTTAAAATGGGACTTTTTTGAAAACCCCAGTACTTATCAATATATAAGGTTTTCCAATAAGAGGTATCATTTTAATATTAAAAAAAAACGGGTATTTTTTAAGAGAAATCAATAAATGTTTATTACTTACTTCTTAGAAATGTGTTTATGATGTCATCCGGTCATTCAGGAGGATATAGGGGATATAAATAATTTATTAGTTTTAATCTGGTTGTAATATTATTCGTTGACCCAGCAGGGTACTTCCTTTAGGGATTATTCTAGATACTATTGAGTTATTTTTCAATTGCCATTAACACCGCGGGAGAGTGGTTGTTGTTGAGACATCGACATTCCGGCGGCTTTGAAAGATTTTCTTTTAATAAATAGAAAGTGGACAAAGTTTTGTAACTGGTCTTTTATAAGATCCATCTCTAGACTGAACGGTTGCTGCTCGAATAACTCCATCTAAATCGGAGTGGACTTCAGTGATTTGCCCTCTTCTCCATTTTAGTGGTGGTAGGTTATTTTCTTTGATCATGACAAGTTCACCCACTACGATGTTTCTCCATTTGCTTCTTGTTTGAAAGCATCCTAAATACTCCTTGCTCCAACGGGCCCAAAAATGTTTTCTGAGTTGTTCCATCCTTTGCCATCGAGAAAGTCTATTTAGGTTGATGTCTTGTACATTTGGATATACTGGTGCAATAAAGGCATCCCCAAGTAGGAAATGTCCAGGAGTTAGAATTTCCTAATCATTTGGATCTTCTGACAATGGCATCAACGGTCAAGAATTGAGTATAGCTTCAATTTGTGTTAAGATAGTTGTTAGTTTTTCTAATGTGACTGACGCGTTGCCCAATGTTCGTTTTAGTAGTAGTTTGGTAGATTTTACAGCCGCTTCCCACAACCCTCCAAACGTTGGTGCTCTTGGTGCGATAAAATGCCAATTTATTCCAGCTTGTTCTAATTTGGAATGAATGATTTTTTGTGTAGCTGTCGACTCAAATATTGCTGTAAGCTCCTTTAACTATGCGTTTGCTCCCACAAAATTCTTTGCATTATCGGAATACATGTTTAGTATGTTGCCTCGACGTGAGACAAATCGCTTCATTGCCGCTATAAAAGTTTCTTTGCTGGCACAGCAGAAACCGTGCAATTGATAGCAGGGTGCTTCTAGAACTCTTCGGGGTATTGTTAAATTTTGTAACTCTTTGAGATCTGTCAAATATTGGGTCCAAAAGGTATACTGATTGGTATTGATTCATCCCCACCAATCCTCAGTTTCCACAATGTTTGTAGAATGATTTTAGCTTGTACAACAAGGGGGCTTATAAGCCCGAGCAGATCAAAGATTTGGGCTGTATATGATAATATATTTCGTTTGGTTATAGAACTTAGTTTATCTATGGTTGGCGAAGCATATAAGAAGGTATCGTTTGTAGTATTCCATTGTATTTCTAATGTTTTTGTTGTTGAATTCTTGTCAAGCAGTAGATTTGTTATTGTTACTGATGTGATGTCATCTAGTAACTCAGCGCTATTGCTTGCTCATTTGTGTAAGTCAAATCCTGCAAAAGCACATCATTTTTCACTTCATCTCTAATGGTAATAGCTTCAGCGATAAAATCTGCCTCTGTTAATAGATCATCCACATAAAAATCTCTGGCTGTAATGTGAGCTCCTGTAGGATATATGTTGTTTCCATCTTTAGACAGTTATTGTAAACATTTAGTGGCTAAGTATGGAGCTGATGATGTTCCATATGTCACGGTCTGAAGTTCATATGTTGTGATAGGCTCAGTGATTTCATTGCGCCATAATATGCGTTGATATTTATGATGATCCATTGATACGAGGATCTGTCGATACATTTGTTTGATATCTGCTGAAATTACTATGCGGTGTAGCCTAAATCTCACGACAATGGCCACTAAGTTGTCTTGTATTGTAGGGCCTACCATTAGACATTGATTTAGCGATGTACCTGTTGAGGTTTTTACCGATCCATCACTCGAAGTTTTGTAGTGATACTATCTTCCTTTAAAACAGCATGATGAGGAAAGTAGTAATTGTCTATATCATCTGTTGTTAAGATTGGTTTCATATGACTCTGTTTGATGTATTCATTCATAAATGCTTTGTATTTGTCATTTAATGAAGTATCTTTATTTTGCCGTCGTTCGACTGAGCAGAGGCGTTTGGTAGTCATTGCCTTTGAATTGCCTAGAGATGCCGTAGTTTGTTAAAATGGTAGTTCTACAACATAGCAACATTCTAATGTGCGTTGATGTGTACGTTGAAAATGTTCTTCACACTTTTTCTCGTCAGGTGTAAAGTATGTCTTATTTGAAACGTCTTATAACTTACAAAGATTTGCTAAAGACTCATGAAGTAATTCGTCTGTTGTTAGGTTGCACGACGTAGTTTTTAAATTTGTCTGTAGATTGTAAACGTTTCCGGATAGTATCTCGCCAAAATGAGTTTTCTGCAACTGCGGATGATGGGTTGTAGGATTGATTTGACCTATGCACATCAGTGAATAAAAGAGTTGTGCGCTGATTAATAGATCATTTGATGATGGTATGTAGAATTCTGGGTCAGCCAGATGAATGTTATTTGAAATTTTGTATGCTTTCTTGTTTAATGGTTCATTTGGAAGTTTTGTTATTTGCTTCAGTATCAGACAGTTCATATCATTTATAAGCGTTGATTCTCGATTGAATGCTTACTTTTGTTTTATACAATGCCGGCGTAACTTCAGTGGTAGCATTGATTCCAATGACTTGGATACGAGTAGCTTTTTTTGGTAAGTTTAGACGATTTACTAATTCTTCACTTATGAAATTGCTTTGTGAACCAGAGTCCAGTAAAGCTCGGCATAGATGTAATCTTCCTTGTGAACCACTGATCTTTACTAAAGCAGTTGACAGAAAGGTATAGCTGAGTTCTTTGCTTGATTGTGTTGAGTGATGCAACTGCGTTTGACTGGATGAAGGCACAGTATCAATGTCACGAAGGTTAGGTTGTGCATAATCGATGTGTAACGACGTATGGTGACGACGGTTGTACGTTTTGCATGTAAAAGCCGATTTGCATTGACTGGCGTTATGGTTTGCACGCAAACAGTTATTGCATAATTTTAGCCTTTTTGCTTCACTATTTCTCTAAGTTGTTGATAGTTCGGTGAACTGTTTGCATTGATTGATGTAGTGATTGCACTTGCAAAAATCACTTGTAGCTTGTTAAGTAGATATGTGCATTTTTGTTTCTGGTCTAGGTGGTCTACTTGATGATGATGCGTACGACGTAGCTTTTGATAAAGACATTGCTTCCAGTGTGTTGCACTTACGAGTTAGAATTTCAATCAATTGGTGGAATGATGGCAATGAGTTTTGCGTGTGATGTTCCCATTCCTTTTTAGTTGCAAATTCTAGTTTTGTTGTTAACAAGTAGTTAAGAAGTCGATCCCAATGGTCCGTATCTTCTCCTATTGATTTTAATGCACGTAGATGCTTTGTTGTGTTGTCAATGAGTAGTCGTAACGAATAGTGCGTTTCTTTATGGATTGTCGATTGTTCAAAGATTGCTCGTATATGATTAATAACTAACAATCTTTTATTTTCAAACCTGGAGCACAGAAGATCCCATGCAATGGTGAAATTTGCGTCTGACGTTTCCATTGAATTTAACACGTGTATGGCATCACCCGTTAGACTAGTGCGGAGATAGTGAAACATCTGAATGTCTGACAAAGATTCATTATTGTTGATTAGAGAATTGAACGTGTCATAAAAATGCAGCCATTCTTCATAGTTTCCAAAAAACTTTGGAATATTTATCGGAGGTAAGCGAATTTTTGCTTCTGTTGTAGATACGTTAGCAGGTGTTTGGTTGATTTGCATAGATTGTGTCTTCTTAATCATAGAGTGTGCTTTTGCTATAGTAGAGTAGTAGCTTTCTTCAAAATCTTTGCTTTGTTTCTTATCGATTGATTTGTTAAGAAAATCTATTTGCCATTGAATTTCGTTGAATTCACTCAATATGAACTCAGCTTTTTTCAATCTTACAATCAGCTCTTCCTTGTTGCATTTAGGTTTGTTTAAAAACGTTTGAAATTGCTTTAACATTGCTTTAACATTAGCGCAACGCGTTCGTAGTTCATCTGGGGTAGGAGTCATGTTTCAGACTGTTTTCGCACTGATGATGATTGGATTAATGTTTGTAATCCGGTTCGAAGAACCAATTTATATGTTGATGACTTCACAGTTGTGTAAGTCCGTTTAATAAAATTCACAAATGTTTCAAAATGATTTATTATTAAAACATAAAAACTAAATAACAATTAATTTGATATATAAAAGATGTAAGGTGTATCGAGAGCATAGACTCTTTTTCGATCGTGTTTATAACTACTTGTTAAAGCAAAATAATTAAATATATATATGTTTTGAGAAATCCCTTCCATTTCTTAGTGGGGTGATTGTTAGATGATCTCAGGTGTGTCACAATACTTCTTAGAAATGTGTTTATGATGTAATCCGGTCATTCAAAAACATACTGGAACTGGATCGGCAACTATGGATTTAATTTATAACATACAAAACAATCTTGAACTGCAGAAAGAATGCCTGGTAGTTTTTATAGATATGAAAAAAGCATTCGATACAATATCAAAAACAAAATTAACAGAAAAACTAGAAAACATGGGAATAAGAGGAAAAGAATTACAATTAATAAAAACATTTTTGAAAATGCGATATCAACAAACAAGAATTGACAACACACTAAGTACCAAAACATATAGTGAATTTGGTATACCACAAGGAGACGTGCTTGCACCGCTTCTATACATATTATATATTAATGACATATTTAAAATTAAACTACATGGAAAACTATATATATACGCTGACGACACAAGCCTAATCCACACCGAAAAAAATAAAATAAAACTGCAACAAGAGATTCAAGAAGATCTAGATAAGATTAACGAATAGTATTGCAACAACCTACTCACGATAAACGAACAAAAAACCAACTACATGCTTATAACACGTAAGAAAAGAAATATAAATTTTACATTAAAGATTAATAACATAAACATAGGAGAGGTAGCTAACACAAAATATCTAGGACTAACAATAAATAATAATCTAAAATGGGACAATCACATTCAAACTCTAATTAAGAAAAATACAAAGGCTATAGGCGCATTATATAAACTAAAAAATATAATCAATCTAACTACAAGAAATATGATTTATAATGCACTAATCAGCTCACAAACAAATTACTTAATGAACATATGGGCAAATACCAAACAAGGAAACATAAACAAATTGCAAAGACAACAAAACAAAGCTATAAAAACAATTTATCAACTGGAAAAACTAACACCTACTAAAGAGATACATGAACTATCTAAACAACTAACTATTAAAAACAAGATAAAACAACAAAATATAGTATTAATTCACAAGATCAAACTCGGACAAATAAAAACGGAATTTAAATTAAAAAGCAGAAAAGAATTTCACACCTACAACACTAGAAAAAAAAATGACTTCCATATTGAACTTAATACAACCACAAAAAATCAAAGCTTGGCTGTTAAAGGAATCCAAGAATACAATAAAATGCCTAATGAAATAAAAAACCTTACCAGCATTCAACAATTTAAAACAAAATTAAAACAACACCTAATGATAGAACAAACACAAAACTAAGACACAAACAAAAAACAAAAGAAGACAGCAGAAATTTATTTCCAATACCAGGCCCCTCGAGTCTTTAACAGATGGATGGCGGCACTGCTGGAATATTATATATTTAAATACAAATTGTAAATATGTAAATAATTATAATAAATATAAAAAAAAAAAAAAATATAGGGGATATAAATAATTTATTAGTTTTAATCTGGTCGTAATATAATTCGATGACCCAGCAGGGTACTTCCTTTAGGGATTATTCTAGACACTAATGAGTTATTTTTCAATTGCCCTTAACACCGCGGGAGAGTGGTTGTTGTTGAGACATCGACAGCATCCATTTTGCTCTAATTAAAAACCTGCATTTTGTTGTAGTTTTTTTTACTTAGTGTTGATTTTTCTCTACAAAACTTGTCATTTAAACGGTGTATTGTATTAAACAATTGAACAGGTCATAATGCCTTTAAGCCATATTGTTGTGGCAAGAGTTATAGCGCCAATTACAGATAGGCGAGAAAAACGTGAAGCTGCAAGGATTGTTTTAATTGATTAAAGTCCTTTGTGCTTTGTGCTGTACAAAAGGTGCATCAGCGTTACTTGGATACTGGCCTGATAACCAGATGATCAGAATCCAAGCAAAAAAAAGTTACCTTAAACATAGATGATATGTTTTTGGTGTCCACAAGTTTGCAGTTCTCTACGAAATCAACTCTATAAAATTAGAGATGTAAATGTTAATAAATGAACCGTTAGGAGAAGGCTTTGGGCTCCTTGATTGTTTTATAAGTCCACTTTTACAACGCCGACATCGTGTTGCAAGATAGGCTTTTGCCAAAAAACACCCGGCATAGAATAATGAGGACTGGAGCAGGGTACTGTTTTCAGATAAGTTGCGCTTTTGCCTCAATGGATCAGGCGGACGTCGGAAAGTGTGTAGAAGACGCTGAGAAAGATACGATTCAGTTTTTATTAATGACCGACATCCATTTAGCGGTGGGTCGGTTATGGTTTGGGCAGGAAATTCTACCGAAACACGCACAGAGTTGGTCTTTATAGAGAATGGCTCCCAGACAGCTCACAGATACATTGTGGAGGTTCTCAAAGATCATGTTATGCCCTTCATGACGACTATGCTAGATATCTTGTTATCTGTCACTTTTCCGATAACACAGAGCGTAGCAAAAAAATGTCACCATTCGACTCCGTAAGCAAACTTATCGCATGAAAATACAAAATAGCATACTTTTCCGTAGCAATAGCAGCACAATGCACATATTATAGTAAGAAGAAGACCAACAATATTAAAATTCTACAACAAAACTTATCATGTGATCATAATTATATTATTATATCAACGTTCATTTTGAATTATCACTAATTTCCATTAAGTTTTTCCTTTGTTAAAATCAAACAAACAGAATAAAGCTAAAATAACTGAAATTGATGTCAAAATCGATATTAATTAATATTTTATATTTTAGTTTTACTGCATATTTTATCAATAAAAGCTTTAATTATAATTTTATAAAAACAATTACATTGTCTTGAAATAATAAACGTATTCAAAACAATTGAATCCAACTAAAAACAGGTATGGGTGGCAAAATACAAGTATAACGTAATATTTCATCAAAGATAACATCAATATTGGCTAAATTAAAAGTATTATTGCAAAGCTATTCATTAAATTGAACGTAAACATTTATTTGATCAATGTGTGCCATTCAATCCCTTTCAGCCTCCGATAAACAACAAATGTTTGGGAAATAAATTTTGATCTAATTATAGATCGTTACAGAGACCGGAATAAAAACGTGACGACTAAAAGATTTGCCTAATTAGCAAATCTGCAAACAAAAATATGTTTATATTATATTAATATGGGATGAAAAGCAAGGTCTCTTACAGATGGGGCTCCCATAAGGGTTTCTTAACTAAGTATAATATAGGAGGTTCGCATACACAAAAGGATTTCGTAGAATTTCTACAGGATATGACTACCAAAAATCTATTGCTCGGCGGTTCTTTATTCTTTATTATATTTTTATTTAATTCTGTAAGAAAAATATCCATATATCATAAGCATCATTAAGTATGTAAAAATAATTAATTGTAATTATGTAGTAAACTAATTTAAATCATATGTGTAAAGTAGGTTTTATTAATAATTATGATATATTAAGAAGCGTGAAATCGTTGTTAAATACATAAATATAGACATGTATATTTAAACTTGTAAAGTATAATTAAGTTGTCATATGCAAAATAAAATAATAAACCTAGCCAAAGTAAACCTCTTGTATTTCACGTGAGATAAGTTCACATGCAATACAAAGTTTGCAAAAAATTCTCCACACACACATCATCTTGAAACTGGATATATGAATAAATATATAATATAAAAAGTAAATGACCGAACATTCACTCTGGACAAGTAAAAAATTAAACAATTGATATCAGACGGATGGTAAGGAATCATCATTATAGCCAATATATTATTAAAGTCTGCTTAATGTTGACGTGTAAGTTAAGTAAGGTTATATGTCGATGTGAATAGGACCTGAGCCTTCTAAAGAGGAATTCCAGATCAGTGTTTATTTATTTATATTTCGTTCTCGGTATCTTCGGCTGCTTTTGGCTTCTTATCTGACTCCGCTGGCGGTCGACTCGTTCCCACCCTATATAAGGGTAGTTCTTAGAAGCAGGGTTAGAAATGGTGACATAAATATATCCTTAACTAAGCACACTAATACCAAACCATGTGTTGCCTGCTTTTTTATTATTGGGTATTTCTGAAATAAAGTATAATATTTATGGACGATATATCAATAAATAAAGTTAAATATATAAGCGGCGCCTAAAGAACTCTGCGACTTGTAACGTCAATTTTTATTATTTGTGTTGCAACAATAACACAAAACGTTGTATTTGCATTTTCCACACTTGCTAAATGTTTGCTGAAATAACAAACGTAATTAATTTTAGATATTTAAACTATTCAAACAATTAAAAGTAAATTGGTAAAATCTAAAAAATATATCGAATAATATTTGCTCATTACTAGAGAGCAGATTTTTATTTAATCTACGCTCATTTTAAATTATTAATCAATTCAGAACATAAAAATTTTTTAGACTAAAGAGTAAATTTATAGTAGATGGTAATCAAAATTAGATATTGTATTCAGATAAAAAGTAAAATTTAAAGTAAAAAATTTGCTGCCTTTGGCATTCTAAAATTGAATTTGCAATGTTCCTTGCGACGTTGGAGTCAAAAGTGTGGTTCAGTAATACACTTTTTCATGATCATCGTGTAGCTGGTACTGTTGATTATTTATACTAAACTGAATAATTTATATGTAAAGGTTTATTCATTACGTGGGTTTGTATAAATGTTTTTGGCACCCAATGTGGTGTGGTTACGGTCTTTTCGTAGTATATGCAGCGTAATTTGAAAAAGTTCTTATGCGGTATTGTATTTATATTGTAAAAAATAATGCTAGATAAACTTGCTTTAATAAAATTGAAGAAAACAAATTGTTATGAGAATAAATAAATAATAATATGGGTATCAATAATTAAAAAATTTAACAAAAAACTGTTGACAAGTAATAAAAAAGAAATGCAAATTGTAAATGTAAAAACCATTAAAAAAATAATGTGGAATAACTTTAATCAAAATAAAAAATAATTTTAAAAGAAATAGGTAAAATAAAGAACTTTTTTTTTTCAAAATATAAATGAATCTATTTTAAAATTAAAATATTCTGTGTATTAAATACAGACTAAATATTATTATTTGTAAACAATTTCAATTTCACAATATATAACTATTTAAATATTTTTGATTGATAAAAAACTGCAGTCAAAAACATGCCTCTGCACGTCAGATATTGGTGCAAGACGTAAAGATCGCTGTAATGCAATCCTTGTGCTTTCTAAAAATATTGTGTAGGCCAGTGATTCCCAAACTTTATTTGGTACGGAACCTTTCAACATTTTTATAAAATTTTGCGAAACCCAACAATCAAAAATTATATATGATATATATATATATATATATATATATATAATTATCCTTTATTATTTTTTATGTGCCCCACACATACGTGGGGCATACAATATTCCTTTGTTTGTAAAAAAAATAGGAAGCATGTTGCTGTTTTTTACCCTGTATTATTCTTTGAGAATTTGGTTGAATATTAAACAACTGAATCATCATATCTGGTGCAGCATCCAATCTATTTCTGTACTTATTTTTCGTACTCACATACGCAGAAAACCCGGATTTGCATAAATATGATGTCGCAAAAAGGATTAATTTTTTGATTGCCTTTCTAGCTAAACAAGGATATTTATCAAGATTTCACTCCAAAACAAATCCAACAGTACTTTTTCAAACTTAATTTTGAGTTGTTCCAAAATTAGTTCTAGCAGCTGTTCGTATTCAATTGGCAGTAACTTTTTTAATTTTTTAATCGTATTAAAAGGATTTTGCACCTACAAATAATATTCACTACTATTCAGCAATCGGATAATATTCTAAAAAAATTCAGACAAAGTGCACAAATGGTTTTTAAACACATTTCAAAGTTCTGAATTTAATTGAAGGTCACTAAAAAAAAAACACTTAAAATAAGAAAACTTTTTACTTTTTTTATCGATCTTTGAGTGCCAGTATTGCAGCTTTCGATATAATGCAATCATTTTTTTATTTGCTTAAAATATGTTGAAATGTTTACTATCTGCCAATCAATTTATGATCAGTAAAATAAGATAAAAGTTCTCTCCGCAATTCAAAAATTCTCTGAAAAACACTGCCACGAGATAACCATCTTACTTCTTAAAAATACGTGATTGTAATAGCCAAAATTTGACGTAATTAATAATTTCCATTGGTTCATCCAGAACCGTCTTTAATTCAATTAAGATTCTTTTGATAAGTAGTGCGTATCTATAAAGAATACAACTGGTTAATATTGCAGTTTTTGGTAAGATTCTGCATACGTGTTACAGCGCCTGCCACTTTTCCAACCATTCTTCTTCTTCTTCTTGTTCCACTCCTATCGGAGATTGGAAATCATCAATGCTATCTTCATTCTATTCACTGCTGTCCTAAACAGTTCTGTGGTACTGCAGCTGTACCATTCGCGCAAATTTCGAAGCTATGAAGTTTTGCGTCTCCCTACATTTCGTTTTCCCTTTATCTTCCCTTCCATAATAATTTGGAGAATTCTGTATTTTGGTCCCCTGGCTACATGTCCGAAGTAACTTAGTTTCCTGGTCTTAATACTAAGGATTATTTCACATTCTTTTTCCATCCTCCGAAGTACCTCGGTGTTTGTTACATGATCGACCCAGGATATCCTTAGTATTCTTCGATAGCACCACATCTCAAAAGCCTGTATCTTGTTTATGTGGGCTTGTTTTAGTGTCCAACTTTCTATACCGTAAAGTAAAATCGAAAAGACATAGCAGCGTAGCATCCTTACTCTAAGATTTAGGGAGAGATCTCTGTTGTTGAAGAAGGTATTCATTTTTATAAATGCAACCATTGCTTTGGCTCTATTGCTGCATATTGCAATACATTTCTCACAGATTATATTGTATTTTTGCATAAAAATATCAACACAATTAAAAATATTTTTGCCAGTAGTGTGCAAATCTAAACTTTTGCATAAGAGTAAATCCTGTTCAAATTTCTTATCAAAGTTGTAACAAACAAACACAAGTAAAATTGCCAGCAACATCCGTTAACTTGTCCAATTGTATGCAAATGAGTCGCATACATGTAAACGCAAAACAAGCTCTATTTGAATGTCATTTGCAATATCATGTATGCGTCTGGACACCGTGTTATTCAAAAGAGATACTTTTTCTATTTTTTTGGCAGCTTCTGAATCAATTACGCATGATACAATATCCTTCACGCAAGGTTTAATTAAAGTTTCTCCAATCATATGTGCTTCACCAGCCAATGCAATGCAATGCTTCCTATGGCATTAAAATTTTCTGTTTTTGTCTCAGCATAGATTTCCAGTTTTCAGTTTGTTTTTTAATAAACAAAATGTCTTTATTGTTGTTATTCAGAGATGCATACATTGAGGTTATGTTGGGAAGGTAATAATATAATTTATATACTTGTATGCTTGAGGTCTTTATTATTTTCGACTAGTTTCGACTTTTTTTAGTCATCTTCAGGTATAAATTTTTGTTTTAATGTTGATGTGTGGTGGTGACAACAAACACACCACAGATGTCACCACCACAGATCTACATTAAAACAAAAATTTATACCTGAAGATGACTAAAAAAAGTCGAAACTAGTCGAAAATAATAAAGACCTCAAGCATACAAGTATATAAATTATATTATTACCTTCCCAACACAAAATGTCGTTGTTTTTGTATGTTGGATGATTTGTTTCCAAATGCCTTCTTAATTTTGCTGGTGCTAAAAAGCTGTTTGCCAATAATTTACTACAAATCAAACACAAAGCATCGGGATTTTCATTGTCACAGACGTTGGTAAAATCAAATTACAAATAATTACTGTCATATTTACGTTTATTCTTTGCAATGTGACCAGAATTGGAGGCTGAAGGTTTAGTTTTGTTCTCAGTAGTAATTTTGTCTGTTAATGATTAAATATGCTTGACGGTGGTAGTTGTGTTAATAATGATTATCGGTTCTGTTTGACTGTGTATGGTTGCGGAAGTAGCATTATTGGTATAATTTTGAAATATACCAAATTTTAATCATCTATCCATGATAGTTCCTAAATTATACCTTTTGTTAATACACATTTTTAACTAATTTACCGCAATATAAAAAGTGTTACCTGGAATGCTAAAAATTGGAGAAATACTATTCTACTCAAAATAAAAGAATAAAGCGCATTCTCTCACTGCTTTGAGTGCTACTAAGCGAGTAGCTGACACAGAACATCCAATATAACATGATGATGATAAACCTCGCATGTTATTGGCTCAAAACAAAAATAGTTGGCCTTCACCACACCAGAGGCGCTATCTATTAAAATAACTTAAAAAGTTCTCTAGAGATGGCGCTATACCATCTATTTATATTATTATATAAGAGTACTATATTTTCTGAACCCACTTTGGGAATCACTAGTGTAAACTAACAACAAATGCATAGGCCTTTCTAGGACAGTAAACAAATAGATATAACAACGTCATCCTACCGCTAAGCAAACCTAGCACCAGATAGAACTATTACACTAAGCTTTAAAGTTAACTAGAACCATCTCAAAAAACAAGACCAATGTCCAACAACAACTACAAATATATTTTACCTTTTTTAAAAGTCTTCCCTTGTTCAAAAAACCGTATGTTGCACAAGTTGCCAACTTCTGCTTTAACCACCAACTAGACCTCTAAGAGTTGTAATAGTTTTTGAGATTGTGCTTTACGTAAGTGGTATACAGTCATACAAAAATATATTAAAAACAATAAAATATGCTTAAACCCGTATGAATTGTGCTGTCAATCAAAATATCAGCATTTTTTTTCTGCCGGAAGTGGAATCACATTACGTACAGTGTGTAAGAATCTTTCTTTTATTCAAAAAAGTCCCTACCCACTAAACCACCTTCAATAATTCAAGTGTTTATCAAATTGTTTTATATATATCCACTAAGCCAAAAGGCTTGTCAGAGTTAAGATACTAATCCTTAATGACAGATGATGTGTCAAACAAGATGTTACGGCAAGTTGGTAAAGAAAGGTTGCAATTTAATTTTTGCGTTATTTATTGTTTTAGCATTATTGCAGTTTTCCGGTAAGTTTTAAAATAGCTTTGGAATTGCTCTTGCTTATGAAATAAATCCATATTTATTATTGAAAAAAATTACTTCTAAATGGTGTTGACTATATCTTCTTGTATGATATGCATATTTTAAACTTTAATTATAATTAAAAAAAAAATCTTTGGCTTTTTTATTGAATTAATCCGCCGCATTATATATGATAAATCTCCATACTATATCAGTAATTAAAACACAGGTACTTTTGAGTTTTATACATTTATTGCAAAAACTGTCAAGTCAGTGTAAGAAATCAAAAGTTCATCAATTTAAAGCCAGCAAAATATAATTATTATAAAGAAATACGGTAGTTGCAATATCCAATAGAGTACATATAAAAACAAAGTTGGTAGTTTTTTAAATTCAAATAACTTCAATCAATTAATATCCAACCCAACTAAAAAATATTAAAAATCTCTCAAATTATTACTAGATAACACTTTTTAATGATAGGCAAAAAAAATCTCAAAAGTATACACCCAAGAACACCCAAATTGTACACACTTAAAATTGAACAAAAACAAAGTACCTATTAGACCGGTAGTATCTTATGTTTATTAAAAATTCAGAAAAACTAATCAGTATATTGAAATTCCTAGCAATAGTTCTATACTCTCATTTGATGTAACTATTTACAAGCATACCGCCACTTACTTCAACATTATTTTCAGTTTGTCCACAAGTTTTACTAACAAACTGACTATTATCCGTATACATTTATTTATAAATGGATTCTAATTAAGTTTTCAGCCAAAAAAGCAAGAGTTTAATCAAAGATTAGGATAGAATATATTTATGAATAACAAATGAAAAGTTGCACATGAATAAATGTTATGTTTGCAATAGATTGCAATACCACTAATAACACAAGTGTTTAGGTAAATAAAATGAGCTGCAAAACAACTACAAAACCAGAACATTGCAGCATAAAAAGTTATGCACATAAATAATAGTTTGCTCATTATTAAAAAAAAAAGAAAACTTTTTAACATTTAGCACAGAATTAATCTGAGTACGTACCTAAATGTAGTAAAAAATTAACCCTTTTATGAAACTAGTTCAAAAGCTCAAATGAACCAACAAGAAAGCTTTACATTAAGCAACACTAAAAACAATATCAAAACTAAAACTAGAAAACCTAGCAACCTTAGAATATTGCCGGTATCAGCAATTGAAATCTTTTACCAATCAAAATATTTTAAAATTTAAACATCTAGATAAAAAAAGCAAAGAGTTTATTCATTCAAAAACACCGAGTTTGTAAGTTATCAAGCTAATTGATTTTGCACTGAACCAAAAATGTTATCATATCATGCCAAAATATTAACAATGCAAAAAGAAAGTACATAAATCGCCATTACAACAAACGTAATATACTTTACCTTTATTTTAAAATAGATAAAAAAATCATTGCTTAACTTCAGAACAACATTAAGATCGCCGTATATAATAGCGAATGTAAACTACTCGGAAATTGCAGTTTTTCTACAATATCATATCATACAATGTATAGTATCAGCTAAAAACCCAGATAGAGTAGTACAAAATTATAATATAAAATATATTTACAATAGTGCCTTCATAAAATCTTTAAACTAAATATTTTATACTCAGATTATTCCATAAAAACTGTTTGGGCGGCATAACAACAGCATATTTTGCAAAAAATGTTATATTCAAAAACTGCTCTATCCTTCTCTTGCTACTGAGATGTAAAAATGCATCTTAGTCGATTTTGCCTGACTTCTTAAAGCGCAGTTTACTTCATGGCAAATTAGTCTATGCGGTTGCATAAATTTGTTAGTCTTTTCCTCCTAAAAGTAGTAAAAAGTAATAATAATGTTTTTTTATTTAACAAAAAATGACTAATATACATATTGTTAAATACATAAAAAATTGTATTTGAATGTTTGTAATGTACAAACTTTATACCCTCTTTTTCTATCCTACTTCTTACACTGACATTTATTTCTCCTTTCTCCCATTTTTGCGTTGTTCAGCTTAGATTTGCTTTGTCCTTAAATATCTTTTTAGCTTTTTTATATCTTCACTAACTTCTTCTTCGTCGTATCTTCATTCTTCCATAAATATTTTGTGTAGCTCCATTAAATGTATCCCCTTTAATAGTTCAAGATTTACCAGTTCTACTTCTAATGAGATTTTTGAATCTCCGTTTGGAATTAGTTATTCGTGTCCTCTGGTTGCCAGATATATTCTGACCATTTCATTGTCTGTCAACCTTTAGATGGCGTATCTGCCATATGAAAATTGCTTAGTCAATTTATTCAGTTTGTTTTCTTTTAAGCAGTTTTTTTCTTTTTCTTCTTATCTCTGCAATTTTGGTTGTTACTAATGTTTCAGTAAATGTTCTTCTCTTGTCTATCCTTTCACCGTCCATTCCTTGGTATACATAGTTGACTTTGTTTTTTTGCTTCCATTTAGTTTCTTGCTTCTCTTTTCTTTGTCTTCTGGGACTTTTAATTTGTGTGTTCCTTTCCATTTTAGTTTATCTAAATCTTAAAGCTTTAAACACTTCCAACTTTTGTCTTAGTACTGTCGTTTTCGTCACTCAGGCATATATTGATGATTGTAGATTTGTTGATTTAGTTTTCCAATACCTTTTCTAATTCTATCTTCCTCCCACGCTTCGCACTCTGCTAGCGTATGTTCTGCGTTACCATGCGTGTTTTCTTGTCAGAATATACATTTTTCTTCTTTCTCTATCTTATTTATATTTTGTAAATACTTACCAAAATCTCTATGTTCGGTAAGTAGTTGTGTTGTATAGTACACGTTGCTGGTTAATTCTCTACCCATTTTTTTAATTTCTGGTGTTAGATTTCTTGTCCATTCTCCCTGTTCTCCTTCTTTCCGCTGTCTCTGCCATCTTTTCATCGTATTCTCTCTTGCCCGTTTCTTAGCTTTTTGTTTACTAGTTTCTTCATTTACCAATTTCATTATGTCTAATCTTTTTTTGGCAACCAACAACAGATAAGTCCGACCCAAATGTCAACCTCGTCTGCACGTTGGTGCCCCCTGCTAGAAAACAAAATAGGCTCTGACGACCGAGTCACGGAGGTATAACCGTTCCAACGGAGAGCATAAAAAATTAAGCTCTTGCACCCTACCAACCCGCACTGGCCAGCGTGGTAGGAGTAAAGCTAAAAACCCCATATCATAAATACAGCAGAAGACACACGGCTCTCAGTGCCCGGCAGCTTGTTAGTCCCCGGCCACGATAGCGACAGGAAATGACAGCAAGCAGAGAGTGCAAAGAATCCCCGGGCTGGACCAGGCTACCATAGACGACAAAAACAACTATTAATAGCCACTTATAATACCAGAACACTATCAACGGATGATAAAATCTAAAAACTCGAAGAAGAACTAACTCATATCCACTAGGATATAATAGGACTAAATGAAGTAAGAAGAAGAGCAGATAATCAATTAACACTACAGTCAGGCTACCTGTTCTATCACAAGAAAAAAGAAGAATCATCAGATGGTGTAGTTGGTTTTCTTATCCACAAGAAACATGTAAAAAACATAATACAGATAAAAAGCAAAAGAGTTATATATCTGACTCTGAAAATAAATTCTTGATACGACATCAAAATTATCCAGGCATATGCACCAACAGCTGCACATCTAGACAAAGAAACCGAAAGCTTTTAAAAAGACCTATATAAAGCAATGCACCAAAAACTAGCCTACTACATACTAATTGCTAGAGATTTCAACGCAAAACTTGGTTACAGAGAAGACGACACCGAAATAGCTATAGGAATACGGCCAAAAAAATAAAAGAAGCGCCACGCTCCTGGACTTTCTAACACACTACGGATTGTACGCTATGAATTCTTTCTTCAAAAAAATGCCTCAACGGAAATGGACATGGGCAAGCCCAGATGGCCGCACCAAAAACGAGATGTGACTTTATTATAACTAACACCAAGCATATAGTACACGATATAACAGTACATAACAATTGCTCGATTGGTAGCGACCATGGAATGGTCAGGTCAAAAATAATTATAAACGTGTATAGACAAAGATCAAAACTAGTAGCTACACCTAAAAACACAAAATGGTCCCCAATTGGAAATAAAGACGCATACATGAAACAAATTGAAAGAGACCTTGGACATATTCTAAATTTTGAAGACGATATACTGGATATTGACACCCTAAACCAACAAATAACAACTACAGTAAAAGATGCAGAAAATAAATACAAAACTAAAACAAATAAAAACAACAACAAAAAAATGAGCAAAGATTCAAAGAATTTCATGGAACAAAGAAAAAACCTTAAAGCAAACACGGCTATAGATCTAAAGAACTACGACAACTAAATAGAGCAATTTCCAAATCTATAAGGAAGATCTTAGAAAATATAATACAGAACAGATAAATAGAGTAATCAAAGTAAATAAAAGCCTTAAGGTTTTACAAAGACGACTTACTATAGCAAAGAAGGATATCTGCAAACTAGCAAACAAACAAGGCCTGATAACATCAAACAAAGACGATATTCTTAAAATAGTAGAAAACTCCTATAGAGAGCTGTACCAGAGAGAAACTGCAATTAGATATGACGAAGTCAGTTTACCAAAAATCTAGAACCAAGGTTCAGAAGACGTTCCGGATATAACCACAAATGAAATTAAAAATGCTATAAGGGAGATGAAGAACAACAAATTTCCGGGTGAGGACGGTATTGTCATCGAAGCAACCAAGAAAGGTGGTGATATACTAATACAATCTATTAGGAAATTATGCAACATGTGCCTAGGAAAAGGCAAAATTCCATCTACTTGGAACAACGCTATTATTAAAATAATGCACAAAAAAGGAGATATAACAAATCTTGGTAATTATAGACCAATTAACCTGCTATCGCATACTTATAAATTCTTTATGAAGATCATCGCAAAACGACTAACACCTAAATTCGATTTATACCAGCCCAGAGAACAAGCCGGATTTAGATCTGGATACGGAACAAATGACCACCATCAAACAATTAAGACACTTATCAAAAAGTCAATAGAATACAACAAACCAATTATTCTTGTATTCGTGGATTATGAAAAAGCATTTGACACAATTAACCAATGAAAGATGCTAGAAGCTCTTGGCAAATGTAGAATCGATCACAGATATACTAAACTAATTAAAAGTATATACAAAAATGCGATTGCGTGCGTAAGTCTTCACGAAAATACAGAGATGTTCCACATCGAAAAAAGTGTTCGCCAGGGTGATACTATCTCCCCAAAGTTATTCTCCACCTTACTTAAATCAGCTTTCAAAAAAATTGATTGGGAAAAAATGAGTATCAAGATAGACGGAGAGTTCCTAAACCATTTACGTTTTGCCAACGACACTGTCCTGATTGCTGACTGCTTAAATGATGCTCGCAAGATGCTAGAACGAGTGCACCGTGCTTCACTAGACGTTGGACTTAAAATCAATTTTTCAAAAACGCAATTTATGACAAATATGGTACTAAACAATCATATCTCAGTAGGCAAAGTCCAAATAGAATAAGTGACATCCTACAAATACATAGGCCATGAAGTACGGTTAACCAGAGACAACCAAACTAGCAAACTTCTCAGAAAAATGGCTTGACGTGGGCGGCCTTTAGAAACTTAAGGGACATCTTTAAATTTGAGATACCCATTTGCCTAAAATGAAAGGTATATGATCAATGCGTGTTACACGTTATGATATGCGGAGCGGAGACCTTAACTTTAACAAAAAAATCTACAAAAGCTACGCGTTGCTCAGCGTGCGATGGAAATGTCTACGCTGGGTATATCGCTTAGAGACCAAATTCCAAACAATACCATTTGCCGAAGAACTGGCATAACAGATGTTATTGAAAGGGTATCCGCTCTGAAGTGGAAATGAGCTGGACATCTAGCCAGAACTAGAGATGGTAGATGGACAAAGAAAATATTGGAGTGGAGACCTAGAGATGACGTATATAGGAATAGAGGACGACCCCCAACAAGGTGGACCGACGATATTAAGCGCATCCGAAGAAACTGGATGCAAGTCGCACATGATTGTGATAAATGGAGTGGGATACGGGAGGCCTATGTCCAACAGTGGACGTTTATGGTTGCATGATGAAGATAATGATGATGATGATGAATCTTTTTTTTACTATCAAACCTGCAAGTAGAGTTGCCCAAACTACTTCTAGTTCTTCCCGTAACACCCTGTCCTGTAAACCTTGCAGATCCTTAACAAGCTTGCTTTCGTAACTGCTCTGATTTCTTTTCTGTTTATTTTTTTTGTCTTCAGGGCAGCCATTGCGTAGATGTAAACGACTGATATAGGTCGATACGGATAGAAAATATGCAAAGCAGTGAATAAAGTGTTTAAATAAAATTTAAAAAAGTTGGAAAGAATTATTAGATTATTATGATACAATGTAATTTAAATTTATTTCAATAATGGTTTTTATTTGCAAGCAAAACAATAATTTATATCAATTTAAAAATATACCAAATACATTTCAAGAGTTGAAAATACTCAATAACAAAGCTCGAAAAAAAACTTGTCAATCGGAGAAATGTGCCATTCACAATTTTTTACTCATCTATATTTACTGTATAGTAGAACAATACTTTTAATTGAACTTGTGCAGTTGAGTAATTATACAGAACATATTTTCAATAAATAAAACATAAAAAATTTAAAAAAAATCAGCCAGTTATAAATTAGTTTTGAAAACAAGATTAAATTAATACTAATCCGCTTCCTATTCATTACAAATGCTATTAAAATATAGATTATATTTTCATTGGCATAGTTTTAAGTACATACTTAAAAAAATATATTTATTATTACAGGCCCTGTTTAATAGAATTAATATTTTCTTTTGCCTATAATAGCTTAAATGTTTAACGTGTTTTAAAATAAAAATTTATATTGGTAGAGATGCACTTGACAAATGTTACAACAACTAATTGTTTTGTCCAAAATATATAATCTCGTGGATTAATAGTAAAATACGGTTTTTTATGAAAAAACTTTATTTGACACTATAAAATCCAGTTATTAACTATCTCGCTAGCTCATTATTGAGATATTTGACTGTATTTTATTTCATATTTGTATAAATTATAAGGCGAGAGTGCACTTCACTGGTTAGTGATACTCTCTTAATTATTACGGGTAAAATCAAACTAACTTTACCCAAGTTTTGCCATTATGAGGATTATATAAAACTGTAATATAATAAAATATAAATACATTAAGAACAATATTATTATAAACTTAAATAAAATCAGCTTAAGTTAAATTACATTAGGTTAGATACATACAAATACACAATTTTACAGTATCTATCGACACAACTGCTTAAGTTATATATAAAACGCCATATTTCACTATAAAACTTTGATATATAATTGCAATTTTTAACTTAGCTAATAAATTCAAAAATATAATTAAATTAAAAAAAATTATCTATGTATCCTATCTATTCCAATTAACATTTTATTGATAACTTTTTATAGTGTGAGAAATAAGATAATTTATATGAGAAAAAGTACACAACAACGAAGACAACAAGACCTTATATCCAATTAGCAATCTGATCCGGAATCCCTAAACTGTTAAGATTTAATTACGTCCCCAACGTTTTAAGCTTCTGTTACATTATCACCAAATATGAACAGATGTAAAATGTCATCGCTTTGTCTGATGTTTAAGGGATAATTGAAACATTATTTTGTAAAATAATATAGTCATCAATTAATGTTAGATACAAAGTGCTAAAAATGATCCTGACCGCTACCTTATTTGTCAGTATTGTAACAAAATCAAGGCTGTAGTAGGTTTAGAAAGAATCAAAGTATTAAATTAATTTAATTAATTCAAAGATTTAATAATTAATTCTAAGATTAATTCTCAATAGATTTTTATAATGTACTATAAGTAGTATATTGTTTACTTATATTTAAATTTCAATTCAAAGAGCTAAACTGCTACAAAAAAATAATGCATATGTAAAAAGTAATGTAAATTTAAGCACTTTTGTATGCCAACCGTTACCTTGATTTCCAGTATTGTAACAAAAACAGCAACTTTGACAACATTCTTATTTCTACATATAATTTGATAATCGGTTTAATTTTTACCAGTACATTTAGAAAAACCAAACTATTTTTTGTTAATGTGATATAGACAAATTATAGTTGAAAATAACTGGCAAAAATATAAAAAATAAATGCGTTTTTAGGTACATTTAAAATTTGTAAACATAATTTGACTAAATGACTTTAACAATATATAAATTGATCCTGGTAGAACTAAAAAAAGTAGAAACATCTTTTGCCGATGATGTTTCTAATCCAGCAACTCGGTGGACACTCGAGTACGTTTTTCTCTTTATCAATTTTTTGTAGTAAGTTAATTGTTTTATATAAAATTTTTGTTCTTCAACCTAAGTCTAATAAAAAAAGTATGAGCATTAATATAAGATTAGTTAGAACAAATGTTCCCGGCGTTACTGAGGCGTCATATTTTTTTCTTGACCTTGTGATTGCACGTCTATCGTTCCCGCACTTCGAAAATAAATTACCATAGTTCAAAACAAACTTGTGTGTTTCATTTTCTCGCAGTTCTGTTGTTTGCTGTATTTTTCGTTTTAACTCTTTTACAAACCTATCAAAAACAACTGAAATACTTCTGAAAACACATTCCTTAAGCTGAACCACTCCGATATAAGAGTGGTCTAATACTGCAACTATAACCTCATCAGGAGATGACTAGGACTGTTCATTACATTGTAGAAAAAACATATAGTTTGGCAATCAATATCTTTTTTTCATTTAAAGAACTAAGATTGCATCTTTCAGCCCTCTTACATTAGTTCAAAAACATCATCTTGATTCACCTGGCAAAAATTTATGAAGCACGTATTGAGATTGAAAAAAGTTAAAATTGAATTCATATTAAAAGCGTAATAACCACACTCCAGCAAAAAACCTTGAAAACACTCGAGAAACTGTGCAAAAAAAAAAATTTGGAATAAAGCACTAATAAACTAACACACAAACACTCAGAAAAAATTCACTGAATCTCTGAAGCTCTACACCTAGTGACAGATCAAATCAAAAAGTTGTTAAGAGACAAGATGTCTACTCTCAGAGTATTTATAGGCATCAAAAAACTTTTAACAAAACAACCTTCAATAAATTAAAAACTGCACTTTCAACACAATCACTAGATGAATGAAACACATCCTAAAGAACAAAACTGTGACAGTTACTGTGAGAGACACGATGGTCAAATAGATTGCCGCCAAGAGCTATCTCCAAGCTACTATAAACATAACCAAAAAAACAAAGCCCTTTTGCGACAAAGTTTTAGTGGTGGCAAATTGTATAAACATGTAATGTAATTGCGATCAAAATCAACCGCTAAATGCCTCGATTTATAAGATAATAATCTAACAAACTTATTTTGAATTCGTTCAATACTTTGAATATGAATTTTGTAAGACGGGCACCAGACTGACGAAGCATATTCTAAAGCGCAACAAAGAACAATAAAGCGTGTAAACAAAATCTAGCATTTTCATAGCCCAGTTACACATATAGTTAATATGCTCATCAAATGCAAATTTGTGATCAAAGATTATGCCCAAGTCTTTTATTGAAAAAACTTGTTTTAACGCTTTATGATTAATATCATAATCGTAAAGTATTTTATTTAGTGTTCTATTAAATCTAATTGAAAAACATTTGTTAACGTTAAGAAAAAAATAATTATTATGACACCAAGCATTTACGGAATCTAAATGCAGTTGTAACAGATCGCAATCATTAACAGATGATATTTTACTATAGAGCTTTAAATCATCATCAAATAAAAGAAAAGACAATGAATGAATACACTGAGAAATATCATTGATAAAAAGCAGGAACAGAATTAAACCGCAGTGTGATCCCTGGAGAACACCTATAAATACAAGAATTGGATGTGAAAGAAAATGATTACTTTTTACACATTGAGTACTATTTTCCAAAAAGATCAATAACTACAAAACCACAGCATAATGAAAACCTAAAGCATGAAGCTTATCTATCATATTACTGTGGCTCACACAATCAAAAGCCTTTAAAAAATCGGTGTAAATAGAATCAATTTGTATTCTTGATTCAAAAGCTTTCAAAATATAGTTTTCGTTAGACAATAAGTTAGTAGAACAACTCTCACAAAAACCATTCTGTTCATCAATTATAATACTATCGCACGTCCATTGTATTTGATCAGTTACAAGTTGATCAAATAATTTAGGAATGGCAGATTGAATGCATATACTGTCTATAGTTAGTTATAGCTTTGTTTCCACATATCAAAAAATTTAGATTTGTTTAAGAAAGCATTAACAAGCAGATGTAACGGCGTAGAAATGAAATAAATGCGTTCTTTCAACATCATAGAAGAGATGCCGTCTGAGCCAGTGCTAAAGTTACTTTCAAAGTATTCAATACTTTTAAAAACATCAAACAAACTAATTAAAAAATTTACATGTATTACGTTGTTTTAAAACTCAAACATTGTAGCTGTATGAACTTCAGAATCGTAAACAAAATAAAAAAATTCTGCAAATTTGTTGACAATCATCCTCATTAGTGCAGATTAGGTCTCCATAGTAGGTACATTGTAGACGGGAAACCACTATATTTTCTGGTTTCGTTGACAAATCTCCAGAAACGGTTTGGATTTATTTGAATATTATTCTCGGTACGTGCAATATACTGCTTGTAAGGCAAGCGTCAAGATTTTTACATAAAGTGCAAATAGATTCAAACTTATTATAATCAGATAGAAGTTTTAAAAATTTTAAACGTATATGAACAACTTTTTCAATTTAGTAAGTGAAATCAGTTCCTTGCTAAACTAAATAGGAAAGTTGTTTTATTATCACAGTTATAAAAAAGTAAAAATCATTAAAAACATAGTTACCTACACTTTAAAATATCACAGTTGGTATCACATTTAACATCTATCACATAAGCATAGTAGTGTTGGCTTATGTTTAACAAAACATCAACAGCCATTGCCACTTTTACATTACAATCATTTGTAAAACACAAGTCTATAAACACAATCCTACTAAAGGGTATTGTTATGCATCCAATGCAGTTTAAAACCCCAAAAGAATTGGCAACTAAATATACAGGGTAAGTTTTATTGCAAACTAGTCCAATTCCTAACTCATCATTTATCCACAACGCTGCAGGTAGATTATAATCTTCCAGTAGAATAAGTTTACTACTGGAATATATATCAGCTAATGATTTAACAAAGTAGCAATGGTCGGCGTATTTATCTTTAGCCAAATTTGATGGTAAATATACCGCACTAATTAAATATGATACAGACTTAAAGTTAACAAGAACAAACAAATGTTCCACGGTTGAATACGTGGGGTGCAGTAATATACCTTTTAAATAAGATCTAATTGCAATTAATACACCCCCACCGTCCAGTTTAAAACTTGTTAACGTGGAACAATCGCACCTAAATAAATCGTAACCACGTAGTTTAAGCTCACTAAACCTCGTTTCGGTAAACACTATTAAGTCGTAACTGAAAACCGCTACGACCAGCATAAGTTTCTTAAGTTTTGTTTTTATGGCCCCAACGTTTTAGATTTAAAAGCCGTTGGTAATTCTACAGTAACGTCTAGGTTGTTGGCTTATTCCAGGCTTCAAAAACCTTTAGCAGAAGTAGCAGGAACGTTTTGCGCATGACCATAATTTGTAAATCTTCTGACTGCAATATTAGCAGGCTAAAACTCATTACATAAAATAGACCGCGCATGAGCAGAAGTACCAATTTTATAGCCGCTGTAACTTCCAGATTTGACAGTTAAGTCAACAACATCAATCAATATTGCCGGAAACTGCGCTTTTATGTGATTAACTATATAACATTTTTTTGTCCATCGTTTTAGTTTTGCCAAAAATAACTTTTGTTTTTGGTTGAACTATCTGGTTGGATTTAGTTTTAGTGTTAACAACTAAAGTTGCTAAAGGTGGAAAAACAGTCGGTTCAAGCAACTGAGTCGTTATATTAGTGGGTAAAGAACTATTAGAAATGGTTTGTTGCTCACCACGAGTTGCATATTTTAGAATTACCTTGTCTTTTTCGGCAATCTTCTCTTCAAGATAGATAATTTTTTTGGTTAATAATTTATGTTAGATCGCACATCCTCTAACAATATTTGATGTAATACAATGTTTTCTTTGTAATGCCTAGGTAATTCTGAATCGTCTATATCAAATAAAGTGCCACAAATGCATTTTTTATATTTTAAAGCACAACTATTGTGAAAGACAATACCACAATCAGTGCAAGTTAAGAAAAATAGATAATACAAGGATACACTTCACACCGGTGCGGTCAAACACATGGTGACTTACTAAAAACAAACACAGGTAGACCACGGTAAGGTAACAAAAGAAACAATAGTATATAGAATATGAAGTTAAAATAATTAATATCACAAGTTAAAAAATTATAGTTATTAAATTAAAAAATGTAAGTTACACCACTGGTGGAAGTAGTTAATAATTAAGCCACGGGCGGCGCGGAAGTACCAGTGCGGGGATATCTATAATTTAAGGTTAATATTTATAAATAAACATTTTAAAAAATTGTACTAATATATGTACAAAACATATAAAGTAATTAATTGCATATATAATTACCAACAGAGTAGACAAGAACTTTAAAATTATAAACACTTATTACACACAAAACAACACTAGTGATAAAATAAAACAATAACACAAACACAGTGGCATAGTAATTCATTAGAATGTCACTCCGTTCTCACTCTAGCAGCACGAGAAAAGAATATCAAGTTGTGCTGAATGACAAATACTCCATTACAATAAAAAAAAATTATTGCTGATAGAATGGCGTGCAAAGAGTTAACCACTAACATGTGTGGACCTTAACCACCACCTCTCAAAAACCTTCCCACTCTACTAAATGCAAACACGTATTATTTACTGTACTGAAAGTACGGTGGTAGAACACCCCAGGCTGTAGACAGACAAAGGAAGCAATAACCCTAAACCCAAAAATAACCAACTACATATTATCTACAACTCTCTAGAAAAAAGGCTGCAAATATTAAGTTTGGACATGTATTAGTGCATAGTGAGTATGCTCTCTTTAGAATAAGAGGAAAAGTTCTACACTCCGTCCATATATAAATTTTCCTCCTTCAGAAGAAAAAAAATTATTCGCATGCCCTCTTTTACGGAAAAATGTTATTGAGAAAAAAATGTCTCAATATGTCCATCAAAAAAGTTCATAGTTCTGGAATACATTAACCATATACGTTAGTTGTGAAGATACTGTAAGATCGTAATAAGTCTACAAATCCAAGAATTGACAGGCGTTCTACCAGCAAAACAGGGCCTTAGCAGCAGCTCAAAACAAAGCAACTTCTGCAAAATCTTAATAAAAAAAGATTAGATAGCTTGTACCACTTTCACCACGGACAATAGTGTTGCTAGACTGCGTTTTGCAAAAAAAAAACATGTAAATTGGTTAATTAAAGTTTGAAAGCTTAATTTTAGACAAAACAAGTGTAAGAATCAACAATATTCTGAGAAGAAATTTAATTTGATGTTATCATTAAATTGATTTTTATACGGGAAGTGAATGCACATTTCTACGTATAAAACACTATAGAAGAACATGGAATGCCATTTGCCTCCTCAGCAACCAAAAATGAGTTTCATGTGCATGAACCCTATTGATCATCTATGAGATACACTAAAAAACTATTACTCCTATAAATCTTGAAGAACTCAAACAAGTTATTCTTGCCAAAGAAAAAATATTCCCCAGAAAACCATACACAATTTAATCAATAGCATGCCCAGACAAATGAAAGCGATCTACTAAATTCAAACTCTTACTATTTACATTCACTTAAAAAAAAATTAAGTTTCTTATTTGTATTGCATTTGACAATTATTGCTTCTTTCTTTTTTTGAGTAACATCATACTCATTTGTCAAACTTTAGTTAAAACTTCTTAATTATAATACCAGATAAGTAGTATGACTTAAAACTAAAAACATAAAAGTAATTTCGCTGATGCGTTCATTTTGTTCGGGTTTACTTTATAAATAAAATAAAATCACTAAGACAGCAAAATAATAAAATTAAAATTATTTTATACTTATATTAACTTTTATAGTATATATGCATATGAAAATATACTAAATTTACTTAGTTATAACATATTAACTTAAAAGCTTCTATTACATAAAAATATAAGTTACATATTTTTATAACTTTGTCAGTTTGAAAGGCAGCTTTTCCGTTATAAATCAATCAGATAAATATATGATTTTGATCTCAAGAAGATAAAGGATCATCCGTTACTTTAATATGTAGATATAGTACAATCAATATTAGATCAAACAAATTTCATAATATAACGTATTAATATCATAAAACCTTGTCAAAGTATTGAATATTTATTAAATAAACAGTAAAAACATATTGTGCAACATAAGTAATTTAATTTAGGGAAGTAAAGGCAAATATATTGCACGCATCTAATTTCAGTTATTATTACGAATTAATTAGATATTTAAAGTTATGTGGGCTTATAATAAGAATTTATTATTAGAGTACATTATAAAGGGTTCCATAATTTGCTCCTAATAAGTAAAGTAATTGCATGGTAAGAATAATGTTAAACAATTTAATTGATTTTTTTAATAGTATGCATAATTAATACTACTTGTGAAGTCTATTTCATCAACACCAACTTAATCTCCAACATCCATTTAACTTATACGTTCATACATACATTCTCATAGGGACACTTCATTAATAGATTCCTATACTATTTCCAAGAAAGGTTCTTGTTGAGAATCCCTAATAATCCAAGATAACAATTTAAAGGTATTGCTTTACGGTTTATATTTGAACGAAAGATAACTAATCTAATTTTTATTTGAAATAGATAACTTTCGGCACAGAAGAATAACATACTATTTGCATAATCTGTTTTCTGAGAACTATTTATCTTGCTTAGTTCCTATTTCCATTGAGTTGTGATGAGTCAAACCATTTAAAAAAATACCATTCACATCAATTAAATTATTTTCTATTTATGTCTTATCGTTGATATATAATTAAATTTGAAAATAACGAGTATATTGATAAATGGAGTTATTGTACAACATGCACTGACATTCCGTAGATTTTTATATATAGATATTAAACAGTTATGAAAGACAAAGTTCTAAATAAAAATAAAATAATTTTACGTAAATATGTAAGAAATTTGGCAACCTTAAAAAAATATGATCCATATTTTTTAAGGTTTTCAAAAATTTAAGATAATTTGTGATAAAACTTTTGTACTTATTATTTATTATTACTTATTACAAATAAGCAATTAAAAATTATTTAATTTAAAAAAATAAATAGTAGCATTTAGCATTCGAATTAACTTATCAAATAATAAACTACATATATTAATTACTTCTAACAAAATATCTATGAATTAGAGTTTATTCATTGTGGTTAGATTTTTTTTCGTCCATTTCTACTATTAAATAAGTGATTTCTATTAGAATTAGTTTGTTTTATAATTTATTTTGAACGTATTTGATGTATTTTCTGAGCAATTTCTTAGAAATTTAAATATGTAATTAAAAACAATGTAAACAACTCGAGAAAAGGCAGTTTATATTAAAATAATACTTTCTAGAATTACATTAAACTTGTTATGTAAGTAATCATCACAACTGTTGAAGAGTTTTCGGTTTGCCAAGATTTAAAATCTCACATTCTGGCGCTACCCGATTGTATAGGTAATCTTACTAAATATTTAGTGCAATAATACCAAGCAACCATTAATGTCTATTTTTATCAAAACAATACAAAAACATTACAAAAAAAATTATTGTAACAGCTATTGCTGACAACAAATCAATTTTATAAAAGAACAAAAAATATTTGAATAGTAACCTTTAAAAAAAACCGTTTGTAGCAATAATTTATTTAATTAAAAAAAAAACTCTGTTTCTTAAATCAAATGACAGATTTCAATATCATTTTTTTTTTTAATAAAACATCTAAGAAAAAGAAAAATACCAACTTTAATATTATCAAATTTAAGGAGTGTTTTTCAGCGTGGTAGAACAAGAGTATAAAGGGTGGCCTATCTAGTAGTATTTTTTTAATCATTTGTTATTTGACAGTGACATGTCTTTTTCGTAGTAAATCTTGACAGAAAGTCAGTATCATATCTCCGCGGAACAAAATAAATCGCTTTACGCTTGAACAACGTTGGGAAATATTGCAAACAAAAATCAATGTTGTTTAGCCCAAACAGTGCGTTTATTGAAAAAAAGTTTTGGCCGAAATGAGGCCCGCACTGACAAGAATGTGGCTGCCGTAGCTGAGACTGTACGACTAAGTTCTGGAACATCGACTCGCCATCGATCTCAACAATTCAACATTTCATGCACTAGCGTGATGCAAATTTTGAACAAAGACCTTTCATTATTCGCATATAAGGTCCAATTAAAAGCACACGATCATCCGGTATGTCATCGCTTTTCAGTTTGGGCCTTAAAGCAGCTTGGATTGGAAAACCCGCACGTGATTGTTGAGAAGCCAGTGCATCCTTAGAGAGTGACAGTTTGGTGCGGATGTTGGAGCTGTGGCACCATTGGCTCATTTTTCTTTAAAAATGCTGCTGAAAACGCCATTTTGTTTAACGGTGAGCGCTACAGAAGCATGATAAACGGTTTTTTGTGGCCAAAAGTTAAAGACATGGACTGGTACAATCTTTGGTTTCAGCAGGATGGCGCGCCATGCCACACAGCCCATACCACAATAAATTTTTTACGCGTCAAGTTCGGTAATCATGTTATCAACCGTCTCGGCAATGTCAATTGGCCACTTCAAAGCTGCGATTTGACACCGTTAGACTTTTTTTTGTGGGATGCCGTAAAGGACCGATGTTATGCAAACAATCCATTAATAATTTAGGCCCTTAAAGCAAATATCGAGCAAGCCATTTGTGAGATAGAGCTAGAAACAGTCATCAAGGTTTTGAAAAATTGGGTTAACAGCATGCGCTACTGCAAAGCCAGCCAAAATAGCCACATGAAATGAAATCGTGCTATATAAATAATGGAAAAGTTTGCTCTTTCAAATAAACCAATAATATACCAAAACAAATAATTTTTGTTAATTTTTTTTTGTATTTTTAAAAAGAGACCATTAAATGGACCACCCTTAAAACCCCGCGACTGGCTCTAACTATGAAAAACCAATTTACGATCACTGATTCATACACATTAAATTTAAACCAATTTCAATTAAATATCATAGCCAAATCGTCCGCCTTTGTCCGCCATTTTGTTTTTGTGAACTCATATGAGTACAAATTTTCATTATTGGAATTGAAAAAAATACTGATTTAAAAACAATTAAAAATAAAAATAAACGGCAGCAAAATCCAAAAATAATCGTTTATTTAGAAACAAGATATATGCGTCAAATCTTTTATTTGGTCCATAATCATCCCCCGTTATTGTGTATTGTTCTGTTGATTAAATTTAGCAATTAATTTACATTTATCTTCTTTAATAGGATTGCTAACTAATCCAAAAAACAAACAGCAACGGGAGACGTCAAAATTAGTTAGTTTGCTTCAAAGATGCTGATACAAGCTTAAACGACAAGTTAAGTAAAAGTCGATTTTTGGACTTCTGGTGACTGTGAAAGAGGACAAAAGTTGCACCATTAGAACAGAACATTGACCAAATGTGTTCCTTATGAATTTTCAGATAAAGCAAAAAATAGTTTAAAAGAACATCCTCGCCAACAAGAGCTAATAATAGCATTTACCTTTCCAATTAACTCATAAAAAAGGGCAAAAGAAGAATCAATGCAAGTGACTGAAACTTATTTCAGATTTAGCTACAAGCGTTACTTAACAACACAACACTTTAATGCATACACCATCGTGCATGCATTGGTTGCCAATATGTTTGCAATCTTTAATTTTATAAAGTGGATTATTATATACAAACGCGGCTTTGTTAAATCTGCAGTCAAACAATGTTAGATGCCTTCTTTATGATGGATAATAGCATTCGCTGGGGTACTATTCCGTTCATTATTCAACCATTCCGCGGCTCCCTCACACAGTAGTGCCTCCTTGGTATTTCTATATCTTCTTTTTACTTTATTTAACAACTTTGTCGGGTTTTTCAAAATTCAGAAGCAACATTCTATTTGTCGTTGGTTGTCAAGTTTGAGTTTGTGTAACAGTTTCCTAAGTTTGCAAATACAAGTTGAATGGCTTGTATTGCTAAGTTTTGCTATAACAAGCTCAACAGTAAAAAATCATGTCGGGCCACGTCTGCATTTGTAATGATAAAATACATTAACAAGTTTTTTTACAAATTTCTTAAGTCAAAATTGAGAATGAGTTCATCTGCGGCGTTCCTACATAGTAGTAGTTAGATTTTTTGTTTTTCCTTTCTGGTACTTCTAAATCTTCTTTTTAGTTCATTTGTGAACTTAGTTTTTTAAAGTTTGGAAACGGCATCTTGAATTTGTGTAACAGTTTTTTTAAGTTTGCAAATACAGGCTGGGTAGTTTGCATTTCTGAGTTTTGCTGTGATAAACTCTTATGCAGCTTCTCGTTGGCAAAAACTTGTTGCGGTAATCAAGTGGATTATGAATGTATGGAAGTTACTGATTTTTATGACTATATTCCGCTCGTGTCTGTCAGTTTCTTACATAAAAACATTTTCTCACACAAAAAAAGCGCAATATTTGGTATGTTCTTTATCTCACCAGAGATACATATATGTTGGAGTAGCTCAGCTGTGAGAAATCATGTTACACGTCAACTGTCACCTGACCAGGGTGATGGCGGTAACTGAACCAGTTTTACGTAGCAAGAAGTGTAAATTGTCTGCGATTTTGCAAAGAAAGCAGTGTTGACTTTCAACAGGATCAGCAATGCTAGAAGGTAGAAAGCAAATATTGGTCCGGCACCGAATGCGGATACTTGGGCATTAAACGCAGGAAAAATGGACCTGTTATTCGGGGCCAAAATTCTGGCATTCAGAACCAGAATTCTGGCTTTAAGTAGACAGATGTAGTTTTTGAGGAGTAGTGTCCTCGCGGACCCAAATTCTACTAACGCGAGAATTTTATAAATGCTTGGACTAAGTCTAATGAGTAAATTGGCAGTACAAAGCCTGGCCATTTTCACTAACAAATTTAATCAACAAACCTCTTATTTAGTATGTGGCTTAAAAGTTAATTTTTCTAATGTTTGTTCCCATTGGGCTGGGCAAAAAGGAACTTTTTTTGAATTATGTTTAATCGCCAAAGTTGACGTATTTTGACGTAAATTAGTTAGAAAATATAAATTTGACTTGTGTATTTGGGTTTTAGGGGTCTAAAACTTAAAAAAAACTGCAAATATATGGTAAAAATTACTATTTTTACTTAACTTTTACAACTTTTTTTTCTGGTTAAACAGCTATTGATAACTTTCTTTTCACTCACAAGGGCTATTTTTTATTTTCAGGTTTTTTAGGTTGGCTATGGATACTAAGTTATTATATTAAAATAGCGCTTGCGCAATAGTGTTTAGTAAACTATCCGTGAGAACTTCCTAACCAAGTAAGCCATTACGCAACATAGTTTTTATATGAACGTAGTTTTATCAAGGCCACTATAATTGAAGCTCCACACAAATGAATACTGGGACTTTTCAAAAATTTTGAATTAAAGTTGTTCAAACACCCGCCTTACAACCCAGACTTCGCACCAAACAACTTCTTCATCAAGATGCAAAAATGGTTGGAAAAACAGCGAGTCAACAGTAACAAGTAGCTAAAAACACTTGTACAACATTGGCTGACAATCCAGGCGGCAACGTGGTATGTGGAAGGAATAGAAAAGCTGGTGCCTTGTTACAACAAATCTTTAAAGTCGTCGGCACCTACGTTAAAAAGCAAAAAAATTAATAATAAAAAAGAGACAACAACTAAGCAATTTGTCTTTCAATCGGATCTCCGGAAGGGACATTTTTTACCAAATATATAATAGAGAAGATACAAATAAGTACCAAGATCAAAATAGGCACTTGAAATGTCAGAACTATGGCACAACTAGAAAAAATCAATAATGCCATACAGGAGATGAAAAGGATAAAGATTAGGATAATAGGAATTAGTAAAATGCGCTGGGTAAACTTTATAATTAAAGTATATGCCCCAACAACAGAACACAGCGATGAAGAAGTAAAAGATTTCTACTCTCAGATTATACATATACTAATAATGAGAGATTTCAACGCAAAAGTGGGAAAAGAAACACAAGACAAATCTATAAGTGCCTCGAAAAAAGGATTAAGAGAAGAGATATGCTCAGCATGTTTGCAGAAGAACAAGGATATATAGTAACATTACATACATTATTTACACTTCCACCAAGAAGGTTATATACGAGAGTATCACCAAAAGACTCACCTAAAAATACAATAAAAAACCCGATTAATTATATTCTTGTAAATAAAAGATATAGAAATAACTGCATATCCGCAAAAACTTACCCAGGAGCTGACATACAATTTGACCATAACCTGTTGTATGCGTCTTTAGAGCAAAAATAAAAAAGTGCAAAAAAATTACAAGAGATATGACCTATAGAGAATGAAAGATCCCCCAATAAAAACTCAAGTTGAAGAACATATAAACAAAGAACTGAAAATCGGGCCTGAGGATTCGGGCTCAAATCTAGATAAACTGAACACAATAGTCAGAAATCTCAAAAAAAAATCGAAAACCAGATGTTAACAAAAAGAAATCATAGATTACAAACAAAATCCTACAAATGATGAAAAAAAGAAGAAGTGTAGAAAATATAAAACCATACACAAGGAAATTAGAAAAAAATAAGAGAAGCAAAAGAAAAACAAGCCAAAGAAACATGCAGACCTTAAAATACGATAGTTTTAATGTTCATAAAAAAATCAGAGAATAGAAGAAAAACCGTTAACAAATTAGTAGACAATGAAGGACAAATTATTATCAACCAAGAAAAGATCAAGAAAACATGAAAAACCTATGTAGAATAATTATTTCAGGACAATCCATCTGCAATAAAAGCAATAAAAGACGGCAACGCCGCAAGTCCCGACAATCAACAAGCCAATGTGTTAAAGCTTCTTGATAAAAAAAATGTAAAATGGCTAACATCACTGTTCAACAATATATACAATTTGGGTACAATTCTCAACAATTGGCTACAATCGGAATTTACAGAACGATAAGCCTTATAAGCCACTTACTCAAAATATTCCTCAAGATCACACACCAAAAAATATATAAAATATGTGAGCAAAAAGTATCACCCACACAGTTTGATTTCAAGAATGCAGTGAGCACACGAGAAGCTATCTTCAGCATCCAAGTGCTATTCCAAAGATGTAGAGATATAAATTGTAACATCTATGCATGATTCATTAACTACCAGAAAGCCTTTGATAGGGTTAAACATCATAGAATGGTACAAATATTACAAAACATCGGACTAGGCAAAAAAAGATCTAAGAATAATCATAAATCTCTACTGGAACCAAACTGCTTCCGTAAAACTGAACAAAGGAAACACGGATGAGACAAAGATTCTACGTAGAATGAGACAGGGGTATACTTGGAAAACATCTTTAGAGAGGCTCTAAAAGACATAAACGTAAGAATTGCGTTAAGCGGAGAAAGGCTAAACAACATCCGCTACGCAGACAATACTATGATAATTGCAGAGAATCAGGAGAATCTACAACTACTAATGGATAGAGTGACAGAAAGCAAAGAAAAAGACAATAATTGGATATTAACATTAACAAAACAAAACTAATGGTCAATAGCAAAAACAATAACACAAGATGCAAAATATTAATCAATCACTAACCCATTGAAAGAGTACAGAAATATGAATACCTCGGTACCACAATAAATGATCAGTGGGACCATTCGCATGAGGTAAAGGTCCGCATCAATAAGGCCAGGGCTGTTTTTAATAGAATGAGTTCTATGTTTAAAAGTCACAACTTGACTATACCAACTAAAATAAAATTGTTCTCTGTTTTATTCTATGGGGTTGAAGCTTGGACATTAACGGAAGCTACAAGCAAGAAATTAGAAGCATTTAAGATGTGGCTTTATCGAAGAATGTTGAAGGTGCCATAAACAGACACCCGGTCTGTTTTCAGAAATATCAAAATTCTTCGTAGAAAAAAAAAAAGAAAAAAAAGTACTAGCCACTGTAAAAATAAGAAAGCTCGAATACCTAGGCCATATTATGAGAAACAAAAGCAGATATTATTTTACAGGGAAAAGTGCTAGGAAAAAGAGCTGCAGAAAGAAGAAGAATTTCATGGCTGAAGAACTTAAGAACCTGATTCGCCAAGACAACAACCGAATTATTCAGAGCAGCAGTAAATAAAGTGATCATAGCTAAAATAGTTGCTAACGTCCGGAACAGATAGACCGCAAGAAGAAGAACAAGTACAAGCAGGAAAAAACTGATGGTGTACTGCAAAGTTCTGCTAAAGAGCCAATCTTAAGAAACGTCAGCTACAATTTTCCTAATAATGTATGCGGAAGACTTGGCAAACCATAGTAACAGAAAGCAGCAAAAAAAATAATAAAGGACGTTAAATGAGAAGTAATAAAGATTTTGCTTTGTCACTCACATAGTTTGGTAATAAAGCAAAATTTACAATTATTGCTCACAAAACTAAAACTACCAATGTAGCAAATAAAAAAAAAAACTAAAAACATATCAATTTTCAAGTCAGTGACTCAATAATAGAAAATCAGCATAGTCTAAAGTCAGCACAATAATTATTATATATCTAAAATACAAAATCATTGCAAGAATCCAAAGAAAAGTAGACATAAAAATTGCGTTCTCGTATAGAACAGATTGTTGTATTAAAGTACTAAGATTTTGATTTATTAGATTTTATTTCCTAAAAACACTGCTTCTTGCAATGTATGAGCTGTAATCGTATTAGAGCCATATATCTTTCACATCTACATTGTTATCAAAACCTCCCTCCAATACATCTTTTATAAAGATGTATAGGTTTCTCAATTATAATAATTGTCATAGGTACATCAAAACAATATTTTACTCAAAAGCTGATTCTAGTGTCAAGTTCTTTCCGAGAACCGGTTACGCTTCAAATGGTGCAGCGGTTCGTCAAGCAAGTTCAATAGTAAAGCGTCAGGTTAATGTTGTGACATAGCATTGATGTAAACAACTAATGCTTTCTCGGCCACACCATCATAAACTATTGCAATATTCTCCGCAGATCGTGCATGACGTTGACGTGCAGAAACTATTTCTTAAACATGAAACCAGTGTTTGATTGTATTTATTTAGTGGATTGTGGCTTCAGTCTATGCATTAATTGCAAATACCACATAAATAAAACCTTGATAGAAATAATATGTGGATTACAATTGTGAACAAATCTATTTCTTGAATTCGAACCAAATGTATCCATTACTTATTTACCAATGACAAATTTTATTGTTAAAAAAGATTACCATAATGATGAATAACATTTGTTTTTTTTTTCTTTTGGTTGTATCCTCATAGTATTGTTAATAACAATATGATTATCTTAGCTATTACAGATTTGTAGACATTATTCCCCGCAAAACATAATAAGGATTATGGGAATACTAAGATTACTCATACAATTTCTATAAAAATTTATTAATTCGTAGAATTATTCATAGTACAACTAATTATGAATTTAGTTGTAGGTGTCATTTCTGTACATATTTTATTATACAATCTACTAAATTGCTTATATTTTCTTTAAGATTACTCATAAAATTTAATTTAAAATAATTTCTGTAAAAATTGATTAATTCCTAGAATTATTCATAGTGATTTTAGTTGTATATGATTTTATTAATTTATTTATTTACATATTTTATATTTTTATTATGGACAATCTACTTGCAACTTAGCAGTGATGTATTTCAATCTAAATTAAAAAGTGTATATTTTCTTAATAATTAATATTAGCCCTTGCTCCATTATCTCAATTGTTAAGTTAATTAAGATACCATACATCTAACTAACTAATTTGACAGATCCACATATTTTTTTATTAAAAAAATCAATCATCGTATCTCTAAACTAGTAGTATAATAATAGGACCTTGTTAACATTCCACCTGAAAAATTACACAACATAATTAGTTTTGCAAAATGATCCAAAATAGTAACAAGCAGTCATTTCGAAAATTATATTATTTGATACATTATAATTTCAGTGTGAAAAAAATATATTATTAAATATTTTTTATGATGTGTTTGTGCATTCGCCTCAGGGCAATTTAAAAAGTGAAAGAACAAAGACACCGCAAATTAGCCAATTAACAAAAGGATAAAATAAAACGGGCTGGTTATTTTTTTTTTCTCTCGCCGGGACGAGAAAACGCAAGCAGCCAGGTTATTACATCTTCAAAACTCGGAACAGAACAGAACAGGCTAGATAGATATCTGCGGAGTGCGGACTGCAGAGCATATGATTTCATTCATTAGTCTATCCCCACTTTAAAACATTTTAACCCCCACTAAAAACCGTTCATTCATATTCAAGTCCACTTATACTTTGGATTATTCCATGCCTCTACTGCACATGCATTGGCTTCAACGGCGATTTATGTAAATACACATAAAGTCATTTTTACAATTTTCTTGTATAATTGGAATTCCTTTATTATGTGTTTATTTGCTAACTAACCGCAAGTGGAAAACACGCACTGATTGATTTTCTCATAATATAAAAGCCATAAATATAATTGAAATAATGCATTCCGTATTTAAATAACTTTGTCAGTTTATTAAATAAAACGAGATTTATAATACATGTGTGTGCAGCAGAGAAGGAATCACACGGGTTTCGTTTAAAATCTGTTAATGGGTTAATCGAACTCGGGACCGCAGTCATCATGTTAGTCCCACGTGATAAGTCACCTTTAACTCACAAGTTCAAGCCAAATATGAAGCTACTTGTCAAATTTTGATACAAAATTTATTACGATTTTGTTTTTGTATTTAATACTGCAATCTTTTAAAAATATGTATGTATAGTATATGTATTATTTAACTGCATGACTAATCTAAGGATTTCTATCATGTGCATCAGAATATATAAATATTTTACAGAATTATTCTATGTTTTATTACGTTATTTATTATGTGCTTACTCCGATCGGTGGCTTGCCACAAGAGTAGTCGCTTCACCCTAACTGAAAAGAAAGCAAATATTTTGCCGATCTCAAACAGAAAAATCAATTTGACTAAATTAGTCATGTTAAAAAAAATATATGCAAATGTCGTTTTTGCATTTTTTTTCCTGTTAAAGTTAACAACGCCAAATACTGTAAAAATATTAAAGTGATAGCCACAGAATTTAAATTTTTGGAATATTTTGAATAATTAAATAACAATTTTTTTTCCTGTAAATAAAGAATCCTAACAAGCACTACAATACACATGAAACAAAATGTTAGTTAAACAATCAGCTCTGGTTGCAGCTATGTACCCTTTTTACAAAACGTTTTAGGATAAAGTCAAGTCGGTTGGTTTTCTCAAATGTAGTGTTCGATTTCTTTTTTAAGGTATTAAATCGTTTGAAGGTAGTTCACATAAAGCTTATTGAAAAAAAAACAGAAAAAAAATTCAAAAAGTTAAATTGCAACTTATCAGGTGCCAGTTTTGATCTCCAAAATAAAAACTTTGTTTCATTAACTGTTTTACATGCAGTGTAGCAGGTTGGGTCATTTTGCTGTAACCACATGTAATTTACGTTCACTTTATGCCTTTTGATCAAATGTTCTTCTTCAAAGTTCTTAGATAGCATGTAAACTCATAACTATAAGTGCTTTTGTTATGAATTGCATCGTAAACTTGTCGTTCCAAGATCCATTTTTGTGCTGTTTATGCTCGGATTTAATTCTTGAGTCAATTGGATGATGTACTCATAAATTTCCTTTCAAAAATTATTGAAAAATATCGCAAATAAATTCTAATTTTTGAGTAGAAGTGTCTGATTGTTCTGTGATCCTGTGATTTGGTAGAATTTGCATGGGAACGACATGTACGGTTTCTTTACCACAGAATAAAACTGCTACTCGTAGATAACTATTCACCGATTTTTTTATAAAAGGTTATTTTATTAATTAACAAATTGGACAATTTCTTTTTTACATTTTGCGTAATGTTTCATTTTCACATCATCCACCTAAGACATTAAACCGCAAACCTTCTATATCGCAACATATTTATAATAGGCACTGCAAAGAATAAAGTCGTCGTATAGATCGCAATATATGACCATGTTGTGTACACTCGCACCAGCCAAAATAATGCAATGGCTCTACATAGTAACCAGCCCATTCTTTTACAGTTGTCATTCCCTATCAACACAACTTCATTAACGACCACGTGACAATTTTTTTAATGTTCTTGTCGTAGTTGTCCTAAATTTTCCGGCAAAAACCCTTTTTGCAGATCATCTGGCACCCGTTGCATATATCAAAAACGTCTATTTAAATATTGAATATCTGCCAAGGCATAAACCGGCACGCCACTTTCCCGCAACTCCCTCAAAAACGTCACTGGTGTTAGAATTAAGTAGTCTGATTAATTAAACAGATAAGTCAACAAACGCAAATTTATCACGGCCTCACTATTCCACAATGTGGTGTTGAGTTTTTTCCACCGAAATGAGCACATTCTAGAACTCTTTGTAGCAATCATTTAAAAAACCCGAATAGCCTCAACACCATCCGCTTTACCACAAAACCTCCGGAGGATCATTTCCCAATCTAAATGACGGAATATATTTTCTGTATCATCAAAATTAGTACCGTTGCACAACCCTGAACTTTTGTACAAATCCAGCGGTAATCAAAACCATCACTATCTCAAAATGATTTGCTATGTAGACCGCGTATGTAAATAAATACTCAGGCTTTTTTGTTGTTTTGTAGAAATAATAAGCCATCATTTTGAATTAAACTGCCTACCTTATTTGGTCCATAGACAGCGTACTTACTCCAAAACTATTTACGGTTTGTCTCTTGTATATTTGGGACGCTCAGCTACAGTTTGTATAATACGTAGTTCTTCTAACATTCAATACTGCTCCCGTAACATACTTAAAAGTTCTTAAGTTCGCACATAGTTGTGCCTCATTTAATTATCAAAAATAAATTTCCTCACTACTAGATGTAACCAATATGTAAAATAACAAACCTTCTCTTCGCAAAATTTTTGATTTTCATCGTTACAATTAATTAATTAAGTCTATTATATTTTTTCCCGAAAAGATTTTTCTATCTTCTCTGGTTATTCTACAAATAAGTTATCTTGCTTCAACTCGGTTTTGTTCTTACTGTTGTACTCAAATTGATACATCCAAGTTTTTTTTTTTTTTTATTAAGGACGTAGTGAGGTTGTGGTCTCAGCAAGTGGCCCTTGAGAATAACTAACGCAGGGCAATACCTTTCGGTTTTCTTCTCTACGTTAGTTCTGTTGTCATTTTGTCCTTATCATGTCTGTCTCTAATCTATTATTAGTTTGAGATGAGCTGGTTTTGGCCTTGTGGGATTCACACAGACTGCTGCGGCAACACATGCTGTCCCCGGCTCATCTCTCCCTATACCCTATTTGTTGTCTGTCCTATACTGACGTTCATCTCTCCTTTCTGCCATTCTATTGTTATTCAGCCTAGTTGTTTGATTTGTCCTTAGATGTCTTCTTAGTTTCTCTAAGTCTTCATTCACTTCTTTGTCGGCGTATCCTCTCTCTTTCATGAATATTTTGTGGAGCTCCATTAGGTGTACCACCTTTGGTAATCCTAGATTTGTCAATTTGACTTCTAAGGATATTCTTGAGTCTCCATTTGGAATTATTTCTTCGTATTCCCTGGTTGCCAAGTATACTCTGACCATTTCAAAGGTTACATTGTCAGTCAACCTCAAAATGGCGTATCTACCATTTGGAAATTCTTTGGTCAGTTCCGTCAGTTTGCTTTCTTTGAGCAGCTCTTTTCTTTTTTTCCTTATTTCTGCAATTTTGGTAGGTACAAATATTTTATTGTATATTCTTTTCTTGTCTACTTTCTCCTCTTCCATTCCTTGGTAGGCATAGTTGTCTTGACCTTCTTTGTATTTTTTCTCTTCATTGCTTTTTTCTATGTTCTTCTGCTTCCACTTAGCTTTTTTTTCCTCCTTTCTTTGTCTTCTGTGGTTTTTGATGTATGTGTTTACTTCCATTTTCGTTTATCTATATCTTGAGTTTTCAAACTCCTCTATCTTTTTTCTCATTACTGCCGTTGCATAGTTTCTTAATGCTCTCCATTTGTTTTCGTCATTCAGGCAAATATTAATTATTGAAGATTTATCAATTTTGTTTTCCAATACTTTCTCTAACTCTTTCCTATCATTCTCCCACGCTTAGCACTCTATACGTGTCTTCTTGGCAGAATATACATTTTTCTTCTTTCTCTATTTTATTTATATTTTGTAAATACTTTCCAAAGGCTTCATGTCCGGTGAGTAGTTTCCCGTTTATTCTCTACCCATTCCTTTATTTCTGGTATTAACTCTCTTGTCCATTCACCTTTTTCTCCTTTTTTCCACTGTGCCTGCCATTTTTTCATTGTATTATCTCTTGCTTGTCTCTTTGCTTCTTGTTTATTATTTCCTTCATTTACCAGTTTCTTTATGTTTAATCTTTCTTCTATCATCAAGTCTGCGGGTAGTGTCGCCGCGATTACCTCCAGCGCTTCTTGCGACACCGTTCTGTAAGCCCTACATATCCTTAACGAGCTTGCTCTAGTGGCTCCTCTAGTTTTTTTTTGTCTTTAAGGCATCTCCCCATGTTTCTGCGGCGTACAGTAGTTTACTTTTGGCCGCCGTTGCTATTAGCCTTCTTGCCTCTTGTCCTGGTCCTCCCTTGTTTGGCATGAGCCTACTAAGCATTCCTTCCATTTTCTTTGTTCTTCTTACCGCTTCCTTAATCTGTTCGTTCCATCCTTTTGCTTCCAGTGTAACTCCAAGGTATTTAATCTTCTTCCCTATGGTTATTATTTGTTCACCTACCTGTATTTTTCCGGTTCCTCTATTTGTCCTCTTTGTCGATAACCATGCCGCTTCCGTTTTCTGCGGTGCTAATTCTAGCCCTTTACTTTTCATCCACTCTTTATCATACTAATAGCCAACTCTAGGCTTTCCTTTAGTACTTCTATGTCTGCATCCCTACCTACTAAAGCTAAGTCATGCCGTTATCGTCACCCCGTCTGGCAAGAAGCTCATTATATACTAAGTTCTATAATTTGGGTCCTAGTGCTGAGCCTTGTGATACCCTTCTGGTCAGTCTAAATTTACCCATCTTGGTCACTAAGTTTCTTCCTTGTAGATAACTCCATATTATCTTGATCGTTTTTTTTGTCAATTGTTTCTTTTTTGCTGCTTCTATAATTGCTTTCCATAGTACGCTATTAAACGCGTTTTGTATATCCAACGCTATTATGATGCAATGCTGTCTTTTCCTATGTGGGCCGCTGTTTGCTTCTCTTGCTTCCGCTTTTATCTTCTCGATAGCTCCTAGCGTCGATCTCCCTTTGGTAAATCCGTATTGTTCACTTTCCCATCCACCCTTTTCTTCTATTTCTTTCTCTATTCTTCTCACAATAACTTTTTCCATTATCTTTGCTAATGTATTGATTAAACAAATTGGTCTATACGTTTTTGATTTACCTGTTTCTTTCTTCTTCTCAATCAGCACTAAGTTTGCCTCTTTCCTACATTTCGGGAATGTTCCTTCATTTAGACATCTGTTTATTATTTGTGTTAGTTCTATTTCGTTTCCTTCTAACGCTGCTTTCACTATCTCCGCTGTTATCTCGTCCGGACCTGGTGCCTTATTGTTAGGTAGTTCTCTTATGATCTGTTTTATCTCCTCCACTGTTGTCATATCTGCTTCCTCTTCTTCATCCAAGTAATGACTCAAATATTCATAAATCCGACTTGTATTATTATCGTTTAACATTATGGTCACAACTTTCCATTTATTTTCTTTCTCAACCTTTTTTTTATTTTGTCCCTTTTTTTTAATAAGCCATCAATTTACCTCTGCGTGCAGCCAATCAAATGCCCTCCCACCATTTCAACTCAGCAAATTGACTAAAAGAACATCCTCTAGTTGTAAAAAATAATGTTTTGTAGACTCTATTTCCCACAAAAAATGCCTATTCTAACTAAGAACTGTAGTAGAATCAGACCAGTACGTCTCTAGTTTAATGACCAACGTTTGTTGCATTTGAAAACCCATACGAGCTCCAATGTTTACTTTTACAAGAGTACGCCGATATCCATTATATTTACGGTTTTTGTAAGGTAAACTCAGTAGTAGCGGCGGCTCAAAAATATGGGTTGAGATATCTAAACAGGCAACTACCAGACCAACAAGTTATCCAACAAGTGCGTAAGCACCTACTTAATACAAAACTTTTCCAAAACCTTGGACTGAGCGTCCACTACAGCAAGTACTAAACAATGAAAAAAAATTAATAATAGTCCCACCAGCACCTCTATTTGTCGTGTATCTGTACAATTTAATGTACTACATATGAGAGTTTAGAAAACATTAAAACGTTCAATTATATTCATATCTACTTTGTTACCGTCAATCATTCAAAATCAACACACTTACAAATTTTATTCAAGGATAAAGCAACATTTACAAGGAATAGATTAATAAACATCATTCTTAGGATTTAAAGATCTCACACAAAATCACAATTTCAAATGATCAACATAGATTTTAAGTGAATACTTTGTGTAGAATAATTTATAACAGCTCATTGGTCCATTTGATTTTAAAAACCATTTAACCTCCAACAACTAGTTAAATTTCCTAGAGATTCATTTGGGTGGATTGTTGGATTTTATAAATGGATTTTAATGCTATTTTTAATGCAAGAATCAATTTTAAATACAATAAGTAGACAGACTCTCAACACGCCCTCAGCAGCGTCAGCGCTAGAATACCAGTAACTTCCTAATAGTTGAGCAAAGCCTTTATTGAGAAATTTTTAGAAATATTATTTTAAGTATGTGTTGGAAACACAACTCTGCATGATGAACCGTGACTGCAGTAAACCTTGACAAAACATTATTTCTAATATTTTTTTATTAAAACACTTTTTTTCTTGAAAACAACGCAAAAATGCAAATAAAACAAACAAAAACAATAGAATTTAGAGACTTAGAGCTTTTCTAATATTGTTTATGTCATCCTTTACTCCTAATTACAACTTCCTTGCATTTTGGCATACTGAAGATCAAATTTTGAATAACTTTTTGAAGAGTATTTTCCCATTCTTGAAATGCAGCGTCTACTAGTTGATTGTGATTGGCAGGTGGAGGTGTACAACGTCAAACCCTTTTTAATATCGTCCCATACATGTTCTATTAGGTTTATGTCAGGACTATTGGCTGGCCATTTCATGAACGGAATAGCAACAGCATTTAAGTAGCAAATAACTTGCTTAGCTACATAAGGACAAGCATTATCCTGCATAAACAAGACATTTGGCTTCACATTACCAGCAGATGGCATTACATGGGCAAAAACGCTTTGTTCAAGTTAATAATCCGCATTCATTGACCTAACACGTATAAGAACCAACTCTGTGCGGACATCAAAACAGATGCTTTTCCAAAACATTACAAAGCCACCAAACGGGAATCTTGGAAAAATATTGCAACTAGCAAATCTCTCTCCAGACCTTCGCCAGACACACTCACGTCCATCAAAAGATTTAATCCTCGTTTCATCTGAGAATAAAACCATCTTCCAATCATTAAGAGTCCAATTTTGATAATTTCTCGCAAAATGCAACTTTTAAACTTTGTGTTCTCTAGTGAGCAGTCAGATACAAAAACATAATCAACTATTTACATTATAACAAACAGAGAAATACAACTGTCATCAGCCAAATTGGGGTCCAATCATGGACTGGTACTAGAAAAGATAAATTTAAAGACTGGCCATGTGAAATTAGACAACAAAATTACAACACAAAAGAAATATTAAACACAGAAAGCATAGAAAGTAAAGGGACCAGGAACCTATACCAAAACAAGCTGAAAACAACTTAGAATATAAAAAAACATAAAAAATATCCAACAATAATAAAATAAAAATAAATATAAACAAACAAAAATAGAAAATACCCTGGTTCAACAAAAGAGTGAAAAACTTGGCAAAAGTTAAAAAAAGTGTTCCTTAACTATAAAAGTAAAATACCCAAATATAGAGAAGGTTATGTAACAGAAAGAAACAGAGTAAACCAAAAAATAGACAGTATCAAGAAAGAACACTGGAAGAAATTCACGGCCAAAAGAAAGTCTGAAAAATAGCAAAGAAATAAAAAAAAGGCATGAACGTGCTTATAAACATTAACAAAATCACAAAACAACAATGAACTGAACATTTTACTAACTTGAACTTAATATGAAAAAAACAAGAAAGAAACCTACAAGCAAAGCATCAACAAAAAAGACAATGATAAGAAGGTGCAAATAACACAAAAAGAAAACATTAGAATAAAAAAGCAAAAATGCTAAAATATACAGAAACAACACTACACACTACACACACAATACAACTAAAACTGTTGATGAATATAAAAACTAAATACCGGCAACGAGGAAAAATAGTCTTCTGCCAATATTTAAGAATGGAGACAGGAAAAAACCAAAAAATATAGGAGCATTAGCTCAAAAAACAGCACTCTAAAGTTACTAACAGCAATAATAAAAAACAAACTTAAAGAACAAATACTTATAACAGAAGAACAGCAGTACCACATATGCAACACTCATTATCAGGCAAATAGAAAAATCAGTAAAATATAACAAACCTGCAAATATGTGCTTTGTGGATCTAAAAAGTGCGTTTGATCAAATAAAATGCAATGACATATTTAAACTGCTAAAAACAGAAAGCGTAAACCCCAAACTAATAAAATTAGTCAATAAAATCAATAAAAATAAGAAAAGCAAAACACAGAAAAAAACTATAGAAAGAGGAAGAATATGTCTAGAGGTCTCATTCTGCCCTAGGCTGTTTAACATGGTCATTGATAAAACAATATAAAAAGTGAAAAAACAAAAAGACTACAGAATGATACGTAACAAAATCACACATAACACGCTTTGCCGTTGACACAGTACTGATAGTCAACAACAAACACTTTTCTTCAAAGAAAATCCACACATTCACCTCGGCAAAAACGTACAATGGTAAGAACCCACAAAGTAGAACGGCACAAGTATAACAGTTGATATCATCTAAGTTCTTAAGATTAATATTACCAGAGATGAGATGACTTCTAAAGCAAGATAAAAATGTACAAACATAACGTCAACAAATACTTAAAAAAAAATTAGTACCACGTGAATAGAATGTTATCGGATAAATTACCTACAATCTGCAGGATTAACAAGCCATACAGCAGAAGGTTGTCTTGTCCATACACTGTGTATAAAATAATTTCTGGTGTTTGTCATGATTCTTGCCAATATATCAGGCGTTATGTTGGCAATTTCTTCTTGGATGTTGACCTTCAAATCTTGTATGGTACTTGGACGGTTCACATAAACACGGGATTTCAAAAAACCTTATAAAAAAAACCACAAGGGATCAAATCGGGAGAGCGGGCCGGCCACTCCAAATCTCCCCTAATTGAGATGATGCGCTCTAGGAAGTGTTCCACCAAAACAGCCACTGATTTTCTTAAAGTATGTGCCGTTGCAACGTCTTGTTGAAACCAAATGTCCCCTTAGTCCAACTCATCTAGCCGTGGAAAAGAAAAACGCCGTGGTGATTGCAACACTAAAGTTCGCACTAATTCAATGTTCTCAAATAATCTAATTGGCCAAGGGACTCTTCGTCTTGTCGCACTTGCAGTTTGTCTGACCGTAGTAACCCACGTAACAATTGGTTTGCGGTCCGCGACAGGGGCCAACGGGGCTAAATTAAAGCGATTCCTAGAGGCGCGCTGGGTTGCAATCACAGACAAAACTTTATATTTCCCCTTCTCGAACGAGACCACTAGCGTTCCGCTACGACATCAACCAACTAAATGGAGAGCATTTAAAAAAAAAGTTATGATGCCGCACCCTGTATAACAGAAAGTCCGCCTAAGTTTTACTTTTTATTTTTGAAATAATGTTATGACCTATTATATTATTAATGATTTACACTAAAGCCATTCATCTAGAAACCAAGCCGTACAGTCATAACAGATTAGGGTTATACGCAGCAAAGCTACTTATCATTAAATTGAGTAAAAGCAGCTAAAAAATTTTTATTAAAACAAGTCGTACTACGTACTACGATAGAGATAGTTAATCGTAAACCGTCATAGTGCTCACAAAAATTGCAAAGCAAGAAATTTCTTTCAATAGTAAACCGACATATTATGTACTTTCTTTTTGCCAGTCAAGTACGCCAAAATACTCACTTTACCTCACCTATCCTATAAATATTTATTCTTTTTTTAATAAAATTTATATGTTGTCGGTGGTTACAATTTTATACATTTTTAAATGATTTTTAGGTAAAGTGAGTATTTTGATATACCTCACTCGGCAAAGGAAAAGCTCCAATTATCATTGCAATAGGGCTTAATAATACAAACATGACTATGTAAAGTTACTTCACTATGATATATAGTTATTAATTACTTTCTCTAAACGCAGTTGGGTAGTTATTATATCTCATTATACATATTAGAAAATACAGATATTTAATTTATTATTTATAAAAAAACATATGTAATTATTTGTAAAATGTGGGTTGAAATAATACTAATTCCCAATCGATTATTCAAGGGATAACGATAAATTAAAATACTTTTACGTCGCATTTACTATTGCAAGAACTTCAAGGTTCATATCATATACTCAATTAAGATTCTCATAGATTGTAAATTTTCGAGATCCACTGATGTATTACATTATTTTTTTAATATGCGCTTACCAGAATACCCAATAATTTAGCCGTTCTATAAAAAAGAAACATAATATCATTTATATATTATATATATAATGTCAACCAGTCAACCGTGAAGCAAGACATTTAATTTTAATTTTAAAAACCGATTATAAAGGCTAATCATTCCAATAAAAAAATATGTAATACTTTTAAAGAGAAATAATCATGTAACGTAGCGGAATTTTACTATCGTAGTCGTGCGGTTTTTCTAATCATCCGGAATTCATTAATAATATACATTTTTTATTATCTGCGGTTTTGCTATAAATAGATACTTTAAAAGGATGTAGAAACTGAATCGCTATTTTTGGATTTAAATTCCACAAGGATCAAGAAAAAGGATACTGTTACGTTTTTTGTGTGTGCTGTTCTATAATACAATTTCTTTCCACCTGTCATAAGGGATGAATTGTTGAATCACCTTACGACTTGTGTAGGGTATGAATGTTGGGTAGGCGTTACGAGATTATCTGTAATTTTCTTTTGGAATGCCGAAACAGTATTGTGCAAGGGAAAAAAACTTGTTGTGACCAGCAAGATCATTTAAATAATGTTGGTTTGCTCTGGGTGAGAACGGTTTGGATATATTACAGGTGGGAATGTATTGTAAATACACATATCAGTTGACTTGTTTGTTGATAGCTAATACTAAAAGGCGCTATTATCTTGATTCAATTTCCGGTCATACTTTAGAATTTTATTTTATCAAATTAAGTTGAGTCATTTTAAAGAAGTTTTCTTTTTATAATCCTATCCCAATCATTAAGAAAATGTATTATAAAGTTATTTAATGAAACCGGATTCATTCAGGATTTACCATTTTTACAATTACTTTGTTAACATAATTTTCAATTTTAACGAATTAAAAATCTTAATTTAATGTCGCTCAAAGTACTGAGTCTGAATTTCTGAAATACTCATAATTTATTTTAAATTGAATTAAGTGTTTCTGGAAATGTGTAATGAATAATGCGAGAAACAACAAAATTCCATTTAATAATTAAATACTTGCACTTTTCATGCATGTATGCTGTAATCGAAGGTCTTTAAAAATACCACAAATATTCTTGAATGGAGGGTATTCACATGCAATTAACATATTATCTACATGCACAAAGATTTCGTGCAAATCATATATAAGTTGTTGGGCTTAGTTGCCATTCAAATATTGTCTTCGTTTAAGAAGTTTGTTTTGTTTTATCATACTATTTATTGCAAGTACATCAAGAATTAAAAACAAAAGTGTTGTTTTACAGAAACAAACAATATTATTTATTTGAGACGCATGTTTGTTTGTTAAACTACACGACAAATGTATTTGATATATTATTATTTTTGTCATTTATGAATATATTTTATATTGTTTATCTCTAATTTTTTTTTGTAAGTTACTGCTAAAAATACTTTATTTCATAACTTGATGCAAATATTTGTTAATAAATAGTAATTGTTATGTTTAAAAACTTTGATTTTAATTTTTAAAAATGTTAATAGAAAAAAGGTAATTTGTCTTAAACCCAAGAAATGAAATAACTATCCTCTGTAGATTATTTTTCCTATAAATTAAAAATTTATTCTCATGATTTTTTTATCCAAATTCTCTTTTAAATCACTTTTCATCAAATTAATGTATGCCGACTTGCCGTGTTATAATAAAACATGCCGTAAACTATAGCGGTTGTCTCGGTGGTTATAGATAGGAACAAATCGGAGAGCGGATATTACGGCTGTAACATCCCACGCTATATTAGGCTATATAATTGTTAGGTTATATTATAAATTTCAAGCGATATGAGAATGAAACTTATTACTTATTATATATTTAATTTTAGTATAAAATTTCTATTTAATGTAGTATCTTTACTTATTTAAGTCAAAACACAACTACGTCAGTTTTTCTTTTTTATAATGTTTATTTACAATTGTAAAGATTGTATTATTGCTGTATAGCGGAGAGTAACGTCACACGCAAGTAAGATCTGCTCTACAAATCTTTGATTTAAACCAACACTACAAAAATGTTATTTTGTTTTTACACAAAAAGACAATATTTTAATATAAATATATTCTTAAAACCAAACTTTAAAATTTTATTAGTGTATTTGTGAAAAAAAAAGTTCCTATAAATATGTGATAAAGAAGGAAGAATTCAGCAATTTTTGGCTTTGCAATGTAAAATATTCAAAACTGCGCAAAGTTTTTTTGTAAACTGGTGACAACACAAGGCAATCTGTAACTGGTCTTTAACGATAAACTAACGCGCATGATGACCGCTTTATTATGTTACAGTTAGTTTAGATTTTTGGCATATCAACCTAAAAAACTATTAATTCCGGCTTTATCATGTTACAAAGTATACAAAAACTCTAATCTACAGCTGTAGAAATCAATCATGTTCATCACGTCTTAAAAAACTTCTTAGATGTCGTTATGTAGTGCAATTTTCTAGAAATGACATAAACTGAAAAAAAATCAAATGAAAGCAAGTTTTATTCACAGACAAGTACAGATTTTCTTAGCAATCTTCCAATGATCGTAAAAGAATATGGCTAAAACCAGAAAAACAATTTGCTGAATGTAACTTTAGCTCTAATGACAGCTACCAAGAAATTTTAATTATAATTTAGGCTGCAATTTCTTGATTGACACATACAGAGTTGTAAATAGTTCTAAGACAGATGTCCGGTATGTCAATAAAATTCTCTAAAGCTTTTTTTGTTAGAGACAATTTTCTCTTAATTTATGATATTGTAACATTTTATACCGCAAGAGTCAGTTATAAGCTATTATATCAAGTGGACAACTACCCACAAACAGCTACAATGATGAGGATGTTCATAATTTTTACAAACACATAACAAGAGTTCTATCCAAAAACTCAACATATAATGGAAATGGGAAATTTTAACTGCAAAGTAGTTTAAAAGTTAGATAGTACAGACTCAGCACTAGGAATAAAAAAGGAACAATTATGTTAAATTTTGTAGAACAAGAATAACATTACAACTCAAATACATTTTACAAAAAAAAAGCAGGAAATAGTCATGAATAAGTTCAGATGGCAAAACAAAAAAACGAAATTGATTATATCAGGTGTAATCAAAAGTTCATTATACAAGATATTAGTGTACTTAACCAATTTAACACAAGAGTGACCACGGATTAAGTAAAAGCCATAGTATATATAAATCAAAAATTAAAAAAAACCATCAATCGGAAAGACAAATCAAGAGCTAGAAATAAACAGACAAATAAGACTAGAAAAATTAAGAGATGTTTTTAAAATAAAAATTCCACTATGGTTGAAAGCTGAACTATACAACCAATTCATACTGCCGATGCAAACATACCTGGGTGTTTACAAAAAAGATAATCAATAAAATGCTAATGCAATAAAAAACTCTCGAGAGAAGGATACTAAGTATATCACTAAAAGACCATTAGACCAACACATAAATTAGACAAAAAACAAACAAGACAAACAAAAGGACAATGGAGTGGCGTAGTTATTAGATAAAGGCAATAGAAAAAAAATAGAGAAAACAATAGGACAACAGCAGATAAAATAGAGTAATGATATCAAACTAACAGCAGGATTAAACTGCTATAAGGCCAAACAAAACATAACAGAGAGGATTTGAAGAAATAAAATGGAGGCCTATATCTAAAAAATAGAACACGGTTGATAAAAAAAAGCCGTTATGGAGTGAGCAGCTTGTGCAAAATGTAGAGATGCCCCAATGCGAGAAACTCCAAATAGTTGGTATAAAAATAGTTTTTGTTTTTATTTTCTAAATGCCTATTTTAAAATCAAAATGTTGTTATTTTTTACTTTTTTCACTTTAAATAAACTGTTAAAATCTGTAAATGTAATTAAAAAAAAATTTTGGTTGTCTTTAGACAATACTAAGTAAATATTTATAAAAAAGTCAAATAATGCGTTTTTATAAAAAAATGTACCCAACTTTGAGCCGGAAAATTGTTACAGTTTGAAATAATATATGGGCAATTCTATTTCAAACGGACCAGAGCGGGGGGAGTGCAATGAAAAATTTGCTCTAGTATATTTTTCAACTTCTATAACTTATTAATAGTCTTTTGAAAGGTTTATGAGAGTATTAATAAAATAAAAAGTAAAAATAAAAAAAAATCTACTATTTTTTTAAGTTTTTTTATTGTTTTTTAATTTAATCGCATTTTTTGTTTAAAAATCTCAAATTTAACTAAAAAAAAAAAATGTTTTTGTTCTCAGTGAGCTGTACAAAAAATAGCATTTTTATATATCTTTATTAACCGCCAAAGTTGACGTATTTTGATGTAAATTAATAGGAAAATATAATGAGTATTTGGGTCTAGAACTCAAAAAATCTGCAAAGTATTCTTCAACATAAACTCTTACAAATACACGTTTAGCCGCGCTCAGAGAAACAATACACCAAATTTCATTAAAAATTTGAATTCTGGGTACAATTTTACATAGAAAATAGTCAATGTTGTACTCATCGGCCGTAGAAAAATCCATCTATCTATTAAATATGAATTATTTTTTCATATTTACAAAAAATATTATAAACTTACTAGAGCGTGGTTTAAACCTTTTTTTTAATCAAATTTTGATAAGAGCCGGGCGGATTTATGTTTGAATGCCAAAAATAATAATATTCTCAAATTTTGGCAAGTCTAAATTTGTTCCGCAAGCGCAAATACTACCAAACAAAGAGTAAAATGGCCCAAGATTGGTTCAAGCAACAAAATATGTCTTTGTTAAACTTCTGAAATAAAAAAATATAAGCCAAATAAATAAAAAAAAAATGAAGTAAAAAAAAAGTTGTAAAATTTTTTTTTTTAGATAAGCTTTTCTACGCCAGGTAAGCACAACACTGACTATTGTCCATGTAAAATTGTTTGCAAAACTCAAACTTTTAATAATATTTGTAAGAGTTTATGTTGTAAAATAAGCCAATTTTTGCAGTTTTTTCGAGATTTAGACCCCTTAAACCCAAATACACAAAACAAATTTATATTTTCCAATTAATTTACATCAAAAAACGTCAACTTTGGTGGTTAAAAAAAATAAAAAATGCTCCTTTTTACCCAGCCCACTGAAAACAAAAACATGGTTTTAAGGCGTTTGCGTCCTCTAGACAGAGTATAGACTTGAAATGGCGCCAGATTTAGATTTTACGGAAAATTTCTGATTGATTTTTTTTTAGTTAATAATTTTTTTTAAGAGGTTTATATCTTTATAAACCGGTTAAAAGACTACTTATAAAAATACTAAAGCAAATTTTTCAATTCATTTTTGAAATGCAATTGCCCATATAAATACTAAAATAATTTCAAAAATGTGAGTATTACATAAATTGCAGTAACGCTTCGTAATCTGACAACTTGACAAATGACGTCAACGTCACATTTTACTCAAGTATGCTTTGGTAACAAAATGTAATGCTAAACAAGTAACTTTTAATTTTCTAACAAGTAACTTTTCAACAAATTTAGCAAAGAAAGTTTCCACCTTTTAGAATTGGCAAACGCGAAGTTGAAGACCAAAAAAAGGATCACGCTTATTATCTTAAGACCAAAAAAATAATTAAGAAAACCGTACATTTTTATACATGCAAACAGTACAACGCAACGGTATAATGTGTAAAAATCTTGTTTTTTAAATTTATTTATTTATTGTAGGTCTATTTTACTTTAAGTTACTTACGTTTTTTATAAGTCATGGGCCACATATACTGTACAAACCACGTGTAAATTACAATATTTGTTATTGTTGATGTTGCTTTAAGAAACACCGTCGGTAATAAAAAATAGGAATCTGAACATTTGGTACAGTTGTCTTACTTTACCACAATAAGCCATAAACAAACAAAAAAACTAAACAAAAAATTACGTTTAGTCAACCCGAACGGGATATTGATAAACAAATAACCAAACCCAAAAAAGTGACAACCTTGGCTAATTACATGATTTTAAGAACATTTTTTTTTAATATTATTAATTCCCTATTGCATCTCATTGTACCATTTACCAAACAAATAAACTATTGTATTAAAAAACTTTAATAAATATTAACAAAAATCCTTTAATAAATTAAATTAAATGTATAGTTTGTCTTCATATGCCATCCATCAGTAACTTAACTAAAAAAAAAAGACTTTTGCGGCAAATTTTTATCTATTAATAACTGGTCTACTTGCACTGCAATAGAAATTGTTTGCAAAAAAATCTAACATTTCAAAGATGTGACGGCCATGATAACGTTACATTGCCCGCCGAGTTATTGATTATTTCTTAATATTGTAATAGTTTATTTTTGTAGTGCAATAAAAACAGAATAAAAAAAATATTTTTTTCAAAATTGAATAGTTTTTTATATTTCTTTATTGTTTTTATGCCTGTCCACTCTGCTTAAGGCGGAAAAATGATTTACAACGCATTAGGACTTAAATGCATTGCCGCCTGCTAAAAAAATTAATTAAAAAAAAAAAATTGTTTTTATTTTACTTATCTATTATGAACAGGCAAAAAAGTATTTGCTACGCTTTAATGTCTAAACATCGACGTGCTTGCAAACATAGCTTTTTTGTCCTTCATACTTAATATACTATATAAAAAATTACGGTGCAATGTATAGACGTATCAAAAACAAACAAAAAACCAACTACAAAAGAAAAAAAAATGATTTATGAAGATATCAAACTAAGATAGGCAAATCTTTTAAAGTTAAATATACTCACAAACGTTATGTGTTTTCCTTTTGCCACTGTTCTCAGTTATTCTTACCAATCCTTACTTTATCTTACTTAATAGAGAGTCCATTTGTAAAACTGCAAATAAGCCTAAGTAAAAACTTTACCTCTCCCGTTCCCCTGAAGGCATATCAAGAGATGAAAATTAATATGTTAAAATAATTTATAAATGTATGAAGTTGTAACCAACAACAAGTAAATTTTAATTTAAAATTTGTGAGGCATGGTAAGTATTTTTGCTTACCTCACTCACTCTACCAATAGTGAGAGCTGACCTTTTGCTGATTTTTTGGATTTTCTACTAAAACTATGCATTTTCTGGAAAAATTATAAGAGACCAAAGTTTTAAAGCGAAAAATTTCCGATCGATATAGGTCCTTCGATTTTTCCAATAATGCGTGCAAAGCTTGCAAAATCGTAATTTTATTTTCCGCGTCCTTTAGCGGAAAAACGGAAAAATAAGGAAACATTTAAATGATCAATTGGAAATTTTTCCCTTTACAACTTTTAATAGAAGTAATTTTTGACCAAAATGCAAAGTTTTTGATAAAAATGCAAAAAACCATTCAAAAACGCAAACATTGATGTATATGTGTCTATTACTTCAGACAGTCCAAATGCACCTAAGTATACAATTTGCTAAGCAGTGGGTAAAATTTCTCTAAAACGTCGATTTTTTGTCTAATTTGAAGAGACAATATAAAAACAAATTTGGCTTGTAGAATTAGTTAATCATTTTAAGCTTATATTTCACAAAAAATTAACATTAATAATGACTTCAAACGTTTTTACAATATCATTCATAAAAATAAAAGCCTTAACTTTTTGGTATCGAAGATGCTGCAAAAATAGCGCAATAGCATAATAGTGCAATGTACACTGTTGAGTATTGAAAAACCAATTTAAAAAAACATATTTAAAAAAAATCAAATGTGACATGCGACTCCTATATAACTACAGACACACCATAGCCAAATTGATTAATTATAATAAAATACAAACAAATTAACTAATGTAAAAAACAATATAAATAAATGTACAAACAGAACATTATATATATCAACATTATTTTCTGAAATAATTTGATTTTGTCTAGATTAACTTCCTCACATTATTAAAATTTTCCTCGCAAATAATTCTATAAAAAAATATCCGCAATTAATCCGTGTACAATCAACCTAGATCACAGCTGATCGTCCTATAAAATTTGAAAAATACTCTAAAAACTATAGCAAAATTTGCTAAACCAAAAAACTAAAAAAGCAGCAAAAAATCTACTTCTATCTTTGCAAATATTTAATCTAATTATAGTTAAAAATCAAATTAATTCACTTTTAATATCTGTAGAAGGCTCTAGTCAAACTAAAACTAATAATGTGTTTGTAAAAATAAAATTGAGTTAAAAACAAACAAAAAACACAAAAGATAAAATCAAACTACCTATTTTTATTATTTCAAACTTCAGTACATACAACACTTTATTATATCCATAAGCAAATACATTTTCAATTTTAGAATATAAATCTTTTTTGTGTTTTTTTAATAAGAAATTTAAAAACTGCGCATTTTCAATAAGAATTTCCTAAATTAAACCGGAAGTATGCTTAGCATAATGTAACATTCATAAAACCTATTACGTAAATTTGATTTTTATTAGTTTTAAAAACTTGTGATTGCAATGGCATCAAAGATTAAAACATCTCATGACAGTCTACTACATTAAATTAACAGTTCCAGTTTCTTGTATAAAATATCTTTTATGTGTTTTGATATTCTAGTTACAATGTAATTCTTAAACACAAACAGTGGCACATACATAAACAAATAAAAGCAGATGTACTGCGAAATAGAAATAAAAATTTAAACTTCATATATTCCATATGTATGACCTTAATAAGATTTTTATTGTTTTTGGGTTGATAATTGTGTAGCTTAAGTTAAAACTAATAACAATAAAATTATAATATAGAAAAATTTTGCAGAAATAAGTTACATGTATAAAAATGTTCTATATGCTGATAATTTTTTTTTTTTTTGTAAAATAACTTAAAATTTTATTTATTGGTTAGATATTTCAACAATAAAATAAACTATTCTCTATAAACTAACATTCTTAAAATTTCGGTGTGGGTTAATAAGTCATTTAATTACTAACAAGACGCCCAATCCATATGAGTCCTCCTATTTAGAACTCTGTTAATAATAAATATTCCCACCGGCTATTTCATACACATAAGTTATAGTTTTTACGATCTAAAACTGTTTGCAGTATTATTTGTGGGTAGAAACTTCAACATCATAATTATTTTGTTCTATTATTTCAGGAAATTTAGTAATTCAGTAAGTATAGTTTCCTTATTTACACCGAGATTACAGACGGATGTAAAAATGATTTGACAACACTTTTAAAATGTTATTCGACTAGAACTGATTTACCGGCGTTTATTTGAAGCTTTTTTAAGTAGACGCAGTTAAAGCTTTGCCCAGGGGATATGCCCAGGAAGTAATAAATATCAGTAAATATTAGTAATTTAATAAGGGCAGTTCTGAATAATTGATATTGACCTGCCGTACTATATTTACGGTTACAATTGTAAGCTCTGCAGGTCACACGATAAGACAAATTACTAATTGGCTTCAAATTTATAGTTTACATTACTTTAAATTATATGTAAAGTAACTTACAGAAATTGTATTATTACTTACTTATATTGAACCAATGTAACCTGCAACGACAACAAATATAAATAAATCATATTTAAATTCAAGGATATTTTCTTGAAACTGAATTCTAATAAAAATATTACTATATGTATGTAGATGTTTAATATAAATTACAATCAGTATATGTACTTTAATTTATTTTATAAAAGTTAATTTCAGATTGTATTGCAATTATATAAATATGGAATGAATGCCAAGTAGACAATTGTAATTTAAATATACTACAATTGCATAGTAGGGATATTTCAAGAAAAATATATTTCTGCATAGGAATGTTTAATTCCATTTGTGATTTAACAGCTGACTGTTGAGCAGTCTCAGTGAATGTGTGGAATTACAAATAAGTTTATATTCATACTTTATTTTTCTGCTTACTACCAGTACCAGCGGACATATTAACCTGTCTTACAAGATTATATCAAAAAATGTATTTAAAAAGAATTATAAATAAATAAGAGTGCATGACAAATTTCACTAAACCATGGGTAGGTAATGTTAATTTTTAACGCATTCAAGTCTGACGTTTATGGGTGTGGCAGTACTCGATTTTTCCATCCCTGGTAAAAATTTTATGACAAGTATCTCTTATACCCTAGTATTAGTTATTTATAAATTCATTTATTTACTAAACTAGACAAGGTAATTTTTAGATTTTAAAATAATTACGGAGTCAATAGTTTCATGCTACTTGAAACCATTTCATTTAATTATTGTTGTCACTCAAATGTCGTTCTGTTTACTTTTAAATTCTTACAGTTTACTTAGCAATATAAATTGAATAGTTTAAATTTTTCACTTATATATTTTTTCATTTAAAGTATTAAAATTACATTTTGTAAATACATAGAGCAAATCATTCAAATTCAGATACTTATGTTATTGAAACATCCACAGGTTAATGTTTTTATAGTTTTATAAGTTGAGTTTTGTTTTAATTTAAATTCCTGTAGATTAAATTTCAAAATAATGTTATGCATTAGTTCACAATTTTGTTATTAGTACAATAGTTTTAAAACCATACAAACATACTATTATTAGAATATTTTAATACTCATCATAAAAATGTTAGATTTATCTTATCTGCTCCTTACTGTATGTTGTTTCAAACGTTCCATTCCCACCAACAATTCGTGCAAATATACTGAGAGTTTATAAATGAATAGGATTATGTAATCACTTTAAATATGACGCCTGTTTAAAATTGTACACTATACTACATATGTTTTCATATGTTTGCTTGACATCTGTCAAAGTTGATCTGTCAAAACACATAGTATAGTAGACAATTTAAAAAAAGCGGCATATTTAAAGTGATTACATAATCTCATTCATTTATAAACTCCATGTAATGTGCAACTCGCACAAAGTATACGTTTTGCTCCTGTAGAGCATTAAACCGTGTTTGTTGCACAATATACTCTTCTAACACACGATGCTATCGTTCACTAGAGCAAAAGAACAATACACTGAAACGTTGACCCTTGAGGTTTCCCCTATGCGTCCCGTGGGAATCTGGCCGGCTTGCCAGAAAAAAACAAAAAATAAAATACCCAACAAGAAACAAAAACTGACCGGGCTAGGTTTACAAAAACAAGCCTGCCAGAAGGTTAAAAATGAAGAGACATGATCAACAATTAAAGATGAAATATTCCAAAGAGGTTCCGGTAACGAACCATCGTCCACTAATTTAGTAGTACTCTGCTTCAAAAATTCTAGGAAAGCATCTCACTGATTATTGACAAAGACAATAAAATAAAAACTAGTAACATTTTGGAGAACACAAACTGGGTCATCAACGCCAAAAACGTAACCGCAAACCCAAGGCTTTCGGAAGCGGCCCAGCGTAAGCTCCACAAAAAAAGAAAGCTCAGAGGGTCCAGGCAACCGAGTTAACTTAGACGTCAAGTAATATAGCAGGTACACAACGACAACACTACCTGCACCAAATACTCCTGAGCCATCAAAAACGCAAAAGCAAAACCTGCCCAGCAGAAACAAAGAAATTAAATAATCTTAAAAAAAAATGTTAGCGACAACCTCAAGGATATTGCATTAGTAATAATATCAAAAAAGTGCACCAATTGCTCCCTCAACTTAGTTAAAGCAAAAGCCATCAAAACCTGTATTTTGAGTAGTAATGATGAGCTAAAAAATGGAAAGGCATCACACCGTTTTCAGAAACTAAAAAGTAACTCCCTCAATACATTAGCCAAAAAGTAGTAGATAGTAAAGATCTCTAGATCATTGATCTGAAGAACTTGCCTGATCCAAAAAGAGTCATAACATGGGTATCGAGACCATTTTTAAAACCGGCAACAACACTAAACAGATTAGAGATGCAAAACACCGACGGCACCAAGACCTAGAAATTGTCAATTCAAAACCGGATCACAAAAAAAAACAAACACGCCCTGCTTACAAACAAGAGCTATTTGAAGGAAGTGGTAAAGTCAAAAAGCAAATTGCACTTAGGTTTCTTCACAATAACTTTCCGAGCTCTATCCCTTTTTAAAAAAGATAGAAACAAACCAAAAACAACAAAAACCGTCAAAATTATGCAAATTAATTGAGAGCTGCTTCTGCAGCCCTCAGTAAGTACTACGTTGCGCAATAGTTGTCACCCGATGTTGTATGACTGTATTTTTTTTAATAAATAAAAAATTTTAGCTTTGCTTTTGTATTGTGTATTTTATTTGATGTTTAATTTTTTTTTTCATTAAGTGGAAAAAATGATATCGGCCAAGTGGCCGCAGCCAGAATTGATGACAATACGGGTTCGATTTATGGTTTTTTCTATTTCTCTTGCTAGAACTTCCGGCAATAGGTTCCCGCATTCCTGACGGATATTCTCTTTGAGAGCTTCAAGAGTCTGAGGCTTATTGACATAAAATTGTGACTTAAAAAAAATAACCACAAAAAGAAGTCTAGAACGGTTAAATCGAGCAATCTTGCCGGCCAATGCAAATCACCAAAACAAGAGATTAAGCGACCCGAAAATTTAACCCTCAGAATTTCGTTTATAGGTCCTGTAGTATGCGCCGTTGTTGAAACCACATGTTCTCCAGTCCTAATTCGTCCAGTTGAGGTAAAAGAAAGTTGTTAAGCGTGGCTCTGTAGCGCTCGCCGTTCACAGTAGTCTTTAGCCCGCGACGTTATAAAAAAAATAAAGGCCGATGACGCCTCCAGCATAAACACCACACCATACACTAATTTTGAGCGGATGTAATGGCTCTTCGTGTGTTATACGCGGATTGTCGGTACCCCAGAAGCAATCATTCTGCTTATTCACGTATCCACAGAGATGGAAATGGGCCTCGTCGCTCATAATGATTTTCGACAAAAAGTTGTTTTCCTCGTGGACAAGATTCAGGATTGATTGAGGTTACACGCGCTTGGCGGTCAACGGCTAACAGTTGATGCACTTTTCTCTGTAAAGACCGCCGATTGATGCCCAATTGCGTGGCACGTCGTCTGGTCGATACTCCGGGGTCCTCTGCGACATCTTCTGCCACAGCCGCAATATTCTGAGCAGAACGGCTGCTCCGGTGCCGCCCAGACTTGACAGCATCTCGTGTTGACCCACACTCTTCTAGGCGGGCAGCCCAGTTGGTGTCGAACAACCAAGAAATCTAAATTCACGCTGCGCCAACACCACCGACAAATTATTCTTAAGGAGTATAGCAATTCATGTCTTATTAACGTGTATTTTGTATCTGTTTACTTCACAAATGTCAAAACAAAACTGATATTTACCGCCATTTGCAAAAATTATAGCATCTTCCAATAGGCTGGTGGCTTTGCGCCACCTAGTATATTGTCAAACAGAACATTGATATTGCCATTATCCAGGAAACTTAGATTCATGATAAAAAAATAAAAAAGTTAAGCATACTGGGTAGATGAGTGCCTAGCAGCCCAAAACTTATGCAAATCCTGTGCATAAATCATAGCAAAACATGTACCTAATTTAATGAATTATAAAACCTATGTTTCAGAGACCTAGTAACAACCAAGGTAGTAATAGTAAGAATAGAAACCAATAAGAAAATAATTCTAGGATTCGAGTACTTTTCCTATGGTCAGCAGGAACTCCCACTACCTGCAAAAATATTGCAGCTAACAAGCAACGGAGATGATGCATCTCTAATCTTTTGCTGCAATACCAAAGCCCACCACGTAGTCTGAGGAAACAGGGACATAAACCTCAGAAGTGAGAAACTCCTAAAATTAATAGTAGAATACAATCTCAATTCTATGAATAAAAATAATGTTAAGCAATGCGTCGCGTAACAAATTTATCAACCTCACAATAGCAACTTTATAATGAGTAATGTAATTAAAAAAATGGTAAGTAATTCAATATCGAATCAAAAGAAATTGTCCATCTGGGATACAAAAACCCATAAAAAACTAACTGGGATCAATACAATAAAATCTAAAAAACGTCATACAAGCTGGAGATAATAATAAATATTTTAAATTGTATAACTTTTAATTATACAATTTAAAATATATATATATTATATGCAAAAGTAATTTACAACTATTAATAAATATGTTTCTCAGCTCCGCTTTAAAAAAAGCAGCTTAAGTATTCTCAAACACACCTCCAACAAGATTACTTGGTAAAATAAAAAACTTGACAAGGCCCCAAACACTAAAAAAATGTTTAAAAAAACCAAAAAAAGAAACTATGACTGAGCCACTTATAGAACCAATTTCAAGGCATATAAGAATGTCATAAAAAACCGAAAGAAAATCGTAAAAAAATACTCCAAAGACGTTTACATTTTAATGTATAACTTTTCTACATGTTTACCTCCAAAATGCTTTAAACAAAGACCGCAATAAAAACATTGGATCTCTGCTGAACAAAAACGGAAATTACACAGAGTCGGTTGAAGACACTCTGCAAAAGTTGCTGCAAATGTGTTTTCCAGGCTCTACATTGATGAAACATCTTAATTCAAAAGACCTAAAACTGCAAAATAAAAACACAAACAAAAGAGACTAAGATAAAGTAAAGGGCACAATTGATCAAGGTAACCTGAAATTCATTTGAACCATTTAAGTCGCTAGGAGCCAATGTTACAAAAAGAGTTTGCAGTTCTGAGATAATTTATTCTCAGAGAAATCTTTCACATTTACAGAGCAAAATTCTACAGACCAATCAGCTTGACATCCTTTATAGAAAAACTATTAAAAAATAGTCGACAAGGTACATACAGGACAGAACACTAAAGAGGAAAATCTTGCAAACTAAACATACACCAGCTTGTCAGCAAGTGCAAAAACACCATCCATTACAAACAAAAAAACAGCTGTGAGTGGCTTTCTGGATATTGAAGGGGCATTTGACTACTACAGATACTCAACAATATGGGCGTCTTTGCTTTATTCAACGCTAATATTATCACCGTGTTCGTATAGAAAAAAACCCACTCACAACCCAAATACAATAAATAATCTAGGTAAATAAAATTCAAAAGTTAACATGCCGGGAGCAATAAGAACGACGCCTACAGCAACTATTGAAGAACTACTATCGTTACCGCCACTTCACTTGAATGCAATAGTGGAAGCTTAAAAGCATACCGACCGCTTCCTTGATTTCCAGTATTTTAGTGAAAACAGCTACTTTGGCGTCATTGCTAATTCCACATTTAATTTAATAATCAATAAATTTTTTCACTGGTACATTCAGAAAAGATTAAACTATATTTGGTCAGAGTATTTTAGTCAAATAATAATTAGAAATATCCGAAAAATAAACCCAAGTTTTGAAACAAATGCGTTTTTAGGTACTTTATTAATTAAAAATATAATTACACTAAAATATTCTAGGAAAATATAGTTTGATCTTTTTTGAATGTACTGGTAAACAAAAATTAATTATCAAATTATATGTGAAAATAGGAATGCCACCAAAGTAGCAGTTTTCACTACAATACGGAAAATTAAAACTGCGGTCGGTATAGTTTTAACAAGCTTTGCACAGCTACAAATAGTATAACAAACATGTTGCGTGAGGAAATAATGATGTCGGACTTAATAAAAAGTTATGCATTAAAAAAACAGTTGATGTAATAATACTACATCAAGACAAATAATCAAACAAACAATACGTAGGCACAGTTAAGAGAACTATCTTTTACACTAGTTTCTAAAACCAGAATGGCACCTGAACTATAATCTGTACAAAGACTATGAGAAGCAAACTTTGCTACCCTTGAGCAAACATGCCTAAGATTTCTAGGTAACTGCCATCAAAAACTACGCTAAGGACATGACATGATCGAGACTAGACTATACCCTAACATATCTATAACCGTAAACAGTAAACAGTCTGGAAGCTTGACCACAATCTGCACAGTTCACCAAGTCTAAATAGATAAAAAAAACAAAGGATAAGAAAAGGATAGTAAACCTTATGGAAAATCAGTTGGCTAAAGAAGGAGCAAAAAGAACGTTTATTGAACCCGAACCTGCTTTTGGGGTCCCATGCAAGACCAAAAAAAATATAACCCGCAGTAAACTTGATGATTTTTTGTAAATTTAATTATTGTCATTTGTAAACCATTATTTTTCAAACTATCATTTGCAGCTGTTTAGTGTTAGAAGTTTTTAAGACTGTTTTTAAATTTTTTTAAATCGTCTGGTCTTAATTCTCAGATAAGACAATAATGACTGCATACAGCATCTTTTAAAACGATCAACGTTGATCTAAGATCTATAAACTTTTTCAGTTACATATATGTATAGTAATTAGTTTTACAGCTTTATTATGTTTTTGGTTTTTTGTTTTGTTTTCCATATTAAATGTCATTATTAAATGTTATTTCTTGTTATTTCAACAAGATAGTCAAGAAACAAATAATGCAATGAAGTTTACTCGACAAACTTTGCTAAAACAAGTTTCAATCTAAAGAGTTTAGTACTAGTTTAGTAAGAATTGTATTGAACATGCAGGCATCAAATTTAAGAGAACAAGTAAAAGTAAACTTCAGACCTACATACGATCGTTTAGTTTAACGTTATGTGTTTTCTATCTTAGCTCAACATCTATTTTAAATATTAATGACTGCTTAATACATGTAAAATTTAAAAAAATCCTGAAAATTGTAGCAAAAGAAGCGATTAATGTGGAATAAACAAAAAGAATCGCGACTTGAGATATTGACTATCATTTCAAAACTCCACATCAATAGTGTCATTACCTCGTATTACAAAAATTAAAGTTTTGTACAAAGTTAAAAATTATCTTCAAATTATCTAGTGTTTAATTGCAGTAGTTGTTGTTTTAAATAAATTCTAAAAACACTGTTTGTCACACAATCTAATCTTGTTGACAAGATCTGAGAATTGTCTTAAAAGAAAAAACTTCGGCTTCCTCATAAGAAAGCGGAATATATACCTTTGACAATCGCAACCTTGTCGCAATTATGTGCCCTGCGTCATCTAATAAATCCTCAGAGGGTAATAGGTAACCAAAGAAAAAAAAAACATCTACGTATAAAAACCTTAAACATACAATCAGCATTAGCTGAGATTTTGAACTAATTACAATCACCTTTCAGCAAATAGTTAAGTTGCAGGTATGTGGAATGACTACCCGCGTATTTGTGCTGAGTGTTAGCCGGTTACAACCCAAAGACGCGTTTCTGGGACCTGGTAATGCTCCACCTTGACTTGATTTTTTTCTTAAATTGAAGTTCAAAAGTAACCCACTCAAATAACCAACGTATTAAGACCTTAGCTGCGGATGAGTGCACAGCGGGTCATACACTGTAATGATTAGTGTGTTGTATCTAGATGTATCCGGTTGTGTACTCCGGTAAACCTTGTGATTAAAATTCAATGCTATTAAACAAGAAACACTTCCCTAGCAAAGCAGACACCTCACGTGCTGAGTTGACAACCTCTGGTAGTTGTATGTTAACTAAAAAAAGCTAAAAAAAAATTTAAGAAACCCCAAATAATGGTTTAGTTGCTTAAAGCATATAAATAGCACATACAAAGCTAATATATCAGAAAGAACTAATACACTTCTTAAAACCCAATTCACTGACAGTAGTCTGATGCTGCAACCAAATTTCACCAGAGGATAATTTAGCTGCTGCCCGTCACCATATAGAAGAGGTGAGACTAACCTTAACAGCCAAAAATTTCAAACCATGCTAAGTACCAAAATTGTATGGAATCTTTTCAGCTAAGTACCAGAACTGTATAAAATCTTTTCAACCCACCTTCAATGAGGCAAATCTGGCATTTTTTTATACAATTATTAAGTTTGTGCAAAATAAAAACTAACAGTCACCACCAGACGACAATACACCTAAATTAATATGCATACACTCAGAAAAGATCAACCATATGTGTACTATTACCGCCACTACAAAACACTCAAATACCTGATTGTACTTTTTGACCACATGTTTCACATAAACATCACATTTAAATACAAAATAATGCAGAAAAGTATACTTGACGTTCTAGAAAAGTAGATAACCTGTTGATAAAACATGGGGACTGGTTCCAAAAACAGTATTATTGATATACACACCTGGTAAAAAAATACTCCAACACAGAAGACAACATCTAGGTTGATAGACTGGCACGCACAGGGACATCAACTAAAATGTGAAGACCCAAACGTTGGACCGCACCAACCGTCAAAAGTCTTGGCTCAATGTAGCCGGCATTAAAAAAATCCATCTTTGCACCTAAGTACAGTAAATTTTATTTGACCATAAACTCATAATTCAGAAGACTTACGCTCACTTATATAGTACATAAAAAAATAAAACGTACAGCAAAATAGCAATCTTAACGGCGTAGTTTAAGGAATGTCATAAAACTACAAGCAAAACTCACGCAATTTACTTTAAAATTGGTTTTTTGCAACGTAGAAAATAAAATTTTCAGTCTATTAAAATAAATAAAAATCCAAAACCTTCAATTGTCTATTAAATTTTGAAATTAAATTGTAATGACGAAGGCAAGATAATCAGCATACAAACAATATATATATATATATATATATATATATATAAACATTGTAAACCTCGGGACCTACAAACCTAGTATAAGAAATGTGTTGCATAAGAAAGAAATTTTAATAATAAAGTCGGTCTTCATTAAAGATCATTACATAATACAAAATTTGATGTGATAACACCACAGCAAGACAAATAAATAATTAAAAGATACCTAGGTCAAAAAAACTAGCTAGTACACAGATAAAGCCAAAGACCAGAAACGCACCGGAGTTGTAATTTACAAGAACAAAAACCAGATAAAGCAAACTTTGGTACCCTTAGACAAACGTGGCTCGGATTTTCAGACAGAGATGGCTGCCATTGAGTGGAACGTCAGGGACATAATTGTGTCAAGACTATATCCTCAACAGACCAATAACTATTAAAACAAATAGTCAAGCGGCATTGCAATTGCCAGTAATAAAATCCAAACTAGTTATAACCTGCATAAACAGTATGGAAGCATTGGCGACATTCTGCAGAGTTTACATGGTCTACCAAACAACCAGAAAATAAAAAATCAAGCTGATTTGCCATAAAGCCAAAGAGAGAGAAATTTACTAGACCCGAGCCTTTTAGGTTCCCTTAAAAGACCAGAAAGAAATTAATCCGCAGACTAAGAGACTCCGCTACACTTTCCTTGCACCTTCCTTTGACAAACATAACATAATCTAGATTGCATCAAAGAAACAAGGCTGCTAAAGAAGTAAGACGTCAAAAGGCCACAATAAGACAAGCAGGCAGGCAGTTCAAAGGGCGCCAAGCCAAACACCTAAAATAAATGATGAAAATTTCTACTGTGTAAAAACCTGACACTACTAACATTATAGGCTGCTCAGTGTTTTAAAAAAAATTCTTTCTAAAGCAAAAAAGCTAATAACTAACCTAGTGCCAAGTGAGCTAATATTGACAACACAGAAATCAATATGGTCAATAGATACATTTACCTAAAACTCAACAGAATAGCAAAGAAGAAAAGCGTTGGGTTGAACAGCGTTTGGGAAAATGCCAGTAACGACGTATGATGCAAAAATAATCTTAATAAACTCTAAATAACGCAACGTAAGATAGAGAAAAAAATCTTTGAGCTTACACTACAAGACAGGGTAAAAAGCAAAGATATCCGCAGAAGAACTGGCGAGCAGAAAATTGCTAAATAAAGATGAAGATCCATTTATATAATTGAAGTATCTAAATACAGTGCAAAAATCAACGCAAACAAACAACATTTCTAAACTAACTTGTGTTAAAAACTAAACTTATAGATTTCAGCGAATTGTTCTCTTTAAGCTTAGCTACATGGTATCGCACAGTTGTGTCCTATTCGTAAGTTTTTGCTCTCTTTGCAGTTATTAATTTTTTATTAAGTCTGGTAAAGATTAGAAGTTAAATTTTAAATTAACATTTATGCCTTGATACATGAATTTGCTAAAAAAACTAACCTACTCAAGTACTTCAAAAAATAAGAAAATGTAGATATGTTATTTTTGAAACAAAAGCGACGACCCAACATTCTTAAGTTGTGATTCTTCTGAGATTAAATGGTTTTACATGTACTTTGCAAGATACTAATTGATTTTCTCCATTAATAAAGGAAAGAAAGATGCGGATGTAAAACCAAAACTTATTTCTTAGCACGGACTTTGAAAAAATATAGAGGTTGTGAATGAATATGACTCAATCCTGCCAGCCAGAAGATGGTAATACAAATTATCATCATTGTAAAAATCATAGATCAAATATTTTTTAACTTAAGTATGTGAATGTGTTTAATATCTGGTGTTGAAGACCTCAATCAATTACTATGAATTGTATTCTAATAATATTAATTATACAATTATATAAATATGCAAATTACCACTTCATCAAATAAATATGAAATATAAAACATCAAAAATATAATATATAGTCATGTTTGTAGTTATTTCAATATTTATAGCTTCCTTTAAATTCATTGAAAGAGATCCTGGAAGTTGCGATTTTTTTTTAAACAATTACATGTATATTTTTCAATGTTTATTCAAGGTCTATCAGGATATTTACTTTCCCGTTAAAGTCTCAGTGAGCCTTTTAATGTCATTAAGTGGACTTCCTTGAACTCTTAAATTGATATTGTTTATGGATATCAGTATAATAATAAAATTAGTTCCTGAGCTCTGTGCGTATAGTTGATTAATTAAAAGTTACTAAAAATGTCCCATAATTAATTAATTATTCAGAACAGACCAGTTATGTCTTACTTTAACAAAAAGTACTGGATGTGAGTCATTTTTATTCAAATTCTTTAAATTAAAATGGTTGAATTATTTAGTAGTAAAATAAAAGTCTTATTATTTTTATTAATCGTATAAAACCTCAATTCATCATAAACCTTTATGTAAGTTATATTTTATTATAGTTTTTAATGTTAATTCAGATCGTTTCTTATATCAGGGCATGTAAAATGAAATCTTACAATAAAAGTGTAATTGGTTTATGATGAATGCGAAAGTAAAAATATTTATAATGCGCTGTAAATATTATTATATACTCCTTACTCATTTTTAAAATGTGTGGAAAGTGTTAAAATATTTAATAAACTGTTACCTTTGGCGGTTTAATATTGAAGCCCTTTCAGTTGACATGACCATGACAACCGTAAATGTAGTGAGCCTTTGAGTATTTGTAAACGTGCTTGTATGTCAAACAACAATACACCTTCCTTGAAAACATAAAGAATTTTTTAACAAGAACGCTCGCTTTTTATGTACCGCACTTAATTTTTACCTAATATGTAGTAATTGCTTATAGGAATTTTTAAAATAAGAATATAAACAAATTATTGGTAACAAGACTTGTTAATCACAAACAGTGGCGTACAAATATGTAAGATCTAAAAGATTTCAACGCACCTCTCGTTGAAGAATTTAAAACAAGACAAGAATGAATTGTCTAGTGACAAATTAACTAGATATATGTATGTGACATTATGCAGCCTTATTTGAAAAATGCGGTGCATGTTAATCTTTTATTGTAATAAACATTTATATATCCATATATTGTTAATCTAATTGCTGTATAACAATAATTTGAGATGAATGACAGGTTTGCATAGTATTAATTGGTTTTGAAAATATTATTTTTTTAAATAAATAAATTTAGTAAAAAATTAGCTAGATGATAATTTTTTATTTGGATTAAATTAATTAACCATAATTATCAAGCCACAGCTAGCTACTATTCACATGAAGCTACATTAAGGTTTATTACAACAGGGAATATGGTTGAATTTTAAATGTGTTTTATTACTTAGATGATGTCCATTTTAACACAGTTCTTCCGCGAAGATTGTAATAACAAAGAACGTGAGAATTTTATAAAAACTTAGAAAAATGCTTAAAAGTTACAACTATAAAAAAAATTAGATTTCATGAGGTAAATATGCAGTTTCAGTAAAAAATTTAATCAAATTTATGTATTGAAAAGCAGTGTATCAACAAAATATAATTACAAAGTAAAAACTAAAAATTAAAAACAGAATGAGATCTAAATAAAAAAGGGAAGTAGCTTATTGTAACAAAATTTAATTCAATTCATTTAAAGACTTACTTTGAATCTGTAAAAAATTTATTACGGTTTATGAAGTGAAATTAATAAGATACTAATATTAAAAATTAAAAAAAAAAAATAGTGGTATACGGAACTATGCCAAGCAACGTGTTTTTTTACAAAACTAACTAAGAATATGCGTAGAGCACCTTCAAAATGAATCCAGTTTCTATTTTTAAAGTAAATAGACACGTCCGATACATCTTGTAAGTTATTTGTAAGAAACTCGTAAAACAAAACCACGTTTAATCTTGAAAGCAAAAAGAAAGAATCACAAATAGTATGCATTATGCATTATACCAATCCAAACATTAACACTAAATTCATTTTTAAAAGTGTTTAGTGCAGATTTCCATGTGAGCAAACATAAAAATTGTGTTAATTAACAATTTGCCAAATCTCTAAGATGCAAATCTTCAATATGTTGCAAATTCTTTTTTTTTTTCCTTTATCTTTTTTTAGAGTTTTCTAATAAGAGGTTTCATTTTGATATTAAAAAGAAAACGGGTATTTTTGACACATATTCTTTTCACCGATGAAGCCGGTTTCTCAAGAAATGCAATAAAGAATTTTCATAACAATTATGTGTAGGCAGATGAAAATCCGCATTAGTTATGTGAAGATTGTTTACAACATTATTCTCCTCGAATGTTTGAGAATTGTGAGCGACTATCTAATTGGACCAGTATTTCTATCAGGAAGACTTACCGGCGAGGTGTATTGCAACTATTTGGAACACATGCTACCTCAGTTTCTAGATGATGTACCATTGGCAACAAGAATTGAAATGTGGTTAATGCACAATGGTGCATTACCTTATTTTAGTTTGGTTGCTTGTGATTATTTAACAGCAACATACGGAGATCGCTGGAATGGTCAAGGTAGGCTACATAGCCATGCTAGACTGAGGCCATTAGTTTACGCTACTTCAGTGGAGATTTTGAATGACTTTCAAAATTGGAAAATTTCTGGGTGTAACTCAATTAGAAACAACCCTGGTGTGTCAAAGAGTTCTTTAGTATCTTCCTTTTTAGCATCTGCTTAAGTAATTTTTCAATACAGTCTGGTATTTTTCTAGATCTGTGAAAGCTTGTATTTTTTTATGTCTTAAGATGGTTATATTTGGAAACACAGGCATGGCATGGCGGTAAACAAAGTAAGCGTTGTTTCAGAACGCAATACGATTTGCTTTTTAAAATATAAAGAATCATAATATAACAATAACTAATAAACTATAAAATTAAGATTTACTTTGTTCCCGTTTTTAGGATCTAAACACAACCCGCTAATAAGGAAACATCTCATCACTGAAGATAATTTTTCGATGAAATTCCGGATTATTTTGATGCATTTGAAGGACCCAATCAGCAAAAATACGACGTTTATAGTGATCGACCGGATTGAGTTCGTGTGTTAACTGAACTTTAAAAGCCTTAAGACTTAAGTCTTTATGCAAAATACGGTGTATTGTCGTTTGTGAAATGTGTTATTCCAAAGATCGACAAGAAATTAACAAACCTGTTTTTTTTTAACACTACGGGCTACATTAACAATATTCTCATGTGTTCTTAAGCGATGCACACGGTTTGAATTCTTCACATCACAAACTTGTCCCAACAGCTCAAATTTTACTATTGCCGGCCGAGAAGGTGCTTTACGACGACTAAAAAGTGCTTTAGTATTGCGAACTGTGACTGAAAAATGTTCACCATTTTTGTAGTAAATTTTAATAATTTTATTGCGTTGTTGAAGCGTGTATCGTTCCATTTTTAATAATGGCTTAGTTTTTACTTGTCAAATGTCAAAATAATAGCTTCAAAATTGACAGCTGCCCAAATAACCTGCTATTCAAAATGAAACTTCTTATTGAAAAACCCTTTATAATGTACATAGTACCATACTTAAAGTTGTTAAACCTCGACAGTTCAGCCTAATATTTAATTCAAATTAACAAAGAATGCGGTTATTATTTATCCTTTGAATTGGATTTTCATTCCTGTTTGGCTCAGTATTCCAAAATAACCTATTTCACAAAAACGTCGGTGCGCATCAATGAACACTTGAGCACTTGAAAACCTTATATTTGAAAAACGCCTTCTGCACTTAACCACAGAAGCTGCAGCGTTGCCATTGCAAAATCTATAAATAAAATGAATGTTTGCATGTTTTTCATAAGTGAACTGGCTTATGCGTAACCTCAGAATGCACAAAACTCCGTCACGCAAATTCTCGCTAGTCAGTTCTACCACTTGAGCCCGGAACAGGCCAACGCACTTATTTAAAAGAAATCATCCTCTGACTAAAGCTGTTGTCAACCTCCACAAGACCTCGTAATCTCCAAATATCTCTGCCCAGTGACCTCGTGGTACCCAGAGAAGTTTCCGCTCATAAAACAATTTTCGGGACAACAAAATAACCTGACTTGCACACCCACATTATTAATCCTCATAATTCTTAGACTACCATCAGCCTTAAAAAACCGACGTCCCCAATCAAGATTTACTAGACAAAGTCAATCAAAATTTTAATCTTAGCTCTGAGGAGGACTTTGACTTAAAATCCTACATTCAAATGCTCAAAAGAAACAACCGACTAGACACGACGAGCACCTCCCCCGCCAAGTACACAAACACAAACTTAAGCAAAGATTACTCGAGCAATGATGACTCTAACAAAGATGACTTGACAGACGTCAATGCGTCATATTGAACTAATACTAACTTCAGCTCCCCAAACAAGACCGCCATCGCTCCTGCCTTAATACCAAATTTGCAAGTGCCAGATTAGAACCAATTAGATTTAATTAATTTATGCAAGCACCCGGAAACAAATTCCGGATTCAGCAAAGGCCAAACACTACTACCGGCCAATGTAGTTCTTTTTTGCTTATGGACGCGGACCTTGTACCACATAAAGTGAAACCTCTTAGGATAACATCAGAGTAACCTCGGTCTACCCCAAGCTTAGGTACTCCAGTCTGAAAAGAACGCCGTACCCTATACCAAAAAACATAGCCACGACAAACTAGCACCCAAAAACTGGACCCAAACGCAATACGCAAGCCCGGCTAGCAACTAGTTAACCATGTCAAAATTTGGGTCAAACCATGACCAAATTTTAGCATTACCCAAAAGTAACTATCAAAAAAAACAAAAATGTGTAAGAATAACTGTGCTCACCAAACACTTGGAATTCTAGAAGGATTAATATTTTTATTATTATATTTTTTCTTCAGGCAGGTGCAAAAACCAATAGTGCGTACTAGAAGGACGCACAACCCTTAAATAACCCCGGAATATAAAAGCAGAATTGTAAAAGTGAGATAGGTTGTTACCGGACTAAGGTCCGTCATAAAGGTTGCTTCAGAATCCACAAAACTCCGCCAAGTAAATCTTCGCTAGCCAATTCAAGGCCTTAAAAACACTTCTACGCCTTAAAACACCAGGCGTACCAAAAAACGACTGCAACCTCATCCTCTAGAGTGCCGTTGAAAACTTCCACTTAAGACCTCATAGTCCCCAACCATCAAGCAGCATTACACCTGGCGCAACAAATAGAAATAGTGAACTATCTCCGTCAACCTTCGTCTAGTGACCTTGTGATAAATCAACGGGTAACCAACAACTCCCAGTAATCCAGTTTAATCGCCTCTAAAGCTATTTTTAAGAGAAACAGAATAACCCAACTTGCACATCCACATTATCAATCCCCATAACTCTCAGGCAATGGATTAACCTATGTTGCTACATTTTGTCAGATCAATTATGCCCGTACCCGTCAGAGTAGATTCATGAATCCGAGATTTATTTTGCTATTTGTTGATTAGCTCTAAACCAATTCACGGATATTGTGACGACAACTTTGGTTGCATTTGACTAATGTATTCCTTGCTTAATTCTCGGATTGAGTTCAAAACTATGCAACCATCTGTATTCAAATAACTTGAGTGGTCCCAAAATTATTTGAATCTAAGATTATATTGACGGTTGCATAGTTTCAACTCGTTCCGCGCCGTTACAATATCCGTGAATTAGCGTAGAACCAATCAACAACTATCAAAATGAATCTCGGATTTATGAATCCAGGATCAATCCGAGATTTAATCTCTGACTATTAGTACAGGCATTAGTAGTATAAATTTATCATCAATTAACATTTAGTTTAAATTTAAACACAAAAACCGTTTAAAAGCTATTTTTTCCCAGAGGTATTCAATATAATCAACAATTATGACAAACAAAAATGTAAAAAAAAAACTTTAAAATAGATATTTTATTAATGTATGTTTGATTAATTATCCCAGACCTATAAAGCTGTTGTTTATTTAAAAAAATTAAAATAATCAACATTACTACAATAAAAAAAAATGTAACTTGTAGATAAATTAAACGAGCTAATATCTCAAATTTTTATTTTATTCAAATTGTCAAAGAACATTAAAGCAACTATAGTCGCAAATCAAATAACTATCAACAAGCTTCCAAATCGCACTGACACTGACAACGATGCTAACCATCTAAAGACACGGATGGAAAAAAATAAAAAATCACAAAAAGAAAACAAAGTAAGATGCACCTGTTAAATCATGCTAGTTATGCTAGCAATAGAAACACACAAAAATTGATATATGCCCATAATCTGAAAATGAGATTTCACTTGTAAAAGATACATACTCAAATACTCTAAAAACAAGCCACAGCGAAAGTTGGCCTGCTAATCAGTAATACATTCACACATAATGTAGAAAATACATTCTACTTCAATGAAAAAATAGTCATTGTTGTGCTAGATATCAGTAAAATTCAAATACATCTTATCAGCATCTTCGCACCAGACAGAAACAAATACAAAAAAGAAATTGACTTCTGCAGACCAAAATCGACAAAATACTTAACTAATCAAAAATTTTAGTGCCAAAATTAACCTCACAACCATATACAGCGTAAAACAACGTTTCAATAAAACATAAATCAACAACAGCAAAAAACTTGTACCACATTCTGCGCACAAAACAAGTTAAGAATAAACAATACATACTTTTAATACAAATCACAACACAATATAACCTCACACTCCATCGTGTCCTTGTGTGTTATACCAGGTTAACTACCCCATCGATTATATAATATCAAACAAAGCAGGCAATCTATTTACGCTCTCTAACATCAGCAAACATTAGATCGTACAACAAACTAGTCACGACAAATTACGACTCACAACATAATTAAAAAGAATCTACGTAAAAAAAAACTAAACATAAAATTGATTAATGGCCCAAAAGATCTGAGAACAACTAATTATAAATCAAAACAACGTAAAAACTATTTGGAATAAAATAAAACTGCGTTTAGAAGAAGTTGGAAAGAAGAAAAAAAAAATCAACAAAAACTCATAGAATCACAATACATCATGGTTTAAGAAAAAAGTAAAACAACTAGCAAGGTAAATAATAATAGAACATCGGAAGAGTGGATACGATACAGACAAACAAATAATAGAGTAAAAAAAAAAGAAAAATAAAGACTGAATACTAAGAAGATATGAGCAATAATTCGACAAAAGAAACGCAAAGTCAACAATATATAACAACAAAAACTATCCCAAAGAGTTTGTTTTGTGGTGTCTTAGATTGCAACACGCACTATTTCTCTGATTGTATGAAATTGTCGAAGGACCAGTAAGAATGATATCTTACACAAATTATGCTTTAATGATAAGGTAGAAATTATACTCTGGTATCGCAAAGACTCTCTTTAATACTAACTTAAAACAAATAATTTACAAATATATATACTCATTCAAATTGTGTAAAATGTGTTGTGATTGGTTAGTTGCTAATTAGGTAATTTGGGGATTCCTAGAAAGAATTGTTGGGAAAGTACCATATTAAATTATATTGTAGGGATTATTATTGTAGGAGATTAAACATACCTGGAAAGGATTATAAAAAATTTCATTACATAAAATATATTTCCTATCATAAATATAAATTGAATTTTTAGTAGGACGAGGGTGTCATTAGCACTAATCTGTTTATTACTCGGAGCATATAAGATCCGAACATTCCGCCGGCCTTGAAAAGAAATCTTTTCAATTTTCGATGGGAAGTAGTCCTAGTTTGCTTATTGCAATTTTAGTGATGCCTGCTGCCGTTTTAACTGAGGCTACTCTGGCGATGCCATCCTTTCCTGGGTGTAGTTCCGTGATTCGTCCCAGCTGCCACTTTAGTGGTGGAATGTTTTCACCTTTTATCGCTACTAGATTCCCAATTTGTGCATTCTCTGCCACTGGTTGATTCCATTTTGATCGTTGCTGTAATTGGCAAAGATATTCTGAGGACCACCGTGTCCAAAACTGTTGTGTCATTTTCTGTATTCGTTGCCAATGAGATAAAGTATTTTCCTTTAGGTGAATAATGTTTGGTTCTTCTATCGTGCTGAAAGCTTCTCCAATTAGGAAATGGCCAGGGGTGAGGGCTGCAAGGTCTTCCGGGTCTTCGGTTAATGGCACTAAAGGTCGAGAGTTTAAACATGCTTCTATTTGAGCCAATAAGGTATTCATTTCTTCATAGGTCAAGGCAGTTAATCCAGCTATTCGTTTTAATTGGGTCTTGGTTGATTTTACCGCACTTTCCCATAGACCTCCAAAATGCGGAGATCTAGGTGGGATAAAGTGCCAGGTGATGTTATCTTCTAATAGTGCATGGTTTATCCTGTCCTTGTGTTCTCTTGAATTCAGTAACTCTCGAAGCCTTGCAAGCTCGTGATGAGTTCCAGTGAAATTTGTTCCGTTGTCTGAATAAAGGTTTGATGGTTTTCCACGACGTGACATAAAACGCTTTAGTGCATTTATGAATGATTCCGTGGTCAGGCTGCTCACTAATTCCAGGTGTATTGCCTTTGTTGCAAAACATACAAAGACACTGACATACCCTTTGGTTGTACGACTTCCCCGAGAATGTTGTAACTTCATTTGAAATGGACCACAAAAATCCACACCTGTGTTGGTAAATGCGCGACTTGGTTGCACTCTTGGTTGTGGGAGTTGTCCCATTACTGGTTGTAGTCGTTTTGGATTGACTTTGCAGCAACGTAAACATCTATGTAGGATCTTCTTCACTGTATTTCTGCCCGCCATCGGCCAATATGTTGATCGTACTGCTGACAACACGGCTTGAGCACCTCCATGAATCAGTTTTAAGTGTTCATAGTTGATAATGAGTTCCGTTAAAGGGTGGTTCCGTGGTAATATTATTGGATTACGTTGATTGAATGGTAGTTTTGCATGCATTAATCTTCCACCTACTCGGAGTAGCCCGTCTTCGTCGATAAAGGGGCTTAACTTCCGCAATCTACTTGACTTGTCAATCAACAGATTCTGTTTCAATCTGTATATTTCACCTTTGAATTCTTCTTTCTGTGCAATTCGAAGAAGTGCTGTTGTAGCCTTGCTTATTTCTTGTACAGTCAATGGGCCAGTAAGTTTAGGATGCCCTTGAGAGTTGTGAATGTACCTGAGGCAGAAAGCTACTATCCTCTTTAATTTTGAGAGTGAAGACCACTTGGTAATAATACTGCTAATTTCTTCAATTACTGGAAGTGCTACTGCTGGTTTATTGTCAGGAAGACTTTGTTCTATATCTTCTAACGATGGCCATTCTTCTTGGTTTAATTGTAGAAATTTTGGACCATGCCACCACAAGCTTGACTCCTTGAGTTGAGTTGGATTTACACCTCTAGATATGATGTCCGCTGGGTTGTTATGTGATCGCACATGTCTCCAATTTGTATTTGTCAGCTCTTGCACTTCAGTTACACGATTTGCCACATATGTTTTCCATTTGTTGGAAGGTGAGCGGATCCATCCAAGTGCGATGGTTGAATCTGACCAGTAGAATTCGTTGTCAAAGTTCAGCTTGAGTGCACTCTTCACCTTTTTTGCCAAACGAGCAAGGATAACTGCTCCACTCAATTCCAGTCTAGGTAGTGATATTGTTTTCAATGGTGCAACCTTAGACTTTGCACATAATAGATTGGTGTTGATTGCGCCAAGTGTAGTCTTACATCTAATATATATGCAACAACCATATGCTGCCTCAGATGCATCGCAAAATCCGTGTAGTTCTAGGTTGCTATATTTTTGGTGCTCGTGTATGTGACGTGGTATTTGTATAGTATCAATAGATGTGAGATCGTCCTTGTATTGAAGCCAAAACGTATGTATCTCCATTGGAACGGCTGCGTCCCAATCAATTTTTAGCTGCCAAACACGTTGCATTAGTATTTTTGCTCTTATTATGACTGGTCCAACCAAACCCATTGGATCAAATAGTTGTGCTATTTCTGATAAGATATTTCGCTTAGTGATACGTGTAGGTTGGATATTGTGCTTCACTGAAAAGTGCAGTGAATCACTACTTGAATTCCACAGTAATCCTAATGTCTTTATCACTGTTGTTTTTGCCATGGGTATTGTTGTTTCCTGGTTAATTGAGGTAATAGTGTTTAAGATTTGGTCGTTATTTGATCTCCATTTATGCAAATGAAATCCCCCTTTTAATAACATCTGGCTTAATTGACGTTGAAGCTCCTTAGCTTCCTCAAGTGAATCAGTTCCTGTTATACAGTCATCCACATAAAAGTCATTTTGTACAACAGCGGAGGCATGTGGATAATGAGTTTGTTCTTCTATTGCCAATTGTTTGAGACTTCGAGTAGCAAGATATGGTGCTGACGCAGTGCCATATGTCACCGTTTTTAAATTATATATTTGCAATGGTAGTGACGGATCTTCTCTCCATATAATTCGCAAATATTGTCGATCATCCTTATGTATCCAGATTTGTCGGTACATTTTGGATATGTCGGCGGTAATCACATAACGATGAATGCGAAATCTGAGCAAGATTGATAATAAATCTTCTTGTACTGTAGGGCCAACTTGAAGAATGTCATTTAATGATAACCCTGTTGTAGTTTTTGCGGAGCCATCGAATACGACTCTTAACCTTGTTGTCGTACTATCTTCCTTAATAACGCAATGGTGTGGTAGAAAGTAGCCGTTCTTGGTATCATTAATTGGTTCCATATGTCCCAGTTTCTCGTATTGTTGCATAAATTCCACGTACTGCTTCTTGAGTACAGGCATTTTGAATAATCTCTTTTCCAAATTGTAAAATCTGCGGATTGCCATATTTTTTGAGTCGCCTAAGTTGTTAGGGTCAATGTTGAATGGTAACCGTACCACAAATGCTCCTTCGTCTGTTCTACATACTGTTTTGTTAAAGTGTTCTTCCGTTTTACAATGTGTGGTTTTAAGTAATGGGGTGTTCACTTCTTCTGACTGCCAGAACCTTTCTATTTGCGTCTCCAATGTATTCAAATTGCATGTAACCACTTCTGAGTTGTTAGTTGTTGGAATTGTTCCTGATGCTATCCAACCAAATTGCGTATTTTGCACTGTAACACCGAATTGGGCTGTGGTTAGTTTTATCTGTCCGATGCTTAGTAAACTGAGATATATTTCTGCTCCTAGCAATAAATCTATCCTTCCACGTTTGTTAAATTCTGGATCGGCTAACGTAATGTTTTGAGGTATGTTCAGTTGATTTTTCGAAAATGAATTAGCTGGTAGTTCTTGTGTGATCTCGGGTAATACGTAGAACTCAAGTTTAGCCTTAAATCCATTGATTCGTGATCGGATTGTTGTCACTAGTCTTTTAGTGATTGTTGTGGCCGTTGCGTTTCCGATACCATTGATTGGGAGACGGACTGCTTGTGTGTTTATGTTTAAACTTGCGGCCAAGTCCTCCCTGATGAAGTTTGTTTGTGATGCACTATCCAATAGTGCCCTACACTGACGATGTTCTCCATGTTTATCGACTATGATTACCAATGTGGTTGATAATAGGGTCATTTGGCTTTTGTAGCTGTCATTGGTGGCAGAATAGCAATCGCTTGATGTTGATAAATGTGTATTTATCAATTCTTGTTGGTCATGTAATAATGTATTATGTTTTTTATCACATTTTGTGCATTGCCTGGATCTGCACTCATTTGCTCCATGATTTTGTTTTAAACAATTGAAGCAAAGTTTTTGTTTTTTGACCTCTGCCCTTCGGTCCGCTATATTTAAATTGTGGAATGCATTGCATCGGTATAGCTCATGTTGATGCTGGTGACACAACTTGCATTTTGCTTGAGTGTTAGTGTATGAAACGACTGAGTGTCCTTGATGACGATCCGTTTTTGGAGTTTGCACTCGTTGTAGTTGTGTCCTTTGACTTTTACTGGCGTTTCGGGACTCAAGGACTTGGCAGCGTTCTTGTAAGAAGTTGGTTAGTTCTTGAACTGATGGATTCGTGCATTTTAGACGATATTCTTCCCATTTGTCTTTTGAAAGTGCATCTAATTTGATTGTTGATAGATGTAACAATAAAGTATCTCTTGTTGGTTCGCCTAATACGTCTAAAGCATTGACGTGCTTTAAGAATGTGTCGATGTGAGATCTAATTGAGCTGGCGGAGTCTTCTTTAACCATAGGCAGTTGAAATATTTTATTTATATGATTTTCTATGATTAGTTTTTTATTTTCATATCGGCTGCGTAGTGTTGTCCAAGCTATGCCATAGTTTGCATCGGTGATTGATAATGCTTGAATTGTATTTGATGCTTCACCCGTTAAGCAAGATCTCAAGTAGTGGAATCGTTGCACGTTGTTCAGAGAACCGTTTTCATTTATCAATGAATCGAATGTACTGTAGAATGTTAACCAATCTTCTAGAACCCCTGCGAATGTGGGCAATGTTATTTTTGGCAGTTGCACTTGTTGTGAAGTTGAATTGACTGATAATGCTGGTGTATCAGTTCTAATTATTGGTTCACCACTCAAGACATCTTCTATTCGAGATGTTAATTCGAAATACTGGTCTTCAAACGTTTGTCGATTTTTTGCTTGATCTTCTGTGTCATCCAGCTCCTCTATTTTTGATTGAATTTCATTGTAGTCTGAATACACCAATGTTAATAAACGACTTCTGAGCTGCCTATAATCCCGTTCTGGATTGTCGAGAAACTTGTTGAAATATGTTTCTAATTGTGTTGTGCGAGTTTTAAATGTCTTGCGTTTCAGGGTTAATGCTGCTATTTCGGTTTTTGACATCTTGAGTTCAACTATGGATGAGTTGATTGCTTGATGCACTTTGACTATTCGATGACTCAGGTCTTGATTTAAAATCCGGTTCGATTGGACCAAATGTTTTGTGGTGTCTTAGATTGCAACACGCACTATTTCTCTGATTGTATGAAATTGTCGAAGGACCAGTAAGAATGATATCTTACACAAATTATGCTTTAATGATAAGGTAGAAATTATACTCTGGTATCGCAAAGACTCTCTTTAATACTAACTTAAAACAAATAATTTACAAATATATATACTCATTCAAATTGTGTAAAATGTGTTGTGATTGGTTAGTTGCTAATTAGGTAATTTGGGGATTCCTAGAAAGAATTGTTGGGAAAGTACCATATTAAATTATATTGTAGGGATTATTATTGTAGGAGATTAAACATACCTGGAAAGGATTATAAGAAATTTCATTACATAAAATATATTTCCTATCATAAATATAAATTGAATTTTTAGTAGGACGAGGGTGTCATTAGCACTAATCTGTTTATTACTCGGAGCATATAAGATCCGAACAGAGTTATATATAAATCCTTTTAAACATAAAGCTAAACACTAGAAAATGTCACCAATGACACAAACAACATTTCGTATCACTTATGAACTAGTAGAAAAATGTAACATAAAACTAAAAAAAAAACAAGAAAATCCCAAGAATTTAACCTAATAAACAAACTGATAACGTACAGATTTAAACAATTAAGCGACAATCTAGCCAACCTTTACCAAAAGATCTTAAATAAAGCAAGAAAAACAACGACCAAAAAACTACAAAGAAATTACTCTCCTGAGCTCTGTGATAAAACTATTTACAAAAATCATATGCAGCATCATCTCAAAATGCATACCTATACGGAAAAAAATAACAAGGTATTAAAAAAAATAGATCTACCACAGATGCCGTATTCATCAGACAACAAATAAGTTAAACCAGCGTAAGTAAGACTAAATAACGTCAGTACTACATTGAGGCAAAGCAATTAAACTATTGAAAACATAAACTCCAACACAACGATTAAAACACTTGTCAATATCAGCTTGACCAAGAAAGTGCCTATCTCAACAGAAATATGGTAAAAATAATACTTAATAAGTCCGACAAGAGAGCGTGGCGCAGTGGTCTAGGCATCCGGCCGCTGTACCGGAGAACGTGGGTTCGATTCCCATATACCGTGATATACTTTTCACTTTCTATACGCTCTCCCACTCCCCAACCCGCCTTGCCAGCGTGGGGTTTTACGGCTAAAAACCTTCTCTGAGGAGTGATAATTCTCTCCAGTGGTTCGGAATCCACTTAAAACTGTAGGTCCCTTGAAATGTAAGTTGCCAGCATTACAAGCAGAGAAAAGGCTAAGACGCCAGCAGTGGCGTATAAATGGCTGACAAAGAAGTCCGACAATCTTCAAACTAAATAAGGACAAATAATAAAAGACGTCAAAAACGTAGGACATGGATTCAAAACTGATAAAAGCAAAATAACTATACTGTGCTAAGCAAACAAGTACTATACTAATTTGATCTAACATCAGTACAAAAGACAAAAGAATTATTGTAACAAAAAACCATAGGATGCAAACTAACCATTAACGTTATTTAATAATGCTTCTAGAATTGCCAGGTGCTTAAAAAACATTATATATGAAAAATCTTCTTAATACAAACAGCAAAAACTAAATACACAAATCATGCATCAAGCCAATAACCACATACCACGCTGAAAACAGAGAAGACAAGAACAGAACAAAGTGTATAACCCAATCAGCAAAGATGAGAACGCTTCAAAGTATCACAAGACCCACACTACATGACAAAATACCCAATCAAAAAATCGCACGTTTGTCCTATTTTTCAGGACTTAGTAAGAAGTACAAAGCAAAAACAACAAGAATAGAACTAATATATTAACACAATACAAGTCACAAGTTTTGCAAAAATAGCAAAAAACAAAAAAACACACTTTAAAAAACCACAGGCCACCAAAAAAATAAAAGGATAGCTGAGTGACAATACTGAAAGCAACACCTTAAATCTAGATAAACACACTATAAGCCTATTTCAAGAAGAAGAAAAAAAAATGTGAAAGACAACAATAAACAAAATGCATCTACAACAAAACTTTCAAATTTGGTAGAGCCAGTTATGGAAATTGATTTAAAAACTTTTCTTTTTACAAATACTTTTTGCAACTACAATTCGAATCTACCAAAAGCTTCAACACCAACATTAAAATCATCTGTCATCTGCTCAAAACTATTATAAAAAACTTGTACTCGTAACCACACTTTGCATTAGAAAATATAAAATATCATTTTACTATAATTGATAAAAATAAAAATAAGATCATAATTTATTTTGTTACCGCCCTCGGACCTTAAAAACAACTTGCTAAAAAAAACACCCCAGAGATTGTGCCATTTATTTAGCAACTCCCCCCAGGTGTAAAAAAGTCGTGGCTGTTGTGGTGGCTCTTTTTGTTTCAAAGATTTCTAGATGGAACTTAAAAATGCTTGGTAAATCGGCGTTGTAACGACGCTAGGTTCTTCCAAATGTCTGACAGATTTAACTCCAAGAACGGTACGTGCAATGCCGCCAAGCGCGTAGACCACACGTAGTGGTGCAGGTGTTTCCATTACTCTTTTTAATCGGCAAGGGTCGTTGTTGTGATTCTGCTTGATTGCTGTTTGCTTCACAATTTAGTCTTAATCTTCAATTAAAACTTGCTTAGAATTTCTTCTGCAAAGCTGTTTCCGTGATTGTAACTGACTAGTGATCAGTCTGCCATCCCGTTTTTGCCACCTGCACTAAGCCATGTTCCTGCGGCGTTTCCTTGTGATATTTTTGCCAGTACATTTTGACTTTAATGAGCTGCAAAGTAGGTGTTGGTCCTAATAATGGTTGAAAGGTCAAATGGCTGTCATAGATTTTGCCTATTGATACCACCAATATGTGCGTTAGTGATATTCTAAACCCGAATATTATCTAGTCCTCACTCTGGTTTGATTGATGTCTGTTTAGTGTTGTTGTTACCTTGACTAGTGATCTACCTCAACTGCAGCAACTTTTGTTTTGTGATTTAAAAGGATAAAACTGTCTAATTTACCCTCTAAAAGAAAGTGCCTACAAACTAAACTTTCCTTAGATTATGCCTAAAATTTTAAGACTGTAATGCTTATATACCTTCCAATTTAAGGTTATATTTTTAAAAAATTGTTTATAATGCCCTCTAGACTGCAAGGTGGGATTGTAGGGTAAGCCACTTTAGGAAGTAAATTGGTTTCATATAAAAGTATTCATCTTTGTCTGGCTCAGCAAGTCTGCCCAGATCCAGATTGAGGTAAAACGCGTAACCTTTTTGGCTAAGGTTTGATGTATTGGCACACCAAAACTTACCAAGACCGTTACAAACTTCTTCGTTTCTAATATACCATAAGGCTTTATGAGCCACCATAAAGAAAAACTTTGAAAAACCTTAAAACGATAGAAGAGCGTGTTTTTGCTGCCGTTCCTCAAACTAAAAACTCAAAAGTGATTGGCAGTCGGATAATAGTGGTGTACACTCAAATTTTGTTGCGGAGTCCTTTATCGAAGGTAAAACCAGGTAGTATCAAACCACAAAATAAGAACAATGTTTAGAAATCCAATTTAGACATGAAACTACCATTTTTATAAAACGCATAGGCAATTTTAGTCTATGTAGTTTTAAAAGTAGTAGTAGTTTAACGTCAAAAAATACCACCCCCATAATTTTTAGTCTAATACCTTTAACTTTCTAGTCACATAGACTACATAGTCTAGTCAAAACCCATGTTAATGAGCAAGGAAAAGATCGTTAGATTTCATGTGTTTATGTTATTATTATTATTATTATAGTTTGTTATGTCCAAGATCACCCTCTCTATTACGTTACTTAAGATGCATAAGACTTTTAAGAAAACATACGGTCCTTTTCAGGTTTTGGAATGTTTATGACGAGAGAGCCTTTCCAAGCTTTTGGGGTGTGTCTGATGTAAAAAACTGCAATATTAGTAAAAACCATGGTTTTTTTATTCAAAAAAGATTTAAGTAATCTATTTGAAATTTTGTCAGGGCCTGAGCAAACCAAGTTTTTAAATACAAGATAATTTCTCTGAATTGAAATCACAATATTTAATAGTGTGTCATCATCATTTCTCTCAAAAGTTTATGACTTCTTGGTAGAAGTTGCCCTTCCATAGCAGCCTTTTTAAGCTTCCACCTCGTTGATTAGCTAATTCCAATGTCCAACGTGCAGCCATATACGTAGGTCTAATACATGACAACGTAACTGCGTAACGGGAGACACAATTACATAGAATGAAGTTGACTGATATTATGTAATCTCGACTTTTATTCTTTTTTCTTTACTAAAGCGGGCACTACTGTTGAAAATTGAATTTAAAAATGTAATATTTTTTAGTAATATTTATGTTTAAAAAAACAAGGGTGGCATATTTAAAATTTGTAGGGAGCGCTATAGTAGGTAGCTTACAAGCAGTCACTCAATTGCAACATATCACTCATGAGCAAGTCAGTTAAAAAATCGACATGGGGACCTAGGATAAAAAACATGTAGTAAATATTGATAAAATGATCCTTATCAAAAACGTAGAAAACAAAAAAAAAGTAATTAGAAACATTAGCACCTCAGACAAAAAGCGGCGCCGTTATGCACCACCTCAAAGACAATTTGTTAGTCTAGTAATAAAAGTATAAATAAAATTGCCTACGTAAAAGAAAAAGAGAGTAAAAAAGTAATAATAGAGAAATTGTTTCCTATTGAAGGAATTGTAAAAGAACCAACAGAAATAGTGAAACCAAAGCAGGTAGAAATATAACAGATTATAAGAGAACTACCTAATAACAAGGCACCAAAACCGGACGAGATAACAACGGAGATAGTGAAAGCAGCATTAGAAGAAAATGAAACATAGATAACTCAAATAATAAACACATCTCTAAAGAAAGACAAATTTCCGGCCTGCTGGAAAGATGCACACCTAGTGTTAATTGAAAAAAAAAGCAGGCGTCAAAAGGAACCGGAGCTATATGGATTTACAAAGAAAAGATAGACTCTAGGAGCTACTGAAACAAACATAGCAAAAGAAACAAACAGTAGACCACACATAATGCTTTCAACTGCATACTATGGGAAGCAATTATAGAAGCAGCAATATAAAAGAGAACTAACAAATAAAACTATCAAGATAATATGGAATTACCTTTAAGAGAGAAATTTACTGACTAAGAATGAAAAAAATTACTGACTAAGAATGGAAAACTTAGGCTGACCAGAGTAGTACCACAGGCTTCTGCACTTGGACCTAAACTGTGGAATTTAGTCTATAATGAGCTACTTAAGATGCGGCTTCCGGAAGGAGTGATATGGCTTTGGTAGGTTGAAATATAGACATAGAAGTATTAAAAAAAAGTTAAAGTAGGCATATGCCTGTTTGGCCTGGGGACCAGGAGAATGGGCAAAGAAAGTAATAGTGATGGCGATTAGAAGTAAACTATATAGAAACATAGGGAGATGCCTTAAAGACAAAAAAAAAACAAACAAAAAATAAGAAAAGCCACAAGAGCAAACTTGCTAAGGACCTGCAGAGCCTACAGGACGGTGTCACAAGAAATAAAGGAACTAGTAAACAAGAAGCAAAAAAACGAACAAAAAAAATACGATAGAAAGACGGTAGAGACAGTGAAAAAAAAAAAAAAAAGAAAAATGGACAAAAACTAATAACAAAAATTAAAAAATGAGCAGAGAATAAACCAGCAACGTTGTACTATACAACACAACTACTCACTAGACATGAAGCCTTTGGTAAGTATTTTCAAAACATAAATTAGATGAAAAAAGAAGAAAAATGTGTATTCTGCCAAGATGACACGCAAAACGGCACAGAACATACGGTAGTAAAGTGCAAAGCGTAGGAGAAAAATAAAAAAGAGTTAAAAATGTATTGAAAAACTAAACTAACAAATCCACAATCTTTAATATATGCTTAAGTGACCAAAACAAACGGAGAACACTAAGAAACTATGCAAAGACATTACTAAAAAACGATGGAAGAGTTTGAAGCTTTAAAATTTAGATAAATCAAAATAGAAGGAAACACACAGATTAAAAACCACAGAAGACAAAGTAAATTATGTCTACCAAAGAATAGAAAGTAAAAAGATAGAAAAAAAAAGCATTTACTGAAACATTAGTACTGTACTGTAAAACTGGCAAATCTAGGACTACCAAAGGAGATACATTTAATAAAGCTGCACAAAATATTTATAAAAGAAAAAAATACGACAAAAAATAAGTTAATAAATATATAGAAAAACTAAGAAGATACGTAACGACAAAGCAAATATCTAGGCTAAATAAAGCAAGAATGGGAGAGAGGAGAGTGAATGTCAGTGTAGGAAACAGAACAAACAGAAAAAAAGGTATAAGGAAATATGGGCCGGGAACAGCATGTGTTGCCGCAGCATACTGTTTAAATTCCGCGAGGCCAAAAACAGCCCAAGACAAACTAGTACGACATTAGTGACAACAACAAAGACAAATTAACAGCAGGACCAAAGTAGAGAAAAAAAACGGAAAGGTACTGCCATGCGCTAGTAATTCTCAAAGGCCACTTGTTATAGCAAACACTTCTCCACGTTCTAAAAAAAAAAGCTACGTCATAGGCAATTTTAGAAGTACTATTCAAACCTTGAAAAAAATCAATTAATTAAAAAAATAAAAAAATATTTTAAGCAGGAAGATGGCTAATCCTTAGAATTATCTATTATATAACACTAACATAGTCTTCAATCATTAAACAGTTTTCTAGCATGTTTGGTAAAAGTAACATAACAAAACTTCTTTTGGCTTAAACATTCAGTTAAGAAAAATACGTTACTTATAGACACCAGACTTTAGAGCCACATCAGCAAAAGAAATTACACATTGTTTAAAATTTATTATTATTTACCAACATGTTAGTTAAGAATTAAGTAACCTTTCTAAATCATTCCAGAATTCAAAAAAAGAAAAACAAATTAATAATTTTTGAATAGTCAAAATATAATAATGATAATAATAATAATAATAATGCTCAAAACCAAAAAAAAGTTTTAAGTTTTCATAAGTAATAAAAAAATAATCAAAATTGTATAGTATAGCTTCAACAACATGTATGTAACAGTTAAAAAGTAAGCATCTATTAATTCTTCAAAAAGTCGATCACAAAGAAAATAAATAAGTTGAATAAGATTATAATAAGCTGAAAATATCATAGATTTTTAGACGGTGTTGTAGAAGATGAGTAAATTTCTGAAGCTTTATGGCAAAATGGGCAAAGATTTGTTCATTTGCAAATAAGGAAATATTGTAAAGCAAAAAATGTTTTGTTTCCTACGTAAAATAGTTGGTAGATTTTGATTTCTGAATCTTATATTAACATTTCTAACGTTTTTTAACTGAATATCAAAAAACATATATTTTAAATGACTGAGGTCACAGACGCTTCGTTAATTATTGCGGATATTATAAATAAATAGTAAAAGTATAATAAAAAGCGCATTTTTAGCTGCTAGTTACATAATGTAAAAAGTAAACAAAATAAATTTAAAATTATTCATTCATTATACAATACTGTATTACAGTTTTTAATAGAAACAACCTAGTGAGGTTTTCTAATTATAGTTCTGGGTTTCAAACACACTAAAAGACTGCTGGACCACATGTAGATAATAGATAACAAAAAATTGAAATATAGTTGTTAAAAATAATTGTTTATATAACTAGAAGAACAAAAATGCGTATTAATGTTCTGTTATTTACATGCATAATATGCACTATTTTTAAATGTAATTATTATGTTTCACTCATTCATAAATTTCATTCATAACAAATGACTAAGTGTTATGAGAAAATAATATAATAAATATTTGAAATATCTAACGATTTGTCATATCCTTCCATGCACGATACTATTCCATTGTAATATTAATTTTCACACGGTCCGATGTAATAATCACCAATTAAACAAAAAAAAGTACGACATTGCAAATATTTTTATAATAAATTCCATCGCAATTTGCGTACCCACAAAAAACTTATTTAAATAATTCAAATTTATTAAAAGTAATGATAAATAAATTAATCCCTCATTAATTATTATGTGGGCATATAAAGGCATAATTATTATTTATTTAAAATATTGTATTGTATGATAATTATTACAATATCTTGTTAGCTTATTAGTGCATGGAGAATAACTTGCGCTTATGAATTGATAAACTCCCAAAACCGGATGCTTATAAAATATAAAAAAAGATAACTTAAATATGTTTAATAACACCCACGGTGTGCGGTTGTCACATGCTACTATATCAATTCATTCATAGTTTTGTGGTTACCTTAAACTATTTTATCAATCTTTATATTACCAACAAAAATGATAAAAACAATTAAAAAATATATACGATTCAATCTCAATTCATTGAAATATTGCTAATTAAGGTAATTATCTTGTACACACATAAAACAATTATAACCCATATCCGTAAGATTTATTTCCCTGGGAACACATATATGGTGTATTTTTTCAGTGATTACTTTACCTGCGTTATATAGTTACCGACAACGTGAAAATATGCAGTATATCCAAGACAAAATAATACAAACAATATAAGAAGCAGTGTGGTCGACTGTATGCGCCGTAAAAACATAAAGCTAGTATGTACCGACATATACATATTATTACTAATATCTTCTGCATATTTCGCTTTATTGTTAAATTTAACAGGGTTTCATTGATGCACATTTCACCGTAGATAAAAATAAATTGCAATGTGTTAATTTACAAAACAAAGAAACTTAATGTAAGTGTGTATTTATACACTGGTGCGATATATTGCAGCATTAATATAAACGTCTTCATCAATAATAAATTATTAAGATTAACTACAATTATTCACTAGCATGTAAGATAAATAAAAAGTAAAATGTATTATGACTTAAGTTATTTCTAGACAATATAAACTCCATAGAGCAAAAATATGTAATCATCCAATGTTTTGGGTTATAATTCTCTACAATATAACAATTACAATAAAAACTAGAACAATAATAAAATATTAGCTTACTATTTTCAATGTAGTTAATGTCAGAATGTATTATTGTTTGTAATTACCAACTGTCACTAACTTTCTGAATCAATGATGAATTTGGTTTAAAAATCAAGTCAATTTGTACATGCTATTATGTTGCTAACACGATTGGATATAATAATTCTCATCAACAGAATTACATATTAAAGATAAATTTAGTTCGTTTAGATTTATTATTTGTCTTAAACACCATCTTCAAAGTAAGAACTTATTGCATCGTTGTTTCTCATTGTACTATTCTGTTTTAGATAGATGTTTAAAACTTGATTTCACACAACTGACAACTCTTGCTGCTACAAATATAATGAGTCTCGTTATGATTACGAATATGCTTACGGTGGCGCAGTATAGTTGGTACTCAGTGAAGCTAAATAAATTTATTAATTGATAGTAAAACAATTTAATATATTTATTATTACAAATTTATTTTTACGAGTACCATACTAGTTTTGGCTCTACTAGAGTTATAACTTATTTTATCTGTATATGGCTCTAGTAAAGCTAAAACTGAAACATAGTACAAAAAACATAATAAATTGTTTTATTTTTGCTTAAATAAATAAAAAAAAAAAAAAAAATTTTACGACTCTTATAGTAAGAGAAAAGCACCAAAAAAAAAATAACGTTTTCTTAAATGACGTCTAGGTCTTTCACACTTGACATGTGCAAAAAATGAGATTACAAAAAAACTTCTCTATACTATTCTAAAAAACTTAAATAAAACAAAAGTTGCCTCAATCAGAAGCTGACTACTACAAATTCAGTGCTACCCGTGATAAGTGTAAGCGTAGTTGGCTAAATACATAATTGTCGAATTACATTAAGAAGATAGAAAATTCAAATAAATCCAATCTTAAGTTTTAATTTAAATGTCTTAAGTTGTCAGTAATGTTCCCAAATTAACAATAAATAGGTAAAACTATTAAAAAATACTTTTCTAAAATGTTAAATATTTCTCCGAGCTGTCAATATTATACTCAAGCTGTCAATACTATACTATTTACTGACTTATTGTAAAATCAATATAAAGTTCCTACGCCTTTAATGGTTCTAAAATTCCTTAAACACAAATTATACATTAAACTCTGCGATGAATATCTAACTACTAAATGCAGCCAAAGTAGGCATCTTCCACTACCGTAGACAGAAGCTTACCACAACAGCAATATAAGCAATTTTAATTGCAAAATCTAATTTCAACAATTGTTATATCCAAAGAAGTATTAATAATTGTTGAGATTAACTAACAATAACGCTTTATACTTTTTCAAGAGAACTTTTAGAAAAGTACAAATTAATTTCAGCAATCCGAAAGTAGTCAAAGTAATCAAACCAATAAAGATTGCCAGATAAACAAGAAAGAAAGAAGAAGAATGTCCGCTCCAAACACCGGGACTGATCATAATTCCGCAGCCACCAGTTCTAGATCCCGGTCTAAGAACTCAAGGAGCAAATGAAAGAGAGAAATTGAAGACGCGGACTTGGAAAAGATCAACAAAGCAAGGTTGATCCATCGACCAAAGACATAACCGCCAACTCTAACCTTAAGAACGTTCTAGCCAAAAACAACATCCTATCCGCCGCTATGTGCCTTAACGTCCACAAGCAGGCATCAGCAAAGAACACAAACGCTTTCCGCCCAACAAACGCGCCGCCCACGCAAGAAGAGGAACCGAGGTGAGGTTTAGGCTTGCCGTCTCAAACCCCAACCTCGCTAGTAAAATCGAGTAGTAATCGAGAACTCTAAACCCCGTATTCCGGTAATTATAATAGTAACAAACAATCTTTCATAGAATTGTCTAAACAATTTAGCAATAAAAAATTGTTTAATAATTCCGGCCACTAACACCAATGACAGTAACGCAACCGCCCACCTCAAATCTTTTGAGGTAAACTTCCATACATGGTCGACCACCAATGAATGCTGCTAGAAATAGTAATCAAGCACGTACCTACATTCTTTACAAAGCAAAAAATAGAACAAGCTTTGAAATTCCTTAGATTCTCTTCAATCAACGTTCATAAGATGGGAAACAAATTTATTCGTTTTCAAATAGTCTCCTCGGTGCAGCTCCCCTAAAGAACAAAAAGCACCAAAATAGTCAACCTCACTGAGCTGTTGAACTTAAAAGTCACGGTAGAACCCAAAATTCCTCAACGTTAGAAATGCCAGCAACACGGGCACACCGCTAAACGACGCTGCCCTAACGACACTCAAGCCAAATGCACACTTTTCAATGGCCCGCACTCCAATAACTTAAAGAAATGCAAAGTATATATCAAAATGTTCTCCAAAACACCAGGCCGGCAACCAAACCGCGCCGGCCCAGGTATAGTTTGCTTCCCAGACTGTAAGTCCCCTTAAACCTGCAGCAACAACAGAAAACAAATCGTTCGCAAATAATGTCGCGACCCCAACGCAGCATAGAAAATAAATGAATTTCAAATAAAATTCATGGCAAAAATAGATAATACACCAGTAGTACAAAGGACACTGCCAAAGTTCGCAGAAAAAGTAAAGCAAAACACAAATTACGTTATGTAAATCGTTTTATTGCTTCTCAAAATAATCTCCTTTAAAATTTATACACTTTTGTATCCGATGAAACCAATCATCAAAACAATTTTGCCACTCTAAGCAAGGTACCTCCAAAACAAGTGATTTAAATGCTTCAACGGTCTCTTCAGGCAATAAAAAACGCTTGCTACGCATTTTATTTTTAATGTAGTATGTTAAAATAGTCATTGGGCAATAAATTAAGCAAATATGGGCAATGAGTCATTAATTTGATGTTGGTCAAAAACTCACACAGTTCGTTGTGCTGCGTGAGCGCTTGCATTGTCATAATGAACAATAATTCGCCGGTTTATGTTGTTCCTTCTAATTTCAGCAATAACTTCTGGCAAACAAATTAAAGTATACCAGTTAGCATTAACTACCCTTCTATCTTCTAATGCATCAATTGCAACATGACCCGTTTTTTCAAAGAAACAAGCAATCAATCTTTTCAAAACGCTTCGTAAACGCACTACTTTTAAAACACCCATAGTGAATTGCTGATTAGTTTCAGGCTCATATAAATATATCCAAGATTCGTCACCTGTTACAATGTTATATACCAAACTTGAACAACCCACCTTCAAATTTCTTTAGCATTTCCTTGCACCACTTGACACGTGCCTGTTTTTGTTCTTTTTTCAAATTGTGTGAGATCCAACAACTGCAAAGCTTCCTGACATGCAAATAATCGTGCAAAATCGTATGTATTTTTTTGCTGCAATGCCTAAGAATGCCTCTATCTCACTATAGATCACACGCCGATCTCACAAAATCATTTCACGCACAACATCAATATTTTTTGCGACAACAGAGGTGCATGGACAACCTTCGCTTGAATTCTGCAAACCATTTGTAAACCATAGTTTTGGATGGTGCTTCATCCCCAAAAAACACACTAAGTTTTTTCACACATTGCTGCGGTGTTAAACCGTATCAAAAATCTTAAAAAGTCATCACTAGGAAGTCACGACTCAAAATTTCCATTTTTCACACATTACTCTCGTTAAATTTTGTGGAAACAAAACCGAGCAGTTTAAAATCAAATCAAAACGCCCATCTTTGACAACGACGGATACCAGCTGGTCCAAAGCCAGAGAAAAAGAAAAAAATCCTCCTCCTGAATTATCCAAAAGGTTTTCAGCAACCCACAACCATCCTCAGCAATTGAGAACAGACAGCCAGCCAAAAGAAACAAAAACCTTCCGCCCAACAAATGCGCCGCCCACGCAAAAAAAAACAAAGTAAAGCTTGCCGTCTCACGCTGGTAAAATTAAGTATTACTCCACCCCTTCCAACACTTCCTCAAACTCTAAATCCCGTATTCCGGTAATTGTAATATTAAAAAACAATCTTTCATAAAATTGTCTAAACAATTTAACAATAAAAAACTGCTATTTTATTTTTGCGTAATAACCACAAAAGTATACGCATAATTCCGGCCACCAACGCCAATCGCAGTATGAGAACCGCCCACCTAAAATCTCTCGTAACAAACTTCCATAAGTGGTCAACTACCGATGATTGCTGGCTAAAAGTAGTAATCAAGCACGTACCTAAATTCCTTACAGAGTAAAAGATAGAACAGGATTTGAAATTCCTTGGATTCTCTGCCATCAACGTTCATAGGATGGGAAACAAATTTATTTGTTTCCAAATAGTCTCCTCGGTGCAGCTCCCAAAAAAAGCAAAAAGCTTAACAGCTCATTGAGGTAGAACCCAAAATTTGCAACACGGGCACACCGTTTAACAATGCTGCCTTAACAAGACTTAACCCAAATGCGCACGTTTCAATAGCCCGCACTCTAATAACTTCAAAGAATGCAAGGTATAAGGCCGGCAACTAAACCAGCGCCGGCTAAAGTATAGTTTGCTTCTTAGACTGCAAGTCCTCTCAAACCTGCAGCAACAACAGCAAACAAACCGTTTGCAAATGCTGTCGCGCCTCCTAAGCAGCATAGAAAATAAATGAATTTTAAATAAAATTCATGGCAAAAATTAGGTAATACACCCGCAGTATAACTCTGTTTGTTTCTAGAATGCAAACGGCATTTTAAATTAAAAATGAGTAAAGTGTAAAAAGGTTTCATCGAACAGACACTGATCTTTGCAAAAAGATCGGCGGACCATTCCAAAACGATTGTCCCCGACACAACCTCGCTTGAATCAAACGCGATAGTGATAAATGTGCTTGGGTTAGGTACGATCGCATTAGCATACCGGCAAATCGCATAAAAACGGCGGATTTCGATGTGATCCTCAATAATCCCGTCTTCACTTCAGATCTAACACACGACGTATAATACCTTTAAAACTAACGCCAATGCTTGACAAAGCGTCGACCATGTAGATCAAAAGAGATTGCAAATAGTGAGTCCGCTCAAACCTACTTATTACAGCTTTGCGGCCTCCAAAAGAAAGCAGTACTTAAAAACGTCAACTTCCAAATCAACGTAAATGTCATCAATGACTTTAACTCTAACTAGAGGATATCTTAAACAAATTAGGTTTATGCTGATAATCTTCTTGGATTACCCAGCAACACAAAGATCTTTAACAAGTGCGTACTTCCAACACTCACATACACCTCCGAAACATAGACATTAACAGAAAATGAAATAAAAAAGATAACAATAACACAACAAGTTATTATTTAATTAAATTAATTATCCAATTTTAAAATCGCAAAGTTCCAAGAATTATTGCTAATGTTAAAGTTTAAGGTAAAATCATTATCAGCTCTTAAAAAACTAAATGCTTAAGAACTATAATCATCAGCAAACTTTCATAGAGCAAAAATGTTAAATCTATATGTAATAAACTTACCAAGTCTTATTTTGTTATACTAAATATGAAGCAAAATCTCATCATAACTTCATTATTAAATGTGTCAATACCGATCGCTACTGTAAAATGCTAACTAACTTTTTTGGTCTATATTAAACGATATTAGCATAAACAATTTTTACTTCCAGCAAGATGGTGCTACAAGCCACCAAGCCGTAAAACAATTGCAATGTTCGCAAAACTCGGATGTAAATTGACCCCAGATTGTTCAATTTAGCTCCGCTAGACTTTTTTCAAAAAAATATTGAGTGTAACTCGTGCCAAAATGCTTAAACGTCCTCAGTCGCTTCGCTGCTAAGTGCTGCTTAAAGCCGCGGGTACTAAAGTCTATTTTCGACCATTGATACACTATATACTATTGCAACTTCCTTAAAAATATACGTTATGCAGACAGAGTTAAGGTGGGCATTTACTGGATCTCATTTTCTACATGTAATTGCAGAGTTTGTACTTTGAATTTAAATTAAAAATATGTACAACTTAAAAATAAACAAATGTTTCTTTTTTGATTAAAATACTTAATTTAACTTTTTAAACTTACCTTTATTTAAAAATTTTAAAAATATCATTATGACTTTAACTTAATGTGACATTTTAAACTTAATTTCAACTAGATTTAAAAAATGTCAGTATAAACATTAAGGTTTGATTAATTTGACATTATTAGAAAATTCTATTTGATATTTAAAACAAAATTCATTCAAAAATTAAAAAAAAAATGTTTAAAAACTCAATATTATATTTATCCAAAAATTTTAAAGTCTGTAAATGCAGTGACATTTTTCATTGAAAAGTTATGTTACAGTTTATTAATAAAAAACTTTAAATTACATATTTTGTTGATGAAATGTCATTTGACAGTTATAAAACACAATTTTCAATATAAACCTAATTTTATTCCAAGCTTAAAAATTATATGTCAACGTAAATAACTTTTGTCATTAAAAAGTCAGTTGACAGTCAGAAACTCAAATTAAAAATTAAAATTAAAATTAGAATGTCGTTTGACTATTTAAAAACTAAACAATTCAAACTTTATTTGATCGCACAATTGAAAAAATGTCAATTAAAGTTATTAAACAGTTAGAAAAACTTAAATTGAGATATTAAACTTTCGGAAATTTATTTTGACAATTTAAAACTATAATAATATTTGATAGTTTCAACACTGACAGAAACAATAAAATTAAAAAAGTGAAGTTTACTATAAAGTTGCAACTAAAGTTCAACAGTTCTGAAATATTATTGGACTCCAAATATGAATTTGAAAGCAGACACCTTAAGATTAAAATAATATGCCAAATCATACGTAAAAGTTGGTACTGTCTAGTAGGAATAACATGTCATAATAACTGCATTGCCATTATTGCCCCCATTAACTAAGTATCAGAATCTAAAATTTAAATTTTAATTCTATTTATTTTCATTTTTGCTTAGAAGCAATAAAAAATGTTGATGTAAAGCCCTTCCTATGTAACTATAGATTAAAAACATTAATAATAACTAAATATCAAAAGAATTAGTTTACCAATAACAGGACAAAATTATTAACTTTGTATAAATCAATTAATACCTAAGAAGAAATAAAATAATAAAATTCAATAGTAATTAATGTAACTCACATTTATTGCAACCCTACTGCTCCGGCATGGCAGCAATCAACAGCAACTCCTAATGCACCTTACGTCAGCCATCATGTGTGTAAATGCGTTTTATTAAATAGATTATAACGTCACATTAGCTGTAAGAAAGAATTAATTAATTAGAAATCATTTAATATTTAATTCAAACCAACATTTATTGATATATTGTGTGAGTAAAGATAATATTACAGAAACCGAACCTAACAAATTGTATTGTGATCAATCGCAATGGATTGGGCAGGATTGATCAACATGAACCAAATAAATGAAACGTTGCAACTAATTAAACGTAACTAGTAATCCTCACCTTGTAGACATCAATCTGCGCCTGCATTCTACAATTTTCAGCTGATATATTTGCAAATTTTCACTACTTAAATCGGCCATGTTGATATGACTACAGCAGGAGATACTGACGCTCGTCGTCGATCTCCGGAGACGATCGGCAGGCGAGCAGATAGTGCGTTCATACTGCCATCACAAAAACTTGTTTCAATATTGATAATGAATTGAAATAAATTTTATAAAATATAAAAGAATGTAATTATATAAAGCTTTGATTAATCTAGGTAACTCTAAAATTAATCATGTGTGATGTTGTTAGATCCTTTTTGGTTATATTAAATTAACAAGATGTCTGAATAATATATTTATAAAACAATTTTACAATTTTTGTTTCAAAAATAAAAACTCATAAAAATACAAATTTTAATAAATAAAAAGTTTTGGTATAAAAAATACTACCAATAATTTATAAATAAAAATAGTTTTAAAATTTGGTTTTCAAAAATACTTGTTTACAATAATTTATTTATATGTAACATAATAAGTGAAGCAAACCGATCAATTTAAAACCTGCCCCATTAATTCATAGGATAACATTTAGCATCGTAAATATTACTAACATAATCTGATAAACTACTATGTTAGCCTTAAAAACAACAAAGATAATAAAACAGTACAAGTCAACACCACCAACCAGATTGTTTTAACTTGCGGTTTGTGTCAACAACATTTACGACAAAATAAACAAACACGTGTTTCATGGTATGCACCTATCATCATTGTGCCTAGCATCTCACTGGTCGAAGAGACAATTTATATAAAATCACAGTAACTATTAAACAATTTACGTTTACTAATGTGTCGAAGGTGTTAACGCAATGCCTCCTATTAGAAAAAATGGTTTATGTGTCTATTACTGGATAAAAAGACAATTTACATAAAATACATCATTTATTAATTTTAAATGATAAATTTGTTTCGGTCATATGATTCAAATAAAACGCGCCAAAAATGCTGTTGCTTTATTGCAGTCTCCTTCACACACAAACAGTTCAACGTTTCTCCTAATAGGAGGCATTGCGTTAACACCTTCGATTTAAGCAAATGTTTATTCTAAATTAAATTTCAAATTCGCCAAAATTCTATATTACTAGTTTCTTGACACTGTAAGTGGTTTACTATTCTAGATTTATTGCATCAGTTTTATTAATACATTATTTTTTAATTTTATTGGCTAGCTGTATTCTTAGAATATTTAGATTGATTAAGTGCAGATCCATCAATACCCAATCAAATATACAACTATAATGCCAAATAAATGATTACACCTATTGAAGTTTTTTGTATCATATCTTTACATTATATATAGTACTATAATTAACCAGTTAGATATATCTAATGTGCAAAGTAATGCATTATATCACATTCTGTTTCAATCTCATCAACTTACAATTAATACAAAAAATGTGGTCTACTAATTACATATTACATCTAATTACATTTAACAATTACAGTAAATAAAGTTAGTTCAATAATTAATTAAGACCTTAGCAAAAGTTTATTTCATTTGTGTGAACTTAACAAAGATCATCTTATCGTATCCATAATCGATTGGTATTTAAGACAGAAATGTAGTTAAGTGCACTCAGGTGCATCATTGTTCATGTATAATACATATTCTGAAAGGCTGTTGTAAATAATTCATTGGTATGTTTTGTGGGTATTTGCTGACTTCTACAATTCAGTTATGTTATAATAAATTATACACATTTTATAGTTTTAATGCAAAAATTGAATAGTTGATATATGGTAATGACATATTGGCTAAGTTATTATAAAAGTGCTGAATATGTATACAGCACTTTATTGAAAGTTAATAAGGCTTTATTAAAAAAAATAATAACAATTATTTAAATGATCGATTAAAAATTGTATTATGTGGTTTCAAGTAAACGGCAAGATATAGAAGTTAGCAGTTTTATCAAATGCTACAGATAAAATATTTTAGAATAATATGTATTCATTTAGCCAATATACATGCATATAAAAAGTAATAAAACATAATAAATAAAATATTAAAAAAAAAAAAAACAAAATGCACAAATTTAAAAAAAAAATATATATTTTTAAAAATAAAAATTATATATGTAAAATAAAATGATTTGAAGTTAAAAGCATATATTATTAAAACAAATTAAAAAAATTAAAATAATGAAATGAAATATTTGTACAGCTGCAATGTATCACCCAGGTAATAGACTACTAGCATAAGTTGGTGATTTTTTAAACATTACAGTATTAGGTATGGCAATTCTTAAATAGTTAACATTTCTAGAGGCATAATCGTAAATATGTAGTTGGAAAATTAAGGTTTTTTTTAATGTGGTTAATACAATTAGAAATATAAATTAACGCTAGTGTAGGTATAATGTTTTTAATAAAATATAGTTTTACAGTTATCTTAAGGTTTTATAAAAGATGTTTTTTTAGAGGCGGCATGTTTTAAATTAGCAACACTCTTATGTGTGACAGCTGATTTGACAGTTCTTGGTTGTTTTGAGGTTAGGTTAGGTTAGGTTTACGAGTTTACAAGATTCAACTTGTACAGGAATTGAAGCCACTCAATCATTGTTCACTCCGTACATTTGGTAAATGGGTCAAGGAAGACATTGATGTTAATCCACAATTTTATTTAAAAATTTTGTTCAGTAGTGAAGCACACTTTTGGTTAAATGGCTATGTCAACAAACACAATTGTCGCATTTGGAGCGAAAATGATCCACAAGCCATTGTCAAAACACCATTACATCCATAAAAAATTACCTATTGGTGCGCTTTATGAGCCGGTGGATTATTGTTTCATATATTTAAAAAAAAAGTAATGGTCGCAACGTTACAGCAAACGGTGAGCTGTACAGAGACATGATTGCAAACTTTTTCGTGCCTCAATTGGAAAGTATTAATGTTGCAATTAATTAATTTGCTAAAAGAAACATTTCACAAACGATTAATTTCACAAAATGAACCTGTTAACTGGCCATCTCGTTTGTGCGATTAGACGATATTAGATTATTTTCTCTGGGGATATGTAAAGTCCCATGTCTACACTAATAAACCAGAAACACTTAAAAGCCAACACTCGACGCATTATTGCCGAAATAAAGCCTAAATTAATGCAAACAGTGGGTAAAAATTAGATCTCCAGATTACACCATGTACGTTCCAGCCGCGGCGGTCACATGCCTAAAATCATATTCAAACATTAATGCCATAAAATTATCTGTCAAATAAAGTCAATTTCATAGATATTAAAATGTTCAAAATTCAAAAAAAAAAAAATTCAATTTAAAGTATCCGCCTCTAAAAAAACACTATTTACAAGATGAGGCAGAAGTAATATAATAACTTTTGCAAATAGCGTTAAATGTCATAAAGCTTTAACATTTATATTATAGACAAATAGAGAATTACTTGACAACAAGCAATTTAGCAATACACACCCAAAAAAAAAACGGAATTATTGTTACTGCTTAATTTGACCAATTTTCTGTCGTTTTCCTTGTCCTCCTTCACCATGTGCGCAAACAATTAATCGTTTGGCTAAGCGTCTCGTGCAATCTGATTCCAAACTAAAAATGTCGCAAGAGTTAGCCAGCCCCGTATTGCTCTTTCAATCAAGAATGTCGCTGATGTGGCCGAGGACGTCTGAGAAATTCCACACACATCGACGAGACAACAATGCTCATAACTTTGCATCAGCAAACGTTTGTTGCGTCAAATTTGGTTAAAAAACCTGAAGATGTTCCCTTACAAAGTGCAAACCGTTCACCAATTGCTGCCTGCTGATTGTCAAGTAAAGTTAACTTACTCCCACAGTCTAGTAAACCTGGTGCAAAAAGATGATAATTTTGTATCCAATATTATAATGAGCAACAAATCCCATTATCACTTAATCAGTTATATTAACAAACAAAATTTGCGTTTCTAGGGCACAGAGAATCCACATGATATGCAAAAAAGTCATTGCATCCCTTCAAAGTGACTGTTTGGTGCGGCATTTGCAGTAAAAAAGTGTTTGGCCCTTATTTTTATTAGGACGCCTGGTTAGCGCTACAAATGTTAAATGAGTTTTTCTGGCGCAAGTTGCTGAATTGATTCCAGCAAGAGCAACTGCTTACACAACTTGTACAACTATGGAGATTTTGAAACATCAATTTTCGAGCCGCAAATATAGTATCATCATCAAATGTTACTACAATCTCAGAATTTATTGACAATGGTATATCATTTGCATATAAAAAGTAATTTAATGGGCCCAGAACAACATCTTGCGGTACCACTGCAGTTAGATCGTGTTCAGAGAATAAATTTGACTTTGTTTCAATTTTTTTTTGTATATATATATATATTTTCTTCTAGTAATATGGATTGCAAGATATTGTTATCTAGTAGTTCTGAGAAGACTGTTTTAATATACCCCACAAATAAAACTCTCCTCTTAAAGTTTTGTTTTAACTTAAACATTGCAATTACTTTATTGGTAGAAAATTTGATTTATCGAAAAAAATATAATTTTCTTGCTAAAATTTTGTCAACCATAAACAAACTCAAAAAGATTAGTTTTATCACCTAATTCCAAAGTTTGTTTGTATGTACTTATGATAATAATAATAAAATCCAAAACTTTAAGTTGTAAGAAAAAACTATAACAGTTAATCCAAAAACAAAAACTGTTTAAGAATCTCATTTTCAAAATTGTTTTCATTTTTCTACGTTAATTATTGTCTTGATTACAGTTCCGCAATCTTACATAATATTTTTAATGTATCTCCGGCCATAGCCAAGTTTAGAAAAACTAACAAGCTACATATTCTAGAGATCTGATAAACGTACATACAAACATAATTTGAATTGTCAGGTTTTTAACAACTTAATTTTTTATAAAGTGTTTCAAAATAAGAGCATAATTTAAATTCTGCGGCATTTTTCTTTAAGAGTGCTGAATTAAAAATGTGATGAAAGTCATGTAAGCGCATCATAATTATCAGCCATAAAACGCTACCCAAACAAGCAAAAAAAATTTATCGTAAAAATTATTTAAATTATAATAAAAGTTTAGAAAAAGCAGTTCTTAAAATGATTGTGTTTTTTGGTCAACAAAATGCACCAAACTGTTTGACAGTTAAAAACTAATTGATTTTCAGTAATTCTTGATTGAAAAAGTAGATTACATTAATTTTGTTTGCCTGAATATAGTCAGCTTAGACACAATACAGATAAAAAAAAATTCAAAACAAATACTAAACTGTGCTTTAATCATAAAACAAATCCTTGACGTTTTAGAAATGTTAGAATCCATAGATATGGATCCCTGGGAAAAGCCCTATAAAATAGTAATGACTAAATTAAGAAGTAAAATATTATTAGCAAATATTACATACTGAAATCCTATTACAGTTTACTAGAATATCGGTAAGCTTTTTGTTGACACGTACAGAGCCGTTTTTAAATAACATTGGTTCTTTTCGAAGAAATTTTCTGACAACTTCACGTTTATAGAATAAGTTTTTCAATCAATTGTTATTTTAAAATATAAAGTGCATACAACCGCCTATGCATTAATAGTTTCGAGCAAAAATTAAAAGTTATATTTAATTTGAAAATAAATAATTAAACCAAACAAAAATTCTAGGTTTAAAAAAATTAATTACATTAAAAGTAATTGTCATAGAAAAATAAAAAAGTATTAATGTGTAACTGAATCGTTCTTCTATAATGATTTAAAATTTAGATTAATAATTTTCAGCCATTTTCTCGGTGGACTGTTTTTAGCGAAGCGCTATAAAATGTCCAGCTTTAAAGGAAGAAAAAAGTAAAAAAGCAATAATTGAAAAATAGTTTCCACTAGAGAAATTGTAGAAGAACCAACAGAAATAGTTGACAAAACAGAAGCAGTCCCTGCAACAGTGGAAAATCTAAAAAGAAAGCAGGCAAATCAAAAGAGCATAGACCAATATGCCTGATCAACATATTAGCAAAAAATGTAAAAAAAGTTATAGTGAGGAAAATTGAACAAGAAATAAAAGAAGAAGAGTAAGAACAGGTGCAATATGAATTTACAAAAGGATTGACTCTAGTAACCATTGAAAAAATAAAGGCAAAAAAAGTAAACAATGAACCACATAGAAATAGGCAAATGCCTTCAATAGTATACTATGCAAATATAGAGAATTAACAAATAAATCTATTAAGATAATATGTAGTTACCTTTAAAGGAGAAATCTACTGACCAAGAATAGAAAATTTAGGTTGACTAGAGAAGTACCACAGAGTTCTGCACTTGGACCTAAACTGTGGAATCTAATCTATAATGAGCTACTCAAGATTGCTGAAAGAAGTAACAATAACGGCATATGCGGATGACTTGGCTTTGGTAGGAAGGAACATAGACATAAAAGTATTTAAAAAAGTTAAACTTGGCAATAGATATAATAAAGAAATGAATGAGAAATAAAAGATTAAATCTAAAACCGCAGAAAATTAAGGTGGTATGGTTATCAACAAAGAAGACTAATAAAAGAAATGGTAAAATACAGGTAAGAAAACAAATAACAACAAGGAAAAAATTAAATACCCTGGAGTTACACTTAAAGCAAAATGATAGAAAAAACAGATTAAAGAAGCAGTAAGAAGTACAAAGAAAATAAAAGGAATGCTTAGTAGGCATATGCCAAACAAGGAAAAACTAGGATAAAGAGCAAGAAGGCTAATAACAATGGTAGCTAAACGTAAACTATTGTACGCTGCAGAAACATGGGAAAACGCTTTGAAAAAAAAAAAACAAACATAAATAAGAAGAGCCACAAAAACAAGCTTGCTATAGATATTCAGAGCCTACAGGATTGGTCATAGAAGACACTAGAAATAATCGCGGCAATATTACCCGCAGATTTGATGGTAAAAAAAAGATTAGACCGAGGATTAAACATAAAAGAAGTGGTAAATAAAAGAACTAGTAAACAAGAAGCAAAAAAAGAGCAAGAAAGAATACAATAGAAAGACGGCAAAAACAGAAAAAAAAAATGATAAGAGAAAATGGACAAGGGAACTAATACCAAAAATAAAAAACTGGGAATAGAATAATCCAGCAACATGTTACTTTTGGTAAGTATTTACAAAAAATAAATAAGATAGAGAAAGAAGAAAGATGTATATTCTGTCAAAAAGACACGCAGAACATACGCTAGTAGAGTGCAATGCTTGGAAAGAAGATAAAAAAACAGTTAGAAAAAATATTGAATAACAAAATTCTTACCAAAGAATGGACGGTGAAAGAATAGACAAGAGATAAACATTTACTAAAACATTTGTACCAAGCAAAATTGCAGAGATAAAGAAAAGAACTGCTCGAAGAAAGCAAACTAAATAAATTAACTAAGTAATTTCCTTACGGCAGATACGCCATCTCAAAGTTGACAAACAATGCAACTTTCAAAATGGTCAGAATATATTTGGCAACCTGGGAACACAAAAAATCTAGAACTACCAAAAAAGATACATTTAATAGAGCTACACAAAATATTTATAAAAAAAGATACGACGAGGAAAACGTTAATAAAAATACAGAAAAATTAAGAAGATACCTAAAGAATATCTATGCTAAATATCACAAGAATGAGAAAAAGGAAAGACAAATGTGTAGGAATTAGGACAAAAAAAAAGGCTATTGGAAAAGATTATTCAAAATCAGCCCACTTCAAACTAGTACCACATTAGTGACAATGGCAATGACAAAATAACAGCAGGACCAACACACAAAAAAAAAATCCAAAAAGTATTGCCATGCGCTAGTCATTCTCAAAAGTCACATGTTGAAGCTAACACCTTATTCAGTACTAAAAAAAGCGAGCAGCATGTTTCAAAAAATTTCAGCAACAAGCAGATCAACCTTCACAAGAAAAGGCAAATGGCTCTCATATAACAGCTAATTGCAGATTAGTGTACTAAACTATTTTATTTTTTTTTTTAATTCTACAATATAATTTATGTACAAACAACACCTACAAGCCAATACCGTTTTTTTATTCACTATAGAAAGCTATCATTAAAACTTATCCAATCTTTGTTACTATCAAATTTAGGAAAATAAACCGTTGGCAGTTTTACCGACAGTTGTGAACCGGACTAGTTCTTACGTTTTTAACCTTCATAATACCAAGTGCGGTTCAAACAAACTCCACAACCAGAATTATTGTTATAGTTTTGTTTGGGTTTTTATTAGTTCTATAATTAGTTAGTTTTATGTTCTTTTATATTTGTTTTATATTTTATATATGCTAAAATTACAAAATATTGTTGTTATTAATGTTTAATTTAGTGTCTTATTATAATTAATGGTTGTGACCTCCACTACGTAATAAATCATGTTAATAAAATAATAAAACTATTTACTATGTTTTTTATCACAAATTTATTTTTACAAATACATTACTAGTTTTAGCTTTACTAAAACCTTCTATAGAAAAATATAACTTATTTAATCTGTAGAAAGCTTTAATATAAAGGCAATTCTATTTAAAACAAACCAAAGCACATTTTTTTAAGTTTTTTTATCGTTTTTTTAATTTTGACTGTAAAAAACCGCATTTCTTTGTTTAATAATTGCAATTTTATGGCATAACAAAATTTACTAGTAAAATTGATCAAAAATTTCCTTAGAATCTAATTCTAAGTCTATACCCTGTCTACAAGCCGCAAAGGCCCAAAACCATTTTTTTGTTCCCAGTGGTTTGGGAATGTTTTTATTTTTTTTTAATTGCCAAAGTTGACGTATTTTAATGTAAGTTAGAGAATATAAATTTGTTTTGTGTATTTGGGTTTTATAGGTCTAAAACTTGAAAAAACTGTAAACATGTGATAAAAATGCCTATTTTTCAACATTAACTCTTATAAATACATGTTTAGAAGCGCTCAAAAAAACTATAAACTAAATATTATTATAAATTTAAATTTTGCAAACAATTCTACATGGGAAATAGTCAGTGTTGTGCTCATCAGCCAAAAATAAGTTCATCTACAGAAAATTGTAAAAAGAATATTTTCAATTATTTTATGTGATTATTTCCCTTATATCTTTTTTTAAGCATAATTCAAATTTGACAAAGACATCTTTTGTCACTTAAACCAATTTTGGGCAATTTTAATTTTTTGTTTGACAGTTTTTGCGCTTGCGGCACCATTGAGACTCAATCTATTGCGCCAAACTTTGAAAATATTATTGTTTTTAGCATTCAAACATAAATAAAAATATTTTTTGTAAATAAACAATAATTATTTTTAACGCATTTTTCTAAAAAATTTCTTGAATAAACTTTTCTAAAGCCGATTAGCACGATTCAACTATTTTCTAGGTAAAATTGTCTGCAGAAATCAAATTTTTAATAATGTTTGGTCGATAGTTCTTCTGAGCGCTGCTAAACGTGTATTTGTAAAAGTTAATTTTAAAAAATAAGCATTTTTACCATATTTTTACAGTTTTTTTTAACTTTTAGACCCCTAAAACCCAAATCACATCAAAATACTTCAATTTTGACTGTTAAAAAAAAACAAAAGTGCTCCTTTTTACCCAGCCCACTGAGAACAAAAACATAGTTTTGTAGCTTTTGCAGCTTATAGACAGGGTATAGACTTAAAATAGCGCTAAAATTGGATTCTACGAAAAATTTCTGATCGATTTCACTTGTAAAAGTTTTGTTTGTGTTAAAAATTTGATTTATAAACTGCAATTTTTTTTAGGTGTTTGATACTCTCACGTACCAATCTAAACAACTAAAAAAATATAAAAACAAAAACACTAAAGCATGTTCTTGACGCTAATAATACCAATAATTTTTAATTTTTAAAAACATTAATTAAGTTATGAAATGAATTAATAATTTACTCAATCTAACAATCACAGCGGCCAAGAGTGAAGCATAAATCGTTTTAAACTTGCAAAATGACTAACGCCAACGGTATAAATACTAAATGATGCCGATTAGTGCAGACATTTAGTATTAAAATTGCATAAAGTGGAGCCACAATTGTTCAATTGATCATTTATTTTTTTTTTTGTAGTTTTAGTTATTAAAAAATTGCATAAACTTGTAATGATTTCATATTTTCCACTAGTATGAGTTGCCTAACTTGTCAACGTTCATTATGAAATCGTAGAATATAAGTGCTTGTTGTACAATATACTAATAATAAATTGTTATTATTTTTTTTAAAGAAGCCATAAAAAATGTATAGTGTACTCGTACTTAATACTTATTTTGCATTTGTATGAATTGCAGCAACGTTCATAACTTATGGGAAAAGAATATCATTACGTGCTAGTTGTACAATATAAATATACTAAACATGCAGGCGTGGTAGACCATTTTACAAAAAAAATATGTTTTTATATACTTAGTTAACAAAAATGTGTCGTACAATTAAAATAAAGAAATTCTGTTTGTTCATATGTAGATAAATTGTCTCACATATCATTGAAGTCATTCACTGTGGAATTACATATATTTTACTTTACAGTTATGTCTTTAAACAGGGTTGTTTATACAATATAATTTATAATTACATGTGATATGATTATACTGCTGTGCTTTCGGAGATCTTTAGCAAATACACACACGAAAATTTTACGGCTTTTAGTGTTTTCTTAAGTGGAAGAGTCCCATTAAGAGTTAGCTTGTAGAATTTTTAATATTTACTTTTCCGAAATTCGTTGACAAATATATAAGAAACAGACTGTAAAGGGAACTGAGACTGCCGTACCCCACGAAACAAACGGTGTTTATAAAAAAAATATTAAACAAACAATCGGTGAGACACCTTGTAAAAAATGTCATCATCGGCTTGCTTGAAATATTCGATACTAATTTCACAGGGGTTATTTTTTCTGTGGGTTTCTCAACTCGAGATTGCATGAATGAACTTATGTTTGTAAATAATCTTTGTCGCACATTTGCCCTATCTCTTTTTGGGACTATTAAAAGGGTCTCAAGTTTCATTCCGACATTACATCAGCTACCTGTTGGTAAGTCATAAAATTAACGGACGAGTAGATATTTAATCGATTGATAAATATTATAGATTTTTGTGAATGACATACTAAGAAAGGTATTTTTTGAATTGTTGTCTCTTAAATAGATTTGTATTGTGACATAACCAACCTGAATAGATTCCTGCTTTATTTATATAGAAAATAAACAAATACTATTGATTCCTTAATTATTCAAATATTATAATAACAGTAAAGCAAATGCATTGTCAGAATAATAATTTAAATATAATACTAAATTTTAATCAAACCTTAATTTTCCACACGGTCGAATTCGTCTTGCTAGTAACGTACACAATCACACTATTGTTGTGTCCCAACCCGATTTTATTACTGTAAAAACCCATTAAGATTATAAACCATCTGTTTATGGTCAAGGGTCGGTTTCATCTTCATCCCTATCTACCAATATAAATATGCGAGGGATAGTTTTAAGTTAGTTATATTTTAAGTATTGAAAAGAGCGGTAGCTCTGAGCTTGGGCCGCAAGGCTCAAGTAAAGAAATAATTATTAATAAATAATATTAAAGTATAAAAGTAGTGTTTTAATTTAACAACAACTCACAACAATCAATAAGAGTTACAACATTAAAGAGATTACAACATTTTTGGAGACAGCGCTGGGATCGAACAGATTCCAGTTGCCTTTGCCGTTCTGCCGCCATCGACACCGACGCCGCTGCCACTGCCCAATAACATACAAAATGCCATCCACGCCGTCCGAAGAATCGAAAATATCGCCATCGTGTTGCCGCTCGCACGAAGATATTTTCGCCGTTTCTCCGCTGCTGTGTTGTGAAAATTATTCTCCACATCATGTTTAAATGTGCAAATGTGTTTACAGTAAATTTATTAAGGTATGAAACATATATCAATAAAACATACATATTTTATAGTCATTATTTAATTTATAAATAGATTTGACTCTATATTAAAATTTTAATTGTAAAATCATAAACAATATATAATTCTACATTTTAACTTTTGAAAATCAATACATAAATCTTTGAAGATTGTAAATGGTTTTAGTTGATTAAACCTTAGCTAAGAGCTGGCGGGTAAATCAAGACGTATCCTGCTCTTGAAATTTAGCTATGTGCGATTCAAGAAGACTGGCGTCTATGTTTGTAATTTATTTGTTTCAAAGTAAGACAAATTTAAGTATTCAAAAATTAAAAAGTTTTCATATGAAGTAGTATTGATATAAAAAGTTGTAAAGGTTGAATTAATTGAATCAAACATTTTTAAACGGTTTATTTAGTAAAAGAAGGAATCAAAACTATTTATATATTTTATTCAAATAAAAATAAATGTATATATATTTAGTTTAATATTATGAGCTATTAATTTTATTGTATTTTTTTTAGTTAATTAATTATTATTATTATAAATGTAAATTTTTAAACTCCACATAATTATATTGGTAAATTTTTCTTTCATAAAAATTTCTAATTTGAGGGGGAAGTAATGTTGTGTCCCAACCCGATTTTATTACTGTAAAAACCCATTAAGATTATAAACCATCTGTTTATGGTCAAGGGTCGGTTTCATCTTCATCCCTATCTACCAATATAAATATGCGAGGGATAGTTTTAAGTTAGTTATATTTTAAGTATTGAAAAGAGCGGTAGCTCTGAGCTTGGGCCGCAAGGCTCAAGTAAAGAAATAATTATTAATAAATAATATTAAAGTATAAAAGTAGTGTTTTAATTTAACAACAACTCACAACAATCAATAAGAGTTACAACATTAAAGAGATACAACACTATTGTAATATTTAATAATAGCAATTAACAAAAGATTGTTTATGAATTTAAATATAATATAAGCACGCCCGACGAACACATGTAGTCGGCTAAATTTGTCTATCAACTGGATTCTCTTCTATGCAGTGCTGAGTGCAGAGCGATTGTATTTGATGAGCAAAAAATTTACGATGCAGATTAGAAAGGTTGAAATGTTTTTTATCATTCACTTCAATACTGGAACAGCTTCATTATAGATATAAAATAAATATGTTATATTAAAATTGCTTATTTTAATGTTTAAAAGACTGGTTTTATTATTACAAAAAATTAATTAAATATTTTTTATATGTTAAAACATATATCTAATAGTTAATATAATAACAATATGAATTTTAATTGTTAGTGTATATTTATTTTTGATGTAAATGATTTTAATACTGCTATCCACTTAACCAATTTTTAGGGTTTAGCTATTTATCTTCAGGTTTTATGTGTTTTTAATCATTGTGTATATTAGCAGACTCGACAAAACGCAATGAACTAATTATAAGAATTGATTAACAAGTTATATGGCTAATAACTTGGACTATCCACCTTGACTAATTTTAAAGATTTATTATCTTTTAATATTTATCTTCAGGTATTATGTATTTTTAATCGTTGTCTATGTTAACAAGCTCGAGAAAACGCAATAATTTTATAATTTTAATAAACTAAATACATATAAGAATTGAGTATAAAAAAATGTTGCAAATAATATGCAATAAGTTTCTGGTCAGTGTACTACTAGATTGAAATCATAGATTGTTGTAATAGATAAACGTTAAAATTATATGGTTATGTACATAATATTATGGACAAAAAATTGTAACAGGGTGTATATTAATTCGCGGACAAACGCCAGGTAACTTTGTAGATAGTGCTAAAAAACCTTAATTTCAAAATGCTGAGAAACTCGTCGTTTGGCCTCACCAAAACGTCAATTTTATTTCAAAACAACCAAAATTTATTTATTGCAACTTTGACATAAAAAACACAAAAGGATAGTAAATGCTGCTACTATAATCAACTTGAACCATCTTTAATGATTAACTTAGCTGTCTACGTAGAGAAACAAAAGTTGTTTAGCTTGCTAGAGTGCACAGAGAACACTTCACTTGAGGGACTTATTTGGCAACCTTAATAGTTTTTATTAAATATTTAAACTCCAAAGAGTTTGACTCCAAAGAAATTACACACCATTTTGACTAGCGGTAGCAAACAGCAAAAAGAAACCACTCCGGTAGAACAAAAAAACTTTTTTCGATAAAAAACTTATTTGACTATTACAGTTCAGAAAAGCGGTAACAAATATACAGATCACAAACAAGATTTTTTACGTTATTTTAACAAACCAACAGAACAATACCGACCAACCATTTTCAAAAGTAAAAAAAGTCTACAATTAACCTAACCAAGACCTCAAATCTTCACAACAGTCTATAAGATAAACCTAAACGTAGACAACAAAATACAGATAGAACCACAAAACAACTTCCGTTTACTATGCACAAAAGGCAGCCTCATTAATCTTAAGGTTTTTTGCAAAAAATGGCCTCTAACATAAAATATGACTTTAGAAATAATATATCACTCTCTACATCTATGTGTTTAACCAAACCTTTTGTATAAAATAAAATCTTAAATCAAAAACCTTAGTTAAAATTTTCAAAAACAAGTCTATGTAATTGAAATTATTTTGTGCCAACTTTTTATAGTATCTCATTACTTTCAAGACGTTTAATGTTTTTCAAGCTATCAATAAGTAAGTAGTAGTAATACCAAAATTTAGCCATATCTCCAAAAAAATTTAAATCTTTGTCTTTGTGTTTAATTTAAAGTTTACGCTATAAAAAAAGTAGTAAACTATTAATATTTACAAAAAAACATCAGTAACAACACTTAAACTAAACCCAACCGGACACTACAATTTTGAAGGAGGAATCTACTTGAAAGTATTTTGAGCTTAAATATTTTTAATTCATAAACACATAACATTTTGCAAAATAACTGAGTTGTTAATCATTTTTCTCAATTTTTTTATGCTAATTAGAAAACAAAATTGTCTTTTAACATAGCTCTAAAGCGTTGTCCAATAACACTAAGCCCATAAAATACACTGAACTGTGCACTTTATTGATTGTTATAGCTTTTGAAGAATTGAAAATAGATTCATTTTACTTCAAACCCAATAATTTTGCTTCTTAATATAAACATTAAGGCTTGTAATATCTAACTCCTAATAAAGCACCTAATAAACTATTAGCTGAATAACCTAACTTTTTTCAAACTTTAATTTGATTTATTTTTGTTACACCTTTGAGCGGCTAATAAATTATATGCCTAATGTTTTTATTTGTTATAAATATATATGTTAAGCGTATATTTAATTGGCTATTCATAGGTTTTAATAAAATAAATAAAATAAAAAGTTAGGTTATTCAGCTAATAGTTTATTAGGTGGTTTATTAGGAGTTGGATATTACAGCCCTAAGTCAAAGTTAACTTTTTTGTTGAACAAAAATTTGCTTTAAAACAATTATTTAACTATTTTTAGCTTTTTAACCAACTATAAAATGCAAACAATGGATAAGCTTCAATTCTTGTACAAACTGGATATTGTAAATTTTCAACTAAAATTTTTACTTAATTTTGTTTATAATATAAACATAGATCTTGTCTTGCCTTGTGTGTTGTTGGCTATAATGCCAAATTAAATTGTTTTTCATTTTATACTTTGCTTAACAGTAAAATTATTTTTGTAAATAGTTTGCAAAATAGTTTATTTAGATAAACGACTATGTTAATAGTAAAATAGCTGTAACAATTTTTGGTTTTTGTAATCTGTAATTGTAAACTTTGCATAATTTGCAATTGTTACTTTAAAGCTAAGGTCTTTACAATTAGCGCCATTTGAGTAGTGACCTCAGCCGCAATCTAACTAATCTACACTTTGGTTAAAAAAATCATTATAAAATAGTGTAGTAGATGTTAACCATGTGTATTAAGTTATGTTGGGGCAGTGACTGCCATTCAGATTGCGGTAATGTGTAAAAACCTTTAATATTTGTATAATCATACCAATTAATATTAAATTATAATTAATTTTATAGAAAACTAATGTGACTTTAAACTTGCTTTGATGTAGAATTATTGTGTACATTCTTCTTTACAGCTTTTGAGCGTTTACTGCTCACTTTACAAACAGCACCAAAATATACTTTTTTTTACGTAGTGAAGTGTTGGCTTCAAAAAGTTGTTTTTGAGAATAACTAACGCATAGAAATACCTGCCGGTTTTCTTCTTTGCGTATATATTGTTTGTTTATTTTGCTATTGCTTCAATTATTCTTTTTAATGTTGTTTTCCCTAGGTAAATCCGTATTGTTTTTTTCCTATCTTTCTGTATGACGTTGCGTTTCTTGATTCTTTCTTCTTTTTAATTAGTTCTAAAGTAGCCTTTTTTCAGCATACTAAAAAATTCTGTCTTTTAGAAATCTGTTGATTATTTTTGTTAATATTTTGTCTAGATTTAGTGTTATGTTGTTCTTTATAACATTATTTTTTTACTGTTGCTATAATTTATTTCTGATTTTTCTACCGGCCTTTTTATTTGTCTTCTATTAGGACTACTTTTTTTTAGTTTGTTTATCACTATCTTCTACGGCTTTTCCCAAGGCTTATAGATTTTATCATTTTTTTCTAGCATTTTCTGCTATGCTAAATTGCTTTTTTTAAAAATGTTCTTTTCTTTCATCCGTTTTCTCTGCGTTTTTTCCTCTTTTTTGCCTTTTGACTATCTTCCCTATTTCTATTGTTTTTTCTTGCATTTTCTTATTTCTTTGCACCATTAATATGGTCCTTCCATATACTAAGTAATCAATTTAAATCGCACATCTATCACTATTTTAGATTGATCCAATTGCTTAAATTTGAAGACCAAAACAAAACACTCAGATACGGTTTATGCCATGCCATGTTCAACTTCAACAGAACCAAGATTTCTGATGTAAAAACCAAAAAAAGACGGTATTGTAATCAGCAAAGTTTCTTAAAATTATCAATTGTTAATATTAACTGAGCATAAGATTAGAACCAAACAAAATTTGGTAAAATATTCCGCAGTAGGTGACTGGAAAACTTACCCAAATAAAACTTATAAAAAGAGAACCCATTTGACTCATAGGTCATATTTTAACAATTTATTAAACTGCAATTCAAAGCGTGCTTCAATTCTAAAAGTAATATGCTAAGACAGAATACATGCAAAAAATGACAAAGTTTTTGCATAACGCGCATTAACGGATTACTTTGTCTTAGATGTCTTTTTTAGAATATACTGTTTGCATAGTCGGTTGATTATTGTAGCAGTAGTGGCCCGTTTAAGGCCACGTCACAAAAAAAAGTCAAAACAACAAAAAGATTAAAAGATTTGAATAAAATTCTATTGACAAATAAAGTAACAAAAAAAAAATTGTTTAATGGAACGGAAACATTCTTAACCATTATAAATTGCAACAAATAGCGCACTAAATTTTACTGATGTTACAAGTTATAAATTCATTAATAAATGACTTTAAAATGCACAAGAGATAGTAAGTTCATTATATTAAATATATAATAAATCTTCACTAAAAAGAAAATAACTGGTTGATTCCAAACTAAATTTTACATGCAATGCCAAACATCCAAAAATATTCAACCATAAACCACAAAACAGGTAAGCAGCCAATGATCAGAAACAGCAACTGCACACAAAGAAGAAAAAGTATGTTGGCAATAAGATTACTTTTATCAGAAAAGTACCACAAAGCTAATTTTTTGCAACGCCAACACTCCCTGTGATATAACAATAACCAGTAACTATTTAAATACACCATGGCACAATGTTTAGTAAGTACCGTAAAATGTATCTCCGTCAAGAACACCCGTCATCGCTTTATATAAAAAAACAACAATTTCTATAAAAATAACGATGTTAGCATCATTACCGACTATCACTAAAATTGCAATGCACATAATTTGGTAAAACAGCGTTTAGGTTATCTTTTTGAAGTAAACGAGTCAACGGTTTGAGTAGAAAACCAGTTGCAAAATTGTTTGCATTTGTAAAAGCTTAGAATCCATAAACAGTTTAGACTATATTAGGGTCTGGTCATACACACCAAACCAACAAAAAATCTAAAAAAACTTAGACTAAAAAGTTTCTTAAACTTAAATAATAAGTTTGCTTTGTGCGACCGATTTAGTATAAAATCTAAATGACAAAAATCTTCATCAAAATTTAATATAATATAAGAAGATTATCTACGTATGCATGTACAAATAAATCAACACTGAAACAAAAAATACCACAAGAAACCCATATTCAAAGATGTGAAAGATAAAACTATAAATCTTAAGAAAAAAAAAACTGAAGTTTTATGAGCACAAAACAACCTCAAAATAAAAATTATCAAAACATTTTTTCTGAATAATAGACAAGCAAAATAAATGTAAAAAAACAAGAAAGCGCCGGGACTCAACAAAAATAGTAAAAATCTTGCTAAACAAAAGTTGACGTTATACTAAACAAAATACTAACTAACAACAACCCACTACACAATAACATAATACTATGGCGTAGATATATAGATGACATATTTTGTATATTTAGAGGGCAACCAAATATCATAAATAATTTACATTCATATATTAATAGCTTAACTAAAAACATACAATTTACAATAGAAATAGAAAATAACAGTCAAATAAATTTTCTTGATCTGACAATAATCAAAAACAATTCAAACAAAACTAGACTTCAAAATTTACAGAAAACCAACAAATTCAGGCATAATAATCCTTTTCAACTCAAATCACAGTTTCTCAACAACAAATTTGCAGCTTTTCACTCCTTAATACATTGAGCACTATCACTTCCACTATCATCTACACATCTACAGCTTGAATATAATACAATAAAACAGCTAGCTATAAATAATCAATTTCTCCTCAGCACAATAGACAAAATAATTAAGAAACAAAAACACAAAAAACACTACTTGACAACATAACACTTCTTACACACAACACCAAAAACACAAACAACCAATACAGAAAGTTAACATATTACAACAACACCAGTAACAAAATACAAAAACTATTGTACAAATACGATCTTAAAGCTTCACTATCTAACCCTAACACCATCAAAAATAACATCTGCAATCAAAAACATGCATCAGACAAACTGACTAAATCAGGAATATACCAAATCAATTGTCAAGATTGCACAGCTTCATATATAGGACAAACTGGTAGAGCACATAAATACAGACTCAAAGAACACACTCACAAAAATAACAACTCCACTTTTTCCAAACACTTACAAATACACAAACACACTTTCAATATCAAAAACAAAAATAATATAAAACTCCTACACTAATGTAAAAAAGGCTTAAAAATGACAATACTAGAATCATATGTGTTCCGTAACCCGTAACTTAAGGGTGACAGATATTATCTTAGGTAGTAAATAAAACAATAATTCAAATTTACTAATAAAGGAGACGCCGTTGGTGTGTATATATGTTGTATACTGTAGAAGATATTCTTAAGAACTGACTTGAATATTGTTATTATTGCGTATAAATAGTGTTTTGTAAGAAAGAAAGGGAATGGGATTAGGTTTTACCGATCATTAACATAAAGGGACAGACATTTGTGTGATAGTCATTAAGAGTTTACGAAAAGGATGTAAGGGATTAAGATTATTGAAAATAGTAATTAAGAATTTATAAAAGGGATTAATATTATTGAAAATACGCATATTTTAACATCTGCCAGAGATTACTGGAAAGTCCACAACATATACCGGCCGCCTTGAAGGGTCTCCTTCAAATAAGTTTATTTAAAATCAAAATCATAGTCATATAAGAGAGTAAACATAAAAAATACTAAAGGTAACATAGATCCTAAAATATAATACATATTATAATATAAATATATTTACATAAAAACATAGAAGCAATTAATAAAGTAATTCATGCAATTTAATCAATTGGAAGTGGACACAGTTTGGATACAGGTCGAATTCGTTCACCATTAACACACTTTATTTTAGCAACTCTTACTATATTATCTCTGCCTGGCATTAATTCTACAACACGAGCCAAAGACCAATAAAGTGGTGCCGTTTCTTCTTTTAAGATAACTAATTGTCCTTTGCATATCTTCTGTTCTGCAGCGTTACCCATTTTATGTCGCTGTTGAAGAGTATGAAGATATTCCATCTTCCATCGTTTCCAGAACTGCTGCTTCATAAACATGAGGTGTTCCCAATTTTTAAGCCGATTTTTCTTAACGTCCATAAAATTTGATTCAGGAAGCGATGTTAATGCTTGGCCAACAAGAAAATGACCTGGTGTCAATGCGATTAGATCACTTGGGTCTTCGCTCATTGGGGTTAGTGGGCGAGAGTTCAATACAGCTTCAATTTGCAGTAGGACAGTGTACATCTCCTCAAAAGTAAGCTTAGTTTCCCCTATTGTGCGTAACAAATGAGTTTTTGTAGATTTTACGGCGGCTTCCCATAGACCGCCAAAATTAGGAGCTCTGGGAGGGATAAAATTCCACTTAATTCTTCTGCTGGAAAGAAATTTTTGGATATTATTGTCAGAAGTGGCACTATTTATTAACTTGTTTAGCTCATTGTTAGCTCCATGAAATGTTGTCCCATTGTCTGAATTGATTTCAGTAGGTAATCCTCGACGAGCCACGAACCGTTGGAGTGATGCTAAAAAACAGTTTGTAGTCATGTCACTGACTAATTCCAGATGCAGAGCTTTAGTTACCATGCACACAAAAACAGCTATGTACGCTTTCTTTATCCGCTGTGATCTTCTGCTGCCTTCTTTAATCATCATTGGACCACAGTAATCTAATCCAACTCTTTCAAATGGCCTGCAAGGTTCAATACGACTGATTGGAAGATCTCCCATTGGAGGCGAGTATGGTTTTGGGGATTGTTTAAAACATTTTACACATCGTTGAAATCCACTTCGGACAGCACGTCTTCCTTGCAAGGGCCAATATTGAGATCTGATGATTGACAGAGTTAATTGAGGTCCAGCGTGAAAATTATTTTCATGGGTGTCACGTATTATTAAAGCTGTTAAACTATGATCTTTAGGTAATAATACTGGATATTTGTGGCAGAATTCTATAGGTGCATTGCGTAATCTTCCTCCTACACGTAGAACTTGGTGTACTTCGTCAATAAATAGATTTAGATTTCTTAATGATGTCCTTTTTGGAGATTTGCCTTGTTTCAATAGTTTAAAAATATCTGGATATTCGTTTTCTTGAACTGTTCTGATTAGTTTTATCTCCGCTTCTTTAATTTCATCTGGTAGAAGATTTTTAACATTACGATTTTGCACAGGACATTGAATGTTTTTTACAAATCGAATGACATATGCAGTTATCCTCAATAGTTTTCTGAATTGTGAAATTCGATTGAGTAATTGTATTAATACATTTGTTTCTGCACTTGTATAGTTGACTGAGATACTTGGTCGTTTTTGTTCACATTCAGTATCAATGTTCAATGATTCCGGATTTGATGGCCATTGTGTTTGATTTTGTATTAACCAGGTTGGTCCATTCCACCAAAGTTTACAATTTTTCAATTCTTTGGGATGGGCACCTCGAGAAGTTAAATCTGCCGGATTCTCATTTGTTGGAACATGCCTCCAAGGAGCTGAAGAAGTTCTCTGAATAGTAGCCACTCTGTTTGCTACGTATGTTTTCCATTTTGCGGGAGTATCTTTGATCCAATATAACACGATCATAGAATCTGTCCAATGATAAATATCTACAACTGGTAGTCGAAGTGTTTCCTTGATTTGCTTCATCAATTTTGACAATAATACTGCGGCATTTAATTCTAACCTTGGAATAGTGATTGTTTTTATTGGAGCAACCTTTGATTTTGCGCTGATTAAAAGACTTGATCTAATACCATTACTGTATTCTGCTATGGCATACACGCAAGCTCCAAAGGCCCGTTGACTAGCATCAGAAAATCCATGAAGCGTTATTTTTTTAATCTCCATTTCATAGTTAAATAAGTATCGAGGCACTTTTACTTCATTTAACTGTTTTAATGATTTTCTATATTCCGTCCACTGAGTGTGTAAATGAATGGGTACAGTTTCATCCCAACCTATTTTTTGGGACCATAGATCTTGGAGTAGTATTTTTGCCGTTGCAATTACTGGTGTCAAAATTCCAAGAGGATCGTAAATTTGGGCTATCTCAGACAAAATGACACGTTTGCTTATGGTTGAAATGGTATTTTCGGTAGTTTTAAATTGAAATATATCTTCAATTGCATTCCATTGAATTCCCAACGTTTTCACTGTTTGACCATTATTTATATCCAGTACAGGATTAATTGCTTCATTGCCTGTTAATAGACAGGGTTTGTTGCTTGCCCATTTTTTTAGTTGAAATCCACTGTCTGCTAATATTGATTGAACGTCATTCATGAGTTTCATGGCTTCTTCTTCAGAATTTGCGCCACTTAACATATCATCGACATAAAAATCTTCTCTGATAACTCGAGCAGCTTCTGGATGTATTTGAGAGAATTCATCAGCCAATATTTTAAGACATTGAGTTGCCATGTAAGATGCTGGTCCTGTTCCTTGAGTAACGGTAACCAAATTATACGATTTAGGTTCTTCATTGTAATCATCTCTCCATAATATTCGCATTAACCCATGATCAGATTTTTGTAAATTAACCTGACGGTACATCTTCTCGATATCACTAACAAGTGCAATTGGATGTGTTCTGAAGCGAATCAAAATATTCACCAATAAATCTTGAACATTCGGACCAACCATCAGCACATCATTCATGGTAACGCCATTGGGGCCTTTCATTGAAGCGTTAAAAACAACTCTGATTTTTCGATCATTTCCTTCATTTTTAAAAACAGCATGATGCGGGAGATAGCATCCATTTACATCATTTGGAGATGATTCAGTCATGTGACCAAGTGTTACGTAGTCTTTAATAAATTTTGAGTAAGATTCTTGTAGATATGAATCCTTCTTGAACCGTTTCTCTATTGACATTAATGCCTTTATTGCAACAGGATAGGTATTGCCGATTTCTTCAATATGCCGATTTTCTCTGAAAGGTAGTTTAACGTGAAATCGTCCATTATATCTTTGGACTGTTCTTTTGAAATGTTCTTCACACAATTCTTCTTCCTTGGATCGATGGACTTCATTTATTAATTCTTCTTGTTACCAGAAGCGTTGAACATCTTCAGACAGTTGCAACATTTGTGAATTCATTGCATTTGTGACTGAATGTTTAGGTGTTATTTTTCCAGAAATTACCCAGCCTAAAATTGTTTTGTAAATGCAATAATTGTCACGTACTATCTTGCCCACTTGTAGAACTTCCCAAAACAATCCTGCTCCTAAAATACCATCAATGCGGCGGCTACAATTAAACTCTGGATCCGCAAGTGTAATGTTTGGTGGTATTTGGAACACCTTTCGATTTATTGATTCTTGAGGCATGTGACCAGCAACTGCGTTTAAAACGATAAAACTTGTTTTTTCCTTAAATGGTCCCTTTCTTGCCGTCAGCTCTGTACATACAAGTCCACTCGGTAAAGTTTTTGCTTCAGCTATGCCACTTATAACTTGAGACGTTTTAATCAATGGTAATTGCAATTTCTTAAAAATTGCTTCCGATATAAAGTTTGATTGCGCTCCGGAATCCAACAACATCCTACATTGGTGACGTTTTCCAAACTTATCCTTAAGATTTACTTGAACTGTCGCAAGCATCGTAAAATTAATTGTTTCAGTGTCTAATGCTTGTAAAGCCTGTTCTTCTGCATGGAGAAGTGTATGATGCCGTCTTTGACATTTTCGGCATGTATAATTTGACTTACATGCCAAACTTAAGTGTGATGAAGTTAAACAGTTAAAGCACAGATTCTTCTTCTTTACATGTTGTACTCTCATAGAAATATATAATTCTTTGAACTTCTCACATTGGTATAAGGGATGGTATGATTGATCACAGCAACTGCATTTAGAATCTATTGCCGGATATGCTTGATATCCCTTTTTACGTGGAATGCTGCGATCCATATATGATTGTTCTCGGACAGGTCGGCTTTCTAGCACGTTACACCGTTTTACTAGATATTGGAGAAGTTGTTCAAATGTTGGCTCACTGTTATTATTTAAAGATAGTTCCCAGGCATTACCCGATTCAAAGTCTATTTTTCGCAAAATAATGTTAATAAGCAGTTCATTCCATTGATTGACAGGGCATCCTAAAGATTCCAATGCTTGTGTGTGCGAAATGACACTATCTGTTAATTCTCGCAGTGAATGTGCATTATTCTTTTTATAGTTGGGTAAGTCTAATAGACTATCGATGTTACTTTGAATAATTTTCCTTTTGTTTTCAAAGCGTGCTGTAAGCAATGACCAAGCTCGCTCATAATTGTCACTTGTAGTGCTAAGTTTGCTCACAATTTGAGCTGCTACATTTGTTAAGGTTCCTTTTAGATACTTCAACTTGGTGCAATTGTCCAAACGGTTATTGTTGCCAATGATAACTTGAAAAGTATCTTTAAATTCAAACCATTCTTCTATTTTTCCAGAAAACTGTGGTAAACAAATCTTTGGTAATTCAGGTTGTCGTTCTGTATAACCATACTGATGATTTGAATGTCCTGAGCCATGATTTTCTTGAATTGTTGGATGTATTATATTTTCTAAACTCAATTGATTGATTTCAGGAATACTAGACAATGACGATGAAGTTTGCGGTAGTTGAGCAAGAATTATTTCAACTTCTTCGACAATGGAATAATATTTGTTTTCGATCTCTTCCATATATTGATCATCTTCTTCAGAGTGATTTGATAATTGCATTTGTGTTTTGCAAATATTTGCAAAAGCACATTTTGCCGCTTCATATCTATATCTTATTTGACTGTAATTTGGATTTTTATTGTTCGCTGCGAGATATTTTGCAAACCGAGTAATAATCGCTTTTTGGTGACCTCGATTTCCATGTGAAACTTCTTCAGTTGTTGCACTTAGGTTCTGTGCAGTTGAGATATTTTCTTCTTTATCCCCCATTGTATCTTCAGAATGTAGATTTAATGTATTTACACGTAACAGTTTTGAGTATTGTGTACTTAAAGTTTTTAACACATTAAATAACTCACTTAAATTTTCAAATCTACAGACTCTTAAATAGCAACTTAACTTGTAGATCCGGTTCGAAGGACCAATTTGTTCCGTAACCCGTAACTTAAGGGTGACAGATATTATCTTAGGTAGTAAATAAAACAATAATTCAAATTTACTAATAAAGGAGGCGCCGTTGGTGTGTATATATGTTGTATACTGTAGAAGATATTCTTAAGAACTGACTTGAATATTGTTATTATTGTGTATAAATAGTGTTTTGTAAGAAAGAAAGGGAATGGGATTAGGTTTTACCGATCATTAACATAAAGGGACAGACATTTGTGTGATTAAGAGTTTATGAAAAGGATGTAAGGGATTAAGATTATTGAAAATAGTAATTAAGAATTTATAAAAGGGATTAATATTATTGAAAATACGCATATTTTAACATCTGCCAGAGATTACTGGAAAGTCCACAACAATATGAAATAGACAAATTAAAAAACAATAAAAACTACAGATGCCTAAACGAACAAATCAATAACCCATACCAACATATCTATACATTTAAAAAAAACAATAACCACACTACAGTTAATCACTCGACAACAATAACCACTATACACAATAACCAATTAATGTAACAGTAACCACAACAAATTCACACCACCTGCAACACATAACAACACCTGTGAAAAGAAAAATAAGTTTTGTTAAAATCATCTATGTAACACATATATATTTATAATTTATGTAATATTTTTAGAACTGATGATGGCTTAACAGCCGAAACCGGTCTAAATATATATAAAAAAGTAAAATTAGCACAATAAAGTATAGAATTTTTTTATTAAAATACCCTAACCTCAGTTATACTAAACCTTATAAGCGGGATACTAGATGGAAAAATCCCAAATAGTTAGGTAAAAATAAAAAATTTAATAAATTCAGTAAAAAACCTAGGCAATCCTTTTGAACACCATAGAAAAGATTACAAAAAAACTTTATCTAAAAATCAATTAAGTTTTAGGGCAAAAAGATAGACGGTAATAGAATTATTATAAAAAATAACTGAAAGAACGTATTATTTCCTGTACCTGAAAAGGTTAGAAACAGAAACAATTACATTTCGCACCTATTTATAATCAACAAAAACAAAACAGAGCACAAGATTACAGGCCAAAGTTTAGCTGGGGTTGGTTCTTAGACCATTACTACAGAAGGTTTTATACTACTGAATTTTAAAGATAAATTTACTAAAAACGCTTAGCTCATTGCATACGCTGGTAATCTGGCAATTGTTGTTCTAGCAAAAACACAAGAAAAACTGACCAGACTAGTAAACTTAGTCCTAAGACAAATAAACAAATAGATAACCAGGACAAGTTAAATTTCTCAAAAAAAAAACAATACTACTTACAAGCCAGAGAAATAGAACAAAATAAAGCCCAAAAACACCATTAAATACCTAAGCATAACATTGGGAAAACATTTGAACTTTAAAAAACACGTCCAGATAATTGCCCCCAAAGCAAAAAAAAAATTGGCGCATTTTTTGCAAGAATCATGCCAAAGATATGAGGTGCTGTATGTTGAGTCTATCACTACTTTTCTACTCATATCATCAGAGTGTTCTTTTTCATTTAAAGTTATATTTTTATCTATTGAAAATGACAATCTATAATATGAAATTTTTTAAAAAGTTTCTTGGTATATGCACTTTGATGAACAAATATTGATCCATCAATAATTTTATGAATTTGAAGACCTATGTATACTTCCAAATTACTCGTCGTTATTTCAAATATGTTAAAAGATTTTCTGCTTCAGCCTGACTTGAAGCTGCAATTAATCCATCGTCTACATAATTTGCTAATACAAGAATATTTTGTCCACCCTTTTTATAATATACACAATTATCTGATGTGTTTTCTTTAAAGTTATATTTCATCAAAAACATTTTAAGTCTTATATTCCAGTTCCTTAGAGCTTGTTTCAAATTCTTTGGGATGTTCCATAAATATTTCCTCATCTAAATATCCATACAAGAATGCTGTTTTAACATCAAATGGAAATAAACATTATTGCTTTTCAGCAGCAATTGATAAAATCATTCTTATTGAATCAAATTATATCACTAAGCTAAACGTTTCTTGATAATTTGTACCATACTCCTGAGCATATCTCTTGATTACTACTCTTGCCTTATATCGTTCTGTTTCACCTTTTGCATTAGTCTTTATTTAAAAGACCCACTTATTAGTTAAAACCTTCCTATCTTTTGGAATATCTACTAAGGTTCAAGTATTATTTTGCTTTAATGAATCAATTTCTTCTTTCATAGCTTTATGCCAATTTGTAGCTTCTTTTGATTTAATAGCTTTTTCATAGTTTATTGGCTTTTGGTTATCTGATATTAGTGCATAAATACCTGATTCTGATTGTGCTAAATCTACAAAACTGTCAGGTTTCCTTAATATACTTCAATTTTTTAATACAATAGAATTTGGCACAATCCCGGTTTGGTCTTCAGTTTTCTGATTTTTCAATTTATCTTTGACATTAACATCTGGTTTATTTGTCACATCTGGCATATATATCACATCTGGCATATTTGTACAATATTAGCTGCTTCATTTATGACATGACTATCTAATGTATTTGTCAGAGTATCAGCTGTTTTATTCCGATCATAAGTGTTTAACACATGGATTGTCACACTATCATTTGATTTATTCCTTTAACAAACATCTATCACCTTATCAACATTCCTGTCACAAACAACTGCTTCTGAATGAAAAATTACATCTTTTTCTACTTTGATCTTATTTTCCCATTTATACCAGATTCTGTACCCTTTCTGGCACTCTCCATATCCTACAAATATTCTTAGTTTACTTTTTTTATCCCATTTTGTTTGTAACTGCTTTGAAATATGTACATACACCTTTGCACCAAACACTCTCAAATGATTTATCGGAGGAATCTTTTTGAACTATAATTTAAAGGGAGATTGATCTTTAACAGACAAAGTCCCTGTTCTGTTGAGAACATAAATTGTTGCAACAACAGCTTCAGCCACAATTTTACGCTGAGTTCTCTCGTATGAATTAAAGTCCTGGCGGCTTCAACAATTCTCATATCTCGTTCTACACTTTCATTCTGCTCCGGCTTATATGGTATACTTGTTTCATGCCAAATATTGTTGTCTGCCAGAATCTTCTTTACACTTTCATTAATGTACTCAGTACTATTGTCTGATCTTAGCACTTTTATATTAAAATCGGTTTCTCTTTCAACAAAATTTAAATACTTTTGTAACTTTATATGAACTTTATTCTTGTTTAAAAAAAAAAAAAAGACAGTTTTGAAGTGTGAACATCCATTCTTAAATAGCAGAAAATACCACCAATAAAAATATTATGCATTGAGCCACATAAATCAGTGTGAATAACTTTACTAAGATTCAATGTTCTACTATCACTTGGTTTAAAATGCATTCTTTGTTGCTTGCCAAGCATGCAACCATTGCAAAAAAATGTACCTTAACTTTTGTTCACTAAGATGTTTTTCTCTTTCAAAACTTTCAACACATGATTTACATTTTGATGTCCCAAGCCTTCATGACATAGCCTCAAGCTATCTATGGTATAACATTTGGCATTTTCTTAGCAATCACGTTTAAAATTTATTTTGTAAAGTTTTGTGGAACGTTGACCTGTTGCAACTCTTTTTCCTTCATTATTATGAATGGTACATAGTTTATTATTACAATTTAACTTGTATCCTTTATCAAAAACTGATCCAGCAAAGAAAAGATTTAACTTTAATTGTGGCACATATAAAACATCTTTCAAAATTTTTGGTTTTCATTGTTCTATGTCATATGCCAAAATAGACACACCACCTATTCCAAGAGCTAAAATTTCAGAACCATTGCCAACTTTAAAAATAATTTGCTGAAAATTAGCATATTCTTTATAGTTTTTAAACCAATCTAATGTTTTACACATGTTATCACTAGCTCCTGAATCCAAGTACAAATTATCATCTGATATTTCAGTTATATAAGCTTCACTAACAAATGCTTCTTTTCTTTGTTCATTTGCAACATTTGCTTTCTTGTTCTAAAATGATCTTTTAAATAATCTACAAATATTTTTCCAATGACCTTGTTTCTTGCAGAAATTACATTTATCAAACTTCTATTCATTACCAGGTGATTTAAACCTTTTTAATCTTGCTGCCAATGCACCATTTGTATCTGATTGTTCTGGCTTGTTTGCAATTTGTACTTGTTATCTTGATTCCTCAATAAGTAGTCTACTTGTTAAATTTGACAAAGTTATCTTGTCTTCTGCTACCAATTCCAATGCACTATGAAAATGATTATACATATCTGGTAAAGTCACTAGAATTTTTGTTATAACCATTGATTCTGAAACTGGTTTTCCAAGCTGCTTTAACCGCTGATTAATTTTTTTTTAACTTAGATATATGATACGCAATATCATGGTTAGGATCTATTGTAAACTTGTAGAAACTCTGTTGCATCAAATGTAAACTTGCTTCTGATTTTAGCAGTTTCACAATTCATAATATATAAAAACACTTTCTGACAGTAGTTGCAATTATTCTTTGTGCTTTAGCATCAGCTTTTAACCATTTCGAGTTGTCAACTTCAATGTCAGACCTATGCAGCTCTCTAGTAACAACACCATATAGTTCACTGGCACAAAGATGTATTTTTATCAAAAACTTCCACTGTTCCTATCCAGTTGTATCATGCAGTTTATCAATTTTAGATTCACCGTTCATGGTACATGTAAATTTATATTTGCAGATATTCTTTTATTCTGTAATCGTTACTCTGGGCCCATAACTTGTTGTTATATATTGCAGCATTAGGTTTATGAAGAAATAAGATATTGGGAGATTAAAGTTATTGTGTACAATTTTATTTAATTAACTGACAAATATAATATTTATATATCACCATATCAACCATAATTGATACTAACTGGATGATACAAACATTACATATTTCAACAAATAGTCTAAAAAAGACCTACGTTTAGCAGCAGACAGATACAGCCTGAAGAAAAAGAAAAGAAAAAGAAAAAAATAAACAAGACATTGAGAAAGACAAGAAAAATATTTAACATTTTTTAGAAGAAAAGAAATACCAAGAAACGTAAAAATAGATATAGTAAAAAAAGTAAGACCAACAATATAATGTACTTTAGCAAAACATGGACATTATCAGAAAATCATAAAACGAGGATAAATGTAACAGAACTGAGATTCTTAAGAAAGATTAAAAATAAAACAAAATGAGACAAAATAAGAAACAAACCACGCAGATAAATTTTAATAACAAAAATGTATTTGAACAAGAGAAAATGAAAAAAAAACACCAAAAAAAACTTAGAGTGACAATTTAAAAGAAACAACGGAGAGAAAGAAAACAATGTGAAAAGAAATCAAACAAACAACACAGGACAGGAAAAAACAGAGAAAACTGTATCAAATGAAATAATGTTATAATATAAGTCATAAACCAAAAGTAGAATAATTCATAATTAAATTTAATAAATAAATAAATAAAAAATAACAAACTTTCTAAGATTGCAAAAAGGGTCAATAAATTATTAAACTAAACTTAAGTACGCAGTTAACCTTATATAATTGTATTAATTATATATTTAAATTTTATAATAAGTTTCCATTATGTTTGAGAATTTTTAAGAACATTGAACTTACTTTACAATTTCCAGAAAGCTTCTATCATAAAAGTTTTAGTTTTGAAATTGTACTTGTTGATTGAAAACTATTGTTATTCTATTCTATATTCACGCCCAAAAAAAATTGCTGTGTAATATTCTTTAATACAATCTATCATCAAAGTCAATTTATTTATATTTAAAATAATGCAAGAAAAACGGTAAAAGCTTTATATATTGTATAAATACGCATAAAATGTTTAAGTTAACAAAATAAAATAAATAACTTGCAAGCTTTTTAGATTTTATTTTAACTTTTCCAAATCGAATTTATGTGCTTACCAGCATTCATGATTCATTTTGATGGGAGTATTAAAATTCTTTCAAACACTTTTACTTTTCACATAGCATTAAACCATAGCAAGCAAAGAATTTTAGAGCGGCTATAAATATAAACTAATTCCGCCATATAATATAAGAAGGAAACCATTGCATTCTGCACCATTTAATGTGTCCCCTTTCATTTAATAACCGCCAGGGCCAATTACACACAATAAATGTAAGTATTTTTTGTAAGTACAAAGTGTTTGCGGTAGTGCGTCCAATACACCTTTTATATAGTTGCATTCAGAAAGATCCGCTATGATTAGGCCGGAAATTTTCCCGGAAATGGTATAAAATGGAACATTTGAGGTGCTATAAAACTGACCACTTCGGGCTACAGCAAACAGGTATATAGCATTGTGTTCAAGGCGCCAGTTAGATTTCGATTTCACAGCTCCCATTCTTGAACCATTTATCTTATTCCGAGACAACAATAGATCGATTTTACATAGGTTAAAAGCTCAATAGATATATGATGGTTCTTGCGGCGAGTGAATATTTATTCTTGCTTTCAAGGGTGGAAAAATCGCTTTTGAACGGAACCGACTTGATTTTTTTTAATGGGATCCATTTACATTTTCGTTGGCGGATTAAAATCCTCAAAAATTAATTAGATTCCGTTATGTGCTACACAATGATCTTGTTAGTGTAATAATTGATCTAATCGCATTTAAACAAACAACAATTAATAACCTTTTGTAACCTGTTTTGTGTTGCTCTGTTGAACTTGTTTCCTATTTTAAAAATTAAGAACGAAGCTTTGCTAGACCGCAATTAGTTTCGCCTAATACTTAACACGTTAGTCGTATTAAGCCATTATTATATTACAAATTATGCGTCATATTCACGTTAGATAATTAATTACTTACATGAAATTCATATTTTTATAAATTAGGTATTCTTGTTTGTTTGTTTTTTTAACGGCGGTACATTTGCATATTACAAAGTCGGCAAAGATAATCACAAAAAGCAGAGAAGATGCAAATCTTTATAAAATTAGAGACCTTGGGATGTCTCGTTTTCATTTTTATTATGTATTTACGAAAACTATATAATCAAGATTTTCGTGGGTTATATTTAGTAATGGGTTTTGGTTTGACTTATATACAACACTTTCACATAAACAGAAACAAATGTGTATCAAACTTGTGTAAATATTAAAAAATTATTAGAGCAACAATTAAATTATAAATATTAGAAAAAAAACTTACAAACTCATTAAATATAAAGCTCCTTCTTTATTATTTTGTTGTTTTACAATTCATAGCTAGCAAATATAAGTTAGACAAATCAATTGCAAATAATTGCACGTTAGCACAGTAGTTACATATCAAGTATTTTCCGCAAGGAAGCTCAATCTGACATTCAAAGCCAAGATACTGGCTTTGAGAAGACATATTCAGTCTTTAAAAAATAGTGTTCTTGTCGAAAATAACATATTATTACTTATTTTAAAAAACTAAATCTAACTTTGGAGGACAAGCTTCCTGCCCCGGAACCATGATTATTTGTCCTTTGTAAAATTTAGTCTCACCACTTACTAACAATAATAACTAATCCCAATCTGACGGTAAATATAAAACTCAATATTGTATAATGATGGCTCCTTCTAAATTTAAAAAAATTACAAGTAAAACATCTTTTTTTATTAGATGTGCAAGTAGAAACCATATATTTGAAAAAAATCACCAAAAAAACTACAAACGCCATAGTTTTATTAGATGCTGCTCTAATAAGTACAAAGCTCAGTCTACAATAGATTGGGCAAGCAAGCGGCGCATACCAAACAATTTATTCAACCAAGCATTGACTACCGCCGCATTCTGAAAATACCCTGGACGGATCATGTCAGCAGTCAACATGTTCTAAACAAAATCGGCAAAGAAAAGAAAATAGTGATATCAATAAAAACAAAAAAACTGGAATATCTAAGTCATGTAATGAGAAATAAAAAGAAACAGGTTACTGCAGCTAGTTCTACAGGAAAAATAAATAATAGAAAAAAGAGGACTAGGAAGAAGAAGAATCTGCGCACATGGTTCAACGGAACAACGGTGGGCTTATTCCGCGCTACAACATTCAATACGGATAGGCACCAGAAAAATAAGAAGAAACATTGACTTAATTTATGGCTTAAACTTTGTTAATAATATTTGTAGTTTAAAAAAAAATTAAATCAGCATCTTGAACATAAAAAACCTTTATTTTCTTTTTGACTAAAACCAAAGTAAACAATAATGATTTAAATTGCTTTAATCTAGCAAATTTTAATTATCATTTAAATTATTTGCTGACCAACAAAATCAAACAAAATTAGTTATAATACTCAAGGGCAAAAAAAAATCTAAAAACTTAAAACCCATATTATAAACCAAATTAACATCCCGAGAAACATAAACACTTTACATCATCGTTTGAGTTTATCCAAGCTTTAAGTCTTATCTTCTCCAACTCTTAAAACTAGATTGCCTGCTAACTAATCTCCTACTGGATCAAATCTGGAAGTTAAAGAGCGTAAAGTTTATGAACTTTCTGTTTGGAAAAATATAATTTGAGAGCAGGTTGGTTGGAACGAACTGTAGCCTGTGTGGTAGAATTGTGAGATGTGCCATCTGTACTCTGAATTAGTCCCAAAAACCAGCTACATCTTACATCGCATATAGTACAAAAAATAATTTGTTTATGTTGACTTGAAAACATAGTTTTTTACTCATATGTATTGCCAATTAACACCATAGCCAAAGTTGGTAATTTTTTAACAAAATTAGGCAAGATATAAAGCAGATAAGTTGCTGATGGAGACTTTATTGCTAAGTCCCCCATAAGTCACCCTAACAACAAAAACCAAGCGTGGTACTATTCTAACAGAATAGCCCAACGGCTTTGATAATCCTCAACAAGAGTGCCTCCTCAACTTATAAATGCAATGGTAAAAAGTCTATTGTGGACATCACAATGTGCTCATATAATTTGGCACAGCATTATCAATAACATCAAAATAACCATTACAAAAAAGAGTCTAAAAAGAATGGAAAAACCTAGTCTATGAGCTGGTACATTAGCAAAAACAAAATAGAACCGCAGCAACTACCGGCTTTGCCAATAACTAAATACAAGTTTAAAAAAATTGCCCAACTACAAATGTGCTATTTATCTGCAAAGAAAGGTAAACAAGGCAAATAAACGTAATATAACTTCACGACAGCCAAAAAAAGACCTAAACATTGCTATTAAAGCGGATAAAAAAATGTTGGTTAAAGCTTTGTAACTAAATTTAAGCGGATATATAAAATACGGGTTATAAATTATTACAAATAAACCGGGTACTTAGATTTCCGTCAAGATCTCGCAGAAAAGTATTACAAGACAGTACAAAATCTGTTCTTGAGCTACCCAATAGTAGATTGGGTCAAAGCTTATATAGAAGAAATCCCGAAAAAATAAAATTGGTGTTTGAAAAGCTGCCAAAGAGTCACCTTTCTTGATATTTGGAAAATTGCCAAATGCCGGCAACCCGGCATATACACCAATATGTTAGATCAATAAGCAAGAAAAACATTATGTCCTAAATTCTAAAAAAAATAAAAAAAAGAAAGGCTTGTCCAGGGAACAATATCGTTTTTATAAGCGCAGATCCATAGTAGACTCCAAAAAATAAGTAAAAATTTCTACAAAAAAGGCCCAAAAACAACAGATTACATGCAGAACCTCAGTAATATGATTAAACTGACCTTTTATAAAAATATATATTTGAAAATAGAATATTAATACGGCCGTAATGCGATAAAAATTAAAAAATCATATTTTTATATAAACGCATACTTTTTTTATTTTTGTTGCAGCGCATAAGATTGCATCACGAGCGCATTAACATAGTATTTTTAAATTGATAATTTTTTTTGTAGAAAAACTAATATAATAAAGCCGGTTAACCATTAAGTTGCCTTCTACCTAAAACTGTTCAAAAGTTGTTATATTTACAAATGAGCGCATACATTTTTTGTAATATGCGCTTTCATCGCATAAATTAAGCGCTATATTAATGCATAATATTGTATATTCAAATTAAATATAATATGCAGCTCCTTCGCATTTACTTTAACTACGTCAGGTCAACACATATTTTTTTATAAAGATTTAACAAAGTATATTATTTGTTTGTTTAACTTATGAAGTTAACTAACTTTTTTCAGCTATTTTTAGTTCACTTTTGGACGTACGCTCAGTACATCTTTCATGTCTGTCGATCTTGACGTAAGGAGATTGTTTGCATTTTATTTATACTTTGTTTGGTAAAACTTATGGTTTTTAGGCTGTATGTAAAATACATTTATTGTAAACTTTATTTTTTTAATTTATGGTTATACTAATGTTTTCCAAAATGTGTCCTAGTTTATTAAATGCTACATATTGTCGGCAAACTGTAGGTGATTGAGGTATCTATTTTTATTTTTTTCAAGTCCCATTTGAGTTTTTTGAAGACATGAAAGATAAGGTCTTCCTGTTGCACCTTTTTGGCAATTTTTACTTTATTTGTTGTGTATCCGTCGTTGATCTTAACCTGCAGTGTTGCATTTTTATATATGGTTTTAAGTATGTCAGAGTATCTAGAGTCTATTTTTGTGTTTTATAAGATTTTTATAATTGATTCCAATTTAATAGGGTCAAAGGCTTTGTGAATATCTACAAGCACCAATTGGAGTGGGACATTGTATTTAGTGGTCTTTTCTATTAGCTGTAAATTGTCGATAATATTTTATTTACAGCTTGCTTGCTTTTTTTTCTTCCTTAGCGTTTTAATATTCATTTTTGGATGTACGCTTCTTTGAGAATTGTTTTCTATTAATTTTTGTTTGATGCTCTCTGCATTCAGTTGAATCTTGTTGTTAATTTTAGGTTGCCTACCCATCTGGTGGGTGGTCTGCCCCTTAGTCTAATGTATTTATAAGAGCGCCATTGAAGGATGATCTTGTTTTATATATCCCTTTTAGTTCTAGCTACGTGCCTAGCATACTTCCATTTAAGAAAGGCCGTTTTTCTTGCCACGTTTATTACTTTATTTGTTTGCCTGATGTATTCATTTGTTTTTTTATTTTTGAAAAATATTCCTATTATGACTATCTCCATTGAACTTTGGGTTACACTTAGTTTATGAATGTGTTTGTTAGACTTTGCCCAGTTCTCTGCTTTATATCACATTACTAGTTGAATGCTTGAGTTAAATACTTTAGTTTTAAGATGAATTTTTTCGAGGGATATAAATTTCTCTACCTTCTCTATGTTGTTATTCTTGATAGTGACTATACGGTCATGTAGGTACATTACTTTTGATTTTCTCTAGTTTATCTGTAGTCCCACTTTCTGGTTTTTTTTATACAACTCGGTTAGCATGTGTACCAAATCTTCGTAAATTGTTCTGTGTGTGTGTGTGTGTGTGTGTGTGTGTGTGTGTGTGTGTGTGTGTGTGTGAGGGTGTGTGTGTGTGTGTGTGTGTGTGTGTGTGTGTGTGTGTGTGTGTGTGTGTGTGTGAGAGTGTGTGTGTGTGTGTGTGTGTGAAAAATCGAGTTTTTTTTAAGGCGTTTTCAAGAGTCAGATTAAAAAGTTTTGATGATAGACTGTCAGTGGGATGTCAGTGGGACAGTCTATCATCCTACTCCTCTTTGTATCTTTACGGGTTCCGAGTTTGTGTGCAGTTTGTATGTTGCTGTGGCTTATTTTGTTATGCAAAAGAGTGATGTATCTGTAATCAGTTCTACAGTTTGTTAATGCCTGTATGACTGCCTACGTCTCAATCAAAAAGAATGTTTTTTTAAAATCAATGAATGTTGGATATATTAGGATTTTGTACTTAGTTGACTTTTCCAGAAGTATTGTGATTGTTAGCAAATGGTTACCTGTACTGTAACCTTTTCTAAAACCAGCTTGTGTTTTTGGCTGGTAACCGTCCAGTTTATTTGTAAGTCTGTTCGTAATTATTTAAGTAAGTAATTTATACAGGTGTGATAGACGACTTATCGGTCTGTAGTTATCTAACTTTGTTCAATCTCCTTTTTTGTGGAGTAGTATAACTAGTGCGTTATTCCAGGTTGCCGGGATTTTACCTTGTTGTAGGCACTTATTTAGTAATTTGGTTATCATAAGTAACAGTCTTTCACTACTTAGTATTATGATGTAAATTGTTATTTTATCTTTCCCTGGTGCTTTATTGGGTTTTATCTGTCGTTTATTAATTTATCTTTGTCTATTCAGGCAGTTCTTCTGAGTCATTGTTTATTACTTTTTGTTTGTGGTGGCGATTTTGTGCTCAGGTGTTTTTGATGTATAGAGGTGGGCATAGAACTCTTCCACAATTTTTAGTAGATTATCACGATTTGTAATTGTTTCTCTTCCATGGTTTTTTGTATTAAATTTTACTTATTTTTCAATATTTTATTGAGTTTTCTGTACTCTGCCGAGCCTGAAGTTCGATTCGTTGGGCACGTTTGATATTTTTGCGGAATAGTAGTCGTCTTTCAAATTTTTTGCCAATGACTACCTTTGCTGACCAAACAATGTCGAATAAGGCTGAGCCATGTTCATCTTTAGTTGCATTTTTTTTTAATAAGTTCATAAGGTATAAGTTATGTTCCGTGATGAAGTTAACAAGTTTGGTATAAAATTGCTCTATTTTTTCATCCGAGTTGGTGCATACACTTGGATTATTTTCATATGCTTTCCTTTAGTTAAGCTTAGTATAATGTATGCCACTCTGTCGGATATAGCATTAAATGTTGTTATGTATTGGCAAATCCTTTTATTGGCGATGAATGCCACTCCGTTGGTTTTTGATCCGGAATACATTCCTGAGTTGAGTTTTATTCATTCACTGCTTTTTTCTAATCTCTAATTTGTTTGATAGTTTGTAGAGTTTATCGTCTGTTCTTAGTGTTCGATAGTTGTAGGATTTAATCCATTATGTTGTTTTTGCAGATGTAGTCATGATTTGGCAGCCTGATTGATTTTGAGTGGCCAACCGCTGCCGTGATTGGTGTTATTAGGGGCGCTGGGGACTGAGGGTCATGTTTCGTTGTTCATTTCTGTTTTGATTTGAAGAGTTAGACCATATCTTCTCACGTTGGCCAATTGCGAGTTGGGAAGTTTAAGTTTTACATTTCCGTAATTCTTGGTTAAACGGTTATTCCGCTCTGATTCGGTCGTCAGAGCCTTGTTAGTTCTCTAGCAGGGTGCACCGCTTGCAGGTGAAGATAACGTTTGGGTTGATAAGCTTTTGTTTTAACCACTTACACCCTTGTTTTGTTGTTAGGCAATTGCAAATAATTTTGATAAACAGTTTATAAAATTGTGAGAGCAAACTGATAGATTGTGATCAAATGTGGGTGATAGACTTTTTGAATATGATCACAACTTTTTCCATTGCACCATTTTGCAAGGATTTTACTTTCTTGCAAGCATTTGTTGAGTAGGATTTAGATAGTTTTTTCACCATTGATCAGCCAAGTTTTAGCATTTTGGTTGTATTGCGGTTTTCTCCCGGACATTTAATGTTCTTTACATGTTTCAGGTTTGATCTGATTTTGTATACTGATATATTTTCTTAGTTAGTTTAGTATTCTTGTATGCAAATCGGGTTTCATGTCCAGTTTTTTTGACAAGTACAAATTGTTATAAAAGTTCTTTGAGATATTTGGTCTAGATCTCAAATTTTTGGTTTTTATATTGGCAATATTTTCAATTGTATTTAGAATCATGTTGGTTTTGAATTTCCGTATCAATTTGGATATCTTTTTCACCTGCTTATTTAGTGCTTTGTAATCATCCGTTTCTTGTTTCATGTGTTTCTTCTTTTCCATCATTTTCTTACTGTTAACTTAAGACGACGTTTTTCTAAAATAAGTCATGCGTTTGTGTAATTAGGTTTTAGAATATATTTTATATTAAAAATGACAAAAACATTTTTTGTGATGTCGGAAACAATATATCTAAAAAATTTAACGGATTATTGACCGTAGATACAATTGGCCGAATTAAAGACTATGAGAGCCATCTAAAACAATTCATACGGTGGAGTTGTCGCCGTTTTCATCAAGTATTTTTAAACTAATGGCATTAATAAATAATCAAAAATAGTTTTTTTATTAAACAATTATCAGTAAATATGTAAGTTTGTATTTTTCACATTTAAGACAAAAATAACATATTTGAATGAAAGAATATTGGAAAGAAGTGCAAAGATGATACATTTATGCGTATTGATGTATGCAGTTTCTATAGATGTATTTTTTTTTTTTACATAGATTGATTGTCTACCATATTTGAGTTTGGTTCATGTTCAATCAGAAACTAACTAAAAAAGAAAGCTATCTTTTCAAGTTTTTGGTAGTACATCTAAAGTTTTTTTCTATTCCGTTTGTAACCCTCACTGTTTTGACCTTGGTTCTTGCATATATTTTCACATACTTAAGTTATGGCTTAGCGTTACACTCAGATATTTGATGACTTTTTAGTTGTTTATGTTTACGCTTTCTTTATTTACGGCAATATTCTTTAGAGTATATTTGCCTGTTAGGGTTAGATTTTTTATTTTTTTTTTCACTTTTACAGAGACAAGCTTTTCTAACCATATCTTAATCTTTCTGAGCGCTTATTCTACTAATAATCCTATATTTTTTTATACTTACCAGTAATTACTACTGTTAGGTCGACAGCGTATAAAATGACCTCAATACCTTTTCCCATATTAAGCCTTAGTATAGTACAGGGAGTTTATAAATGAATGGGATTATGTAATCACTTTAAATGTGCCGCTTTTTTTAAATTGTTCACTAAACTATTTGTTTTGACAGATCAACTTTGACAGCTGTCAAGCAAACATATGAAAACGTATGTAGTATAGTGGACGATTTTAAAAAGGCGGCATATTTAAAGTGATTACATAATCCCATTCATTTATAAACTCCCTGTATATATTTCACAGAGTCCAGCCAAGAATTGATCACTGCATAACACCGCACATCGTTTGCATAATACTGTTTATGACTGTTATGGTTCGAAGTACGGCAGCAAAGACATGTATAATTAGTAGCGCTAACAGAAGTTAAGCAACGACTGCGGCGACGAGTTGTATTGGTGTTCCCAACAAAGTGATGCAGAGCGTAGCGTTTTTTTCAAAATAGATCTGTTACTTCGTAAAAGCATCCAAACATACACATGTCTTCTCTGTAGCACCTCAAATGCCTACCCCAAAAGGAAACGGCGTGACTAGGGATACATGGTCCGATCTTTCAAGTATGTCTTAATGGAGCTGGATAATCATTAAGTTGCCACCTCATCTTAAATTGTTTAAAAATCATAATTTCAAAAGAGCGCATGAAATTTTATTTGCGGCGCATAAGAGCACTCTAATATAGTATATTCAAAATTGTAAAAAAAATTTAAAGGTAAAACAACGCAAAAATAGTTCCAGTTCTCAATTGTTCAAATAATTTTATTTTGATGTTATAAAAACTGCAAATTTCTCTTTAAAAACCCTCTAAAAGCAAATTCCAAACTTTAGAAGATGGTAATTAACATCGTAAGAAGTAGGTCATCTGTTATATAAGCAAGGTATTAAATTAAAAAGATATGTACCTTCAGTATTTAATAATAATAATAATAATAATAATAATAAGGATACTAAATATAAAATATAAATTAAGATAAAATAATACTTAATATGAGATGACCCGCCTTGATATTTACATAATTTTCTTTTACTTAGCCGACTCTTAATTATTCCATTTGCATTATTTCACATTATTAAAAAAAATGTCGATCGTCTAGTATTTGGCCTTCAAAGAGCTTAAACAGGCCGTTTTGTATTGAAAGTATGTATAATAAAATATATTAAATTTCTCGTAAATATCATCAAAATTATAATTTCAAAAAGTTTATTTACATTTATTACTATAATCATCATCAGTTGATATTTTGCAAAATGTATAATATACAATATTTTCGCATTACAACCCACTCACAGGATGTCACTCAAGATAGATTTTATAATTCAACGATATTTTATTGCGTTTATTAAAATAGTATCTAATATTTTCTATTTAAATTTCCTTAAACTTACAACGCGTATAATAAAATCCTAATTAAAATATTAAGATTGCATCTGTATTCCAAATCCACCTGTTTTTAACACTAATTAACTAGCTTCTGTGTTTGTTATGCAATAGCAAACAGTGTACTCCTAATATTTAATTTAAAATGAAATATTAGTGTGCCGTACGGAAGAAATAATAAATGCCTTTAATATTATAATCATATATTTACATATAATAAGCACAGATAATCATTCTTAATGAGCATGATCTGAAGTGTAACTGGACGACAAAACGAACACGCGTGTCGAAGCGTGTGTATACTTTAGGCATTAATTATAAGTTATAGTAATTGAATATTATGAATGGGGACGCAAGTAGGTTAAACAGTCTCGTGTCCGTTTTATATTCGTAAGATATTCTTTGACATTACTTGAATATTTTATAGTATGTTCATAACATCCTGCGCGTTTAAATCAACTGTTTAGTATTCTATTCGGATTGTCTTTAAGCAAGCACATGTTACTAGCGAAATTAGACACCAAAGGATTAGTCATACATTAAATTAATCATTTGAGATAATACGAATTTTCCTAAAACCACAATTTTTTTTATGTTAAAACATATGAAAGTAATAAAAGATTCAATTATGTTTAAATAGAGTTTGTCATTTTTCAAGAGTTGATCATGTATTCTTATTCATTACAGCAATGCTGTAAGATTAAATTATAGTAATATAAATATTATAAAAATAAATTATAATAATTTATGAATTTGCCATATCCATAATAGTAACGCGTTGCTTAAATCAGACTTAAATTTGCATCCATGTGAGACACTATTACATTGTAGCCAGGAAGCAGTTTTAGTTAATCGAGAGGTTAATGTATTGTCTGAGTCAAGAATAGCGAGACAATAGCACATATGGAAATGGAATCCTTGAGAAGCGTGAAAATACTGCTGAAAGCTTAAACAAACTAACATAAAAGGTAATTCATAAAATATTGAAAAAAACTTTAAATTAAAATATAAAATTATTAGTATCAGTATTAAACTAATATAAGTGTCCAACGCAAAATTACTGTTTTAGATAAATAGGCTGAAAACCACCTAATAGGTTTTTCAGAGTAAAATGAGTATTGTAAAACCTTTAAAAATTTCTAGCCATTTAATTTGACAAGACTTGCTACAAGCTAAAGATGTAAGCGCTGATTTATTTATAAAAGTAACTAAAAATAATTGAATGTTAAAGTTTATTGCATTTTGGTACGCTACAATAAATATAGCTAACGAATTTTCATAAACTGCAAACAATAACGTCAAGTTTGAAGGGATATGCACATTTTTTTTGATTTAGTTAGTTTATATGTATCTTATAGTCTGAATTTATCAAGTAGTTTTTTAGATCTTTTTTTTGTGTTGTTTATACTATGTTTTTGTTCTACTTCTTCAAAAAGTTTATATTCTGTGTAAATGTTTGTCATATTTGATTCATATTAATTTAATGCAGTTCTTAGTAGAATTGAGCTTTTTAACGTAGAAACTAAATATTATTTTGACAGATATCTTCAGTGTCAATACATAGACTACTATTGTCTAGCGTTGTTATTTGAGTCTTCTTTTATAGTCATTAGGATTTAATAATAATAATATATTTTTATTAATAAAATTTATATGATACAAAGCAATACTGAATGTATAATAAATAATAATAAAAATAAAATAGATTCTTCCCTCTATCATCACTTGAGGTTTGCGGGTTCTTTCCCATCTCAAGTTATCGGTATTGAGGGCTCGTGGTTGTGTTGTTTTTGTTTATTTTTTATATTTTGTCATGTAATAACATATGTTTTATTTTTAATTTAAATGGTACCTAATTTATGGTTTTTATGTATGTTGGTAGGCTGTTATATTGTTTTATTGATTATGTTGTTAGTATCTGGCTGCACTTGACTGTTGAATACTTTGTTGTTCTTATGTGTGATTTTCTTCTTGTTTGGTGATTGTGTATTTCTTTGTTGGACTGTAACGTTATATTGCTTTTTATCATTTTGTTGTTTATTTTATATATCATTAATATGTTGTTTAAAGATATCATTTTGTTAATATTTAGCTTATCTTTGTATAGTTCGGTTGTTAGTGTTCTTCTATCTACTGTGTATAAAATTTTTATAAGCTTGTTTTGTTGTCTTTGTAGTTTATTAATGTTTTTTTGCTTGTTTTTCCCCATATATGGTTTAAGTATGTATTATATGATGTAAATAATGCATGATATATAGATATTTTTAATTGTTTTGGGAGATAATTTTTATTTTCCATACTGCTGCTATAGTTGCTGAATTTCGTTTAACAAGTTTATTTATGTGTGTATCCCATTTCAAGTTATCTTGGATTGTTAATCCTAGATAATTAACTTCTTTAATTTGTTTAATCTTTTCGTTATTTATTTTTATTGTGATTGGAATTTCTTCTTGTTTGTTATTAAAAATCATGAATTCTGTTTTTGTTTCGTTAATAGTGAGTAGGTTATTATAATACCATGTTTCTAATTTTATTATGTTTTCTTCAATAAGTTTTTCTATTTTTTTGTTTTCTTTTCCTGAGTATATAATGCAGGTGTCGTCGGCATATATGTAAGGTGTACCGTGTAGTTTTAGTTCTAATATGTCATTTGTATTATAGTATGTATAATGTCGGCGGTAGAATTCCTCTTTGTGGTATTCCGTATTCAGCTTGCATAGGTTTGCTTTCTATAGAATTTATTTCTGTTTTTTGTGGTCTGTCTTTCAGGTATGTGTTTCTTAGGTACAGTTCGTTGCCTTTTATTCCTATCGGGTCTAGTTTTTCTATAAGCTTTAATTTTGATACAGTATCAAAAGCTTTTTTCATGTCGATGAAAATTGCTACTACGGTTTCTTTCTGATCTACTTTGTTTTTATGTGATCTACAAGATCATAAGCTGCTGTTGTTGTTCCCGATTATTGTTGAAAAGCATATTGTTGTTTGTATATTATACTGTTTTGATTAATATGTTCGGTTAGTCTAATATGGATTACTTTTTCTAATATTTTATTTAATGTTGATAGTAGAGAAATTGGTCGATAGTTTTCTGGTTTTTATTTTTATCTTCTTTTTTATGTATAGGTACTATTATTGTTTTCTTCATGTAATTTGGATATATACCTGTGTCAATGACTTTATTTATTATGTGTACTAAAACTGGTGTTAGTGTTGTTTTAATTTGTTTTATTAGGTTGTTTGTAATTTTGTCAAAAACACTCGAGTTTTGTTTTCTTTCAGTTTTATTATTATTTTGTGGATTTCTTCTTGTGATGTGTGTTCAAAATGTATGTCGGTTATTTTCTTTTTTATTGTGGTTGTATGTGTTTTGTTGCTCGTTCTTGTAATTTGTTTTTCTGCTAGAGTTTTTCCAATATTTGTAAAGTATTCATTTATTTCGTTTGCTATTTCTATCGGTTTTTTAGTTCTTGCTCCATCTTGTTATACTATTTCTTCAATGTTGTTTTGTTTTGGAGTTTTTTTGTTAAGTTGATTATTTATTATTTCCCATAATTTTGTGGGGTTATTTTTATTAGTTAGAATTTTTTTATAGTAAAACATTTTAGTATTCTTTATGATGTTTGTAGTTTTTTTCTTCTGTTTGTAATATTCATTTTTTGTTGTTTCATTATTTGGATATTTAAGGTGATTTTTTTGTAGTTTGTTTCTTTTTTCAATATTGTCCAACACTTCTTTGTTGATCCATGGGCTTTTTTCTGTTTGTTTGATTCTTATTTTGGTTTGGTTGTTTTCTATAATTGCTTGCAGTTTTTTTGATAGTTCTTGAAAATTATTTATATCTTTTGTGTACATATTATTGATATCTTTTGTTATTTTTTTTCTGTGAGTGTGTGCTCAAAGTACTGATATATTTGTTTGGTTTTATGTTTTTTTTTTTTGTGGTTATTAATTCACAATGATCTGATATGTTTGAAGGTAATATTTTTAAATCTTCTATTTCCTGTTTGTTGTTTGTAATAACGTGATCTAATATAGAATTTTTTCCATTTGGATCTGGATTCTTTCTTGTGTAGTATTTTATAGATGTTTTATTTACTATTTTATATCCATTTTCTAATAACATGTTCTTGTATTTTTTTGTTGTATTATCATTTTATGCAATGTTGACGTTTAAATCACTTATTATTATTTGTGGTTTCTTTCTGTTGATTATATTGTTTTTTAGTGTTGTTTTAAGATCTTTAAAGTTTATTCTAGGTGGTTTGTATATTAGAGTTATTGCAGTATTTTCCTCTTTTAGTTGTCTTGTTAATATTTGTATGTCTTTGATTGTTTTACTAGTTATTAATTTATATTTTGTACCTTTTTTAATGTACATTGCAATTCCTGCTCCTTTTGTGTTTCTAGAGTTGTATTATACATTGTAATTTTCTAAAGTATACAGTTCTTGGTTATATGGTTTAAGCCAAGTTTCCGTTATAGCAATTATTGTAAGATTATTGTGTATGGTAGGTATAAGTTCAATTTTGTGATATTTGTTTTTTACACTTCATGCGTTGTGCAGATATATAGTATACATTTCAGTTTTGTATTTATTTATTTAGTTTGCAATTGGATTTTTTATTTTTATTCTAAACTTTCTATATCGGAAAGCTTTTTAATTTTAATTTTTATACTTGCTCCTGTTTTTCTTATGTATATGTTTCCATCTCAAGTCCATAGGTAATTATATTTAAGCTCCTTTCTTTGTTTTCATGCTTTATAAAACAGCATATTTGTTTGTGCTGTTAATTGTTTGTTTATATATATTTCATTGGTTTTTCCTTTTAGTTCGCATTCTAGAGTAGTGATTGATCCAATTGTATTTCGAGTTTTTAGTATATTTTCTTTATCTTCTTTGTTTTTGAATTCAACTATTATAGGACTTTTTTCGTTCAAAGTATCTTTTCTATAGACTGATTTTATCTGTTCCTTTTTTATGTTTGTGTTTAATCCTTTTACTATCTTTATTACAACTTCTTCCGTTTTTTCATTTTTTTCTTGTTTGTCAACTCCAACTATTATGACATTGTTTTATATATATATATATATATATATATATATATATATATATATATATATAACATTTTTATTGCACAAGTAATTTACAACATTTTGAACAGGTATAATACATAGACGAAAAAAAAAAGTTTTGTGCAAACGGCTATCGACCGTAGTCTTTCAGCCATCATTGTTTTTTATTTTTTCTGTTTTTTCTAATGTTATTTCTAAAATTTCAACTCTTTCTTGTAGTTCTTCATTTGATTTTTCTGCTTTTTTTAATTGTTTTTTTATTTCCTTATTTTCTTTCAAAACTTTATTGAATTTATTGCTCATGTATTCCACCGATTTTTTTTAGGTCTTTTAAGGTTTCCATAATATCTTTATTTGTTGTTTCTTCTTTGCTTTCACTTAAATCTTCTTTTTTGTTAGTATTTTTAGCATTTCTAGTTTTTGTCATTTTTAGTAATTAAATGAAATTAAAGAAAACAGAGAGAGTAGTTTTTAAATTTAATTTTCTCTAATCTATTCGATTGAGAAACAAAGAGCATTCTGCTCATAAAATACAAGCATTTACTGGAAAAAAATTAATTGTTAAGAGTATTTTTTTTAATCCTTCAAGCAAAATGCGTCTTACAGTACAGTTGCTGATTCAAAGTTTGGCCAAATGACTTCAAGAAGAACGGCGTGGGCTTTGCAGTATAGCTTCTCTGGCCATTTCAACGTTATTTGGAGTACGTTAGGGATTGGGCGTTATTTTTATTAGAGTGTATTTAGTTCAAAAATTGTTAAACAAACATAAAATTGTGTTAGTTAAGAGTAGAAACAAAATCATTTTGATTAAAATCAAATCTGCAGCATAACTGCAATTATAATTAAATACGCAAACAGTTTTATGATTTTTTATAATAATCAAGTATTAGTCATTCTAAAAACCTTTGGTTTGCCCTAGGTAAGATACATACAACAAAATATTTCCTTTTTAGTTTAAAATCGTGTTGATTAAGCGTCATTTTTGATAGCTTAACATCAGCCAAGTGAGTGGTAACTAAGTTTTAAGTTATTTTTTTGTAAAACCTCAAAGATAAAATTAGGTTTATAGTTTATTATATATAATTTTTGCGCCAGATTTTTCAGTTAGAGTTGAACACTCCTTTTTTATTAAGTAGAAAAAGTACATGTAGACAGAGATAAGGTGATAAAAAACCATAAAAGACGGCAGAAGACAATCGCACAGTTATTAAAAAAAGAAACAGTCAATCTCTCAGGTCTTAAACAATTGTTGAGCTTCAATGGTAGTTTGTAAGTCAGATATCTTAAATAAAATTTAATTAATTTATGTGATTATAAATCTAATATTAATAGTGAATTATGTTTCTTAAAAATTTTACTGTTTAGTGTCAAAAATATTTTTATTTATAGATTAGTCAAAATACTTCTTATATTGTAGAGTTGATACCGCAAAAAAATATTTTTTTTTAGTTGTTGTCATTTCTATTCAAGAATAAATAGAAAAATAAACCTTTAAAACCACCCTCTAGATACTAGCTCTAAATAAACAAAACACTTGAAACATAAAATTATAAAAAACGCAAACTAAACTAAAAGAAAAATATTGAATACAATTATTATTATTATGTATTGTCAACTTTTTTTTTCACTTAAATCTCAATTATTCATTTAATATTATCAGAAAAAATTAAATTTTTATTTCACAACAAACTATTCAAACTAAAAATTCTAAACTCACTCAAAAAATTAATTATGATGTTAATTTATTATATTAACTATTAAAAACCGCTTTGGAAGCTGATCAAGCATTGTCAAATGTACTGCCAACAATGCCAAATAAAACGGTAATTGAGCCTAATATAAAACCAGCCTAACAGCATACAAGCATACTGCTTTCTAGATTCTAAATTTGAATGAAAGGGTAAAACCATTTTTACTGCACTTAGACCTTATTAGGGTTTTTGTATCTCCTTCCGTAGTAAATCCTACTCTTCCATCCCAACACTCAGCCAACCTATGTAGTTGATGTATGCTAAAACATTGATTAAAGTGGTTTTTCTCAAATCAGCAATTTTCTAACATAGACTTTTTTGTCTTCTATTTTACATTATCTGCAATTTGAGCTGTTTACAATTTTGGTCAATCATTGCATCTTTTGCTTGCCTACAACCTGGATTATTATACCATAGTGTGTATTTGCTTTTAGTATGGTGTTTTAGTGGTATTGCGGTCCAGAGTTTGGGTCTACACATCTTGAGGGTTAATCCCAGATATTTACCAGATATATCTCGACTTATTATTTCTATCACCCTATGAGTTATGTTGGCTATCTTAGCTTGGAGAATAGTTATACGTGTTTCTAGTGATAAAGATATTAAGACGGATAGATCTTGAAAATAAATTCCCGGTCCAGAACCTCAAAAAGTTTCTGAGCCATTAGTGTAGATTTGAATCGGTTTTAAATAAAAAATTAAAATATTTTTTTTTTAAATTTTAAGTTTATTAAAAATATTGGACATTTTCATTTAAGAATAAAACACAACGACTGTTTTGGCAGTAGCCCATCCGATTAACCCAATTTTTTAGTACATTTTTAATTGTTGGGCTCTAATAGCATGAAGCAACTTTGATTTTGTGTTTCAATGCATCAATCGTCTCTGGATAGTTAGCGAAACACTTATCCTTAAGATCTCTGCACAAACAAAAACAAACAGGGCCAAATCACAGCTTCTAGGCGGCCAAATCTCATCAGCATTTTGGTTGATTAAGTTAAGAGTAGAGCAGGAAAAAGAAAAGTGAAGTAAGAAGAAAGAATGAGACAAAGACACGAATGTAAAATCTTACAAGAATGCATGAAAGAGAAAATGAAAGCAAGATGTGGAAAGCTAGGAAAGATTAAAGAACATTATTACAATAGGAATAGGTATGCTAGCCAAAAAATTGAAAGAATGAGAGAATCTGGGAGGGAGACATGGTACAAAATTATGAAAAAAAATAGAGATATAAAAAGGCAAAAAAGAAGAATACGAGTGAAAGAGTCTAGGTACAACGCAAATTATGAACATATTATAGAAAGCAAACTGCCAATGTACCTAGAGAGCAATAAATATTGTAAAAATAATAAAAAGATGATTGCAAGATTCAGATGTGGTAATGAATAGCGAGTGACAAAATTTTGGATGAAAGAAGATTTGAAAATGTGCAGAATGTGCGGAGAGACTAAAAAAACTATGGAACATATGTTGAAAGAGTGTAACGAAATGAGAGAAAAACAGATGGGAAAAAATGAGATATTGAAAGGGAACGGAAGAGGTATAGAATGGATGAAGACAATTAAAAAACAAAACAAAAAGTAGATTAACAGAGAAGAAAATACTTTTAGTTGTGTTAATTTTATAAAGGTTAAGTTTTATAATTTTGGGAAGTTAAAAAGGTATTTGTAAATGTAATTTTCAAGGCCAAAAGACAAGAAATAAACGTATTATATATATATATATTTTGGTTGATTATTCAATTTCCAAAAACAGTGCGCAAAATATTGATGTTTACGTTGGGTGTATGACAAGTGGTCCCTTTCTGTCAATGTAAATGTCATCTATTTTATAATCTTTAATTTATGAAAACAAAAATTTGTTTAGCATGACACAGTAACGTTTGATATTAACGGAAACGGCGACTCCTTGCTCATTTTTGAAGAAAAATGACACCATAATGCCGCCGAACCAAAAACCACACCAAACGGTTACTCGTTGTAGATGCATAGACTGTTCAATAGTCATGTGTAAATTTCTGATCGTCAAATGCGACAATTTTGCTTATTGACATAGCTTTCAAAATAAAAATGAGCTTAATTAGAAAACAATATTTTTTATAAAAATGCTCATCTTTGGCGCATCAGATGGTTTTGAGGCTTTATTTCTTGGACTAATTGAACTTTATAGGCCTTCAAACCAAAGTCTTTATGCATAATTCTCCTCAGAAAAGTGCGAGAAATCTTCAGTTCCTAAGAACGAAGACAAGTTGATGTTGATGCATGTTCACGCACACTCTGAGCAACAGCATTAATTTTTTTGGCAGAACGCACTGGACTAACAATCCAGTTTTGCAAATTTGCTTTACAAATTGGTCCACAAACTGCGTTGAAAGCACTTCTTTTTTATCAAATTTGTTTTATAAATTTGCTACCGTTTGAGTAGAAGACTTGCCACTTTGGAAATAATTTTTCATTATTTCTCAACTTTGTTCAAGTGTATAGCGTCCAATTTTGTAAATGTCAAACATAAAACTATATTTCTGTCAATTCATAAACGTTGTTATACCTTTAAAAAACAAAATGAACGGTAATTCAAATTCCAAACGTTACATGGCTCACTCTTTACAAAGTATAGAGACACTTGCGTTTCTGCCTTTTTCAGAAGAAAACATTGTTTGCGTGCCCTTCCCGCAGTGTACCAAAGTCGCAGGCGCAGTGCTGCTAATTTTGCTAATTCTCCAACATTAATGTTAAAGGGTGACAGACACAGCATTGCTTCTATCGCTGCAATTGGCGTTGTTTGCATACCACCTATTGCACTTAGGCATGCCATTTGTTGCAACTGGTTTAGTTAATTTGCTGACATTATATTTATAATACATAAAAAAATTAAGTTAGTATAGATTTTTAGAGCCATATTGCAATTTCACATATGGTAGATAAGTACAATCTAAACTAGTCATTAGCAATTCCTCTAATGCCGTAGTCATTTAATTTATCCAGGAGAATTTTATTGTCAATGCAGTCAAATGCACAACTCAAATCTATAACTATTCTCACTGGATGTTCACTGTTTTCTAAAAATTGAATTAAATTTCTATAAAATAAATGAAAAGGCGTCATAGTAGAATAGTTTTGAAAAAATCCGTGTTGTTTAAAAATTTTGATAGATTAAGTTGGCCAATTTTGTTTTGTAAAAAAGGCCAGTTTAAGAAGAGCCTAGTCTTTGCACCAATTTTCTATTATTTTTAAGGTTTCTTGCATATATATTGTTATATCATTTGCGTATGCAATTGTGTAGAGATTTAGTGGTGCTAGTACCCTACCTTAAAAACAGTCTCTGTCAACCACATTCCTGATTATTATGTCGCTTACGGTGACTGTTACAGCTTTTTTTAATTTTTTTAGCATGTGTTTTATCCATCCACTGACCAGGCTCAATGATACAATGTTAAAGGCAAGAGAAGCTTGAAATATATAACAAAACATCAAATTAAAAAAACTGGACAAAAACCAACGCCATTGTAAACAAAACCAGCTTAGAATAGAAATCGGCAAATTTGAATCATACAATTTGCTAAGAGAAAATGGACCAATTTTTTATAATAATATAAAAGAAAAAAAACTGTTCTGCTCAAAGAAGTAATATATAAAGCTATAGTGTAACTATAGTCAATGCAAGTCACGTATGCCCCGGCTAAATTTTACAGAATTAGCTTGACAACTTTCCTTATACAGTTATTAAAAAACATACAAGTTTATACAGGACGAAAAACTAAAAGCTATGCTTTTATACAACACCTACCGTCTTACCGTCGTAGTAACTGGAAAATATATGGCAACTGTATCTAGTATGATGCAAAGTTCATTAAACACAATAGAAAAAAGAAATACTGTTAATAAATTCAAGCAAAACAGCAATTGGCCCTTTCACAAAACAAAGAGTAAGTTTGCACAATGCTAATTTTAATTTGTATAATATAATATAATATAAAATTGTTATTCCCTGTTAAACATTGTTTTAAAAGATGATGTAAATCAAAACGACACTGTTGCTAAAGACAAAGATGACGTTAAAACAAGAGTAAAAAGACAAGGATAATGTTTCAAACAACGCTGTTGCTACAGGTATAGTGTCTTTTGAAAGATGAAACAAACTGATTGTTTTTATTTGAATAAATTTACATAATTTTAATATAATTATTAATAATACTATTTTTTAAAAATCTTTTATTGTTTGCATAAAACTTGATATTGGCAACCCAGCAAAACTGAGATTTGATTATGCTATAGTGAACTTGATAAGTTAAAAAGTTTTGATTGAGTTCTTTGCAGTGGCAAAATGTTCAGCTGACAAGTGAAAGATGCAGCACAGGTGCTATATGTGCAACATGCGCGTAAGCGCGTTGAACCTTTTACTGCATCTGCTGAGCACTTATCCCTCACTAAATACTCAACGGAATATGTTTTAGGTCATTTTTTTACTTACACCAATTTGAAAACAAAATTTAGTTTTGGTACTTTTAGTCATCAAAAGTGGTTGCTAGATCTCGGACTATTACTTATGATAAGAATATGGTAAATATGGTATCCAAACTAATCTAAAAAGTTTTTTTTTTGCATATAGAAAACTTATAATAATAATAAAATGATAAGTGTTTATAGTATAAGTCCATTATTTAGAAAATCAGTTTTTTTGTTAACAAATGTATTGTAAAGAAGAAAACTCAAGTATAGTTTAAATCAGCCCGCAAAAAAGGTGTTAAACAAAAAATAATTGGTCTTTTGAAAACATTTTGACTTATGATAAAATTTCTAAACTAAATTGATTTAGTTATTCATAACTCAAAAGTTATTTGGTTCTTTTAATCTTTTAAGGTTATTTCTTAACTTTCTCACTGCAAACAATGCAACTTTCTATGGCATACTTGAAACAACGAATCGGGTAACCAAGTTTTGCATAAAATTTAGTTGTATCTACAGTGATGCAGCACTTAGTGGTTTTTACATTACTTAGGTTTAGTTCTAAACAAATAATGGTTAAGTAGTACAAAACTGGTTTTTTATCACAATTGAATTTTTCAGACGTAATTATTCTATCAGTTGCAGTATAAGTTGTCTGAGAACACATTGGTCCACAGCATTGTAGCAAAATTTGATGAAAACCCAAATAACAAATTAAATTAAAAGTTATGTCAAAATTGCCGTGTTGATTAATCATTTTGGTATGCAAAAGGTGAGATGCGTCTCAAAAATAACATCTCAAATGTCAACCTCTTCTTTATGAGGTGCAACCTGTTACTAACAAACAAGCAACTTCAAAGTATAAAAAATATTTTTTAGTGCTATTAGTAGTCTCTTCGAGAAGCGAACAAGCAAGTAGAAAGTCTAAGTACCTCTTTGCCCTAGAGGTAAAAAATTACTCCTCAACGCCGAAGAACCTTTAAAGATGGAAAAAACTACGTTGTTGAAAACTTCATGATATCACTAAAAAAAGCAAAAAAAAACAAAACTGCTACTTACTAATGTAATGCTGTTGACTGTTACATATTAGGCCTTATTGCCAAATATAGAGTTGTTTTTCTTTTTCTCCTTCTTAACCTTTTAATTTGTTCATTGTTAGATATAGATCTCTTCTATTTGCTTTCAAAATTTCCTCTCGTTCGCCAGTCTCATCCATTGTTTTTCTGCTATGGTCTTAATATTGTCGATCCATCTTATTTGGGGTCTTCCCGTGCTTCTTCAAATTTTGCTATTACGCACTTTGTCTCTGAGGGTGATACCTAACATTGCGCGTTCTAATCCGTAGGTCGCAACTGGGAAGATGCAGCTGTCGTATATTTTATGTTTTAAGTACAGTGGGATGTTTTTGTCTTTCAATATAAAACTGAGTTTCCCGAACTAGTTGGACTCTACGTTTTATTTTAGCAATTTGGTTTTCTTTGCTTTTTGTAATAAAGTGGCCAAGATATATGCATTTTTCCACATTTTCTATTTTGATGTTATCTATGACTACTTCCTGTTGGTTATTACTTATAATTTTGGTTTTGTTTAAGTTTATTTTTAGCCTCACATTTCTAGATGCATTATTTAGTTTTTTTATTATGTTTTTAAGTTTTTTGATGTTAATACTTATTATGATTATATCATCGGCAAATCTTAAGTGGTTAAGGTATGAGCCGTCAATGTTCAAGCCGATCTTGTCCCATTCCAGTTATTTAAAGACATTTTCTAAGGCCAATGTAAATAACTTGAGAAAAATTGTGTCCCTTTGCCGTACATCTTTACCAAGTAATATTTTATTGCTGTTTAGATTGTCGTCTATTTTAATGTGAAAGGTCGCATCTTTGTATATATCCTTTATTAGCGTGGAGTACCTTGAGTAAATTCTTGCATCTTCATTGGCTGTCAGGAATAATTAAGTCTCAATACTATCGAACGCCTTCTGATAGTCTATGAAGGCCATGTGTATGGGAATATTATACTCTGTTGTCTTTTCTATAATTGTTTGCAGATAGTCTGTTGTTCCAAACCCTTTTCGAAACTCTGCTTATTCCACCGGTTGGTAAGAGTCCATTTTTGTTGTTAGTCTGTTGTTGATGATTCTACTCATTAGCTTGTATAGGTGTGATAGAAGATTTATTAGGCGGTAGTTGCCTATATTTAGTGTTATCACACAACCCCAAAGCTTCAACTGCCAGTGTGTAAATAACATTCTTTTACAGCCTTCCAAGCATGCTACAGTGAGGTTATCAAGGTACTGATACCTTGATGACCTCACTGCCAATCTACTTTGTACTTTTTATTACACACTTCCAAGACCCCCTTTGGTCTATGTGTGAATAACCTCTGCTAGCTGAATTACACTCATAAAAGCTTCCCTAGCTATTGTGTAATTAATTTCTTTTGAAACTTGAAAGGTTTCACCAATTCGTTAAATCAATAAATATTATAAAAACAATCAATAACTAGTTTATTACTTATCTATCTTTAACACAACTTAGACTTAGACGCTCTACCTGCATGCAATTAACAATGTTTATAGTACATTAACTATTATAAACAATGCTAACAAATAACACTGTTAACAAACCATACTAAAGTTTATGGTTGAAAAAAAGTTATCAAATTTGATGTTAAGTAAAATTAACTTTAATAATTTACTGCGCCATATCCATATGCAAAAGAGTCCAGTGCAATTGTTTATAATAAGTTATAAGCAATCATTTATTAATATACACAAACATTTAATAACATAATTGCAAAGCACACCGGTACTACAATCCAAGGAGCCAAACATGATTAGTTTTAATAAGCCAGGAACCAAAAGTATGAATTTATACTAACCATGGACAACTTAATCACCAGTAACTTTGGAGTTAACTGGGCCTACCTCAAGGAAGCAAACTTAATGTTCAACGCTAATAGCCCAAACACTCGCTTAAATTTTTATGTTTGAATAGATTTTACTTCCGCTGTTTTAACCTTTGTTGTAAGAGATACATTTGTGGCAAATATAGAACAAATTAAAATTAAAATTAAAAAATTTATAGTATATTTTGTAATAATAAATCATTTACCTAACTTAACCAGCTTATAAAAAATGTTAATATTTTAATTTATTACAAAGTAAATAGTAACAAACTTAGTTAATTTAATGATAGGTATTTAAATCATCTTGTATTCCAGTTTAGCCTTGATTGGACGCTTTTAATTTGGAATATTGTAATCAAACAATTTACTTAATAAAGAATACAAAGTAACCAATTTAATTCGATCAATATATGAATGAAATAATAATTGTGTCCTCTTAAAGACAGTTTAACTGGAAACTGGTTAATGAATGAATTCCCGAAACCAGTAAAACAGGATAGTAATTACTTAAAAAATAAAGATCGATTCTATAAAGTTTTCCACGATCGATAAACACAAGAATCTGCAGTTTTTCTCCCATCGCGGAATAACTGCAGTATATATAGTTTTAATTAACTTAAGGTAAGAAATTTGTTTATGAGAATAGGCGTGTTAAAACATTTACGAGATGGAATATTCGAGCAAGGTTGGTGCCGTTGAGGGCCTCACAAGTCGGCCACCCGCACTTTTGGCGGTTACCTTGCCTCACTCGCATGTGTGTAATTATTTATTCGCCCTTTACTTTATATACAGTCCGGCATATTGCGCAGCCTCTCAATGAAAATCAGTGGCGGATCAAAAGATACCAAACAAAAGAAAAATAAAATAAAAACACCAAGCACAAAAACATTCTTCGTCCGTCGCGTAGTGCAATAAGAACATCATGGATGAATTCAAAAATGTTTATATTAAAATCAAGATGCATTATTAAATCTGCCATTTATATTTTGCAAAGAAAGTCGACGATTTGTACCTATTGTAAATCAATTTAGGAAGGTTCTTAATATAAAGGTAATTTTACTGTCAGGCGTATACAATAACACTTGCTAGAAGTAGCAATCATAAACTTGTCAGATTCTTAAAGATTGCAAATTGCAAAAGGACTACTGAAAGGTAGTTAAACAAGTGCAGACCTTTTTGCTAAATATGCGAAATAGCTTTTGTTAAAGTAAAAGGGATTAGTGTTACCTCAAAGGACAAGATATATCTAGAGGATTTATGATAATATTCAATACCCAATTTTAAAGTGGCTTCCTATTGTTGTGGTTTTAAAAAGTGTGCCAATTTTTTACTAAAAAAAATATTATAAAGGTTTTTGATTTAAATTATTGGTTTTATGTTATAATGTAATTAAATATTAAATAAATTTACTCATTTTAATTAAAATTAATAAAATATTAGTAAACTATGATAAATATGATAAATTAAAATTCTTTTCGGACTATAATTACTGAGAATTTAATTTAGTTAAAACAGTTCTTTGTAAGCCGTGCCTCTTAGTATTTATAATTGGATTTATCAGTGTTTGGTTGCAGGGGATTAAATTTAGGAGGGTATTCTTTCTTCAAGACAGAACACAAGGACGGTGCCAATTATGTTTATTGAAATGAGTCTTTTGAGGATTGCGCGGTATTGTGTTACATATCGCACATCTCTCAACTGTAAGTTCCACCCACCAATTAAAACGGTTGTGGGAATTATAAAATAAAAGATCTCAAATGTAGAATGGCAGCCTGTATGTGTGTACATACATATTATTATTATTATAACGAGACTATATTAATTGAATAATTAATGAAAATTTCAATATAATGAATAAAAATATATATTGGAATAAGAATTAATAAGTTTGCTTCGTCGGCAATATAATATATTTATTTGTAATGCTACTTGACAGAAAATTGCCATTGAATTATTACCGGTGCATGCAGGACAATCTTTTTATAAATCTGGTATGTATATAGAAAATGCAATAACAAAAACTTTGTTATATTCAAACCACGTAGCATATATTAAATTTCATAACTTTATTCGATTAGTGTTTTAAAAACAAATATACTGTTCAAGGCGGTAAAGTACCGTAAAGTACCATTTTCATACATAAAAATAATAAAAATGTATGTAAAAAAGCCTAATAACAACAATAATATAAAGTAACACGTGTTAGTAATTCATTACTTTGATCTATATTCTTTTACTACTCATGTACTACAATAAAAATATAATTTTGTAGACATCATAGTAGTTTTGTAAATTTGTGAATAGATAACGTATTTATATTTGTTAATCCTAATTCTGTCGTAATTTACTGGCTACAATTGATGGATGATACAAGGAATTGCGTAAATTTCCAACAGCGTAATATTGTATTTTTAATTAAGTCTTCTTATAATGCTTCCATCCACTATCTATAGGTAAATAGTACATTCTTTTAAGCTAGTCACTTGGTTTGAAGAATTTTGAATAAATTAATACCAATTGTGTAACCGTTTTTTTTTAATCACAAACAATTACTTAAGTGGTAATCCCGACGTACAGATTACGTCTAATTGTGATTGTGTAAATTACTTTGTTTTGAATTAATAACATTGTTAGATGAACAACAGCAAAAACAAATTAAATCGTTACAGATGCGATATGTCCTCCATTATTTATACACTCCGACCCAGGAAAGACGCAACAAAATTTGTTTAAAAGAGCAGTCCCAGAAGTACCCGACCTGACGTATATATGGCGGTCGTTGTTAGAAAAAAATAACTATGATAAGAACTAACGTCCTTATAAAACTTAAATTTAAAATTTTACAACGCTACGTTGTTAGTATTAAGAATTTGTAAACATGAATTTTTTTTTATTGAAACGTATGGTATGGTATGGTTTCTATTCTGGGAGTCTTTTCTCCCTTGTCTACAACAGTAAAATATTAGGTAAATTTAAACAAGGCCGTACCTGCTGCCATTGCAATGGTTGACCAAATGAGATTTGTTCCTAAATATGTTATTGTACTGTCTGCATGAAAAAATTGTTTACATAAAATTATTCGTTGTTCTCGTTGTTTTTGCTGACAATCATTGTTTTTGTTTTTGATATATTCATTCGCATATTAAATTCTTGGCAGGCGTCAACATTTTATTTCCTATAATCCGCTTGCGCTGTCTGCAATAAATACAAAATTATCGCAGATTATTGATGACCTGATTATTTATTATTATCCCCTCCTACTTTTCTTCTAGTGCAAACGTTTCTCTGCGTATGGGTTACTTCTTCTTCGAGTGCCCTATCCGCTTAGCAAACGTTGGCAATCATGTTGGCTATCATGTTGGCTATCATGATGGCTATCATCACTCTATTGACCGCTGCTCTGAACAGCAACTCTATTGTTAGGTTAGGTTAGGGTTGGGTTACACAATTGCCTAAATCTTTTTTGTACTGGGAATTGTTTTGAAAATTTGCTTTCTACCCAAATGAGTGCCGTCTCTTGGCTGTACATGATTTGTGCATTCCTCTTGTCTATTTTTGTAAGTTTTTTGATTATTGATATAAATATTGATGTTATTTATTTCTAGTTACATAAATGTGGTTGAATTGTTCTGTGATAATATCTAGGTGTTTTTTTATTAGTTTTAGTATCTCTTTTCAAATCTTATCTGGCCCCGGTGTCATGTTGCTTTTTAGTTTTTGTATTACTTTGATCACTTTGCAACGCGTTATGAGAAGTCCTGTTAATGGTAGGTAGGGGTAGGTGCTTGCTATTTTATTACTTTATCATCCATATTTAGCAATGCTTTGCCATATTTATTAGCAATGTTGTTGTCAAGACTGTGGTCTATTTTATTTTTTTGTACATATTTAGTGCATCATGTTTTCTGTCTGACTTCTCCATTTTGGCACATTGCTCATTTCACCAGCTTTGATTGATTTTTTAAATTTTTCTTTTGATGCTATAGTGTATCTGCTCATATTTACTCCATTTTTGTTTTTAGTTTTTTTTTTAATTTTTCTTTAAACTTAAGATTTCATCCGTTATCTATTTACTTTTGTATACTCTTTGCGTAGTAAATAGTAAATTTGCTACTGTTCTCATGTTAAGTAATTGATTTAGTTTGTTGTTCTGTGCTTTGACTTTTAAGATTTTCCAGATTTACAATGTTGGACGTCTGCTACCTGTTTTATTGGTACTATTTGAATCTTTTATCTTCGGCATGTTGTGTATTTTGTTTGTTTTCTTTAGAAGTTAAGTGTTGAGAGTAACGGGTTGAAGTCGGTATATACATCTGCACATTAATTGTAATAAAATCATTTTGATTTTTTATAAAATTCTCTTTAGTGTTGGCCAGGAACTTCCAAGTGTATCGTCTTCTAAAGAGCAACCTATAAAAGGTGTTCAGATTTCTTTGCAGAATTGTATTAGCGTTTCTTTATTTTTTAGTTCTGCTTTACAATATCTGCATATTATGTTCCTTTGCCAATTTTTGCATTAAAATTTTTTAGTAGCTCTTTGATGAATAGAATTTTTTCCCTCGTAGACGCCTAAACCTGAATGCTAAAAGTTTTACATTCAGTTTCTTTGTTGCTACTCTATCTAATATTGGTAGTTATGGAGTGGTAAGTAGTTATCTACTTCAGATTTGCATGTATTTGGCCATCTTGCCTAGTTTCAGCTAAAAATGTCAATTTTTATTTGATGCATTCTTTTGTTATATTTGCTGAAACATGTTCCTTAAGTTTGGTAATGTCATTTTTATCTTTGTAGCATTGTTCAAAGCTTCCCTCAGAGATTCGATTTAACTATATTACTATCATACATGTGTATCTTTAATGTATTGCTTTCTACATCCAATGCCGTTGACTATACTTATTAGTTTATTAGCGTTTGTGAATATTTTTCTTATCCCCAAGACAACAGGGTGCCCATATTTTTCCTTGCTTAAAAAGTTAATTCCAACAACAGCTAGATCTCGATAGAAAATAAGATGGGTAAGTTTGTATTTTAACGTAGAATTTTTCATAAAAATTCACTTCAGTATGTTCAAGGAGCAAAAAATACTTTCTAAAACCGCCGGCCGGTAACATATTTTGTTTGGAAAATTAGCAACAATGCAAGCTTTTTGCAGTTGCGGTTTACACATACATCAATTTAGAAAAAAAAAATGCAAATTTGGCAAACTCTATTGTCCTACGGTTGCAGAAGCAGCGGCATCAATTCTTGCAAATGTGTCTTATAATGTAACTCTGTCAACAAAAAAATTAATACCAGACCGTTCAGCCAAAAAATAAAACAATAAACTGATCATCATAAACAACACCAGGTCAATTGGCCTTAGACAAGTAGCAATACCAAAAAGAATTTAACATCATGTTAAAACTTGGTGTAGCTAAATTATTACAAGATTGTTGGACTTTGCTGCTTTATATAGATCAATCTAATTAGAAATTGGAGAAATGTCAATATTTTAAAAACAAAACATCAGAACGCATTGATGCGCAAGTGTCGCTTGGTTTAAACGTCGACAAAAAAAACATTCCAACGGACTAAATTTCAACAACCATAATTCAGACATGGTTAGACCACGGAGAATAGAAATAACTTCAAAAAACTTAAAGTTGCAAACAGCATTACTCCCACATTTAATGTTTTTTCTACTATATTTTGCACAAGTTTATATTTTAATGTTGGCTTGTTAACACCTGGTAACTTAAAAAAAAAACTACTGATTATAATAGCTACCAATTAAACAATAACTAAAAATTAACTTTCATTTTAAGAAAAACGTTTACTGATTCATTGCGTTTATGAACACTGTAAATGCAAAAATGTTAAATTTATTACTGCAAAAATTTTATTTACTTAATTTTTACTTTTAACTTTAAAAAATTAAGGTCTGTTACTCAAAGTTATTTTAGTTTTCACAAATTTTCTCTAGTGTATATTGGCGTTACAGCATGCTCGATGGCAAAAAAATTCAATATTTTATGTTTGTGCTTTAAATTTTTGTTTCTCAGTGTTTTTCTAAAATATTGCTAATTAGCATCTTCTTCTTTTATTGGATCTTCATTACTAAAAGTTTGCGACCACTTCACTAAAACTCTTACTATCGGCGGCCGCGTGGAACAATTGCTCCACCTTCAAGCCGGTCCAGTTGCAAATATTGCGTAACCAGGAAAGTACTCTTCTACCATCAATCTTTTACCTTTAATGCAAACTTCCATTATCAACCTTAAAATTTTGTATTTTTGGTTGCGCATTATGTGTCCCAAGTATGCAGTTTTCCTTTGCTTGATTGCTAAGAGCAACTCTCTTTTCTTACTCATTTTCTGGAGTACCTTTTTCTGGACTTTCTCCGTCCAAAATATTTTCAGTAGCTTCCATTATAACCACATTTCAAAGACCTCTAGTTTATTTAACATATTAGTTTTTAGGGTCCATTTCTCAACTCTATATAGCAGCACTGACCAGACGTAGCATTTGAACGTTTGCCAACGTAATTTTAGGCTTAAACTTCCATCGGAAAGTAAGTTTTTCCATTTCATAAATGTATTTCTAGCCTGCTCTATTCTAAATCTTATTTCTTGCTCTGGGTCTCATTTTTCATTTAACATTGTTCCCGGATATTTGAACTTTTTGACTTGTTTGATTCTAATACTGTTGAGTTTAATGTTTATATCTCCAATACTTTTGGCGGCTCTGCTTACTTTTTTTACTTTTGTTTTGGCCTTGTTTATAAATAGACTTGCTGCGGTACATTCAAGTTTAACTCTGTGAAGCATATATTTTAAATCTGCTTCATTTTCCGCCATAATGCAGTAATCATCCGCAATGCTATTAATCCAACGGCCATTAACTTTCAAACCCTTGTTTTAGTTCTCTAGAGCATTTTTAAACATTTTTTTAGAGTAGGCATTAAAGAGCATCAGAAACAGTAAACCTTGGCTAACCCCACTGAATAATGCGGATGTCCTTTCTATCTAGTCCTAAATTTTTCAGATTTTCTATCAACTTGTCGTGGCTTACTCTGTCAAATGCCTTTTGATGATCTATAAAATATATATAGACCTCCTTTTGATGGTCAAGGTATTTTTGCACAAGTATTTGTAGTGCTTTTCGTGTTCCAAAATTCGCTTCAAAATCCAAATTGCACGTCACTATTCTTGCTTTCACATTTACTAAATATTCTGTTTTTGATGATGTTTAAAAATAGTTTCAGGGTATGGCTCATTAAGCTAATAAGTCGGAAGTCTTCAAATAATTTGGCATTAGCTTTTTTTAGAATTGATATAAACGCGGATTTTAACAATTTATTTGGTATTTCTCCCGTTTCATAAATTCTGTTGAGGAGGTCAAGTATGATATTATTATTCTTGCTTTTGTTTTATTGTTTCTGCATGAAATTAGCATGGTTGTTTGCATTTTACAGATGACTGTGTAAAGCAATTCAGCAACAAAAATCAATCTTTAAGCAGAACACATAAGTTGCACTATTAAGAACTATAGTTTTTATAATAAGCTAGCATTTAAAGCAAAAGATGTTTTAAGAATTTCAATTTTTTCTTTTAATAATAAATAAAACTTTTTAAGTTTTTTCTATCTTTTCAAAGCATGTTTAAATTGTAATTAGTGACAGAGTTGTAGATTAATTTTGGTTGATGGTTGTAATAATGTTGCTTTGTGTGTGTGTGTGTAAATTTTAAGAAAATAATGTTGTCTACACAGATCAACTGGTCAAACGTAGTCAATCGCTACATGTTTTCAGACAACTTTAAAAATGAGACTGCAAAAAAACAACTTCTTGGATAGTTTCAGTCTTTAACCTTGGACACATAAAACCCGTAAACAAAAACTTTAACGTTTTTCTTACCCCCGGTCAAAGATAGATGCGTAAAATTGTTTAAGCGGTCTTGTCTTGTTTAGGGTAACTAGCGTCGTTGTTGTTATGGTGCTGGCCGCAAACCCTATTATAAGGTAGCTAGCTGATCCCAATCTGCTATAGTGTATAACTTTTTGTTAATAAATATGGTAGTTATCTACTTTAGATTTACCAGTATTTGACCATCTTGTTTTGCTGCTGCCGAAAATTGATTTTCATCTTTTTTTTGTTGTTGTATTTGCTGCTTTCCCTGTTTGAAACCCATTGGAACCCTAAGTTCCATGTTTCTATATGCTGGGTTTTTATTTTATATGTTATTGCCTTGGTTGAGTTTGATAACGGCATTCTCGTCTTCGTAGAATTGTTCAATTGTTCAAATACCCCCTTTCCCTCGGAAATACAATTACAGTATATTTTTGGTATTGTAATTTGATCTTGATCAAATTTATACTAGGAACATACATATTTATCTTTAATGTAGTGGTCTCCCGCCTTTGAAGACCTTTTTCTCAACGTCAGTACAACATGCCCATCTTTATTCTTGCAAAAAAAGTGTGTTGCTTATTCCGACAACAAGTTGGTAGGAAATAAAGTAGGTTTGTACTTTGAGGAAAGATTTTGGGTTAGGACATAGCGTCTTCTGGATATTGGGTTTGTAAAAACAGTTACGGTTTGCGTAGGCAAGGTTGCGTTCTAGAAGTAGACATATTTCTATCGGAATCACAGACTCTACTTGCTACTTTATACAATATTAAAAAATTGAATTGATAAAACACTTCAAGTATGTTCAAAGTGCAAAAAAAAACTTTCCAAATTGTCTATTGTTCCACGGTTACAAAAGCATTAGCACCAGTTACAAGTGACATTTTCAAAACGTAGCTCTGTCAACTTATAGTGACATTGCAATAGGTGGTATCGTCAACCAGAAAAGAATTGTCCAAGTTACGAGATAACAGTATATAGCTGGTTAATTTTATTATTCTATTTTAAGTGATTTTTATGTTATTTCTTAGTATTATTTTATATATGATATACCCACTTTTTATGTTTTGTATAAGTTATTATTTTTTTTTATATGCTAATATCTACACTTTTTTAAAAAGTTTTGAATAAAGCACATACTTACTTACTTACTTACAGAGCTGATTTTTGAAAAAATCAAAAAATCTGCTTAATATAACTTTCATTGGACTAGGACATTTAATATCATACAAAATTTTGACGCAATTTCTTACGGCACCTCCTAAAGCTTGTCAAGTCAGCATTTTCTAATAACATGCTTGGAAAACTACAACAATTAGTTTTGTAAAAACCTTCAATTAGACAACAGTTAAAGACTATGACATTGCCAAAGCAACAATGACAATCCTGTTTGGATTGTTTTAATTTTTTTGTATGACTTTTGAAAAGTTGCTTACACGTACTAAATATTTATTGACAAAATGCTCAGAAACTATTTTTTATGTTTTTGTATATTACATTATTATTATTGTTGTAGTTTTTACGGCATTTTACATAACCCCAGTAAGTCAATTTGTTTGAAAGGAGTTGATATGACCAATAGATTATTAGATAGTTTTCAAATTACCCAGTGGATAAAAAGCAAGTTTTTATTTAGTCGAACCGTAGACAATCATTCGTAAAGTAAAGTACATAAATGCTTTAAACTTCTTTTTCTTGTAATCAGTATCTCTCTCAAATATTGCTATGCTGACTTAAGAGATGCAAAATAATATAACAAACAAAAAATCTATAAAATACTAACTTTTTCTTGTATAATAAATAATAAAACTATATGATTAATGAACTTAAGATTGTGCAAAATGTGTTTTATGGTTTCCAGTTTTCTCTTTTTAATAATAATACGTACAATTTTTAGTTTTTTTTCTATTTTTTCAAAGCGTGTTTAAAATGTGATAAATGACAAACAAAACGCAGCAAAATCAACATACACGTTGGTTGTGTACTCTGCTACTAAGCATCAAGGCTTTGTCAAACAAATAACGTAAGTATAAGCAATCTTGTAGAGGTAGTAACGCAATGCCCCCTATTAGGAGAAACGTTAATCTGTTTGTGTGTGAAGAAGAGCTGTATTTATACTTAGGAACACAAGAGCTAAGAAATACATCAGCGGTTGTCTCGTCTAGGGGTAATCAAAGGCGTTATTGTTATGGTGCTACCGTATCACCTCCTATAGCATAGTTAGTAGCACTGCTAGTTGATTCCAACCTGTTATTGTGTATAACTTTTTGTAAGGTTTTATCTTTCAGCCTAAATCAAAACCTCTTCTTTTCCTGACATTTCTTACAAGCGAGTATAATGTTGCAAACCTGTTCAAATGTAATTTAACTTTGCTAGACAGCTAACTTTTATAGAATGTAATGTATAGACTGCAAACTTTTTTTCAGTTTATGGTATAACCCATATAAGCTAATGAATCGGACTATTGTTTTGGGCAAAACGGTTCATGTTATTAGAAGTCTCCCAACAAGTTCAACATCAAACAGGAACTCAACAATAAAAGCAACCAACGCTTGAATTTTGCCTTAACGTCTTTGGATTTGATAAACCATTGCTTGGTTGTTGTTTTAAAAGTGTCTTTTACTCAATAATAAACCCAATTTATCTTGATTGCAGTGGTAACTACTTTCCGTTTTATTAAAGCAAAAACTGGCGTATATTATTCTCTATTTTTGGAAAACACTGAATTTAGGCCAATCTTGCAAACATCCGTCAAAATCAAGTAATGACTTAGTTACGGACGGTCTTATAAGCTCTTTATAGCAAGAAAAACTTGCTTGTCAGAATTGTTCTAACTAAACAGACATTTTGTCGCCTGTGATACGGTGCATACATCTTTCAGCAGTTGTTTGTGACTTATTAGTTTTGGACATTTTATTTTTTGACTGCTAATTTTGCACTTCTTTTGGTTGCAACGTTTTATTACTTGCAGCAGATATTCTACGTGCTTGTTGTATTTTGCAAAATTTACCACGACATTGCAAAGGTAATCTAAAACAAATTTGCCAACCCATCCTATTAGCGCTTAAGCTATTAGCTATAGAATGTAGATAAAACATTTACAAACAAAACAAAATGTATAACCTTTAAATTGAATACTGCTTTGTCAGGTATGGCAAAGGTTGTAAAGTATTAGCGGTGCGAGTTAAATGTTAAAAACTTGTAGTGTTTAAAACACCAACCAATTGTTGTGTTTGGCACAGAAAAAGTTTCTTAGCGTTGCTCAGTCCACAAATGTTGACTAATATCAACAGTGAGGTCAAAACCGGCAAACTTCTTAGGTATCTACTTGCTTTTGCCAGGTTTTGTCATTGCCTTTTAGCGCTTGGTCAACCATTCGTGATAGACGACATCAAATAAAACGCAAAATGTCTTTTCAGTTTCTGAAAAAAATTTATAATTTTTTTGGTCCTAAACCATGAAATAGATTGTTGCAGAAAGTACTTTTATTTGTAGTGGTTTGTTGAATTTTGCGTATAAAATAACTAGCTTGGCAGTATTTTTTGTCAAAATGGCGTTATAAGCAGGGTCTTGTAGTGGCAATATTTTGACAGATTGGCTCGGTAAGGTTCCAGTTCGCATTAATGCAATTTGGTTTAATTTGCGTGAGAACAAATTAATTTTGAATTTAGGTTGTAATAGTGCGGCTCTGTGTCTTGGTTGCATGTCAAAAAATTATCAACACTTCAGTTAAAACTGATAATGATACCAAGAATAGTTCTTGTTTAGCAACATATGCTGTGACTTTGACTCTGACATATAAGAATAAACTTTATGTTCAAAATGATAACACATTCATATATTTGACAATCAACAATACTAAGCACAATGATTACATTGTCTCAGAGATTTGAGCATGTGCATATAAATATAACGATTTTGCAGACCTTGAAAGGCTGAACTGCGTAGATCGATTTTTTGTTGGTCCGATTTTTTTTTTCAAGTCCAAAAGCCAATATTTTAAGGCTTACGATTGTGTTACTATCTCACACCTGCCTTCAAATATGTACTTGCAAACAAAAATATATCTATCTATATTGAGAGATATGAGGCTTAAACTTGCGACAAATTTTGTGCTTAGATTCAAGTTCACCTAATTAATAAAAAAACTTCATCGACAGACCGTAATTTCAGAGTTATCGATTGTTCTCAGTTTTCAAGCTGCTTTTGAAACTTCAAAATATATTTGTCTTGTTACTTTCTTTAGCTTTTTAAATTTTTTTTTTTTTTTTTTTAACTCATTGAAATGCTTTTTTTCAGCGCCGCTTAAATTTGAAGTTTCTGCTTCCTGTTAATTTTGTAGAATATACAGATTTAATATAAAATATATTTGATTTATTGCTTCATTCTTTTAAAGAGTCAAGAATGCTGTGATTCTATCTCTAAATAGTTTTGGTGTAATACATATGCTTAATTTAAAATTTCTTGCAATGCTAAGATGTACATATCAAAAAAGCTAAAACCAGTCATGCGTAGTAGAATTTATTTATAATTATTATTATATTTCATTTTAAAACATAAAAATTAGATATTTAACTACCCATTGTTAAGAAAATTGTTTTGTAGTTTTCAAACATTATTTTCAAATAGAAGAATAATATGCAATTTTTGCTTTGATCATAAAGAATGTTTATTAAGGGCAAAACAGATATTCTGTGAGCAACTTTGTATCTTGAATAAATGAATGCAGTCTTTTTATATTGAACAATTGTTTTATTAATTTGATCGGGCTCTTTTGTTAGTATGTTGTACATAATTAAATTCTATAGGAATCCAATTGTATACTTTATAATTAAAACGAGTTCTTTCAATTTTTATTTTATACATTCATCCAGCATTCAATTTACTTTTTCAATTCAATTAAAATGCAACTTAAAGAAAACTGAAGGTAAAAGTTTCACTAATGACTGAGTAATTTTCTTACATTAATTTTTATTTATTTATTGTGCTTGTTAAATGTTTATTTATTTATTGTTTATGTGCTACTATAACTACCCTACTATTTTCTCATCATACTAATATGCTGAGAAAAAGTCACCCCCTCGTAAACAGACTTGTTATAAAACTGGAGACAGTATTTATTTTATTATAAATACACACTTAAATACCTACATTAAATCACAAAATAGCATCCCATGATAAAGTTATAAAGATATTTAACTATAAAACTTAATTGTCTACCAACAATGCTGTAAATGACTTTTAAAAAGACGTTCGGATAATACTACATGAGAAATGTCTGTAAATTTAATTGGTAAATCAATTATAAATTGTTTAAGATTTCAATAATAACAAAAACAACTTTGCTTTATTAATAATAAAAATAAATTTGGTATTCACTTCAAAAAGAATTTTTCACACTAAGCTTTGAGTTTGCTTTAATTTTCTTCATTATGTTTCGTAAAATATGTGTAGTTTTGTAAATACTCCATAATTTTTAAATTTGCCTCTAATTTAAGTTGCTTGCCTCGAGGGCTATATATAACGTATATTTACATTTTCAATATATGCCGGATTGCACAAAATTCTCGCTTTCACATAAACCAGTGTGAAATATTTATTAATAATAGCACTTTTTATTAAAAATGAAAATTTTAATAAAATGTTATTTCGTATACAATTGTGGTTTTAATGGCATTGAATCTGTAATTAAAATACTTTTACAAAAGTGTGTAATTTTAATTTTATATATTCGGTCTGCTTTTACGCAACCAGAAGATAAAATAATTGGCTTTGGAAATAAGCCATTAATATATTATTAATAATTTAATTACAAAGACACATAATAAAATCATAAGCAAGTTAATGAAGACCAATCAAATATTTTCTCGGCTAATAAAATCAACATTTGATCATAAAAATACATAAAAAATATTAAGAGCATAAAAATTTGTAATAAACTATTAAAAACATAATTATATCAATAATAATTGATACTAATAACACTTTTCATATAAATATTCATATCTGTTTATCGTATCGTAGTTATTAAAGCTTCATAAAACATGTACTTACATAAAAGATATGTACCTGGTAGTGGATTAATTAGCCAGCAAGAAGTCAAGTTATTAATATGTGATATTACCAATGTATATTGGTAAAGATGAATAGATAATAATTAGATCGACGTTTACGACTTCATTGCCTAGATACACCATTAATTGTTTGGCTTGTAACTTTTCAAGACTATTTACGTTTAAACAATAAATATTGGTGATATATGGAAAGCTTTACTGAACTAACAATTTTATGTACGTATTTTATGTTTTTGGAGTTTTTGGGTTAAATCTTACATCTAATTTTACGGAAGTAAAAGGTTTTGTAACAAAAGTTTGCACTGATATAAAAATAGAATCGTTTTTAATAAGACATCTAGATTTTGTTTTTAAGCATAGAATGGAAAAGGTTCTTGAAATTTACAGTTATAATTTACATTTCTAGTTTTCTGCTCTACAACAGTTGTGTGTAGGAGTTTATGATAAGGACATAGATTTTCTTAAATAGTTATTACAAAAGCATATAATAAATTTGAGACTAACATGCAAAACTGATTACTAAGCTTTTTACAGTTGTCATTTTATTTCATTTTTTAGTCACAGATGCCTCACCTAATAAATTCCATCATCTCTAATTTGCTAACCGCTGTCTATGAAGTTTTTATATTGTCCAGCTATTTTCTATTGTATACTAAAATCTTATCAAGCAATAAGTTCTATCCAATTCAACTTGACGTAGAACGTCGGTCAGACCAGTTTTTTCTAGTATTTTCAACATAGTTGTTGAAACTCACATTAAACATTGCTTTTTACGTAGTACCACTTCCCTTTTATAGTTACCGTTTCATAAGTTAAAACTCTTAAAAAAAAACTATTAATAAAATTTAAATATTTGTGATCAATATATATATTATACAATAAACTTTGTTAATAATATACCCTATCAAATACTTTAAAAATATCAAAACTAACTCCAAGGTTATTGCAAACTTTCCAACAAGTAAGAAATGTTTTATATGCAGTACTTGTAATTTTTCTGTAGGTACTTCAAAGAATTCTATCAAAACATATGCGTATTTCGAAAAAAACTTTTAATGCTCAAATTATTTCTATCCAAATAATTTGGAAATCTAATTCTAATTATTCTAATTTTTTTGAGATAACTTTTTGTTGGGCTATAAATTGTTTTTCATTTTTAACAGAACTATAACAATTATTGTTATTAAAAAAAACTTACAGTGCAATAAAAAGTCTACTACATTTGTGGTTCAATAAAGTAATACTGTTAAAGTTTAGACAAAAATTTTAACAAAAAATTTAATTTCAAAATTTAACAATCAATTAAAAACTTCAGATTTTTAAATATGTCTTGTCACTGGAATCTTTATTTAAAAATTGTTTAATTGCGCAAATTGTGTTGTGAAATTTTATGACACTCAAAATATCGCGCCCTTAATTGGACCATATGCCGTTTCGTTAATTTGATTCAGTCACAGCATCTAATAAAATTCTAAATATATATTGGTGACAAATTACATAGTAAATTTGTTTTATTTATTTTAAAATAAACTATCACATAGTAATGGCCACCACTATTCAATTTTATTTATAACTTTGTCACTAACTGTCTTCTTTATATAACACATTTGTTGTACTTGGTCTGCAAAACTTGAAATTTAAAGTGTGTTTATCTATGTAAGTAGTCGTTTTTTTAAGCATTACAAATAAGTATGGTATTGGCTGCAAAAGTAATACTATCAATGTTGCTCTAAACATTGTTTACATTGTTCCGTAATTTGCAAACCTCTGTTTTTTGTCTAGTATAGTAGCCGTACTCTTAAAAGTACTTTTCTCACTCTATTTATGTATATATGCATCTGGTCATACATTTATATATGACGTCCCCATGTGTGTTCAACTATCATATAGGATGCGGAATTGATACTACTATTGATATCAAAATACCTAACCAACGGCATACACAAAACAAGTGTAGACCTATAACCTTAACCTAACCTAACCTAACCAACGGCAGACCTGAAATAAGTGTAGACCTATAACACCGTTGAGACCGAATATCTTTTACGGCTTAGTTGCGGAAACAGATTTTACATTTGTTGACTTGTTCATGTGTTCTTGTGAGAAATTTGATTTGTTTATAAGTATAATAAACAATTTATTTTTGAAATGTTTTCTTGAAAAAAATATCTGAAATAAATCAAGAAACTTCACTAATTGGTTTACTCCAGAGTAAGCAAACATGCGCAAAACACTGGAGTTGACAAAGGAAGCTTATTACAAAAATAAATCTAAAAGCAATGAACTACTCCTTAAATCATAAAAAAAAAAATAATATGACAATTAAATCATCTAAACTTAAATCGTTTACTGACCATATTAACACTGCTCAAAATAAAACCAAAGCGGCTTGGAAAGTTATTTATTCTAAAATGAAAAAAATGCCAATAGAGAACAATAATGACTCAATATCACCACATAATTTTAATAACTATTTTGTTAATACTGCTGACGACTTAATTAAAACACTTCCGCAACAAACCAGTAATCCTACAACAAACTTAGAAAACTATAACCAACTGTCTAACTGCACCAGTTTTCTGACATTTGAAGCTGTCTCAATCAATGATGTAAGGGATCTAATCACAAACCTAAAAAATAGTAACAGTCTCGATTATTATGGTTTTAGTACAATTTGTATCAAACAAATTGTTAATTTAATTTTAATACCATTGACAAAGTTAATTAATGAACTTATATGCAATAACATATTTTCAGATTCACAAAAAATTGCTAAAGTCGTTTCTATATTTAAAAAGGGTGATAAGCAAAATCCTTCAAATTATAAGCCTATTTCAATATTGCCAGCTTTTAGTAAAGTTTTTGAAACAATTTTATAAAATCAGACTACTAAGCATCTTGACAAAAACAACCTGTTAACGTCAATTTAGTTTTAGAAAAGGGCTTTCAACCACGCATGCAATAACGGAAGTTGTGGATGAAATAATAAAGGGATTTGAAAATAAGAAATACACAAAAGTAAGTCTGCTAGACTTGAATAAATCTTTTGACTGTGTATCACATGATATACTGCTTCAAAAGCTTTATTTCTATAATTTTCACCCAAATAGTAATTAAGTAAATAAAAGTTATTGCTTTCTTAACTTAGCAATAGAAAGCAGATTGTTAATTGCAATAATATAACATCAAAAATGTTGCATATTAAACACGGGGTACCACAGAGTTCAATTCTTGGCCCTTTATCATTTCTCTTATATATTAACAATCTACCTAACAATATAGCAGCACCAATTTTTATCTACGCCAACAATACTATTATTCTTTATAGGTCAGCTCAGGTGAAAATAGCCAATCAGCATTCCCAAGCGTTATTGGAAGAAACTTCAATCTGGTTTCACAATAATAAACTGATGTCAAATGAAAACAAAACAAACAATATGGTTGTTTCAGTAAAGGAAACGCATAATGAACTAAGTTCTATTAGATATTTAGGTGTCAATCTTGATCCTGAACTCAAGTGGACAATACATGGAGATGATTTGTCAAAAACGTTGTCAAGATCTTTTTTTGTAATAAGAAGCTTGAAAAGAACGATAACTGAGAAATGTTTACGTACAGTTTATTTTTCATATTTTAAGTCACACTTGTCATATGCCATATTATTCTAAGGCCATTCTATTATCCGGCATCGTGTATTTGGATTCGAAAGACGAGCAATTAGAACTTTAGCAGGTATTGGGTATAGGGACTGTTGTAAAAGTAGTTTTAAAACTTTGAGAATTTTAATTTTTACAAGTTATTATATTCTGCGTTGCTTGTGTTATATCAAAGAAAATTTAAGTTTTTTTTAGATAATCTTCACGTGTTTGTTTAGTTTTATCATGATTGTTCATTTTTTGTTTTAATGTGATTATATTACAGCACCACACCACATTATTTAATGTAATTTTAACTGTATTGTAATTATTATGTATCACCTGTGTAACTATTTTTTTTCTAAAATGGAGCATTAATAAACTTATCTACCTATCTATCTATCTATCAATTTGGTTGCAAACCTAAATAACCTTTGTTGCCACATTTTTTATGTGAATATTAAAGGTAAGGTTAATCTGGTATCAAATATAAGCTGCAACTTTTTTTTGCACTACTTTTCGAGAGTATTTAGTGCACTTTGCAATATGTTTGATACAGTTGTCCCAAACTTTCCGTTTACAAAAATAGTAAAATTGTCAGTGTAATAACAAGGCACCACTGTAGAAGTGAAATCACACCGCACTGTAAGCATTTGCTGGCTACTTAGCTCTCACAGTCTTTCTATAAGGTTATTCAATAAGAGGTTTCATTTTCATATTAAAAAAAAAAACGGGTATTTTTTAAGAAAAATCAATAAATGTTTATTTTATTGTAAAAAAGAAGGTATGCCATTAACATTTGAAAACGATATCAGTCAAATAGCCGCCACGGTTACGGTTGCAGTACCACATTGTTTTCATGAAATTTTCCATGACTAATTTGCACATTTGCAGTTGGATGTCCTTGATAACTTCACAAATTCCATCTTTAAGGTCTTGAATCAATTGTAGAACATCGGCATAGACATTATCTTTTACGTGGCCCCAAAAAAAAAATGTCTAAAAGTGATAAATCACAAGACCTAGGTGGCCAATTGTAATCACCTCTTTGAAAAATAACACGGTCAGGAAACTTTTCTTGCAAAATTTCAATTGTTTTGTTGCTTGTGTGGCACTTAACGCCGTTTTGCTAAAAATAAACGTCGTTCAACATAATATATCTTTCAATTCCGGCCATAAAGCATTATTAATCATAGCTTGGTAGCGCCATCTAGTCACCGTAACAGTTGCAGCAGCCTCATTTTTGATAAAGTAAGGTCCAATCACACCAAGCTCAGCTCAAAAACCGCACCAAACAGTGACACGTTGAGAATGCAAAGACTTTTCAACAATCATTTTTGGATTTTCTAAGCCCCAAATGCAACAATTCTGCTTATTAACGTAGCCTCATCTCTGAAGATAATTTTTCGATGAAATTCTGGATCATATTGATGCATTTAAAGGACCCAATCAGCAAAGATACGACGTTTATGGTGATCGACCGGCTTGAGTTCTTGTATTATCTGAACTTTAAAAGCCTTAAGACTTAAGTCTTTATGCAAAATACGGTGTAATGTCGTTTGTGGAATGTCTAATTCCAAAGATCGACGAGGAATGGACAAACTTTGGTTTTCTTTAACACTACGGGCTACATCAGCAATATTTTTATGTGTTCTTGAGCAATGCACACGGTTTTAATTCTTCACATCACAAACTTGTCCCAACACCTCAAATTTTTCCACCAGGTTTATATTGCCGGCCGAGAAGGTGCTTCACGGCGACCAAAAAGTGCTTTAGTAGTAAATTTTAATAATTTCAATGCGTTGTTGTGTATTGTTCCATTTTTAATAATAGCGTATTTTTACTTATCAAATGCCAAAAGATAATAGCTTCAAAATTGACAGCTGTCCTAATAGCCTGTTATTTAAAATGAAACTTCTTATTGGAAAACCCTTTATATAGTGTTAAAAATTAATTTTTGAATATAAAGTTGTCCCAACGTTGGAGAAAATAATCTATTTTTTGGCTTTTTATTGTCACTGTAATAGAAAGTATATAGTATTATCAAGTACCCATCAATGTCAAATAAATTTTTGCAATGTATAAGTGAAGCGTACGGAATAAAACATTTTTCTAAGGTTAATTTAAAAAAAGTATTTTCTAATATTTTAAATGCGATAAAAGCGCACGTTAAAGTTCAAGTCAATATAAAGTGTTTTGGCTGAAATGTGATGTGCCGCTTGTTAGTTAGAAACACAACTATACTTAGCGTAAGTATTTGTTTCAAATGGTTGGTGAGACGCTTGTAAAATTTAAGGATCAGTTAACTATTAGGATTACTTTACTAAGTATTGATTTAAGAAGTGTCGGTAAGATCGGCTATTAGAGTTTAATACATTACTTAATTGAATATATAATTTAGTTAAGTAATGTATCAAACTTAATAAAAATGATCACTAATTCGTAACAATCTACATAATATAAAACAACTTAAACTACACAATCCTTATCAATTTATTTTCTTCTTTTAATGACGTCTCTCATCCACATTATTTCTCTTCTATGTTCTTCCAACACATCCTTTTTTCCATATGTTCTTCTCTCGTCTCGTAACATTTTTTTAATATATGTTATATTGTTTTATTAGCTTCTCCGCACATTATGCATGTTTCTCATTGTACCTCAATTCATTCAATCTTGTTTTTTTTTTATTGCGCGTTTTACAGCTATTTTACATCGCCCCAAAAATCTTACGACTTGTATGAAGGAGGTTGATGGGACCAACGGTTTATTAGGTGACTTCTAAACCCCAGTGAATAAAGAGTAAGTTATTATTTTAGTCATATTTGGGGATCAAACCCCGAACTGTTAGCGTGCTACGCTAACGCTCTATACTGAGCTATTTCATTTTTTTTTAAATTTTGCATATTCTTATTACCGTTATTTCTGACAATACAATTCTTCCACTATTTTTCGTTTTTTCTACTTACAATCATATTCTTTTCTATTATAATATTGTGTTCTCTTTATTCCTATTTTTTCATACATTTCTTTTTCTCAACCTTTCTTTATATCTTTGCGCTTTTTTCCTGCTTCTACTTTATGTTATCTCTTTTCTTCCTCTAACATAATGTATTCTAGGGTTTCAAATACTGAAATCCCAGTACGTATCTCTAGTATATTGTCTATATAGCTTCTAGTTTATTCTGTTCTTTCCAACAACAAAAATCTAAACTATAAAACATTATGGTTCTAACAAGGCTATTAAACATGGTACTTTTTATTTTTATGCATTCAAACTTTGTTTGACTTATTTTCCACACCTGTCATACCACCTTGTTTGCCTTTCTTGCTAAATTTTATATGTTTTAAATGTTCGAATAATTTAATTTCTGTAATTTTTTGTCCTTTTCTATTTTCTATTTTCTTTCTTATGTTTTTCTCCCTGTTTTTAAAACATCATAATTTTTGATTTATCAACTTTTACTTTTAACAATTTTTTTCTAAAATATTTTTTCATCTGATCCAACATCTAGTAATTTCTTTCAATATTTTGTTTTATTTACTACGTTACCATCATGTTATCTGCGTATGCTAACAATCTTACTTTTTCTCTGCCCTCTACAACTTCACATGCTTGTGTTAGTCTTAGCTATTATTCTATATCTGCAATATATAAAGCAGACAGACTAGAACTGAGTCTCACATATTCTGTTGTTCAAAAATTTTCACTCAGCCTACTATTTACATATACTCTGCTATTCTAACAGACTTAATTTTTTTTATCCACGCTCTTAAAGACCGCCATAAAGTTTAAAAATATCAAATATTATTTCCTTTTTTTACAGCTAATTTTTTTTAAAATATATAACTTAGTTTATATGCGTTGCCTATAGTACTCTCCTTTTTCTAAACCGTACCTACCCATTTGGCAATATTTCTTTCATCACTAACTGCTCATTAAGTTTTTCTTTTAGCGTTATGGCGTATTTCTTGTACGCTGTATTAATTAATGTGATTCCTCAATAGTTTTTAACTAGCTTATATATTGGACTAAAAAATCTTCTTTCAATACATACATCCATGCTTCATTTTATACTCCATCCACACCATACGTCTTTGTTTTTTTTTTAGTTTTTCTATTTGCCTTTATATCGTTTTTATTGTGATTTCTTCTGGATGTAAAACCGGTTTTTAAAGTTTTTTGTTCCATCAAACAGTGTTAAATTTGTTTCAAATTCTTCCATAGTATTTGTTTTGGTTTTGATCTTCTTCTGGTCTTCTTTCTTTGTTTATGTACTTCCATGCTTCTTTTTCTGGTCGTATTGCTTTTATTTATCTATCTTCTTTCTGTCTGTATATTATTTTTTTTTTTTTGTATTTGTTTTTATATGTTTTTAACGCCTTTAAGCAATTTTCTTTAATTCCTTTGTTGTTTTTTTTTGCATCCATTTTTTATGCACCACCATCTGCGTCTAAAACCTGTATGACACTGTCTATAATTATGTCTTGAATTATATATATAATTATAGATCGACCATTTCCGTGTGTAAAACACACAAATTATCAAGGTCACAATTATATCTTGAAAAATTTAGAACATGTTCTATTTTCCCATCTATAATCGACGCGAACGTGATGTGCGCATAATATTTTGTATTTTGTAACTTTTTTTCAATTTTACCACTGCAGCACTACATATAGCAATTGCTACCACTTTTTTAATTTGTTCTGCTTTCATTTTTTATTATTTTCATTAACTGTATAACTAACTGTAGCAATAATCAATTCAAAACAAATGACATAACCTGCAAAGTGTTGTAAACATTGAAACTTGATTTGACAGATCATAGATAAGGCGCAGGCGTGGTTTTATAATTATATAAAGAATTATTTACAGTGTCATACAGGATATAAATTTTATATATGGAATTATGGCACAAATTCTAATAAAAATTATATATATAATTATAGACAGTGTCAAACGGGTTTAAATATTTTTTGTGTATACAATAAACTTTTTCAGAAGCAGCTTTTTTGTTTTTTTTTTCTACTTCTTACATTTTGCTCTCTACGTTGTTTTTTTGTATAAAATATTACTTTTGTTATTATTTTATTTCTTACGTTTGTTTTATTTATTGTATCACCTGTTCAATGTATTTCCAATGGCTGGTGATTTGATGGTTTTCTCTCACTTTCTTGTTCATTAACTACTACTTAGTCAATTGCCGATTTCATGTCTTATTTTCATTTAAAACGTCCCGCCCGTTTTCTATTTCTATTTTTGAATTATTTTTTTGTCATTATCTTCTTTGTTTTTTTATTTGATTTGATTCTTTATTTAATTAAAGTTGTTCTTTCCCAGAAAAAAGTTTTGTTGTATTAACTTATTTTTGTCCAATTTCTCATAGTTTTCCGTAATTATTCTTCTTATTGTTTTATTTTTGTACTGCTAGTTGACAAATCTATCTTTACTCTTGTGTAGCATATTTAAAAAAAAAAGTTTAGTCCTGCTACGTTCTAGAATATATTTGCCATTTTGTTTTTGCCTTCTTACATCTTATTTTTAATGGTATTTTGCACCACTTTCTACCATTTCTAAAATGTTTTTTTAATTCCAAACCTACCATTTGCTGTCAATACACGCTTTTTGGTATCTGACCAATGTTTTTTCCCTTGCTTCTTTCTTTATTGGTCCATTTTTGAATTTTCATTTGTATTGCATTTTCATCTTTTGTTAATTCTTCATCAATCATATGTTACTTCTTGTTGATTTCAAAATACTCTTCTTTTCCAGTATTTTTTTTTTCATCCATAGAATGCAACCTAACCAATATTAGCTATATCCATTCCTTTCCTTCCATCTTCTTACCCAATCTGAATAGTTTTAAGTTCTCTGCTAGTTTTGACAGCAATTATAACATTATTTTTTTGTTTTTAATTTTCTTTAATTTTTTCTGCTTTTCTAGTTTAGATTAATTTTTCTATCAAGTCTTTTTTTTTTCTTCTCATTTTGTTTTCATTTTTAAATTCTTCTTTCAACTTTTTAATATGTTTGTTCTTGATATCCATTCTTTCGTTCATTTTTTTTAATTTATCTAGAATTTTATCCAATTTGGCTTCCATATTGGTTGTTTCTATTTTTTGCAATTTGTTAAAAAAAAAACTATTAAATTACCGGTACTATTGGTCTGTTCTCTACTGCTTATTCCACTAATAAAATAACAAAATAACAGAATAAGATGAATACGACAATAAAAAATGCATACATGACGGAAAATGAAACACTTAAGAGAAATGAAGCAAATAATTGAAAATAAAACTAAGCTGTAAAAACCCACACATATATAACAAATTGGCAATTTTTACAAATATTTGCATTAGATTATAATAAAAACTGCTATAAGAATTATTTATCGTTTGCTAAAACACAAGAAAAAATTAATTATACTAACTTATTAGCTATTAGATTAAGCTAGATTAGGTGTAGTTTAAGAATTTATTCCATAAATTTTCACCACAACTTTTTGATTTCAGCCGTTATAACATACTTATCAAACTATCATTAAGTGCTATAAGATACTTGCAATATACGTTTAAATTGCCATTTGCATAAAAATTCATAAATAACACAAAAATAATGTAATTTAATAGTATACAACTTAATAAAATCATAATCACAAATCACATATATTATATCTAATACATAAATGTATTAATGTTATGATACCATAAAATGTTTGAATGAATTAAATTTAAATTGTATTTAATTTGTCTTGTTTGAGTTATAACAATTGCAAATATTCAATCAATTTGATTGAACTTGCGTTAAACGACAAATGAGAAAGCTGACTTGAGGATAACTACTTTTTCAGTTGTATGATTAAAGTAGGTACATGTCGACGCTTTATCGAATTATTGGACTGCAGTAATTGGTAGTTATTTAATTTAATATTATTGGTTATTTATCAAATCAAAAAAAATAAATTGCTTGAGATTGTTTTTCTCACGTATCCATTATAAGCCCTTTTATATAAAAATTATCATGTTTTATATGTATCATACCGACAATAATGTACATTATTAGATGTTAATACTATTAGTTGATTTCCAGTCATTTAATTTATATTTATAAGATGATATATTATTATATTTTTTGTAATCGTTTTAATATTTGTCTGTCGATACTACATTTTTATTGCTTTTAATGCTAAAAACGAAACTTTAAACGCCGTTTGCAAGTTATTGCTAAAAACTATTAACAACTCTAATCCACCTAGTATTGCGCACTAAATCTTAAAGGTTGTACGTCAAGCCTGTTTAAGACTAAAGTGTACCAAATTTTACACAACAACACAGTGTGTCCATAATTTTATTGAGCTTATTAGCTAAAAGCGTTTTGAAAGCGGTTCCTGTATTTTTAATAACATTTATCTGCTTTGAATGCAATGCTTTGTAGAGAAAACCAGGCAGCAATCCATTTTGTTTTAACCTTTTGTTAGCAAATTGTAAACAATTGTACTTTATAATGCACACTAAATTAAAAATTCAATGTTGAATCGTAAAGCATATTTATTGTTTTGATTGCGTATTTTGGAAATATCATAAATTTACACTTCAGACAAAGTTTGAATTTTTGTTCCTAGGACTAATATCATACAAAAAATATAAAAAAACTTATCACTAATAACGAGTATTACCCCTCTTGCATTAATGACTGCTTAAAGCCGACGAGGAACATTTTGAATTAAATGAAAGATCACATTTTGATCGATATTATTTCAATTTTGCAATAGCAACTGTCTTAGCGCTTTAGCAGTTTTTGGAGCAAGAGTATGCTTTTAAATACGTTGTCCCAACTCATCGCAAACATGTTCTATAGGATACATGTCTTGGCTGAGAGCTGGCCAATCAAACCGCAAAATTTTCACTTCATCCAGATAAGCTCTGACAACTCTGGCTACGTGAGGTCTAGCATTATCTTGCATAAAAATGCAGCGTTTGCTTGTAGTTGTCATAAAGGGCATAACATGATCTTTGAGGATCTCTTTAATGCATCTGTGAGCTGTCAGGGAAACATTCTCTATAAAGACAAACTCTGTGCGTGCTTTAGTAGAAACTTCTACCAACCCATAACCGACTCACCGCCAAATATAAGTCGCTCATCATAACAAAGTGAAGCGTATCTTTCTCCGCGTCTTTTCTACACTTTCCGACGTCCATCTAATCCATTGAGGCAAAAACGCGACTCATCTGAAAACAGTACCCTGCCCTGTGATTGCATGCCCAGTGATTTTGGGCAAAAGCCAATCTGGCAACACAATGTCGGCGTTGTAAAGAAAAACAATCCAGCAGCCTAAATCCTTCTCCTAACGGTACATTTACTAACATTTACATCTCTAACTTCATTAAATTGATTTTGTAGATAAACTGCAGAAGCTGTTCTATTCCGCAAACTTGTGGACACCAAAAAACGGTCTCTGTTTGTGGTAACTTTTTTCGCCCAGATCTTAATTTTCTGGTTATCAGGCTAGTATCCAAGTAACGCTAATACATCTTTTGTACAGAATAAAGGCTTTTACTAACATTCCTTGCAGTTTCACGTTTTCCTCGCCTATCTTCAATCGACGGTATAATTTTTGCTACAACAATAAGGCATTATAACCTGTTAAGTACAGTACACCGAGTAAATAACAAGTTTTGTAGAAAAAAATCAACAGTAAGTAAAAAATCCACAACAAAATGTAGGTTTTTAATTAGAGCAAAATGGATGTTGTTTCATAAAAGTCTGTAACACGGTGATAATAACTGACAGATAAATAACATTTGTCAGGAAATAAATTATTAAACGCCTACGTTGGGTTACAATTTGCAAACATAAAGTTAACTCAGCAAACATAAAGTTAAAACAAAAAATTCCAAAAATAAGTCATAATTTTAAAGTGACTTCTATTTTTTGCTTTCCAGTGTATAGTAATTGTTAATTAAATATGATTAATTTTATACATAATTATTAAACAAATATTTCATACGCATTATTTTTTCCGCCAGTCTAAACAACAGCGTTGGAAAACAAGCCAAAAAAATTAATGAACTTAAAACAGTTGTGTAGTCCCTCACGGTGGCCCTGAAAAAAATTCAAGACAACATCAAAAGGCTCCGAAATAAATTAAACCGTTGTAGATGCAGCACGACGATAGATGCATCGTCTACCAACGCACCAATCCAAATTATTAATCACTTTTAGAGGAACCAATAGATGCAACTTTTATCTCAACGAAGAGATGCTTCTCATTGTTGTCCATCTAGTTCGACAGAAATTCAAGCCACCATAAAGATAACTCCAAGCCGAAACCGGACGTGGTATTCCTTTTAAATACCCAGGACTCAAGCAACCACGTTGACGTATTCTCATGCTGTCACAGAAGAAAAAAAAACAAATCAGTTAAAAAAAACTAAACAAAAATAACCTTGATTAAATTTTATCTGACAATAAAATTTCTATTCTATTAATGCTGATAAGTGTTATTATAACATCGCTTTTGGCACACAAGAGTTGTCAGAACAAACATGTTAACTGGAGTTCAGTGCCGGTTTTAACAGCTGGCATCCTTCCAGTTACTAAAGAAAAACTTCCTCCTATCTATATTACCAATAAAAGTATGTATCGAAAAACGTCTTTTGCATTCTGCAAAAAAAAAGATATAAATGCTTTGTGCAATTGGCACAAAGCAGGAGATCAAGTTGATTTGATAGATAACTTCTATAAGACTATTGCTAATTTAGATAGAGAAAGGATTTGTTACTTCTTTTATAAGACGGAAGCTAAATAAACCCTTAAGGTACAAGGTATGAACATTCCCAACTGTTTTACAACCAAGAGTGGACCAACTTGCCAATAAAAGTTTTAAAACTGTTTCGGTAATCAGAATAAAAAGAAAAAACGGGGTATTTCCCAACTTGCTAATACGGCAAAAAGAAACATAATTTTTGCATCAAAATTTTTGTGCAACCTCAAAACTAAATTAAAGATTAAACGTAAAACGGACATCATCAGCCATTGGGATCGTTTTCAAAAGTAGAAACATTCGGCAAATAAAAAAAAACGCCGCTTACGTTTGCGTGAATTGCGCAATATTTTACAGACCAGTATTCAGTTAAGAGAGGTAAAAATAAAACCACTTCTCCTAACTGTTCCCTATGTCAAAAAGCCCACTCTAGTTTTAGAGAGCTAAAACTGCTAATAGCAGCAAGAGCAAATCTTCAGCTCCGCAAAAACTTTGCACAACCAACAAGTTTTGGCACTCAACCACTTTTATTAAGTAGATAAAATAACTGGTAAATTATCGCCCGCAAAAAATGTATCTTCAATTACTTAAGATAGCAATTGTATAATAGCTGACACGCATAATAAAATGCTTTTATATGCTTTTAAAATTGTAACGGCATAAACTCTAAGCTCCCAACTTTTAAGTTTGAGACAAATTTTATTGCAAATTATGTTCCTGGCATGAGACTAATAAAGTTAATTTCAGCATATCAGCTGCCAACTAAACAGCTAATAACAGCAAATCTTGATGCTATACTAAACAGCCAGTTTCTAAACATTCTTGCAGGAAACTTTAACTTTATGCTAAGAAGTACGGTACTAAGGCCAGACATGCCAAGCTATCACCATTTTCAGAGTACCTTAAGAACAATTTTTTTATTGCGTTACTGGTAAAGTCAACAACTGCGCTGTTAACTTTACCATACAAGGCTAGTATGGTAAAGTCAACAACTGCGCTGTTAACTCCTTTAGCCGTTTGAATGTTAGGTAGTGTTCTGATGCTCTTTTCTAGAATATGTGAAAACAGAAACCGGTCAGTTTTGTAGAGCCTCTCGCTAGCGATAGAAAAGTCTAATAAAGTTTTGCAAAAAACTAAAATAAATTGATTAGGTCTCAATTAGAAAACTCATCCAATCTTCAATTTTTCTTTTAAATATGGATAAAAACGTGCTTTTATATATGCAAAAATTACCCTAAAAATTTCAGGATGTGCTTTGTGCTTCGTTCCAAGACAATGTAAAAAAAATACTTTTTACATTTTTTGATCGTTTGTAACTTCTCAGGATTTAATTTTTAGTAAAAAACTATAACTGACTGTTTTCTTCAAATTTTTCTAAAAAATAAGTTTTCACAGACAAATTTTTTTTGCTTTGAGTTTTAAAAATTTTGCAGAACTTTAAATGGCATTTTTTTTTTAATATCATGCGTATTTTTTATTTTTTAAAAATATGCAAAAAAACGTGTTTTTATATGTAAAGCACATTTTTATCTATATTTGAGAAAAAAAATACCTATCATCTTTTTTTTTAAACTTTCATTTAAAGTTTTGCAAAATTTTTTAAAATTAAAAAAAAAAATCTATGAAAACGATTTTTTTTCTAAAAATGCAATCTTGTTAAGTTACAAACGATCAAAAAATGTAAATTTAAAACTTAAGCCTTTTTTCGCTATTTTTAAGTATTTTTGTTGATACACACATATGAAAGCACATTTTTATCTATATTTGAGAAAAAAAATACCCGTCATCTTTTTTTTAAGAAAAACTGTTTTTTTTTTAAATTTTGCAAAAATTTTTAAAATTTAAAGAAACAATTTTTGGCTTTGAAAATTTATTCTTTAGATAATTTTGAAAAAAAAAAGTTTCTAATAATTTTTTCTTAAAAATGCAATCCTAAGAAGTTACAAACGATCAAAACAGGTACAACTCAAAAGCCTCAATTTTTTCAAACTTTGATTGCTTATTACTCGGAAATGGCTCACTGAAAAAACACCTGACTCATATATGGCCATGTATATTTTTACGGCATTTCCTGCATTTTCAACAACACCTACCAAAGACAGTAAACATTATATATGTACCTTCAAAGTTTAACAAAGTCTACAAGAATATTTATATTCTCTTTAAGCTTGCTATGAAAAATAATAATTAAGAAACAAATAATCTATAGAGGCAATTTGCCACTGAATGAATGAAAATATAACCCATCATCTTAGCCTGCAAACTATACACTTGCAATGTTCACTCGAATATTATCATTTAATGTAAAAATTCCACTTTTGTAAATAATCCCGCAATAGTTATCAGATTATAGTAGAACTATATTAAAAAAGCAAAAAGTCTATAAGAACCACATCTAACGTCAATACCATTGCCTGAGTTTTAAGTCAGACCCTGCTAAAAATATTATCAATGTAACTCGCAACATACCACACCGGATTTAACCTTAAGCTAACTCAACAATCCAACAAAAACTTCAATTAAAGTAAGTAGAAGGTCAGACTCTATAGAGAAGCTAATTGTAAGAAAATATACAAAACCTTAAAAATAAAAGATTTCCTTTAAATATTGTAACCTCTTTATTTGACAAAAAGTTCTACAATGTAACTTTATTTTCATCTTCATCTTTAATTTATTTATATGAGCTTTTATAGCTCAATTTCAAAAACTAACTTGTCATTATAACTAACCTTGATGAAACCATTAGTAAATTAAATATATATTTACAACTTTATAATTTTATATTATAGTATTAAATAATAATTACATCTTACTATAAATAACATCTTACAACAATTATATCTTTAAAATATTTAAATGTATTTCAACATTTATTGCTAGTAAATAACATAGTTGTAAATATATTAAGATAGGTCTAGTATGTATATTTCTAGACATGAATAATGTATATTATGTCGACTGTCTGTTGTAAGTAATATTGTGTTGGCAAAATGGAGACATCAAATTGCCGGTAATAATGAACCTGCTTGAGTGAGTGGTAAAAATATTATGTAATTATGTAATCATCAGATCAATTATGAGATAGGTAGTAATGAGAGTTTTCCATAAAGTGCGTCAGATAAAAATCTCCGCAAAATTAATACTAGACAAAAGATTTTTGCATGTAATCAGATACCGTCGAGACAGTGGAGCACCGAGTTCGGGTTCTTTGGGATATTTTGTAAGTTGGCCACCCAAAGAACATTCCTTCACTGAAACCAGATCAGGAGCACGTTAGGAAGTTACTGTGTTTAAACTCGTTTTAAGGCATTCATACATTCTTTACTAAAATATCTTTCGCCAATTTTATACCTTCCTTTTACGACGCATTTAAGTATATTATCATTTTAAAATCAAAATTAAATCAAAAATGCCGAAATTGAGTAATTTCTCCGCCAAGAATAACCATTCTAATTTCCTGGGCGATAAGTTAAAAACAATGATACATAAATAATTCGGACGGGCGGAAGTGCTTTTTTACATAATTTTTTTTGGGGCATTTAAATTTTAAAATCCATGTTAAAATTCTCATGGCCAGTTCCACCATATGATTTTATTGCTTCCATGTATAAATGAAAACAAGCCTTATAAAATACGGGAATAAGTTATCGCAATGACAATTATTTCATATTATAACGAGGTACCCTGTTTAATGGTTACGCAGTGTGCTTATGAACGCTTGCTAATTGTTATTAATTCAGATAAATTGTTAAATCTGTTTATATCTTGTATGATTAACAGGCGTATATAATAAAGTAATAAATCGTTTGTTAAATGTGAAATTCAAGTTTGCATTTTATTCACGTAAATCCTTGGGGCATTTATATATCCGATACAATCACTTGATCCAATCGACTTTTTTGTCGTATTACTTGTAATATTACTATAAAACATAAATCTTTAATATAATAACTTGACGCATTTTGCATCAATTTTGTACATATACATAACTAATAAACATAAATAATAACCATAAGAAAAAGATGAATTAAACTGAAAAGAAATTTAGCTTGTAATTTAATAAATAAACAAACCTTTAGCATTTCAGAACACATATATCTAATAAAATCAAATTAATATACTTTTTAGAGTTCTGTGATTAACTATTGTGCTAGTTACCACTCGTAATAATACAAGCGTAGCTGAAAGAATCTAGTATGTTGTGTAGAAGCCCATTATTAATCAACAATTTTACGACTTTAAAAACATCTTAGAGTGACTTCTAGTATCCATTAAAAAACAAGAAGAATGTAACTAACAATTGCACACTGGAAAATCTGAAGACAAAAATAAAAAGATAATCAGATTTTTTACGTAATCAATGTCAATACTACCTGCTTGAATATAGAGAAAATTAATAAATTAACCTATTCAGCTAATAATGTTCTTAATTTAAGCTATCGATAACGATAAAATTATCTAAAACCTAAGTTTTGCATAAGAGGCATGTTTTGATTTTTATCGATACATACTTAATAAACAACGCTGTAAATGCAAATGCCGGAAAACTCGAGAGTATACAGAAAACTATTGAAATATGTTTCTAATAGTATTTCAATTAGATCAAAAGTACGCTGATAAATAAAATATGTTGTATACAAATAATTAAAAAAAACCTAGATTTAGTTTTATGCAAAACAATGTAAACATCAACAAATGGATAAAAACTCAATATTTTTCAAAAAAGTTGTGTAAACGCTTTCTTTGTTTCAATTCAGAATTAAAATCTATAAAAAACAAGACCAAAAAATAGATAACATATAGATAGAGATCTGATGAAGATACAAACCTAATTTAAGAACAAAAATGTGCAAACCTATAAGACTATAAAAAATCACATCAAAAGTAAAATGAGACAAAAAAATGGCTAATAAATAAATGTCGACAGATTGAAGCCTATGAGAACAACTAATTTTATTTCATAATGCATAAAAATTTAAAAAAAAAAAAATGCAAAAAAACTGTGTCCAAACAAACAAGTTGAAGCATATATATATAGTAACAATAATTGAACTAAACTGTTAAACCATGTAATAAAGCCCAAAATACTAAGAGAAAACTATGCAATTAAACTGTATGCCTAAAAATGCAGCAAAACATAACAATTAAAAAAATTTACGTACAACTTTAAAATTTATCAAAAATATTTCAGTTTTCATAAAAAAATAATATTATTTATTAATAAATATGTTAATAATGCGTTACACCTTTTTGTGCATGTTAAAAATCAGATGATCTAATGTAATATTGAGGCAGCTTATTTCAGGCTATCTGAAATTAATGACGCAGTTCATCTAAAGTGCTTAGAAAATGCGGTAAACACGCAATGTTTTGTCCATCCTAGACATGTTCTTTAGTGTTCAAGTCGGGTAATCTTGATAACCATAACAAAGAATTAATATTGTTTTTGTTCTGATAAGTTTGTAGTTGCGTTAGCAGTATGAGGTAGCGCATTATTTTCTTGATCAACTGTCTTTAAATAATTTTAAATAAACGGAAGTACAAAGAGTTATAGGACTGTATCAATGTAAAAGCGTGTTTTTAATAAACATTAAAAAAACTATCTTCTATATCATAATGCCCCTAAGCCATTACACCAAGAATTAATGCTGTATAATTTTTTTTCTTTAACTTCTAGATCATTTCTTTTATCAGAGTGACATAAACAAAATCTGGAATAATGTCTGTTCTTTTATAAACCCAGTCTTATTTGTCCTAACACCATTTGGAGTAGGCAATTGAGGTGTCTGGCACACCGAGTTACAAAAAAAGACATGTCCGCACATACATACACATGTCTTCTATGTGGCTCGGTGTGCCCGATATCTTGATTGAAAACAGACTGAGTATCTACTAAAGCAAACTTTTAGCTTTTTATTAAAAATAAACAAAAATAACTTTTTGCTCCAATCTTAGCATTGTAGCTTTGCCTATTTCAATTTTAACAATTAATGTCATTTGTAAAACATAAAGCAGCGGTGCAGCATACAGCGTGCTTTATGCGTAAAGTTGTTTTATAAAAATGATGTCAATTTGACTTTTGTACAACGATTGGTAATTAATTCAATATTCTACGACATGGAAAAATTAAACTTAAAGCATAGAGAAGCAACAAAATCTGTAAGAACAGAAAAAAACATTGAAAGAGTTAGAGTAGCATTAACACGTAGTCTACTATTCTGCAATTAAACATACATCCGCTCTGGATATATTGTTACACCAAATGTTTTATAAAAACTAATTTTTTTTAAGTAGTCTAGAAGTTGAAAAATGGAGATATGCTAGCTTTTAGGTTTTATTTATTGCATGTTTATGTCAAATGTAACACATTTTTATTTGAATGAGTATTTAAATAAACAAAATTGTTGATATTTATAGTGGTGAGCACTTTTATCATCAGGCATTGTTTGGCCATATTTTTTTCAAAACGATATAAAACCGCCACAGGCCAAATCATGTTTGATGCAACAACTCCCTAGGTTTTCAAATTATTTTTTTTAGCAAAATGATTCAACGGTGCTATAATCAAAGCAAGTATTACAGTTGAGTTCCCAGCAAGCGCAATTTAAAAAAAGTATATTTGCTTCTAAATTGTACTCATAGAGACTCTATGGCCAATTGTTTCTTTTGCTTTTGTAAAGATTCTGGCAGGTCTGCACGTTTCCTTAAGAGTCAATCTTTTTCTTTTGTAAGACGTTCTTTGCGTCTACAACAAGTTTCTAAGTTTTTTCCTATCAATCTCTCCAACTCAATTTACATTGATGTGTGACAGGCCAACACGCTTGCCAATTTTACGGAATAATAAACTTTTGTTGCACTCGATAATGTGTCGGTATTGCTACATTGCCGCGAGATAATTTTGTTTACCTCGAATACGCGCCGTACACGCATCAAACCATCTAATACTAGCAAATATAAGTAGCAAATTGTTCGAGGTACGTTGCATTGCATCATGATATGCACATCTACTTAACGAACTTTCATAAAATACTTGATAGATCAATAGTCAAAACTTTTAGAAGTACTATTTTTAGTAGGGGTTTTATGTTTGATAAAGCGTGCGCTAAATGAAACTGTTATGTACATTTCATCATAGAAAGCACAGCGTCTACAAATTATTTAGCTGTATTACAAAAGTCAGCGCTCTATGAAGAAAGTGTTACAGCAACTTATGGTTTACATAATCGGCCTACAAAAAACACAATTTGCTTATTAAAAAACTTGAAACTCAATATTCATTATTAGATAATACGCGACCAAATAGACTACATTCAGCACGTAATGAAGAAAATATACACATATATTTGCACAAAAAAAAGGATCCAACACTAGCTATTAACTATAGACCTATTACTCTATTAAGTACTTTCTCAAAATTATTTGAGAAAGTAATGGTTGATAAAGTAAACGATTATCTACACCAAAATAATCTGTTATCAAAGTCAATAAGTCTTATCCAATCCATCTACAATAAGCTAGATCGGCAGGAGAAGGTTATTGGGCTGTTCTTTGATCTAACAAGCGCCATTGACTGTGTGAGTGCTGACATCTTAATTAACAAACTAGAAAAACTAAGTATCAGAAACAACATACAAACATGGATCAAATCCTACATGACAAAACGTAAAATATTTGTTACTATCAAAAAAAGTAGTTCTGAACACAAAAATCTAAATGTAGGTGTTGGCCAGGGCTCCGTCCTAGAACCACTTTTGTTCTTAATTTTTATAAATGACCTACCACAAAGTATATCGGTACAAGATGTTGTTATGTACGGTGATGACACGTCTATCATCGTGTCTGGAAAAAATCACTCAGACCTTGAGCATAGGACAAAAATGGTACTATATGAATTCTCAAATTGGTGTCAAAGTAACTGCCTAATAATAAATGTGACTGTCTGCATACACTTTTCATGTTGCATCGATAAAAAAATAATGCTTAATTTAACATGATTGAATATAACCTAACATTTCCTAACAAGTCCACCAAATTCCTAGGCACTATTATAAATTAAACATTGAGCTCATCAGCACAAATAAATTAAATCTGTAGTAAGCTAGGCAGATCTGTCTATGGATTTACTAACCTAAAAAAAGGTCTAGATCAAAAAGCGCTGAAAACTTCCTACTACGCTTTTGTATATCTGATCTTAACTTACAGCATTATATTGTGGGGACAAGCAGCTGATGTTAATAGGGTCTTTGTCTTACAAAAACGTATAATTAGAATAATTTATAATCTTAACTACTTAGAGTCTTGTAGAAATACTTTCAAAAGATAATAAATTATTGTCTTATGAATACAACAATAAACAAAAGTTTGTTATCAATAATGATATTCATCAACACCAAACACGTTTGGCAAATAATATCAATATTCCTCACTATAGAATAAGTAAATATAAAAAAAATAAAAATATAATAAAAACTGTGCAGGAAGCTATATGTATAATAGACTGTCTATACAAATAAAAAATATTAAGAATTTCAACCTGTTCAGAAAGTGTCTGAAAACACAATTAAAGAATACCTGTCTTAACCTGTCTCTAATTGCAAATCTGTATTGTCGCTTATCAAAACATGTTATTGTCAAAACGTTTATGTTTATATACATTTTTTTACATTTAAAAATGCTCTGCGTGTTATTTTATATGTTATACAGTATTTGACTAATATTTATTTTAATTAGATACAATTTTAATAAGTAGTTTTGCAATATTTTAAATGTTTTGTATTTTTGATGTGATGATGGGTCTTCCAGCTTGCAGTGTGGGCAGTTTGCAGGCCGTTTGGGCTATGCACACAAATAAATATTTGTCATCTTTAGGCAATCTTTCTACACAGTAATTTGTTTGTGTGCATGGTTTGTGTGCTGTCCAACTTGTGGGTTGGAACATACCTATTATCTATTATTTTATCTATTATTTTATCTATTATTTTATTATATTTATGTTGTGCACTAACCTGCTATTATTAATTAATCGATGTAATTTCATGACATGTTACAATTGGCCTATGGCTAGCATACGTAATAAAGATATATTCTATTCTATTCTATTCTATTCTATTCTATTCTATTCTCAATCGGTGGTAGCTGAGTGTACGCAATGTCCGTGGTAAATTGATTTGGCGCCATTCTCAACAGTTTGACTTGTCGTTTGAAACGTATTTTACGTAAGAATCTTGATTTAAAAGCATACAAAATGTAACTCATGCAATTGAACCCGGCCGACCTTCCAAATTGTCACCGTTGGCTTTGGGCTCTTGAAAAGCTTCAAAAAAATTTACTGTTTTCGACCAAAATTTTGTTCAGCCATGAGGCCCATTTATGGTTTAATGGCTACGTCAATAGGCAAAATTGTCGTATTTAAGCTGAAAAGCAACCAGAAAATATTCAAGACCTACTACTACAATCAAACAAAACAACGGTTTAGTGTGGTTTATAGGCTGGTGCAACTTTTGTTTAAAATAAGGCCGGCCGGAACGTAACTGTAAATGGCGCGAGTTATCGCACAATGATAACAGACTATTTGCTACCTAAAATTGAAACCAGTAATTTTAACAACATTTGGTTCTAACAAAACGGCGCTACTTGCCACATAATCCGTAAAACCATAGCTTTATTGCAATACGATTCGGTGGACAGTTAATTTCAAACCTCAGCCCTGTGAATTGGCCTCCTAGAAAATGTAATGTCGTACCTATAGACTTTTTCTTTTGGGACTACTTATAGTCCAAAGTCAACATGGATAAGCCGACTACAATTGGGGAATAAGAGACCAACAAAATGCTTGAACGCTTCATTAAAAATTAGAACTTCTGAATGGACTATAATACCCGTACTTACAACCAACATTTGAAAAAAAAAAAAAATTAAAAATAAATGTCCAAAATAGTTTTTTTGTATTATCATAAAGATTAAGCAATAATAATTTTTTTGATTTTTTTTTATATTTTAAAAAAGTACCTCTAAATAGATCACCTTTTATATAGAAATAATAACAGCAAGAGTCAAAGTCGGGAAAGATCTAAGATTAAGATATGTTGCAATGCAATGTGTACTTGTAATTTTCTATTTAATGTATACAAAATGTGGCTCCAAAATAACGAAATTGTTGCTTTTACAAAAAAACTATGCATGCACCAAAGTCGTACGACCACTAATTGTGTAGTATAAAACCTTCTATTTTAATTTACGCCACTTTCGTGTTTTAGACATACTAAGTTGGCCTTCGGTTGTATAAGATCTGATTTTTTGTTTTCCCAAAAATGTGTTTTCATAGAACAAGAAATTGTTGAAAAATTTTATATAAAACTTTAAAAAACTGCTACTTATTACGTGCGCAGTTTTTTAGTAATTAAAGCATTTTCAAGGTGGCCGAGAAGATGTAAAGTTGTCACCCAATTTTGTTTGACTGTAATTTTTTTAATAAATAAAAAACTTTAGTTTTGTTTTTGGATCATGTTTAAATAATGTCTTTTTATTAAGTAGAAAAAATTATATTGGCCAAGTTTCCGCTGCCAAAATTGATGACCATACAGCCTCGATTTGTTGCATATTTCATCACTTATGCTAGAACTTCCGGCGATAGGTTCCCGCATTTCTAACGGATATTCTCTTTGAGGGTTTCAAAACTCTGAAGCTTGCTGACATAGACTTGTGACTTCAAGAAATCCCACAAAAAAGTCTAAATCAAGCAATCTTTGCTTCATCCTGTTAGAACCACATGTTCTCCAGTCCCAATTTGTCCAGTTGAAGTAAAAGAAAGTCGTGGAGCATGACTCTGTAGCCCTCGCCGTTCACAGTAGTTGTTTGGTCAGCGGCTTAAAAACAAAATAAAGCCCGATGGCGCTTCCAACGTAAACACTACACTATACAGTAACTTTGAAAAGATGTAATGGCTCTTTGTATGTTATACGCAAGCTTTTGGTACCCCAAAAGCGATCATTCTGCTTATTCACGTATCCACAGAGATGAAAACGAGCCTCGTCGCTCATAATGATTTTTGATAAAAAGTTGTTTTTTTTGTGGTCGAGATTCAGGATAATTTAGATGACATTGCTCAGTTGGTGTCGGACAACCAAGAAATCTACCTCTAAATTTACGCTGCGCCAACACCACCGACAAATTATTACGCAAACAAAACAAAACAATTATTCCTCGTTCTTGAGGAGTATAGCAATTCATGTCTTATTGACGTGTATTTTTTATCTGTTTACTTTACAAATGTCAAAGCAGAACTGACATTTACCGCCATTTTGACTTTTGCGTCATCTAGTAGAAGATGATAAACACCCGAGTCGTTTATCTACGTCAAAAATTAATAAAAATAATAAAAAAATTGATAATCTGGTCCAACCTGACTGTCGGTGAACTATTCGTGCAATTGCCGATACTATAAGAAATTACCTGACCTGTTTCAAATAATGAAAAATTTGTATTAAGCATTTTAAGGATAGATGAAGAGTGTATATTAAAAGATAACTAAATATGTATAAACTGTTTTATAGCATTAATCTCGTTATTTAATACACACCTTGTAAAGTATAAAATAAAAATGGCTAAAAAACGCTATAAGCGGGCAAACAATTAACAACTTGCAATACTCAAACATAACCGTTCTTATAGCCAATAGTCTAAACAAGTTACAATATTTTGTTAAGTTAATAAGCATTTATTGAAAGTTTAGATATAAATCTAAAAAAAATAGTTATCAAACAAATATCCATATATAAATATCTTATCACATGGGTATCTAAAAAAAAATTTCAAAAGAAAATTATATGCTAACACCAAAAAAAAAAAAATTGAATATTTAAAACTTGTTTTAAGAAGAGATACAATACACTTTTAAAGTAATAATTTCAAGCAAAATTAAAAGCAAAAGATTGACAAAAAATACCTGTTTGCATTGCAACTTGAAAAAATAATTTTGTTGTACATATTCAAAACTCTTCAAACAAGCATGTAATAAAGTAATAATAATGAATTCCAACATTTAAAGTAAATGTACAAGAAAAAACCAAAAAATATATTCCCAAAAAAGAAAGATCTACTTTTGCATTTTAATAAAAAAAACTGTAGAAAAAAATTATGGATATTGAGAAAGCAAAAGAAATGTTTTAGAGTCTGAATTTCTTTTAAGACAAACGCTTTACTATAGTCTACAAATACTAGTAGTATAACTTGTTTCGTATTTATTCTATAGCTGTTGCACAGCTATAAATATTTTAAGGTCATATTAATATTATACATATAACTGATTTAATTTTATATAATTTTTTAAGTAGCTATTGTATAAACCTTATCTTAAATAAAAGTAACAATACCTACTTTTATAATAAAACGCAAATAGTGTGAAGTTTCAAAAAAAAGATTTATTGTAATACTACAATTGTTTCGCCACACAGTAGCTTCATCAAATATAATGAACAATAATAATACCTACTTTCTTGTAACTATTTTTGTCTACTGACCTTACAATTTCTTTTTCAACTCAAAACATCTTAACAACCACTTTTTAATATTCATTTGCATGTTTGATTACAAAACTTATAAAAACTTTATAAACATTGAAAAATAAATAATTATAATTTAGATATGTTTGTTCAAGTATTTGATTGTGATGACAGTGTTCAAACCGCTGTTGACAAAAACGTTAAAACTTTCCGCAATTTTATTATACGGGCACCACATGCAAGTATTCCGATGTCAATACTAACTATCGCAGAGAACCCATCTCAACAAACTCCAAAAAAGTTAGAAAAAGTTTTGGCAAATCCGCATCTATACCTTTATCATTACTGATCCTGTCAATATTATCAATATTGATTTTCGTTTAGAATTTGAGAGAAGTCAAGTTGCTCCAAACTTCAACTATTGTCACTTTATAACCGAATATAACTTGCGTAAGGCCGGATTTATAGAAAATTGCTATAAAATACCAGTACTTAAACAAGGTAAAGATAGAAATCTCCCGACAAACTATAAAAATATCTCCTTAACAAGTTGTTTGTGCAAGTTACTAGAAAAAATTATCAATAAGCGTTTTATTTAGTGTTGACTTATCATAAAATAGTATATATCAATGCTCCATTTTAAACTTGACACAATTTATGATTGCTATTAACAGCATATGTCAGTTCATCAAACATTTGAAGAATAAATGCATGTTAATGTAGCTATCTATTGTCTTTCACAAAACATGGCTACATTAAAATGACAAATTTAAATAATTATCTACCGCATCACTAATTGGGATAATAGCAATAGATTAATTTTTTTCTGTCAACAAACGTTGCTTATTAGTTTTTGTAGAAAGCAAACTTCACATAGTAACATGTTATTATATCTATCAACTAACATTATTGATTTGTGTAATTCAACTAAAGCTTTTTTTGTTTGTTTTTTGCCTAAGATCTGATATGTACGTTGCAAAAATTAAAACAAACATTCAACATCGTTGTTCAAAAAAGTCTACTAACTGATCATTAAACATATCAATGTCTAAGGTCGAATACTGTACTAACAATAATGAGCATCAACTTGAATATTTATCAGTGACTCAAAAAGTAGTGCTTTTTTGATAGATAAACTGCATTTTACATTTGATTTGTCAACTGCAGCATCTATTCTGCACAACTGTATGCTACCTATTAGGTTTTTCTCTAAATTAAGACATGTACAGACTCCAAACATCATAAATAACTAATATCCAAATCACTACTTGAAGCAAATTAGTTCTACGTTGCTTTAGGTATTTAAAATAATGATCACCCAGTAGATACTAGTGGCAACAAAATAGTTGACAAACTTGTAAATCAAACAATAACTAACGCCAAAAATAATACAGATAAGAAATGTGTTCAGAGTATTTGTAGTTTTCTGCAGCAGTTAATATAATATTTGCAATTGACATTAACAATATTTTAGAACAATATGCCAAAATCTAAAGCTAACCTCGGAAATTAACTCATTTGAGTAAAGCACTTAACTCAAATCTTGTCGTAGGTTCAAATCTAAGGTTAACATTAAAAAAATATAGCATTTATTAATTCAGAACATTAGTTTAATATATAATTAGTGTCTAGGTAACCATAATTACATTTAATATAAAAGTGTGGGTAGGCAAGATACTAGATCTCGTTAATATCTACAGTGCCATTCTGACAAATGGTACATATTTAAAGACAGCTGTAAGGTGGTATCACAATTCTAAACGCTAAAATATTGGCCTTTAAAACATACATTTAGGCTTGCTGTGTACAGCATAATGTCTTGTATCTTTATTTTAGCCCGGGTGTTGCTATTGCGCATTTTGCCTTTTCATGGTTTTTTGAATGACTCTCAGTTCTTCTGGTTTTTTAGTTATTACAATAGTTTTTACGCAATAAGTAGCAACAAGCAAAACATAGGTATACACGTCTACAGCCACAATTTTTTCATTACTAGTTATAATTTTGGTTTTGATTAAGTTCATCTTAGCATATTTCCGAGTTCTTTGAAGTTAATACTTATTAAGACTATATCATTTGCAAATGTCAAATAGATTAGATATATGCATCAATATTCATACTTTACTCATCCCAAACCAGTTGCTTGAACATTTTTTCTAGTGCTAAGCTGAAAAATTTGGAAAAAATGGTGTCAACTTGGCAAACACCTTTGCCAAAAAATATTTTTTTGGTGTACGGATCGTGGTTTTTTTTAAGTAGCGTTTTCATATATTTTCTTTATTAAAGTAGAGTATTTCAAATCAATTCGAGCGTCATCTATAGCTATCAAGAAAGACAAAGTCCAAACACTGTTAAACGCTTTATAGTAGTCTATATGTATCAAAATATTGTATCCCTTTGCCTTTTCTATAAATGTTTTAATAGTTCGCAAATGATTGATTGTGCCAAATCTTTTTCAAAACCCCGCCTGTTTTACAGGTTGTTACAAATCCAGTTTTGAAGCAAGTTGGTTGGTAATTATACAGGTGTAAGAGCAGACTTATTGAGCGGTAATTTTTATTATTTGAAAACTTTCAAAAAACATTTATTTAGAAACGTTCTCAGAGCTTCCAGTAGAGTGTTTTCATAATTTCTAATGTTATTTAATCTTCCCCAGGGATCTTTCAGGTTTTCATTTGTTTCAAGGCATTTTTACTATATTATTTTTTTTCTATAATGCCGTGCTTGCTACGAGCGTAGGCACCTTTCTCGTATGTTTGTGGTGTGCAATAATAGCTCTACACAAACATGCGGAATCTACAGATTAACGTGGAATGTAAACCACATCACTAAAGGAGTTTACTACTTTGTTGTTTTGCCATTGACAAAAAAAAACAACTGCATCAAAATATATTCAACAAATTAGATAATTCCGCTGTTGGAAACCAAACCCGGGTTGCTTGCTCAACTGTTTTTGCAATAAATTGATGTGCTACAGTCGCCTCTTATTTTATTTAAGGTTTTATGATTTGGTACATCTTGAATGGTGCTTCTTTTTTCCTTTATTAGTTTTACTGTATCTGATAAAAAAAAATTATTTGTAGCAGTTTGCATATCTTTTGTTATATTTATTGCGGTATCATTTATATTCATCTGTTTCAGAACTTTTTGTAGTTTCATTTTCTTCTCTATCTCGTTTTTGTATTGCTTTTGGTTTAAGAACCGAGTCAGATGTAGAAAATGTTTTCGTCGGTTTTTTTTCTGGTTTTGTATTTATCTGAATATATGCTCAAACTAACCTATGGTCACTTCTAAAGTTTTATTCAACACAATTATGTCTTTGCATATGCTCTTATCATTGCAAAAAATAAAATTTATTTAATTTTTTTGACCGACCATCTGCGCTGCTTCTTTGTTAACTTGTTTCTTGAAAAAATCTTTAGACAAAATATCTTTTTGTTATTTATTTAATTCAATAACATGTTTTCTTTGTTATTTCTGTCTCCAACCTATCTTAGCGTTTAAATTTCTAGTAATGACTGTACTATACATTCATTACTGTTTGATCTTAGTCATGTCTTCGTACGAGGAACACTGCCAAAGTTTTCGGAAAATGTAAAGCAAAACACAAATTACGTTATGTAAATCGCTTTATTGCTTCTCAAAATATTCTCCTTTAAAATCTATACACTTTTGCATCCGATGAAACCAATTTTCAAACCAATTTTGCCACTCTGAGCAAGGTACCTCTAAAACAAGTGACTTTAATGCTTCAACGACAATGAAAAACGCTTGCCACGCATTTTATTTTTGATATGTCAAAATAAGAAGAAGTCATTGGGCAATAAATCAGGCAAATATAAGCAATAAGTCATTAATTGGATGTTGTTACTAGTCAAAAACAAAAACAGTTTGTCGTGCTGTGTGAGCGCTTGCATTGTCATGATGAACAATGATTCGCCGGTTTATGTTCTTCCTTCTGATTTCAGCAATAGCTTCCGGCAAACAAATAGAAGTATACCAGTCAGCATTAACTGTTTTTCAATCATCTAATGCTACAGTTGCAACATGACCCGTTTTTCCAAAAAAACAAGCAATCATTCTTTTCAAAACGCTTTCTAAACGCACCACTTTTGAGGGTTTAGGTTTATTTTGAAACACCCATACAGTTGATTGCTGTTTAGTTTTATGCTCATATAAATATATCCAAGATTCGTCAACTGTTACGATGTTATATACCAAATTTGAACAACCCCGTTTGAACTTTTTTAGCTTTTCCTTGCACCACTGAACACGTGCCTGTTTTTGTTCTTCTTTCAAATTGTGTGGAATCCAACAAATGCAAAGCTTCCTGACTTGCAAATGGTCGTGCAAAATCGTATGTATTTGTTTCGCTGCAATGCCTAAGGATGCTTCTATCTCACTATAGGTCACATGTCAATCTGTCAAAATCATTTCACGCTCAGCATCAATATTTTTCGCAACAACAGAGGTGCATGGACGACCTTTGCGAAGATCGTCATCAAACGTTGGTCTTCCACGCTTGAATTCTGCGAACCATTTGTAAACCATAGTTTTGGATGGTGCTTTATCTCCAAATAACAAACTTAGTTTTTCCACACATTGCTGCGGTGTTAAACCGTATCAAAAATCATAAAAAATCATCACTCAAAATTTCATCCACTTTATAAAAAAATTTGCAAAAAGGTTTACAGAAATGTCAGCCAAACGAGCATCAAATCAAATAGACTAAAAAAAACATTGTTATTGATCCACAATTTTGTTTAGTGATAAAGCATACTTTTGGTTAAATGGCTGTGTCAACAAATAAAATTGACGCATTTTGAGCAATAATAATCCAAAAACTATTGTCAAAACACCATTACATCCAGAAAAAAATATCGTTTGGTGCACTTTATGGACCTGTGGAATCATTGTTCCACATGTCTTCAACAATGATAATGGTCGGAACGTTACAGTCAACAATGAGCGGTACACATACATGATTGCCAACTTTTTTGTGCCTCAATTGGACAGCATTAATGGCGACCGTAGGACAATGGTCTAGTGCGAGGACTGTTGTGCAGGCAGCCCGGGTTCGATTCCCGGCAGCGGCAATATCTAATTTGTCAAATATATTTCGATGCGGTCGTCTCCTTTGCAAGGCAATGACATACCAGCAAAGTATTTGCCTAGTAAACCCCTTTAGTGGTGTGGTTCGGATTCCACGTTAAACTGTAGATCCCGTATGTTTGTGTGGAACTATTATCGCGCATCACAAACATACGAGAGGGGCGCCGAACACTCGTAGCGAGTATGGCACTGTAAGAAAAAGAATGGTGCAGACATGTGGTTTCAGCAGGACGGCGCTACATGCCACTCAACGCGCGATACAATTAATTTACTGACAGAAACATTTCATGCACAATTCATTTCACGAAATAAACCTGCTAACTGGCCACATCGTTCGTACGATTTGACGCCATAAGATTATTTTCTCTGAGAATATGTAAAGTCCCATGTCTACACCGATAAACCATAAACAATTGAGCACTCGTAAGCCAACATTTTACGCACTATTGCCGAAATACAGCCAGATTACGCCATGTACGCTCTAGCCACGGCGGTCACATGCCCAAAATCATATTTAAATTAATTAATGCCATAAAATTATCTGTCAAATAAAGCCAATATCATAGATAACAATGTATTAGTCATTAGATAAAATTAATATTATTTGACATTTGGATCTTTGAACATATAACAATATTCGATATAGTTAATAGTCCACCCTGTATTATTTACTTAATATTTCCAAATGTTGCAATAAATCCAACCAAATGAAACACCCAGTATATAAACAGATTAAGCCACAATTAGCTGCATACTTCTAATTAATTAACCATTTTGCTGTCTAAGTAAATGTATGTGTCAAGAGAAAAGGTTAATAGACAGTAAATAAAAAGCGTAGCAGGAAAGAAGGTTTATTGTCTTGTATAATCTTAGATGTAATGTGCTAAAAATAGCAACTCGTACATATGTATTATATTACATATTCCATCATTCGGCAGTGTTAATAAACGCATTTAAATATTATTAACCCTGAATTAGCAAAAATGAGATAATCATCCAACTAATATGGTTCACAGAGCTTCTTTTCGGACATGTTCACTTTAGATGGGTAATAAGGTGCAGAGGAAACACTTCGGCGATGTGCCTTTAGGAGTTATAGCTCATTTCAAACACTCAAATATCCTTTGTGTGATATTTCTTCTTACCTCTTCCCTTTCTCTTCTAGCTGAAGGATCTTGCATCCTTGTTTTCGACGCCACACTCTTGTGAATGAATTACTTCCAGGAATAGTACAGTGCTCACAAAATTATTCGCCACATTGCATTCCACATTCGTATTTAATTGTTAAAATAATTAATAAAGAATATTATATAGTATTTTCAACAGTTTTTCTGCAATTTAGTCAAAACCACAAGTTTCTTCCATAAAAAATGTTTTGTATCAATCGCAAAAAGTATTTAAATATTTAGTATTTAAACACATGCAAATGAAACTGTAATTATACCCAATAAATGCAATAAGTTAACTTTTTTTAAATGTATAGATTGTTGAGTTTTAAATTCAATTAATCCTAATAAATGTGCCACCATTAAAAATACATAAATTGCGAACAAATTAAAAGATACTAAAAATCAATTTATTTCCACCCACAAAAAAAATCACGATATGAATATAATACATGTAACATTCCTTCAGACCTTTTCTCAAAGCACTTGTCCTTTATAGAGACCGACCTGTTTATTTATAAACAGCCCGGTCGTTTTAATACCCTACCCAACATACGTCGGTCTCTCTTCCTGGCACAACGGGGGTTACAACAGGTGAAATTCCTGCAACTTTTATATGTTCGAGTGTAAACAAACAAGAATTTTCGGATATATCAAGTGCTCCAAAACATAATATATGGCAATATGTGCTACTTTATTATTACCCTTACTGTTTTACGTCATGTTCCTGTATGAGTGAGTGGTTGTAAGCTTTTTAAAAAGCAAAGTCATTGATAAAATTGTTAGTCTGCCGGAAACTACACTTTTACTGTATAAGATCTTTACATAGGTAGAATTTCAGCACATGTATTAAAATATTTTAAATGCTATTGGAATCTCTACTAATGTTGGGAATAATTGCTTTTTTTACTTGCCACACGTTATTCCCAGATCAATGCAATGTGAATAAAACAACGATAAGATATGCAGATTAAGCAAAAGAAGGAATGGAATTTTATACAGCTGATATAAAAATGCTATAACCGCAAAGCCTATTTTTAAACGCCAGTATTAACTCAAAAATAAAAGGCTATTATATATCCGTTTTAGACATAATTTTAATATTAGTTTAAGTTGTAAAACCTAGTCATGCGATGATGCATAGTATTATAATGAATGCTTATTGATATTTTAACTATAAATTTTATTATGCTACCCGGTTGTAAAAATTTAAGTATTTACACCGGTTGTTAAACTAAAATACATATAATAAATTTGAAGTTAAATTATGTTTATTTAAGTTGGCAATATTAATTCAAAATCAACAGTTGTTAATATATTTATTAAAAAACTGCTGTGAGATTAATAAAACTTGACAAAGAGAAAGAAGTAACAAGATTTTTACAAGTAAAAAAGTATAAGATATTTTTAATCGATAAACCCTTAAAATTCTTCTATACTCTATCTTTTTTTTTAATTTTAGAATGTAGGTGAGGTGTTGGCTCTCAACAAGTAGCCCTTAAAAATAACTTACGAATGGTAATACCTTCCGGTTTTCTTCTCTGCGCAAATCCTGTTGATATAATGTCCCTGTCTAAACTAACCTACATTTGGAGCTAGTTTGAGGTGGGCTGGTTTTTGTCTTGCAAATTTTCACGCATCATGTGCGGCATGCATGCTGTCCCCGGCCCCTCTCTCCCTATAGCCCCTACCTTTGTCTGTTTCTTTTGTCATTTTGCCTTTTCTTATCTGCACTGGCATCTACCTCTGCATTCTCTTCTTTCTCCTATCCGTGTGTTATTTACTCTTCGTTTACTTCTTCTTCATTGTATCTCCTCTCCTCCATAAATACTTTATGCAGATCTATTAGTTGTATTCCTTTTGGCAGTCCTAGATTTATAAGTTTTACCTCCAGTGATATCCTTGTATCTCCATCAGGAATTACTTCTTTATGTCCTCTCGTTGCCAGGTATATTCTGACTATCTGAAAGGTTGGGTTCTCAATCAGTCTCGAGGTAGCATATCTACCATTTGCTATTTGCCTTGTTATTTCTGTTATTCTGCTATTCTTCAATATTTCTTTTCTCCTTCTCCTTATTTCTGCAATTTTGTTTGGTATCGTAGTCTTTGTAAATGTTCTTCTTTTTTCTTCTGTTTCTTGGTATGCATAATTGTCCTGTCCTTTCTTATTTCTTTCTTTTTGATCTTTTTCTCTGTTTTCTTGTTTCCATTTAGCTTCTCTCATCTCTTTCCTTTCTCTTCTATGGCTTTTAGTTTGTGTGTTTGTTTCCATTGTTTTTTTTTGTATATTCTTCTATTGTCAAACTCTTCAATTTTTTTTTTAGTACTTATCGCCCTCCATTTATTTTTATCTTTTAAGCATTTGTTAATAATTGTTGTTTTATCCACTTTGCTTTCTAGTATGTATTCTAGTTTTTTTTCTATCTTCCTCCCACGCCTTGCATTCTACTAGAGTGTGTTCTGTGTTATCGTGTGTTTCTCCCTGACAAAATGTACACCTTTCTTCTTTCTTCATTTTATAAATTTTTTGCAAGAATTTTTCAAATGCTCCGTACCCTGTTAGTATTTGTGTTGTATAATAACACGTCTCGGGTTTCTTCTCTACCCATTCTTTTATCTCTGGGATTAGTTGTCTCGTCTATTTTCCCTTTTCTCCTGTATCCCATCTCTAGCTCTTATCTTTGCTACTTTTTTACTCGTTCCTTCTTTTACAATTTTTTTTATTTCTATTCTTCCTCCACCATCATATCCGCGGAAGGTGTGGTAGCAATTACCTCTACTGTCTCTTGTGACACTGTTTTGTAAGCTGTACTAATCCTTAGCGAGCTTGTTCTCGTGGCTCCTCTCACTTCATTTCTGTTTTTTCTTTTGTTTTCATGGCTTCCCCTCATGTTTCTGCGGCATTCAGCAATTTGCTTCTTGCTGCCGTTGCTATTAGCCTTCTGTTTTCTTCTCCTGGACCTCCGTTGTTTGGCATAAGTCTACCAAGCTTTTTCTCCATTTCCTTTGTTTCAATGACCGCCTCCTTAACCTGTTCATTTCATCCCTTTGCTTTGAGTGTCACTCCAAGCTATTTAATTTTTTTTCCTATGGGTATTTCTTGATTTTCCACCTGTATCTTACCTGTTCCTCTATTATTCCTCTTAGTCGATAGCTATGCCGCCACAGTTTTTTGTGTTGCTAATTTTAAACCCTTACTTCTCATCCATATTTGTATCATATGAATTACCAGTTCTAATCTTCCTTTTAGTATTTCTATTTCTACGTCTCTACCTACTACTGCTATGTCGTCCGCAAATGCTGTTATTGACACGCCTTCCGGCATCTTTATTCAAAGTAACTCGTTATAGACCCAGTACTAAGCCCTGCGGTACTTCTCTGGTAAGTTTGAATCTTCCCTTTTTGGTCACTATGTTTTTGTCTTGTAAGTAGCTCCATATGATCTTGATTGTTTTTCTGTTCAGTTCTTTTTTTTTTGCCACCTCTATGATTGCTGCCCATGATACGCTATTAAACGTGTTCTGTATGTCCAACGCTATCATTACACAGTGTTGCCTTTTCCTTTGCGTTCCGCTGTTTGCTTCTTTTCCTATTGCTTTCACTTTTTCTATAGCTCCTAAGATTGTTTTTTCTTTAGTAAATCCGTATTGTTCTTTTTCCCATCCTCCTTTTTCTTTTATTTCTTGTTCCATTCTCCGTACAATAACTTTCTCCATTATTTTACCCAGTGTGTTGATTAAGCATATTGGTCTGTATGACGTTGCTTTTCCTACTTCTACTAAAAAATAGTTTATGTAGTGCACATCGGCCGTAGAAAAAAAAAATTACAACATTTTCGGGCAAAAAATGCGTTAAAAATGAATTATTTTTTCATAATCACAAAAAATATTATAAACACACTAGAATGTGGTTTAAATTTTTTTTTTATCAAATTTTGATAAGCGCCGGTCGGATTTAGGTTTGAATGCCAAAAATAAAAATATTTTCAAATTTTGGCGCCGATAGATCAAGACTAAATTTGTGCAAAATCTATCAAACAAAGAGTAAAATTGCCCAAATTTGGTAAACATTTTTCTAGATGGGATTTTCTACGCCAGATAAGCACGACACTGACTATTTTCCATGTAGAATTGCTTAGGTGGTTAAAAAAATCTAATGGAAGCTCTTTTTTGCACAACCCACCAAAAACAAAAAAACGGTTTTATGACTTTTGCGGCAAAAAATCGTAGAATTTTTTTTTAACTGTTTCATACCCTCATGAACCGATCAAAAGACTACTAATAAGTTATAGAAACAAAAAAAAGAGACTAAAGCAAATTTCTCAATGCATCTAGTCCGTTTGAATTAGAATTGCCCACGTAGTAAATGTGTTTTATTTATCTAGCCGTATTTATTATTTGAAAGCAGGATTTACTTTTAAAACAAAATTTAAAGATTAGTTTTATAATTATCAGTTTAACAGTAAATATTAACACATTGAAGACCAGATTTAAAGTTTTAAAAGCCGGATTAACAACTTGGCAGAAGAATTTGACACTTTTAAGACCAGATGAAACCTTTAAAAACCGTATTTACTTTTTTTAAGACCGGATTTACGCCCGGTTTCTCCAACGTCACTTGAGACGTTACTTGGCCAAGCTCAGCTCAGAATCAAGCCTAGCTTATGTTGAATTTCTGTTGCACCATGCATTTTGAAACGACGTCTTTGCTAGGACCCGGATAGATTTAGCAATATCGCCAATATTCACAATGCTGTTTTCTAATTGGTAAAAAAAATGTCCTTGTCTTAATAATTTTTTTACTGACATTAATTTATTAGAAAATATAAATGTCAGAAATTGTCACATTGTGGTTATCTATGTGTCAAATAATTATAATTTTTAAAGAACACTTTAATTAGCATATTTTGAAGCCAATTATACTGTAACTTATTAAATATTAAAATCAAAATTAATATTATTCACAGTATATAAAGGCAAGTAGTAGTAAATGATTGTTTAGAGCCTACAAAATAATATTGATGACAGTTGCAGAGCTTAAGCTCTTGAAAACGGCATCTATTATTTGAGCTCTGCTTGACGCAAATAAGGTGAGATTTTGCTTTGGTGCAACGGAATAAACTTGGCTTTGAGCTTAAGGCCTAGCTTGAGGTCTAGTTAGGGCTTCAGACATGCTGGAGAAATCGGTTTTACACTTTTAAAACCTATATTTTAAACTTAAAAGCCGGTTTTACACTATTAAAGCCAAATTTACAGTTTTAAAAGTTGGATTTGCAGTTTTAAAGACTTAATCTATAATGGAAGCCGGATTAACAATTTGACAGTAAAATTTTTGTTGGTTGCCAGATTTTCATTTTTGAGGGTTTGATTTACAATTTAAAAAACAAATTAATACAATAAACTTTTTAACGTCACGGATTATACACCTTGACTTCTTTCTTAAGTTATTACACCATAAAACACTCAATAGTCATTTATCAACAATAAAGACCCATACAAATTGAAAAACCTCAGACATATTTTAAATCTTGAAAACGATACTGATACGAATATAAGAGAACAAATAACCACCAAACTACAGTAAAGGATACAAAAATTACACATAATACTAAGCCAAATAAAAACGACAAAAAAACGAGCAAAAACAAAGAAAATAGACAAAAACGGCTTAAAAACTACGACAACTAAATAAACAAATTTCCAAAGCTATAAAGAATGATTTCAAACATAACAAAGAAAAAGATAACTAAAATAACTAAAAAAATAATAAAAATCTCACAGTTCTACGGAGACGATTTAATATAGAAAAAAGTCATTTGAAAACTAGCAAATGAACAAGGCTAAATAAAATCAAATGAAGGCAATATTCTTAAAATAGTAGAATTTTTTACCAAAACCTTTATAAGAGATAAGTTGCATCTAAACAAAATAAAAACAGTTTACCAGAATAATTTCCAACAAGATCCAAAACAAAGATTTTGAAGACATTCCGGATATATCTACTGATAAAATAACTAAACTTTAAACAGATAAAAACAACAAATCTCCAGATATAAACAATATTGCCATCGAAACAATTAAAAACGGTGGGGAAACACTAATAGACACTTTTAAAACATTATACAACAGGTGCTTTGCCATAGACAAAATACTTTTGACTTGAAACATTGCAACTGTTAAAATAATGCACTAAAAAGAAATATAACAAACCTTGGTAATTATAGACTTTTAACCTTCTATTGCATATATACAAACTTATATAGATTATTGCAAACCTCACTTCAAGTTCAATTTTTACTAGTCCAAAAAACAAACTTTTAAATCTGGATACAAAACTAACAACTACCTCCAAACTATTAAAACATTTATAAGGTAAATAGAATCTTCTTCTTTGTTTTTTATTTTTCAGAGGGGTCGTAATTATAGTTCACTTTTTTGTTGTTGTTTTTCCTACAATTTTCCGCCATCTTTCCCTGACTGTAGATTTCCTTGTTGCTTGTAATCGTGTTGTTTGTTAATGTTTTGATAGTGTCAATCCATCTCTCGTGATCTTCCTCTCGGTCTTTTTCCTTTTTCTTCTGTACCACCAGTTTGTCTAAGTTTTATCATCCCTCCTATTAATGTGGCCAAAAATTTTAGGATTTTTGTTTTATGATAGTTGCTGCGGTTCATTTATATCGTTATTACTAAATATGTTGATTCTGTGAGCTGTCTATAAGAAGCGCAGCATTCGTCTCTAGCACCACGTCTCACATGCATAATTTTTTTGTCTATCCTGTCTTTTAATTGTCTATGATTCGGAACCATATAGTAATACTAGAAATTCTAATGTTTTTATTATTTGTTTTTTAGAGTTATCGTACTATCTATCCATGTTCTTTAGAGTTTTCTTACGGTTTGCTTGGTCATTCCACAACTTCTGTTTATTTCTTTTACAGTTGATGCTAACGAGACAGTGTCGTCAGCATATCAAAAACTGTTTGAAAGTTCCTCCTACAACTTTACCTCATTCTCCTCATTATGTATATATGTATATTGAAAAAAAAAAAGGTGTTGTAAACATCCTTCTCTCGCTCTTTTTTAATGTTGCATGGATTTGAGAGGTGTTAATCTACTTGTACTCTTTCCTTACTATTTTTGTATAGTTGTTGTATTAATGAGCTGAGTTTATCCTATTTAATACTGTCAAAGGCTTTATGATAGTCAACAAAGCACATGTATATTTGTTTGTTGATTTCGCAGGCTTTCTGAACAATTCGTCTTAGGTTGGAAATTTGTTCACGAGTGGCTCTTCCTTTGACAAACCCGCTTTGCTGTAGTAGTATTTGCCATAACAGGTGTGGTTTGAGTCTTTCCTTAATAATTTTGAAGATGATTTTACTGGCGTGTGACATTAGTGCAATTATCCGATAGTTCTCGCATTTTTCTTTGCATATTTTTTTTGTGTTTTGGTATAAATACCGATTTTACCCAGTCATCAGGCCATTGTCCGGTTGTCCATATTCCATTACATATTTTATGTAATACGTCGACCCCACTTTCTCCCATCGCTTTAATAATTTTGGCTGTAATATTATCTGCTCCTGGGGATTTTAGGGGCTTGAGTTTTTTTATAGCATACTTCATTTTTTCTTTTAGAATAGTTGGTTCTTCCTCCATATTGTGTTGTTTATAGTTGTCTATTCTTTCATGGTTGTTAAATAGGTCTTTGCAGTATTCTTTTGATGCTTCAAGTTTTTGTCTGTTTTTATTTTTTATGCAGCATTGTTGTATAGCTCTTCTAACTTCAGTGTATTTAATCTGCTTTTTTCTTGTATCTATACCACTTACTCTTATGCCCGTACTAATAGTCAGAAATTAAATTTTGGATTGATCCTGGATTCATGAATCTGAGATTCATTTTGATAATCGTTGATTGTCTCTAAGCTAATTCACGGATATTGTGACAGCGCGGAACGAGTTGAAAACTATGCAACTGTCAATATAATCCTAGATTCAAATAATCTTGGGACCACCCAAGATTATTTGAATATTGATGGTTGCATAGTTTTCAACTTGATCCGAGAATTAAGCAAGGAATACACAAGGATGTTATACTATATACTGGATTGGCAACCAAGCCCCTTAAAGTGAGGAAAAATATCGAAATATGCAATCCGCCGTTGTGCCGCTTTAGCATCTCTTTTTATCTCACAGTCGTATACGAGGCAAGAGAGACAGAATTTTAGAAAAATTGATTTAAAACAGTAATTACAAACTGTATTTTACTATTTTATATATTAAATTATACTACCAAGTATTACTAATCTTTCTCATAAAAAAAGTAACATAATTTCAATTATTAATGACTTTAATAAGATTTATAAAAAAATAAAACAAACTTTCTTATTACAGACACTCAATATATTTAATAATAATAATAAAAAAGTAAAACTAACTTGTACATTTGTTTAAAATATAAAATATATTGACAAATATACATAATATAGTACTCACATAATAATTCGTTAACCAAACCGTGAATAATGCGTGCTTTAAAGTTACGCATTCGTATGTCAGTTTTTACTTGTATCTGATACATCTTACAAAAGAAATTTATTTATTAACTCTTAAGTTACTTAATAGAAACAGTAATAGATTTTTTACACGGTTAAAAAATTAGAGTTAATAATTTTTAAAAAAGTACTAATTTTATTATATTTTATTACAAATAATTTAAAAAAAGTGCATAAACTCGAAAGTAAAGTATTAATAATAAGCTACATTGAGTCTAAATGTATTAAACATAAAGATCTACTTTATAAAATTATTAAAACTACAATGATATAAATATTAATAGAATGATCAAAAACAACAATTAATCACAATACAAAATGTTTGATGTGAACTTTTGCATATATTTTATATATAAGATATTTAAAGGAAAGGTAATAATTATTCTGAATAAAATTAAAACACAAAACTAGCATATAAAAGTATAATTATTACCCAACAATATTGTTTACTTGCATTTAATATAATTTTTATATTAAACAGCATAACATATTTTAATTGCAAATGCTTACTAATAAAATTAAATTCCATTTCTTATTTCTTTTAAAGATTTACATCCAATTGCAACCCAGTATTTAACCATTATTTCGCTTGTTAATATTTCTCATTTAAACCGTATATGGCGTAGTGACTAGTGCGACAGAGTAAAACATACAAATTTATACGGCACAACGGCAAGTTGCCTACCCACGGATTTGGACACACTATTTCCCTATGTTAATATACGGTGGTTGCCAATCCAGTATATAGTATAACATCCTTGGGAATACATTAGCCAAATGCAACTAAAGTTGCCGTCACAATATCCATAAATTGGCTTAGAGCCAATCAACAAATAGCAAAATAAACCTCGGATTCATAAATCCAGAATCAATCTCTCTGACTATTAGTACGGGCATTAGATCCCGTCTTCCTTGTACTATTTCCAAATGTTAAATCCGTTATCCATTGTTGGCGCTTTTCTGTTGCTTGTCTCTCTTTATTTTCTTTGGTCGTTTCTTCATTGGGCTGTTTAGTAAATTGCCATATTTCATCAAGTTTTGATCTTTCTCGTTGTTTAGGTTGGCTCTCAAGTTTTAACCGCAATTTTTTTTAGAATTTTTTGTCGTCATTAATTTTTGGTCTGCGTGCTATCGTTCTCCTCTGTGGTACCTTCAGTTTGAGTTTGAAGCGACCTGTAAGTAGCTTATGATCGCTGCCACATTCTGCTCCAGGAAGAGTTTTTGTGTTTTGAATAGACGTTCTTTATAGTGTGCTTATCAGTGTGTAATCTATCTGGTTCCTACATCAATTGCCCGATGATTGCCAGGTATATACGACAAATGTGTTGTTGGTGCACTGTGTTCAATATTGTTGGTCCATTTTTAACACAAAAATTTGATAGCATTTCTCTCTTTTAGTTTCTCTTCTTTATACCGTATTTTCCTACAATGCTTTTTTTCTTTTTTGAAATCTTTTATTATAATAGTTATTTCTTTATTTGGTTTCTATAATGTTGTTTAAAGCCATTTCATTTTTGTGGGAGAGTAGTTATTGAGGTGGATTCTCGATGTTTTCCTCAATTTTGGTGTTACCAAAGATTTAATCCTGTGTTTTGTAAAGATATGGTTATCCCGCCAGTATTCAGTTGCCAGAGCCTCGTTAGTTATCTTGCAGAGTGTACCGCGTGCAGGTGAAGTTGACTTTTAGATAGCATCATGGTGTTCATTTTCAATTCAAATAGAATACAACAAACCAATTATTTTCGTATTAATCAATAAAATATACTAGAAATACTCAGCAAATGTATAATCGGCTTCATAAGGGGTATTGTTTCAAAAAGTACAATCTCCACTTTTTGAAATTATTGAGTTTAGTGATGCCATCTTGTAGCAAATAATTTTTTAATTTAAGAAAATGTTAACAAATGTTTTGTAAATAACTTAAAACGCACGGAAATCAGTTTTAAGAATTACTTTAGTTGTGACATTTTTTTTTTAAGTTTCTGAAAAATTAATTACGGTGGAGATTGAACATTTTGAAACTACACCTCTCATATATACTAACTTAATTAAAAGCATACAGAAAAATGCGTCAGTAAGGTGAAGTTCCGCATCAAAATCGGAGTTTGTAAGGCTGATACTGTTTACCCAAAGTTATTCACCACTTTACTTAACACAGTTTTCAAGAAAATTGATTGGCAGAAAATGGGTATCAAGACTAACGGAGAGTTCTTAAGTCATTTACGTTTTGCAAACAACATACACAGTTTCAAGTTCTATTCTAGCTGAACAAAGTTATAAAAACATTAATAGAAATAACAAAATTTAGTAGATATTTACACAATACAAGTAAATATTAACTTTATTAAATATATTTAATTGGTTTCTGTTTAATAACTGATTACGCAAAAATGTTTTGCATTTTTTAAATGAAAATTCCTATTCTTAGTTGAGAATAAAATTAACAATTCTGTAACAGTCAATTCAGAACGCTACATAAACATAGACATTTTTAAATGGTGCCATGTTGTTCCAACAAGATGCAGCCAGAAACTCTGCGAAAGGCCGTTTAATTTTTTAAATTTGAATATTTGCCTTAGCGTTCTAGGTCCCCTGACCTAACAAAACTCGATTTTTTTCTGTGAAAATATTTAAAAGGAAAGGTTTTAGCAAGTTATCCTGCAACAATTAAAGATACCGCATTCGAGAAGAAATCACAGGAATAGATGAAAATTTGCTTTGCCAGATGATGCACAATTTTGCATTCAAAATTGGAAGTTTGAAGTTGATTTAGACATTAGACATTATTTTTAAAAATTAATAAAATTTTTAGGTCAGTAAAATAGATTCAATAAAATGATTTGTACATTAGTGTAATAAAATATTTTTTTACTCAACTTAAAGAGTTTTATTGGAATGACAAAAGGTAGGTACTCAGTATATGATTATTCAGTTTTATTAACTGTTGCAGAAATTTAAAAAGAAACTAAACTTAAAGTTTAAAAAACATAAAAATTAAATTAAAAATATTAAGAGATGGGTTATAAACAGTTTAAATATAGTGAAATTTTTATTTGAATTATTTAATCCAATAAAGTTGCGTACGTATTGCTTATTACTTACGTTGGGTGGTATAGTTGAGATTTATTTTTAGCAAATAATAGGTAACGTTTGCACATAGAAACAATGGTAGTACCGTTAACCAACAAGTACAGCTAAACACTGCCTGCAAAAATTGGAGCATTTAGGTCGAGTTATAGTCGTATTATAACCAATATTCCCTTTAATAGCATATACAGTAATATATCTGTAAGCATTATGATTTACAACAAGAATTGTATTGTTACTTTTGCATTTCCCAGTGCTTAAAACGAATAAGAAAACTATCCCGTATTATATGGGAAAATAGAGAGATTAAAATCAATAACTTCAGAGTTTTCTTGACTGATGTGATTATTGCAAATTGATTATTATAAGCTATCTATAATGCTTCGAATAACGTTTAAACTGAGAAATTTGTGCTGTACTTGATCAGACCGGATCTCATCCTTGATATTATTTATATTCCATACAAGGCGACAAAAATAATACGAATATTATTGATAGGACATGGGATGCTGGATTTTTATATAATAGTGTTTTCAACTGACTTCTACATTGATTAGTAACATTTGCCAATGTGTTTTGTTTTTGACTTGTAAATCATCACTTATGAATGAAAAAGATATAATTTTTTTGGTCACGAATTCGGTATCCCAGAACGAACCACCCAGTCATTTATTTATTAAACTAATTCCTTCTACGCATGCAAAGAAATTTCTTCCAGACCTTTCGCACACCACATAATTGAATAATTTACAAAACAATTTCATTTCATCAAATGTAAAAAGAACGATTGTAATGGTAATTGTCCGCCAATTGCTCACATGTACATGATGCCAGTTCAATTTAATTATTTGCAAATTATCATTTTATTTCCATTAGATATGGTCTCATTTGCATAAAACAAGACAGAGAGATATGATTGCTAACTGACCCATTCGATAAGATCTTTACTGTTTGCATATCCTTACTGGAAATGTTATCAGCACATCTTTTTTGTTTTTAATTGAAATATTAACGTTTACTCTCTGCTCGTTTATGGAAATATTAACGATGCTTTAAATTATTGGACGGTGTTTTACAAGACGTTGCAGGTTCGTTTATATTTTAGCAACTATTTTCTTTCTGCGTGAGATTTTTTATTGTTAATTTATTAGGATTTGCAAGGATTTAATATTGTGGAACATGCACATCTTTAAAGATAAATTTATATCAACATTCCTCTAGAAAGTTGCAAATGGAGTATAATTTAATATTACCTCGTGATTTAAATTTCAGAATAAGCTCTGCATTTATGATGTATCTATCCATTTGCAATTTTTCACAGCTTACGTTCATCAACTTTCCAATCATCACATTATTTACGGTAAGCTTCACTAATTACTCGACAATCCGTGTCAATTAAAATCAGTAATTATAAATGCTATTATTTTTGAAATGCAAAACAAATTACTGAAATTGATTTAATTAGTAATGTGTTTACGCATTACAATGTAAGAAGTATAAAGTCTTATCGGTTTTATTAGTATTGATAGTGGGTCAAATATCAGTGCTTTCATTCAATAGAAAATTTAAAAATAAACACAGCTATTTAATTATAAGTTAATTGATGATCTCATAAAATATTATATTTAACTTCATTGATATAAAATTATTACTTTGTAATAGAATTATGTGAGAACGCGGTGTGGTTTTAGTAGTCCCAAAGCCGGAACAGGAACTTTAATATTAATTTAATGTAAACGTAAAAAATAATAAAAAGTACATTTAAAAATAACCAATTTAAAATAACACTTGCAAAAATAACTTGATCAGTTATGCAATTAATAGTATCACAAAGATATAATCTCCTAGCTTTAGCTTTGATAGAGCTGTGTACAAAGTTTTTAATGTGGTAATTAATGTAAACAATTAAAATAAATACTAATTACATAATACGCAATGATGAACTGTTTTAGAACTTTATTAAAAGAAACAATTATAATAATTTGATTAAGTACATAATTAAATGATTTGACTATACACATAATTAAATAAATAAATAAACTTACACAAAATGTTTCTATGTTTTAATAATGGCAACCTCTTGCTCAAGGTCTGAGATCTTGACTCTAAAAGCGGATGAAACAGTTCAACGGCAGATAACGGAAAACCAATGCATTAAAAATCTGCATAAGATATCCTTAGTAAAAATTAATTATGGCTCAATTCAAAATTCGGATTTCCGGGAAGAGAGTTTTGAAGAAAGTAAAAAAAAAGAATACCCATACTGCCAATAAAGATTGCAACATGAAACGTCAGAAGCTTGTTTTTACCACAAAAACTAGATAATACAGTGCTGGAGATAGAAAAAATAAAAATAAACATACTAGGAATAAGTGATGTTCTAGATCGGGCTCGGAAAACCATACAACAACAAAAGGATGCATGTAATTTTTTCAGAATAATGTTCCAAAACACCGTTACAGCGTAAGTACCCTAGTCGACAAAGTAACAAACAGATCAGTAATCAATTTCATACTAGTTTTGGAACGCGTTATGACGCGACTACAATCAACATCATTCAGGTTAACGCTCCAACTGCAAACTCGAGCAATGACAAATCGGAACAGTTTTATGAACAACTTACCTCAGTTTTCAGATTAACCAAAAATCATAAAGTAATAATAGTTTTAGAAAACTTCAACGCCAAAGTCAGAAAAGAACCAACTGCATTATGCATGGGGAAATATGGATTAGGAGAACGTAACAAAAGAAGCAAAACTCGTTCAATTTTGTTAAGCTGAAGAATTTACCATCTTGAATACCTTCTTCAGGCTGCATTGGAAGTCTCCTGCGGATAAAATAAATTGTATTATAAAAAATCAAATTGAGTACACTCTTATTAAAAATCGATTTAAGAATTTAATTAAATTTTTAAGACATATCCGGGAACCAAACCTCATAAAACTGGATAATCAAGTCATGAGCCTTCTTCAAGAAGAAAAAAAAAAGTATGTATAAGGCAACAATAAACAAAATGCTTCTACTCCAAAACTTTCAAATTTAGTAGAGCTAGTTGTGAAAATTGATTTAAAAACTTCTCTAGTAACCACACTATGCTTTGGAAAATATAAAGAATTATATTACTATAACTTATAAGACATGACATCACAATTTACTGTTTACGTCCTCGGGCCAAAAAAACGTTAAAAGAAAATCACTTCGGAGATGATGCCGTTGGTACATCAAATCCGACCAATAAATCTCAGCTCAAAAACTTTTTAATTTAGTTTTGTATTGTTGTCCACCTGATCTTGTTCAACTTCCTCTAGGTGTAAAAAACTCTTGAGGCTGTTGTGGTAGCTCCTTCTTTCAGTAGCTTTTAGATGCAACTTAGGGTTGCTTGGTAAATCGGCGTTAAGTCCGTCCAAGTAGTCGTCGTCTGAATTCCAATTACAAGAGCAGTTTGTGCAATGCCGTCAACGCTCGTGTAGTCTTCGTGGTGAAAGTACAACGAAGGAACTCCTTTGGCGTGAGAGTCGGGTGTTTGTTAGTGTGTAGGTACTTTCTATTACTCTTGTTAACCAGTCTATTACAAAAACCGTTGTTTTTATTCTGTTTGGTTGCTGTGTTGCGGACTTGGTCAGTTGCTTTACAATTTAGTCTTAATCTACAAATAGAACTGCTTAGAATTTCTTCTGCAGAGCTGCTTCCGTAAATTTCACTGATTAACAATATGTCTATCATACTGTTTTTGCCAACTGCACTAGGTCATGCTTTTACGTCGTTTTTGTGTGATATTTCCGCAAGTACATCTCAACTTCATTGAGCTGCCATGCAAATGTTTGGTTTAACCAACTTTTTTATGTGAATTAGAAAGAAAAACTTTTAAAATTTGTTTGATTTACTTTCTAAAAAAGCACCTACAGACTAAACTCATTAAGCTTATATACCTTCCGCTTAGACAATGTTTTGATGTGTCAACGCACATTCTGTCAAAAAATGTTTTTTTGCCAATCTGGTTTGTCTAGGATAGAATGTAAGTGCAATTTGTACAAAAGTCTTTTATTAAAAGTAATACTAAAAACTTGCATCATCAAACTACAAAATAAGAACGTCGTTCAAAAGTTTAACTGCTAGAATTTAGCAATATAGATAGAAAATTATTGACTTTCCAAGTTTTAGAATGTTTATGACATAAAGGCTTTTGTCAGAACTACCAGCAAACCGAGTTTCAGTTTCTAAATAGTTTTGGTGTGTTGTCATTGTCCTCTAAAAAAACCTTGACTTTTTGTTGGACTCTTTCAACGTGCTCCAGATCAATGTCTTCAATCATTGGAGTTTAAAACTGTTTGCAAATCGCTCTTCTATAGCAGCTTGTTGATTGGCTAATTCTGATGTCCATCGTGCAACCCAAAACGTAGGTCTAATACATGACAACGTAACAAGAGACACGATTGCATAGAATGAACCCGACTATAATCTCGATTCTTCTTCATTTTTTTTTTGCTGAAGCGTGCACTGACTGTATTTACAATTTTAATATAAACTTTTTCTTACTGTTGCAAATAGAATTTAAAAATGTAATATTTTGTTAGTAATATTTATGTTTTTAAAAAACTTTTTAGACCACAACCCTGTTGTAGCAATAGTGAGAACAAAATTTAAAAAACTTATACCCAAAAGAAAACTACATGAAATTGAATTATAGATAAAATTAGCAATATCAAAAATAAAAGCTTGCATCTCAATATATCCAAAACAAAACCAAATCATGAGAATATATTTCTCCACTTAGGGAGACACATTTAAAAGGATTAACAGTTTTAAATATTTGAGATGCCTTATAACAACATATTTGGAGTTAGATACAGAAGTAAATGCCAAATTGATTATGCATGCGCCACATTTAATTAGACTGTTTTCTACAAAAACAACGTTAAGCTTAAACTGCAACAAAGAATAATAAAATACTTTGTGTGATCAATTTTATTATATAGCGTAGAAGCGTGGATAAGTGCAATAAACCGTCTAGAAGCATTTGAGATGAGTTTTCATAGTAAGATGCTATAAATATCGTAGGTACACAAATAATGAGTTAAAAGCAAGTACAGACTGTAAGCTTCTCTGTAACATTAAATGCAAGAAAATCAACACACACACACACACACACAAGTCTTGACTAAACAACATTAGCAAAAGACCGGCACGCATTTGTTAAAGTAATTGCCAACGTCAGGAAGACTGAACACGGCACATAAAGAAACATGTATAGATAATGTTAATTATAGATATAGAATTAGTAATATTAAAGTTAAAAAAATTAAAGGGGTGTTTATTCCGCTGATTTGTTTGTTGTTGAAAATACAAAGTAAAACGTGACAAATTCTATTTATAAAAAGTCAAAAATAACAAAATCCGGTCATAAAATACGAAAATAGTTAAAAAGAAAAAACTAAAATCCGTCCAAAAACAATTGAAAAGTGTAAAACCATAATTATAAAATATTAAAAATAACTCTTGAAATATTAAAATATTGTTATGAAGCACCAAAGTCTAGCCATAAACTGTTAAAATGTGTAAAGTACTATTTATAAAATCTAATAAAAACGAAATATTGTCAGAAAGCACTAAAATCCGGTCATAAATTGTTAAAAAGTGTAAAATTGTATTTATTAAATATCAAAAATAGCAAATCGGGCTTCAAAACATTAAAATATTGTTATAAAGTAACAAAATTTGGCTATAAACTGTTAAAAAATTTAAAATTTTATTTTATAAAACTTAGCAAAATCGAGTTTTGACACATTAAAAGATTGTTAAAAAGTAACAAATTTTGGCTATAAGCTATAGAAAAAAACAAAGTTTTTTTCATAAAATGTCAAAAATTAGTCTTTATTTCATCTGTAGAAGATATTAGTAAAGCCAAAACTAGTAATGTATTCGTAAGAATAAATTTGTGATGAAAAAAACTTTAAATACAATCAAAATTTAAAAAAAAACATTGCTTGAAATTCGCTCGTGAATCACGTATATCATATGAAATTCATAAAAAATTGCGCGAAAAACCTAAATATAGCATCAAATTTGCTGAAAATCATGTTTGCCACATAAAACCGCCAATAAAACTAGTTTTTTAAATTTATAACACAATGTTTTTCTCTCAAAACTTTAAAATTGCTTAGTAAACCCAAATATTGCATAAGATTTTCTTAGAAAACCTCTAAACTACACAGAAAAAGCATATGAAAATTGTACTTAAAAACCATTAGAAGTATAAAATTTCTCAAATATTACGTTACCCACACATGAATAATGGAAAATCCTTTCTAACAAAAAATTGCACAGAAAACTAATTTATAACATAAAATAAGCTAAAATTTACGTTTAACACATAAACTTGATCAATATTAGCCCAAAAAAACATATAAAGAATAAAATTTGCTTCAAAAACCTCAAAAATGCACGAAAAAAACATTTATAACATATAAGTTACGTTTATACATAAAAACTTTACTAAAATTAACGTAACAAACATCGTGCAAAAACTCAAAAACTCAAAAAACTTTCTCTTCAAAAATTGCAATATAGCGTAGAATAAACATTTATAATATCAAAGTCGCACAAAAAACATACTTTTAGCATACATTTTGTTAAAAATCATGTTTAGCACAAGCTTTATCAAATTTTGTAAGGAAAAGTATAAATTTGTTTCAAACAAACTCAAAATTACACAGAATATTAAAACTGCGCAGAAAACTTAATTTTAGCAGAAAATTTTCGCAAAAGTTAAAAAACTTTATAAAAATTAACTTCAAAAATGTACATATTTATTACATATTTTTTGCATAAAGCCCGTCTGACACTGTGTATTTTTCTGTATAATTTTTTATATAGTCGATTGTACAAATTGACCTTGTGTAGTTTCTATATAATTGTGTATACAGTTAATATTTCCCTGTATGATACTATGCAGTTTATTGTAGCAAAAATAAATCAAAGACGGCATTCTATTGGCTGCTTTCTACGGCGCGCACGTCAGCTGTTTGAGACTGGTATGTTTATTTACCTATTTATGTCAACGTCGATTTTAATCAAGTTGACATCACCCTTACAAAATTATATTTTGCTTTAATTTTGGTTATGGTTTTATTTTGGTATTGTGGATGATTCTTAAGTTTCCTCTAGTATTACTTCTAATGCCACATTCCTAGCATGCTTATATTTATGTTTATAAGAATTAATAATTAAATTTAATACCAGCTGACTACATGCAAACGTTGTTCAAACGGACCAGAGCTGGGGGGGGTGCATTGAGAAACTTGCTTATGTATTTTTTTTTAGTTTCTATAATTTATTAGTACTCCTTTGATTGGTATATGTCCCATACAAAAATTCTACAATTTTTTTTGTTTGATTTTTAACTTAATTGCATTTTTTGATTAAAAACCGCAAATTTAACTCAAAAAAATAAATTTACTAATAAAATCAATCAGAAATTTTCCGTAGAATCCTAATCTGGCGTCATTTCAAGCCGCAAAAGCCATAAAACCATGTTTTTGTTCTCAGTGCCGGTTAAAAAGAGAATTAAAAAAAAAACGCCAAAGTTGACATGTTTTGATGTAAATTAATTGAAAAATATAAATTTGTTTTGTGTAGTTGGGTATTAAAGTTCTAAAACTAAAAATTGCAAAATAAGCCTATTTTTCAACATAAACTTTTAGCAGTTTTCAGAGAAACTTTACACTAAATATTATTAAAAAATTGAGTTTTGCAAACAATTTTATATAGAAAATAGTGTCGTACTTATCTGGCAATCTAAAAAAAAAGTTTTTTTTTTTTAAATTTACTCGATTTTTTTTTTAATCTTTCTTAACGATTATTTATATTATATTTTTTAAGCTTATTTCAGAAATTTAACAAAGACATATTTTGTCACTTGATTGACACAAATTTAAACTCGATCTATCGGCGCCAAAATTTGAAAATATTATTATATTTAGCAATCAAACAAAAATCCGTCTGGAGCTTATCAAAAAAAAATTTAAAAAAAGTTTTAAACCACACCTTAGTGTGTTTATAATATTTTTTGTAAATATAAAAAAATAATTAATTTTGAACGCATTTTTTGCCTGAAAAATTTGTAGACATTTCTTTCTAGATGGACTTTTCTATAGACGATCAGTACAACACTAATTATTTTCCATGTTAAATTGTCCCCAAAATACAAATTTTTAATAATATTTGGTGTATTATTCTTCTGAGCACGGCTAAACGTGCATTTGTAAGAGTTTATGTTAAAGAATAGGCCTACTTTGCAATTTTTTTGAGTTTTAGACCCTTAAAACCCAAATGCACAGAACAAATTTATATTTTCCAATTAATTTACATCAAAATACGTCAACTTTGGCGGTTAAAAAAATTTAAAAAATGCTCTTTTTTGCACAGCCCACTGAGAACAAAAACATGGTTTTGTGGCTTTTGCAGTTTATAGACAGGGTATAGACTTGAAATGGCGCCAGATTTGGATTCTACGAAAAATTTCTTGTTGATTTCATTAGTAAATTTATTTCTTTTGAGTTAAAATTGCGGTTTCTAAACAAAAAATGCGATTAAGTCAAAAACCACCAAAAAAACTAAAAAAAATTGTAGAATTTTTTTTAATAGGTTTTATACCCTCATATACCAATCAAAAGTCTACTAATAAGTTATAGAAACTAAAAAAAAACACATAAACAAGTTTCTCAATGCACACAATTGCGAGTCAGGTATCCAGTATATCCATAATTTTTGTATAACAAATTATATAGAAAATTGTATTCGTGTAAGACACAGTATTTTTTTGGATTGTACAATCAACTATATAAAAAGTTATACAAAAAAATGCACTGTGTCAGACGGGCATAAAATTCACTTCAAAACTCATAAAACTGGACAAAATGAATAATTATAATATTAAAATTGCCTAACAAACTCATTCCTAGCATAAAAATCATTTTTAACACATAACATTAGAACATTAAACTCATTTATACTATAAAATTGACTTAGAAAACATCAAAACTACACAGAAAAAACATTTGTAATAATAAAACTGTCTAGAAAACTCATTTTTAGTTAGCATCAATTTGCTCAGAAGTCATGTTTATTACATAAAATTAATTAAAGTTGACGCATAAAACCCATTTATAGCTTATAAAACGTCGAAATCATATGTGAAACTGCACAGAAAAGATTATTATATCATATAAACTGCGCAAAAAATATGTTTTGTATAAAATTTGCACGTTAAATAAGAATATCAAATAAAATGTATTAAATTTTTGGTAGAAAACCTAAATATTGTAAAAGATTTGCTTAGAAATCCTCAAAATTATAGAGAATTTATACCGCTATATAGTTTTTAGCATCAAATTTGTCAAAGCTGGAAGAATTGAACAGAAAAAACATTTGAAAAATTTAAAAAGAAAAAATTGAAATCACCAGAATCTAGTCATAATCTGTTGAAAAGTGCAAAATTCTTTACATGTAATGTCTAAAATAGTAAAATCCGGTCAAAATGTATAAAAGATTGTGAAAAAACACTAAAATTAAGTCATTAAAGTGTTAAAAAGTACAAAATTCTATTATAAAAAGTCTAAAAATAAAAACATTATCAAAAAGATTCAAAATCTGGTCTTAACTGTTAAAAAGTGCAAAATTTATATTCACATTTTAGGTTAAGTATTTTTGACAGTGATTATATTTTGGCAGTTATTATGTAAGATTTGGTAATTTTAGACATATTAAGTTAAATAAAACCATTTTGACAGATAATCTTAGATTAAGTATTTTTTACGTTTGATCATCTTAGATTGTGTTTTTGTACGGCTCTTATTTAAGATTTAGTAATTTTTGACATGTTTGACTAAAGAAAATATTTTTAAGAAATGGCATATATGTTAAAGTATTTGTGTATCGGTCGCAATTGTTGCGTGTTAAAAATTCCATTTTTTTTAAATTTCAAATCTTATAAAAATCGCAATTTGAGATCTGGCGTTTTTTAATTTAAACATTGGAGTAATTTTTTAAATAATGGAGTTGAAGATGCGGGTGTAGGCCCAAAAAGTACAATTTTTTTGAACTCTACACGCCAATATAGTTGTTGTGAAGTTAGGGTGCAGTTTTTCTAAATCTAATTTAGTATATAAGGATTAAGGATTTAAAGGTTAAAAACACTTTATTCTCTATTTTATTTGTAAAAACTCTGTTCACCCGGCACAATGCGTAACCGCATCTTAATTATATTGTCTTCATGGTTTTTATGTTTTCCAAGTTATTTTACTAAGATAACTTTTTCTATTTTGTATCTTTGAATGATATATTAGCCGCTATATTAACAACATTACACATTAATGGTATTATCCGCATATTGCAAATGTTTAAGATTTCTCCGTTTACTATCATTCTTTTCTGATTTTCCGAAATTGTTTTTATAAATATTGTGTTCAGAATAGACATTAAAGAGTAATGAATACGAAATGCAACCTGTCTAACATTGCCATTAATTTTAACTGTTGTTGACTTGAGCTACTGCGATTTAATTTTGATATAGGATTTTGTGCAAAACCCAAACTGTGCTGTAACTGTAAAAATTTGAAGTAATAGGCTTTAATCGTTGTTTTTCTTAACATTTGTTTAATGTGATAAACACAAAATTTGACCAATTGTCCGTTAGAATAAATGTGTGCATGTTAATATATAAGAAAAAATGCCGACAGTTTTTAAAAAATTTAGCTCATGTCGCACTACTCAATATTAAACGCTTAAAAGATTCCGTTTTTTAATGAAAAAAATTACGTCATTAGTTATTATAAATAAATATTTAACTTCAATATTATAAGAATACCTTATTTTAAGATATCGTAAACTAACATTTATTCACTTTCACATCACTCCACACATTACGAATCCCTTGCTCGAATAATACTGACTAGAAACAGCAACATCTTCTGATTACGCAATATACAACTTGCAATTACGAGAGATAATAATTTAAAACAATTAAATTAATGCAATTCTGATATATTTATATGCCAATTAATTGATATGGCAACAAATAATTGAACGGCATTTTTATGAAGCAAATCGTTTAACAGGCCGTAATTTATTTATCAAAGATTCAGAGACAATGATTAGTGAAATCTGGAGACCAGCTGATTGTACGGTCGGATGTTTAACGCATGGATGTACAATGTGGCTACATTTTGCGCTACAGTATCACACAACATATGATGCACACAGCAACAGGTTATATTATAAACTTATATAAGATAAAACTTGTAATATAATATTCAATTATTTAATTAGGAATTAGTCGTTGTTTTAATAATGTATGACTACACATACGATAATAAATAAAAAAATATTAATATTTAACAAAATTTATAATTAAGTTTTGAAGATTAGTGCAAACAGAATGTAACATCTATGGTTAACAATAAAAGTTATGATTAAAACTATGTATTATAGTATAATTAAAAAGATGTTTATTCTTAAGCCAATTCACTTTAATTTTGTTTGTTATTAATTCTTAAATAAAATAGATGACAATTAAGTTGTGTTTTATTATCTCTAACAATGTTATAGCAATAGTACAAAAACATGTAAAATCTTAAAATAATAAATTAGATAAAACATCAAAACCTATTGAGATTCAATAAGTTATGTCATTAAAACTAAATTCCGTTTTTTCTTCGTTATTGATGATTGAAATTATTAATTGTCATTATAATAATTAATAATTGGCATGTTATAATCTAATTAACATGATTTAATAAGATAAATTTGGGTTTGTATACATTGCAAATATGTGCAAGATTAATATAAATTATCCTTCCAAGGATAAAATATCTCTTAAGTCAAGACTTTGGTAGGAGCGGCGTTTCCCACGAGACGCTCGACAAGGACGGCGACTTAAAGAATGTGCCGCGAGGGGGTGGAGGGTTCGGGCCTCCGGTATAGGATGCACACTGAGCGCCTCTACGTCTGACTATCAGATTAGACCTCTCATCACTCGCGATCCTAGGCATAAGTAGGCAACCTATTGCCTCAAATTCCTACAGACCTACATCAACAACACGCATCCAATATCCATAATTCCTATTAAAAAATCCTCAAAATGTATAGAAAAATATCAATCTACAGAACCAGTTACTAATTTTAAATTTACAACGTCTCCTGAACGTGCATCTACATAAAATACCAACAGATTCGGTCGTTACATTATTATATTAAAAAAAACGTAATCGGAATTGCATGCTCGGGAAAGTTCAATATGCGGGAAAGGTTCAAGTTGTCATTTGCCATATTTAGCACAAATAAGCAAGATCAGCAGTGTTATCTTAAGCGACAACTTTTATATAATATGTAACGATTTAATATCCTTTATATATTTTTTTTATATGTTTGATTTACAATCACGAGTGACACTAATAAGATATTAATACATTCCACTATTGAGTAGGTAATTTATGTCATTTTTTCTATGCTATATAGATCCAATCATAAAGAATGATTTATTTTCAGATGGATTTATCAATCAATATATTATACACATACTCCATTTTTTTATATTAAAAATGAAATTAAATGTAGTATAATTTAATATTTTCTAAATCATACAGCAGTTAATACAATTTTATTATCAATGCAAATTAGTATCTTATTTAATTAATGTCATAAAAATCTACTCTAATATAAAACATTGTTGAATACAAATTTAAACTAAAAAAAGAAACTTTCCAAGTAAATTAGTTAAAATTAAGACATTTAGTAATAAGATGTAATGCACTAGTCACTATTCAACTTTTGCAATTTAATTTATATAAAGGCAAGAAACATTAAAAAATAACTGCTGCAAATGGAAAGCTATATTGCTTACCGTAGCCATAGAGATCTTGTTGCATAAAACCAAAGTATTATAAAAAATGACCTTCAGTGATAAAATGCGCATTTTTGTAAGACATAGGAATGAACTCGTTTCTGCAGTTTGGACTAACCCTGCCAGAGATTCCCTACAAGTTTTGAAAAACTTTTTTTTTTTAGTTTTTTTACAAAACAAAATAATACCATTATTTTGATTCTAAAGTTTTGACCTCAATGTTGTTAACATTTTAAAAATAAAATACTGAAAAATACTCAAAAATTAAGTTTTTGGCTTTAGATGTCAAAAACAGCCATACACGTTTGAAATTTGAACTACCGTTTATTATGTATTTCAAACATATAATGACATGTATGTGTTAACAGAAATTTAGTTTTATGTTTGACATTTACGAAATGGGAAGCAAAACTTGAACAAAGTTGGAAAATAATGAAAACTTACTTCCAAAGTGGTAAGTCCTTTACTCAAACGGTAAGAAATTTACAAAACAAATTTGATAGAAAAAAAATGCCTTTAACGCAGTTTGTCGTCTAATTTGTGAAGCAAGTTCGCAAAACTAGATCGTTAGTAGATAAAATAACACGTTCACGTTCTCGTTCAGTGCGTTCAGCCAAAAAAATTAATGCTGTTGCTCAGAGTGTTTGAGAAGAATTTTGCATAAAGACCTTGGTTTGAAGGCCTACAAAGTTCAATTAGTCTAAGAATAAAAGCTTCATGACCACCCGTTGCGTTTTCAGTTCGCCAAATAAACTAAAGATTGTTTAGCCAAATTTTTTCAAAAAATGTCAATAAGCAAAATTGTCGCATTTTAGGATCAAAGAATCCACACATGACTATCAAACAGCCTATGCATCTACAACGAGTAACCGTTTGGTGTAGTTTTTGGTTTGGCGGCATAATTGGGCCATTTTTTTTTCGAAAATGAGCTCGTAGCCGTCGTTACCGTCAATAGCAAACGTTACTTACTATGTCATGCTAAACAAATTTTTGTTTAAAAAAAAGTATAAAATAGATGACATTTGGTTTCAACAGGACGAGTCCACATACTACAGTCAACGTAACCATCAACCTTTTGCGCACTATTTTTGAAAATTGAATAATTAGCCAAAATGCTGATGTCAATTGACCGCCTAAAAGCTGTGATTTGACCCCGTTAGATTTTGTTTTGTCCAGAAACCTTAAGGATAAGTTTTACGCTAACCATCCAGAGACGAGTGATGCCTTGAAACACAAAAAGTTGCCACCCAAACAATTAAAAATGTATTAAAAAATTGTGTTAATCAGCCGTGGCAACCATTTGAATGATGTTGTGTTTCATTCTTAAATGAAAATGTCCAATCTTTGATGGTTCACCTTTTATATGCAATGTTTTTGCTCTGCTCTACGTCAAAGCGTTTAGTCTTACCGCTTTTACTTTTAATTAAAAAATACTAAAAAGTTATTAATATTTTTTATATATTATTTTTCATATTTCTAATGCAACTAGAACATGACTTCTACGGAACTTAGAAGATAGTCCGGAAAATGAGCCTTAGCCTGTATTTGTCCACTGCTAGAGGTAAGCCTTCTTTAAATTATGTCATAACTGTTTTTCTTTGCTATTTATGTCCTGCAATCTCTTTGATGTTGTTTGGTTTTTCATCACGTCTCTTAAATTAACTCAACGTCTAATTTCCTTGTTCACGATCTTATCTCTTAGACTTATGCCGAGTATTTCCCGTTCCACTGCTTTCTGGTAAGTTCTCGGTTTGTTTGCATGTTTCACCGTTTATGTCATAGTCTCCAGCTCGTATGTTGTGACTGGCACTATGCAGAAACCGTAGAACTTTTGTTTAATGCAAATTGTAGTGTCTGTGTTTTCAAGTATGTGTCTGAGATTTCTAAATGCTGCCCAGCTTTGTGCTGTTATGGTAACTTCTGCTCCATGATTTTCTTTTCCTAGTGTTATTTGGTGCCCAAACTACGTATATTTGTTGACTTTTTTGATGTTATTACCGTTTATTTAGTGCGGTTTTTATTTGGGGGTAATGATTTTAGTCTTTTTCATGTTTATTTTGAGACCTTTGATAAGATGTTTGCCGTCTATGTTTTCATTTTTCTTGCCATTTCATATTTTTGAAGATATTTTCTAGAGCAAGCGTAAATGGCTTGAGTAAAGTTGTTATTGCAGAACCTAACTTGTTCTGGCAGTTAGTTAAAATCTAGCTTCTTGGATAAGCAATTTGTTAGAATTCTTGTCAGTATCCTATACATATATGAGACTGGCTTATAAGTATGAAGTTTTTTTTAAATTTTGGTGTTCTTTCCTTCTGTATGCAACAAGATAATTGCATTTTCCCAGCTGGCAAGTATTTTCCCTCGTCGTTGCTTTTTTCAGTAGTAGTTTGACCGAGTTTAGAAGTGATGTTTTTTCTAGTTTTTTGTTTAGTTATTAGTTTGTTTTTATTTCCTTTTTGTGTTCTTTTTGATTTTATTTTAGGTTAGTTAGCTTTGTATTTATTTTTAGACTTGTTCTCAGTGATCTATGGTCTATGGTCCAGTATGGTAAGTCATTCTGTACATAGACGTTTATAATTATGTTTTTGTTATTATATATTACATAATTGATTTGTCTTTCACTAAGCCATTTGGTCTTTGCCATGTCTATTTTCTTTGCAATATTTTTTTTTAAAAGATTTTTATACAGAAAACTGTTAGCATTGTAAGTAGTTGAAAAGCATCCTTTGATCTAAATTTGCTTACGTTTTGCATATTTTTGTTTTCTTTGTTTATGTCCAGCTTTGAGTTGAAGTCTTCTATAATTATTTGGTATTGTGTTTTCTTGGGTTTGCGTGCGCTAAAGATGTCTTCACAGAAAATTTCAGCTTCTTTGTTACTGGTATTACTTGCATGGGCATTAGATAATTTGCATCTTGTATTTTTATTCAGTTGTAGGACAATGTATGTCACTCTTTTAGGTATGAACTTTACTTTGCACACTAGGTGCTGGAGGCTTTTGTTGATCATTATCCCCACCCCGCCTAGTTTGTTGTGAGTAGTTTCTTAACTGTTGTATTAATATAGCGCGTTTTTTGGATAGACCTATAATGTGCCATTTTATTTTTGACGCTGCTTCTTCAAGTTGCTTTAATTTTACTTTGGATTTTATGGTCCTTATATTGTATGTCGTTTTTTGGTGTTCTGATACGCGTTTTGTTTTTAATTGATTTTGTCAAATCTTTTTTGTCTTTACTCCCAAGGGATAAATAAAATTGTTGTTGAGATTTAACTTGTTCATTTCTTCTTAAGAATTCAGCAAAATTTAATTTTGAGGGTGTTTGGCATATATCCGGGTAGGACTAGGTAAAAAACACATTGACAAAATTGACCTACATTAAACATTTAAACAAAGGAAATGACAAAAACATTTCAGAAGAAATAAACACAGATCCACTAATAATAAAAATTAAAAATTAAGCTGTTAAAATATAGTGTCCCAACGTTAGCAAAAGAAGCTATTAAAGAAAATCTGTATGCCTTGTACAACCACGGCATCGCATGATAGAAAAGACAATTTTGAATAAATATTTCTGTTCTTATAAACACAAAATATTAATAATGAAACAAAAGACTAGTTTTGCCATCTACAAGGCATACTGACGAGGTTTGTTGAACCAAAACAGTTGTCTATGTTTGACTTTTGGCCGCTGTGATTTAATTGACTGATTTTGAATAAATTATTAATTTATATCATTAAAAAAGAACCACTAAATTGACTTTACATCTTGTGTCAGTTCAAATAAAAATATTGCTACAAGACAAAATGTCAACTCTGTGAATAAAAAATGCACTTTCAACACATGGTGTTATCTCCACAACTAGTGCTAGAGCACAGTGAGAAGTGTTTTTTGCCAAAAGCTGCCATCAAGGTGGTGTACTACCATCAGTACTATGAAAACTAGTAGTAAAAAAACTTCTTAGACAACTAAATAACCGTGGCTTATACACAATTGGGTACGCATACAATATAACGATGTTGCTAAGTAAAAAATTTTAACGGATACTCAATACAATTTTAAGCAAAATCTCATTATAATTAATAATTGCAAAGGTGCAAAGAACAGATTCTTACCATCAATCCTTCTGCCAAAACTTTTATACATCCCATTAACGCTGTTAACCAATGTAAAACACTCGAGTATGATTTTTGACAAGTTTACATAAAGACCACACCTATATATAAGATACAATAAAACATGGCTATGTATGAGTCAAGTGTACGGAATGAAAATTTGTTCTTGATCAAACCACTGAAAACGCTTTCCTCTACATAAATCCTAATTATGTGATTTTTTTCAAATTTTTAAGCCATTTCCAAATAATAAGCAATCAAAATTTGAAAAAATCAGGATTCCATTTTTAGGATAAAATGTAAAAAACTTTTTTTTTCAAAATTATCTAAGGAATAAGTTTTTAAAGTAAATTTTTTTTTCTTAAACTTAAAAATTTTGCAGAACTTTAAAAGACAGTTTTTTTTAAGATGACGGGTGTTTTTTTTTCAAATATAAATAAAAACGTGCTTTTATATGTGCAAAAAAAGACCTTAAAAATTTTAGCCGTGTGCTACGCTCCAAAATATCTTACAATTTTATTTTTTTAGCTGTTTTCTACCCTGCGGATATAAGCCTCTCTTTTGTTTTTCCATTCGTCTCAGTTCTGTGCCGCCTGGTACCAATTCAGACCTGCCTCTCGCTTTAGGTCGTCAGTCCATCTCATTTGCGGCCGTCCTACGCTTCTTCTGTTGCCTCATGGTCTCTATCGGATTAATTTCCCGCTCCATTTTTCCTGGTTTCTTGCGACATGTCCCGCCCAGTTTCATTTCTGATTGGCTGTGTGTTGTACGACACCTGTACTTTTGTTTTTCCCTTGATCCATTCCGTTGTTTTACGGTCTATAGAGTTATGCCAAATATTCTTCTCTCGATAGCTCTCTGGTTGACTTGTAGCTTGTTCAGTATGGTTCTTGTGAGGGTCCAGGTTTGGGCGCCGTAAGTAGTTACTGGCAATATACACTGGTTGTATAACTCAGTTTTAAGTTCAAGTGGATGTCCATAGCCAATATGTTCTTAATTTTGTCATATGCCGCCCAGGTTTGTCGTATTCTCTCGTTTACTTCTACTTCCTGGTTTGCCTTTCCCACAGTCGGAGTTTGTCCTAAGTATTTATATGTGTTTACTTTCTCCACTGTGTTGTCACCTAACGTTATATGTTGTTCTACGTCTACATTTGATGTCATATACTTGGTTTTGCCAAAATTAATCTCCAGGCCTATACGCTTCGTGGCACTGTATATGTCATTGATGAGTGAGATGAGTTCTTCCCTGTCTTTGGCTATCAGTACTACTATTGTTTTGAGTGCGTACTCTAAAACCAGATTAAATAGTTTGTGTGAAATAGGGTCGCTTTGCCGTACGCCTCTATTAAGTTCGACTATCTCTGATTTTTCGTGTAACTGGACTTGTAGCGTGGCGTTCCGATAAATATTGCCAATTAGGTTTGCGTATCTGTGGTCGATTCTAGCTTGTTTTAGGGCTTGCTGTAGTGCCCATATTTCCACCGTATCAAATGCCTTCCGGAAGTCGACGAACGCTAGCCATATAGGTATATTGTATTCCATCGTTTTCTCCATCAGTGTTCTCATTGTTTAGAGGTGTTCCGTAGTACTGAAACCCTTCCTGAACCCCGCCTGCTCTTTAGGTTGGTAGTAGTCTAGTTTAGATGTGAGACAGTTCGTTATTATTCTAGAGAATAGTTTGTATATATGGGATAGCAGGTTGATCGGTCTATAATTTTCAAGGTCTGCGGTGTCTCCCTTTTTATGGATGATGGTTACAAGTGCATTTGCCCAGTCCCGTGGTATATCTTCTTCTTCCATGCATCTATTAAACAGTGCTACTAATGCATTTTCAAGTGCTTCGCCTCTTTGTTTTAGCATCTCCACCACTATTCTTCTCCCGCTGCTTTCCCTTGCTTCATGTGCTGTAGTGCTATTTTTATTTCGATCTTTGTAATCTCCGGGATATCCTCAGAGTTTACGTTCATGACTTTCCTTCTGTTTTTTGTTTAGGGATATCGGTCTTAACCTTCGTCTGATACAAGTCTGCGTAGAATTTTTGTACCGTTCTTATGATGCTCTGTCTTCTCTCGATCTCTTTTCCTTCTTTGTCCTTGATTCTAACAATCTCTTTTTTGTATTTGATGTTATCCTCCTAAACACTTTCGGTCCTTTGTGTTGCTCAAGTACTCTTCGCGCTACTTCTGTATTATAGTTCCGGATGTCTGCTTTTGCCATTCTTCTGACAGTTTTGTTCCTTCTGCTTCTTTCTAGTCTTTAGTTGATACAAATGCGGGCTCTAACCAGCCTTGGTCGCTCCCAGTGTTGAAGCTATTAAATACCTCGACGTTCTGTACCAAATGCATGTTCTTTGTTACGATGTAATCTATCTGGTTGAATGTTTTGCCATCCAGGCTTGCCCATGTCCATTTGCGGTTCTGCTGTTTTTTAAAAAGGTGTTGGCGTTAAAAAGTTGTTTTTCTTCCAAGAAGTTAGCTATCATTTCTCCTCTTGTGTTTCTTTTGCCCGGTCCATGTTTACCAACATATCTCTCATCTGGGCTACTTTGTTTGCCAATCTTTCAGTTAAAGTCACCAATCACTAACACTATTGATGTTCTGTTTTTGGCCAATCTTCTGAAAATATTGTTGTAGAATTTGAGTACCTCTTCGTCTTTGGCTGCACTGGTAGGAGCATAAGCTTGGATTATTTTCACCGTTTCCAATTTGTTTAATTGTATTGTTACGTATATTACCCTCTCAGATATCGCTTTGAGCCGTTTAACGTTCTGTGTTAGCCTATTGTGTATCAGTAAGCCTACCCCTCCCAGGCTGGAGTCCTCGTGTCCTTTATGGTAGAGTTTGTGTCCTGATCGGAGTTCGGTGTACCCTTCTCCTCTTTTCCTTGTCACACTTATACCTATTACGTCCCATTTGATTTTCCCAAGTTCCGCTTCCAATTCTTCAGTTCTGTTTTCCGACGTCATTGATCTAATATTATACGTATAATGTTCATTATCAATTTTTTGCTCTCCCCATGTTCCTTGGAGCAGACTGGCAGTTTACTGTCTAATCATCATTTAAAAGAAAAATGTCTTTTAAAGTTCCGAAAAATTTTCAAAAATTAAAAAAAAAAATGTTTGGCTATGAAAACTTATTCTTTGGACAATTTTAAAGAAAAAAGTTTTTTATAATTTTTTTCTAAAAATGCAATCCTGAAAAGTTACAAATCATCAAAAAATGTAAAAAAACTTTAAAAACTTTAAACTTTTCAAATTTTGGTTGCTTATTACTAGGAACATAGCACACTAAAAAATTCACATAATTAAGATTCATGTAGAAGATGTAGGCATTTTCAGTGGTTAGAACAAAAACAAATTTTCCAACTCAAAAAAAAATTAATAAAACCAATACATCTAATTTTCTATAACCTCAAACTGTTTGACATTAGCTTACTAAGTTTAGTATCTAAAAAATCATAACTTAAGAACCATTCATTAGATATTCATTAAAATTAGAACTAATATATTTCATTAACATTAGTAATAAATGTATAAAAATCAATTAAATTGTCACTCTCAGTTTTATATAACCTAAAACTATTTCTGGTTGCTCACCCAGTCAAGTGTTAGTGATAAAAAAATTGGATAATAAACACTTAGGTGGGTGAACGGGCACTCATATTATGATTGTTTACGTAATGGTTTGCATTGGTGTACCCCGCCCACCCGCCCAAGTGTTTGTGATCATCAAATTAAAAAACAAACATTTGGACGGGTAGGCGGGCTCTTAGAATATGTTTATTGGCGTGGTAGTTTAAATTGGTGTACTCCGCCTACCCATCCAATGTCTGATTAAAAGTTTGAAAATGATAAAAGTGTAAAAAGTTTGAAGAATCAAAAAGAAATGGCAGCGTTACACTAACAATCAAACTATAGACAACCAGAACAAAAAAGTAGTTTTGAAACAATAAGAAAATGATTATGACCAAAATTGACTTAGTAACAATTTTGGTCATAATCATTTTCTCATTGTTTCAAAACTACTTTTTTGTTAGATACCACAATACGGCCAAAAATAAAAGACTTAAATTTACACTGCGGTAGTTTTACCATCCAACGCAACGTAGCAAAAATTGTTAATGTTGATTTAGCACCAGACTAACTAAAGTTCTGTAGGTTAAAAAAGTCTATCCGTATATTTTTATAAAATTAAATAATTGCGCTTTTGTGTGTGTTAGAGAAAAGAAATTATATATAATTGATTTTTCTTATTCTTCTTTCAGTCTTCGTTTGTCCACTTCTGAACGTAGGCCTCCTTTATGTTTTTTCATCCTTCTTTACTTTGGGCTAGTTGAAACCATCCTCTACCTGCTACCTCCTTAACATTGTTCAGCCACCTTTTCTGGGGTTTCCCTACGCTTTGTTTTCCTCGGTTTTCAAAATGCCACTTGTTTTGTCCATTTAATGCTCTCCTCCCTGGCAGTGTGCCCTGCCCAGCTCCACTTGAGTTCCGCTATTTGTTTTATTACATCTGTTACGCCGGTTCTTTTGCGGATTTCTTCCTTGCGGACTTTGTCTCTCAGGCATATGCCTAGCATGGCACGCTCCATGGCTTTCTGGGTTGTTCGCAGCTTGTTAGCGCTTTTGACGGTGATGCACATAGTCTCTACTCCGTATGTTGTTACTGGGAGGATGCATTTGTTGTAAACCTCTCTCTTTAGGCTTTTTGGGATATCTTGGTTTTTTAGAATATATCCCAGCTTTCCGAATGCAGCCCAGCAATGTTGTACCCGTCTTCCAATTTTGGCTGCTTGGTTGTCTTTCCTTAGCTTGATCTTGTGCTCTAGATATATATATTCTCTACCGTTTTCTTTAGTATGGTCTTTAATGGTGATTATAGTTTCGAGTAGGCTCATTAATTTTGTTTTCCCCATATTCATTTTTAAACCTATTTTCCTCGACTCTACGTTAAGCTCTTTTAACATTTCTGCTAGCTCTTCTATGTTGCTACTGATGAGGATTATGTCGTCCGCAAAGCGGGGATGGTTCAGGTGTTTGGCATTGATGTTAATACTTCTTGTATCTCATTTTAGGTTTTTAAACACATCCTTTAAGGCCAAGGTGAACAATGTAGGTGACATTGTATCGCCCTGCATATCTGTATCTTTGTCTATGTTCACTTGTAGCGTAGCGTTTTTGTAGATAGATTTTAGCAAGTTGGTGTAGCGTGAATCTATTCTGGCACTGTTCATAGCTGAAAATATTGCCCACAATTTGATTGAGTCCAAAGCCTTTTCGTAGTCCACAAATGCAAGGTGTAGTTGGATGTTGAATTGTTTGCAGGAGTAGTGCTATAGTGCTATATTTATAATTGATTAAATACAGTATACAAATATTGGTATTAGCCTGAAACTTACATTATGCTAAAACGCTTCTAAAAAGTAAGTTTTGCTGGGCATAAGTAAATACTTAAACCGAAGAGTCAGTGGCATAGTTAGAATTTGTAGGCCCTCCCGCAAAATATTGAAACAAAGTTAAAAATAGCGTTCATTTTATACTTTTTCTTTGTAACCTCCCGCTCTAGGTTTTAATAAACCGACGGGCCTGCAGGGCCTTAGCTACGGCGATGGGCAGAGTGTTTGTTTTACGCCATTAGAATGGATGAGATAATGCACTGCTAAAGCTATCTAAAGCTGACGGACATCCAAAACTCATACTTTACTGGATAACGTAACAAATATGTTAAAAAATAACAAAAGTGGTTAAAAAGTACAAAATGTCATCAGAATTAAAATTTCTATAGACTCGGATAATGGCATGGAAAATTAATATTAATTAAAGTAATTATTTTTATATTTACTTTCTGTCTTTACCCGCAAGAATAGTAAGGTACTTTGATATGCATTCTGGTAGCTAGCTAATTTATCTCTTAAGATTAATATAAAATATTAAATAGTAAATAGTAAAAATCACATGTATACAAAGATACATTTTATTATACGAATATTATGTTGATTTTATTAATACAATGTGGTCGAAAGATTATTTGCAACAATTTGCTAAATAAACCGTATGAGGCACGTTTTCGTGTAGCTTTTTGTAACAAACATCTCATCCGGCAACAGGCCCTAGATTTGTCTTGGGAAGTCCCCAGAAGCTGTGTGAAAATACACTAACAACATGAACAGCTTTTGTGAATGCGTATTCTATGTTGAGAAGCAGTAAAATCAAGTGTTCAGCTAACATTGTTATTGACTAGAAAAGCATTTGTTTTAATTACTTTTCCCAAAAATAACTATAATAATAAAATTACTATGTATATAGTTAATTTCAATAAAATATCAGTATTTATAAGCATACCATAACCATATATTAGTAATTGTTTGCTACCATAATTTTACCAATGGTAAAAAAAAATAGTATCTAACATACAAATTAATGAGATTAATTAATTAATATCATATGCCTATAAGTTATATATGTAGTAAGGGTTTCAAATTTTATTATTATAAATAATATTATTAATCTCAATTTATAAATATAAAAGATATTTGACATCAATTATAATCAATCACGTCATAAAATTTATAGAATACGGTTATTCAAAATAACACCTTTTATCACAAATAAGGTAAGGTTATTTCTTCTGTTAAGAAAAAACTCAATCATTTATATAAAATCACAACCTTGTACAACTGGTTTATGATAACTAATTCAAGCAAAATCAAATTAATTATATTTAAACAAAAAAAATAAATTTTATTTCTGTCCCACTTAATTTAATGCAGTTCGAAATTTATAATTTTTTGATGCTATGAAGCATTCTAAGAAGTTTTGTTTTACCTAAAAGTGGCCTCCCGCTAGGATAACGACGAACACCCTCTCCAAATATTTTTTGGAAAAAAATTTCTTGGAAGCTTTCTATAGAATATTTGAAGTGTACCGTAATATATGTTTCCTAAACTTTGTAGGAAAATCAACAAAGGAAAGCTTCATTTTTACATGAATGACCATTAGTCAAAAACTGGTTGTTGTTTACTAATGTCTTTTATATTGTATATGGTTTGCCCTTTTTTGAAATAAATATTGCAAGTGTCGATTATATACATTGAAAAATCTCACATAGTTATATAACTCCACTATGTTTGAATTGAAGCAGACCGTAGTTTTTTGTTAATCTAAATATTATATTTACTTAACATATTTTATTAATATGTAAGAATTACTTTAAATGTCATAATGATGTAAAAGAATGTTTGATAAAGTTGGTATTTCAATTAATTTGTTCACTTTTCAAATCATTTAAGGATTTATTTATGTTTAATGATAAAGCTACACCCACACAAATTAGTAATTTTTTACTACAAACAAGTCTATTCTGAGTAAAATCACCATTATATCACTGGTTTAAGGTTTAGCATTTTCCACTAAGATTTAAAATTTATTTTTAGGTCATAGATTTTAATCTATGCTTAATTTTTAGAGTTTTAAATATTTTTGTTTGTGCAATTCAATAACATGAAATTCTCAATCTAATTTAAAAAATACAACATGAAAGAAAAGATAACTTGTATACCAAGTAAAAAAAGACCCACCAACTAATAAGTTAAAAATCATAGAAGCCAAGGTACATTATAAGGAAGTTAAGGGCAATAAAATTGAATAAGAAATATAACTTGTTTACTACTACAGAATGGAATAATTAAAAATATGAACGGAAATGTTATGTTGTATGTGTGTTAAATGTAGTAGATCAATAAAAATCAAAAAATAGGAACAATACATAAATGAATAGTTTAACAATGCTAGATTCAAACCAAATAACAAAAAGAACCAACAATATAGTATAGAAAATAAAACATGCTATAGATAAAGTACCTGTAGGAATCTACAAATTGATCAAAGATGACAATATACACTGCTATTTAATACTATCTAACTAACGGAGATACCAATGAATGGCTAAAATCAGCTTTTATACCACTAACAAAGAAAGACAATGCCAAAAATGCTCAGACATTAGGACAATTAGTTTAATCAAACTCTAAAGATTTTGCTCAAAATCATACTTAGTTGTGTATACAAAAAACTAAAAGTCAATATTAGTTAGTTTCTACAGAAAGGAATTTTAAACGTTGGAAAAGATTTAATTGAGTTCCCAAGAATATAAAAGTTTTCATTTTTAAACAGGTTACAACCGTCTATTTGATTGTTTACTAATTTCCATATAAATTTGATACTCTGAATAGAGTGCTGTGTACTGATACAATGTATATTAAACTCCCGTTCAATGATGCAGTAATTACAATGAAGTGGTAGATTGATGCCGATGCTTTTAAAAGATAGATATTTTAAAAACCTTTTGTGTGACTTTTCTAAAAGTTTAAGGTGCACATTGTAAATGGGAAACCATACTAAGCTACAATATTCTAGTTTGGATCTAACTTTAGAAAAATATAGCGTCTTAATCGTTTTAATATTAGTAAAACCAGTAGTATTTCGTTTAAGAAATCCTAGTGAGCAAAAAGCAGATTGATATGTGGAATAAAAGTTAATTTAGAATCAAAAAAGTTACGCCTAGGTCTTTAATAGTAAAACAACAATCAATTAATACTCATGTAGTGTTATAATCATACGTTAAAGGCTTCATGAAACCACTTTGCATTTACTAATATTTAAGGCAAGACTATTTTGATTACACCAATCTTGAAATATATTTAAATTACTTTGCAAAAATAGCATCCTCAATGTTGTTGACATTACTGTTACAAGTTACAAGTTTAGGACAAGTTATGCTACTTAGTAAATCGTTAATATATAACAAAAACAAAAGAAGTTCTAAATTTGACCATTGAGGGACTAATGATGTGGCCATAAAGTTTTGAGATAAAAATCCGTTATAGTAGACAAACATGCATCAGTTATCAAGATACGCCTTTAAAAAGTCTGTAAATATATAACATAAGTTTGATTTTGGCGATCTATCTCAACAGCTATATCATGCGTTAAGGTTAGTAGTAGTCGATCGTTTTGAAAAAAAAAAAACGTGCTGATCGGTCAACTTTCAAAAACTTTTAATAAGTTTGATAAAATAGAAATACGACAATAATTGTTTATATTTGACAAATCGCTATTTTATGAACGGGACAATGTTTTGCCGTTTTCCAAACTGTTGGAAAATAACCATTATTCAATATTAAATTAAATAAAACAAATAAAGGTGCAACAAGAAAAGCACCGCAATCTTTCAAAAGAAATGATGGTACCTGATCAGTTTCAACAGTCAAAGATGGTTTGAGCTTTTTCAGGCTTCTAAGGATACAATCTTTATCAATTATAAAAATATCTACTAACCCAAGTAATAAAAGTCATTCAAAAAATTGTGTGAATGTGGTGTAGCAAAGCTGTTAACTATAGCTTGAAGATTATCAAATGACTTGTCTAAGTTTGAGTCATGCATCAGACATGGTAGGCGTAAAGACCCTTGTTTGGATCTAATAAACTTAAAAAACTCTCGAGAATCGGCAACTGAACAGTTTTGTACAGTCTCTATATAAAAATTGTTCTCAAATTTAATAAGAGATTTGATATTTTGTCTAAAAGTCTTAAACTCGTCATGATATCCGCCTCTCTTAATTTTCTTGTGAACTATCTTTTTGTTAATTTTTTTAATGTTTTTGGTTGTAAACCAAAAAGGTTAAGAGTTATTATGAATATGTTTTTCATAATACAGAAGAACCAACTTATCAAATATGGTATATAAAGTGTTATAAATATAATTGATCAGGTTATTAGTATTATTACTAAAATGATCTAGTAAAGACCAATCTGCATTAAGGATAGCCCGATATAAAATATAAAGATTAACTTTTTTGAAATTAAATTTCTTTTCAACATTTAAAGAAAAAAACTTATTGACTTTGACAGCATGAACAAAAAATACAAATGTTAACGCCGGGTGGTACGGATCTTCCGCTAAGAGAGGATCATTTTCATGCGTTACTTGAATAGGAATATTAGTAAAAACTATGTCCAACAATCTATTCAAACTATTTTTTATAAGATTGTTTTGTATAAGATTTGAAATGTTTATAAAGTTGAAACACGAAACTGCTTTTGGATCTAAATTGTAGACAAAATTGTGGAATATTAAAACCACCCATTATAATTATATCTGCATTTAAAATGAATAAGGTTCTAGAAGTTCAAACAGTAATTCTAGATCTTGAGCGGAACTTTTAGTAAAAGCATACGCAACAAAAATATACAGTAGACAATTTTGGAATGTGCGTATCAGGGTAACAATGTCTATATTAGGTAAGATTTCAAATGTGGAAAGGTTGATTGAAATAGAGTAAATAGTTTTTTGGCAAGTAAAACACCTTCACTCAATTTTAATATAGTTATTTAAATATTTTATTAGTTCTGTAAACGTTATAATTGTCAGAAAAAAGTTCTGCGTCAAAAATATCATCATTAAGCCCTGTTTCAGAAATTCCAATGACATCTAAAATACTATCAAGTGAACGAGTATATAAATTAGCTGTTTTTGTTCTTAAACCACAAGTATTTTGATAGTAGCACACTAATGAGTCATAAAACAAACTATTTACTGGATTTTTGTACTAATGTTCTTTTGAGATTTAGGCACAATACAAGGTATGCCTTTCTTATATTTAATTGTGATATTCTTCTTACCTTTGTCTATCTGTTCTTAGAGCATATTTTTAACTTTTTTGAAGTAATCTCTTTGACGAAATGTTTAGTCACTGGCAGCTTTAATTCCATTAAGTTCAATTTTAGTTTCAAAACATTAGTGACAAAGGCTGGATTATTAAATATAGCTTTCGTTTTTTATTGGGTATATATTTTTCAAACAATAAGATTTGATATAAGAAGATTCAATGCTAATATTAAGTGTTTGCAAAGATGTAACAACAGTATCTTGATCAGCCGCATGACAATCATAGATACACCTGGAGGTTCATCAATGTTGTATAACAATTCGCCACGACAAATCTCCGATTTTATTCAATATGTACGCCAATAAATAATTCAAACAAGCCTTGGAAGCAAAACTTTTATATAATAATGATACAGTACTGATCTTCAAACAATACGCCAAGAAGTCAGCAGTATATTTAACAACTACGGACAGAAAATAAATCTTAAAAAAACAAAATATATAATAGTGAGCAAGGCACCAACAATAATATTTAAATCCTAAATCTCAAACTTAGACAAACCAAACATCAAATAAAAAAATTATGAAACAAGTCCAAAAAGAAAAAAAAACGTATTTATACTACATAAAAAGGAGAAAATTAAAATATTTCAAACATGTCATGCTAGGCAAAAGATATGCTAAACTACAAACGCTCATAAAAAAAAATCCAGATAAGGATCAAGAAATAGAAGAAGAACATCCTGGATTCGATATTTTTAAGAATGATAATGTGATCAACCTAATTGTTTAAAATCACCGTATTACAAATACAAATTGTATTAATGATTGCCAACTTCCGAGTAAAACCACAGAAATGTGAGCAAGAATTCAAACAGATTACTAAACCAGCTTAATCTTAAATATTTTGATGCTCAAACATACTTTAAGAAAATGTATATGCGCAATTTTAAAGTTATAAATGTCTTTTCTGTGCAAGTTTTAAGTTTTATAAACAAATCTTAAGCCATAAATAGGTTTTCTGCATTAATTTAGACTAACTTTATGTACTAAACACAATTTTCAAGCAAATTTTATGTTGGAGATAAATTTTCCGCGCAAATTTTAAGCTATAAATGTTTTTCAGTGCATTTTTAAGAATTTTTTTGGTTTCTAAACAAATCTAACGCTATATTTAGATCTTCTGCACTAATTTGGACAAATTGCATGTAAAAAAAATTTGAGAAAATTTTATATTATAAAAAAGATAAGCAAATTTTATGCTTAAAATTGGTTTTCAACGCCAATTTTGATAAGTTATATGTGATAAAGATGACTTTTGAGCGTATTTCATGATAAAAATAAGTTTTTTTTATGTTAAAAATGTTTTTTTATGCAAATTTGAGTGTTTTTTTCACATTTTAATTCCATAAATAGTTTTTATAAGCCAATTTTGATTAATTTTACGTAGCAAACGTGGTCTAGTATTCAATTTTCATGCAATGTTCACTTTATAAATGTGTTTTTGTGCCTTTGTAATCAAATTTTATGTGGTAAACGTAGTTTTCGAAGAAAATTATTTCTGAAAATTGCGCATTTTTTAAGTTATGAATGTCATTATAGTGCAAATTTAAAGATTTTTATGCAAATTTTGTGCAATAATTAGTGTTTTTTGCGTACATTTTGATCTATTTTATGCAATAAAACTTTTTTGAGCAAATTTCATGCAAATAATGATTTTTATGATATAAATATATTACTGTAAGTTTTCTATATCACATTTAGTTTTATTTAAACTTTGTGGTAATTTTTAAGTTTTTGTAAAAAAATCTTATGCAGTAAATGGGTTCTTTGAACCATTAGAAATAAAGTTTTTAGCGCAATTGTCAAGTTATGAATGTTGTTTTGGTAGAATTTTATAGTTTTTCAAAGTAATTTTTGTGCAATTTTCTTATTACAAATGTATATTTTGAGTAATTTTCAAGCAAATTTGATATTATAAATAGGTTTTTTGGGCTAATTTAAAAAAATGTGTGTGGAATGTGTTTTTTTTATACTGAAAATTGAGTTATCTGCGTTATTTTTAAGTTTTCAGTTAATTTTAAGCAAAAAATCATGTGAGGTAAGCGAATTTTATGCTAAAAATAAGGGTTTTGTACCAATTTTGATACCTACATGTGGTAAATACAATTTTCAAAAAAAAAAAAATTATTTAGTTTTCTTCGAAATTTTCAAGTTATGAATGTTCTTTTTGTACAATTTTAAGTTTTTAAGTTATTAGTTATTTTTGTACAAGTTGAAAGTTTTCTTATTAAATTTTATATAATGAATGAGATGTTATGTTACTTTATAAAAAAAAAATATTTTCACAGAAAACATTATTCCATTTTGGTCAATTTTAGGTAAAATATAAATAGTTTTTTTTTATGCAATTTTGATAAGATTAATTTGATAAAAACAATTCTCGAACAAATTTTATGCTGGAATGAGGATTTCTAAACAAATTTGATGTTATAAATAAGATTTCTTGTTACAATTAAAGATCAGTAAAAGAATTTTGAAACCTGGATCCGCAACATTTAAAAAATATGAATGTTAAATAACATTTTTACATAACAGCCCCATTTGCAGCATGCATTTGCATCACTTCACATTTAAAATAGCGGGATGCTGAAAGTAATTGTTTTAAAAAAAGTTTGCGTACTTTTTGCCACCGTTTCAACCAAAATTAAATCTGCTACTAAAACGAATGTTGAGGTCAATTTTGAATATTTTTTATCTTAAATGAATTGTATGCGCACTAGAGATTCTAAATCATTTCACCCAATACATTTTTCAGCACCATTCTATGCATTCATGATAAATTATGTATAACCATTAAATTGTCTGCGCAGTTTTTGATAACTGATTTAATAATCGTGTAATTTATAATACATTTTATAAGAAATATTTTTTGTGCTAATTTTGTATAAAATGAGCGATTATTTTAGAGTATTCTCGCCAAAAGTTGAAATTTTATTTTATTTTTAATTATTGAATGTAACGCTACAATTTTTAATAAATTTTATTCTGTAAATGGATTTTATGCGCACATTATTACTATTTTTTTGACATAATATTCTTTTATCTGATAAAAATACGTAATTGAGTATGTAAAGAAAGTATACTGTACGCCATCATGTACAATATAAAAGCGACACCCGAATTGACAAAAAGATGAGACATATGAAAAAGTTGAGGTTAATTTTATTGAAGACAATTTAATATAAATACTTTGTAAAATAAGGTATGAGTTACGTAAACGGAACCACCAGTAGCTACTGAGTTTAACTTCGTCCTTTTTAACACGTACTGTGTAAAATAAAGTCAAGAATAAATTAGTAGAAGTAGACCTTTTAAGAAGGAAGCTGTCTATGCCACTGTCAGTATCAAGAACGATGGTTCAAAATTGAAACTTGCATTTTATTTTAGAAATTATATTTATTTATGAAGTGCTTTGACATTTCTTAAGCCCAATATTGAATAATATCATCTTCTGAATCATTCTACTACTACTTATCAGTAATCATTTAGAATTATTATTGTTAAGATAACCTCATGATTACTTAGTAGACATTAATAATACTTTCGTTACGTATTTATAAATACGCTGCAGCAGCTCGAAAAAAAGTTTAAATCCCACAATAGCTGATATAATTCATAACGTATTCCAATAAAAATTCAGGGTCGTATCAAGTGCTAACGACATCGGACGCTAACACGCTTGGTATAAATTTGGCAATCGCAATACAAAGTTCGGTGACACGATTACTTAAATGCCATTCTATGAGTTTTGCATTCATAATCACATGATTAGCCAATTCGCTAATTTATTAAAACGATAAAAATTCGCAAGTTCTAGCTCATGTAGCACGGGCCTTTAATAACCTTGAGAATTAAACACAACTTGGCAAATTAACATTCGAATATATTTCACACAACGATATTCGCATTTTATTATTTTACGGGTGTTGTCTAGACTTTATTGTGCATGACATAATTTGTGGTTAAATTAAATCATTTATAAATATTATGACCACAAGTTCTAACAAGAATCATTAGAACTATATTAACAAATAAAAAAAAAGATTATAACAGTATTGAAAAAAAAAAACATTATATTTCAGCATTATTTATTATAAAAACTCAGGTTTATGTACATACTTATAAATAAACATTTAAAAAGTAGTTCAAATAAACCACTAACTCTATGTAACTAGTTAATCTATGCAACCAAATGTACACCAATAAAGTTTATTTTGTTTGGTTGGTGTTGTCATGATAATGTACATTAATCAGAAACTTCACTTCATTGCAAATATTTGACAGACTTTATTTGAGGTTTGTTTGTAAATGTAAATATTATCAATTAATTTATTAATTAGGGAACAAATAAATTATTTAAGATGTCGGAACGTAAAGTATTAAACGTAAGTATAATTTTATCTACTGTTTTAATGAATATAAATAATTATAAAATGTATAATAATTGTAAGTAACCTATTTTTATTTTTTTAGAAATACTATCCTCCAGATTTTGATCCATCTAAAATACCCCGCATGAAATTGCCCAAAAACAGGCAATACACTGTTAGATTGATGGCTCCATTTAATATGAGATGTGCGACATGTGGAGAATACATTTACAAAGGGAAAAAGTTTAATGCACGGAAAGAGGATGTTGAGAATCAAGATTATTTAGGCATACGAATTTATAGATTTTATATTAAGGTATGTATATTCAGATTAGCTCAAAATGTATACTTGCGGAATTTATCAAATAACATTTTTAAGCAATGAAATACAATAAAGTATGTTCTAATGACTTTTAAACAAATTTTAATAAGGTTACCAACAATTTGCATAGATGTTTTTTAATCGGTTTATAGACTATTGAAAATTAGATTTGACAACTTAATTAATTGTAATTAATATAAATTCAGACAACTTTCAATACTATACTGCTTAAAATGTAATATAAATTTAAAGTGTTGCAAGTATTGTTTACATAATAAAAAAATGTATGTCAATGTATCTTAATGCTTAATCGGTAAAGTCCATGAGACTGATTTGTTTATAAATTTGTTGATCTTTACAAAACAATCCTACTCTGCAACTTGTAACTTTATCTAATCCATTATCTATACTATATTTTTTACTTCCTAACCTCTCGCACAATTAAATAAACCGGTGCTGGTTTGCATTACTCTGCACCTTACCATATACTTTTGTTTTTTATGTAAATTATCAAAACTGCCAAATCATTACATGTAGCACAAAAAGTAAATGAGGTGGTAGGACAAGAATGAGAAATAGGTAAAAGAAAATTGTGTTAAAATATATATATATATTGGGAGAAATTTGGTGAATAAAATGCAGAAAAAGCTAGAGCCATACAAATAAAGTACTGGAGATTTAAAATAAGGAAAGGCTTGCATACATTGTGCTAGAGGAAGTGAAAAAGGGATAACTAAGAGTACAGTCAAACTGGAATACTGTGACTGGTGACTCCTGAGACAAAAGTGAGATGAGAACGTTAAGCAAGACCAATAGTAACGTAGGTACATTTGTATGCAAAATCAATCTTAAAACTTGTCAGTCTTGCATGAACTGTGGGGACAATAACATCTATTTATGTACATGCGAAGCCGAACCCGGGAATAAATATAGTTATATTGCATAACAGTTTGTATCTCTGAGTGTATTGTTTCCCTTTCTCGCATTATGAGTTCTTGATTCTGGCTATAGGTTTCTTTCTCTCAAGATGCGCGGAAACACCTAGTACAGGCTACAGTATTTGTGTTTGACGAAAGAAGAGCAGTTAGTCATGCAGGAGGGCTGAGGGAAAGGAATGAATGCAAGATCATATGAGAATGTTTGAAAGAAATAGATGTACAAATAAGTTGGATTTCCAGTTATGCCCATCTCCTGCAAATCTTCCTCTATTTGTTGTCACCATGTTTTCTTTGGTCTTCCTGTTTTTCTTCTCCTTTTTGGTTCTTGTTTTATTATTTTTTTGATTGGATTATTGTTTCCTTTCCTCATTGTGTGCCCAAACCAAGTCTGGTGTCACACTATGCGTTAAAAACGCACCGGTGAAACCGGTGCGTTTTCACCGGATGATTTCAACGAGTCGTCTGGTGTCACACTATGCGTTAAAAACGCACCGGTGAATCCGGTGCGTTTTCACCGGATGATTTCAACGAGTCACACTATCCCGTCAAAACGCAACCGAAAGTATAATTAAATTAATAAAAATTTAAAAAGTCAAACTAGAGTCAAAAAATTAATATTTTAAAATTGTATAAATTATAAAATTTTATACTTAAATATTTTTGACATTAATAATTAATATCAAATATATTTTTTATATATTATTATACACTTATACTGATGATGCCTTAAAAGACGAAACTAGTTTATAAAATAAAAATAAAAAAAAACTTTTGTTTTAAACTAGTTTAAAACAAAAAGCATTGTTTTGACAATTTTGTTTCAAACAGTTTTAAAGATGTTTAAAACATTGTTTTTTTTAATAGTTGATTATTTATTTCAAGCAGTTGTATAGCATTTTGGTTTGTTTTGATTTGATTTGACAATTTTAGCAATATACATGCTTCAAGCGGCAATAGCAAAACAAGACATTTTCTGCTCGCGGCTTCCTCCGACAAACAATTATAAAAAAATATTACACAACATGTTTTTTATTTATTTTGTTTTAAACTGTTTTAAACAAAATAAAACATTAAAATTTTTTTTTATTTAAAATTAAAAAAACGTTTTTTTTAAAACCTTGTATTTGCTCTACATGCGGTTGTCCGGTTTGCCGCAGCAAACATGCGGTGGCGTCCGGTGGATGCGTTTTAAATTTACAATTATTTATTTGTTAATATTATTATTTTATAATAAGACAAATATATATATATATATATATATATATATATAAATATATATATAAATATATATATATATATATATATATATATATATATATAATAAGACAAGTATATATTTATAAACATAATTTACATTATAGCATTATAATTTTTATTTATAATGTTATTTTAAAAGTGTAAATATTTTTATTAATTATTAAATTATTATAAAAGTGTTGAATATTTCATCAGTGATACAAAATAAAAAAATTTAGTTATTTTACATTCATGTTTTTTTATATTTTGTGTATTTGCTGTTTTGTCCGAGCTGCGGCAGCTACATGCGGTGGCGTCCGGTGGATGCGTTGAAAACGCACATATGTGTCGCCATTCATTTAAAACAATGCTCGGTCGGCATCCTTCCCACCGGATGCGTTTTCACCGCAGCGTTTTTAACGCATAGTGTGACACCATACTTACTCTGTTCTGTCTTAACACTTTGCTTATATTTGTCTCTTTATAGAGGTCATCTAGTTCTCTGTTTGTTCTTCTGCGCCAGCTCTGTTCTTCTTTGACACCACTGAGAATTCTTCTTAGTATTTTTTGTTCCCATTTTGCTAGTATCTTCTTCTGCTTGTGTTAAAACTCATGTTTCACTTCTGTATGTCAGGCTAGGTCTAATTACTGATTTGTATGAACGGATCATTAGCTTTCTTCAGACGCTTTTGTTAGTCAGGATGTGATTTAGGAATCCGGCACATTTAGATGCACATATAATTCTGTTTTGTATTTTTTGGGCCTGTTTTTCTTCACTGTTTACTTCAATTTCTAAATATGTGATACTATTTGTCAATTTAAAAGTGCGTTTGTCTTTGGTTTGTCCGGTTTCTATACTAAGTTCTTTGTTGACGTTCTGTTTCATATCCTCCATGATCATATAGTGTGGTTTTTGGTGTTGATTTTTAGCCCCGGCTTCTTTTTTAAATTTTTTTATCATTTCTCTTAACTGCTCTTTTGTTCTAGACATAAATAACAAATCGTCCGCGTATGCCAGTATTTGATAATGGTCCATTTATTACACTTTTATTGGTGTCGATTTTTGCTCTTCTCACTAGGTATTCTAGGACAGTGTTGAACAGATGTGGTGATAAAGGGTCCTCTTGTTTTAGTCCTGTGTTGCTTTTGAACTCCGAGGACATACAGCCTTTAAATTTTACCCTATTTGTCGATCTCTGCATTGTTATTGCTACTAGTGCTGTCGTTTCTTTACTAATTGAAGCTTTTCTATCGCTTTTGTTTTGCATGGGTACCTACGTTTTTGCTCACACATTTTTTGTGGGTTAGTCTGACCCGAAATATCTGGATCACAGTTGATTTTCACCAGCCTCGTACTCTCCGATCTTTCCTTGCGACTTTTTTTTTACTCTTTCGGTGATTAGTGATGCTAAGATCTTATATGTCACACTTAGGAGTGATATTGGTGTATAATTTTCTGCCAGCTGCCTGTTTCTTTTTTTGAATATTGGGCATATTACCGCGTTATTCCCATTCTTTTGGCATCTTTTTCTCGGTCCGTATTTGTTTTAAGCTTGAATATTCTTCTTCCTAACTGGTCGTTTTCATATTTTATATGTTCTAAAAGAATGTTATGTATTCCGGGACTCTTGTTATTTTTTGTTTGTTTGATGTTTATTTGAAACTCTTTCCAGCTTGGCAGTTTTGAATCGTCTATGTCTTCCCACCTTTGTTCTATTTGCTGTTCTCTGATGTTTGTGAATATTTTTGCTGTATGCTGTTTGTGAATCTTCGCTATTTTCTTTTCTTCCATGCTTAGCTCGCCCGCCTCGTTCTTGAGTCCTATGGTTTGTTGTTGAAATTTTTTTCTTCCCGTTTTATTGCTTTGTAAAACATCCTTATATTTCTTTCGTTATAGGATTCTTCTAAGCTTTCTATTTCTTGTTTTGTTTTTTTTTTCTCTTTTTTCTCCTGCAAATTGTTTTGACTTTGTTTCTTGCCGCTTTGTACTGGTTTCCTGTTTCCGCGGACTATTTTTGCAGCCGTTGTTGTTTTGTTGTTATGCTTTTTTCTATGGATTCCTTGCACAATTGGTCAAACCAGTTTTTTTTTTTTTTTTAATGTTTTGTACCGTTTTTGCGCATTTTAGCAGTGTTGATTTTAGGTAATGCTATTCATTTTCAATGTCTTTGGTTTTGTTGTTTGCGCTCCAGCTTCTCTGAGTACTTTCTTTGGGTTTACTCAGTTTTGCTGCGTTTTTTTTTTTTTGGGCTAGGACGTATTGTTTTGTATGTTGGTTTGGTCTGCTTAGTTTTAATTCTGATCATAAAATGATCAGATCCGATCTCTGCTCCTCTACATTTCTGGACTGTAGTTATTGCGTTGGCCAGCTTTTTTGAGATTAGCACATGATCTATCTGGTTCTTGGTTCTTCTGTTTGGGCAGTACCAAGTTTCTTTGTGGATATTTTTTTTTGCATGGTACTTTTGATTACCATATTGTTTCTAGCCGCTAGGCGTCTAGCCTTCCGTTGTTGTTTGTTGTTTTGTGTAGGCTTTTTTTGCCTGCTATTTGTTTGTATTCTCTTTCTTTCCCTATCTTTGCGTTTTGGTTGTCTATGATTACTTTTATGTCAAATTTTGGTATTTTTTCTAATGTGTTTTCTATTTCCTCATAGAACTTATCTTTTAGTTCTTCCGCCATTGTCTCAGTAGGAGCGTATGTGTTTATAATACTTATTTTCCTATATTTCTCTCTTATTCTTAGTAAACTTATTCTTTCAGTTATTTTTTTCCATTCTATTACCTTTTTATTCTTTTGTTTATCAAGAATCCTGTTCCATATCTGCTTTCTTCTTCTCCTCCGTTTACCCATATTTCATTTGTGTGTTTTTTTTGCACTCTTAGGATGTCTATGTTGTATTTTGTTGTTTCTTCAGTCAGCTGTTTTAACTTTTCTTCTCTGTTCAGACCTCGAACATTCCATAAGGCTAATACTAAATTTGTATTCCTGACTTTTTGTATGCAATTAGTATGATTCCTTGTATTTGCCTTTGTTGCAGCCATGTAATCCTCCGGCTTTGTATCTGTTAGTTTTTTGGTTCTGGTACCAAACATCCCTTGCTCCTGTCCCATACAAATAGTTCGCTTTTTACTTCTAATTTCTGGTACTTCACACGTATTTGTTTGCCTTCATTTTTTCCATTTTTTTTTGTTCCTTGTTTTTCCGGTTCATTTATGGTGGTCTTTCTGTTGCGCGGTCTCGAGGAGCCAGATCCACTCTTCGGAGCTCTACGTATCCTAACCCTACTTTTTGCCGCCTTGTGTTTGGATGTTAGCTTCTCTCTTTTTACTCTGATTCAGTTTTTCCTTGCTTGATCGCTCACTAAACACTTGCTTACTTTCTCGCGTATACTTGTAATTAAATCCCTACTCGTTATGATTGTATTTTTGATTTTAAATAACGGAGCTCAGATTTAACATCATGGTTGTATTACAATAAATCTTTTTCATTACTCTACTTTTGGGTCTCTCACGTTTGGCATGATTCGTGATAGAGCAATTACTAGATTATCTGCTTTTCGTTTGGTTTCTGTTATGTGGAGTTTTAAGTTCCAGTTTTTACATACTTATCCCTAAGTATTTAATGCTTCCTTGGGATTTGATTGTAGTATCCCCTAGATAGATCTTGACTATAATGCTCTTCTTCTGCCTACCAGGACTACGAGTTTTGTATTGCTAGCTGTAAACCAATCTTTTTGATCACTTTTTATGCCTATTTTGCGCTGTCTTTTATCTCTCTTATACTATTACCCCTACAACATCGTCCGCGTAGGCTATTGTAGGAATTCCGTCTGGGATCTGTACCTTCAGCAGACCATCATAGTAAATATTACAAAGGGCGAGGCCCTTCTCTCTAGTTCTCCTATTAGCTCCTTTCATGGCACCGAATTGACAGCGTTCTTATATTGTAGGTGACCAGCACAGCGATTTTTTGTGTAGAGTGTTCAGTTACTTGACCGGCTGCTTTCTTAACATGCCTAAGGGTATTAAGTGCTATACTTTATTTTCTCTGAACCAGTGTTGATTCTTGTTTAGGTTTCTATCCCTATCCAATTCTTTTATAAGTCTCTTGTTGATGATGTGCTCATTGAACTTTCCCAGTGAGTTCAGTAGGCATATGGGTCGATATGTCTACCTTGCTTCCTATTTGGTAGGTTTCTTGATTACTACTAGTTTTGTCTTTTTCCAGTTTGTGGGAAAGATGCTTTGTTTTATTGTTTGTCCCCTACCTTCACACAGAGCTGCGGTCTTTATGTCGCTGTTGCTCTGATTGCTTGCGGAGGGATCATATCTGTGCTGTGGGTTTTTTAAATTTTATTTTGAAGCCTGCTATCTGTATTTCTTCTGTACATTCCGGTATCATAGACACTTCTACTGTTTGCTTCTTCCACGTGTTGGTCAGTGTTAGCGGGGATCTTTGGCTTATTTTACTAGTGATCATTTTGTATCAATTGCGCTGCATGTCAGAGTGTGGCCATTTTTTTTTTGGAGTGCATTATTGATTTTTTAGAACTTTTTCTCTTCTTTTTTTTTATCCATTTCTTAATCTTATAGGACGCCCATCTTTTATTTCTCTTATACTATTACCCCTAATAACCATGGCTAGATCATCCGAATAGGCTATTGTAGTAATTCTGGTATCTGTACTATCAGCAGACTATCATAGTAAATATTCCACAGGGTGGGGTCTTCCTCTGTAGTTCTCTTATTAGCCTTTTCCATGGTGCCGAGTTGAAAGCGTTCTTCATATTGTAGGTGACCAGCACGTCGAGTTTTTGTGTAGGGTACGCAGTTACTTGACCGGGAGCTTTCTTAGCATGCTTAAGGACATTAAGAGCAACATTTGACTTTTTCTGAACTAGTGTTCATATTTGTTCTGGTCTTTATTTCTTTCTAATTTTTCTATAAGTCTCTTCTTGATGAAGTCCTCATAGAGCTTTTACAGTGAGTTTAGTAGGCATATGGGTCGATATGACTTGCCTTTGTTTATTTTGGTAGGTTTCTCGATTGCTACTAGTTTTGAAGATGCCTTTATTGTTTGGCGTATACCTTTACAGAGTTGCGGTTTTTATGTTGTTGTTGCTCTGAATGCTTCCGGAAGGATCATGTCTACCTTGGGCTTTTTTCTTTTTAATTTTGCAGCTTCCCATCTGTATTTTTTATTTTTTTTAGCTTGTTTTACGTTTTTGTTTAGAAATAGTTTTCTTGCTTTAGCTATTATTTCTTTCCTTGTCAGTGTTAGCGGGGGTCTTTGGCTTATTTTATTAGTGACAATTTTGTAACATTTACTCCACATGTCTTAGTTCAGTTTTTTGCATAGTTTTTCTGTGCCATTTTTTTGGGAGTCCATTATTGCTTTTTTAGCACTTTTGTGTCCATTGCAGTAGTTTTTTGAACTTTTGTCATATATTCTCTTCGTTTTTATTTTTTTCAGTTTTTTTGAAAAGTAAATACCTTTCTCTCAATTTAGGATACACAGAGTTTGTTTTTGTTTGCTCATTCCGCTAGCTAGTCTTCTTTCGGTTGTCCTTAGGTTAGCCATATTCCAGACTTGGCGTTGAAGTCGCCAGTAATAATATTATGTTTTGTGTATCTTTTCTGCTAGCCACTTTTTGAATTGCTCAGTGATTTGGTTTGGCAAGAAGTAACAGCATCCGGTGTCTCAACGCAAGTGAAATTTTGTATTGTTTGGAATAACATACACTTTCTTGTTTGTCTATGATTAATTTCTTTTTGCTAGCTGCCATTTTTTTGTTTGGTTCCGGTCCGAGACTAAGGTATAGTCTGCTGTTGTTTTTTTTGACAATTTCTTTCTAGAAGGTCTATTGAGCTTTACATCTGTTTAGGTTAATTTTTGTTGTATTTACACAAATTTTCTGAATGCAGTAAGTAGCACTCTTGTTAGCTGGTGCACTCTCAATGTATGCCCAAAACCTCCACAGTTTTTGCAGGGTTTGCCATCTCTTGTCTTAGACTCCGCTGCTCTGTGAACTAGTCTATGGCACCTGTATTATTTTGGCGGAGAGAAGATCTCCATCTGTTCTTTGTCACTTGGAACTTGCCAACTATTACTAACAGACAGATTAATTGTGCACAACCGACCTGATAATTCTAAAAGATGCAGTAACTATTAAACAGAATATGTTTAGTAATGTGTCGAAGGTGGTAACGCAATGCCCCCTATCAGTCCGGTGTCACACTATGTGTTAGAAACGGTCCGGTGAAAACTCATCCGTTTCGAAGGATGCCAACCGAACATGGATTTCTGGTTGATCCATTGAAAACGCTCATATGTGTCGCCACTCATTTAAAACCTTGCTCGGTCGGCATCCTTTTAAACCGATGCGTTTTCACCGGACCTTTCTAACGCATAGTGTGACACTGGACTTAGGAGAAACTTTGAACTGTTTATGTGTGAAGGACCGCTGTAGTACAGTTAAATCCTATACGGACAGGCAACGGCATTTGACGAGTTAGTTACTGTGATTTTATGTAAATTGTCTCTTTGACCAGTGAGATGCTAGGCTCACTGATGATAAACACGAGTGTATTTGTCTCTTACTGTGTGAAAAGGCAAATGCCGTTGCCTGTCCGTGCAAGATTTAACTGTACTACAGCTCTCTTTCCAAAGAGCTTTATAACTAGCGTTTTGCCTTACAATCTCAATACCTCTGTTCTACGTTGTATGTGATAGAGAAACATCTTGATGCGACAAAGACTGAGATACTGAGAGTTTACGCTGCTTATACATTGTTCAATTGTGCCGTGACGTGCTGAGTTGGTATTTGATGGGGATTGCCAAATATTTCTGGAGTTGTAAGGAACGGCAGTGTGTTATGCTGACATTCTTGCTGCCTGACTGCCTGACTGGGGGCTCTTTGCGATTGCTATGTAGGTTTTATGTGAGCTGTTTGTGTTTAGTCAAGTATTGCGTGATATGTAGGTAATAGTCGTGACGTAGTTTGCATTATGTCGAGTACGATGCTTGCCTCTGTCTGATTTTCTGGATAGCCTATCAGGTTCTCCAGGTTGGGGTAGGGTAAGCACCTGATTTTGGTTTTGTGCTAGCTGGTCGAATTTTTATTTGGGTTATATGGTGCAACTTTCACGATATAATCCAAATGAAAATTCGACCATCCAGCTGTAGCTGAAAGTTCGTAGATTTGTTGATTTTGAGGTCACGAACACGCCTTTTTTTTGCAGTCAACATACGCTAACAACAGTGCGGCACTTTTTAACTATTATTTTGATGAACAGCTTCATTGTCATCTCTGCTTACATCGAATACAAGTTGAAATGGTACATTCAACTTGGATACTTTTTGTTGGAACACCATTTATCGTTTATTACGAAACACAATTTTTATTATGTTTCACAAACATTGATTTGTTTATTTCTTGTATTATATTCTATTTTCCATATTTTAACAACAGTTGGTATCTAGAATAATATTTAAGAAACATTATTTATATTGCAGTGTACAAGATGTTTACAAGAAATATCGTTTAAAACAGATCCAAGAAATACTGATTATGAAATTGAAGCTGGAGCAACGCGTAATTTTATGGCATTAAAATTGGCAGAAGAGTTAGCACAGAGAGAAGAAGAAGAACTTAAAGAAGAAGAAGCTAATAACCCAATGAAATTATTAGAAAACAGAACTAAACAGTCAAAAAATGAAATTGAATTGTTAGAATCTTTAGAAGAGTTAAAAGATTTGAATAAAAGGCAGCAAGCTGTGGACTATGATACAATGCTATCAGCATATGATACAAAGATGACAGAAAGGGAACGTGAAGAACGGCTAATACAAATGGATGAGGATTTTATAAAGTATATTACATATTATTGTTTAGTAAATATTTGATACTAATTTAATTTTGTTCTAGGACAATAAAGTTTAAATCAGGAGTAAAACGTAAAGTTGTATTAGAAGAAGAAATCATTGAAGAAGTATCAGAACCATTATCAAAAACAACCAAATCCACCGCAGAATCATCTACAACAGTATCATTGCCAACAAAGATAGATAAAATTAATAGCAATTGGAATAAAAGTATAGGTGGATTAAAAAAGAAAACATTATCAGGGTTGGTAAAATTAAATAATAAAGATAAAAGTGATGCTACTGTTAGTAGTAGTACCAGTGCAGAAACTGTGACCAGTTCAACTCAATGTGCTCCCAAAACAAATGGTTTATCTTTGTTGGGTGCTTATTCAGATAGTGATTCTGAATAAATAAAACAAAATATTTTTCTAAATGTGTATTTTTGAATTTATTTATTAAATGTTAAATTTCAATGTAAATATTAACGGGAAAAATATTGATGTATATTTTGGAATTATCTAATTATTTCCGTGTTAATGGTGTGGAAATAATAAAATTTGAAATATATCTGCTGTGAATTATTACTGCTTAAAGTAGAACTGCTCAAGCCATACGTTGTTTTAAGGAGTCCGCTGCAATTAAGATGATAATGTAAGTAATATTTTTAAATAAACCTATACACATTTTAAGGTAACGTAATAATTAATAAAAAATGTATTTTTTGAAGTCTTAGATTGCTCAGATTCGGGAAAACTGGTCACTTACTATGTTTTAGAAATAATACTGCTTTATATCTACATATATAATTTAAATATTTTGAAATAGGTACATGAAGAATAGGTAATTTATTTAAAAAATGTTAAATTATAAACATGTAAATAAAACTTCAGGGATATTCTTGTTCTAGTTTGTAAACGACGTCTTATTTTTTTTTTTGTTGAGTTTGTACACATGCTTTGTTGAATTAAGATTTTCTGTCTGGTCAATTCATTGCAGTTACTATCTTTGTGTAACTACTTCTTTGCCCTAACGCATTGCCAACCTATATGGAAGTTAGGACATCACTTGAAGGGGTTTTCTATACGCTGAAAAATCCGTGTGGATAATGGAATTACTAGCTTGACATGAAGATCCCTTAACACGGATTTTCATGCTATATAATCTCGTTTTCTATTTCGTATCTTCTACATACTGGGCAGTTTTCAGTGTAGTAATTTTGTTGACAATGTTAACATTCTGTTATGATTTGCATGTTTATTTTTTGTTTTTTTGAAAGTTGTAGTATGTGTTTGATTTAGTTCAGTATCGGGGGGGGGGGGGGACCTATACTTCTTTTACTCTCACATTTACATTCTACTATTAATTGTTAATAATTCTAGTTATTTGTTCGCTTTTGTCCGTACTTAAAGGTTTGTTACTTTGTCCACCCAAGATATCCTTTAAAATGCGTCTGTAAATTCACGTTTTGAAAGCTTCTAATCGCCTCATTATTGATATTTCCATCCTTTTATTTCATAAACTAATGTAGATAATGCGTAACGTTTAGTGGCCCTCCATCGGGTAGTTGAACTTGGATTGCGATCATATAACATTATTCACTTTAATAAATGTTGATTTTGCTATATTGAGATAGATCTTATCAGGATCTCATTAATTGTTTAGTGTGTAACCTAAGTTTTTTAAACGCTGTACTTGTTTAACGGGTTTTGATTTGTTTTTGAGACATAAACGTGGACTTTACATTTACATTTAAATTTTGTCTCCATTCTATCATTTTGACGGTCTTTGATTTATGAACTAATGGTTTTGTCTACTTTGTAGCGTTTAATTTCTGCTTACGTATGAAAAGTAGAGGATTTGCTAAGAGCGGTTGCAGAGGTGCAACTGCGTTGGTTTTGTCGGCCTTTTAGTCTTGTACAACGATGTGCGTCTTGCTGCAGCGGGCTGAGTGCAGAATTTTGGTACAAATTCCTTTTATGAACCTTAGTCGCGCGTCGCAGAGAGGGTGTGTGTTACTGATGTCAGCGCATGGCGGCCGTAACAGTTTTGTTGACTTTTAAGCTACGCTTCTTGCGGAACCTGTGCTAACAACAATTTTATTTTGTTTTTCCCCATTTTTGCGACTTACCAACTAGGGTATTACAGGTCGAGCGGTAAGTAATAGAAAATTGTAAAAGTCAATCTTCTAAGGCCCGTTTGCACCATGTTGGCTTAAATTTACGTTTAATTAAACTCTAGTTAATTTTAAGGGTAGTTTTAATTTTCATTGCATTGCACCAACACGTTTTAAGCGTAGTTTAGCAAACTGAAGTTTAAAATAGATTACACATGGCAACATTGCACATTTTTAGTTATTTTACGAAAACTGTTGGTATTTGTGTCTATTTCTATAATAAAAATGCTTAAATAACATAAAACCTAACCTTTAATAGCGTATGTCAGTGTAGATTATATTAAATTTGGAAGTTTTTATTAATATTGTTGCATAGTAACGGAAATAAAGCCAAAATATCAATGCAAAAAAATAAATTTTGACGTTGAATTATATTTTTAGGTTAAGTTTTTACAAAGCCGACAATATTGACCGCTTAAGTTAAGGGCCCCTTAAAGTCATAAACTCCCTTAAATATGTGGTGCAACGCAATAAGCCACCCTTAACGTTTTAAGGACAGTTTAAGATTTAAGCGACGTTGGTGCAAACGGGCCTTAGAAACTTATATCCAGGAATGGATTATGTAATAAGCTTAGTTTTGGTTAATCACATTAATGTTCATTTTTGGCATTGTCACTATTGGATGGTCGTGGTTTAATTCACTATAGTTTGCACTCGGTTTACAATCACTGGGTTTTAAGGCCTTGCGGGCGTCTAGCTTGCATAACGCACTTGGATTAAAGTTTTGGGTGCTGTTTTATTGAGGAGTCGGTGTTGATAACTGCTCGATTTTGCCTTGGTCTTTGCTGATAACGTTTGCCGGTTTGGGGAACGTGTTTTTTCCTACCTGAACCTTGGGCAAGCTAAAGTCATCCAGGTGCTGCCTCATTAGTATTGTCCCATAGGGTTCCATGGTCGCGTTTAAACGTGTGGGAACCATGTTACAGTGGTGGTGGTTTACTTCATTTAAGTTTGGGTTTAGCTCCTGGGTTGTCTAGGTCGATCAGATTAAATGTAATCAGATCGAGCAGTTGCAGATTCAGTTTTGGAGATGGGGCGTTGCTGGTTTTATTCAAAGCTGATGGGGATTGACATTACAATTTTTATAGGTATAGACTTTTTTGCCGCATTCCTTAGATGGTAGGAGCTAAGGATACTAAACTACATAGGACTTCGGGATTCCTATGATTCACTTTTTGATATATTGTGACGTAGCTTTCGGTACGCAACATCTCAACCAATCATAGTTCCGCTTTTTGGGTCAGCAGGTTTTAAATATTGTGCCTAACCAATGAGATGCTATAACTTTCCGCGTCGCAGGCACGACAATTGACATTATCTAGCAGTCCTCTAAATATAATGTTCTTGGGTAGGAGCGTCTGAAAGTCATTTCGGTGGAGTGGAACGGGACGCTTTAATTTTTGGCTAAAAATCTGTCTCATTCCCTAGAGAAGCACCCCCAGGTACAGGGAGTTTATAAATGAATGGGATTATGTAATCACTGCCGCTTTTTTTAAATTGTCCATTATACTATTTGTTTTGACAGATCAACTTTGACAGCTGTCAAGCATGTTTGCACATGTAGTATAGTGGACAATTTTAAAAAGGCGGCATATTTAAACTGATTACATAATCCCATACATTTATAAACTCCTTGTATTGTAGACTTGACCTTGTGGTGACGGGTCCGAGGCTGGTGTTGATGCCTGAGAATAAGCTGTTGTTTCTCTCTGGAAATTGCCACAAGTGGAAAAGGTTTCTTTGGAATCAAGTCTTGAAGATGATAATCTTTGCTATAAATATCTAATTTTTCTTCTCGACAGCCGGTCCTGGTGCCAAAGCAGATATCACACGTACATCACCCAAGATTACATCATAGTACAAGAGCTAGCAACGTTTTTGACAGCTGGGAGCGGTTGCGTATACCTGGTAGCGCAACCTCCCTGAAGAGGTGAAAATTGTGCATTTTTAAAACATTATGAGACAAAAAAAATTTCTTTTCCATAATTTTTCTATGTGACTTTACCATTCCAAATCTATATATAGTGCGTATACCAGGTATACGCAACCGCTCCCAGCTGCCAGACGCGGCGCGTCCCTACCTATAGCCAATAAGGATGGGAAATATTTAAAAACTAGCCGAACTAAAATGATTTTTTTGCGACTTTGCTAGCTCTTATACTATCATAGACTGTTAGTTAATCTCGATATGATGTTGCATCAAAATATGTCGAGAATAATATGATGTAAATGTGGATCGTGTGTGGCTACGGCGCTGCTTGATGTTTTATTTGATTCATTTTATTTGAATTGTCTATTCCGTTTCAACATGCGTATAAATTCTTATCTTGGTAATATAGTTGTACTAAATCCGAAAAAAAATTATCTCTGCGTTTTGCAAAGAACTTAAATTGCTTCCCAATGTCTCCTGCTTTATGTATGGTTTGGTCTTATTTAATTAATAATTTACTTTAGCATGCACATCCCATAGTAATCTCTTATAACTGATTTTATACCAGCATCTAATTATTTCTGCGTCCTAAAAAAGTAGTTGGCTGCTTTATTCTCAGTGCCATGATAAGACCAGAACTTTTTGGCCATATGATCCACCACTGGCATGCTTTGGTAGTATTTTATTGTATGACTTTTAATATAGTGGCGCTACAGTTCTACCACTAACGTCGTCACATTAGAATTCTTTAAATTTTAGTCTTGCAAGGTTCTATTTGGTAGTGGAAACTACTAAATGAATCTCAAAATGTGTGCAAAACTAATATTATATTATTAAAATAAGCTATTGAATCACCAATTTTTTATGCTGATAAATTGCTTTATTATGTTGTTACATTACAATTACATAAATTATGAATATTACCGATAATTACATTTCAAAAGTTGACCTTTATAGATGAGAGAGATCGATTTATTGTCTTAAATTAAGTTACAAATTTTACCAGTATAAACATACATTCCAGCCAGTACCAATATTAATTTATTAACATTTGATAATTAAGCTCTCATCTAACTACTGTAATTTTAATTCTCACTGGACCTTGATCACCACGATCTGAGAAATTTATTTCTTGGCCTGAAAATAAAAAAAGAAAACTATTAATTTAAAGACAAAGTGATCAAAACTATAAATTTCAAGACAGAAATAAATTTCTTAGAAGTGATTGTCATGTACTCCATCATCTAACTTTGGTTTTATTTTGGTACCCGAGTGTGCGATTAAATCTTTAGTGATAAGTGCATTATTAATTTTCATAATACTGGAAGGCCTACACCACAATAAATTACCTTTATTTAATACTTTATAACTGTCAACCCCTTTAAACAATATTGGTTTATATTCTTTCCCACCTCCCATTATTTTATTTTTTGGTGATATTGTAGATGATAACATTAAACCTTTATTATGATCCCCAAAACCCTGATTAGAAGAACTACTTATATAACTCGTGCATGGCAAATTATGTGAATTTTTTACAGTAACGATATTAATATCGCAATCTTTACATGGTCGATTATCATCTTCATCGACTTCATTATCTGTATTATAACGCGAACTATTTTGTAGATCGTAGATATTAGAACTAGGTTTTCTTAAATACATTTTGTCCTGATCGTAAGCCAGTTTGTAATGCTTATATAATGATTCACTTGCTACTTTCCAAGTATGCAAACCTATTGCTGATGTGGAATTGTCTGATATCCTACCGAGATCGTACCGTGTCTGCATGTCCTCAAATTGGTTTATCTGCGCTTTAGTTGCTTGTAGTTCTTTCTCCATATAGCTGACCGATTCTTGTAATTTATATCGCTTTGCATTTGTTTTTGCAAGCATCGCTTCCAAATCTGCAATCTTTTTTTCTTGTTTCTTATTATGCCGTAATTTCTCATCAATTGTCGTTTGAAGTTCTTGTATAATTTCATTTTTTTCTTTCAGCTCTTCCTTTGACTATTAATGGAATAGAATTAGATTATGAAAAAATATTGATTTATATATTACCCCTAACACTGCAGACCTGATTTCTTCAGAATATTTTGATAAGCTGTGATTTTCCATGGTTAATTCGTCTTTTTTTGCTTTTATTACCCCGATTAGTCCATCTAATACTTTAGTCTTGTTTTCTAAATTTGCAATTGCTTGATTTTTCTGTGCTAAATCATGTTCGTATTTAATAATTTTATGCTCATTTTCTAACGATTTCATTAACGCTTGTTCCAATTTTGATTTACCTTCCCTGAGCATGTGTTTGAGTTCATCACTATCTTCCTCTAATGCCATAGCATCGAGTTGTTGGTTTAAATGACTTAATTTGGCTTGAAGATGTTCGATATCCATTTTTTGTTTACTAATGATTTCTTCATTTTTTTTTAATATTGATTCATATTTTGTAATCTCTTCTTCTTTTTTCACCAAAGCCTTCACTATGCTATCGCTAGTATTTTCTGAATTATTATTCTGTAACATTAGTGATATTAATTACATTATTAATAATTAGATTTACTATACATACCATTCGTTCGATGGTTTCAATAAATCTTAACTTTTCAGTTGTGTTTGTTTCTAGTTTATCTTGTAGTGATTTAATTTGAGCCTTTTGCGATGCAACTTCGAGTTGCAATTGATATTCGAGATCGCTTAGATCTTCTAAACATAATAATATAGATTATACATGATTATTAATGTGATTTTATATAGACTCACCCCCTTTTCCATGACTATCTTTTCTACGTAAGGCATCAGAAGCATGCATGTTTTGAACAGTTAGAGCATTTGTTTGTTTATTAAGTGATTCGTATTCTTTTTTAAACTGAATCAATTCTCCATGATATAAATCTGCTTGGTTTTTAGCTTCTTCTAACTCTTTAAGTAGATCAGTTTCACGTTCTAAATATTGAGTCTGCAAGTCTTCTGTAGCTTGCGTAGCAGTTTGTAACCTGAAAAACATACAGTTATCATGTCAATCCAAGGAAAACACCAAATAGTTGGTTCGACCTCACCTGGTCTAATCCTACTATCTCGGTGCTTTTTTTATTAAGGAAAGACAATTGTTAATATATTTTTTTATTATAATTATACAGTATTTTGTGTTTTATGTTTTTGGTTTACAACCAATCTAGTGTAAAATCGGGAGCGAGTAAGACATATAACAATTTTAATGATAAATTTAATATCCACCTTGTTTCGAAAGTAGCGTGATCCTTGTTTAGTTTCTCAATCACAGTTTTGTCTAAGTGTCGAGCTTTATTTAGATCAACTATCTCTTTTTCGTAACTCTTTTCCATTTGCTTGATTTTCAGTTGCGAATTACTAAATTATTATTAAATTAATTTTTATTCATTCAAATTAGTTATTAACAAACCGTAATTCTTGAGTAATTTGCGTAATTTTGCCATCGTAGTTTAGTTTTGAAGTTTCAAATTCTTTAAGTTTTCCACGTAAAGACCTGATATTAACTTCAGAAGTTTTACACTTGTCTAAATCGAATTGGTGTTTTTTCTTTTCATGTTCGATAGTTTTTTCCAAATGCTAAAATAATAATATAATAAAGTTATTTTATTTATTTGACAAACAACAAATTTAGTTTTTAGAATCATTTTAATAAAATCATATATAGCTAAAAATGAAATGCGGTTAATACAGCTTATACCTGTATATCGTGAACAAATAGTAATTGGTTTGTTTCAATAATATAAGGTGTAGTAGTGTAGCATTTTATACAGTTTTGACTTTGAAGTTTATATCTGATGTTATTGGTATTGTTTTTAACAATGCGCTTTTTAACGAAGGAATGATTAATGGCGATTTGATTGCTTCAAAGCTGGTAATATTAGCTTGGAAAACAAGTCAAGAAGATATAGATTTTTGGATTTTGATAATCAGGGCTTTTTAGTCGTTGTAGAAGAGGACAAAAAAAAGAAGAGAATTTTTTGAATGGTTCTTGCTTCAAACAACAAATGATGTTTTTTCTTCGGACAGTGATTTAGATTGTTGAATCGTGCCGTCTGTACGAGATAGCTATTATTAATATCAATGTTTGAATGGGATAGTCTAACCTAACCTAAATGATCCAGCATTTCTTTGTTTTTTTAGAAAATGATAAGAGTTAACCGATGGTTTTAATTAGATGGGTGTCTAGCCTTACATACTACAAGTCCAGCAATGGTTGCACGGCAATTTTTCGGAAAGTTGGATCGGTTGTGGTCGAGATTGCACCCATCTTTGTCCTCCGCGCTCTCCGGACTTCTTTCAGGATTGTTCAATTAGCCCGGGAGATCATACTATCAGAATACCGTACAACAGCTCAGTCTGTTTTGTAATAAACAAGGAAGTTTAAAATATTAAGGTGAATTCGTGTAAAAACTATTGAAATTCGACACAGCTGTCACATACGGTATTTATACTAGACTGGCGTTTGAGGTTTGGTTTTGCATGCAAATGCAGTAGTAGCTCTAAACAGCACCGATAGTAAGATAAGTAATCTTACTATCGGTGCCGTTTAGAGCTACTTTTTTGGCAAGTGGTGACTCCACAATTTGCCAAAAAAGTAGCTAGGCCAAGTTATAATTGTATTTCTTCTAAATTCTATTTATAAACTATAGTTGGTTGGTTGGAACAATGCTCTGATTAACTAAAGGTATTCTCAATTTACATTAAAATAATTGTTGGGTGAAGACAAATTTATTTAAATGCATTTACTATTTATTGTTTTTTGCGTAATTACATCTAGGTTCTACGTATTTGTAAATAATTGTATGTATTTATATTTTATCACTGCAGTCTTAACGCGGACTAACTATAATTTGATTTTTAGCCGATCTAAAACTGAATCATGACCTAGATACTTTGCAATATTGGCGTAAATTAATTTACTTGTTCAAAATCTAAAAAAAATATTTGTTAAATTCTAGTGACGAAGCTACGTTTAACTCCTTCACAGACTGATTTGTAAAAATCGCACAATTTTGTGTTTTTTTTTTAACTTTATTTTGCTTACTCTGCCACTGAATATGAGTAAGAGAAGATGCTCACTATAGCATATTTAACTTTAAGAAGGAGCACGGATAAACAACTGACATTAGCAATGATCACGTGCACAGTTCTATCGCTGTACCACCGAAATATCCTTACCAACGGATAAGACTTCCACTGTTAATACTGTCCTTAACACTTATTTTACTTACAAAAATTATATAGAAGCAGTTTTTCAACAATGCCGATAACCACCAAGTTGGAAAACAACACCACTTACCGACTGTGCCAGTTTGGTGTCTTATAAGAATTTGTTGGATATTTTTTTCAAAGAAAACATTAGTTTAAACGTACCAGAATGCGACATAATGCCAATAAGATTTTCATCTAAGATGGAATTGATCAACGCCAATCAAGACGGATATCGAGGCCTTCACGGCAGTACCTCGTAACTAACATTTTATGAAATTCGGGTTTTTAATTTAAATCTATGTAGAATGTGCATTTCCATCTATTGAGCAGCTCGAAAACTAATAACTCCTAACCGTCAAGTCAGAATTTAAATCCTCCTGATGCAGTACCTCGTAAATGACACCAGTGTCACTACTTTGAACGGCGTCACGCTACTAGTAACCTCTAAAGTGCGTATAATTCAGGTAAATACTGATCAAAATTTATAATACATGTATTAAATTGCAGCTAAACTTATCTTAGATTGTTAACTATTAATTACTTTTTGAATGTTGATTTGATGTATTTTGTGTTTCTCTGATTTAATTTATGGGTGCAGTTCCGAGGTACTGCCTTTTTCAATGTTGCGCTGCAACATTTCACTTACGAGGTAATGTTCATTTCAGATATCATGAATTCACGTACCTCAAAAATAATCCAGCTAGCAGTTGGTCAAAATAAACGGTTATTACCGTCTGAAAATTACAAAAGAAACTTTAAAAGCCGTAATGATGATCCTGTTGTAATACCAGCTGGAAACGACAAAGAAAACAACAGCCCTAATACCGACGATTCCGTTTCAATTTTTAATAATGTTCTTAGTCCTGATGATTTCACCAAAATTGTAAATGAAGCTGAAATTATCCTACTGGAAGATGATTTGATGGTCACACCGATAGACACCTCAATAAACATTCAGTCAAATATTCACACTAACACCAGTCCTTTACAAGTGATACCTATCAGCCACTGTAATTATTCTAGTTTACCCGATATCCACCCAAATAGTAAAAATGAAATTAAAGTTGATGTGATGGTCACACCGGAGTCGGACACGTCATTAAACATTCAGTCAATTATGCACTCCAGCTCCTTACAAATGGTATGTACCAGCCGCCGAAATTCTTCTGGTTTACTCGATATCCACCTAAATGGTGAACATGAAATTATTAAAGACGAAAACAGCAAATTAGAAGAATACGAAGATGATCCAGAAAACGGAAGCATAGAATCAAAAGAATTCGTAGTTGATCCAGAAGACGGAAACAGCAAATCGGAAGAAAACGAAGATGATCCTGAACCAGAAGCTACAGTGGATGATGAAAAGGATAAAAGAAAGAAAGAGGACGAAGCATCGAATGAAGTTATCGAAAGAGAACTTGACAATCGGAAATCAAGAATGAAATAAAAAAAACTGAATAAAAGAAAACGAATGGTTGGGGAAAAGTACCTAGGATTCACTAAGCCATCCGGTCAGAGAAATACTTTTCACAATAAAGAGAGAATTGAACGGTCCCTGGGAGAACGGTGCAATTGCGTTAAAAAAATTAAAACAAGACGTTGTTCTGAGATTGTAGAAGAGGAATGGTTACAGATGTTTGAAAAATTTTGGAAAACTATGAGCTGGGACCAACGGAAAGTTTATGTAATACCGTACAAAAAACTGCAACAAAAAGACCAAAACATTGTGAAAACAATAAAGTGCCTCGTCGAACTGGAACTTTTCAATATAATCTGATTGCAAAAAATGGAAAAATCCCGGTCTGCAAATCATTATATTTAAGCACATTGTGTTTGGGCGAGTGGTCTGTGAAACACTGGGTGGAAGATAGTACTCACGGTATGAATGATTCTACAGAGTCAAGAATCAGTAAGCGACCACGTAGATCTGATTTATTTCAAGAAGACAAAGCTGTTATGAGACAATTTCTTGATAAATTAAACAAGTTACCATCGGATTATTGTCGAAAAGATACAAATAAAATGTATTTAGAACAGACATTCCAATCCTATTTATTGTTGCATCAAGAGTACGTCAAGTTTTGTGAGAGACAGTCGAAAGAACCATTGTGTTTTTCCATTCTCAGAAATATGGTCGAAGATACGAATATTTCACTTTTCTATCCAAGAAAAGACCAATGCAACGATTGCTTCAAGTACAAGAACAAAAATATGGACCAAGAAGAATATGACAAACACATACATTTGAAGAACAGAGCCAGACATGAAAAAAATGAAGACAAAGAAAACGCAAAATTGGAAAATTGCATAACTCTCACAATGGATGTACAGGCGGTGAAACTTTGTCCTCATATCCCAGCTAATGCGCTATATTATAAAACAAAATTATGTAACCATAATTTTACCGTTTATAATATAGCCACGCATCATTGTACTTGCTATTGGTACGATGAAACCACTGCCGATGGCCAAACATCAGTATTTGCCTCCTTTTTGCTGAACTACTTGGAAGAGCATTGCATTACAAGCTCTAAAAGCCCAATCATAATATTTTCCGATGGCTGCACGGCGCAAAATCGAAATAGTGTGCTTTCAAATGCATTGCTTATTCTAAGCGAGAAACATAACATTTCCGTAACACAAAAATTTCTAATCAAAGGACACACACAAATGGAGTGAGATTCAGTCCATAGCACAATTGAAACCGCACTAAGAAATAAAGAAATTTACGTGCCGTATGATTATGTGGTCTATACTCAAGCTTCGCGAAAGAAGTTTCCTTATGTTGCAAAGAAGCCACAATACACGTTTTTCTTGAATTATGGACATAAACCTTTGATGAAATATGATTCCATTCGACCAAGAAGAGTTGCCCACGACCCAGTTACGGATATTCGTGTGCTCAAGTACGAAGACGGGAAGATCCAATATAAACTTAATTTTGACGACGATTTTAAGATGTTATCCAGACGCCCTAATAAAGTGGACTGGAATGACACTTCCTTTCCCAAATTGTTTAAATCGCAGCTCCCAATTTCGCAAACCAAATATCAACATTTGCAAGACATTAAAGAAGTAATTCCTGAAGATTATTGGAATTTTTATAACAACCTGTTACATTAGGTTTTTTTATGTCTATCTTTAAAATTGTTCAAAATAAATAATATTAGAAATTTTTGTTATATTATATAGGTACATAATATATCTCTATTTTAATTTTCTCAAAGTTCAATTTATTTTGCTTTACAATAAAAAAACATTGTTTACATACTACCTATTGTTCTTGTTTCAATAAAAAAAATTGTTCACCTACTTACTACCTTGTTCATTGACTGACTAATTCAAAAGCTGCAGTACCTCGTAACTAACCCACAAATTCAAGCAGTACCTCATAACTGTTGTTTTTTTTTAGTAATAAAGAGTTTTTATCTTTATTACAATTTAAATAGTAATCCCAAAATTTACTTTGTGTCATAAAAGAAAAAACTTTGATTTGATTTTTCCTATTTTTCATAGACTACGTTTTTGGCGCTTCCTGAAAAATTTCGTTTTTGCAGTTACGAGGTACTGCAGTGAAGGCCTCATATGTCCTTGGATGAATTTCAACTGCACAATGGTCAATCACCTTATTGACAGTGCCAACAAGATATGCTTAGTAGTAACAACTGCGGCATTTTAAAACTATCACTCGAGAAACCTAAACTGAGCAGTTTTTAATCATAGTATGTCTCAACAACTTTTATAAACGAATTGTTTTTGGTAGCGGACTTACATCAAGAAGAACTTACTGAGTACTTTTACTGACAGTGCGACTCGAATAGCAAACAACGATGAGCTCAAGAACAAGAGCAGCTACAACTTTTTTGCCCCGAGAGTTTCCAAAGTGATAAAATAAAGCTCCGATGTTATAGCGTGCTCAAAGCTGTTTATCATGGAATGGTTTTTCTTTCTTATTAATAGCAACAATCAAACCACCGCAAAGTAACCGCCAAACAAGTAACCAGCAACGAACTACGGTGCCAAACGGAAAAGTGGGAAAAAAGTTGGTTGCGTCAATTTGGTGTTCTACAAGAATTTCAATCATAGAAGATATAGACAATCTGTCCAATATAACATTGATTTGATGACTACATGAAAGAGTGAAGAGTATTATTACGTGCTCACTATGGAACCGAGACACAACACAACTTTGCAACCCAAACCAAATGCCGAAAGAATCCATTGAAGACAAAATACCTACCGACTGCGCCAATTTAGTTCCTATGCCGAACACGATTGTCTTCAACAATTTTGATTACTTGTTCGAACACAATTCAATGAACAAATTGATGAATGTCAGCTTGAACGTACCAGGACGCATCACTGACATATGCAAAATAATTTTTGACCAGTTTGTATCTGCCTTCATATTCATAGTTGAATTAAGTTTCACCTACCGACTGCGCTTTTCTTTCAAATAACAAATTGAAATGGAACATACTTTTACATAATATTGTTTTTAGCTAACATAATGCGGGCACCTAACCAAACTGAAGCAGATATGATGTAGACGAATACTAAAATGAACAGTATTGAGTAAGATGTGTCCAACAAAAACAGTAGCGACAGTTGCAGAAAAGTACTTTGTCACAGCGTTAACGACGTTAAATGTGTTCATTTGCATACCACCCTTGGCAACTGAGCCGCGTCCACATTATCCAAATGTGCTTCCAACGTTCGACTACGACTCAACATAAAACTGGAAACTAGCAACAAAGTCTAACCACTATTGAGCCAAGTTAGTTAGTTTAATTTTTGAGCTTACAAAGATTGTTAATGCCAATACTATGGAGCCTAGAAGTATAATACTATGTACGATGGAGCAAGCCGATAATGGTATAAGCTATATTTTGATGAAGACTATGCCACAGGAATAATGGCGGACATAATTTTATCAACCAGTTTTATCAACAGATTTGCTTGAGATCATAGGCAGCCTTGGTTAAGAATACCAAGAAATAGTCTAATTTTCTGATAATTTAAATAACAATAAATTGAAAAAAAAAAACAGTTTGTAAGTCATCACAAAGAATATGGCTCACTCACTTTACAACCTTGATGGTCAAATGATATCTTTCAAATAAATCATAGACTGATTAGAACAGCAGGATGTAACTTTGGTTTCAACTGGTACCTGGTCATACTCTTCTTCCATAACACTATACAAGGCGGCATTAAATAAACTGCAATCTACAGAAACTTGTATAGTGGCTTGTGGGTCGCTCCGCATTGCAGACCGTTGTTTACAGGTAGCTACATAAATAATTAACATTTATATTCAAACTTGGGTTGGATAATAAAACAATTGCTTTATTAAGTGGTTCTTGGTTGTTGAACTGAACTTGACTTACGTGATGTTTATCAAGTGTTTTTTTACGAAAGGGTATTATAAGGTTTGGATCGTTGGCTTTCAAGCTTGTTATAGTTCGGGCGCCCAAGAAGCGTCGGCTGTGTGGCCTCGTCGCGGTTTTGGATTATGACTTGACATAATCATAATACAACATACTTATAGGTAGGTAAGACCATGTAGTAAACCTAGTCTCATAATATTTATAGTATTGTAGCATACAATGCTACGCGTCAGAATCGCTGTCGCCACACAGATGTTGCTTCTGTTGGCGCCCGCCTTATTAAGATTTAGGAGTACTTTACCGTATTTAAAACCACGCTACACTAAAAGTACGTAAACAAAACCGCGTGATTGGCGCGTGAACACATGCAAGCCTGCATGCGATTGGTCGTTAGCAGCGGGTTTGGCTGCTTAATCCAGACCCCATTAAAGTGAGATTTTATACATAGTGTAATATTAGCGGTTGTTAAGAAAATATTTTAATTATGATATATATAATATCTGTACTTTTTTAATATTTATTAATATACCTGAACCTATACCCCATTTTTAAATAGTGTTTTTCCTATCTTCATAAATCTCCATTTATTGCCTTGCGATCTTGTTTCTCAAGCTGTGCACGTGAACAACGCGTGTATTTGTTTATTTTGAGTCTAGCGTGGTTTTGCATAGATATAGACTATAAGTACTAAGTACTATGCGATTATTTTAATATTACAGAAAATTTATTATGTCTAGTAAAGTATACTTTATATTTGCTATAAATTTGATTTCCAAAGTCTAAAAATGTCGATATAGTTGATAGTTTTTTTTTTGTATATATTATATGAGCTAAACTCTATAAACTGTATAATAATCCGTTCGCTCTGATACAGGTGCATGTCTATCAGAGCGAACGGACGAATTTCTTTGCATTAATTTTTATAGTGCAAAACACTGTTATGATTTTACGTCTATTATAAACGTTGTTGATTACAGTAAGTTAATTTTACCGAACTAATATAGAAAAAATACTATCAAAGACCGTAATGATTACTTACCGTATGTGTGCGGTAAGTAATTGTATCAAAAAAATATAATTTAAATCATACACTCAATGCTACTAAAAAGACACAATGTGTAATAAAATTCACAAATTCGACACTTAAAACAAACCAAAGTTATAAATCAATATGAAATAGATGTTCAAACTAGCAGTAATTTTCATTTGAAGAAAAACTAAAATAATATTTATATTTGACATTTCGTTTTCTGAATCTAATTTTTTTTTAATCAGATTTAAATCAAATCTTCACTTACAAATAATATTTTAAATCATTAATATTACCATCAATTTGAAATTGATATTTTCTTGCTTTATTAACAAACAGATACTAGTAAAAAAATAGTATACGATACTTATTCAGTAAATACTGCAGGTGTTCAAAATTAGCAAACTTTGGCTCTGTGTGCCTTGTTTTGTTATATTATTTTCTAGACCTGTAAAATTACTTACTGAAAAATATATTATTTTATGATTGCTAATAAATATTATTCTTGAACTCTTAAACAGTACAATTTTGTAATAGAATGTGTATTAAATTTAAAAATACTCACAGCAATTTTCTCTTTTAGTTTATTATTCTCTTCGTCAAGTACCGCTTGTTCTGCAGGTTTAATTTCTTTTAACTGCTGCTTTGTCTTTTGTAACTCAGAATTCAATTCTTTAAGGTGCAAATCTTGTTTTTTTATTTTTTGTTCTAAATCCCTTACTTTATCATTCTCAATTTCATAATTTCTACTATCATTTTCACTCTGATTCCATTTCTCAATTAAGTATTCAGTAACCCTTTCCTGCTCAGCATACGCTTTTTCTAGCGATGCCTGTAATGTAATAGTTTCTCCTTTAATATTATCAATTTGTATTTTAATATCTGGACTTGTACTTGTTGGGTTTAGATATAAATCCAATTTATCCAACAAATCTCCACGATTTTTCATAATTGTTTTACACAGATTTAATAACTCTATTGGAATTTCTTTGATTTTGTGTTTCAACATTCCTATATTGTCCAGATCAAGGTCCACTTTTCTTATGACAACTTCACCAGCACCACTTAAATCTGGTTTTGCTTTCATAGTAGAATCATCACAATCTATTAATTTGATTCCTTCTAATGCAACATGTTTGCCGCATTCATCAAGTTTCTTTTTAAGATCTTGCAATGTTTTATACAAATCTATCACTGGTTTCTGTCTATCTATAACTTCCCTTTTTAATAAATCGTATCTTTTCTTTTTTATTTGGAATATATCATAATTTTTCTTGTTGTTACATATTGTTGAAGTGACACGAGTCTCAACCACTGGATGTGCAATACTGGTTTTTCTTGCAATTGATGAACTTGTAAGCCGAGGAGACGGTTTCGGATTTTTCAGGTTTGGTTTGCACACGGGTATAAAGGAGGAACTATTTTTACGAGACATGGTGCTTTCTTTTTTAACCAATACATTTTTGTTGTCTACTTCTGAGGGTTTTTCAGATTTATGTACATTTCTGGTATATTTATCTACCGGTAATGCTTCTATTTTAATATCGCTTGCATCTTTTTGCATATCAGACTTTATATCTAAGCAATCTTTGAATTCATCACTTTTAATTGAATCAGGAATAGCTTCTATTTCATCAATAGTATGTTTTACTGGAATCTTGCATGCTACTTTTGACTGAAAAAAATAATATTTTAATAATAACTATTAGTATTTTTTTTAATGTTTACTTACATAGTCAGCTGAAATACTTTTGGGTTCTTTTATTGAATGTGCACTTGGGGGTTGCTAAAGAGTATCAATTTATAAGTTTTAATTTTTTTTTTAACAAAATATACTTACGGATAGGCTTCGAAATTTGGGTATTAATGACTTTTGTGAAATTGTAGTATTCCGCATACCTGTTGCCGAGGCTGTTGATGGTCTCTCTACTAATGACAATTATAAAATAATTAAAATTTAATTTTAATTACAGTGCACAATTATACAAAAAATAGTAATTGTGTAATGTTTATAAATGTATTGAACGAGTGTTATTTTCTTGGTCAAATTGAACTAATATAAGGTGATTCCTTTTTGCTACTATTTTCAGTTATTCTTACTTCATCTTACTTTATCTCACTTAATAGACCGTTCCATTTGTACAATACCAAGTAAGTAAAAGTAAGAATTTTACTTTTATCTTGCCGATGAGCATTCTATCACGGGGTGGAAATTAATTAAATAATATTTTAAAATCATTTAAGAGAAAAGACTTTGACATATTATAGTTTAATCCTTTCTAAATGTACTGGTAAAAAAATAAATTGATTATCAAATTATTTGTAGAAGCAGCAATGAAGCCAAAGTTGCCGTTTTCGTTAAAATACTACAAATCAAGGTAGCGGTCGGTATGATCTTAAGTGGATTTTAATTAAAAAAAGAATAAATATTAGTGAGGTAAGTGAGTATACGGGGCATTAGTGTGACGTCACGCGACAGTGGCGCTATTGGCGCCAACGTGGATTATCATAACATCTATTTTATGCATAGGTGAAAATACTTGTTGGATTTAATTGTGTCGTTATAAGATATTTTTTAGCAATCTAATGCACCAAAATGGATTAATATTATATTAAGACATATTTTGATGTACAATTTGTATATATTAGATGATGCAATTTTAAATAAACACATATTGAAATTCGGAAATACAACATAACCTCACAAACATTGTAAATATTTAATAAATACTTTTTGAATTCAATGTTAATTATACTGTAAATTTGATCAACTGCAACAAATTATGATTAAAGTTTAAGTTTAAATATTTATTTAGCAAATTTTAATATTTCATAAATTTAGAAAAATTATTAACTTAATATGTAAATATGTTAATATTAAACATAATATTAAAATGAACCATCAAACAGTTTTTATAATTTTATAATAACATATATTTATGTTTTTATGTTATCATTATACGTTACATTTGTTAAAATCAATAAGTAAGCGATTTGAAAAAGCTTATCGGCTGAGATTTTTTTGCTATTTAAAATATTTAATATATATATATACATATATGTATATAATATATATACAATTATATTATTTTACATAATGAAAACAAACATAATCAATTAATTAAATTGTCTTAAGAATTTAATCGAGTAATAATTAATTTTGATTATCTATGTTCCGATTATGTGTAACGAAACTATGCATATATTGTTTTTGCAATTATATTTTATTTGATAATGCTTTTGTTTGTGTATTAACAATAAATTTTATAAATTATGTTTTATTTTACAAATATATTATAGATAATTGCTTTTGATCTGCCAATAATACAATCCGAAACTTAAATAATCAAAATTTACTCGACTAAAATCTTATTTGATTTAATAAAAAGTTTAGCTGTTTATTATAATTTCATTAATAAAGTCAATAACTAAAAAATATAAACTGTTATACAGGGTGTCCGGAAAATACGTGTACAACGTTTGACGACAGACTCCTGACGTCAAAATAGGTCGATCTAAGCCGACTTAGTTATATCCAAAATTGTCTCGTTTAGCCGGTAGAGGGCGTCAAAAATTTGTAAATATTAAAAAGAAATTACCTGTAACAATAATTTTTTAAGTGACCTTGTTGCTATGGCGTTTAATAATTTGACAATTATTGACAAATTGTCACCAGTCTATGAAATTTACTCAAGTATACGATCAACATTCTTGAATTACAAGTTCATTTTACCATTAAAAATGGAAAATTATACAAACTCTCAGAAAGTTGACATGCTCCTGGTATACGGGTTTTGTCAAGGAAATGGGCGTCAGAGTGTTAGGGTTTACATGGAGAGGTTTCCTAACCGTCGAATACCAAACCACCAAACATTTGCCAATATTGAGCGTCATCTTCGGGAAACGGGCAGTTTTGAGAAAAAGTTTGAAGGCAGGGGTCGTATGCGAACAACTCGAACTGTGGAAACAGAAGAGATGATTCTGGAAAGAGTTGAAGAAAAACCAAGTACCAGTACCCGTCTCTTAGAACGTGAGTTAAATGTTCCTAAAACGATTGTCAATGAGGTTTTAAGAGAACAGTTGTTACATCCTTACCACATACAAAAAGTCCAGGAACTTTTACCGACTGATCCCCCCATGCGGCTTACATTTTGTCAATTTATTAGAAACAAAAGAATTTTTGTTCCAAATTTTTGTAGAAAAATTATGTTTACTGACGAGGCATGCTTTACAAGATCTGGGGTAACCAATCTGCACAACGAACATATTTATTCCGATGAAAATCCACATGCCATTAAAGTTGCACATCATCAGCATCAATTTAAAATTAATATTTGGGCAGGTATTATTGATCACTACCTTATTGGTCCCATTGTTATTCCAGACAGGTTAGATGGAAATATTTATTTAAATTTTTTGCAAGACACATTACCAATTCTTCTGGAGAATTTGCCCCTTTTACTTCGGAGGGAAATGTGGTATATGCATGATGGTGCCCCGCCCCATTTTTCCGTTGCCGTTCGGCAATACTTACATCATCAATATCCCAACCGATGGATTGGAAGAGGCAATGATGCACCAGTAAAATGGCCACCACGTTCTCCTGAGTTAAATATGTGTGACTTCTTTTTGTGCGGCGCTATTAAAACAGAAGTTTACAAGACTCCGGTAAACACACGCGATGATTTATTGCAGCGGATTTTAAATGCAGGCAACCATTTTAATAATCCCGAGACATTAGATAGGGTCCAATCATTTTTTAAAGAGTGTTAATAAGTGTATTCAGCAAGATGGCGGTCATTTTACACATTTGCTTAAGTAATGTTTTTGTTTTACTTAGTTTCTTACAATAGATACTTTCAACTTTGTTATACTTTTGTTTTTTTTTGACGCCCTCTACCGGCTAAACGAGACAATTTTGGATATAACTAAGTCAGCTTAGATCGACCTATTTTGACGTCAGGAGTCTGTCGTCAAACGTTGTACACGTATTTTCCGGACACCCTGTATATATACAATTAATTAATAAACAAATAACAAAAATATTATCTTGGATAATCGAGGCAATTCTTTGAGTCAATTCTTGAGTAAAATACTACCTATTATCATAAATTAGTTTTACTGAATATACAATACTATAGATATAATAAAAAAAATATGAATTAACTTCAATTTAAGAAATGTATTTTAAAATTTAATTAAAACATTTTGTGAGGTTATATTGTAGTGAATGTTTTAATATGTGTTAATTTAAAATTGTGTTATTAATTATCTACATATAATACATAAAATATTACCTTGTTGAACAAATAATCACTGCACAAACACTGAATTGCTGAAAATTATCTTATAAGGCCACAATTAAATCCAACAAGTATTTCCACCTATGTATAAAATAGATGTTATGATAATCCACGTTCGCGCCAATGGAGCCACTGTCGTGTGACGTCACTGCTAATGCCCCGTATTTTGGCTTACTTGGCAAACGGAAAGAAAAGAAAAAAATGTATGATTAGCAAAATTGTTTTTTTGTGCAAACAAGCAGAAAGATTCTCAAAAGAAAAAAGACAGTTCAGTTCCAATAAGGTCTACGTTTACATGACAATACAATGATAAGTATTAATCTTACAAAGATTTACTATTTGAGAGGTTGAACTTCAACTCAAATAGACTTGGAAGAAGGCGCTCTAAACGCACTAACCCGGCACCTGGGGGACCTCTTCACGGAACCGCCTGTGTTTGATTAGGTAATCAAAACGGACGCTCCTTAACACCGATTAGTACGTAGTAGACCTGACTGACGTTAATAAAAAATAGGCTTGCATCTGTAAACGGGTAACTTTGTTTGTTGCCCGGACTATCAAAGTCCTGGACACTTCAAGGTAATGGGTTTGTCCCATGGGATTCTTGGCCGACTGACAGACTACGCACTTGCAACCCAGGTGGTTACCATCGAAGCTGCAATACGCCTGCAACCCGATTTCTTGGCCTCCAGGAATGCCGACCGTTTGAACCGAAACCTCTTCTCTCGGAAAGAAACTCATCAGTCGACGCCGCTACACAACCCGGTCAATATGGCCAATATGACATTGTCAAGCTGGTGGTGTCATGCAAACTGAACCAATAACAAATTGCGGATCACTTGCCGACGTTCCAAGGGCTTGGCCATGCAGATCCCACTGGTTCTTCACTAAACTTAAAGATCATTATTGGGTCTTCTAATTGTCCGAGCTGATACATTACAGCTTCATAGTAAAAGCTTTAAAAGGCAAGGCAAGAACCTGACAGGAACAAGTTGATAGAGAGATCTACAATAAAACAAAACAAGCTTTTCTGTGGAAGTATGCGGACTCTGACCTAATTGTGGATCTAAGCTAACAACTATGGACAGCGAAGCATCACGACAAGGAATCTGTTGCTACCTTCTTCCTGCTGACCATCATCAAGAAAAGACGCTTTTGCGTTGACTTTCGCGTTCTCAACACCGCCATTTTAGGGCAGTTGCCGTTTTTTATAAGTTGGACTTGACCATCGGGTACTGTCAGATCCTAGTGCACTCGACTAGCCAACACCTGGCCGTTTTTGCCACACCTGAAACAATACAAAATTCAACGCCACAAACATTAGAGAAAAACGAGTCGGTAATCCCAGATTTACCAGCTGGTTTGATAGAAGCACTTTACCAGTTATCATTGGATAATGAAGGAAGCATACAAGCATAGCACTACCAGAAATAAGGAAACTCCAAAAACAATATTTTATTGCTGGAACTTCCAATATATTTTACTAATACCTGTACTTGGATTAAACCTGGATAATCATGAATCCGACAATTATTTATCTATTCATCGGTTATTTCTCGCATTGAGTTGAAAACTATGCAACCGTCAATATAATCTTAGGACCACCCAAAAGTAAACTAGACAAAAAATGTATAAGAGAATGGAAAAAGCTACACGAAAACCAGTTTGATTTTTAGAGGGGTAGGTTGACCGTGCAAGCTATAGAAAAGGTCTATAAAATTATAAATAGGGAAATGGCAAATTGGTGTGATCTGTTAGACGTCAGAAATGCATTTAACAGCGCTATGCATAGCCTAATGATAAAGGATCTAAAACGCAAAAAAGTATCGGCGTATCTGATTAAAATAATATCTTCTTACTTAAAATATAGAAAGATAAAGTACAATGGAGGGGAAAATTGGACATAGAAGCCAGTTTCAAGGATTGGTCTTTGGACCCATCATATGGAACGTCTTGTACGACGGAGTTTTGAAAGTAGTCTCATCAAATTGCTACTTTGATTACATTTGCAAATGATCTTGCGTTGTTTGTGATAGCAGAAGACAAATAAAAACGTACGAACGAACGTTTACGTATAATTAACCTATGGGTGGCCAACGACAAACTGGATTTGGCACCAAAAAAACGGAATCAAATTGTTAATAAAAAGAGAAACGAAAAAGTAAAGTTTAGACTTTGTGATTCAAAGGTAAGGCAGTCAACAGCGGATAGATATTTAGGGGTGTATCTAAACAACTGTAGTAAGTTTGATATACATACATGTTAAAGAAATAACTAAAATAGCATTAAAAATCTTGCAGTTTAAGGTTGATGCCAAATACAGAATGGCCAACTAATTTGAAATAAGAACTCTTATGTTCTATACTTCACTATACTATATTGTATGGTGTGTAAAGAAAGACGAGTAGCTTCAGCATACAGAACACATCGACAAGTTTTAAACAGGAATACTTTGAAACAGATTTACTAATAATGGAACTGAAGGAAATTTTCCAGTTTATAATTATCGAGACATTGCAATGTAGTGGGTTATATGTGATCACAGAATCCTAGATTTTTGGGTGACACACGTGATGACGAATGCTCTTTACAAAGAAGGATAGTGGGAAAGTAGATTACCTTCAACATGTTATTTTTAAATGTCAAAGATTCAAAGATAGAAAGAAGAAATAATGAGTACAAGCAGAAGGTTGGTTGATATATTAAAAACGGTGGACCGGGAGAATGCAAGGGAGGTAGAGGAGCGTGCAGTTTTAGCTGATTTGACTTCGGCACTACTGATATGCAAAAGCAAAGAGATTTGTGCTAGTATGCTTTAAGGATATATACTGACTATTCAGGTTTTACAACCAGAAACACTTATAAGAGGAAGTAAAAGTCGAACAATAATAGAAACTGAGAGATAGGATCATATTAAGCCAGAAGATATGTTGTTATTTGTAACGCTAGCGAAGGTAACATACAGATATTTACATTTCTAAAGAGCAATACAAATAATGGCAATCAAACAACAAATCAACTCGCTTTGTTTGAAAAGTTGGGGTTAGCAGTGGCAGGAGAAGGGAAGAAAGACTTTGTGCAAGTTGTGATTGACAAAATGTAATTGGAACATAGAACATCTTGCAATAAAGCACTATGGTTCTCAGAATGTAATTAAAAAACAGCTTCTGTGTAATCAGAAATGCTATTAATAGCGTTTTTGATTACTACTCGGGTAAGTTTGGTTATTGTAAAATCCGAATATAATTTGAACTTGTTTGGCGTGAGGTGTTAGAGCTTGTGCTTATTCTAGTTAAGTACACATATTATCTTGTATTTTATACGAAAGTCTATTTTGGAACATTTAATAACCACCACTACTATCTCATTATTACATTGAGTATTGTGTATTGTGTTTGAACAAGAAAAATAGCAGATAAAATTACTATTAGCATTTGGTTTATAATGCAAAAAATGGTAGATCCTGCATTGTCCCATTAGTAAAAGAAAAACGGATGATCTGTGTATATAATCTGAAAACGATAGTAGAAAACAACAAATGTTAAATTTGACACATTACCATAAATGCCGAAGCTCAATATGCAACTTTTGTTCTAGTTTTTAAGGTGCTTGACTTGCGTAGTAATTGACCACTACGTTGAGTTCACAAATATTTAATTCTAGCGATGTCATCAAACCGTCCATTAGGGCAGCTTAGGAGCTAGAAGAGACTGTTACGAAAATCAATAGAGCTAACTCAGGTTTAACTAAATACAGGTATGTCACTCCAACATAGCATTTTCAATGGGACTGCATCAAGAAGACAAACGTCAATCTATTCTTGATCATGGTTTCTCTACGTGATGTCAGGTGAATTGAAATCTTCTTTTTGAAAAATAAAACCTAAACCTGTTTTGTATAGATTTTAAACGGAATCTAATTGTTCTAGTTTACGGAGTTATAATAGCTTTTATAACGCAGATGTAAAAGATAAACGCAAAATAAACTTGGTTAAAACAAGTGCACTTGCATGCATATACTTAAGGAAGATTTACCGAATTGGTCTTTGCGACAGATTGACTTCAAAAGTTGCTATTGGACAAAATGTCTACATGCAAATAATTTTAAGCAGTAAGTAAACAATGTGGTATAAACCAGTGAAAATGCAGGCATACAAGCTAAACTTTTGTTTTCTACTTTAGCACGTCTCAATAACTATGATTTGAGCTTTTGTGTGTAAAAGATGTAATTGAGGTGTTGTCACATAACAAAATTTCCGCAACTCGTATACAAACAGAATTAAGAATAAAAAATGTCAAGCACGTCTTATTAAGAACATCGACATTTTTAATACTCGGAAAAAAGTGTCAATTACACTAAAACACTATCCATATGAGAGGGTGGAGTGATGCGTCCGGCGGTCTTGCTTGGACACATGTAAACTTTATGGATTAAATGATAACAACAAACTCCGTTTGGATTAAGACCTTCAGTAGTTTGGTGTCAGCAGTATCATCACTACTACTATTCTGCTATTCTGAAGAACTGTTGAGAATAGCGATTTTTTTTTTCAATTTGCTGCTTGTTTTATTTGAAACATGTGATTGAAAAAAGTTCTTCACAAGTTGTAGGTCGGCTATTTTAGTTTATTGAGGTTAGAATTTAAATATACTTTATCGGTAATAAAATGAGAAGATTACTAAGTGAAGTGATGTTTGTACACCATAAATGAAAAGACTGCACATGATGTGAATAATCTTTTACTATTTTTTTTAGTAAATTGATTACTGTGTGCTTTTTTAAATTATTGTTTTGTCAAAGTGGAAAGGTATGTATGAACGACTCTGAACATTATTTAGGAACTTTATTTTTGTCTAAAGATCGTTTTCGGTCGATATGCAATATTTTAATCAATAAAATTCTCTATATCGTTCTGTCTACGCCGCCGAGGCCTAACTAAATGCACAGTAGGCTCAAAGTTAATGCCATAAAAACAAATTATTGTAAAGTAGGCTTAAATGATTTATGCATCTAATTTAAGTTTACTACCAAAGAATAAATTTGCATTGTAGAATCAAAATATAATAATTACTATTAAAATTAAATTTAGATTCTTCTTACCATTCCTTTATTTGATATTTACTTCAATTATAATTGACACATTTGACAAAACAGTGAATTAATTCTATTAAAAAAATCTAAATTAATCTAAAAAAATGTTGATTAGTAATTATTATTCTTCTTGCAAGTGTTAATAAGTGTTGAATGTAATAGAATATGTAAAATATTAATAAAATAAACTGCAGATTTATTGAAATAATTAAAATACCGTTTACCATGTAAAAATTATTTAGTTAATGACTTCATTATTATAATAAATTAAAATTATGATACGCATGTTTACAAACGATTTCCAAATATAGCTGCATTTAATATGAATTAAAATGACAAGAAAATGTCAATAAAACTTACCAGATTTATCATTGAAGCGGGCAAGTTTGGCTCGTGCAAAGGACATCGTCATACGTATACAATTTTTTACACATAAATAACACAATTAAATTTTATGGACTACAGACGAATTTACATGGTTTTTTGGAAGAGCTGTGCGTAGGTTTTTTGGTGATCACCTGTCAAACAAAAGCCTTTTTATAAATAAAACTATTGTTTGACACGGTAGTTTGATTTATTTCATCAGTACACTTGATGTAGGTCGAGAGCCTTTGTGGTTAAGTGATTTAACGTGTGTATTTAGGGTTATCTAGATAGATTATTGCCCTTCAGGAAGGGTTTATGGCTCAGAACGCTTACTAACGCTCTGTAATGCATTTCTACGGTGTCGGCTCGCGATCGAAGATAAAGTAAGAGGTAACACGAACTATTAACTTCTATTACCGTTCCTCAATTTCACCTTCATCAAGTCGTTTCTGCTATCAGTTGTAATTATATTTAATGCCATTTAATGAATAAATATCGACAATTTATATCTTATTTTTGCTACTTTTAAACCGAAGTAATATTTCTGTTAAATATTTTAATAATACAATCTGTGTATTTTATAGAATTAATATGTTGGCTGTTGGCCAATAATGCGATGAGTAATTGTCCTGAAAGTGGGATAAGCTTCAAAATATTTACAACGGAAAGATACATTTTCATAATGTTAATATTTAGCTACTTATCAGTCACCCTATTTTATTGATATATTTATAACAATATAAAAATAAAATAATTGTAACGTCAACATGACACAATACATAACCCCATTCAGAATAATAATATAGGGGGATCTCACAAAATTTATTACTATTGTTTAATGCATTTCTTTTTTTAAGTTATTATTTTAAAGGCGCTTTACACTGTTTGTATTTATTACTATAATTACAAAACAAATTAAAATGGCATGTAAAACTTATTAATTTCAAGGCCGAAAATATAAAAATAGAACATGACTGCGATTTTAGTTTATTTTATAATTATTAAAAAAAAGTAATAATTATAAGCCGGCTTTTAGCGTGTTTGTTATACTCAAATTCTTTGCTAATCTCTGATCAGGAGAGATTGTTACGTTAAATGGTTAATTATTCTAACTTTCCCTTAAACGTTAAATTACAAAGACGATTATTTATAAGACAGATTTGTTGAGAATAATGTTAATTCACATGTCAGATTTTTGAAATAGTTGATAGTTATTTTGTTAAATTATCATGTTTGATGAAGAGATTGTTGATCATACTTTGTTAAAAAGACATTTATGTAATTTTTTGTGATTTTTTTTCTTTCAAGTTGATCTGTAGATTCTGTTTTGTAATCTAAAAAAAACTATCTTGTTTTTCAATAATATTCTGTGATATTTGAGATAATAAAAGTTATTTAATGATCTTTGATCTAGAGGTAGTACATCATAATCTTTATACATGATATGCTAGATCTCTATTTTGTTTGGGATCTTTATTTTAAATCTAGTTTTTGGAGATTATAGATCATCTGTATACTGTTGCATGATTTTGTTTAACAGTTTTGTGATATTTATGATTTTTTAATGATCTTTATCTGTTCTAGATTTTGTTCTTGATCTGTAGATTTTTGTTTGTTATCTTTAAGTTTTAGATCTTGATTCTCATTATTTTTAAATTATATTTTGCGATTAAAGATAATGAGATTTTGATGCTAAAATATTTATTGCTTTTATATTACTTTATCAAAGACACACAAATGCTATTTGTTTTTTCAAGTTGATCTGTAGATTATGTTTTGTGATTTTTATGCTATTTCTTGTTTTTTAAATTACATTCTGCGATATTTTTGACTATTTCTGCAGGTTTTTGAGGAACAGTGTATTTAAATGCTTACCAGAACTTTTGTGTCCCGGGTATAAAATACCTTATTCCTACCTATTCTAAACGCAGGGAAGCTAGTTTTTGAGGATTGGTGACCTTGCGTACCCGAACTTCCTGCTTTGGGAGGACCATCATATTTTATCCTTTATAAAATTTGTTTCCTAACTTAACTACTGTTAACAGTGGTTTTTGTTAGAATTATTTATAATAACTGTTGTTTGCGTACAGATAGAGCGTCTGAGGTTGTGTTAGGGGTAGATAAGTAATCGACTAGTTTTAGATTGTTAAATTTGTTGATGAAAAGGTTTGATAAACCTCTACTTTAGAGATAGAGACTTAATTATACAATAGCTAGGGGAGCTTTTAGGAGTGTAATAGATACTTAATTATACAATGGCTAGGGGAGCTTTAAATGGTGTAGTTTAGCTAACCAAGGTTATTTACACATAGACTGGTTTTAGAGGTGTGTATTACAAAGTACTAGTGCTTGGAGGGCTGAAAAGATTGTTATTTTACTTACTGGTAAGGTTGTGTGAATAACACTGTATCAATCAGTAAGGTAACAGTATGTTGAAAAGTATGTTGTGCACTGGCAGTTGAGGCCTTGGGTTGCACAACAGCTGCAAAAGATTGTCAAGCTTACACAGGGCGGTTAGAGATTCTATGCAGGGCATATTACAGCGGTAAGGAGCAGTTATAAACACAGTGGTATTAGATTATACCTTGGGGATGTGTTAATTAGGTAACTGGTAGTATACTATGATGTATTAATATAATTATGGGGATTCTGGCATTACAGTTTGTCCTATGTACACTGGAACATTAGCGAGCTATCGAGAAGAAGACGAGATAGACAGGTTTGGCTTGAATGGATTAGAGTGCAGTGGAGTAGGAGTCAACTGGGGGACAAAGAAAGGAGAATCAGTAACGTTGGCGCAGCAAAGAGATGAGGTCAAACGATTGGACAACAATGGCCGTTCCTTAAATAAATTAGTGTTAAGTTAATTAAGATACAACCGTTTAAACACGGTTTGGTGGTTGGTAAGTTTAGCGTGCATTGCGTCAGTTATATAAAAAAGTAACATTGTATAACTGGGCGTAACACTACTAACAATAACTACTAATCCTAACCTGGCGGTAAGTTTGAAATTATTATTTCATGATGGCTTCTTCTGACTCTAATTATTCCGAAGAAGAGACAGTCTCTTATTTGGATGCAGATGTTTTCTGGAATGTCCAGATGTCCAGAATAGAATGGAATAAAAGTTTCCTATCTGCATCACACAAATATATTAGAAGTTTTTTTTTAATTTTCAGTTATGCTAAACAATTTATTGAAAAAATAATTAAAATATAAATGAAGGACACTAATAGTAATAAAATGAAAGTTCTTTCTGATACTGAAATGTTTGCACTTAGCGAATAACGAAGATTATCATAAAAATAGTCCTAGTAAAAAACTATTCAAAATAAAGCTTATTTTTGATATTCTGCAGCAGAAAATAAATGTTGGAAAATTTCTAATTGGTTGGAAAAGCCGTTTAGAATAGAAGCAATAAATACCATCAAAACAAAAAGTTTTCGGCATGAAGTTATTTTGTTTGTGCGAAAGTGAAAGTGATTATGAATCAACCACTGATTATGGTAAAGCTTTTACTGAAGAATTCTTGCACAAGTAGTATTAGTTTTATCAGAAAGACTGCTAAACAAGGTCTATTGTTTTTATTTAGACAACTATTTTAACAGCCTAGAATTGACAGACACATTACTACGACGAAAGACAGATTTTGTGGTTACAATACGGAGTAAAAGAAAAAGTATTCTTTTAAAATTAAAAAAAAAAAAAACTTAATAAACAAATTACAAACTATGTACAGAAAAAGGTAAATAATACTAAAATGGAAAGTCAAAAAGGACATAGTTATAGTAAGCACCTTGCATGACGACACAATGCACCTTACAAGCGCAAGAGATGGCTCAGTACAAAACCCGTCCGTGGTGTTAGGTTACAATAAAAATTACAACAAAGAAAAAACCAACTAAACGTAATATGTTTAAAAATTTAAAAAAAATTAAAAGTTTTTTTAAATTTTATTTGTAGGTTTATTCTAAATTAATTCTCTAAATTATTCTTTATTTTTTGCAACTTGCTAACAAAAACAAATCTTTTCTTTGTGCATGGACTTTAAAGTTTAAAATTGATTACTCAAACCCAATTTAACTTAAAGCGGTCAACCAAATACCTAGAAATTTTTTGGTTTTTACAAATATATATTAATTAATCTTGGTGATACAGAATTGCATGATGGTGAGGGCGATTTAAATAATTGATTTAGGTGCTATTAACACTTTCTTGACATGCTTTGAAAGTTTTTCTGCGGTATAGCTTTTTATTTTTCAATAACAGTCGCCGTTAGCTATTAGATGAACTACAAACACTCTTGTTGAGCATATTCTAAACATGATTTATAGAATGAAAGTTAGGATTTAATGCAGGCTACACTATGTTATGAATTTTAAGTTATTGTAGGAAGTTTAGCGTTATTCTGGTCTGGTTTTATGCTGTGACTCTATGTGTCATTTTGAGAGAAATTAAGAAGTCCGGTTAACTATCCGCTGAGCGATATAAAAAGCGACCGGGTCTTTTTCGTTTCCAAAATAGAACTGGCTATATTTCCGCGGACTATGCTGGAATTAAATTCCTTTTGCAAAAAACTTTACAAGGAGGATAAATGTATGTCGTTCTTATTTCTTTTATTTCTTGAAGAGTTTGTTGGTTGCATACCATTTATCATACATTTAAATAACAAATTAATAATACACAAGTAAACGGCACTTTGCCCGTTACACCTAGAATACTCCAACTTATTCTGGAAGGTGTTAGGAAAAGAGGTCCACAAAGAAGAAGAATATCCTGGCTTAAAAATCTTTGCCAGTGGTTTGGAGTGACCTCAATCTAACTGTTTAGAAGATCTATCCGTGAACATAGCCAATTTCCACAGCGGATAAGGCACAAAAAGAAGAAGAAGTTTCCGTATGTTGCAAAAACGCAAACATTGAAAATTTTATACGTAATCGGTCGTAAGACTAAAATCAATAAAGCAATTTTAATCAAAAATACTAAAGGCAACAGAGTTCAACATGCTTATGTATATCTGCTTCATTGATCTGACCAATACATTTGACAGAATCCGCCTAGGAGGTATTCTAAACAGAAAATAAGACACCGGCTAACATAACAAAAATTATCCATGAGCTAAACGTCAACAACACAACAAAGGTAAAAGCGGGAAACCAATTAACTAAAAACATCTTTACAATTTCAGAAATAAGAATGGGCAATAAAAAAATTTGAATGACAAGCTTTGCAGTCAACGCAGCAATTATTGCCAAATCAAAAAACAATTTACACAGACAGTTCAACTCAACCTCAACATCTCTACCAATAAAACATAAAACAAAAGATCCGATCAGATGCAAATTCGTTCTAGGAGCTAGTCCCATAAAACAGGTAATGTAGTTTCACTATCTGAGAGTAGATATATCAAGGGTCCACAACCCAGCTAAAAATCTGAGATGATAAATTATTAAAGCATCTGCACTATCAGGATGCCTACAAGACATAGAATAGCCAAACTCATATATGCGCATAAATAGAGTCTATAAGACCTGCATTAAAGACATAAAACGTGTTAAGGGTGGCCAAAATAAAACCACTGAAAAAATGGTGAGAATACAAAAAGAGACAGTGTGAGAAACGCCAACATCAGATAGCAATGTACAAAATATAGTAAGATGAGGAAGCCAGCGCAAAGAACAATAATATAGTAATGTAAGACAGATAGATAAAAAGCAATTTTTGAAAATTATACAATATACTGACAAAATAGATTATAATAGTAATAACAATATTAGTGCATACACGATATATAGAAACACTATAATTACAAACGCTAGAATCCCAACTCATGACAATGATGGAATGCCAGACAAAGAGGATGTCCAAGCAAGACGCCCAAGTCAAGCCTCGACCACCACCGCAGAGGCCCCGATAAAAACCTGCAACAAGGTTTTACCAAGCAAGTCAGCGGTCCCCTAAGCCCAAGTCTCCCTCAAAAGACTTGCCGCCGGACCGCCCGACTCCATCTCCTCCAAGAAAGAAAAGATAAAAACCACGCAGAACAAGATCAACCTTCACCAAGAAGACCCGTCCGAAGAGAACGAATTCGTTCTGGTATAAGAGAAGAAAGGGAAAGCAAAGTCGAAGAAGATGAGAAGGATCTAAGTGAGCCCCCTCAACTTTTTTGTTCTAAAAAGCCATTGCTGTGAAACACGATAACAAAGACGTGAAATCAATGAAAATTGATCTTGAGTTTTAGTTTTTTTTTCTACGATTTTGCTCACCGCGCCTGGTGTATTGGTCAGTCTTCCATTATCTGTTTTTTAATTGTTGACAGATTGACGTTAAAGGTTTTTAAAACTCGTTGATGACTTTGACCATATTAATTAAAGTTACAGCACAAACTTTTACTTTGTTGAGATGTATTATTTTTTGTAACTAAAATTAAACTGTCAGTTTCAATTTTTTTTATCTGTTTTTATTTCAGTAAGACTTTTGTAGCTATTTGAATCAAGTTTGGTACTAGAGTTTTTAGAAGAAACTAACTTTATTGCAGATGTTTAATGTTTAGACCAAACATAGGGAAAATTTTGTTTTTTATATTATTTATAGCTTTTTTAACAATAAAAAAAGTTAGAATTGATGATTCTTAAAGATTATTCATAGTTTTAGCATCGTATAGAAAACATACCATATTAACAATAGTATATGTAAAGCATACGCGCATACGCGCAATTCTGAAATAATATCTGATATTAGGGTGTTTGCAATAATTAATTTAAACTCTTAAAATTAACGTGGTAATTAACATAAGTAAAAACTTTCTTGAGCATTTATTGTTAATATTAGTTGCGGGGTGTTTTTAAATTTCTTCTTCTTCAACCATTTTTTTTTTTAGGTCTCCCTACGCTCCTCTTTGTTAGTCGTGGATGTTATTTAACTGTTTTATTATACTACATGTGCCGCCCATCTTTACTTGAGCTATACAATCTATGATAACTTTTGCCTGTTGTTTGCTTTCTAACTTTAGTTTTGCGTATTTTGTGTATTAAGCTAATTCCCAACATAGACCTTTTTATTTTTAAGGTTTTGGAGTCTTTAGACCAGATGTGGTTATAGGTAGGACCTGTCATAGACTTCTATTGAGATTTATCGGTATATTTCTATCTTTAATCTTTTTAGTAACCTTAACAGTTTGGTTTTCTTTGCCTAATTTAATGGTCTGACCGAGGTAGACATATTTTTTACGGTGTCAACGACGTGGTTATCTACCGTTATATGATGTAGTTCCTTATTGCTTATAATCTTTGTTTTGTCTAAATTTATTTTTATTTTTAGTTGTTTAGATGCTTTATGCAGTTGGGTTATCATGCAGATGGTTTATACCTTTTGTGTCCCAGGATAGCCTTTTTAATACATCTTCTATGGTCAAGGAAAATACCTTTGGAGAGATTGCGTCTCTTTGGCAGACGCCTCTGTTAATTGAAATTCGGTTTTTTATCGAAACTTCCTCAATTATAACTTGAAATGTTGCGTTTTGGTATATGTATTTTATAAGGCTTTTAAGAACGCTCACCTCTCTTATGAGTCAAATGCCTAATTAATGAACGCTAAATGTTATATTCGGGACCCTGCTTATTTTACCGGCTGATAAAAAATGAGTTTTTTTGATAGACAACTTGTGATGATTTTTTTTTAGAAATTTGTAGAGGTGTGACAGTAGACTTATTGTACCTTTCCATATTGGTTTATCACTTTTTTTAAAGAACAGAATAACTTCAGCGTTCTGCCATGTGTCTGGGATTTTTCTTTGATGAAGGTTGTTTATTTGCCCCGCAACCGCTTGAATTGTAGTACCATCATAGTTATATTATTTTTTATGATGTTCTATCCATATCCATTAATGGATGTTTGCGACCACATGTTCCATTTCTACTCGATCCCTAGCTGTGTGGATCAAACTTTCTACAGTTCGGAGTCCCGTCCATTGCCTTATGTTCCGCAACGAGGATATCTTTTTCCTTCCTATTCCTCTTTTTCCATCAATTTTGCTTTCGATTATTAATTGCAGTATGTGGTACTTTTGGTTGCGCATTAGGTGACCCATTTTTTGTTTAGTTGGATATATTTGTTTGGTTTTCTGCTGATGTTTTTCCATTTATCCATTAGCTTAATTGTGTCTGGTTTAATTTTATTGCTTTTTCCTTTTTTTGCTTGCATGCATGTAGGAAATAATAATATTCAGCGGCAAATAAAACAGTCCCACTCTATTTAATTCACCTGTAGGTTTATTGTGGTGTCATGTCATCAGGGTTTTTCTTTATAACAGATTAATTAATTACATATTACATCTACACTCTTGATACCTTTTTTATAAATTAACTAATATAAACGTACGAAACAATTAATAGCGCGATCCTTACTTCTTAACTCTTGTACGTGACGTTCGTCTTGTCGGTTCAGTTTCGACTCTCTCGGGTCGGGCGGTTCCAAGCGTCTTGTATCGTACAGGGGCGTCCGGTCCTACAACTCGGCCATCCGTACTTTCGATCTCGTCCTCGTGGTCGACGCCGGTTGCCTCATCCTCGGATTCGTCATCTTCTCCACGGTCGCCTTCGGAACAGAGTGCCCACGGTTTCACGAAGTCGGCTGCAGTGGATGTCTTCTTGGGACCCTCTTCTGGACCAACTCGTTCCACGTCGTATCGGTCGTGTCTTTTGACTCTGGTTACTCTGTATGGACCAATCTGGTAAGTTCTGGCCAGCTTCCGTCGTTTGTTGTAGGTTCTTCGGTTCTCTTCCTGCAATTTCAAAATTTGCTCTTTAGCAGCCTTTCGGACTTCTTCTCGATCTTCCAGGAACGTTCGACGGTACTCCTTTTGTATTTACTCTTCCAAACCAGGATCACTGGGATGACGCATCTGCACTCCAAACAACAGTTCGAATGGGGTCGTGTCGATGCTCCTTTGGTGAGTCCTGTTCAGTGCCCTTTGTACGTCTTCTACATTTCGGTACCATTTCGCCTCTTCTTCCAGTGAAAGTTTCGTAAGGATGGGAATTATGGTTTTGTTCATTCGTTCTACCTGACCGTTCGCACGAGCAACTCCCGTGGTGATGTAGGTCAGATCGATTCTTTCAGTTCTGCAGTAATCTTCAAAGGCTGTAGACGTGAAGGCGGTCCCTCTGTCTGCGATAATGCGCTTTGGATTCCCAAAGGTGTGCTTTTGGACCTCAAGCTTTGCAATGGCTTCTTGACTTGTCACCGTTTTCGTAGGGTACAACCAGACAAATTTGCTAAATCCATCAATGATTACAAACAGGTACTTGTATCCCTTGCCTGTGGCTGCCATAGGACCAAGGTGATCGATATGGTAGGTAGTAAGTGGTAGCTCATCCTTGCTAATAGGATTCAGGAACCCTTCGGCCTTTCCCGTCTTCTTTTCGGATAGGATGCATGGGATGCAGTTCCTCACGCATTCCTCAATCCTCTCTTGCATCCTTAGAAACCAAAATTCTCTGAGAACCAGGTCCTTGGTCTTCTTGATAGCAAAGTGACCATTGTTCTCATGGAAACTCTTTACGATGCCAGCTTGCATCAGCTCTGGGACGACCAGCAATGTCCTACCCTCGTGTTCTCGGTAGAGCAAGTCGTTCCTCAACACGTACTCTTTGTATGGTCGACCAGTGGATAGAAGTTGCCTAATGACGCATAGATGCTCATCTCGTGATTGAGCAGACTCCACGGACGCAATCAGTTCATTCTTGACGACTAACATCACACTGTTTCGGGATAGAGCGTCAGCATGTTTCATCCTGGTGCCAGGTCGGTGCTCGATGGAATAATTGAACTCGCTTAACAGCATGGCCCATCGTGCGACTCTAGTACATAAGTCTTGTTTCTTCATCGTTAACGTAAAGGCTGAGCAATCAGTTGCGATTTTAAATGTCAACCCGAGTAGGTATACTCTGAATTCTCGTAAAGCGTATATGACGGCGAGAACCTCCAGTTCGTAGCTGCTGTACTTTCGTTCGGCCTCTGAGGTTTTTCTGCTCATATAGAAGATTGGGTGAAGTTCACCGGAGTCGTTCTTTTGTAACAAGATCGCCCCGAATCCGTCTATACAGGCGTCTGTATGCAGTTCGGTGACCGCGTTTACATCGTACATCCCCAGGACTGGTTCTGTCGACAGTATTCGCTTCAACTTCTCAAAGGTTAGATTTTCTTCGTCGCCAAAGGTAAAAGGAACATTCTGTCTTGTTAAGTTGCTAAGGGGTCTTGCGATTATCGAATAATCCTTAACAAACTTCCTGAAGTACCCCGTCAAGCCTAGAAAGCTTTGTACCTGCTTCACCGTAACGGGTTTGGGAAATTTCATCACGGCATTCACTTTCGCTGACGATGGCCTTATCTTTCCGTCTTCAATCCGATGTCCCAAATAATCGATGGTATTCGTTAGGAACTGACACTTCTTCCATTGAATTTGGAGACCATACTCTTCAGCCGTCTTTAAAACTATGGCCAATCTCCTCACTGCTTCTTCTTCGTATTTGGCGAGCACTACCAAGTCGTCCATGTAGGTTAGTAAGATTCCATCTTTGATGTGTTCTTTGAATACTTCGTTGATGAATCTCTGGAACATGGCCGGCGAGTTGCACAAACCAAATGGCGTCTTTATGAACTCGTACTGGGCTGTTGGCGTGACAAAAGATGTATATTTTCGACTTTCTTCATCAATTGACACGTGGAAGAATCCGTTTTTCAAATCCAATGTACTAAAGATACGGTATCCTTGCAGACGATCTAATTGGTCCTCGATCAAGGGCAAAGGGTATCTGTCCTTGACGACTTGTTCATTCAGTCGTCTGTAGTCTTGGCAAATTCGTACTGCTCCGTCCTTCTTCTTCACCAAAACGATCGGACTCGCGAATTCTGACTGGCTAGGTCTAATTATGCCTTCTTGTAGCCATTCTTCCATCTGTCTGTCCACTTCGATTTTTTCCGCATGTGCCAACCTTCTGGGTCTGTGATAAATGGGAACGCTCTTCAAAATGATCTTCATCTTCAACGAACTTTCCTTCGTCTTCTTAGTTGGATCGTAAGTCTTGTGTAACTGGTTGATCTCGTCTCTCAGGTCAGCGTTGATGATGTGACCTAGATCTAGTACAGGTGCTTCACATACAATGTTTAACATCTGTGCTTCGTCATCGGAAAGGTCGTCGCACACTTTCTTCGTCACCATTATCCCATTTGCGTCCATCTTGATGACAGCGTTCTTCAAAAATTCTTGGCCGATGACCATTGGGATCTTCAAAGCGTCGCTTGGTACCACGTACATCTTTGTGCTTACCACGACATCGTCGACTCCAATGTCGATTTGGAAGTTGCCTAAAGTGTCAACTCTGCTGCCTCCAATGCCTGTTAACGTTATTGTATCGTTTTGTAGACGTATTGGACCCAACGTCATAAAGGCATCGCGTTTGATTAGGTTGATGTCGCTTCCGGTGTCAAACAATGCAGGTATAGACTTTCCTCGTATGTTGACATCTTTGACAGCATGGTTCTTCTCGTGGTTGATCAACATGGTGCTCTTGGTATTGGTATCTTTTGGTTTGGTAGGACACACCCCCGCCTTGTGTCCAAATTCGTTACAGTTGAAACATTTTTCTCCTCGTTCCTTGAACGGACAATCCTTAGATACGTGGCCTTTGCTTCCGCATCCATAACAACGCATGCGCGTGCCCTCGTCTTTCGTGGTTGGAGGTTTTCCACCACTTGGCGTTTTCACTTTGGTGTTAGGAGGTTTATCTTTTGAGTTTGATTCCGTCGTAGTTCTTCTGTGCATCGCTTCGTAGAGTTTGATCTTTGCTTTAAACTCTCGGAAGTCGTTGGCTCCGTACAAAATCATTTTGTTTGCAGGATCACCTGGAATTCCATCAAGGATGTATTGAATGGTGGTTTCTGGTTCGATGTATGCGCGGCTAGCTATTTCGCGCATGACCAGAGTGTATTCTTGCATCGTTTCCTCTTTCTTCTTAGCTCTGCCCATCAATGTTCTATGCACTTCCGCGCTGCTAACTTTCTCTTCAAATTCCCTCTTCAGTAAAGCCTTTAATCGATGCCAGGTAGTTATACCTTTTTCGGACTGAACTAAAAGCTTTGCAAGTTCATCTAGAAGTTTTTTGGCATAGATCACTTTCTGGAAATCGTTCCAGTTTGCAAGTTTAGCTAATTCTTCGAATTCGTCAATCCATTTCAATATAGGATATCCATCCTTGCCGTTGAATCGTCTTATCGAATCTTCCATATCCCTAAAAGCGATCGAACAGGCTGCAAAACGGTTCCTCATAACGTCATAATTTCGAGCTACAGCACCTTCATCGTCGTCGTTGGTGTCTCCAGCTCTACTGTTCTTCTTTGATTTCGTCTTATTTGCATCTTTCGTCTTATCACTGTCTTCTAACCCATCTGATCCGTCTTTTCCGTCTTCTTCGTCATGTTCGTCGTATTCGTCGTCTTCACTTTCTTCTTCGGCTTCGTCTTGGTTAATTCTTTCATCACTTTTGTCTACGATATTGCATAGAAATGTCAATATCCTTTGCCGAACATCGTCTTCGGACCCGTCGTATTCGATATTGAGTACATGACACACTGACACTAAATCTGCATACGACAGTTTTGCTTTCATGTCGTCTAATTTTAATGAGTACTCATCTGAACCCGTTTTGTACGTAAATCCTTGGAATTCTCTTAACATCGTTCTGTTGAGTCGTCGGTTCGGATCATCGCATATTATTCTGAATAATACCCGCAACGTTTTACACTGGAGATGCGTAATATTGTGGTCCATATCGGCAATGTCCCCTAAAGCGGACATCTTAGCGCGCGCCACTATAATACCAGCTGTACTCAAGACTTTACTCACTGCGTGTTCCGTATCCCTGTTGAGCCCCCAAGTTGTAGGAAATAATAATATTCAGCGGCAAATAAAACAGTCCCACTCTATTTAATTCACCTGTAGGTTTATTGTGGTGTCATGTCATCAGGGTTTTTCTTTATAACAGATTAATTAATTACATATTACATCTACACTCTTGATACCTTTTTTATAAATTAACTAATATAAACGTACGAAACAATTAATAGCGCGATCCTTACTTCTTAACTCTTGTACGTGACGTTCGTCTTGTCGGTTCAGTTTCGACTCTCTCGGGTCGGGCGGTTCCAAGCGTCTTGTATCGTACAGGGGCGTCCGGTCCTACATGCATATCTTTTTAGTAGCAGTTTGGATGTTTTCTGTTATTTTCTGCGCCAGGGCGTTTATTTCTATGTTCTATAATGGTTTGGTTGTTGTTTTTAGTTTTGTTTTAAGTATCTTTTGGTACTCGCTTTGTTTTTGTACAATTTCTTTTGTTGTTGCATATCGAAGTTTCTTTAGTAACTTTTTTACTTCCGGTATTAAATTTGTTTACTACCGATACATCTTGCTTGTTATGATTATGTTTGTTATTTTCAATTTTTGCATTGAAATTACCAATAACTGTACAATAGCTTTAGTTTTAAGGTTACGCACAATACTTCTGGTGATTTACGAAGTGTTTTATGTTTTTGCGGATCTTGCAATTTCTCTTGTGTAAGAGTTTGTGTCGGTGTTGTTTTGTCATATGACCATATTTTAGTTTAGTTTGGTCTTTTTGCTAGAGAGTCTTGTTTTACATATTTCAATTATGTTCCATTTAAGGCTGGAGAATTATTTATGACATTTTATAGCGTTTCGCTAAAAACAGTCCACCGAGAAAACAGTTGAAAATTATTAAACCAAATTTTAAACATTATAGAAGAACGTCTCAGCTATACGTTTATACATTTTTTATGACAATTAGTTTATAATTGAATAAAATCAAATCTTTCATTTTAATAATATGAATATGATTAGTTTTAATGTAATTAATTTTTAAAAACTTAGAATTTTTGTTTAATTTAATTATTTATTAGCGAGTTAAATATAACTTTTAATCATTGCTCGAAAGTATTAATGTATAGACGGTTGTATGCACTTTATTTTTAAAATAACAGTTGCTTGAAAAATTTATCGTTTAAACGTGGAGTTTATCCATAAGAACAAAGGTTAATTTAAAAATGGCGCTGTACGTGTCAATGTTTTTCTAGAGGGAAAGGTTTACCGATATTCTTGTAGGTGTAATAGGATTTTAGTATGTAATGTCCGTTAATACTATTTTTCTATAACAATACTAGTGTGAGCTTTTGAATCTTGTTCTACTTTCCTGGGTTATATTATTTGAATTTGACATATTTATCAGGATTTGACAAGTTTTGTTCACAGCCAACCAATCTAGGAACGAACGCTGTTTGTATTTGCCCAATCTGGAACAGACGCCATGGGCTTATTTAGTTAGTTAGTCATGCAAGTTGACCCAGTTTGCCATGGTAGCAACTTTTTTGAGCCATAAGTGTACCCGCTGGTAACCAATGTCTTAAAATCATAGCATTTTGCGAAGCGACTGTTTTAGATACAGAGGTGCTATATCTAACCGAGCCACCATACACCAAAGTTTAAGTGTTAATTATTTACTTTGGTGTAAAATTATACTCAATTATGTGGAGGATTGTTTAAAATTTTAGTATTTTGTGTTAAATTCTACTCAAAAACAAATTGTTTGAGTTATTGCTTATTTATATCTAATTAATAATTCAGTTACTTTTTTATATATGGACAATTATTTAATGACGTGCAAAGTTGTACCTTTAAGAGAGATTTTTTAACCAAATTATTGACAAGTAGAATAAGCTTTTAAATTAATTATTTTCCGAGACTTATTATCCGCAAATATTAAAGGTCGATGCTCACAGACTGAGTTAATGCAGCAACGATTAAACCTGTGGGAAATGGGTATCATTATATGCTAGATATACAATATTAATAGTAGTAGACTGCATTTTAGAGCAGGAATTCATTAATATGATAAGATTCTCTTTTCATTTATTCAGAAGAATGTGGCCTAAATGTAATGTACTATACTAAATATTGAGTATTAAATTTTCTTATTGAAATATAAACAAAGTTGATCTTTTACTAGTACGTGATTATTATTTTTAAGTATTTTTCTTAAGTAAATTGTTTCTCATTTAGTTTACTGTGGTTTATAACGTGTGTCATAAAATGTACAATAATTCATAAAGTTATTTGTGCTAAGTTAAACAAATGTAAGTAACACTGAATGTTCATCTTGGGATAAAGACTAAATACTAGGAACTTGTTTTGAAACAGTTAAGGTCGAGTTAGTTGCATATTCTGACATGCAACTTAGATAGATTAGCTTCTCGCTGAAATCTACTGTGTTTGCTTTAGTGTCCATTGTAGCAAATGTAGACATCATGCACTTAATATACGTTTAAGCAATTCTGTAAATATTTAACTTCAGTATTATGAAGATAACTGAAATTCATTTTTGTTTTGATATAATACAAATAATAATAAGTACCTTTCTTGGGTTAATAAGTTGACACAGTATCTGTGAAGGCTTTAGCAATGGTAACAAAATAAATAAATATAACCAACTTTATTACTATTGGGTAGATTGCAAAAGCCCATTGACTATAATGGTATTTTAAATACTACGATGATTTTATAATTGATAATCATTAATTTTTTTTTTTTTTTTAAATACCAATACTCAAATGACAATAATTTCTTTTAAATTTAATATTCAATTGTTAATTCATCATAAAATTTTATATGTTGTTGGAATTTATATATGAATTGATAAGTTGCAAATTCTTATTATATTTTCGTATTACCACATATCTAGAAGTGAAAAAATATTGATATACAACTCCTTGAAATATCCTTAAAATGTCCTTCTTTTGCCCTTTTTCTATTGAGCCATAAAATAACCAATTTCCGTTTTTACATATCGCCCAAGTTATTTCACATTTCTTTATTATCACCTCTTTTCAATCGAATGCAACCGATATTTTAAAACGATATCGATGTTAGTCTATTCGTTTTGGTTAGTTATATACGTTTCAGTAGTCTCGTATGAAGTTGAACTAAATGTAAGGGAAATTGAATTTAGCTGAAAGCTATAACATATTCTTGAACGGTTTACTTACGACTGTTTGGACGTGCTGCTGCTGTTAGTGGCGCATGGCATCGTACAACGCGAGAGCGTCGTCGTGTTAGTACACTATCAGACTCCTCGCAGATAACGTCGTTATTTGACAGCCGAACTGACCGCAAAAAGATCGCACATTTCTTGTTAATTGGATGTTTTAATTGACTTTTCTTGAAAAGCAGGCAACACATTCTTCCGGTAAGTAGATATAAATACATTTCTGTTTCAATGCCAATATTTACTATTTCAAACAAGAAAAAATAAACATTCTGTTGCAATCACTTTATTTTAAAATTAATTCAAGAACACATTATTCTATTTTATAAATATCAACATTTCCATTAAAATCAAATATTGGATTAATTTAATTTGAGCAATTAATTATAATTACGATGTTTTAATAAATTGTTCAAACAAATTTTCGCTATGCATACTATGAACGTATTTTCTGTATATTCCAATACAAACGAATTGCATTTTAGTAGATAACCTCTCGATAAACTTGTCGCATTGTTCGACTTTTTTGCTAGAAGTATTTTATATAATACTCATACATATTTTTTGCAGGCGCTTTGAATGCGACATAGTTTTTTATTTAATGATAACAATTATCTTTATGTCGAAGTTGCTTGAAATCCATTAATAAAGTGATGTTTATGTTTAGATAAAATGTGTTTTTGTTCGCGTAATTTTTATAGAAATATTTTTGCACATGTATTGCGATATTTCATGGTTGAAAATTTTATCAGTTACTCAAACTGGATTATAATCATTATGCATCACATTTTTATAATAAGTTTCCATTAATAACAATTATAATTTATTGTAATAATACAAACACATTGTATAAGATTATAAAAGCCGGCAGTTTTCAAGCTTTAACAGATTGGAAAGCTTTATAAAGTGCGTATACATTTTCATACAGGTGGTCAATAAAAATATTATAATATAACAAAAGACTGCTAGCAAGTTATGGCGACATATATTGATGATATTTTATTCAAAATAATTTACAATACATGTTTGTATTTTTGATTTATTATAAAAAATATGTTTATATTTATTAATGTTTTGGAACGGCTAAAAAATTGTATGGATCGGACAAAAATATATGAAAAGTGCATATTATTTTCTTCAGGGTGATACAGAATTGCACGGCAATATTCTAGTAGCTTGTAACTTATTTTAAAATAATTAGTTTTAAATATATAAAAATGAGATAAAATATGTCTTAAATGTTTTGTTGTTTATAAGTAATCATTTTATGAGTAGGTAGCAGATTTTGTTTTGAAAATTAAAGTGTAGACGGCTGCTATTTACTACAAAAGTGTACTTTGTAGAGATGAGAATAATTAATAATATGCAGCATGTGGGTAAATAAAACTAATAATAATACTAATGGGCACTTTAATTTAATTTTAATAAAAATCGCTGTTGCTTCAATTTGACAATATGAAAAAAAAAATAAAATAAATAATAAACGAACGGTTATGTTAAAATGAAATTAAATGACTTGCGCATTTATTTTATTACTAAATACTTTTTTATTTGTAAAAATTACTTCAAAAATGTGATTTAAATACGCAAACTTGTTTCGCTGGTTGAAGTATACTGTGACAGTTTTGCGTAATATTATTGAGAAATAGTGGTATAGTCTCACAGAAACATCGAATTTAAATCATAACAATTTTAAATTTATTTGACATAACATTTCATAATATTATTGTTAAAATCTCAAGTCAATAATTTATTTATTAAATTTTGAATTGACTCAGATATAATATTGTTTGATTCATGTGTGCTAGCAGATTATTAATATTTTGCAACTGTTTGGAAGATTTTTAAACTTAAATAAGATTCAAGTAGAATTAGAATACTAAATCAAACAAAAATGGAAATCTAATTCAAAAAATTTATTACTAGCGGACGGGCCTCTCTACTTTGGAATTAAAAACTAGTTTCAACTTGATAGTGGTTTGGCACACTTTAGATTAATAGTTTAAGAATAGTTAAACACAACTCATTTACAGGGTTTGATTAGTTGTACAGGACCAGTGGTTTGGTTTCAAAGATTACCAGATCTTAATCTATTGGATTTTTATGTTTGGGGAACTGAAAGTAGTATATGAGCCGCCAGTTAATACATACATTAGGCTCATTAATTTAAAAGATTGTTTTACAAATCTACGACTAGAAAATTATTTATTTTAATTTAAATTTACAAAGTATTTGTTTAAACTACGTTATGTACTACTTTACTTTTAATATTTACGTGGTGTCTAAAGTGTTGCTCTGCGTATCAACTTTCTGTATTTATTTAAGTTTTTCTAATTGGTTTTATTTTTATTTCCACTTTATGATTATTGCCTTTTTTGCATATTTTTAGTATTTTTTTGTACAGCATTATGGATTTTATTGCGGTCCGTAGTGTCTTTTAACGCTCTGCTTGCTTTGCTTCTTCTTAGTTTGGGCATAAGTTGGTTGAGCACTGATACTGCCTTCTTTGTTTTTTTGAAAGCTTTTGTAGTTTTTGTATGTATTTTATATTATTTTCATTCAAAATTATTTTGTTTCTTATTTTATCTTTTGGTTTACTTTTGTCGAAAGGTGTTTTTATTGCGGGAATCATTGCTCTTGCGCTCTGCTGTTCCTGTTGCAGTTTTTGTCTATCACAAAACTTATTCTAGTTATTGTTTATTCTGCATTTCTTTATTTTTTTCTGTTTGTACAATTTTCTACTACTGTTGCTAGGTTATCTGTATACTCAATCACCGAGAAACTTTAGGCATAGATTTGTGAAATTTTTACAAATTTTGAAAATAACTTAATATTACACAGCAAAAATCCGAAAACATTTGGTTTTGTTAGTAGTGGGGTTGGTGTAAAGCATAATATTTGCTTAAGTATTGCTTTGGCATAATGTACTCAGAAACTAGGTTTTTAGATCTTTTGCAAGTTTCTAGAATGAAGTTTTTTTGCATTTTATAAGTGAGAGAGTTTTTTATTTGAACAATTAAAGCAAATCACAAGCATAAACTTTAATAACAAAATATTTTTCTTAGTAAATACATGAGACAACTATTGGGTTGAAAGAGGTGAAAATCAAAATTAAAAACTGCTAAAATATATAATTAAGAGTTGTATAAACACTTTTGGGCCAAGTTTTGTATCAATTAGTTTCAACTTTACAATTTTTGACATTTTAAGAAAACACATGTTGCATATTAATCTTTTGGCAACAAAAATCATACATAAATTATAAAAATCATTCAGAATTTTGTAGCAAAAACTCCCTTTCCTGCGTCTTGAAACGTTTTTTTTTTTTGTTCTTGACAGCGGATGCTACAGCCATATTTGCTGTCTATAACGTTTTTAGATTTGTCGAGATGCTTAAAAATATAGTTCTAGTTGACAGCAAGAAAACTTGACAAAAATTGCATTTAAAAATTTATTTTTTTCTACACTACAGACCTGCTTTCCTGCATCTATTTACAAATTGACAGGAAGATCTTTGTTTCCCTAACTTAGATTAATACTTTAGTTTCTACAACATTTTTTTTTATTATGTTTCTGAAACTGAGTGTTTTATATTTTTAATATTAACGCGGGATTTACTAAAACAGAAGTTCTTAAATAAGGTATTTATTGAGTAAGTTATAGAGCAGGTTATGTTTGGTGTTACCATGTGTGCTGAAGGCGTTGAAGTACATACTTAACTATTATTTAGATTGCAGAGTGAGAGCATTTTAGCACTCCTACCGAAACTACTGACTCGTTATTGTGTCATTGTGTTGGAGTGTTCCATCTACCTACTTAAGTGTTTGTCATCACGGGATTGAATTTTTTCTCCAGAGCATGATAACAAATCAATAGTTTGGATTGGAGTGGTTCAACCACCCACCCAAGTGTTTGGTACGAGTTTAATCTTTTTGTTTAATTTAATATGAATTTGTGAGTTAAAATTGCTGCAGTTTTATTATAGTTATTCATCTTCTATAATTTGAAAATATTTTTTTTTACTTCCAGTTCTCAAAACAGGACAAAAAAATAAGGTTTTTGTTTATCAGGAGAGTTTATCTTTCTTTGTAATTTTTACCACTAAGTTGACACACTGTTCTTAGCGGATACCGAAAAATATTTTCAATGTATCATTTTTTATTAAATGGCGTGGGAGTGGAAATTTAAATATTATGGCAAAACGCGAAAAACTTTTCCGCATTTATCTTTTAAACATTATGTAATTTAAATTTGTTCACAAATTAAATCACATTTTTTTTGTTTTTATATAATTTGAAGACTTTTTATAGTCTAATTTAATAGAAGAATAACTAATGCAGCTTGCTAAAATCTAACTTTTTCCAAACTTTGAATAAAACTTTTTTTTGATTTTTTTTCTAATTTATTTAAATGAAAAAATCATGTTCTCTTTGGACTTTTGAGGACGGATTTTTTATCAAATTTATATTAGTTAAAAAATTTCATAAAGATATGACAAAAACAAATAAAATTGTTTTAAAATAATGAGCATCAATGAATAAAGATTTTTTTTACTTTATACTTCTATATACTGCATCCATATTTTGAAATATTACTTTTTTGACTATAGTATATTCAGTAAAACATAAAATTTGTTTGAATAACATCATTATACACAAGAGGAAATATAGAAGTTTGATTTATTATTGCAGATTATTTGTTTCTAATCTGCGTAAGAAAATATAAATTATTTTTAAAACTTTAAAATATGTTATATTAGGTACTTTAGTATGCAATAATAATGATAGAACTAGTCAACCAAGTAAAAGTATTTTCAAATACAGTGCAAGATGTGGGCAACTAAATATACATTTTATCAAATATATTAATTTTACATTGTCAAGTTCTTAAAACAAAATAACTTTATCTCAGATTCTCAATACGAATTTTGATCAAAACGTTCTACAACAGATTTTCTGACTTATTTTAGTCACAAATGGAATTTTACTTTAGACAGACATGGAGAACATCTTGCAGTAGCTCTAGACATTTCCAAAGCATTTGATAGGGCATGGAATTCTAATCAACAAGCTATATTGTATAGGAATTGATTATAAATTTGTAAATCTTACTACTAGTTTTTTTGACAATAGATAATTAAAATACCATCAGTTTTAACTATATCCCCAAAATTATAAAAGCTGCTTTTCTTCAAGGTTTTGCTCTTTTGCCAACTTTATTTTTGATTTACATTAATGAACTTTTTTAAATAACTAAAAGTCCTATTTATAGTTTTATAGATAATAGCATCCTTCTACTTTCACAAACTTTTTACTGTTACAAAATAAAAAGTTTTTTACTTGTGGTTTTTTTATCGATTATAGTTTTCAAGTATGAGAAGGGGCATTAAAAACTACACTATTTTTTTAAAACTTTATTTAAAAACGAGTTAAAGAGAGAGAGAGAAAAATATAGGTTTATTTATTCTTTACATTAAAATTGCAAGCCAAATACTAATTGAGTGTAAAGTTGAGTGACAGCAACCACCAAACTTTATCGGCAAAAAGGTCTTATTTAGTATTTCATTATTATTTATAATGTAAACAACCTTTTCAATTGCAATGGTGGTTTCTTTTTACAGGTACATAATTTGTAATTTACAACCTTTTTATAAAAAAATCTGGACACTGAAGACAGTACGACCAGATGTCATCCTCGTTGATAGTTCCACTGCGATTATAAAAACACTCTGTTCATGTATAAACATTATTGTACGTATAACTTAAACATCCAATTCATAGTATGATGCGTAACACATAATACACACTATTTTAAATTGTAAAGTGCAATGTACTTTACAATTTATAATTTATTATTAAATTGACATAAACATATTTTTAATACACATTAACCTTAAACAATGACTACTATATGATTTAAACAACACTTTTGTTTAAGCACAGTTTGTGCATAACACACTTTACACTATTTAAAATTTATTTAATACTTTACAATTAACATTTTATTATAGTAAATTAAAGTTTACATTGCTTTTAAAATAAACATTAATTTTACTTAAAAAGTGACAAACATAACAATTTATGCCGTTGACGTAAATGGATTATGTGCACCGCACACAATCGCCTTCTGCAGCTATACTACTGAATGAAGAATTATTGTTAATTGCAAAAGACTGTTTCATATTTTTTACCATTTTATAAAAACTTTTATTTTTACTATTGCCGTTTATTATTTTAATTTTTAGAACAAAACGGCATTATCGCCAATTCTATTTAAATAAATAGTTATAGTACTATGACACCTGCTTACACATACAACTCATTTTATTTTAGATTGGACGCGAAACATTGACGGCATAATATTGCTAGATAGATGTTGCTGTGTTCAGGGGTGTTGCGAGCTTTTGTATCTATGTTGCCGGGTGGTGTTGTTTGGTGTGTATACATACATAGCGTCAACGTTACTTGGATATTGGCTTGATAACCAGAAGATCACAATTTGTGCGAAAAAAAGTTACCACAAACAGAGATGACCGTTTTTTGGTGTCTACAAGTTTGCGAAATAGAAAAGCTTTTGCAGTTTATCTACGAAATATACTCTATGAAGTTAGATATGTAAATGTTAGTGAATGCACCGATAGGAGAAGGCTTCGGGCTGTTGGATTGTTTTGTAGAAAGATGGCTACAGGTCCACCTTTACAACGCCGACATCGTGTTGCAAGATTGGCTTTTGCACAAAATCGCCTGGCATGGAATATTGAGGACTGGAGCAGGGTTCTGTTTTCAGATAAGTGGCGCTTTTGCCTCAATGGATCAGACGGACGTCACTTCAGTTTGTATTGATGAGCGACTTCTATTTGGCGTGGTTATGGTTTGGGCAAGAATTTCTACCGAAGCACGCACAGAGTTGGTCATTATAGAGAATGGCTGACAGCTCATAGATACATTATGGAGGTTTTTGAAGATTATGTTATGCTTTCCATGACAACTATAGGCGAGCGCGGCATTTTTTATGTGAGATAATGCTAGACCTCATCTAGTCAGAGTTGTCAGAGATTATCTGAATGATGTGGGAATTTTGCGGTTTGATTGGCCAGCTCTCAGCCCGGACATGAATCTTATAGAACATGTCTGGGATGAGTTGAGACAACGTATCCGAAAGCATACACTTGCTCCGAGCACTGTTCAGGAGCTAAGACAGTTGCAATTGCAGGAATGGAATAATATCGACTAAAGTATGATCCTTAATTTAAAACAAAGTGTTCCTCGTCGATTTCAAGCAGTCATTAATGCAAGAGCGGATAATACTTGTTATTAATGATAAGTTTTTTTTTGTATTGTATTTGTATGCAATTTACGATTCAACATTGAATTTTTAATTTAAAACAAAAATTAAGTCATAATATTAAAATGCAAAATAAATTTGTTTTTATAAAATCTAAGATGTAGTTTTTTTAATGTTGGTGCGACTTTTACTGGTTTGCTGTGGTGTTGTCAGTATGCTTCGCCTGTCGTTAAGTTTTATTAATTTGAAACGAGATGGTGAAGGCGCTGGGTATCATTGTTGATTTAAAATGGGTCTATCAGGTTAGCTACAAGTTACAATTTATTATATAATTTAATAAATAAGCAATTTGTAACTATATTAATATTTGATTAAATTACTAGTTAATAAGTTTTTAAGTTTTTTTTAGTGTCTGTACAGAACTTAAAAACAGTAAATTTAGGTATACTGTGTATGCACTTGCAATTTTCGTATTTTTAGTGCTGATTATGAAACTGGTTATGTCCTGATATGTCTACTTGTATTAAGTCGTGAATTGATATACAATTTTGTGAAATAGCTAATATGATTCTGTGATTTTTTAATCTGTTGCCCACACTGACGAAAGTTAAGAATTCTAAAGACCGGTGTCTGAGTTACACATTGATTAAATTTTAATTGCATTAAAATTTAATTTTTATTGTTGAATCTATATAAAATTGCGTTTTTATATTATAATAAGAATTAAGACATTGTAATAATTTATTTATATATTTGTTTGTAAACCGTAGTTATTGTAACTAGTTGAAAATGTTTTAGTAGAAAATATGTAATTCATTTCACGTAAAACTTACGAAAGACAAGACTTTTGCTTTATATAACTACTCTCTAACTTCTTGTGCGGAAACACTGATATATTTTTAAAGCCAACATTAAATATTAATTTTATACTGAAGTGCAAGTTTGTTTTGTATAATAATATATTTGAAACAAATCTTTTAATAAATTTAGTGAGATTTAAGAGTATGTTATGATGTAAATTTCTAATCATAAAAACACTTTAGAAAAAAAATTACAAAATATTAAATAAAAATAAAATAAATTGTATTTATAGTAAACTAATTCATGCGAAATGTCTTAATAAATAAGTTTTATAGATTCAATGTTTTTTTTTGTTTATTTGTTGAAACATTTTTATATTCATTATTATTAATGAAATAAAAAATAAAAATAACATATGAAACAATATTAATTTAATAATAATGAAATTTTGTAGACATAATTTTCATTTAACATCAAATATGTTTAATATAAATATTTAGTACATTTCGATAAAAACAGTTTTTGTTTTCAAATGTAAAGGATGTAAAAAATATAGGAATATTCAAGTTGGATTTAATGCACATACATTTTTTTGTGTAGCTCTTATCTCTTTACCTTTCTCTATGCGCATGGATCTAGTAAAACACATCTAGTTGAGTGCAATTGGTCATATCGTTCGGATTTGTTTTACACTGTAGTGAATTAATAGTTTTATTTAATTAATAATTACTATCAAATAGCTTTTAAAAAATAGTGTATATCTGCGGAATGCTGCTATTATTAAAGGTAATAAATAATTTCTTAATAATAATAATGATTTTGATTCAAAATAAACTGAATAAGCGCAATTCTTATTATTATTATAAGTAATAGTGCTATTATTATTATATAGTTGCAGGAGATTCTGGTTTTAATTTGTTTAAAATACACAAGATCGCTTTTCTTGATTATTTACCGTTACGTTTGTCACTTGCGAAAATTATTTGACGTCTTTGATTATACATATGTATTTTTAAAAGTATTGTTATTATTGCTTGAAAGATAAATTTTTATTTTTTGGTGAATGTTGATTATACAATTTCGGAGCAATTGTATTGCATGTAAAGTTAAAATACTTATTAGAAACTGTCTATTTTATCTTGGTAAATTATTATGGAGTTATGTATAAATATAATTCTGCTTTTTGTGATGAGGTAGATATAAAAACGGACAAAATGAATTTTCTTTATACTTTTACTTAGTAAAGACTACATGATTATGTTGTTTATTGCGAAAATTTGTGAAATTTTCAAGACAATTCAGTTATGATTTTATTTAAAACTTTGATTGGAAGAAACCTACATTATTATTATAAAATGTATTGTTCTAGTTTTATTAAATTGAGTTACTGAGAACTATAAACATCGTTGCCCACTAGCTGGATCCTATGACTATTGCATAACAACAACTTTGTTTTGCTTTATTGGCTGAGCTTAAAAGATTTTAAATAAAAATTATTTGAAAATGAAAATTACTTTTATTAGACATTTCTAAAACATCTTAATACTTTGATGAAGTGTTATGATATTTAACTATTTTATGTAAGTAGACACAAATGAATAAACATTTTATAATTAAAATTTGTTAATATTTATTATACTAGGTTTTAGAGAGATATTATTAGATATTACTAACACTACTCTTGCACATTTATGTTTAGTGCAATAATGAAATAATGAAAGTGTAATACAATTAATCAATTCAATAATATGGTATTCGAACTATTGTTTCAAATGTTATTAAGTTACTACTCTCAAAACTAATTTGACATTTTTTTTTTAATTTTCAATTAAAAAATTAGTTAATTAAGACTATTTAGGTAGGTTAAAAATAAAATTGGTTTTAGTACAGATTCTTGGTATATTTCATAATGGCAAAGTTGTAGAGAAACTGGATTTTGTTAAATAAATTCAATTTTTTTTATTTGATTGTTAAATCTTTTTTTAAAAATTAATATTAAATTAACCTTCTGAAACTGAAACAATCTTATGTTTTTATTTAGAACGGAATGGTTGGCATTTAGTCGAAAGTAGAATGCTTGAATTTTAATTTAAGCCAATGGATCAAGACATTTTTTTACGTTGGTAGGGAAATTCTTTAAAAGACACTGGACAGCTTGCACTGTTTAACAGTGTAAGGTTATTGACCACAATCCAGTCGTAGCCAATGTTAAAGTGAGGCTCAAAAACTAGAGTCAAAAAGAAAACCTGTAAGAATTGCAATCGAAAACGTAAAGAATGCTGAGATATGATAGCAAATCAAACAAAAAACAAAAGCAAATATCCAGAAAATAGGCACATCAAATACAGATAATCCCAATGAGAAATGGGAAAGCATCCAAAGAGCGCTACTGGAAGGAATCAGAGATATGCTAACACCAGACAAAGTTATACCAAAACAACAATGGATGACAAAAGAAATTTTAGACTTTATGAATGAAAGACGGATAAATATAAGGAACCAAATAAAATATAAAGAAAGAGGTTTACAAAACCATCAAAAGAAAAATTCGTGAAGCAAAAGAAAACTGGATGTCTGAGAAATGCAAAGAGATTGCAATGCTGCAAAGTCAATACGACAGTTTTAATCTACATAAGAAAATTAGAGAACTAAAAGGAACTAATAGGAAACGAGTGACACCGATTATAAAAACGAAATCCGGCAAAATAATAACAGACCAAGCGCAAAAACTCATACGATGGAAAGAATACATTGAAGAACTGTTCAACGACACGAGATGCCCTCAAAGTAAAACGCAACAACATCTGGATAGCCCTAGCCCCGAAATAACAAAACACGAAGTAGAGCAAGCAATAAGGAGCGTGAAAGGGGGGAAAGCTGTAGGCCCAGATAAAGTGCCCATAGAACTATTAAAACTAATAGATGATCAGGAAATCGAAATAATTGTTGACCTATACAATACCATATATAGAACAGGCGTAATACCAAAAGAATGGCTTGAATCTACATTTATTACGATTCCGAAGAAGTTAAATACCCGAGAATGCAGTGATTACAGAACATTAAGTCTTATGAGCCATACCTTGAAAGCATTCCTGAAAATAATAAAAGACTACACCAAACTTGAGCATGATTTTAGCGACACTCAATTTGGATTCAGGAATGGCTTAGGAACACGAGAAGCATTATTTGGCATTATTATTATGGATATGAATGTCGAGGTACACGCCTGTTTTATATACTACGAGAAGGCGTTCGATAAAGTACGCCATGAACTACTTGTAACACTCTTAAAAAGCAAACGTATTGACTCCGAGGACATACGAATAATTGAAAACCTGTACTGGAACCAAACAGCGACGGTGAGAGTTGACAATAATTCCACAGAAAGCATAAACATCGAACGGGGAGTGAGGCAAGGCTGTATACTGTCACCGATGTTATTCCATCTATACTCAGAAGATATATTCAAAGAAGCCTTATCTGAAGAACTATGTGGGCTTGTTGTTAATGGGCAACCAATTAACAACATTAGATACGCTGATGACACGGTGATAGTAGCAGACAACATTGTAGACCTGCAAAGAATGGTGGAACGCACAAAAACTGTCAGCTCAAAATATGGGTTAAATATGAACCTCAAGAATACAAAATACATGATCATCTTAAAAGCACGTATACCACCTAACGCAAATCTTTTTATTAATAACACCTATATTTAAAAGGTAACCAAGTACAAATACCTAGGTACGTGGATAACAAATACAAACGAACAGACAGTAGAAATCAAGACCAGAATAGAGATGGCTAGAACTGCCTTCCTCTAAATGAGAGATCTTTTCTGTGATCGCGATCTAACCCTAGAGCTTTGTGTTAGAATGGTAAGATGCTACATATTTCTAATTATACTGTATGGTATGGAAGCATGGATACTGAACCAACACTTCAGCGACAAACTCCAAGTTTTTGAGATGTGGACGTATCGGAGAATCCTGAAGATCTCATGGACGGACAAAACCACGAATGCCGAGGTCCTCACAAGAATGGGAAAAGACTTATAAATCCTTCACATGATAAAGATCAGAAAGCTGAAATATTTGGGACATACCATGCGAGGGGATAAATATAAAGTACTGCAGCTGATTATGCAGGGAAAAATAGCAGGCAAGAGAAGTGTGGGAGGACTCAGCATGTCCTGGATGCGGAACCTAAGCGACTGGTTTGCTTCACCTCTAAAAATCTTTTCTGAGTTGCTGTTTCAAAGATCAGAATAGCCACGATGATAGCTAACCTCCGAGTAGGAGATGGCACGTGAAGAAGAAAAAGATTTTTTTGCCAATGGGTTACTTTTAACTCAACTTTGGTTACGTTATGATTTTCAGTGGATTCTGGTTATAAACTTTGTATTCACTCAGCAAGTAGTAAGTCTGGTTATCAGGCCTGTGAGCTTTTGCAACCTGAATCTGCTTCTTTGTATTACCAAGGTTTTGGAATTATGCGATGGTCTTGTTAGGAATATTCTTCAGTGTATCAATCACTTACAAATACTCTGCAAATTGTTGCCACTGCTTTCAGACTGTTTATGCAGGCCATAACCAGTTTGGACTTTATTACTGGCGATTGCTATGCTTTCAACGCCGTTTGATTATTTGAAATGGTAATTAGTCTCTTGGGGTATAGTCCCAATCATGTCTTTGCCGCACCATTTGATGGCAGCTATCTCCGCCTGAAAAACCAATGTATATTTGCTCAAGGTTCTTGTATATTTTAGTTTTAGTGCAATTATAGCCTTTGGCTTTATCTATGTACCAGATAGTTTTTTTGACTGTTCCCAGGTATCTTTTGTTGGTTTATTTGTTTTGCTGTGGTATTATCACATTAAATGGTTTTTTGATGCATTGGCCATTTATGAAGTCTGACTTTATTATTAGAGTTTTTTTTTATGCAACACACTTGTTATTCTAGGTATGTGGGTCCCAAGGTTTACAATGTGTTTATTTATTTGCAGTTTTACGCAGCTTATTTTAACTCTGCTGTTGCTATTAAGTAAAGTACAACAATAATTACAACAAAAGTAGTACTTCCATAGTTGCTGTGGGCGTCGTTATCATTGTTTTTGTTATTAGCAGACAGCATGTTTTTGAACTTTATTTAGTTTGTTGGGTGTAAACTTGAGGGCGGGTTTTAGCATCATTCTATATAACTATCTGGTCATATTAGGTTTTAGTCTTCATGTGTGTTCAACCATTATTTTGGTGTTAAAGAGCACTCAAATGGCTTTTGTAGTTATATTATCTATTTGTTGCGTGAGTCTCAGATACTTTATTTTCTTTATTATTGCGAGCTTAGCTCTATACATCTTCAAGTTTTTTAGGTCATGTTATCATGTTTGATACAGTTGCCCCAAATTTTCCGTGTTAGAGGATGATGAGATGATCAGTGTAGTAGGTTGTTTAGGACAAGGCACCACAGTAAGGCTGAAAGTACACTTCTATGTGGGCATTTGATGGTAACATTAGTTTTTATAGTTTTTTTTATATAATATTACGATTAAATAATTGCAGATTTTTTTTTGTTTGGTAGGCATACTGGTACTGGTGCATTGGTCAAGCCTTTAGTGCTTATCAACTTTGTTAAGCTCTTTGTTTCACCAAGTGTTCTTGTTAGAGATGTGTTTGACAGTACTTGGACAACTTTCATTAAAATTTATTTTTAGGGTTTTTGTATTTGAAAAGGAGAGTTTTTAGATTTTTTCAGTTAATAAGGGTTTGTCCGACACGTACAACTTTTTTAATTAGCTACTGTGATCTCGGTAACTTTGCCACGCGACGCATTGCGAAACGTTGGTGCATTACCTTTGTTTATAATATTAAGATTATATACTACTAATTCTAGCATTAACTACGACATCTCTGCAGGTGGTGGAGGTTCTTTTTGATTGTAGGGAAAGTACTCGGATCCGAGAATTATTTCTTTTTTTTTGTTTCCTTCTCTACTATTAGATTAAGTACATGTTTGTTATGATGCATGTACGGGGTTGGCCTGAAGGTTGGACTGCTAGCAGCCATCTGCCCGTATGAGTAACCATTTTATTTTTTCCTTGTGAATTTAAGGTTTTTGAATAATGCCAATATCAATGTTGTGTTTGACAATATACGCATTAAGGGTTGCGGAAACTGTCTTACAGTGATGTAAACTGATTTGCCAGACGTTTAACATAATTTTTTTTGGTGAAAGGTGATGGATTTGTATCCATGGTCTCTTCGGCGGCCTTTCTTAGAAAAAGGTAGATCTCGGAGGGTTATTGCTAAAAACCAAGGTGAGTTTACTATCTTTTTCTATGAGCCTTTGTTCACTATTTTCCAGGTCTTTGTGTTTATGGTGTTTTGCACCGCCAATCTGTTTAGTAGGGTTACCAGTTCTTCTTTATTTCGCGATTTTTTTACAGCTATTTTACATCGCCCCAGAAGTCTTACGACTTGTTTGAAGGGGGATGATGGGACCAACGGCTTATTAAGTGATTTCCGAATCACCCCGGTGAATAAAGAAGTTATTATTTTAGTCATATTTGGGGATCGAACCCGGGACTGTTAGCGTTGTACACTAACGCTCTATAACTGAGCAATCTCACCGTTAGTTCTAACTGGGAATTTGGTACTTTACTTTCTAACAGAATATGTTTGGTCACTGTACTGAGGAGCCACTTTTTGATTGGCTGGTTGTATATGTGATTTTTAGGAATTTTTTTTAAAGGTGTATTTCTGAAAATGAGGTGAAGCTTGCCTTTACATCAATTCTATCCGAAATGGAAGTTTGATGTTTTCCGCTTTAACTAATTGAGGTAGCAATTGGGGTACTCTTTTGGAACTATTGTTAATGCAATGTCTTTAAAAGTGTCTCTAAACGTATTTTTTGAGATTTATTCACTATTTTTGCTATTTTTTTACCGATTGCGATTCCGGCATGCTGCAATAGGTTTTGTTTTAGAGTTCCTGATGTACCAAAAGTGTTAGTTGCAAGTAGTGTGGAAACCTGCTTACCAGTGCGTTAAGTTTAGCTGTCAAACTGTTAATCTAGCGCTCTAATTGTAAATCTGGTTTTCTAATGTGTAAATATAGTATTGTAGATTAAAAACTAAATTTTGTATAGAAAATTATTTTTTATTTAATTATGAGTATATCTAGTAATTGAATTAAACTTCCAAAAAAAGTAGATTTGGTTTTTATGAAAAAGAAATAAGAGTACTCTATAGCACAAAAAGAGCACTTGTAATCTTAAGTACGTTTGGTTATCTTACGCGGAGTTTGCATACACAATCTGAATCAAGATAGAGTTAACGGAGTGACAACAATTTTTGTATTTCAGAGCAGTTATTGAAACGTCAATCGTCTTATAACGCTGTTATATATTTGTAAATATGTACATTAGGTGTGAAAGCCACAAGAATGTTAAATACTAAGTTAATTAATATTAATAGTATTTGATTAGTAACGGCTTAATAATAAAATTATATTATTATTGATATAATAATTACTAAACACCGGATTATATCAACTTTAAACGCTGAAATATGCATTAAATAGCACAAAATATGCATAAAAATAGCATAAATATGCCAAAATATTCCATTTATTAAAATACAAAATATATAACAAACTCTATTTGTTTAAATTTTTAATAATAAGATACATATGCAAATATGAAATTGCATATAATCCGGTCACTAATAATTACTTTTAAAATCTTGAATTTTAATTTAATTCACATATTTGTGGCTTGTTAATTAATTAATATTGAAAAATGCATACGTTATATTTAATTTTTCTTTTATAACATAAATGTAAATATTTTGATTGTTTTGTTTTATTATAAAAATGTAATTACATTTTTGTAGGAAAGAATTTTAAAGTAAATAAATAACTGTTTCAGTTTTTGTTACTCCAACAATTATTTACTTGCTATAGCTGTATTAGAAAGTAATTAGTTTGACTTATTTGATACGGAATTATAAGAACGATATAAATTTTTATGACGATGTTTCTAGTCTTGATTTAAAAGCGTCTACTACTTTCATTTCCAGTAACTAAATCAGCAACTTTGGCGACATTTCTATTTCTACATTAATAATTTTATAATCGATTTTTTTTTTTTTAATAGTAGAGTTAAACTATATTTTATTGTTATTTGCAAATATAATTTGACTAAAAAAATGACAAAATATAGTATAATCTTTTCTAAACGTACTGATAAAAAAATAAATTATTATCAAAATATTTGTAGAAGTTGCAATGTTGCCAACTTTGGTAATTGCTATAATATTACAAATCAAAGTAGCGATTAAAATGGATTTATATGGCTTATATTGCTCGTTGCCAATCACATTTAACATATCGAGTTTTTGCTTTTAGTGCTGTGAAAAGTTGTAAGAATTGCTGGACTGAGCTGGCTGGTTCTAGCTTTTTTGTGTGCAAGGTTTTTAGCTAATTAATTTTTTTTTGTTCTTACCAACTTTGTACTATTTAGAAACCGAATAAAAACAAAAATAATGTTTTTGTAACTGAAAAGTGTACACCTTTACTTTATTTAAATACTTAATAAATTAAAATTAAAAGTTAACGGATTTTTTTCTTCAAAACGTGTCTGCACAAATCTTTTAGAGGTTTTCCAATACTTTTTATGATGTCAACATTTAGAGAAGCAAACGTTTTTATTCTTTAATTAAAACAAATAATACTGAGTTTGTGATATTTAAAGCAGGGATATTTGCTTTTTATGTTCTAGCCATGTTTAATTGGATTCAGTTTTGTTATGAACAATCTTTTGAACTTGATATGCTAAAAATTTGATTCAGTAACCTGGATTTAGATTAGGAGAACAAGCAATGTTAAGAGATTCTATTGCACAGAGAAAGAAACGTTTAGACGAGTTTAGTCTTGAATTTTGTTTGCGTTTTGAAAAAGTGTTTGCGGGAACGCTTTTGTGAGCAAAGTAAAGCTGTTTATCAAGAAAAGCTTGTTTGAAAGAATAAAATGAATACTTGCAAATTTTGATTCAATCAGACCGAATTGAGCACCAGGTTTGTGTTCTGGGGTTTGGATTTTTTGAGAAATTGTTTTTCTCTATCGTGGGTTTTGATTTGGATTTTAGATTTTAGATTAAAACTGCTGAAAATTATAACGTAGAGGGTTGTGTCTTTGAAAGAAAAAAAGAACGTCAAGTCAATTTTATTTACGCATGGTGAGAGATTTGGATCCGTTAAGTCAATTTTCTTCCGGAACCTGAGTTTTGTTTTGATTTGACAAAACTTTTTGTTTTTTTGCAATTTAGTAGGATCCTATGCGGGCATTTAAAGTCAAAAAAGTTGTATTTGGCCGAAAAATAGAAGTTTTACGTAAAGAGTAACGCGTGGTCTAATTCGTAAAAAGAAGAAGACGCGCGTGAATTTTTAGCGGATTTTTGAAATTGATTATTACAATAGTGCTTGGCGTTTGATGGTAAGGATTGCCTTTTTTCTTGTTCAAAAAAGGAAGCGTGTATGCGCAGTTTGCTGAAGCCAATTTTTGAAACTTTGCACAATTTTTTTTTTTCATTTTTAATGGCGGTCAATTTTTTTAATTTATTATTTGGCGTATAAATTTGGTCGTGGCGCTATGAGAAGAAGGACGTGTTTGGTGGATTTATGCAGAATTTGGATTTATAATCTCAATTTTTTTTAAGAAGGAAGATAAATCTTTTGTGAGAATAAGCTTAGGGAGCTTTTTGAAATGTCCAGTTTTTGCCCACGGTGCTAAATTGATGTTTTTGAACTGCTTTAATGTTGATATTGAACAACTTGTTAAAGGACGTTGTAACTTTTTTTACACACGTTTTGTTTTGTTGATTGTAGCTAACGTCGACAGTTTATTAGTTATTTTTTGGAACATTATGAAAAGAATTATTAGATGGGGAAAATAGCAACTTTAGTTACGAGGATTTAATTTTTTTAAGTTGTCAATGCTGTTACTTGGTGGTATAGATTTTGGATTAGGAGCAAAATAGACTCAAATTTTTAGACAATAAGATTAATAATGTGCTAACTGTGAATAGGAATTGTTAATGTAACATGATGATTTTTTATGGCATCTATTATGGAAGGCTTTAAGTTTTAGCAAATGAGGTTCTAGTTGAACAGCATAATTGTATGATATTTTGACGTCTACTAGTCTATTAACACCGAATGATTTTTGTATTTTTTTTTTAATTCAATATCTATTTTAAATATTATTATTGAATGTTATTAATAAAATGTTTGTGAATATGCTATAGAAAGTGTAGATAAAAGAGCAAACGTTTGCAGCCGAAACCTAGTATAGTAAACACCAATAGTTTAATACTTAATAAAAATCAAATTATAAAATTAATTAAAATTTTATGCTATTTCAAAGTTTAATTGTTTTTAAGACTCAATTAAACTGAACGCTTATTATAGTTAAACAATTAACTTAACATTTATATAAAAAAAATATAATTTTGTTTCTAAAATATTTTCTACTAACTAAATTAATTAATTTTGTTAAAACGTTTTTGATTAGCTTACATTAATACCATGAGACAAATCTGTCTGCATTAACCCCGGCGAAGTAAAAGCTCATAGAGACTAGCTTTAGTTAGATATGTGACAGTAATACCTTAAGATACATAGTGCAGTGCATTTACGCAAAACTTATAAATATGTGTACTAGAAATATATTATTCATATTAATGAAGTAATGATTTTATTTTATTTATTTATTTTATTTTATTTTTACAGACATGTTTCGATGAGTTATATCATCATTTTCAATGTATATATATATTATATAATATTTCAAACTGATTGAATATTTAAAAAATTGTTTTTTCCCGCTACCCTGATATCCGTATTATTTATTTAAATTTCTATATTCCCGCTGACTTGAATTTTGATGTTGTCATTTATTAGACGTTATAAATTTAAAGGTTAGATAATCTATCAAATAAATATAAATATTTACAGTATAATTTAAAATTTCTATTTAACTAAAATTTATTTTTATTAACATATCTAATAGTGGTGAATTATATATATCTAATTGTTCATTTATTACTGTATAATTTTGATTTTTTAAATGTTTTTTAATTTCTAAGCTTTCCAAAAATGTTAAATTTTTATCCGAAATGTGTAGAATATTTAATGATGTTTTTTGATTCGAAATATTATGTTTATTCAGAATTAAATGTTTAGCAAAATTTGACTTTTCTATATCTTTATATTTTAAAGCTCTTATGTGATCTTTATATCTAATATCAAAATTTCTCATGGTTTGTCCAATATACGTTCCGTTGCAATATTGGACAAACCATGAGAAATTTTGATATTAGATATAAAGATCACATAAGAGCTTTAAAATATAAAGATATAGAAAAGTCAAATTTTGCTAAACATTTAATTCTGAATAAACATAATATTTCGAATCAAAAAACATCATTAAATATTCTACACATTTCGGATAAAAATTTAACATTTTTGGAAAGCTTAGAAATTAAAAAACATTTAAAAAATCAAAATTATACAGTAATAAATGAACAATTAGATATATATAATTCACCACTATTAGATATGTTAATAAAAATAAATTTTAGTTAAATAGAAATTTTAAATTATACTGTAAATATTTATATTTATTTGATAGATTATCTAACCTTTAAATTTATAACGTCTAATAAATGACAACATCAAAATTCAAGTCAGCGGGAATATAGAAATTTAAATAAATAATACGGATATCAGGGTAGCGGGAAAAAACAATTTTTTAAATATTCAATCAGTTTGAAATATTATATAATATATATATACATTGAAAATGATGATATAACTCATCGAAACATGTCTGTAAAAATAAAATAAAATAAATAAATAAAATAAAATCATTACTTCATTAATATGAATAATATAAAAAGATTTTATAAAATAAAAATAGAAAATATAAAATACTAGAAATATAATAAAATTTAATGTAATTATAAAAACGTATTATAATTATAATGATTTATTATGTGTAAATGCAACAAAGTTTATTAATATTTCAGTGAGTTTCAATGTTAGTAGAACTTATGATTGAAAATAGCAATGTTTGCATTACAACCAGTAATGTAAATAAGTTTTTTATATTAGCCAAATTGAAATAAAAATATATAGTAAAATGAGTGTACAGCTCTTTGAAAGAAAATAAAAGCACAACCCTCATTCCGGTGGTTTTTCTAATGGAAATTTATTTCAACTAGACTTTTTTCTGTTACTCAAATAAGGGTTGCAGTTGCAACCAACGCCAACTGTCTAGAATAGAATAGTTTGTTTCTAATATATGCTCAAACTTACAATGCCTTTACAATATATCATTGGATTGTAATATGTTTTGTAAATAACTCGGTGATTTGTTGAATGTCAAATATTAAGAGCAGCATTTCGGTATACACATTTTTTAAACCACCGGTTCAGCACCCTTGCATAAATATGACAAATGTATGTGTTTTGTTGTTGACCACTTGTGAAGTTTAAATCATAAAACATATTTGCTAGAATGTTTTTAACACATTTTTTTTTTATGAAACAGCAATAAATCCTCAAAACTGATATGCATACGTTTTATATAATACAGATTAATTGAATGCGATAGAATGTGTCAGTAATGTTAAACATAATTTTATTAAAATGTTTAAATACATTATTTAAGCAAATTACAATGGAAAGCTTTTAATAACACATCTGTCGGTGTCGGAATATATTTAAATTTATACACATTTTACGTTAAGGGTAATAACGAGGGTAATAATTTATTAACGCAGAAAATATTTATGATACTTTTTTGTATAGTAATTGTCAGAAAATTATGTATGAATATATTATACCTTGGATTAAGTTAAGCTCTTATATTCTGGTTTTGACCTTGTATGTAGTAAACAACAATTTCCTTTACATGCAAAACGTTTGTGTTCATTGTACATATTAGAATACTTGGACATATTACATGCAAAGGGTAACATTGTAATATTGATTTTACAAATTTATGTACGCCCGCATTCTTCAACTTAAATGTAATCAAAAATAAAGTGACAAAATTTTTGTATTGCCTTTCTTACGATTTATTGGAAAAAAAAATATTTAAGAAAATTTACAATACCAAGTACTCTGCAAAAACCAACAATACAGACTATTTGATTTGTTTTGTAATACACATATTTCAGTTAATTTGTTTTTGCATTTCATAATTGTTCATTTTGTATCAGTGCTATAATGGAAATATTTAACTCTAATCGTGAATATGTAGACACACTTACAATGAAAATGCTACTGCTGAGGCAACCGCTTATGTAAAGTACAGTTTTTACAAATGTTATAAAACGTGTAAAGATAACTTAAAAACTTTTTAGAATGTCTTAAGAATCTTGCATTTTTTTAGGAGTTTCTGCAATGAGGGAATGATTGATCTATTGTATACTTCTAACGTTTTACTTTATTAGCAGTTTTGTGTGTTTACGCTAAAGTGAGCAGTGCGTTACATATTTTAGTCTCACAATCACTAAGCAGACGTAGAGGAGTTTCTTTGTCCTTGAAACATTTACGGCATAAGGAGTGTGACACTTCCATTCTTTGACTTATGTCAATCTTTGTAGTTTGATTTGACTATGTGATGGTTGGTATTTTATGATGGTTAAGAATAATAATCTCTTCTTATATTTTTGTACAGTTTTTTACAGGCAGCAGTGTTTTGCTTCAAATTTGCTATGAATGATTTGTTTTTCGGTTTTGTATGAGATTTTAAAAGCAGGTTTATGTCCAGGTTGTCAATGCTTTTAGACTGTTTATGCAAGCTATAACAAGTTTGTTTTTTATTGCTGGCGAAGGTAGTGCCTGTTATGCCGTTTATTTATTGGACATGTTGGTAATTTGTTTGCTTTAGTTTAGTTCAATAGATTAATTTTTGGCATACTAATCAATGGCAGCTACATGAGGTATGTTTGCTCAGGGATAGCTTAATCTGGTTTTCTCAGTATTTACTTTTGAATATAACAGCTTTGGTGGCGACTTGGTCTTTGGTCCTATCTGTGCACTAGATAGTTTTTTTGATTTCTTTTTTTTTATCAGCATGCTTGTTTTGTGCTGGGATCATCTAGTTGTTTTTAGCTTGCTTCTATATATAGTTTTTCCATCTTAACATGGGTTTGCCGATGTAATAATTTTGGTTAATTTTACATTATTTTGCGCAACATGCTCTGTTCAGCGTCACTTACATTTTGCAGTTTGTTTTACGACGTCGCTTATTTTGGTTCTTGTTCTGATATTTTTGTTTTTTGTGTATCTCTTAAGCTGGTTCTTAGCATCTTATGGTCCAATGCACGTTGGCAAACTTGTAGTTGTTGCGAACTTTTGTTTTGTCAGCGTGACTGAATCGAGTTTGTACATTATGACTGGCAGTACGCAAACATCACATACTTTTTGTTTCAAATTTATTTGTATCTTTGCTTCTTTGAGAATATTTACAAATTTTTTAAATGCAGCTTATGCTAAACTGATTTCTTTTTCTTATTTTGGTCTGGTTGCTCTAGCCTAACTTGATGTGTACATGATATAAATATTCTTCCACTACTTTAAGTTTGGGTTTATAATCTTTGTTTTTTTTTAAATGTATTTCTAGGTCTATCTTTTTTGACGCAAATTAAGATAGATTAAGATTAGTTTGTCTATGTTGACTCTCTTTTGCTGCTATGTCAAGTTTTTACAATCGTTTTTTAATGCCAGGGTAAATAATTTTGGAGACATTGAATAGCCCTGTTTTATCATTTTTATACTGGGACTTTTTTTGTTGTTAAATTTTTGTCTATTTAGATATGGAGTGTAGCGCCTTTGTAGAGGTTTTTCTTTTTATTTTTTTCACATATTGTAACGTGATATCGACATCGTGGTGATTTAAATAACATTTTAAACAAGTTTGTAAAAAAGTTTGACCGTATATGTTGTTTTCTGTGGGATATGCTAAATTGTGACATTAACGTAAATATATTATTTTATACTATAAGTGGTTAATTTGTTAAATAAGTTAGTATTTAGTTATATAACCTAAAAATATGCACCACTTGTAATTTAATTTATTATCAAAACACAATTTTGCTGTTCATTAAACTTCTAATATACTTGAAAGTACGCCTGGTCTGTGGTCGACTAGTGTTAGGCGTTGGCTTTAACTCGGAGAGTCCGCGGTTCGAATCCAGCCGTTCTGGCAAATATATATTTTTATTACTTGCATTCTTAATTTTTTTAGAAAATAATTTAATTAATTAATAATATTATTTGTTTATTAATTTTGTTTTTTTTTGTATTTTAATAGCTGTTTAATTTTCCTTTGTTTAACACATATGTATATTCCCTTCCGTGGCCTTTCATGTACGTTACTAAATTAGTCACCTAGATAGGTCCCTAGGTGTGAAGCGTGTGTCCCTGTAAACTTTATTAAATCCTTACACTTATATTTGTATTTGTAATTATGGAATGTAAATGCTGTAACACGACTGTCTCTGAAGCAAATGCTATCAAATGTTTTGTCTGTCAAAGCATTTATAGCAATTTATGCGTTAGCATATCAGCTAATGAATCCAAAATTCTTCGATCAAAAAAAAAATTAAATGGACTTGCGTTGCGTGCTGCACATCTGATGTGGCTAAAAAAATTGGAATGCTCTCCAATCTTATTTTAAACTTACAAATACAAATTAACGAGCTAAAATCTTCTAAATCGGAGAAAAGTATGGATTCTGAAGTTTTAATTGATGAAATATTGGAAGAAATTAATGAGCAGGCGAAGCGCGAAAATAATATAATTATCTCAAATATTCCTGAAAACGCATCGATTGATGATAATGTCGAAGTAAATAAAATTTTAAACGCAATAGACAGTAACCAAACAATAATGTCTACTAAGCCAAAGATGTTTCGGCTTGGTAAGCCGCGCTCTGACAACTCGCCTCGTCCCATTAAACTTATATTAAATACAACTGTCGATGCACACTTTGTTTTAAAAAATGCTAATAAATTGAAAAACTGTCCTCAGTTTTCAAAAATATATATCAACAGAGACCTAACTCCAAGGCAGAATGATAAAAAGAAAAGAATTATAAACGAATTTAAAACCAAGAAAGACAATGGTGAAAATGTATATTTTCGTTATGATAACGGAATTCCGAAAATAATGAATACAAAAAACATGCAAGTATCCAGCAGTCAAAAACATTAAATTGTTATTACCAAAATGTAAGAGGACTGAACACTAAATGATTCAATTTTATAACAACTTACTGGCAACTGATGAATTAGATATTATAATGCTGTCTGAGACGTGGATAAATGAATCTGTCAATGATTATGAACTGTTTCCTACAAATTTTAGCGTTTTTCCCAATGATAAAACTCACGGCAGTGGTGTTTTAATTGCAGTCAACTCTAGTTTTTCTGCAAAAGAAATACGTATTTGTGATCAAGAGTTTGATGACGATAATATTAATCTTGTTTGTATTAGATTACGTTGCAAAGCTTTTGTATGTAATGTTATTGTTTTGTATATACCACCACAATCTCCATTAATAACATATGAAGTGTTAGTAAACAAGTTAGAATCGCATGGAGTGTTAAATGGAAAATTTATTATTACTGGTGATTTCAATATACCGTCATATCCATCAGATTATTGTTTGTAATCTAATGTCATCTCAAATTTTAATTACTTTAATGGATCTGTGCAGTTCAATGACATCAGAAACGTGAATAATAGATTACTTGATTTGTTAATTTGTTCTCATAGTATTAAGTGTACAGTCAGTCATACCACACATCCGTTAGTACGGGAAGACGCACATCATCCTGGTCTTGAAATAACTTGCACTTACTTGGATAACGTACCTATGAAATCTCTAATATCTAATGCTGTAGTTTATAATTATAAAAAAGCTGATTACCCTAAACTTTACAAATTGATTCAGTCGGCAAACTGGAATTCTGTGCTTAAATGTAGCGATCCCAACTTAGCATGTGAAGAATTTTATAAAGTTATTAACAATTTGATTAACTTAACAGTACCTCTAAAAAAACACAAAATAATGAAATTTCCTTTTTGGTATAGTCGTAATACTCACTTTAATATTAGACGTAAAAAACACTATAGGAAGCTGTATCTTAGAAGTGAAACAAGATACAATAAAAAAAAATTTGCTGAGTATCGAAGTATTGTCACAAAAAATATAAACGCTGACTTTAAAGCAATATTAGAGATGTAGAGTGTAAAGTAACTAGTGATCCTAAAAAAATGTGGGGATTCATTAACGAAAGAAAAAATAATCCTAAAATACCTGCTAACATGACGTACTACAACAGTAATCTACATAATGTTAATGATATAACTAATGCTTTTGCCACTCATTTTTCATCTGTTTATTCCGTAAAAGACAGTATTTACGCATTAAATTTTCAAAATGTTTCCCAAAATCCACTACTAATAATTAATAATTTTAACGAATCTGATTTAATTAATGCAGCAAAGTCTATAAAAGCAAATTTTACTATGGGTCCTGATAATATTCCTGCGTTATTAGTAAAATACTGTTGCCAGATATTATCAAAACCATTGCTACATATTTATAATTTAATTCTGAACCAATCTATATTTCCTAATTGTTGGAAATTTTCTAAGATTATTCCTGTGTTTAAGAACTTAAATCGCAATGACGTTAAGAATTATCGGCCAATAACGTTAATATCTAATTTTGCTAAACTGTTTGAAGTAATGCTGTATAAACCTTTATATCGTCACGTGAGTAATTTCATAAAATCTAATCAGCATGGCTTTGTGAAAGGGAAATCTACAGTTACTAATTTATGTAGTTTTACAGATGTTGTCTCAAGGGCCTTAGATGAGAAATATCAAGTTGATGTCATTTACACAGATTTTTTTAAGGCTTTTGACCAAGTTCAACACAACATTCTTATTGAAAAATTGCATTCATTTGGTCTAAGTGATGGAATAAGTTTGTTGGCATCTTATGTTAACAACCGGGTCAGTTTTGTTGATCTAAACGGAAACGCACATTTATACCTACTAGTGGGGTTCCTCAGGGCTCAAATTTAGGTCCTTTGCTCTTTTTAATGTTTGTTAACGATATTTCAGAGGCTATTAATTCAGAATGTCTTATTTATGCTGACGATCTAAAAATGTTTAAAAAAATACAAACTATAGATGACTGTACGCTTTTACAAAACGATTTAAATGCACTGCAACTTTGGGCATCAAATAACAAACTCAATTTAAATACAGCTAAATGTAAAGTGATGCAATATAGTAGAAAGCAGACTAATATAACATATATGTATTCAATAAATGGTTTACCGCTTGAAAATATTAATTTAATTAAGGATTTAGGTGTTTACTTTGACCCAAAATTAACATTTAAGCAGCATATCGTTAATACAACCAAAGAATGCTATAAAACATTAGGCTTTATTTTACGAAATACCAAACCATTTACTGAAACCGGGCCGTTATTAAATTTTTATAAAACATTCATAAGAAGCAAGCTGGAATACTGTTCCATAGTCTGGCATCCAACAGCTGCACTGTACATTAATGAAATAGAAAAAGTACAAAGAAAATTTCTAAAATCTTTGTACTTCAGAACACATGGCATCTACCCAAATCGTGGCATCTTAAATAGTCTTCTTCAAAACGAGTTCAACTTACCAGCTATGGATTCAAGACGTATTATTGCGCAAATATTGTTTGTTTACAAATTAATAAATCGCCACATTAATGATGAATACTTGCTATCCAAACTTAATTTTATTGTGCCCAGAACAAACAGAAGATCAAAAACTGTTTTTTATATAGAGCGTGCCATGACTAATCATCACCTAGGATTTCCTATTTTATCAATGTGCACTAGTGTTAATACGTACTGCAATGATGTTGATATGTTTAATACATTTAGTATTAGGTTAGTTGAGTCTTTAAAAAAATATTATATTAGACTGAATTATGTAATTAGATTTTTGTTGTTGTCAATTTTGTTATATTTTTTTTATAATTTTTGTTGTTTTTATTTTTGCAAACTATATGTAGCATATATAGTTTATGGTTAACTTCTTCTTTCTATTATTATTTTTGTTATTAAAACAATGTGCATTATTTTTGGTTTGCTTAAAATATAAAAATGTACTTAGTTTATTAGAATATTGTTGTTTTGATGAGTTATAATTATTATATGTAGTTATAATCATGACATTGTGTTATAAATGATTAATTAGTATTTATGTTTGTATATGTACATAAGTACAACATATTGTATTAGTTTTATATTTAATATTATCCTGTAATTAGTTTTTTTGTAACTGTTGGATAATAAATATTATTATTATTATTATTATTATTATTATTATTATTATTATTATTATTATTATTATTATGTCTGGGTATTTTTTGTTTGTTTCATTGTTTTGCTGTGGTATTGTCACATCAAATGATTTTTTGATGCAATGCTTTTTTGACGTTTGACCTCATTGTTGGAGTTTTTTCTTTATTTATTTGTAATTTGCACGTCGTGTGTTTTGCCTTAGCCATTACAACTAAATGTAGTAGTAGTAGCGAGACTAATACTTTTATAGCTGATGTGGGCTTTATTGTCATTATATCCGATAACATGCATTTTGAAAGTGTTTTTTTATTCTATATGCTATTAAGTATCAGTCCCTATGTCCCAATATCATTTTAGTTGCACTCTAGTGGTCATTGTCGTTAATTTTTGTAAGCTGCTGTTGGCTGTCTCTAAGTTTTTGAGACATGGATCCTATAGTGGCATTATTGAGGATAGAACGTGTTTTGCTATGATACTTGTAGGGCAGTTGCATAAGGTTTGGGCTGTGAGCAATTATCTGCCCGGAATGCTTAAAGCCTTTATCTTTGTGAATTTAGGTTTTTTGAACATGGGCGATATCAATACGGTGTTTGACATTTCAGTAAGTGGTGGTCTGTAAGATAATCAACATTTGTCAATTTATTGCCGACTGGCAATGTATTTTTATACTTGGTTTTTACGAAACTTACTTCTTTTGGTTGTAGTTGTTTGGATGGTTATTGTTGAGAAAGTCTGAGGCCTCTACTTTTTTTTAATCAAATCTTGATCATAAGTACGACTTATTTGGTGCTTTTTGGACCCGGTTTTAAAATTTGCTAAATTTTGGACGTTTTACACCGCCAACTGATTTATTTAATAGGGTTTCAATTGAGGTGGTTTTTGTTTTAAAAGTTATTTTTAAAGTCTTTTTAGTTTTCTTGATTTTATTTGCTGGTTGCAATATTTTTTGGTATAGGTGGTGTCAAGTATTGCTGCTGCGTCCTTGACGTAGGGACCTTTGCCCAAGCTAGAAGTAGGTTTTGCTTACGCATCTTTGGCTTCTGAGCTTCTTTAACTTTTTGTTTTAACAGCTTGCGCTTAGCCATTTTTGAAAGTTGGCTGTGCAGTTGAGCTTTTGGCATTGCTGGACGATTTAAGGTTTTAGAAAGAGTCTTTATTGTTTTGTTTTTATATTTGTACTCATTAGAACGGACGAAATAAGTGCTGTACAAAAGCTAATTATGCTTAATTACTTGCATACTTGCATTTTATTTTTGAGTTTTGGGGTTAGTCTGAAAAGATTAATCTCGGCGGTAAGTTGACGAGGTTTTAATTTGGAGGACGTTCTGCAGCTGTCAAATAAGTGGTCTGAGCAAAGTGTTGCCGGTGCACTTAGCAGAGACAAGTTTTTTTTTATCTTGGGATTGTCTTTGGGGTTGGTATCTGGCAATCTCTGGCAAGCAAGTCTGTTAGCAAGAGCAGTGGTTTAAGTCCGTTGTTAAGCAGAGGTGCCGACGAGTAGCTTTTATAAACTTTTTTTTGTAACGGAGCAATGCGAAACGCTGCTCGAGAAAGCCACGTGATGGTAGATGAGCGGTATTTTGAAGAAGTTTTTTTTTTCTTCTGGGTTGCTTCCAGTCTGGTACATTTTTTGCCAAGATTTATAGTGTGGCCAAGGTATATATTATCAAAATCGAAGGTTACCGCCATATCTCCGCTGTTTATATTTTTAGTTTTTGTTTATTTTATTTTTAGGTTTACATTAGCATTGTTTAGTTGTGAGATCATAATCTTTAGTTCTTTGATATTGTTATTCAATATTGAAATGTTGTCTACAAATCGCAAGTTACATAAGAATTGTTGATATTGATATCTGTTGTTTTCTGTCGGAGTTTTTTAAAGGTGTCTTTTAATGTTAGCGTAAACAACTTTGATGATATAGTGTCACCCTATAGAACAACTCAGTGGTTTGGTATTTTGTCGGTGATTATGTCTGTATCTATTTTTATTTGTAATGTGGAAGTTTTGTATACCTCAGAAGGTTGGTATATCTTAAGTTGACTGTTGCATTATTCATGCTATTGAAATCTGTAATTAGTTGTATGGAATTAAACTTACTTCTGGTAGTCGATGAAGGCCATGTGTAGGGAAATTTTACTCTTTTCTATTAGATTGTTTGCAGACGGTTTACTGTGCTCTTTCTGAAGCCAGCTATTTGTAAGTAATCTTTTTGGTGATGATTTTAGTGAAAAGCTTGTACATGTGTGCTAGCAGGCTTTTGAGATGGTAGTTTTGTATATTGATTGTGTCTTATTTTTTGTGTATAATAATTACTTGCGCGTTTTTTATATTTTAGGAATTTTGTTTTTTTAGAAGAATTTTTATGGATTTTTACAGTTTTTAGTATTTTTTAGATGATTCAATCTTTTTCCGGTGCCATTTTGTTCTTTATGTGGTTTAACCCTTCTCTGATTTTTGCGATCGTTATATGTTTTTTGAATTGACATTGGTTATTGCTTTTGCGTAGCTATTTGGTAGTTTTAGTTTTGCTGATGAGTATAGTTTTGAGTAAAATTCTTTGACAGTTCTTATTACTTTTATCTTGTCTCTCATTTAAGCACCGTATTGGTTGGTAACCTTGATTATTTTTGCTCTTCTATTTTATATTTTTTATTTTTATTTCATTAGACTACATACAAACCTATTGTTAGCCTTAATTCATATTAGAAAGCGTTTGACTTCATCAAACTATTGGCGGTTTTTGCCTAGATGATTAATGCCAGTGGTGCCACCTTTCAAGTGACTAAAATGTAAGTTTAGAAAAATATAGTCGGCAAACTTTTTACTCATCTGCGATTTGTAGACAACATAGTCATGATCAGCTCAAATCTCAAAAAACTAGTGAACATGCTTCAATAACTAAATATAGCATCCAAGTCGGTGTTTCTTAAATTGAACATGAAAAAGACCTAGATCATGACCCGAGTAACAACCGCATCAAATAGACGGCAATAGCATAAAAAAAGTCAACAAATATAAGTACTTTGGGCACCAAACAATACTAGAAAAAGAAACTCAAGGGGCAAAACACAGACATTCCAATCTGTCTTAAACGAAAAGTACGATTTCTGCATACTGCCAGTCACAACATACAGGCTGAAGACTATGGAATGGACGGTAAAAATGCAAACAATTTGAGAAATTGCTAGAAATCAATGAAACGGGTAATACTCGGCATAAGTCTAAGGGGTAAGAACGAGTAAATTAAACTAAAGTAAAAGTCGTGATAGATCAAATAGCAGAGTAAAAATAGAGAGTTCTTAAATGCAAAGCAACAGATTAATACTAAACTGAGTCATTTCGGTACACATTTAATTGCAAAGCGGCAAATAAACTGTTTTCAATATTTTATCAATTGAAATATTAAACTGAGTCGTACCGTCCAAAAATAAACCATAAAAGGAAAATTTGTATTATTTTTGTGTTATTTTAATCAACCCAAGCCGACAAACGTTTGTTATTGTTGTTGTTTTTATTTGTCATATATTTCAATGAGTTGAGTCATTATGGCTCATAATTAATTATATAGCGACAAATTGCCAATGAATTGAGTTGTCTTGATATTCAGTCAATAATAAAACGAGGTAATATTATTGCAATAAACAACTTGTTAATTGCAACGTAAAATATTAACAATAAAATAATGCACTAAAAGTAAGTTGCAAATTGATACATATTCAGTAATACTTACGATAGATAACATACAAAATTATCAGTTATTGCAAAGCGCTATAATAATAGCATTGTGGTGATTTAAAAGATTGTTGTTAATTGTAAAGCAACGTAACGCTTTTTTGGTTTATTGTTAATCAACAAATTGTTAAATTTGTATAGAAGCTATTTAAATGGTGCAGGGAATTCATTTATAATGATTCAAAATACAAAAGACTTCTGGAAGCACAAACATAAGAGATTATCAATGAAGTTGAATATTCGATATCAATTAATTGCCGAGTGAAAGTTTTAGATATTACTAGAGAAATAGGTATAATGTCACAATTAGAATTACGACTAGAATACTCTGCTTTTACATGACATCTGCTGAGTGCATAAGACATAAACCGTCCAAGCAGCAATCGATTAATGCGGTTTTGAGCAATTTCAATATTCACTTTATAGTTGCGATCGTACCCCTTCTGATTGTTATCTTTTTCCGAAACATAAAAGATATTTAAGGGAGCGTCGATTTTGTTTAAGATAATTAATTCATTAAAAAACTAAATAAAAAATTATTTTTTATTATATTTAAACACTTTTAATAAAACACTTAATTTAATCATATATGGGCTAATAGTTTTCCCTTGTTAAAGTTACCCTTAGTACAATTAATTAATTATCTGCATCAAACACAGCGTACATTCAAACTTATATTAAGTTTCTCTTTCTACTTCTAATTAATGGTTTGTATTGGCAAACAACTTTGATAAATTGGAATCATATATATTACTCAGACATTACTAATTTAAGTTTACAAGTTTGTTGAACACATTTATTTTCAAATATGTTTCAACTTAAAATTTCTTAAAATAAAAATGTGAACCATGTACTTTAATTAATTTAAAAATATGCATTATAAGATTATAATTTTTAATATTGTTAAAATTAGTCGACAACGAAGTTTTATTTCCACATAAATTCTTTTTATTTTTATTTCACTACGCGAATGACTGCAATTTCCTTCCTTTGTCAATTAAACCATCGGCAATATCTATGAAAATCTACCCCTTTGAAAATTAATAGTCTCTAATGATGTAACCGTAATGATGTGCCAGTTTCTAATAATTATACGGAATTATAATTATTGTAACAATGATATTTAATTTCATGTATTATGCTGAAAAATGACTTACTGTGTGTAAAATATAGGTTTAGAAATGATTTTTTTTCTTTGTGAGCGAAGAAAATGTTTAATACATCACAATTTAATACACTCAGATGAAAAAAAAAACCGGGTCATTGGGTAATTTTTTTGCAAAAATACCTATCATTTTTTTTTTAAGAAAAACTAATTTGCAGAACTTTTAGTTCTGCAAAGTTTTCAAAATTTTAAGAAAAAAAAAATTTCGTTTATGAAAACTTAGTCTTTGGACAAATTTGAAGCAAAAAGCTTGTTATAATATTTTCCTAAAAATGCAATCCTGAGAAGTTACTAACGAGCAAAAAATGTAAATTTAAAATTTAAGTTTTTTTTGCTATTTCTAAGTATTTCTATGGATACATTGTTAGATATCTCGGAACGTAGCACACGGCACTTTCTGAAATTTTTAGGGTTTATTTTGCACATATAAAAGCACGTTTTTTTCATATTTGAAGAAGAAAAAGAAAATACCCGTCATCTTTTTTTAAGAAAAACTGTCTTTTAAATTTCTGCAAAATTTTTAAAATTTAAGCCAAAATTTTTTGGTTTTAAAAACTTATTCTTTGGACAATTTTGAAGAAAAAAGTTTCTTATAATTATTTCTTAAAAATGCAATCCTGAAAAGTTACAAACAATAAAAAATTGTAAAAAAACTTAAAAACATTGATTTTTTAAATTTGATTGCTTATTACGCAGAAGAGGCTCAATAAAAAAATCTGAAAAAAATCACATAATTAGGCTTCATGTAGAAGAAAACAAACACAATTTTTTATTCGGCACACTTGACTCATACATTGCCCTTTATACGTAGGTTAAATAACAGCACTTAATGTTTAATTCAAAATTTTTTTTTTTTTAAGTTTTTGTTTGTTTTTTACCATAGGTTTGTGATAAAACTATTTTTAGATCAAGTTAGGTTAAGTAACTAACAAGAAATAACTTCTTTTCAATAACGCTTGATGCATTGTCGAGTGGTTAGGTTAGGTTATGATATGTAAACATCGCCAATGCTTTTTTTTTTGGTTAGTAGAGTGTGTTTATATTTTTTTGCTAATGATGGATTTTCTTAAGAATAGTTTTTAATCTACCCGTTTGTGTATTTATGATACCTAATATCTAAATCACACTGTTCATTGTTGCAGTGGTCGTATGCAATTACACCGGTTGCGGCAACTCAACTTTAACAATTGTGTTTAAAGCGATAATTGTTTCTAAAGTTGGATTGTATTCCTATTGTATGGTTTACTGTGACTACACTAATTTTATCTACTTAATATCAAATAGCCAGTTTTTGAATAACAGTATTTTTAAATTCTATAAACTTAATAATGTTGAATATTTAATTTAATTATGCACAATTATAAAATTAAAAACTTGTGTTTGTTTTAATATATTTACGACATTTACATTTAAATATTAGTAGAATAGTTTTCTAATTCTAAAAGTTTGTTAAATTATTTTACTTTAATGTATGAGATTCCTACTGCCCTTTCTATTCAATTTACAATATGGTTTGCAGATTCGATTTTCCGTCTCATATTGTGACCGTGCAGGTCACTGCATGTAATGAATTCTGTCTGATCTCTAGTTTATAATATATTTATTTCAAGAATGTACTCATACAAAAAATCGTAAAACTTATTTATTTATAAATTTTTACATAATTATTTGTGTTGTGGAAAATATAATCTATTTAACAGCTATGAGTGAGATAGATTATTGCAGATTATTTGTTTCTAATCTGCGTAAGAAAATATAAATTATTTTCAAAACTTTAAAATTAAATTGTGTTATATTAGATACTTTAGTATGCGATAAGCGAAGTTTTTTTAAATGATAGAACTAGTCAACCTAGTAAAAGTATTTTCAAATACAGTGCAAGATGTTGGCAACTAAATATACATTTTATCAAATATATTAATTTTTACATTGTCAAGTTCTTAAAACAAAATAACTTTATCTCATCTCAGATTCTCAATACGAATTTTGATCAAAACGTTCTACAACAGATCTTCTGATTTATTTTAGTCACAAACGGAATTCTAGCCAAACATGGAGGAGAACATCTTGCAGTAGCTCTAGACATTTCCAAAGCATTTGATAGGGTATGGCATTCTAATCAACAAGCTATATTGTATAGGAATTGATTAAAAATTTATAAATCTTTCTACTAGTTTTTTTGACAATAGATAAATTATATTTAAAATTTATGGTTTTAAATCATAAAAGTTGGTGTTCTTCAAGGTTTTGCTTTTTTGCCAATTTTATTTTTGATTTAAATTAATGAACTTTTTTAAATAACTAAAAGTCCTATTTATAGTCTTACAGATAATAGCATTCTTCTACTATCCGAAGATCAAATTGACAAATATGACAGGCGTCTTGAAGTTTCTAGATTAGAATCTGTAGCATTTATAAAGAAAAAACTCAAAACAATATCTGAATGGTCAATTTTAACTCTAAAAAAACAAATTATTTTAGTGTTACAAAATAAAAAGTTTTTTTACTTTTGGTTTTTTTATCGATTATAGTTTTCAAGTGTGAGGAGGAGCATTAAAAACTACACTATTTTTTTAAAACTTTATTCAAAAACGAGTTATTTGGATTATTGTCAATCCAAAATTGACTAATGACTTAGATACTTTACAACACAGGCGTAGTATTGCAGATCTTTATATTTTCCATAGCTATTTCCATGGACTGTGTTCAGACAAAATAAAAGACATATAATTATTAAATAAGGCACAGGTTGTACTCTTTTTAGTCGTACTTAAATCAATTTAATAAAGTTTTATCAAAAAATATAGGTTTATTTATTCTTTACATTAAAATTGCAAGCCAAATACCAATTGAGTGTAAAGTTGTTTTGTATAACAACCACCAAACTTTATTGTTAAGAAGGTCTTATTTAATATTTCATTATTATTTATAATGTAAACAACCTCTTCAATTGCAATGGTGGTTTCTTCTTACAGGTACATAATTCGTCATTTACAACCTTTTTATAAAAAAATATAGACTGAAGACAATACGACCAGGTGCCATTCTCGTTGATAGTTTTACTGCGATTATAAAAACACTCTATTCTTGTATAAACATTATTGTACGTATAACTTAAACATCCAATTCATAGTAAACACATAATACACACTATTTCAAATTGTAAAGTGCAGTGTACTTTACAGTTTATAATTTATTATTAAATTGACATAAACATATTTTTAATACACATTAACCTTAAACAATGACTATTATATAATTTAAATATTCAATTAACACTTTTGTTTAAAAACAGTTTGTGCATAACACACTTTACACTATTTAAAATTTATTCAATACTTTACAATTAACATTTTGTTATAGTAAATTAAAGTTTACATTACTTTTAAAATAAACATTAACTTAACTTAAAAAGTGACAAACGTATATAAAAATTGATGTTTATTCTGGTGACTTTTAGGTTTACTTTGTTCAGGGGAAACAGGTAAAGAAACTGACAAACACTAAAACTACTACAAATTTCACTAAAAGTATTTGAAAAACCTTATTCTTTGTTGATCACACTGTATATGTTGGGCTTATGGATTTGACCGAGTTCAATTGTGAGTAATAAAATGTAGGAAATAAGGACTATTACAAACCTATCAATAAGTTGTTTTTATTAAAAAAAAAATCTCAGTTGAGATTTTGTTTACATTATACCAAACTTAATTGAAAATTACTTGCTTTTAGCAATAATTTTAAGTTTTTGGGTATAGGTCCAGAAACGTAAAAACGTAAAAATAATGTTGATGATTTGAATTTTTTTTTCTGAAAGTTTTATCTAAAATGCTATACATGTAACACTAAATGTTTCAAAAATAAACTTACTTTCAAGAAGCGCTTATTTACTCTAGGAGCAAAGCTTTAAGGTTGTTACTATTTCTCGAATAAAAATGTCTTTAGAGCAATAATTGACTGTTTATTTTGCTTTTTTGGTTTACATGTTTGTTGGGTTTGTTGTGAGGAGTTTGTTTTACTGTTTGTTGTAGATTCACGAATTAATGAAGTTTGGCGCGTCTGCAAGTTATGTTTTTTACTGGTAAAATAGTGTTTTTGAGTTATTTTGAGATACATTCATATTTTTGCGACTGTAGACGTTCTGGTGGTAATTGGGATGAAGATTGGAAGGTTGGTGTTTGCTTTTATTTAGGGTGGTCTAAACTTTTATTGAATGAATTTTTGTCTGTCTAGTTAGTTCTGCTATATTTGGAAATGGCAATCATTTGTTAGTCAATTAGTCTTAGTTAAGTTTTATATTTTTTTATAAGCAGACGCTAAAATTGCAAGTCTTTTCTTTTTAGTTTGATATATTTTTACTATTTTTGGGCTATTTTAGTGAGTATTGATGTTTTTTTGTGTAGCAGGTGTTTTTGCTATGTCTGATGATGTTAGTCTGGCAGTGTTAAGAAGCTATATGAAGTTTTTTTTTTTTCTATAGTGTTAATGTGCAAATATAATTTTGTTATTATTATTATTATTAATTAGAGCGGGCCAGGAGAAAAATGGAATGGCAATTAGAATAGTCAGTGCCTACAGAACAGTTTCGTCCAAGGTCATACAAGCAATAACGGGCAAGGAAAGACAAGAGAGTGGAGACGATGAAAAAATGGGAAGCAGAATGGCAGTGCAAGGGTGACGTTGCCAGATGGACATAGACCCTCATACTCTTGGTGACACCGTGGACAAACAGATAACATGGTAACCTAAATTACCACCTGTCTTACAGATCTTAACTGGCCATAGATGTTTTGGGTCATATCTAAAAAGAATGTGCCTAGCAGAACAGAACGAATGCCCCTATTGTGGAGAGAGAAATACCCCAGAACACACACTGATGAATTGTTCTTGCTGGAGAAGCACCAGAATAGAGATGCAGCTAAAAGTCGGTAAAGAGATAACCGTAAACAACCTGACCCCACTTATGCTTGCAAGAGCATACAACTGGAGGGCCATTGATGATGGCATACAGAGAATAATGGCAACAAAAGAGGAAAAGAAGAAAGCAAGAGCAGGAAGCCAAGGATAGTAGGATAAATAGAAGGTGTCCAGACTTTGTGAAGTAATACCACAACGGTAATCTCGCAAAGCTTGGAGGGCTTAGAGGTTCTAGGGTTTTAGTGGATATACGGGTAACCGGGAGCCCAACACAAAGTGCGTAAGGCAGTTTCCCCCTCAATAAAAAAAAATTTAAAAAAAACAACTAATATCTACCTAACCTAACAACCTCAACAGTTTTTTTTCCGAAATAGGTGGCCTGCAATGTTTGTTTAGACAAATATTTTTTATTTGAATTGTTCAGTGCTAGATATAGGTTTTTTTTAATTTCTTTTATGTGTTTTAGTTTTGAGCTTATTTTATTTATATGATTCATATGATGTTGTCTATCAAATGCATTTGTGGTTTTTCTTTACTTGTATTGTTTTTTTTGTCTACATTGCATTGTTCTATGTACATATACAAAGGGTGATAAAAAAAGCAATGTTAGAAATTACTCAGACAGACAAAGTAAAACACGAGAAAATTTGAACAGGAGTTACAGATGTTTTTAACACCGTAGCACAATCAAAATGACAATAGGTTGGGCGTGTTGCAAGAGAACAAAAAGACAGATGGACAACAAAACTAGAAACATGGAGACTAAATGAATTTTGAAAATAAGGAAAGAGGAAAATAATCACATGTTGGGAAATAACTGGTTCTAAATATCCTAGCCTATCTATGTTTAGGAGCGGATGAAAGAAATGTTGTTAGAAGAAGATGGTTACTTGTTCTGGTTCTTCTTTGCTACGTGTCTAACCCATTTTTATTTTGGATTCACAGTAATTTTTATGACAAATTGTTATTTTTTTTTTTAAGAATGAATTTCATTATTTTTAATTTTGTCTTAGAGACTCTTCTATTATAGCTCCTTTCATTGATAGTTACGTTACTTAAAGTTTATTTTGTTATTGTCATTGTTTCTTGTTTTGACGTTATGTGTACATATGTGTACGTTTAGTATGCTGTACTTATATACTTATGTTTAAGAGGAATTCTTTATCTTTTAGTAGAAAGCTAAGTATTTTTTTTTAATTTGATTGCGGGTACAGTTTATATAAAATAAAAATTGAGGTTAAAAATATAAGATACACAGTGTCTAACGTCTAATAATAGCATCAAACAATATAAAAACTATCATAAAGTCATAAAGAAAAAATATGTAAACAAAAGAATTATGGCAATATAAATAAATTTAATGGAAAAGGAACCATGGTCACTAAATAATAGCATATTGAAAAAACGAAGATGCTAGGAAAGAATATAAAGATACATTTGTTTAATAAATTTAAGTACAACAACATTTATATATAAAGGGTGGTCCATCTAGTGGTATCTTTTTAATCATTTGTTATTTTGACAGTGACAGGTCTTTCCCGTAGGAAATCTTGACAGAAAGCCAGTATCATATTTTCGTAGAACAAAATGAAACAAGCATAAAGCACGTTTGAATAACGTTGGGAAATAGTGGAAATTTATTTATGTCAATGTTGTGTAAACCAAAAGGGGAGTTTATAGAAAATTAGTTTTGGCCGAAATGAGGCTCCTACCGCGCGTGCTTGTGCAAAAAATATGTGAGACTGGCATGCTAGTGGCCAAAACACACGGTCCTCGCCGTCGTACGGTGCTCACTGACGAGAATGTGGCTGCCGTAGCCGAGAGTGTGCGACTCAATCCTGGAACATCAACTCGCCATTGATCTCAACAACTCAATATTTTACGCACCAACCTGATGCGAATTTTGTACAAAGACCTTGCATTATTTTCTTATAAGGTCCAATTGACTCAGCAATTGAAGACACACGACCATCTGGTTTGTTATCGCTTCTTAGTTTGGTCCTTGGAGCAGCTCTAAATGGACAACGATTCTGCTTTTCTGACGAAACGTTTATCTTGGCGACTATGTTAACAAGCAAAACTGTTGCATCTGGGGATTGGAAAACCCGCATTTGATTGTCGAGAAGCCAATGCATTCTTAGAGAGTGACAGTTTGGTGCGTGTTTTAGAGCGGTGGCATCATTGGCCCATTTTTTTATGAAAATGCTGCTGGAAACGCCATTTTGATCAACGGTGAGCGCTACAAAGGCATGATAAACAATTTTTTGTGGCCGGAAATTGAAGACTTAGACTTAGACAATCTTTGGTTTTAGCAGGATGGCGCGCCATGCCACACAGCCACCTCGGAGCTGCGATTTGACGCCGTTAGACTTTTTTTTGTGGGGTGCTGTGTAGGACCAATGTTTTGCAAACAATCTATTAACGATTCAGGCCCTTAAGGCGAATATTGAGCAAGTCATTTGTCAGATAAAGCCAGAAACCGTCTCCAAAGTTTTGGAAAACTGGGTTAACGGGAAGCGTTACTGCGAATTTTTAAAAAGGGACTACTAAAAATGTTTGCAGTAAAACAAATAATCAAAAAACTAATACAAAAAGAAAGATATATATACATATGGTTTATAGACTTAAAAAAGCATTTGACCAAATTAGAAGAAATGATATATGGAAGGCACTAACAAGAAAAGGATTAGACAAAATGACAATAGCAATAATAAAACAACAAGAATATAGTTATAACCAACAACGAAGAAAAAACAGATTTTGCGGCAATGGTATGAGTGAAGCAAGGTTGCATAAGCTTGCAGCAATTAAAAAAGTAAAACATGAGATAAGACTTTAAAATTGGGCTATTAGAAAATGGCAGGGACAAAAGAAAATATACTACATAATATAGAAGTTTTAGATAAAGAAGAAACCAAAATAAATTTGAAGATAACCATCTCCAAAACTAAAAGTATGATAACCTCTAAGAAACCAAAATGTTCAACATGATGAAAGGAACATTTTGGGAAAAAAAAAAATACCCAAGAATATAAAAATAAAAATAGTGGAAAAAGATAAGATCAATAACATATAACAGTGAAACATGGACTATAGCAGAAAACCACAAATCAAAGATAAATGTTATGGACATGAGATTTCTGAAAAGAATTGAGAACAAGTTCATAAGAGATAGAATAAGTTATATTTACAGATTGGTTCTATAATAGAAAAGATAAACGAGGGATAGATGAGATAGTTTAGATATGTATGCCGTATGAAAGGCTATAGAAACACAAAAAATATCTATAAAACAAAGAAAAACCAGAAAGAGGTACTGAGAAAAAGATGGAATGACAATATTAAAGAAGAAATAAAAAAAAGGGAATAGCTTGGAAAGAAATCAAACAACTAGCACAAGACAGATAAAATATAAAATAAGAAAATAAACTCTTCACAACCGCCTTATACCGGAAGGTAATAAACATACGATTAAATAAAAATAAAGTTAAGTTTACCGAAGAATCTTACTATTTTGGGGGTGATAGTTGAGTTCTACTTGTAATTTCTGTGATTTTTTTAATTAATTTTGTTTATGTACTCAAGATAAATATATTTTGTCACATTTTCTATTACTGTGTTGTTGATCACGTTATTTGCGCCTTGATTTTGTTTAGGTTTATTTTTTGTTGTACTTGTTTTTATTTTCGGGTTGGTCTCGATAGCATGGAGGTTAATTTTTGACTTATTAACACTATATTGTCTGCAAATCTTAGGTTATTTGTATATACACTGTAAGATTTTTTTTGCCTTAGAGGTATTACTTAGCTTTACGTATATGTTTAATGTTACCGTTACTTTGATTTGCAATTATCAGCTGATGTTTTATGCGATCGAATTACTATACTACGATAGAAGAACTGTTTTTTTGCGCTTCTTTTGGCTTTGGCGTTTGGTTTGACATGGTCCGATTTATTTTGTTTTCTTGTATGTGCTACAGATAAGGCTCGTAATTGTTTTGACGTTTTTTTTTTATTGAACTTGCTCATAACTATTAAATTTACAAACACTATTTATGGTATATCATAACACCAATGTAGTCATGCACACCTTTACGCTCAACACGCCTTCTTGGCTTATGTGTAATATACACATTCTCAAGGCTTAATTAGTATAAGCGTGATAAACCTGAAACAGCTGTAAAGTATCTTAATGCTCAAATATTTTTGAGCCAATGTACTTCAATGTGCACATCCCTAAAACTTTATTGGTCTTTATATGTGTAACCTCAGTCACTTTTAAAGTAATTGAATGACTTTAATGTCAACGTACTTTGTTATACATACTATAGCTCACTCTACACTACCGGTTAGTGGTAAAATAATGGGTCCAATTTATTTTAGGCAATATATGTATATATATGGGTAATTCGACTTCTTTGATTTTGCTCAAATTTTCAGGGATCAAAATATAGATGAAAAAAATGAGATTCCGAAAATTTGGAACCTTAGAATATTGCTTGTTCAAAATGACACACATTTAAAGGTCAGAAATTTTACAATAAAACGTCTTTTTTAGCTTATTTTGTATCTCATTTTTTGGGCTTCTAGAAAAAGATAAAAATGTCCACGATGTACTTTAAAACCCATATTTTTATGTTTAATATCGTGGCAGTCATTTTGATATATTAAGTTTCAAACATTATTCCAAAAAAACCCGTAAGTTTAGCAGAATCGCAAAACTTTGCTTTCTTTAAACCGTTCTGTGTCAAATCTTAACAAAATTTGATCCACACGGTCTAGATTTCTTCGTGTTTAATCTCTTTTTAATGTGATCATACAAGACTTATAGAATCAATACGTATACACCACTATTTTGATGCAAGAAGTTGCACATTTTTTCGCGATCTTCAAAACTTGTAATTTTCAAGTCTCGAAAAAGCGCTCTCACCCTATGTCGATTTTAGACAAAATAGTTCTTCAAATAACTAAAAGTTCTATTCATAGTTTTGCAGATGATAGCACCTTTCATACTTTATACTTTCCAAAAACCATATTGAAAAATATGGCAGAGCGTCTTGAAATTTCTAAGTTAGAATCTGTAGTATCTATAAACATAGTTCTCAGATCTATCTGAATGGGGCATTTCCAACATGGTCAATTTTAACTCTAAAAAACTGTTTGTTACTGTTTTAAAATCTAAATCCGAGGTATCATTTTATGAAAGACTGACTTATAAGCCACAAATATTCAAAGTTCACAGACTGCTTAAATGTAGTCTTCAATGTGATAGTTTCAGCAAGTGTGGTTTCACTTGTTAAAATTTAAAGGTATTTTTATGTTGTTGTGGCATATTATGTAATTCCTAAATATCACATTTTAAAATTTAAAAAAAAAATGTTCACTTGGTGTGGATAACTTCAATACACTCAGGCATTCTACCTGTACTGAAATAATAATGTATATAGTACATTAACTATTATAAACAATGCTTACAAAAACCATTATTTACGCAAATAATTTTTTGAAAGATTATTCACCATATACTTTTAGCGTTTTTAGTTTTAATATTGCTAACATACTATAGGGGGATTATTTTATGTTTGTAACTACGTGGTTTTGAAATGTTCTTTTACACTATAATAAATAATAACTTGTTTGTAACTTTTAATGAAATTTATATAAAATATGTAATAGATTAACTTCACCAACGAATATTAAAATTGCACAGCTTTCTATTTAATAGAATGTCTTTTAATATACAAATACGCTGCTTTGTTACGGTAACGTTCTGCAATGAACTTTGTCCCTAATTCGAGACAACGGAATAGTTTCGTGTGTAATAATCACGTAAGAATAAAATTTTCAAGTGACTAACTTTAAGGCAACTAAAATACACCCAAGTTAGCAATGCAAACTTTTGTTAATGTTTACCCTTAATTCTCGGCGTTGAATTATTTTAGTAAAACAAGCAATTTTGTTATATAGGTTAAGTAGTTATTTATCCCTATACATAATCCTGATGATACACTTGATTGCATATTTCGCATGCATATTTTATGTTAGACAGGTAAGATTAAAGTTAAATAAGTTGCTTTGAACTATTAATACGTTATGAGACCGGCTGTTTTAGAAGGATACACTCATTCATATAATGTTGAGGTAGGCAAACTACTACAATGTTTGATATAAAATTAAATGTTTTTGATTGAAATTTAGACTTATAAAATATTTATTTACGCATAAAAAATCTATTTACTTCAAGTTTGATAAAAGTCAAACAAAACTAAACTTTTAAGAGGATTTCTTAAAAGTTCATTGTTTGGATTCTTGTGAGTATATTACTAGTAATAAATTTAATAAAACAGTTTTTTCTATGTTAATTTGCATTCTGATTTTTACTTCGGAGAAAAATACATTTAAATATAAATATATTTTCTTATTGTACATTAGTTCTGTAAAAGTTACTTTGAAGATTTGATATGTTTTTAATTTTACCTCCAGCTAATCTAATCTGTACACGTTTTATTATTATTTATGTTTTTGTCTGAGCAAAGGACTGCTACTACTAATTATTATGCCAACTAGCAAATGCTACTGACAATAATTAATATTTTAACGACAAATATTAATCTTATAATTAGATTAATTTTTACTCGCTGACATTGAAATGTTGTTTTCAACGACTGGCATTGATTAAACTATTACATCTAGTAGTAAATATTGTGTTCCAAATACTTTTAAAAGAAACTTAAATATGATTGGAAATTTTATTGATCATAACACAAAAGTATAGCTTTTAAATGAATAAATAAAATACATCTAGCTCAAATTATTTGCAATTACTGAGTTATTAGATTAATAAAACTACAATTAAATGTGTTTTATTTGGAAATTATGAACTGTTTTATAGCAGTAATATCATTTTATAATGATTATAATTTTAATATAAATAACAACATTAATCAAATCATATGACTATATTGATATGGTAATTTTAGAAATTGTTATTTAATATTTTTACATTCCTTAAACGTAATAAAGCATTCTATTGTGAACCAATCTATTAATTAGGATATGCACAAAGCACCCATGTGTTTAAAAATCACCCTCGAGAAATCTGAATGAACTTAATATTCTCCAAGCTTTCTTGAGATTTCGCTGAAACCATGTCAGCTATGCACAATTTATTGCTTTGTGATGAAATATGCATTCAAAGAAAATGAGGGTATTTATTTTATCATTTTTAATCATATATAAACTCAAATTTAAAATAGTTTACGACGTTTTGTATTATTAAAAATATATAATACTACTACAACATCCACTGTTATTTAATTATTGACTGATATTTATCTTTTTTCTCACAAATAACTAATAGTAGGCTATAATTAAACTTTATTTAATTGCTTTAGCAATTCGGAAAAATACCTAACACGATTTATCACATCTCAGGAGTTACTAAATGGCAGATAAATTACAACAGTCTACTGATGTAAAAAATCGGCCTTTTCAATCGTGCACCATTTATTATTGAAAAAGTAAAGAACTTTTAAATTATTTTGCGTATGGAAACAAAGTTTAAATAATTTTATTATTAGTAGGTACTAGATTCACATTGAATATTTGATGATTTAACCCATATTCCTAAAACTTTAATAATTGTACGTGCATTCAATTTCAAATTTAGTAGCTTTGTTTTTAGTTAATGAAAATTAGAACCAACATAACATATCCATTTAACTTGATTAGCACGCAACATAATTTGATATTAATTGTATTTAAATGGTATATTACCTTGCTTGTATCTGCTTGAATGTTGAACAAAATTATTATTATTATGCCAACTAGTAGTATACAATTAAATTAAGTAAATTAGTTTACTAATGAATTTATGATAAAATAATTATAACATACATAAACGTTGTCAATTATATGATATTGTTTTGAGTGGCATAAAGCCACGAATTAAACTGGTTGAGAACAAAATTTTTAGTGACATGAAATATATGAGAATTTAAAATATTAAATAGTTAAATTTTGGTTGTAATATTTGTTTGAAAGCCGAAGTGGCCGAGTTCTTCTGAATGGTATATTTTATTGTATTGGAAACCATGTACAATTTTGTTTATTTTTTTACATTAGTTGTTTTCTAAATGTCACGTTAACTAAACTGCAGACAGACAGACAGACTATTTGGTTCTCAATTGGATTTCATGATTTGTCTCGTGTATGTATTTTACTAGATAAATCCAACTCACATTATTATGATAAAAGTTAACACATTTCTATTCATTTTAAAATAAATAAACAAATATTTTGATGTTAACTTTTTGAGAACGCAATAGTCCACGGTTTGGGACTTCTATAGCTGTTTTTTTTTTCAATTTTTTTAACTTGGGTTTAGTAAAGTAGTCTTTATGATCACGAAGCAAATTATTACATTTACTAACAAAACTTAATTGGTCTGTGGACCTGGTACTTGGCTTTATTGCACCAACAAAATTTTGTTAGATGTCTTGGTTATTTAAAGCTCAAAATCTTCTAGTTGTTGTTTTATAAAAGTTTTTTACAGTAAAGCAACTTAAGATTCATTAAAACTTTTTGAATTGTTTTATTTAATTAAGAGTAACTAACAGGCAATGTTAAACTCATTAGTGGAGCATTCTACAGATGTACAAACTTACCAAAAACAGCCATGGCTAAAGCTAAAGGCCAAGACGATACTTTTAGCCTATCTTAATGCAATGCGTTTAGCCACAACATCCAAACCAACACCAGACGAGACAAGAATGCCTACTACATGAAATTATGTATTGAACTGCAAAGATATGCCGAAAGTAATAACAGAAAAGATATATTCTCAAAAATTTGTTGTATAACTTGCAAACCCAAACCTTGAAACTGGGCTATTAGAGACACAGGGAAGAACCTCGTTACTGAGCTGGACAAAATAGCTGAGGTGTAGAGAGACTACTGTGAATCTCTATATGCTGATGATACGGAAACTTGACGAAGTAGAGGCGGCAATCAGAAAAATGAAGGAAAGAAAAGCATCAGGAATTAATGGTATAACGACGGAAACCATCAAAGCCTTGGACAAAAGGGGACACCGCACTTGTGCTTGAGCTGTGCCAAATATATGGAAGTCGTGCACATGGTCCGGGGACTAGTTTACCTCTGTAATAGTACCCCTACACAAAAACACAAAAAGGATTGACGAGCATATGCAACAACTACCGTCAACTGGCTTTGTTAAGGACGCGGAACCAAAGACTCAACAGATTCTCAATGCAAGACAACTAATTGAAAAAGGACGCAAATACAATGTTCCCATGTATCTATGCTTTGTAGATTACGCCAAAGCATTTGATAGTGTACGATGGGCAAAACTATGGTTTGTTTGGGGGGAAATGGGACTACCAATACACCTAACTAATCTAATTCGAGCATTATACGAAAAGAGTGCAGCCGTTATGAAGACTGATAACGTCGATTCAAGAAAATGCAAGATTTAAAAGGGCGTATGACAAGGCTGTATACTGTCTCTACTACTGTATAATATCTACAGTGAGTATGTGATGCCGCAGGTTCTGGAAAACTGGAATGGGGGTGTGAAAGTTGGCAAAAAGGAGATTTCTAATCTGCGATTTGCTGACGATACCCTATTGATAACCAATACCGCTGAAGAACTTACCGCTTTATTGAATAGACTCAAAGCAATAAGCAGGGAATACTTGTTGGACATAACTTACAACAAAACCAAGGTTATGATTGTCGATCGAAAGACGGAACATCTGCAACATCTTGCTCAAGTTGGGAACTGCGAGGTTGTGGAGAGATTTATATATCTTGGCGCAACAATCCACAGATCCGGCTCTTGCGAGTTTAAGATAAGAAGGCGTATTGAAATAGCACGTTCTGCAATGACTCAACTTACCAAGCTATAGAAAGACCGGCATATAACCAAAACAACCAAAATTGCTCTAACAAGAGTTCTAGTATTTCCTGTCTTCACGTATGCTTCCGAAACATGGGTCATTAAAGCTGTATGGCGTAGGATGCTGAGGATATCCTGGGTGGCCAGATGCACAAATGTTTTGGTTCTGGCTGAAATTAAACCAAAGCAGCGACTTTCAAGTATGACGTATGCGCGTATCTTAAAATTCTGCATACACATCACACACCACGAGAACATAAAAAAGCTCATCATTTAAGACAAACCCAAAGGCAAACGTAAGCGCGGGTGCTCTCCCACTCGATGAACCGATATAATATCACAAGTGACGGACCTGAACTTGGGGACAGCAACCCACAGAGCCAACAACCAACAAAACTAGCGCGGTACCATAGAAAGAGTCATGCACAACTTGGAGAGTGTTAGTCAATATAACCACTACACATCGGACACGATGTTAGACGAAGAAGAAGAACCAACACTCGTTGGCGTTGCACCATGCATTTTGGAAAGGCAATTTGGCTGGGATCCGGCTAGATTTGGCAATGTTGCCAATACTTGTATTTATTTATTTTATGTTGGTTTGTTTTTACCGCTAAGGCTAATCACCAACTCTAAATTCAGAAATTTTACCTAAATTATTCTCACAGGTGGTGTATATTTTCTAATTGGCAAAACAAGCGTTCTCACTTTACGAATCCGTTTTTGTTATGCAAGTTTTGTGTGTATGTGTGTGTTGTTTATTTATATACACGTTTACACGTTCTACGCCAAGCAATATTTTAAGGAGTGGTTAAATATAACTTAACTTTGCATAACAAAGACTTTTACAGTTTATAAAGACGGACTACATATGCATGTGTTGAAATGATTTGCTGCAGGAGCATACTATATTTGAGCTTTGCTTGACGGGAATAAAATGAGTTTTTGTTTTGGTGCAACGGAATAAGCTTGCGTCTTAAGGAGTAGCTTAAAATCTAGTTAGGTCTTGAAACATGTTAGAGAAACTGGACTTAAGTACTTTTAAAAGTGTTTTGTTTTCTACTAGACAAAGTATCAAGTTAAGTTAAGGATTTAAGTGGGAAGCGTGGCGCAGTGGTTTTACCCGCTAGAGTAGAGTTTTATAGCAAACAACTTTTTCTGGTACAAAGTAGATAAAACAATTTCTCCAGTGGTTTGTAATCCAATAAAAAATGTAGGTTCACCAGGAATATAAATTACCAGCATTACGGATAGAAAGGCTACACTCGCTAAAAACGGATTAAGATTTAAATGATTTTTAGTAAACGACAGTTTTTGAAGACAGTTAAAAAAAATAGTTTTTGCAGTCTATTTAAAATATTTTAAATTTCTTTTATGTACATGCAAAATCTTAAGATTAGATAAAGCAAGAGTAAGAATTTTTAAAAGCACAGCTAAGAGTAAAGTTTTTGTAAATTTTAATGTGTTTAAAGCAAATTATTGTTCTTAAAAGCATTTTATATTTATTCTGTGGTTAAAATCACTTAATAAGCCGTTAGTTTTATCGACTCATTTTTTGTAAGATTTTTGGAGCAAATAGTCAAATAGCTGTTAGACGCACAATAAAACAACTTTAAAATGAAGCTACACAGAAATAAGAGATCACGCAAGTTTAAAGTTTCCTGGTTAAATATTGCTGCTTTTAAAAATTGTTGATTTTTAAGTCTAAGTAGTTTTGTTTTATTTTTTATAACGTTTCAGATATTTTAGAATTTTTTTTTAGAATTTTCATCAGTTTTTTATGACTATTATAATATTTTAGAAGAATTTTAATATTTTTTTAAGTTTTACAATTTTTTCTGAACCAAAAAGTTATTTAAGTAAAACTTAGTGGCTCTTGATAACTTTCTTATAGTCTTCTCAGACTTTAAAGTGGTCTTATTATAATTTTTAGATATTTTAATGAAAGATTTATAAATAAAGATTTTAGAATATGTAATACTAATAATAATTAAATAATATAACGCCAAATAATACAATTTTTTTATTTAGTCTGGTTTGCAGTTATTTTTTTAATTACAATGTAGCGCAGGAACTAGAACTGTTGTACTTTCCGCAAAACTTGGTAATGTATTTGCAGCTTAGTTAACTTAGTTCATCTGTTGAAGATTCTAGTACGGCCAAAACGTACAATATATTTATTTTGTCAACATGTTATTGATGTTTTTTAGTTTAACCAATTATTAAAAAACTTTTTTTCAGAACTTGCTACTTTTCTTTTCTTTTGTGTTTAATTGCCTTCTCTATTTCTTTACATAGTTGTCTGTAACCAGAAGTACAAGAGTTCTCTGATATGCTATTCCTTTTATCTTTAAAGAATGTTTTCTATCAAGACGTTCAGTTTTTTACGTTTTTTTAAGGATTATATTTCTATTTTGGTTTATTAATTATCATTCTCAATGCTTAGAACTAAATGTTTCCTGCTGCTATATTTACCTTCTTACGGCACTAAAACGGTTGAGTTTGTTGTCTAACAATTTTATTTCTTCACATTTTGTGTTAAACTATTTTGTGTTAAACCATTTTTTACGCGAAATGTACACTTTAAGTAAAATGAAGTAAAAATATCAAACAACCGAATGCACATAATTTAATTTTAATAATTGTAAATGAAAATAATACTTGCACATACAAAATAAATGATCGATTCCTAGTGTAATTTATAATTGTCCAGCATTAGTAACATTATAATCATTTTCTATGCTAGTGCCTAGCATACACATTGTTTTATAATGTGTGATCTAACAATACACAATTAATTGTTTAATTAATTTACATTTACTAAAATATACAATCTATAATGTTTTGTTCATTTTAATTTGTTTTATAATGCTTAATATAACATAATGTATTTAAATCTATAAATTAATTGTTTAATTAATTTACATATAATAAAATATACATTCTATAATGATGTTCTTCTCATTTTATAATTTTATAAAACTAATTAACTTTTACTAAATAAAATACACAATCTATAATTATGTTGATTTGTGGTTGTGTTGAGTTCGGTCGAATTTTAATATTTTATCAAAGGTTTAGTTATTCAAAGCAACTAAGCAAATAAAAACATTCGTTCAATACTGTTTTATTACATACCAACAAGTTTAAATCAATATAATGAACGTTCGAATATGTAATAAAAGGACCATTATTTCAGTGTTCTATTGTTCTCTAATAAAAATGATATTAGAATGTGATAAATATGTATTATTTTAAATTTACATGTTAAAATGGGTTCAAATGCATATTTCTATTCATCAATAACCGCTCAGGAAATGCTTTTATAAAAAATAGCAGTTTGCAATTTTTGTTTGCTTAATGTATAAACAAATTGTTTGTTAAATATTTTTTCTAAATTTTTTTAACAATATTTTATAATTTTGTATAATAAAAGTAATTTATGCAATATTTTATATATATACATATATATTATCTAAGTATGGAGGAAATGAGTTAGAGAACAAACAAATAGGAACCATTAACGATTAGCAATTTAATAAATCAATAAATTGCCAATCGTTATTATTTATTTATTTATTGATCCCGAAAACCGGAATCTCGTACAAAATTTAGCCGGTATACAATTGTATTGTATATATGTATTAAACATAAAAATACCGGTTTATCGGTATTATTTTTTTTATTGATGGGTTGGCATTGGCAATTTTATTTTGGAGAATTTCAACAATGGTTGGGGTGGGGTGAGTATCTCCAACAAGTGTAGAATCAGAACGAGCATTTTCAACTGCAAAAAACACTGGATCATATTTGTTATTTAAAATCATATTTTATCACCAGAAAATAAAACTAAAATATTGGGGTTAATTATTCTATAAATTACTTTATTTTTTTTGTAATTCAGTAAACAATCAATATAAAAAACATAATTTCATCTTCCATTTAATTTGATATTCAATATTTTTTATATTAAAAAAGCAACATCTCTCTCAATTTGATTAGTTAAAGCTGTTAATATACCAGCATTATAAGATTTAATATTTTGATAATAAATAACTTAACAATAAAAAACTCTATCAATTTTATTTATTAGTGGTGCAAAGTAACTGTAGCTATATATATATATATATTTTAATTTAGTTTGAGTTTCACTTTAACATATTTATAATTACTTGTATACCATATATTATATTTATATATCCTACTATTAAAAAAAATAATTTTTGCTCGTCTTTGCATTTTCTACCTTTAATCAAGTTTATTGCTTGCTTGCGTCTCTACACGTATTGACTTTTTCTGCGATTTTCAAATCAAGTTTTGTGTTTTAAATTACATTTTATTTATTTGAAAAAATATTTTTTGGCGCTTTTTTTGAACGATTTACAATAGCTTTTTGTAGTCTTTAAGAAGCCTGTTTTTCTGTTGCCGTGTTGTTCTTTGTCGAAACTGTTGAAAGTTTTTCTAGAACCAGTACTAATTTTGTTGCTTTAGATCCGTACGTTTTGGGAGCTTTTTGGATCCACGAAGAAATCTGTTTAATCGTCGCTAAAACTTTTAAAGTTTGATTAAGAACTGGTACTAATTTGGTTGCTTGCGATTCTTTAATTTTTGTTCAGCCTTCTCCAATTCAGTTTGAGTAGAACTGGACGACTTTGTGCTGATTTTTTGGATTTCCAAAGACTTGTACCGACAAGTGTAGTTGCTATTAACACATTGGTTTTATTTTGATCTCAACTTCCAACAATTAACGTAGACGATTAATTTAATCGTCTACGTTAATTGTTGGAAGTAGAGATCAAAATAAAACCAATGTGTTAATAAACTACACATATAATAAATAAATATACATTTGTTTTGGTAATTTGATCGGATTTTTTTATGTCTGACTTCATATAACTTTGTCGGATTTTAAAACTTGCATGAGCGTACTGTGACATTAGTAAATTTGATCTAACATGTTTTTTCTTTTTGTTTCAGGTAAGCATTATTTATTTGAAATGGTTTAGACATCAATATCAATTATGCAGTAAGAAATGTAAAAAATACTTAGTGAATTAGTTAAAATTTACATCAATTACTTGAAGACAGAAAAGTTTGAATGGTTTAAAACTTTATGTACATCCTGCACATTTGATTTTTTTAAACATGTTCTTTATACCGTACAAAATAACAATTTTTGTGATATATTTATATTTTAAAGTAAAAATTAACATGCATAAATTTGAATACGAAATAGGTTTTTGACTAAACGCTTTCTGTTAATGTGTATAATTATTGTGGTGTAGTGATGAAAGTAGTAATAATAATAACACTAATAATAGTAGTAACAATGTCAAGGATACTATCAATAAACAAATTTGAAAAATATACATCTAAACACAAACACAGTTGTAACACTATCTTTAAAATAGTTGCTAACATTATTTTATAATTTTATTGTTTTAAAAACTATACACACATATGGCACATTATGCTGTACTACATTGAGAAAGGGTGGAATGTTATTTTGCGATCTCATAATTTTTTTTGGCTAAGGAACGATTAGCAAAAGGGTGTGCCGAGAATGGTTTGTTTGTTTGATGATGATGATGATACCAGCTTAGACGACAACTTAGAAAGAGGTTGATTTTTGAATTTTGATGATCAGATTTTTTTGACGGCTGTGAAAAAGGGGAGGAAAATTGTTCGAATGTGTTCTTCTGAGTTTTCATACAACTACAAGGCTCTCCAAGTTTTTTTTTCTTATTGTTGTAGGATTAGGTCCTGTTTTTTTTTAATAGAATTACTGAATATAAAATATATAACGAAGAGACGCAATGTCCTCAAATGAGACAGTTGTACAACTGTCTCATTTGAGGACATTGCGTCTCTTCTTTATATATTTATATATGTTCTGATATACACGAAATTGTATAATAGTAATTATAATTTATGCAAAAAATTTATTCTATTTTTAATTTTCAAATTTCTGTTTTAATTCTTTCATGTCATTACCATCAGCTTAATATCCCGAAATAATTAGTTTATTTGTTAATTCTCAGAATGCTATTAACCATAGCCATTAAATAAAGTCATTAAGTCAGTTAGTATAAATAGTCAATACACCCTTTAAAATATTCACTTTGAATTGTGGTGGTGAATAATGTTGACGAAGTAAGTTAAAAATCAATTAGTTTAAATAAATAAAGCCATACTGATGAGAGGTAAACCTCGAAACGCGTCTATGGATGTTTTTTAGTTTAGAATATTTTTTCATAAATTTAATTTTTTAATGTTAGAATTACTGAAGTTTTTCAAATCTTGTACCATTGCTTTGGTGGGCGTCCAGAAGGTCTGCTGCTATATGGTTTTTGATCGTTGTTAATTCTGGTTAGTAGGTTCTTGTTTGTGCCTACTTCACCACATCTTGCACTTTGCAAATGTCGCTAATTTTATTGTTTTTTGTCCGGTCTAGTAGGGAGTGACCAATTATTGCTTGAAGGGTTCTTAACTCTGTTGTTTAGAGGAGCTTTTTAGTTGTTGTGTTTTCTGCTTTTGTTTTAATTGCGTACGTCATTACCGGTCTTACTATTGTTTGGTAGATTCTTACCTTACCACCTGTTTTTAAGTGTTTATTTTTTTGTATGATTTATTGATGATATTTCAATACTAGTGCTGCTTTTGTTGTCTGGGCTTTGATTTCCTTTTTTAGGTCGTTGTTACTTGTGATTTTTGCACGAAGGTATTTAAATTGCATTACTTGTTATATCTCTCTGCTGCCTTTTTAAATTGAAATAGCATATTTTGGAGGTCTTTGTCTTTAATGATTATGGTAGCATTGTCTGCGCAACAAATAATCTCTATTTTTTTGTCAACTTTGAAAAACAACTTTTGAAAAAACTGCTCAAGTTTTGTCATACATACTACTAAAATTAATTGATAAAGAAATGCTTTTAAAAAAACTAAATATACTCAAGTTTTTACCTCTAAAAGACGCTGAGCAAATATTGTACTACAAATGTTAAATTTTTGCTGACAAAAGATGATTACGCAGGGTTGGTCAAAAGAAACCTGAAACACATTTCTACGCTGGCAAAATCCAAGAGGACTCTGAAATCTATAACATTATAGATACGCCTACTTATGCATTTTATTATAACTAACCGTACAGTTTGAAATAAGAAACTCTGCTGAGATAAAAAATTAAAAGTTTGTTTTCAGTTTTAGTTTTAAGTACAAATTAGAACTTTTGAAAGTAGTGGGTCGATGCATTAGTGCGTTTTTAAAGTTTGCTTAGTTAGTACTACTACTGCCAATAGTAAGTGTAATTGTGTTTTATCATACAATTTTGATGAAATTCTTACAATGTTTTGTATAAAAGCTGTGATTTTTAAGTCACTTTTAGTATATTTGTGATTTTTATACTTTGAAAGTAGATAAAAATGTTTTCTTTTGGTTTACCAACTTTACTCAGTTTGTTTTTTAGTATTCTATGGTTAGGCTTATATCTAGTTGAATAGGTTGGTATAATGGCTGTTGTTCAAGAATTTGATGTTTTTATTTATTTTTAAAGACGTATTATAGGCAGTGGCTACAAAATTATTGGCATTTATTCTAGCTAGCAGATTGACGTAGACTGTTTAGTGCAGACTGGTGCACAAGTTCAGGGTGTTTTAGGAGGAATAGTTCATTTTGAGCAACAACAAAATTATTTGAACATATATATTCAATTTTTAACGTTAAAGGAATATAAATAATTTTAGTATTAAAAATTGCAACTAGATGGCAAACCAGTCTTTCGTTTGATTATTTATAATATCAATTGTGTTCATAAGAACAGAAATATTTATTCAAAATTGTCTTCGCTATCATGCGATGCCGTGGTCGTACAAGGCATACTGACGAGGTTTGTAGAACCGAAACAATTGTCTATGCTTGACCCTTGGCCGCTGTGATTCGATTGACTGTTTTTGAATAAATTATTAATTCATTTCATAGTTAAAGGAATAGTTCAAAATTCTACTGCTAAGCTCAATACAGGTTGCTGTTCTAGTAATAATGTCTGTGCTGCATTAGCCATAATAGAAGCAAGTAATTTATTACGCGTGCTTACTTTTTCTTGATAAACTTTACCTTAATCAAATGTTTTTAAGTCAGACTTATAAGATAAGGACCTGATCAAACACTTTGTTTTTGCAGCTTAGCGTAGGGAGGGACTTTGGTAAATGTAGAGATATCTACAGCAAATATTGAAAGCAGTAGTAAAGTGGTTTGATGGTCATAACTGGAGTTTAATACTACTAATTTTAGTTTAAGTAGACTGACACGTTTGAAGTTGACCGTACGTGAATTTGCATTTTCAAAAACTTTGATGTGTAGGAAGTGAGCAAACTGAGTGCACATAGAGAGAGAAAGAGAGGGACCTGCTGGTTTGTATAATCAGCATACATGAAAAAGGGAAAAGAGAAGAAATATATGTGAAACTGTAGTGAGTAGAGTGTTTTTTAGAGCCGTTTGTTGTCAGCTTGCTGTTTTCTAGGTCTTCTATTTGAGGTTGAGCGGATTTTTTAGTTTATTACTGATGAGGAACTTAATATAGATTATTTGAACTTTTTTAATAGAATTACTATTGTTAGTCTTTTCAAATTAGATATTTTTTAGAGATAATTTACCCACAACTGTCTGAAGATTATTTTCATCTAGCGCCTCCATAAAAAAAAGGTGGTTTTGAAGTAATAGCGAAGAAGTTTAGCAAAAACTATGCGTTTTGGGCAATTGATATAGGTCATTTGAATTTTTTTATAGTTTTCCGTTTTTCCGTCAAAAGGCACCGAAAATTAAGTATATATTTTATTTTTTTGCACTTAGAGCCCAAACTATGCATTTTTGTGAAAAATTACAAGAGATCAAAGATGTAGAGCAAAAAATTGCCGATAACATAGGATATTTGGATTTCCCGATAGTTATGGCATTTTTCGCTAAAAAATGTTGAAAAATATTGCAAATTGTGCTATACTGTGCATTTTCTGGAAAAATTATAAGAAATCTAAGTTTTAGAGCGAAAAATTTTTGATCAATATAGGTCGATTTTTCCAATAATACGTACATTGCCCGCCAGAGCGCGCAAAATTGTGACTTTATTTTCCGCGTCTTCTAGCGAAAAAACGGAAATTCATAGGAAAATTTAAATAATCTATAACGATTAGAAATAGGAAAATGTAAAAATTGATATAAATATGTCTTTTACTCCAAAACCACCCTTTTTCATTGGTGCGTTAGGTGAAAATAGTCTTCAGGCAGTCCAAATACACCTGAGTATACAGGTCGCTAAAATTTCTTTCTTAATAATAAATAAATTTGACAATTTCACAACAAAACAGTTAATTTACTATTACTTATATAACATTTTAGTACAGTGCGTTTAAAATAATATTTTCACATACTTTACACAAACACAACTTTATTTTTATAGTCTTATTGTATACAAATACATCTTGTGTGTAAAGTGCTCCATCTATTTTATCGCATTCAATAAGCAAGACACATCAAATATTTGCAGTTTCTTTTTTCCATAAAAGCCGCACAAAATATGAAGCATCTTATCTCTTAAAAAAATAAACATACATTCGGATAAAACCATTTGCAACGCTCATGGTTGCTTCAGTTTAAATTAATACTTGTCTAGTGCGTGTTGTTGTGCTTGGTTTTTGTAATAGTAAATGATATAAACAAGTTGTTGTGAGTGAAGGTTTTTAATCAATTTAGAATTTTTTTTACAAATAAGGTATATTAAAATTCATTTATTTATACACTAAACATAATTAATATAACATAATGTAAGGAGCAATACTAATTATTTTAGTAACTGATGAAATTGAAACAATTATTGATATCAGCTTCAATTTTTTTTTATTAACAACTGTGAAGATATCAAAACTTTACTTATTTACGCTACTATACAGATAAATTCGCGAGTTCAGCTGATTAGGATTCACACTTTCGATTTAAAAATAGCTCGGATTTCAATTTATTCTAAGAATATGTACTTCATTCTTGATAGCAAATACATATTATCTTTTTTAAATGGATGTTTTAAAATAGAAATAACATTTCACATACTTTCTTCGTATTCTTTCATTAGTTACTGTTATACAAACGTATTCAGTGGGGAATATTATATAAATACAGGGCTTTTGTGAAAAATAAGATATAATTATGATTTATATGTCTACTATAAGTTTGAACATTGCCGCTTAATATATTTTTTATTACATGGCTGAATATATTTTTTTATTTTCTATATCGTGTATGCTGTTTTCAAAATAAACCTATTGTAATTGTCGGACGGTTTTAGGTGAGAAAAATAGACTGGTTGCGAAATAATTATTTGCAATATTGGACCGGTGGCAATGCGTTTATGGTCAAGATTACATATGCGAGACCGTTAACGGTCTAACAATGTTCTAGGTCGAGAGGTATTTTTTATGCTGAACATTTAACCATTTAGTTAATTAATATTTTTTTATATTATCAAAATATTAAATTTAGTATAATATACAACTGATGATTATTTCAAATCCTGGGGAGGGTTACAAAATAAAGTTAAAAAAATGACCTCTTTCAATATTGTTTGATGGGACCTAAAAATCCCAGTGGCACACAACACGTCCACAGAGCTTGACATTAGATTTTTTAATTTAACCTGGGGTTACTTGTGGTATATTTTTTCTTGAAAACTCTCTTAGAAGATTCTACACAAACTGCAATCAGGCTTAAAAAACCTTGAACAGAGTTTGGTCATCTTAAACCCATAACAGATTAAAGCAATTTGTGAAAGAAAAAGCCAAATTCTTCACTAAAACTCACTAGTAAAAAATAAAATAAAGTAGACACACCGACCATCTAGAACTACCGCTTAAACATCACTGACACTACGCCAGAACCCAAATGCAACTATCTTCACCACCAAACTACTCGGAACGCAATTTACAAGTTTTATTTGTTTTTCAGTAGAATCTGTCATTTTGATACAACAACTTTTGTACACAAATCAGTTTTTTTAAAGTTTCAGTACTTTTTGAAGATTTTTGAAACTGGTTTGAGTAGTTGAGTTATAAAATACAAACAGATGCAATACAGTACACGTTTTTGCGGTGTTAGTGTAACTTTTTTGACAGCTGGCTACTTTAGACTTTGACAGATTTTGGTTATTAAACATTTTAGTAGTTTTTTGTTATTTTAGTAACTTTTCAACAGTTTCAATTAATAACCTGACAGTTTTAACAGTTATATAGTAACACAGTATAATAATTTTATTCGTTGTCGTTGCCCATTCATACGCCATTGCTGGCGTCTTAGCTTCTTCTAGGGATCTACAGTTTTAAGTGGATTCCGAACCACTGGAGAGATTTTATCACTCCATCAGAGAATGTTTTAGCAGTAAAACTCCACGCTGGCAAAGCGGGTTGGGGAGTGGGAAAGCGTATAGAAAGTGAAAAGTATATCACGGTATATGGGAACTTCTACATTTGTCTCTACATTTTTTTAATAACTTTTGATTTATTTTTACAGGTTACCTTTTATAGTTATCAAAAATGTTTCTCAAGCCTGTTGTATTGTTCAAAAAATTTTCAAAAAAGTTTAAATTATTAAAAGTGAAATTAAAAATGAAAATTGTCAAATCAAAAATAAAAAATTTTAAAAAGTTTTCTCAAACTTATTGATATTTTCCATAATTATCAAAAATACTCTAACATTATATAAAAATAATATTGTGCTGATGAAGGGAATCGTTGAAATTTCCGAAACGTTTACTTTAAAATATATATATATATATATATTTTACGAAATGAATGTAATTAAAAAAATAACTACCCAGTTCTATATAGTTTATTAAATGTCAAAAATGTTCTAAAATTATCAAAATTGTTTTTCAATTCTGTTGAATGTTCAACAATTGTCAAAAATGTTCTAAAATGGTTAAAAATGTTACTAAATTTTCGAAAAAGTTTCAAAAGTGTAAAAATGTTCTAAAACTATCAAAAATGTTTTTTAAGTCAATAGATTTTTTCCAAAATTGTAAAAAATGTATTAAAATTGTCAGCATTTGTCAAAATTGTTTCCCAATTATTTTTAACAATTTTTTTTTTCTTTAAGTGCCTATTCTTTATGGATGTTGACAATCACATTGATCCACTTTAATCTGTTTACTGCTGTTCTAAATAAAACCGTTGATGCCATTCCGGTTTATGTTCTTATATTCTTTAGCCATGATATTCTGCGGCGATCTGCTGATCTTTTTTCTTCTATTTTTTTTGCAGATTAGTTGCAGTAGATGGTATTTTTCATTCTTTATGATATGTCCAAAGAACCCTATTTTCCAATGTTTGACATTTGTTAGAAATCAAGTTCTTTTGCAATGCGCAGTAGTACCGTTTCGTTTGTCACGTGATGAATCCATGAAATCTTGAGGATGCGACAATAACACTACGTCTCGAAGGCGTTGATGCGTATGCAGGAGGCTTCGGTGAAGGTCCATGCTTCCGCCCCGTACAGTAGGACATAGTACATAGCATCTCAGTGTGTTGCCACAACGGCGATCCGACCATTGAACAGCGCTCCGATCACCGAACAGCGCTCCAAGCATAGAACACTAAAATTTGTTTTAAGCTCGGACTCTTGCACACCGCTCGAGTTTTCTATTTATATTGAACTGAAACTTTTTTATAGGCGTGAGAGTAAAATTATTACATTATATTTTTTTAATTACTAAATAATCTAATAATAAAAGTTTCAGTTCAATATAAATACTAGGCTCGAGCGGTATGCGAGTGTCTGAGCTTAGAACAAATTTTAGTGTTCTATGCTCGGAGCGCTATTTGATGGTCAGAGCAACAGGTTACATAGTATGTCCCTTATCTTGTTGAATGCGCTTTTTGCCTTCTCGATTTCGCATCTTATTTCCCAAAAGTGATCTCATTCTTTATTTAAGAGTACATCTCAAGTATGTAATTGTTTAAGCCATTGGTAACGTTGTATTGTTGGCAGTGAGCCGAAGGTTATCTATGCGGTTTTTGCTGATGATTAGGATTTGCGTTTTCTTGCAGTTCAATTTATTTCGTATCGTTTGCTCACGTTTGTTATGCAGTCTATCAGTCTCTGAAGTCTTTTGTCAGTATCCGCGATCAGAACAGTGTCGTCCGCATATCTGAGGTTGTTTATTGTTTTGCCGTTTATTACTAGACCTTCTTCTACGTTGTTTAGTGCTTCTTTGAATAACTGTTCTGATATGCGTTGAACAGCAGTGGTGATGGTACACAACCTTAGCGGACCCCTCTCTTTACTCTAAAGTTCTCGTATATTTGGTCTTCTACCCGTACCATGGCCTTTTGCTGTAGGTACAGATTGGATATTATGTCTATGTCTCTGTTGTCGATTCTACTTTCACGTAGAATTGCGATGAGTTTGCTATGTTGAACTTTATCGAATGCTTTCTTGAAATTAATAAAGCATGTAAATCTGCGTTGATGTCGCGTGCTTTTTGGATAAGGACTTGTATGACGAATAACGCTTTTCTAGTTCCTAGTCTTCTTCTAAAGCGGAATTGTGTATGATTGATGTGTCTTCTAGTTTTCTATATATGCGAGTTTGGATGATATTGAGGAATACTTTTAGAACGTGACTCATCAGTGATTATTTTGTGTTTTGAGCAATTTGTTGCGTTTGCATTCTTTGTGTGGAATAAATGTGGATATTAGCCAATTTTTTTGGTATTTGACCTTCTGTGTAGATTTTGTTGAGGAATGTAGTCGCCAATTTTACTTGTTCTGGCTCTAGTAGTTTGAGCATTTCTCCGTGTATCTGATCTAGTCTCGGAGCTTTGTTGTTTTTAAATTGGTTGATTGCTGTTTCTACTTTTTGTTGAGTAATAATTGGTCCTTTATCATCCGATGTTGTGGTCATATTGCTGTCTACATTTATGTATCCAAAAAAGCTCTTCCATAAATTGTTTTCATCTTGTCAGTATTTTGTCAGTTTCTGTGATGATGTTACTGTCTGAGTCTAGGATTACGCCCTTTCCCTTTTGTTGCTTGCTTACTATTGCTTTTTTTATTTTTTTATGGAGATTGAAGCTGTCGTGGTTTGCTTGTAGTATTTCGATTTTGGCACATTTTTTTTGTAACTATTGATTTTTAGCTTCTTTATATTGTTTTCTTTTTTTTATGAGATTTATTATGTTATCTGTCATCCATTTTTGTCTTTGTTTGGTCTTTTCAGGTTTCAGTTTGTCTTCTGCAACTGTAACTATCCCTGTTTTATTTGATTCTACAGTTCTTCTGTTTATGTTATTTTCAGATATGATGTTTAGTTTACTATTTATCCTGTTTTTAGTTTTCTGTAGAACATTATTTTATTTAAGTTTCTGCGTATCAAATTTTTGGGCGTCTTTTTTTAATTATTTTTTTTAGTCGTATTTTGGTGCGAGCCAGTAGAGGGTTATAATCTGATGGAATGTCGTCGCCTGGGTATGTTTTGACGGAAAGAATTGTATTGCGATATCTTCTGTTTACCATTACATAGTCGATTCGATTCTTTACTATTTTCTGTTGGTTATCGGCTGAAGATCTTCACGTGTAGAGCCTTCTGGGGTGTAGTTTGAAGTAGGTGTTTATTATTGCAAATTTCATTTTTTGGCAAAACTCTATTAGGCGATCACCTCTATCATTTCTTACGCCCAAACCGAATTTGCTTCAACTTCGCCCTGTTCCAATTATAATTATGTTTACTTCCTCCCTTTTTGGGTGTTTTAGGGCAGTTTTTAGTTGTTCATGGAATTTTTTGATCTCTTGTTCCATGTTTTCAGTTGTTGGTGCATATTGTACTATGTTTAAATCGAATGGTTTTGCATTTATTTTGATTAATGCTACTCAGTTTGAGATAAAGATAAAAATTTTAACAGCATTGTTAACTTTCTTGTTAAGTATTATTGCGACACCGTTCTTGTTTCTAGAGGTGTTATCTCTGTAGAAATATATGTGGTGTCCATCTATGACACAGTTCTCTGAGTTTGACCATCTTGTCTTGCTGCATCCCAGTCAATCTCAAGTCGCTTTATCTCTTTTATTATGTTTGCTGCTTTTCCGACTTGGTACATTGTTTGCACATTCCAAGTGCCAATTCGTTTTTCTTTATTTGTTTGTTTTTAGGACATCATTGGATGACAGGGTGATTCTTTGCATCTTCTCCCCACTTCAGGGATGCCCGGGATTGAGGATCTTTGTTTGATTTTGTGTTTCCATTATGTTGTTAGTCGTTTTCCGTTGCTTTCTTAACTGTATGATTCAGCCGCTCCTACTTGGAGATCAGACGCTGTCAAAGTACTGCTCCTAACATAGAGACCGTCGTGTCCTATTTGTAGAATTACATTTCTTTAATTCTCATTTTTTTTTGTTGGTTAAAACCGCCAAATTTATTAAATTGTCAAAAATTTAGTATCAAAAACGTTAAAAAATGTCAAAAATGTTTTCTCGAGTCATAAGTTAAAACATGTTTTAAAATTGTTAAAATAATCTAAAATTATCAAAATAATTTTTCAAAATTGGTTCAAGCGAGGTTATTCCAAATTAAACTTACCAATACTTTTTTCTATTTTTTAAAACTGATCTTAATGTTTTTTGACAGATTTGGTACATTTTTTCCAACTTACAATGTTTATACACATTACTGTAACCTGTTTGACAGTTTTTGCATTGTTTTTGTTGACATTAACTTACTAAGACTTATTGACAAATTTTTAATGGTCAAAAATTGTTTTTTTGTGGTTTAGGAAAGAAAAAGACTTAATTTTAAAAGGCAAGTGCCTACCGATTAAACCGCCATTAGTGTTGATTTCCTATAACTTTGAGACCGGTTTATGGGCTTTCCATTTGAAGATGAGATTTAAGGATATAGCTGGTTGTGTCAATTTATAGGCTGTGGGGTGGGATCTGGCTTTAGCCACTTTAGGTGTTAATTGAGTTTACTTTTTTGTCTGGCCAGATTAGGGTTGGAGTGAACCGCGAGATTGTTAAAGTATTTTTACGGCCAAAGTTTTGATGTGTTGGGGCAACGGGAGATACCAAAATTGTTACGAATCATGGAGTTTTGATAAGCATCCGCAAAATCAGACTTTAAAAGGACTTGGGACAAGTGTGGTGCCAATTTGCGGTTATTTTTTTGATTGGGGATTGGCATAAGTGATCTGAAGTCTGATGATGGACGTGTACATCCGGGTACTGTTTTGGATCGACAAACTACTGTTCTGCCGCATCATCGGAACTAATTGATTTTTTTTAACTAGCTTATGAGACGCATAGGGTTTTGTCTGTGCAGTTTTAAGAGTAGATCTTGTCGAAGGCTTATTTGACGTTGAAAAAAACTATCTTTGTGGTTTTGCTTTGTGTGAAACGTCAAGTCATTGACTATTTGGTGAACCTTTTTGACCTGGATTTTTGATCTGGAGGATCTTTGACCTGAGTTATTGAAGGGAAGTATTGGAGTTTGAAGGAGTCAATAGATTATTTATACTTTATATATTTTCTTATACATGTCGCAGCCACAATGCTAACTAACATTGCATCTTTCTTTTGCTTTTTATGTCTGCAAACACAAGATGTTCATGATCAGTTAGTATTCATTTTACTATTTAAGTATAGATATTTTAATTTACTGTTATTATTAAAAATTACAATAAATACTATTTAAATTGTTTAATAAAATTGAGTGTCGGTAAAGAAGGAACACACAATAACATGTGTGGTCGTCTTAGTGTTATGAGCTTCATACACTTGCTGTTTTAGAAATCTGACAATTTGCCAGGAAACTTTTATAGTAATACAATTTGTACACTTGCAACCAAAACAACTACACACAAGAAAAATAACAAACACTTTATATGTAATATTTAACAGTTTTATCAAACTATTTGCAATTTAATATTTATTTTATTTTTTGGCGGAATACAGTGATAAATGCAAAAACGTTTATTGATTGTCTATCTAAATGGTAAAGGATTTATTTAGAAATAAACGATTTGAATTGTACATATACAAGTGCAGAACGCATACAAATGCTTGAATTTTATTATTAAAGTTTATGTTTTATTACTAATGCAATTTGGAAAATTTTATGCAGGTTTCTAAGTAATTGTGTGCCAAATATAACTGCTATTTGAAACTTAGAGTAAATATTAATTAATCTGCTTATTATGAGATGTGAAGACTCTAAAGCAATAAAAACATTGCAAATATTGAACCTATCTAGCTTTACGTTATATTAAATTTTGAGGGACAATTCTGGAATCATGTTCATTTGACATGCCTGCTGGTTATGCTCTGCAACGTACCTACATTAAAACTGTTTCATCGAAAACAGTTTTCATTTAAACTTTATTATTTTGCACTACATAATAATATCAACAAAAAGAACATTTAATTTTTTTAGTTAGACTACACAATAACAGTTTAAAAGTTATAGTAAAAATTTTAATTATTGAGTACGATTACAATTTACGAGGTACAAATTAAACTAATTAACGCTTGTTAACAGAAAACACAATAAATCGGTTTTTAATGCGAAACATTATTTCAACCTTGAGTCAATGAAAATGTTTAATAAACAGTATCAATAAAAAAATCAAATATGGCATAACGCGACTTTTATTAATGTTTAAATGATGGAATGTTTGGATATATTCCAACCGCGGGCGGGCAGCGAATATTAACTGAATTTTCCTATTATTTAAGATCGACGGAAGCGACTGCTCTAATTCAGGATTTAATTAGTAATCCGCAGTTTTATTAAAACTTCGATATTGGATGGACATTTTCTGCAATAATGAAAAATATCTATACATGTGTCAGGCGCAGTAATTAAAACTTTAATAACAACAGCTTATTAACGATGTAATTAAACATCGTTCTGATTTATTCTCGTATTTATCTCTAATGAAATTTCACGGTCAACGCGAGCTAAACAAACCATATGTTTGTGTTGCAAGAATTGACCTTAACCCATCTAGGAATCCTCACAACTATTTTAAAATAGACTTGGTTTAATTTTTTTTTTCTAAGCGTTAAAGCGGTGATTACATTGAATTTAATTAATATAAAAGGCTGCTGTGTGAAACGGCGTCGTAAAATGAAAGTTATAAAATGAAAAATGCAATTTTCTCTGTTCTAAGACGAATGATACAATAAAAGAAATTATATTTGACACAAAATTAAATATTAAAGTTTTAGTAAGTTGCAGAAATTAAAAGTTTATATCTCAATTTACGTTTTAATTAACATCTATCATGCAATTTTATGTTTAATAATTATAAGCAGAATTTATTTTGTATTGATTTGACAATATACTTGGAATTTATATGGAATTTGTTATGCTGTTGATCAAAGGTCAGGGATTTTGATTTGAAAATAAATAAAAATAAAATACGATTAAATTTACACGCATTTCATATCAAATATAGTAATTGTTTATGTAAAAGAATATTGTTGATTACTCGTAATTTGATATGACTGAATCATTTCAATTGGATGTATAGAGGGATTATTGTACTGATTATGTTCTATGAAATAACGTTTTTTATTATTTTATTTCAAATTATTTAAATTGTTTGTACTTTAAACCGGTAACTTCTATCTATTAGCTTAGCAAGAAATCTGTAGGTTGTTTATATAGACTTAAACTGGTAGCAGTTAACTAGGTAAAACAATGAAGTTTTGATTGGTTAAATAAATCTTTTCTAAATGGTTAACTGTTTAGCATACAAAAAATATTATACGACACACAACCATCTGAATTTATGGTTTTGCTAGTTCAAGATCGTTGTTCTGTATAGAATTATAAATAACTATTTTATTTTAAAAAATATGATGTGCCAATTATAAAGTTTTTGGAAGAAATGTAAATATAGGCAACATAAGGTCATTTAAGAAATATAGTACCGACGGTAGATAAAAATTGGGACCCAAAAATGACAGAAACTCTATAATATGTGTCAAATTGGATGCAACTTATTATTTCAATGAGAGTTGTAAACCACACGATCAAATAAATATAATTTCTTAGAGCATATTCCCCGAGTGGGAATTAAGAACTAAATAATCCAATGTTACTACACTTTAATCATTACTTCTTGTTAAGAATTGTTTTTGTAACAATATTTAAATATTTTTTTAAAATTATTTTAAAGTTATTGTTGATTTCATCTTAAACTTTGATAATTTTACTTTACTTTTAACAACAATAAGTCTATAATTTACAAAAAGAACGATGATTATGTTTTTGTTTTATTATAAAAAATGCATGGATTATCGTATTATGTGTTAACAAAAGTTAGTGTCTTTAAGAAATTTAAAATCTTGTTATTTCAATGTTTCGAAGTTTGTTTTAGACTTTTCTACAATTGGCACGTTTGTTTTGAGCCGTTGTGGAAACCTTTAGGTTGATACATATAGATTTCATTTTTAAAATATTCAAACTAGAAAGCAGTTTCGACATCAATAGTTGTTACTTTTCAATGCAATGCTAATTATCAGACGAGTTGACGCATGACGTGTCACAGGACTAAACGTGTTAGAGTAATCAAATGATCATCTTGATTTTTCCGCAACAGTCTTTTTTATTGTGCGGCTTGTATAACAGTGCTTAATGGGATCAACCAATTATGTGACTTCTGAATCAACCCGGTCCTATATTCACTGAGCCAATTATTATTTTAGTCATATTTTGGGGATCAAATTTCGGACTGTTAGCATACTACAAAATGCTTTATAATTGAGCAATCTCACGCAACGCCCAACGACTGGTCAGTGGTTTTGCGTGTTTTGGATTTTTGACAAGGTTTTTAGTTTAATTTTTGGTCAAGGAGTTTGTCTGCCATACCATTTTTTTGTTTTTCAATGCTTTGGAAACAGAGATACCTTTTACTTTTTTTAACATCATCATCATCAATCAGCCTCTTAGCGTCCACTGTTGGACATAAGCCTCTATGATTGTCTACTCTTTTTGATCTTGGGTTGTTTGTATCCAGTTGGTGACCATTTGTATTAGGTCATCTGTCCACCGGGTAGGTGGTCTTCCTCTGCCTTGTTTGTCTGCGCGTGGTCTTCTCTAGAGGAACCTTTTTGTCTACTTTTCATAGTTTATCTGTGCTACGTGTCTGGCCCAATTTCACTTCAGTCTGGCTATTTATTTGATGACATCCGTGATGCTAGTTCTTCCGCGTCTTTGTTTTTAATATGATCTTTTAGTGATACCCTAAGTTTCATTTTGCGTTGGCTTATTTTAAACTTCTATGCTGACGCATTGGTTAGAGTCAAAGTTTCAGCGCCATAGGTCATGACGGGCAAAACACATTGATTGAAGACTTTACGTTTTAGACATGCTGGTAGTTTGCTTTTAAACACTTTTTTCAGTTTTCCGTATGCTGCCTAAGAGAGGATGGTTCTTCTGTTTATCTCGCATGTTTGGTTGTCTTTCGAGATTTATACTTTATGACCAAGATATGTATATTTTTCTACAAGCTTCATTTTGCTGTTACCAATTTTGATGTTCTCACTGGGTACTAAATTTGTCATGAATTTTGTTTTTGACAGGTTCATTTTAAAACCAAGTTTTTGCCATCTACAATACAATACACTCCTGTAGTTTGGTCCGTTCTTCCCAACTCACCCTGTATATTTAAGCCCTTGTTTTCCAAATTTTGCTTTTTGAATGCATGCTCTAAAACGGCAATAAATAGCTTTGGTAATTGTCTTACCTTGCCGTACATCTATCGGTCTGTAGTTTTTCCAGTCGACTTATTTCTCTTTTTATAGAGGAGAATTACGGTTGCATTTAACTATTTGGTTGGTATAGTGCCATTGTGTAGACATAAATTCTTTTATCATTGCTAAATTGGCTTTGTTTTTCTTTTGAAGTTTTGAAAATAATCCATTACAAAGAAATTGGCAGGACAATTTAAGATTTGACCATCACGTTTAATTAGTTTTAGCTTTTTTTGAGTTTAGAATATTGGTTTAGCTGCTAATTCTTGTCTATTTTTTGTTCTTTACGTGCAAGAGATGATTGCGTAGATACTCCACTTGCATTTTTCTTTTCATTCTGTGTAGCGCAAGCTTCATCTTAGTTTACATCTTAATTGAAGTTTAGATTTTGATTGATTTACGTATTACTCTTCTCAGGTTTTACTTTTTTAATGAAAATTATATTATCCGAACATATGTTATTGCACTCGTTTATCTAATAAATCCAATATCACGGCAAATTGTTGTAACCAACTGCGATACTCTTCCGGTTCATCTTGCTGCGCTTGTGGTCAGGGATAAGTACATAACAATCACAAAGCTTCTCAATTTGTTCAATTTAATTTTTTATCTAGACCAAAGTTTTGCTGGACTCTGGCCCTTGATTGAGCTGGTTCTTGTTTGATTCTTTTCAAAACTTTGTAAATTTAATAAAAACCAAAATACAAGTCAGATTTTTTTAATATTTTAGACATACTTTTTGAAAATTAAGTGCCAAAGATTATGTTAAAAACGGAAATTAGCCGTCACGCGTGGACATATTTTTCTAGACATAAACATGAACAACCACTACATAGTCCAAAAGTTGTTATGTGGGCTGGTTGTCTGGTGAAGGTATCAATAGGGTTTATGTTTTGGAAGATTGGCGGCGAGGAAGTACTTACGATAAACAGTGAACGGAATTGCGACATATTTAGGAATTTTTTGGTTCCAGAACTGCAGGTGTTTGAAAGTTTTAATGTGGAAACATGATTTTAAGATGATGGGGCCACTTGGCACACCTCAAACTAATCACTTGAGGTTGTCAATTAATTTTTCTAGGAAAATTTGATCTCTTGTCAAGGCACCATCAACTGATTTTCGAGAAGCCCCGATCTTACATTCCTTGATTATTTGTTATGGGGGTATCTTAAAGTGAAAATTTATAAAAACAAACCACGATCTTGAAGCTCAACATTTGCGGAAATTGAGAGATAACTTGCTAGACTCATGCCAAACAACGGAGGTCCAGGAGAAGAAGCCAGAAGACTAATTGCAACAGAAGCAAGAAGCAAATTGTTATACGCCGCAGAAACATGGGGAGAAGCCATGAAGACAAAAATAACAGGAATGAAATAAGAGGAGCTATATGAGCTAGCTCGTTAAGGATCAGCAACCTTTACAGAACTGTGTGATAAGAGGCAGTAGAGGTGATTGCGGCAACACCACCCGCGGATATGATGGTGGAAGAAATTATAGAAATAATGAAACTAATAAAAGAAGAAAGCAAAGTTAAGAACAAGAGAGAAAACGATGAAAAGATGGCAAAAACAATGAAATAGAGGCAAAAAGGAAGAATGGATAATAGAACTAATTCCGAAGATAAAAGAGTGGGTAGAGAACAAACCCGAGACGTGCTAATATTTGACACAAATACTTACCGGACATGGAGCCTTCTTGAATAAATTAAAAAAGATAAAAGATGCATATTCTGTCAGGTAGAAACACACGATAATACAGAACCCACTCTAGTAGAATGGAAGGAAGTTAGAAACGAATTAGAAAATATACTGGGAAGCAAAGTGCATAAAACAACAATCATTAAAAAATATCTAAGGGATGAAAATAAATAAAAAGGGCGCTAAGAAACTTTGCAACAAGAGTACTAAGAAAAAAAAAATGAGTTTGACAATGGAAGAATATAGTAAAAAACAAACAATGGAATCAAACCCAGAAACCTCAAGAAGAGAAAGGAAAGAAGCAAAATGGAAACAAATAAAATCAGGGAAAAAGATTAAAAGAAAGAAATAAGGAAGGACAAGCTAATTATGAATACCAAGAAATAGAAGAAAACAGAAGAACATTTACAGAGACTACGATACCAAACGAAATTGCAGAGATAAGGAAAAAGAGAATAGAAATGTTAAAGAAATGCAGAATAACAGAAATAACGAGGCAAATCCCAAAAGGTAGATACGCTATCTTGATGTTGACAGATAACGCAATTTTTGAGATGGTCAGAATATAATTGGCAACGAAAGGACACGAAAAAGTAATTCCAGATGGAGATACAAGAATATTACTGGATGTAAAACTAACAAATCTAGGACTGCCAAAAAGAATACAACTAATGGAACATAAACTATTCATGAAGGAGATGATACGATGAAGAAGAAAAGAACAAAAACCTAAGAAAATTAAGAACGTATCTGAATGAATAACGGATTGGAGAAAAAAGAGAATGCAGAGATACAAAAAGGTAAAAGAGACAAACAAAGGAAGAGGTTTTAGGGAGAGAAGGGTCGGGGACAGCATGCGTGCCCTAGACTTTTTGTGAAAATTTGCGAGGCAGTATAGCTCACCTCGAATTACTGCCAAATCTAGAATAGTATGACAACGATATTATAACAACAGGATCTACGCAGAGAAAAAAACCGGAAGGCATTGCCATGCGTAAGTTATTCTTAAGGCTCACTTGTTGAGGCTAACACCTCAATACGTCTAGAAGAGTGCCAGCAGCGCAAGGGTCAACATTTGGACAACAGAATTTTTTCCAAAACTTTGTCTAAACAATTGAAAAAAAAATTATTTATTTTTGTTTTTATTTAATTTACAAATTGAAATACAACTTCACAATTGTTTGCATTTTTTTTTTCAATCCTATTATTTTCTTGAGGGGTATATGCATTGAACTAACACATCATTTTTAAGAAAGTTGTTAATTTTGCTACGCTTTTGTCTTTGGTTTTTTATAAAATAGACAGTACAGTGTGAAAAATTATCTTTGAAAGCAAGAATACTTAGTTCTTCTTAGAAACATGACATTTATTTTGCAAAGATTGACATGAGTTAAATCTAATTTTTTTTAGCAGTTTTTTAATTTTTGGGATGTGATTTTTGATGTTGCTTGCTATATACACATCCTTTGCATACATAGTTTTTTCAGTTATTTGTGTACTCAAGGCAATCTTGTCAAGGATTTTTCTTTTATATTTGACATTTGTGCGAGTCTTTTATGCCAAGTGGTTTAGTGTTATTGCGATTTGAATTGCTTTGCGGACAGTTTTTGGCAAAATGATTTTTTAGTTTTTAAATTTTATAACCGTAGTTATTTTTGCAATAAGTTACCCCTTATTTCACATTTGAACACTCAACTGACAAAGTTTTTTAAAGACTTTAAGAATTTGGCTTTGGTGTTTGTAGCTTTTTTGTTTGTCTTAAAATATAAGCATTTTGGGTTGAATCGGTCTTGTCAAGTCTGTTTTCTTCTAATTGTAGGCGTTTGACGTGTTTGGAGAGTCTTATCGGCAGCAGCAATATTATCCCGGGCAGTACAAAAATTATACAGTTTTAGAGGTAGTAGTCGCAAGATTTTGGACAGTATTCATTTTTTTTAATGCTTTTGTTTTCTTTTTCTCTGCGTCAGCTGCATGCAATTCTCCACGGCTGATTTTGTAGTGAAGCTGAAAAATTGTCTTTGCAGACCTTTGACTGTGAGTTTTGACTTTTTTTAATACAACAAACAAAGTTTTTCTAACATTTGACTTGCTGAATTACAGTTTAAAGTTTTGTGCGTTATTGGGCGTTTAAATCTTTACCGTTTGACGGTAGTTCTGTTGCAACATCAAATAACCCTTTTGACTTTAACGTTAGATCAACTTTTAAACTCCAAGAAATATTGTTTACTTTTTGTTTGCATTTTTTGAGAAAATTTCCTAAATTGGGACTTAATTTTTATTGACTTACAAAAATAAAAACTAGTAAACACAACTCCCACACTTACCTCGCTGCACAAAGAAAGCAGTAGTGGGTTATGTTGCGATGTAAAATAATTTGCAAAAACGTCATAAACCTTTCAAGCTTTTTAAAAACACAAACAGGTAGCATCAACAGATAGTTTTTTAAAACTACTAATTGAAGAGTTTTGTGTACTTCTCAAACATAAGTTATTATTTTTTTTAGTATCTCTTGACTTTATATCTGCTCTGAATAAACTGTGTGACAAAGTGGCCAGCTTAATAAAATAAGCTGGCAATTTTTTGTCCGAGACTGGAACCGTAATAATATCGTAAATAAATCAACATTAATTGTGCAAACGTTTTTTTAATTTTTTTTGTTTTAATTTAGTTAAAAGATTTACTTCTTAATTTTAAGTTTTTCAAATATATTGATATGTTTTTATCATTTGATTGTGATTTTTTTAAGAAAATTATAATCCTTCAAGCAAATTTTGCTACCGCAAAATACTTAATAATATTGTTAAGAAAAAATCGTTATCCGGCAAAACAAAAAATCCTATTTATATCCATAGACATAAAATGTTGGTTCTTGCTCTCGAGTTTAAATTATATTTAATCAGTATAAATGCGCCTTTCAGAAGAGAAAATTGGAAACCGCAGTCGATACATAAAGATGAAGCAGTTTTAAGAGGCGAAGAGAAGTTCTTGCAATGAATGTGTAGTAAAAATCAACTAATAGAAGAATAATTTTTTTGTTAAATGTACAATTTGAAAAGTTTTAAGAAGTAATTTAGGGAATGCCTGATTATACTTTTAAATTTATGTCTTAAATATGTAAAACATGCTGCTGTAATTTACTTTTTTTAAATCAGCCTATAATAATTTAATCAGTTTTTATTAATCAATTATGGTTAAACTAGTTAATATACTAATTACTTTGCAAGTAATTTCATAATTGCTTAAACTATTCACAAGTTATTATAATATATATTTAAAGTGTGTTCGTGTACTTTTCAGAAGTACTTAACTTACTCGATTCTGTTAAACTAGTCTAAAACTATCTCATTAAATATTTACTCTTGGGAATCCAAAAGATAGTAATTATTTAATATTCTATCAACTAAAAAAAAGAGCAATAAAACAGCGTATTTTATTATTCCGGTATATTAATTTTATTTTATTTTTTGTATAAATATTGTATTATTAAACCACCCGTTAAGATTTGAATTTTTTTTATTGGTATAATGGCTTCTGCTTGTGATACCACCTCATAGCTAGCTGCTTCTAAAATTGTATTTGTAAAAATCAATTAATAAATTAAATGTACAAAAATTTATTAGAATCTTAATATGTTAATAATTAATATTACTGAATAAATAGTTTATTTTTGTTTTGTTTTGTACAATTTATGATACTATAATTAGAATATACTCTCGAATATACCTTTATAATTTGAATAATTATTTAATTAACATTTGCTCTTACATAATGTACTGTAAAATTTAATTATGTATCAAAGGTGGATTAATGTTTATTTGATTAATTAATTAATGTGTTTTTACTTATAAATTTTAATATTAATTTAATTAGCTATCGAATGTATTATGTGTATTATGAATATAATTTAATATGTATTAATTAATATAATCAGCATTAAAGGTACATAATAAAGTATTTAGGCAAAATGTACTTACTTTGAATATTTAAAATGCAAATTAAATTGTGTTTTATCAACGGAAACAAAAATATACACAATATTTTTATCAAATTGTAAAAACTAATTTACGTTTTATTTGATAAAGTGACAGTAAATTAAGTCCGCTATTCTTTAGGAGAAGTAATATTTATGCTTCGTTGAACTACCCAGAACATTTACGAATAGTTCCTTCCCATAAAACAGAAGAAGAAATCCAGAGTCTTAACGCAAATTAATTTACCCGTCATCATACTTAATACCCAGATATATAAATCTAACCTTTCCCCTCATTTAGATGTGACCGCGGTTTTGTACAGTATTCCCGCAGTGTTTATTTATCACAATTATATATGTATTCAACCTCCCCCATACAATAAATGATGTGTAAGACAAAGGTAAACAAGTGTAGATTCTAAAAGCTAATGAAGGTATGTGGTTTCAGCAGGAAGATGAAGAAGAGGGGTGGTGTTCCGTCTGTTCTGTACGGAACGTTATTACTGGCGTTGGTAATTCAGTGCTATTCTCTTCGCTGCGACAGAACACCGGAGGGAACGTTTGCACCTAAAACTAGGGCTGATGGACGATTTGTAATTGAAGTTTCAGGAAATCCGGATACTTATGTTCCGGGCGAACAATACACAAGTAAGTAACTTTATGTGCACTCGAATACTGTTTAATCTGATCTGACACAACATAAACTTAGTAGATCTTGTTATGAACGTCTTTCTTAAATTAGTGAATAAGGAAAAAGGATTTACTGTTGTATTATAAAAAGTTATTTTATTTAAATAAATATATTTTTTCAGATGTATATAGGTTTGTTTATAAAAATGTATTGTATACTTAACTACATTTTTTTTAAATTATATTGATTAAAATACAAAAAAATAAATGGAAAACTATTAATAACATCACTTTTGAATGGTTATTATAACATTTGTTGAATATTTCCTTGAATAGTTTATGCTATAAACGGAAATACAAATTCCAATTATACCTAACAAACAATTTTATTAATACCTGGGATGTTTTCAGTATTTGCTACATGTGTTTGACCACAATTTAGTTTGCCGTTTACTATTTAATTTTTGTTATTAACTAGTATTTACTGCTATATCATTATTAGCTTCAAATATAGAGTTGCTGGATTTGTGAATATCATAACCCAGATAAATGAAATATAGATTACAAATTGTTATATTGTTATTTTTTTTTTAACAATGCGACTATGTCAATGAGTTTTAAGTTATGTGAGTGGCGTGATGTAATAATTACGATTTTTTGCTTACATTTTACAGTTATTAATTTTTATCAGCCTGTATTAATCCATTCCTGGACATAGGTTTTTATAATTTTTTTTCCAGGTTGACCTGTTTTGTGCTGGGGGCATTTTTTCCCGCTCGTCTCTGTACAAATATGCATGGAACAAATTTTTTTATGACATTCTGAATAGTTTTTGTGAGATTTTCTGCTGCAATATGTGGATTCTCAGAATTTAATCTCTTCTTATAGTGCCGTACTTGCTGTGAGCGTATGCTCCTTTCTCGTATGTTTGTGGTGTGCGATAATAGTTCTACACCAACATGCGGGACCTACTGTTTAACGTGGGATCTGAACCACAACACTAGAGGGGTTTACTAGGCAAATACTTTTCTACTTGCCATTGCCTGCAAAGGAGACGACCGCATCGAAATATATTCGACAAATTAGATATTGCCGCTGAGTATCAAAATTAAAGTTATTAAGAAATTGTTTTATTTTTACTAGGTTCATCTTAAATAATGATAAATGAAACGCAGTTTAGGTTTGGTAGTAATACGAATAGAAGTTTTAACAACAGAAGTAATGAGTCAATGATCAGAATTTCCTAAAGCAGCCTGAACAGTAGTTGTTGTAATCTCAGGAATAGTTGAAAGATACAAGTTTTATAAATAATCTTAGTTCACCAAAAAGTTCATAACAAGGAAAATACGTGGGTTGCTGAATAAGTTGAGTAAGATTATTAGAAAATGTTGTAGAAGTTGAGTGACTTAACTATTTAGTTTTATGTACATTAAAATATCTTAACAACATTATTTCAGCTTTTTTATGATTACCTTGAAGAAGCTTGTCAAAACTTTCAGAAAGGTTATCAAAAATATGGCCCTAAAACTGCGTTTATACAAGAAACGTTTTTATCTACTTAGCTATGAAAACAAAATGCTATCGCAAAAGTTTGTCTGTGTGAAGTTTTTGTATTATTTTGTAGTGCTATCTTCAAGTTATTTTTATATTAGTTTAAAGAGGCAAAAATAAGTACAACTTGAACACAAAAACCTAAAGAATTATTTATTGAAGAAGGCAGTAACCGGAAGAATATCTGTGAGAGAATGGTGGCAGTGTATGTAGAAAATATCAAATTTATGTTCTAAAGTGTGGAAGACTTCTGGAAGCACAAATTAAAGAAATCATTAACAGTTAAAGATGTGGTGTTGATTGACCGCCAAGTAAAAGTTTTAGTTATTGCTGAAGAAATAGATAAATGATATATAAAAATATAGGGAATGACTAAAGAGTCGGCACGATAGATTTCTAAATTTGCGAGGAGAATTTTACTGTTCTATTTTAAGACGACGACTTTTTTTATAGAATTCTAACTAGGGTTGACACTTAAGTACACTACTGAGTTTTTTTTACAAAACAGGAATATATGCAATGTTTATAAGGGTTTTCCATCACCTAAGAGTGTTGGCTGTAGTTTTCTGGGCTGTTTTTTAATTGAGTATTTGCCGACGAGGACTATAAAAACGGAAAATGTTTACAAAGATACATTTAAGAACTCAAAAGCTGCTATATACGAAAAAATACTTTACAATTATGCTCAGAAAACTTTTCAACGACAACTGAAAGCATACATTGTTCAATAAATAGTTAATAAATGAAATACTTTAAGGAATTACATTATTTGTTTATAGAATGATGGCTTAGAAAAGGTTGTAAGTTGGATATTGCAAAATTATTAAGAGATTTTTTTTCTAATGCATTTTGATACTTGATAAACAAATATTTCAACATATAACTACAGGGTCATTATAAAAGTTTGGGATTATGTAACCATCTAATGTACGTTTGTGCCACTCTAGTGAAATAGTGAGTTTTAGTTCGGTGTGCGTAAATAAAGTTGAAGTTTAAGAGCATACCGACTGCTACCTTGATTTGTAATAACAAAAACGGCAACTCTGGCTTCATTGCTGCTTAGAAGTATAATTTGATAATTGATTATTTTTTTTACTAGTACATTTAGAAAGGTAAACTTCCTAGAACACCTATATGTCTTAAACTTTTTCTTCGACAAAAAAAACATTGGAAATGGACTTGGGAAAGCCCTGACGGTAATACACACAACGAAATTGGTTTTATTATATCCTGTAAAAAATCTATTATACGTGAAGTTTATGTTATATGCACAGTAGGCAAATGAAGTGACCATAGAAAGGTAAAAAGTAATATATACCTCAACGCAACAACAGAGAGAAAGAAATTGATACGCAGCACTACATTAAAGCCGTATACTAACATGCTCCAAGAAGCAGAACAAGACAGAACACGAATTACTATGCCAAAAGCATACAACAGAAAGGATGGAAACCAATACACTTAACAATTTTATAGTAGAAAACTTTTCAACAGCGGCTAAGAAGTGTCTCAAAAAAGAAAAGACAACAGCAAAACTTCCAAAATCTCTGAGGCTTCAGTAAAAAGGACAGGAAAGAAGCCTGTAAAAATATAAGAAAGCAAGTGAGAATGGACGTAGCGGCATATAATGAAAAGGTAATTTTTAAAGTAATCACAGAAAACAAGAGCCCAAAAGTATTTGCAAAGAAAATAAGTGAGGGCAAAATGGAGATAATAAAGATAACAAACAGGGAAGAGATCTTACAATACATGGAAGTCTTCTATAAAGACCTTTATTCCTCAAAAACAAAAAAATCTTTACAAAACTTAGACGATAAAAGAACCAAGCTAACTAGGCATTATACAGAGGATATTCCCGAAATTAGTGAAAATGAGGTGAACTTAGCACTAGAGGCTATAAAAAACAAGAAAGCACCTGGAGAAGATAGGGTAGTAATAGAGCTTATCAAAAAAGGAAGACCAACAATTATTAAACATCTTACAACATTCTTCAACAAATGTTTATCTAATGGAAAAACACCAAAATTGTGGAAAAACGCAAACGTAGTACTTATATTTAAAAAAAGTAGCAAACATAATCTTAAAAACTATCGAGCAATATTGTTGCTCTCACAAATTTATAAGCTCATGACAAAAATAATACACAACCCAATCACGAATCGACTTGATGAATTTCAAACAAATGAACAAGCGGGCTTCAGGAAGAGGTTTAGCACTAAAAACCACATAAAAAAAATGAAAAACTTATCGAAAAGACCTCTGAATACAATAAACTCTTTTATATTACTTTTATAGACTTCGAACAGGTATTCGATACGATGGAAACGTGGGCCTTAATAGACGCGATGAAGCGATGCAGGATTAACTACAGATACATCGAGTTTATTAAAGACATTTATGATAATGCTACTCTTACTATACAAACCTTTGACACTACAAACCCAATTAACATCGGCCGCGGCATTAGCAAGGAGACACAATATTCCCAGTGATTTTTACAAATGCATAAGATGTTTAAAAAAAATTAAATTGGGAGAAAAAGGGCATCAATATAAAACGGGGAGTACCTATCAAATCTTAGGTTTGCAGACGATGTAGGAATCCTAGTAGATGACCCGCAGGAACTAGCGCAGATGACATCGGAGCTGTATGAAGCAGCAAAACAAGTTGGATTACTTATGAATATTTCAAAGACCAAGGTGATGGCAAATCAACCCCTGACAACACCTATCACAGTGGGAGAACAAACACTAGAAATAGTATTCGAATATGTGTACCTAAGAACCTTACTTACCTTTGTAAAGCACAGCCAGGAAGCGGAGATTGATAGACGTATAAAACTTGCATGGACAGCATTTGGAAGGCTCAAAAACGTTTTCCAGGCCAAATACCCACAACACCTTAAGACCAAGGTATTCGACCAGTGTGTACTACTCAACCTAACGTACGTTTTGGAAACGTGGACAACAATGGAAACAACCATAGAATAATTAAGGGTAACACAAAGAGCCATGGAAAGAGAAATGCTCGGAATAACAATATAAGACAGGAAGATAAACGGATCAGAAAGACAAAACTAGAGTAGTGGATGTAGCACAACAGTTAGCTAGATGTAAGTGGAGATGGTCAGGCCACGTAACACGAAGAGAAGACAAACGCTGGAGCCAGAAAATAACTGAATGAAGGCCACGAACGGAGAGAAGGGGCCTTGGAAGACCCAGAACAAGGTGGAGAGATGCTCTATAGAAGGTGGCGGGGAAGCAATGGGCAAGAGAGGCAATGGACAAAATGGAAATCACTAAAAGAGGCGTATGTTCAGGAATGAACAAAAGATGAGATGAAAGGTTAATGGAGTGCTTATCTATCCGCTTAAGAGATTGGATGTTACTCTTTGCTGCAAGCGTTAGAACTTTCTATGTAAGAGGAAGCAATAGTGACAATAATTTAGATGGCCAACACTTGGGTAGATGGGAGACACTGCAATTTATGATTACAATCAAGAAGTTTGAGTTGGCATTACCACCTCCTCTTTAAATATAGAGATTTCTAATGTTTGCAGAGAAAAGAAACTTTTAATCCTTGGATAACACATATTTGGGCGGGTGAGTGGACACTCCAGTTTAAACTAGTTAATGGTAATCATGAATTGCAGTGTCCCACCCAATTGTTGGTCATTGAGTAAGGGTTGGTATCAGTACCTCTTATTTGAATATAGAGATTTCTAACGCCTGTAGAGAGAAGTAACTTTCAATCTCTTGATTATAAACATTTGGGTAAATGGGTGGCTACTTCAGTTTAAACTAATTTTAATATTTTTAACTGTTTATAGCCGGATTTTAGTACTTTGTTTTATAATCTTTGAGTTTTGTGGTCAGATTTTAGTGTTATCGACATTTTATGGCTTCATTGTGTATTTTTATTATAAGTTTTGCTGTTTATTTTCAGTGTTTTTGATATTTTATGGCAGGATTTTGTACTTTTTTGAAGTTTTTAATGGTTTTTAAGATTTTTGTTATTTTATTATTAGATGTTATTTTACGGGGTGTACAGAAACGGTAGGGGATACTTGTTAGTTTTAATAAAAATAAAAACACTCAAAATTTTTTAGACAATGTTTTAGAAAATAAAACGCCAAAGATTATGTTGTCTAAATGTCTAACCGAAATCAAAAATTAGCCGTCACGAGTCTACACATTTTTCTGAAACGGCACCACTAACTGGTCTCCGAAAAGTTCCGATCTTACATACCTTCATTATTTTTTATGGGGGTACCTTAAAGAGAAAGTTTATAAAAACAAACTGAAAACTTTTTTTTGCGTAGGAAAGGAAAAAATCTTCAAAAGACACGGGGTAGTCCGTACTGTTCAATAGTGTCAGGTTTTTACTGACTTAAAAACCCACATTTTTTTTCTTATCTTGAGGTAGTTGCTTAGCGCCCCTTGCACTGCGGTCTTATTGGGCCTGGCTAAGTCTAGTATTTTTAACCAACGGGTTTGTTTTTAGCATAACTGCGAATGGGTTGTGATTGCTAAAAATGGCTGTGAGTTGCTGTTTGAAAGCTACGCATTTAATTAGTAAGTGCATTGGAGTCTCGTCTTTTTCTATACATCCGCGGCATAGACAGTCCTTTCTTATTTCCATTCTACGCAAGTGCTTGTTGAGCCTACATTGTCATTTGCCTCCGTTATCATCAGACATGCTAACTTTTGAACTTTGTTTAGTTTTTTGGCCGTACACTTGAGTGTGATTTTTTCTCTCCATACAATTGCTCCGTATGTGATAATGGGTCTTACTACCACCGCATATAATCATCTGGTCGTATTAGGCGTTAATGCCTATGTACGTCCGACCATAATTTTGGTTGCAAAAAGCACCCGAATGGTTTTTGTTGTTATATTTGTCAGGTGTGTGTTTAAGTTTGCATTAGTGCGTTAGTCCCAGATATTTTACTTTTTTTGACATTGGGAGCGTGGCTCTATACATTTTTTTGCATCACCTGTGGGCACCCTCCGGCGACTTTGGCTTTTTTTTAGTGTTATAGTTACAGTCTGGTTTTTGAGCATGGAGTTGATCCATTGTTGGACAAGAGTATTTATTCCTCATCTCTTCATTGCCTTTGCTATGGATTTGAAGGTAGTATTGTTGAATGTCCCCTCAATATCCAGAAAAGCACCCAAAGCAATTTCATTGCATTGGATAGTGTTTTTGTATTTGTTGTCTAGCTCCTTGTTCTACCAAGTAAGGTGGTGTGGAGGTATGCTTGACAGTGCTAGGCAGGCTTTCTTCAAAGGCAGTTTTAATAGAATTGACAAATATGTTTGTCATTGTCTTCAGCTTTTGTGTGTCTTTGCTGTTTTGTTAACCTTTTTAGAAGAGTAGCTGGTTCTAACTGTGGTCTTGGTATTCATGTCATTACTCATCTTGGTTCAGGTAAGTCAGATCTATGATCTGAAGTAATTTGCCTTTTAATAAGATGTACTTTGCTGACGTGCTAAGGAGCCATTGTTTAGTTGGCTTGTCTATACATACAATTTTCAGAAATTACTTTTTAATGGAGCATTCCTGAAAACGAAGTGATACCTGTTTATTTTCTATTTTGTTTATCCTGCCCAAAATAGTTGACTTTACTGCCTCTGTTTCCTCAACGTTGAGATAACATTCAGGAAAACTTTTTTAAATTATTGCTAGTGCAATGTTTGTAAGTGTCTCTGAAAGTCTTTTTTTAAGTTTCTTTGTCGTATTTGTGCAGGTAGTGTGGAGTATTGCTGATGTGTCTTTGTTGCATTACCGGATGCCTTAGTTGGCTCAGTTGCCTGAGCCCCCTATGCATCTCTTTGTTTTTGGAGCTTGCGCCTGGCCAAAGCCTAGGTTTTGCGGTTTTGACCCTGCTTTTGCTAATCGAACTTGTGTTCTCTAAAGAGTCTTCAATTGTTTTTGTTGTCACTTTCTCTTTACTTGTCAATGGTTTGCTCCTCTCAGAACCCGAGGAGCAGACTACCATTTTGGTAGTGGAGGATTGCCCGCAAGCGGAACCTCCTTGCGGTATGTTTTCTGCTTTTGACATTTTTATATAATTGATCTATCTCAAGTCCTTTCATTTTCAACCTCAACCCCAAGAGTTTTTTGATTTTCACGGACGCACCCATTGAAAAACCTTAAGGGAACTACGAATTCTACTGCAAATGGAACACAACATCGGCCGCCTTTTCCTTGTTTGGTTAAATTAGTGTTAGCAGCGCGACGGTCAGCATTTGGACAACATAATCTTTGGCACTTAATTTTCTAAAACTTTCTCTTAAAAATTTAAAAAAAAAATAATAATTTTGACTGACTATTTCTGGACACACTGTACGTTTTATAACTGGATTTTAATCATTTTTACGTAATTCTCAAACTTTGTGACCAAATTTTTGTGATTTGCCGGATTGAGTATTTTTGAATTTTTAATGTTTTATTATTGAATTTTGGAGTTTTATAATTTAATTTTGTTATTTAGTAATACTATAGCAAAATTTTATTATTTTTTCTTAAAATTATTGGCCAGATTTTGATAATTTTTACATTTTGTGCTTGGATTTTAGTACTGTTTGCTATTTAATGGAATTTTTTTTGCAATGTTGACATTTAATGAACGATTTTGGTACTTTAAATAAGAACTTTTGATAGTTTTGTTATTTACTGGCCGAATTTTTTTAATTTTGATTATTATATAATTAGATTTAAATTTTGTTGACAATAATTTAATATTTTTTGTTTTTTATGGCTGGATTTTGGTGTTTATTAAATAAATTTAAAAGTTTTGTGGTTGTATTTTGATATTTTTATCATTTATTGGCGGGATTTTAGTATTGTTTGCTATTTTACAGCCAGATTTTTACATTGCTGACATTTAATGAACGGATGTTGGTACTTTTAATTTTGATATTTTTTTAAATACTGGCCGGATTTTTTTATATTTTTATCATTTTACTTTTAGATTTTGATATTTTTGACAGATATTTAATATTTTTGGCTTTTATGGCTGGATTTTCTATTTTATTAAATAAACCAATTCATATAAAACGTCTTTAGAAGACTTTGAGTTTAACTTTTTTCATTTTTTGAAAAATTTGAGCGTTTGCAAACATGTTATTTATTTTCTAAAACTATAAATGGCGATGTATGGATGCTTCCTCAACAACGCTTTGAAAGACAATTTATTTATCAATTAACTAATAATGTAGAACAAGCAATAAACCGTTCATTGAGACACAGGGGTTTGTGGCCTCAAGTATGCTGGAAAGCCGTCTGGCAAACCCCATTGAAGTATAAACTTGTATGAATATTCAATTTGTTATAAAATCTAATAAATTATGCAACATGCTGCTGTAAACATATTCTTCAGATACATCTGGACCGATCTTAATAATTACTCTAAAATTTAATTATAATTTTACTCTAATAAGTTCTATGAATATTATTTTTATTTGTGTTAGTATTATCTACATTTTATATACAAGGCACAGATTGTAAATAATGCATCGACCAATCAATGCCTTAATTCCCAGGTGTTGTGCAGTCAAAATTTAAATGTTAAATACAATCCGATCAGCAGCACTTTTTAATATAAAACGTTTTTCAGCACAATAACAAAATCGAATGTAATATAATTATAACATGATTGAAATTATATTGATTTTATGACCTAGAATAATTCATGGTTAGTATACTTTTATAGCATTGAGACATTATAATATTATATTATTAATATGAAATGATACTTTACAAATAGAGAAACAATATACAAATATATATTAACATAAACATGTTTATCAGTTTGACTTCGTTCTTTCTCTATCTATATTTTATATTATTTATTTATTATGCTCAATTAGATAATAATATCAGTATTATAGTTACTCACTTAATTATAACTATGTTTAATCAAATTCAGGTTACATTAATATTTAACAGCAAATGAATTAAGGGTTTATTCAACCCAACATAATATATTCTACTCAATAGTATTTTATATGTCTAAAACAAATGTAAACAAATTTTAAGTACTAAATTAAATCTCGGTGCATACGAACTATTTCCAGTAGGTGCCGATTTTTAGTACTAAGCGTTTCAATTGCGTAATGCATACGGGCGGAAATATTTACGCGGCTTTTAATCTACAAGATCTTTCAGCCGATAAAAATATAGAAATTGAATAGTTAGTTTTGTATAATTACGCATATTGATTACACTTTTGATTGTCAGCAAACATGCGGTTATGACGTGCGAATATCAGCCACGCTGCATCATACTGTAACATTTGCTTGTGTGAACTGAGTCGTATTGGAATATGAGTATTTATTAAAATGCAAATTTTATTTGTTTTATAAATTGGATTTTATTAATGATGCAATAAAATGTAATATTTAGGAATTACATAATATGCCAACAACATAAAAATATATTTAAATTTCAACAAGTGAAGCCACACTTGCTGAAACTATCACATTGATGACTGGTTTGTAGCATCCAATGCTGTTTTAAATGTTGAAAAAACTAAAATGATAAAATGTAATATGTTTTTAATAAATGTTTAGTATTATCAAATCATACTCAAAATGGATATATTATAATTCAGAAGCAATAAAATATGTTATAACTGATGAAAAAACATTTTATTCTCTGATTTTCTATTGTATAACCGAAAAATAATATTTATAACAAAGGAATTATTATTAGTATTGAATTATTTGACTATGATGAATTAAAGTAACATCTTTCAGGGTACATCTGCATTTTCTCCTGCTGCTGTAATAACAAGTTTTATATCTTTTATAAAATTGCATAGAAATGACGACAAAGAATAGTTTTCATTCAGAATGATTAATTAAATATACATTGAATATGAATAGAGGATTTGTCGTAGACGTATGGAATTATGAATTGAAATGCATCTTCATTCTATATTAAAATATTTTATTACAGTAGAAAAATTCTTTTAATGTTCAGTATATTTTTATTATATTATGCAAAAATTAAATATTTCAATATGCTCAATCCGTACTAATATATAATTTTGCTATTTTCATCGCTTTGCACTTTTTTAGTTAGTTATAATTTCTACACCATGTGTGCTACAAGTACGTACATACACCTCGTAAACCCTTCTTTTATGATTTATAGTAACGCTCTAATTCTTAACGATATAATAAAAGTTTTTATAGGTTTTTCAACTTAATCTCAGTTATCTTATTTATCTGTCTGGTGTTTGATTGTTTTTCTAAATTTTATTTTGTAATTAAAAAAAAATATTTTCCCAATTATGTGATTGTGTGCCTTCTTAATTGCTAATAGGTGAGATAGAGCGTTAGCTTTCAATTCCCGAAATATGAAAAATAATAACTTGTTTTTTATTCACCGAGGTGATCACTTAATTAGCCGTTGATTCATTCAACATTCTTTAAACAAGACGTAAGATTTCTGTGGCGATGTAAAACGCAATGCTTTCTATTAGGAGAACCGCTGAATTCTGCAGTGAGTAAGAATGGCAACGGCATTTTTGCCTCGTTTAATTTAAATTTATCAAATTATATGTTTTGGGAGGAGAAAATTCTGAAGATTTGGTGAAAAATTTACTGACTGAAGGAGAGTTAAACTACCGGTTAAACTTCCCCCGGATTATACTTAGTTTGAAACTGTAAGGCTCATTCAAGTTTGGCCAGAGCTGGATTGAACCGCGAGATTTACAAAGTAGTTTTTGGCCAAAGTTTTGATGTGTTGGCGCAACGGAGAGATGCCGACATCTTTAGAAGTTTTTTTGTTTCTACCATGGGGTTCCGACAATCCAACGCAAAGTTAAATTTTGTAAGACCTTGAGACGATTAAGGTGCATGCTTGCAGCCGTTTTCCAGATTGTAAACATGATTTGTCTAAAGATTGTGATGTACATCCAAATTAAGTTCCAAAGCGACATTTTGCTGTTCTGCCAAAGCATTGGAGCAGGTTTTTGCCGTTCTGGTTTTGTCTAGGATGAAACGTACGTGCAGTTTGTACGTAAGTTTTTTATTGAAGGTGATACCCAAAGTCGTATCACAGAATAGGGTTGTCAAGGAAGACCTTTTTGTGAGGTGTGTTGCGTTGCTGCGGGAAAATAACAGCTTTGCTTTTTTCTGGGTTTACTTTGAATTGGCAGTCATTTAAATAGTTTTTAGGATTACTGGTAGTTTTTTGTAGCTTTATGGTGACCACTTTTGCTTACCTAGAGCTATAGATTAATGATGAATTATTAACATATTTGGTCATTCTAGCTTGTCGGCGTCAAACAGGTTAAATAACATCGGCAAAAGAATAAAACTTTGTGATACATTTGCCGTGAGGTACAAATATGGTTTAAGAGTTTAACTGCTACAGTATTTCTGTTAGAACCTGTTTTGATGGGCGGGTAGTAGATTATTAACGTCTAAGTGTTCCTGGATTGTTTTCAAGAAAACTTTTTCTATGACCTTACTTAAAGTGCATATAAGACTGATTGACTGGTAGTTTTGAGGAAACTTTTGGTCCTTTCTAGGTTTTGGGGAGTTGATTACGTGTACTTTTGGAAAGTGTTTTGTACAAAGGCATTTGAAGGCAGGAAAGAAATTCTGTCAGGGTTTAGCGCTGATCAAATTTCTAGATTTGAAAAGCTCGAACGCTGTTTGACGGTATATTGTTGTCCCTCCTAAGAAGTCATTGGTTTTTTTGTGGACTCTTTTGACGTACTTTAGATCAGTGTTTTTGGTTACAAAGGGGGAACATTGGAGTTTGAGGCTGTGTTTTTTTTTTTAAGTATTACAGACCATTTTTGCTATAGATGACTGGAATGAGAACTATGGCGTAATGCTTTGGAGATCTGCCACATTAGATTTTTATCTTCCGTTCTGATTTCTTTATTAAAAACGTTTAAGATTTTGCAATTTTTGGGGTTGCGAGGCATTTGTCTTTGATGTTTGGCAGCATTTCTTTTGCGCCAGGTAACTTTAGAGGGTTATCAGCACGAACTTGATGGGTTTTCTAAGACTTTTTTGTGGTTCTGTGAATTTTTAAAATAGATTAAGGACTTTTTTGATGTTTGCAACCGTTCTAATTATGACTAATCTACTTATGTTTTTTTTTTTGGGTGTTGTGAGTAGAGAGTCCAATCTATATGGCTATCGAATCTTTCTTTCTTTTTATTTTATCTCTTTCCGTAGAGTTTCAGTAATACTGGATTGTAGTCAGAGTTTATGTCATTGATTGTCTTAATTTTGACTTGAAAGTTGACGTCTTTGAGTATTGTTACGTTAAAGACGTCTATTTGATAACCATTGCTCTGATGTAGTATGTGGGTTCTACTCTACTCAATACTTAGTAGTTTTTTTGCTCAACGTAGAAATAAGGTAGTTGGATTGATGTATGCAGATTCGATCTTGTATGTTTTCAGTTTAGGTACTTTTACGACCATTGCATTTATTTTGAAGGTGAAAGAGTCAGGAGTATCTATTTTGGGGTCGTCTAGTTTGCGCAACGTAATTTATTGTTTAACATCAAATCTTTGGAAGACTAAATCCCATTTTTTGTAGCCACTACCAGTCTGTAACCGCAAAGCGTTATCTTAATTTGGAGCTTATTATTGGTTTGCACTTTCAGTTATTGTCTTTGCTTTTATCTTTCTTGCGTGTTTTTTTAGTGTAGTTTCTTTTTTGATGTAATTGTAAACTGTTTCCTAGTTTTGTTGTTTGTCAGCATTTGTTTGATTATGTTGTCCACAGTAATAGTTTTTTTTTTGTGTTTGTGTTTATCTTGTCTGCTATTTATTGCATTTAATTTTTGTGTGTTTTTTGCAAAATCATCACCTTGGGTTTCTTTTAAGACCAAACCTGTTGTGGTAATCATTAAAGAACTTATGATTACTTAAAAATTGGGTCAGGTAATAGTCGGTTTCTCCGTGTTTCCGAGTGTTCCAAACATTAATATTTTTAATGAGTTTTTTGTCTCATTAGCTTTACTTGAATCTATGTCCTACAGTTTTTGCCAATTCAGGTTAGACTTCTTTGAAGAGTTTCTTTCTTTTTTTTTTTTCTTTTTTGTGCAGTCGACAGCTTTCTTTGGTCAAGATGTCAATGGGTTCGATACCAGTTACAACCATGATCGCCTCCGAGGAGATTGTGCGATATGCATTACCTACTCTTATCGCTAGTTTTCTCTGCAAACTTGTCATCATATTTTCTTGTTGTTTAAATCGGAGTTGCATAATTGAGTGTGCTACTAATCCAATTATTCTGTGCTTGTTTGCGATTGGTCTTTGTATATTTGGCATTAATTTGCTTAAAGCCATGATAGTATTAGCGATTAGTTTGTCGATTTACTTATCTCTAATAATAATTAATTAAAGGCGACCGTAGCACAATGGTCTAGTGCGAGAACTGTTGTGCAGGCAGCCCGGGTTCAATTTAAAAAAATAATTTGTCGAATATATTTTGATGCGGTCATCTCCTTTGCAAGGCAATGGCAAACCAGCGATGTATTTGCCTAGTAAACTCTTCTAGTGGTGTGGTTTGAAATCCACGTTAAAACTGTAGGTCCTGTATGTTTGTGTGGAACTATTATTGCACACCACAAACATAAAAAGAATAATTTAATCTTTTTTAGGGTATATCTTCTATTTAGTATCACGGTATTTCTTTTTTTTTTTTTGAGCTAATTGCAGGTGATTAGTGTGTATTACCTATTTTATAGACTCGATTTGCGTTTATTATTAGCAGTTTTTTGGTTTTGGGTCATAATAGAATGGTGGCCGTATTATCTGCAAATCTGACTATTTCTACTTTATCTGACAGTATAGTTTGGAGGACTTTGTTGCAGTATATGTTCTACAATATTGAGCCTAGGGCTGATCTCTGTGAAACACCATTTTTTGCTTTCATGTATTGTTTGCCGACAATAATCTATCTATTCTCTAAGTAACTGCCTATTATTTTAAGCAAATATTTGCTAACACCCATTTCTTTGACATTTCTTATATGCCCAGTCATGTTGCAGAGTTAAATTCATTTTTTATATCTAACATAATTAGCGCAGTTATTTTTTTTTATGTTATGCGCGGCTTTTGTCACATGTGTTGGAGCGTCTATAGTTTATTGTTTTTTTTTTAATCTATACAGTTGGGTAAATAACTTTTTTTTAGTTTGTTTATAAGTCATGCTACTATAATCTGATCTATCAGCTTGCTTATTAACTCTAATAGTTATATAGGTTTATATTTAGCTTCTGTGTTCCCATCCTTGGCTTTTCAATCAACATTTTTTTTTTAAATGTTTTTTGTCTTTAAATCATCACGATTTCCTCAAGGAACTTTTTGATTATTTTAGGGAACTGCTTATCCGGTCTGGGAGATTTGTTTGTTTTTATTTATTTGGCAGCGTGTAAATCTCTTCTGTTTGTTGAGTTTTATTTGGTCTTAAGTCTGTGTTTGGTACTACTAGAAACAACTCCTTAGCAATTTTTTTTTGTTTTTTTTGTTGTTGTTATGGTGTGTTTTTATCAGTTTATTGCAAACTATTTAGTAGACTTCACATGTCTTGATCTATTTTGTTGCAGGTTTTTATCTAACATTCCTGTTTTGCTGGCAAGATTTTTTTTCTTAAGGTTTGTCGTTTAGTTTTACAGTCATATCTGGTCTGGTTTTTTTGCTGTTTGGCACTACATTTTTAAGTCGCATATGTTGCTCTTTCTTTTTTTTTGGGAAAGTGTTTTTACTTAGTTGGCAGTGTTCTTCACTATTTATACAGGTTATCTCAACTACTGCTGCTTGGAAGATAGTTGCATGCGTTTCTAATGGTAAAATTGTTTTGAGGTCCAGGTCTTGCTAGAAGGTTTCAGATCTAGAATCTTTACTAGTATTTGAGCCAAAGAAAGTTGACATGATATCTGTTTGAGCTTCTAACAGAGATGTTTTCTTAACAGTCTTTTCCAGGAGGGTACAGTGTTAGCCAGCCCTCTCTGCATTATGCCAAAGTTCAATTGCATCATTTACTAGCTTATTTTGTAAGTTACAACGACGTCGTTATTCAACGACTTTGAGGTTAAGTAATAGTCGTAGGCTAACGATGGCTAGATAGCTGTCGTTAAGGGTTGTTACAAGTTGCGAAACAGTGCAAATGAAAGATTGATTTGACAATGGAAGCAATATTCCAAAGACGGTAAAACGCAAAGCAATCCATATAAAATATTTAACAATAATTTATTAGTTTTTTTTTTGTTATTTTTCAAATGAAAATAGACTGATTCTCAGACGACTGAGAGATGCTAGTAACCCCTTTGATATACCTGATAAGGTATTTAGAAAATTATATTGATTTCCAGTCAATTTGACACATAATTTAATAAAGACTGTGGGCAAACGGCGTAATAGTAATAGTACTTACCCGGCCATATTATAATCAAAATACACAAACTGTCAACTATTGAATTAGTTTGTTTTGAGGTTATGATATTAGTTCAAATGTATTGCCTGCGTTACTATTCAATCTGAAAACGTATACTTTTGTCGTTATGGTTTAAAAACCTAACGACCGACAAAATAAAGTTTTTACAAAAAGTCGTTCGATATTGAAATCGTTAACCAAACGACATTTACAAAATAACCGTGTTAGACGCAATGCTGCCATTGTTGTCATCTTTTTGATGTAAATGTCAAAGGGCGGCAAACAACATTGCTTCTATAGCTGCAGTTGGTGTTGTCCGTGTGCTACTTGTGTTAGCTTTGTTATATTAGCTTGGTTTATGTTCTACTTTTATTTTTGTTGTTGTTGTTGTCTTTGCTGTTTTTTGTTATCTATGTTTTTTTGAAGGAAACCCCATACCTGTGTTTTGGAATTCAGAACTTTGGCCAGTATAATGCCTTAATTTTGGTGTTTTCTTCTGCTGTCACCTAGGTAGAAACTTTTTGTATTTTTTGTTGCTACAGTTTAGTGAAGAGTAGCAGGAGTATATTATTATCTTTGTCAGTTTCACCCAGACAATACTTGAATGATCATTTCCGTGATCTATTACGTTAAGTTTCTTGTTGTTAATATAGCTGTTTTGTTGTTGTTGTCGCTAATTCAGTTTGCGCTGTTAAGCGTTTTTTTATTTGTTTGTACCACTATGACTAGGTCTACACTTTTCACGTTGGATGTTCTATGCAACAGGCCAAACGCTGCACTGTTACTGTCTACATTAACTTGCAGTTTTTTTATTTTCAAAAAAATAAGTTTTGTTTTCCCTGTTGGTACTTCTTAGCTCTCCTCAGTTTTTTGTAGTTTGGATTGATTTGTTTTAATCAAAATTGAGGTATCTATGAGCTGACAATACTTGACAAATTAGGTGCAACATTTGTAGGTTATTTATATACTCAGCTTTCAATTGTGAAGGATAGACGACTGACTTTGAATTATATGTGTACTATTAGAACTGTCTGTAGATTTTGAGGTAATAAAATATTAGGGCGGACAAATTATTTAATGACACCGTCTTGGTCTGTTGTGCGTAAAATAAGACATTTGAGCCGCTCCTGCTACTATGAATAAAATATATATATATTTTAAAAACAACACTTTTACTACTACTAGTTGTGTAATATGTTCTAGCTCATTCATTTTGTTAATAGGATTCTTCTGTCCTTATAAATCTACTAAGCGTTGACGCAGTTATAAATTGAAAAGATGTAAGCTGTGTGATTTTGAGAATAGTGTGACTACTAATATTTATTTAAACAAACAAAATCCTAATTTGAGTAATATATTTGATAATAATAAGTTAAGAAAAAATTTGGTGTTTAAATATACTTGAATATAATTGTATTTCTTGTGTGTGTTATACAATATAAACAATTTAAATACTTCATTAATATTGCATAATTTTAAAATTTTATTTATTTCTTAAATGAGTCGATATAATGTAAAATTTGCTCTGAATTGGATAACCACTTGACTGTTAGTTTGGAAGATTTGTGTACACAATTACAAATTTAAATTTGAGATAAAAATGCACTCCTTAAACAAAAAGAAGTTTCTTTGTTGGTATTATTTTTATTGTAAAAACAATTACTGGGAGCAGCAAATTTTTGGAATTTCTAGAATAATGAATTTATCTTAAGCGACTCTTATTTTTATATTTATATTATTTGCATGAAGGACGATTAAGAGGTTTATTGAATAAATATCTAATGGAAATATATTTTTTATTGGATCGATAATCTTTTGTGGGCTGTAAAAGTAGAACGCGTTCTAATTAAATTGCCTTCACAAATCACACGGGCTTTTCTCTCTCCTTTTAAACTTTATTTATGTTCAAATGACTTCTTCTAGACTTTTTTGCCGAGACGACGAAGCCTATTTATCTTAAATGGTTCAATTACATATGAAATAGTGCCGATCCCTGTCTAAGTACACCTTTTCCTTCCAGTGGATGCAAATTGCTGCCCTTTCACAACTTTTCTATGGCAAATAAAATTTACGAACAAATCCTGGATCGTTGAATCAATAGTTTCAATTGCCGAATAATAGAGACGATTAAAACTAATTAGTTTGGGGAGGGATCCGGGCCGGGCTATTGCCCTCGTTTAATTAATTTAAACTTACCGAATACGCAAAACGGCGAAGAAACAATCTCGTCCGACTAATTATTTGTTTGAATATGGAAAACGGTTTCGGCAATATACCAACCAATTAATTGCTTTAATATTTAGTAAAGCTTAAGTAAAATCAGCATATTAGGAATTATTGTTATTCAATATTCAAATGATAATAAATTATCATATTATAGTAATTTATATTGTATGCTAATTACAATTAAACACATTATAAATAATAATATATATGGTTAAATTTGCACAGCGATGTGGTCTATTGTTGCCACTAATGGATCAATCTAGCTGTATACACAATCACGTTTGCTGCATATTGTAATGCAATATATTAGAATTTAGACAATAACTTTAATTAAAAATCAACATAATGGGTATTAGCTATTCAACCGTTACTGAATGATTAGATTTATCAATACAGTGTGGAGATGCATTAATTAAACACTGTTCTAATAATTAATTGTAACTCAGTGATCTGCTTAAATATCAATCAATCAAGTTTTGATTTTTATTGAATCAACAAAACTGAAACAATGGCTCTAATTGAAAAATTAAAATTTAGAAATCAATTTGTTTTAGTAAGAACAAATATTAATTTAATGAAGTCTGTTTAATTTAGATAAATGTAGAGTTTATAAAAAAATATTATTTTTTTATAAATTCTACATTTGACTATAATTTATAGTGCAAAAGAATTTATAATTTTTTTTACTTACGTTTTCTATATTCTTATTCATTGATCACAAGTTGGATAATGCCAAGAGGAGAAAATCAAAATTACTAAACATAAACTGTTTAATAGTTACTGTGATTTTATCTAAATTGTCTTTCCGACCAGTGATATGCTAGGCACACTGATGATGGGTGCATTTTCTGAATTACTAGTGTATGTGTCTCACACTGGGTGTAGAGGCAATTTACATAAAATACATCATTTATTAAATATAAAGTCTTAAAATTGATTTATGTTTAAAAGTGTATTTTGTTTAATTACGAATTTCTTGACGTGGCTTAATATATTTGCAAATTGTAAGAATCTACAATCAGTGGCGTACCTAGAACTTTAGCCGCCCGGGGCGGTCTCCAATTTGCCGCCCTTTCTAAGTCAATCTTATGGTAGTTTTTATAAATTGATGTCTGTATCCAAGCAAAATATTTAGAAATATTATTTTCAACTCTACATTGACTTGACGACAAGGAAAAATATTTGAAATTATATAATGATTTGTAGAACTAAAGGGTGGGCCATCTAACTTTTGGAATTTAAATTAGCTATAAATAGAAAATAATGAATATTTTTTCAAAATTATGAGTTTATTAGAAAGATTGAACATTTTCGTTTAAGAATGAAACACATCATTCAAATGACTGCCACCGCTGGCTTGACAGTAACCCATCTGATTAACCCAGTTTTTTAGTACATTTTTTATTATTTGGGCTCCAATCGCATGAATGGCAACTTTAATTTTGTGTTTCAAGGCATAAATCGTCTCTGGATGGTTAGCGTAACACTTATCTTTAAAGTCTCTTTACAAAAAAATCCAACGGGGTCAAATCACAGCTTCTATGCGGCCAAATGACTTCAACATTTTGGCTAATTAATTTGGCAAGTGGCTCTGTGCTGTTGAAACCAAATGTCATCTATATCATACTTTTCAATTTTTGGAAACAAAAATATGTTTAGCATGGCACAGTATTGTTTGCTATTGCCTGTAACGGCGACTCCTTTCTCATGTTTGAAGAAAAATTACTCAATAATGCCGTCGGACCAAAATCCACACTACACGGTTACTCGTTGTAGATGCATAGGCTGTTGAATAGTCATGTGTAGATTCTCTGATCCCTAAATGCGACCATTTTGCTTACTGACATAGCCTCCGAGATAAAAATGGGCTTAATCAAATTTTTTTATAAAAATGCTCATCTTTAGCCAAACGATCTTAAGCCTATTGGGGGAACTGAAAACGCATCGGATGGTAATAAGTCTTTATTTTTAGGACTAATTAAACTTTGTAAGCCTTTAAACCGAGGTCTTTATACAAAATTCTCCTCAGAGGAATGCGAGAAATATTCAGTTCTTGAGAACGATGACGAGTTGATGTTGATACATATTCACGCACATTCTGAGCGACAGCATTAATTTTTTCAGCTGAGCGCACTGGACGAGATTGTGTTGTTTTATTCACTAACGATCCAGTTTTGCAAACTTGCTTTACAAATTGGTTCATAAACTGCGTTGAAGGCATTTTTATAATCAATTTTGTTTCTATAAATTTCTTACTGTTTGAGTAGAAGACTTACTACTTTGGAAGTAAGTTTTTATTATTTTCCAACTTTGTTCAAGTGTAAAGCGTCCCATTTTGTAAATGTCAATTATAAAACTAAATTTCTGTCAACTCATAAATGTTATTATATTTTTGAAAAACAAAATAAACGATAGTTCAAATTTCAAAAGTTCTATGGCCCATCTTTTACCAGGTATAAAAATTGCCGATTTACCCCGCGAGTTGGACCGCATCCGCCGCCCCCGCTTTTCTCCCTAAGTACGTTATTGTTTACAACAGACATTATCAAACACGTCAATCTACTTTTTCTTTTTTAGCTTGTGTTTATCCACTGCTGGACGTAAGATTCCTTCAAAACATTCCATCGGTGACGGTCTTGTGCGACTTGGTATCATCTCTTTCCTGCGGTCTCCTTTATGTCGTCGATCCACTTTTTCTTTCTCTGTCACGGGTGGTTTTTTTTGGTCTCTAGTGTAAAAGCCAGCGGGTTTATTTCTCGGTGTCTGCTTTTGCCACGTCATCTACCCAGTTCCATTTCAGATTGGATAAACGCTGAATTACATCTTTACTTTGGAACTTCTTTGCATATCCTTGTTTTTCCTTCTCTTCCTTAGACTTACGCTTAGCATACCGCGTTTTAACACGTTCATAATAAATGGATAATATATGTAAACTTTGAGTACCTTTGACTGCATCAAGTACTTATGTTAAATAAGTCTAAACTTTTGTTTTTATAAGAGGTTTGCCGACATTATGACGTTTGAAGATGCTGTTGCAGTCTGCTTGACCGTGGTTTGACCATAATCCTACTGGTTATATGCTCTTTACATATTAACATTTACACAACAATATGTTAGCACCATAATGTAAGAAAAGACAAGAGTTTTAAATTTTAAGGACAGAAAGTTTTACTAGCCACATTGGTTCTCATTGAGTCTAAAAATAATACTTGGTGTTGCAGCAAGGTAGTTTTTGATATAATAAAAAAGATCAATATTATGCGCCACTATTAAAAGTAATTATGTCAATGAAAGGTGTCATTAAAAGGCACTCGATTAAAATTTGGGTTGTTATTTTAAAGTTTTAGTCTTTGTCTTGAATACAATTAAAGTAAATGTAAGTGTATATGTAATTGTACGATAAGTTTGATTGTAGATTGGCAAGTCATAATTAAATTTTCTATTATTTACCATGTTTTTGATCTATTTTTTTTTTCTGTGGTTATTTTGGTTAACTGCTATCTTAAATGTTATTAAAATATATGCACCTACCGCAAAAAAGAGCAACATAGAAATAGAAGACTTTTATACCCAATTAGGAACTGTATTAAAGTTTTTCAGAAAAGTGGACATTGCAAACTGAATCTTAATGTTGGTAACATCAAAACCCAAAGATGTACAGAGATATAAGCGAGAGGAACTATTTGTAGAATTTTGCTAAGGCGAGGAACTAACACTAATGAGAACCATGTTTTTAACCAACCAAAGCGCAGAAATAGTAAGAAATCAGATTAAATAACCGGTGTAATAAAGCAACAACATCAATACACTAATTTGGGAGCGATATCAGATTAGACCATAATCCTATGACAGCAGTTCTGAAGATCAGATTGATGATACTAAAAATAAAAAAAACAAAAAACAAAAGTACACTTAACTAAATAAGAAAACACGACGACATTTAGAAAAAATGGGACAATATAGAAATTGCATTAATAAAAAGCTGTCAAAGACACCTTACAATGAGGAGGGACTAATAGCAAAGGTAGATGACAATTAAAATTTTAAATAAAACAGATAAATGAAAAACTAATAAAAACAAACAAGAATCAAAGCAAAAAGAACTAAATCGAAAATCGATAAATTAAAAGAATTATAAAAGAAGCAAAGAAAAGATGAATCTTAGATAAATGCAAAAAAAATGAAAACAGTAAAAAAAGGCAAAAAGTAAAAAGGTATGATAGTTTTAAAACTTATAAAAAATTTAAGGGATTAACAGAAAAAAATAAAGCAAACCAAGCAAGTCAAATAAAAGATGAAAGGCGGAAGATAATAATGGATATCAAGGACAAAGTAGAAAGGTAGAACATACTACAAATTATGGTAGATAACAACAATGTGGATCGACACTTGGATTCTTAAAGAGCAAAATTGAATATATTACTAAAAGTACTAAAAAGGTTACCTGGTTTACAGACACATAGACTCTAAATATAAAATTAGAGTAAATATTGGAATGACATGACAAATGAACAATTTGTTGTACTGCAGAGAGATGGCTTGGATCTTAGAATGCGAATGCTTCAAAGTTAATTATTTTTGCATTTTTCTGTATGAAGTAAAAGGACTTTGAAACAAAGTAATATTGATTTTATTGAGGTTTTTCAAATGTGATGCTACTGACGGATATGAAAAATATTATGGACATAAATGACGGAGAAAGGTGAAAGTACTGAGTATATCTAGGTCATGTCATGAGAAAAGAGAAGTATGCAATTCTGATGGGTATAATACAAAGAAAGATTTTCTCAAAAAGCAACTTAAGAAAATAGTATGACTTTACCTCATACCGAGTTTTCAACCTTCGGTAAAGAAAGAAACTTGAAAGAAGAAAAATGAATGCTCACTTATTTTTGTTTTTTATAGTTTTTTTACTTTGTTTTTTTTTTAAATTGTATTACTTCTCTTTCTTTGTCACTTTCTCCGTCCATGGTAGTTTTGATATTTTGGGGTCTCATTATTGTCAATGTTTTTTTTTATTTCATTTAAATGTAATATTTTATGTAAATTTAAATAATAAATTTGTTTTAGTGATTGTTTTAAATAAAAAGATCTAAAAATGTCCTTACATACACACGCAACTTACTCGTAACAGAAGGCGGCGTAGCGTTGCCACTTTTTTTTTAATTTTAATTTTTACGTAAACTATTTTCAAATAAAACTGCAGACATTTTTTAACAACTAACGCAACGATCGATCAACTACAACACACCAAGCGTTGTATGTTAATTAATTTAAGGTACATTTTGACTTCATTTTTTTTCAACCGTTGTCAATTGATATTTTATACAAACGGATCATTTTACTGTGGAAGAGGAATCAATTTTTTACTTTTGCATATTTTTCACTTGCCCACTGCTCTTTTTTGACTCCGGTTTATTTTGTATCAGAGCGCTATTGATACGGCTTGCTCACTACATACTTATTATTACATTATTACATTATTTCTGAACTTTATAATGTCTATTGTATCGCGTATGGTAAGATTGACAGATTAAAATATTTTCTTAATTTAGTGGTGCATGGCCATTCTTTGTTGGAGGAGCAATCTGTCATTCTAATAATGAACGATACTTTAGGCATACTTTACGACACCTTTAAGGTGCGCTGGTCCTCAGTTTTTGGTTTGGGTCAGTGTACAATCAATTCTTTTCTGAGGAAGGAATGAGCTAGGAACCTGCTTTACAAGATTAAGCAATAACAAGCGTTTGATGTTCTTAGATGTTATGAAACGCACGCGCGCTTTGCTGTGCTTTCTCTGGCCAAACGACTGGGGTAACCCGCTGAACTTTTTTTGTGATATGAATTAAGGTTTTTTCTTAAACGAAAAGTTTCTAGTAAGCGCAAGTTATAAGTTTGCGTTGATTACGTACCGGTTCTTTGTAAAAAGTTGAAAGAAGTAATTTTGATTAAAAACTGTGATTTTTGGTTGATTCATAAAGTATAGGGTTATGTATGGGACAGCATGGCTTCCATGGCTTTGCTGCCACATGCAATGGTTTGATTGATACCTCTAGCACAAAATTCTCATAGTAACACATTGTTTTTCAACAATTGTTTGTGGATTTTTAAATTTTAAATGTGACAGTTTTAACGATTAGCGAAGCCATCAAAATGAAAATGATTTCTATTACTGAAAATTTTTATGTTAAAAATTAGCATCCATTTATTTTGCATGAAGATGCAAATCTTTTACGAGAATACGCTGTAGAGAGTTTTTTGAAATATCTAACTCTTGACCACAGTGCCAAATTGATGTTTTTGAATTCTCAGCAACACTTGATGGACGGACAGAGTGTCTAAAAGATTATTAATTGATCTAGTCGCTTTGAATAATTTCTTTTCATTTGATATTTTTAAAATATTGCCTAACAATGCTTTATTTTAATAATCCCAAACTGTCATGCTGTCTTTTTACTTTGCCGCACAAATAGCGAAAAACTTGCGTACATTTTGGGATACAGTTAACATACCGCCTTTTGCTATTGGTTTATTAATTTAATAATGTTACTACAACTAGATACAATTTTACTTTCTGATTTTAAAATAGATTTATCTTATCTTAAATACAGAAAAAATACTAATAGTGGGTATAATCTTTATTAGGGTTTCTTAGAAAACCTAGATTAACAGGTACTAAATATATTTATGGGAAAATTCATATTTTATAAGTAAAAACATGAAGCAAAAATTATATTTCTGAATTAAGAAAGTTGTTGAATTTGTCTTTTAAATCTGTATTGCCGATTGTTTTGAATGCTTGCACCATTTGTCGTAACAATTCTTCCAGTCTTCTCATACAACGGACAATTGACTTATTGAATATCTCTGTTATTTTACATAAATCGCTGAAACTTGATCCATTGCACAAGGCGAATATGACGTCCATTAAATACGGTTTGAATTTTTCAATTTATGTGTCTTCTTCTATTGGCAACCTTGCTTCAGTACTGGTTTTAGTTAAGTCTTACATCTGTCTTAAAGGTCTTGAAAGTTCTTTAGACAGTTTTGGAGGATTGTTACTTTTCTCATCAAAAACGAAGCAACTCAATAGCGAACAGGCTTGCGCAGGGGTCAACGATCCAAAAACTCCGTTAAAAATTATTTCAGTTATCAATAATTTATCAGCGCTACTCCATTTGCAAGCAATGCGACCTTTCAATTGAATAACGTCGATGTTTGTACAAAAACCAAAGCGCCTCAAAACGAGTTTCCTACATATCAATTCGTATAACTGCAACACAGATTTTGCGTTTAATAATTTTTGTTTGGCGAGTTTTAATTACTGTTTGCAGACTATTTTTGTTTCACATTTTGGGTATTCTTTAGCACAAATTTTAGCTCTGTGCATTGCTTGATCGTACAGTGTTTTTTCCAATGTTCCAAAGTTTTTAATGACGTCTTCGAAATTTTTATGTCTATTATCGGGTTCAATAAAGGTGCCTAAACTGCCTTGTGCATGCCTTTTCTGGCATATGTTGATCGTAAATTGTTGGGACAATAATAAAAATCTGACTGTTGATATGTGCGTTATCAGTGTCGATGCTACTCTTACTACTTCAACATCACCATTCTGACTTTCTTCTTTATTATTCTCATCAGAAATGACGTGAAGCAGCAACGACACATCGACTTTAGTGCTCTCTTTGGCCGGATTGATTTTCTTTTGATTTACTTCCTTGACTTTATGGAAATCGAATATTGCATCCCAATCGTATTCTTGATCACCAACTTTAATTTTAACTAATCGATTGGGTTGTAGAAATGGTATTAAATATTTAGGTGTTGTTATATAGGTTCTGAATTGTGTTCCTAGAAAATTTTGCCGCTGTAAAGTTGGGCTGCGGCAGTGGGTGTTACTGTTGTTGCAGCCTAAGTTGTTTTTTCAGTATTGTCATTTTAGGTATAATGTTTGTCTTGAATACAATTGGCTGATGTACTGGTAAATTTAATACAATAGTGAGTTAAGTTATTAATGTTAACTTTTTTAGTGTAGTTATAATTTTATGTTTAGCAAGGAAACTTTTGTGTTATTGCCTAAACTAAAATTAACCTAATCTAACTAAATATTAGCTTTGTAGATATAATAAGTCTTTGTTTTTGCTTTGGTTTTTGGTGCTTACACATAATTTTTAATATTGTTAGGTTTTTACTTTGTTTTATATTTATAATCTTCTATTACTATTGTTTAAGTTTTTTTTGTTTTATTTTTATTAGAAGTCTGCGTACATCTGAACGAAACTTATTTTTTTTTATATAATCTAGTCTGAGTGGGTGAAGCTTGTTACTACCTTATTATTTCTACTATGATGCCTACGTCTTGTCTGTGATTTGGACCATAGTTCCAATGTAAACTTTTGATTTTATTGTGTACTTTTGGTGTTGATGCGCGTACCGAGTTTGTAGGTTTTGATGCAACACAATAGAACATGTTATTTCATTATTTAATATTAAATCCAGTCTTGTGTCAGACGAGTCTTAGCTTTAAAGAACTTTTTCCTAAGATGTTTTTTTTAGTTTTTTTAGTTAGCTTGTACTGACTGAAGAAGGTTTTGCGTTGCGTATTGTATGTTTCTTTCTTACGCAGCATATAGCGACAAACATTTTTATGTTTAAGCCAAGTTATGTGTTTTTATAGCCATTCTCAACACGGGTCTATTTTGATGCAATCTACAAGAAAAACATCATTGCTGGTGCAAAATTTGCTGGTTTTAGGACTAGCTAAAGCAACTAATTTGTAACAAATTGGTAGCTTACACAAAACATGCTTTAAGCTTGCTTTACTTTTACGGATTATGACTGATTTTCTTTTGAGTGGAAAAACTTCAAATGACACTGGACAGCCTGTAACGTCCAGTATTGTTAGGTTTTTACAGTCTAAAAACTCTCACTTTTTTGGAAAAATACAGTAACATTTTTGTAAACTTTATTTTTATCCCGTCGGCAGTAGGGCAGACAGGACATGTATGAAAAACAGCGCTAACGAATGTTAAGCAACGACCATTCAAACATTTCTTTGTGGTTCGGTGTCTTGACATCTAATGGATATGAGGTTGTAGTTAACAATACATGTTATCTATTTTAGATTTTGAAGTTATTGTTGGAGGGCTCCCAGTGTTTGTTGGCTTTTATGGATTGCATACTTTTGTTTACAGATAGCTTTGTCTTTTTTTCTTTTTTTACTTTGAGGTGTAATTTTTTATCAAATCTGTTTTTTTATGAAGTCCAGAATCTTTTGCAATATGATTACCTTCAGTTCTTCTTCGATTAGGTTACGTTTGCTAAAAGAGCCTGTTACAGATTATAAGCTTTGCATTCACTCAGTAGGTGTAGCGGAGTCTATTCTTCCTTCATAAAATCGCGGCATAGGAGTCTATTTTATTCCATTCTATGCATGTGCAAGACCACATTGTCCGGTTATAAGTCCTATGAGCTTTTACAGCCTGATTTTACTCATTTGTGTTACCTAAGTTTTGGTATTATGTGATGTTAGGAATAGTCATGAGTGTGTCATTCGCTTTGTCCAAGAAAGTTTGCTTTCCCTGGTCTTTGTTCTCGTAGATGCGAGTTCCGGAGCCATTCTATTTAATTTTGTTTTTTTTTTCTATTTTACCGTGAAGTACCTTGTACTAAACGTTGATTTAATTTTTTTTTATGCAATTTTTAATTTAAAAAATTCAATTGAATAATAATAAACTAAATAGAACAAACAAAATAATTTTTTTGTATTTTATTCATCTTGTTCATCATGCAAGTAATATCGACATAAAGTTAAAGACAATTATATAATAATTTACTCTACTGTTATTTCGTTGATTTTCTAAGTTTATTATCTTTAAAAATATTAATTAAAATCTTAATTGCTTTTAAAAAGATTAATACATTCCAACAAGCGCATAAAAACATATACTTCATATAAAACTGTAAATGATAACGTACTTTATATTGTCAATTAAAACTCAAATAAGTCGAATTTAATTAAAACACTTGATCCGAGGGGTTGATTTATCTAATTACACGCGAATCTCCTCGAATATAATCTTATTCGGTGGTAAATTTACTTACTGCCGGTTATTGCATAACAATTTTACGAGGTGAAGATGATTATTAATTTGGTTAATGTTAGCATGTTGTTCTTTTGTTCTCGGCACGTGTTGCATATTAATTTACAGTAAGGTATTTTGAGAGATAAAATTTCCTTGTTTAACATTCACCTAATTTGCAAATAGATGGAAATATTCTCTTTGTATAAGAATGCCCGGCTCGTATATGATGAATATATGCATTTTTATATTTGCAAAACGGAAATGTGAATTTTGCACCGAATTGATTTGATATGAATCAATTATGTAAAATTGTTAAAGGTACGTTTGTAGATTTAAAATACATTAATTTAAATGTAATGTAAATGATACACAAAATAATTGGATTTTGATATATCTAAATCAATTCTATATAGAAATTTAACCAATTCATACACATTTAATAAATACAAAAATTACAGATGTACAGTGAGCTTCATTAATTATATAAAATAGAATTTAATTCATTAAAAAATAAAAAAGTACATTCAGATGTAACTATATTTATTAATTAAATTATTTTATATATATATATATATATATATATATATATATATCATATTTATTCAGCAAAGAATTACATACAAAAAGAAAATATATCAAACAGATAATTACAAAAAGAAAGGTAATACATTAGCATTCTTGTTAAACTGGCTATCGACCGTGGTCTTTCAGCCAAATTATTTTATATTATGTTCGAAATACTCAAAAACGCTTATTTATTATCTAATTTGTAAAATGTATTATTTTTTTATTTTCATTTATAAATTACAAAAACGAAAAAAAAATGGCTAGTTTATGTAAAATAATTGTTTACTAAAACTATGTCAATTTTGTTCCAAATCACTTCTGCTTGGGTCATTGCGACGCCAAAATTAAGATTCAATACCGGTGAAAAACTAACTTTAAAGCTAGCTTTTTGTCAGTGAATTTTTTTTTTTGTGAGCATTGTTGCTAAGTTATGCAATTATGCCATCTTTTGTGTCTAAAAAAACACACACAAAATATTTAGAAATTGTGACGGGAAGCTAATCTTTTTACGATGAAAACTTGGTTTTATATGTCTTCAAGACTGGTTTTGTAAAAACAGTTAAGTTTAAAATAAAACTTTCAAAACAATTTCCTTTCAGCTTAAGTTAAAGCCACATTAATATGAGTCGTGAATCACAATCGTAAACCACAAACTATGTAATGTAAACTACCAATTCGTAAAATAAAATTCCTAAATTGGAGATATTTAAGGAAAGTAGACTTGCGACTGATAATGTATAAAAAGAAAACATAAATGCATTTAATAATCATCAACTCAGCACGCATAAAAGAAACTATAATAATGGATGTAATATTAAAAAACAATTTTATGAGAAAATGATGGATTATGTCTATAATGCATCCTCATTTATCATATAAGCACACACATAAATGACAGAAAGACAATGACAACGCACAGAAGCTATCCCTTCAAATGGCGATATTCCAAATTATCCTTGCGAGGCTTATACGTTATATTTAATCACAGCTGTGAAATTTGTCTTTATAACGTCCGGACTGATAGAACGATCTTCTATAAACATGCAATGTATGCAACTTTCATATAATAAATGATGCGAGCAATATTAATGAACGTAGCTTTAGTTTGCATAAAACTAACGTTTCTATCCGCCCGGAAAATACTTTTAATTACAATATTAAGATTCAATTAACAACGAGTCCAGAAAGTGAAGCCTCAGCTATAAAAGTATGTAGTGAAATTGGTCGTCGTAACGCTTGCAACTAATTTATTTAGGACTTAGTTTTATTTTTTTGCTGAATGTATTTAATTAAATAGAGTATAGTTTTTGTTTTACATTTTGCTATTCATTTTAATGTGAAGCTACTAATTTTAATACAAACGCTGTGTAATTTTACTAATAGGTTTTTGGAAATGATGAAGTAATATTGTGTTGACAGCGCTGTTATTAAAATGTAAATGCAGAGCATAATCATTTTTAATCCAACCGCAATGGCAAAAATAATATAAATTGTTTACAGTTCAGAGCAGATTACTATTATATTTCAATCACGTTCTTCCATATGAAGAAAATGTAGGGTTCAAAAAGTATAATTTTCTTAATATTTTTTTTAATATGCTTTGATGAGAAAATAACACAAAATTTTATTTTATAGAATATAATGGTATAGGATGAGAAAACACAATTTCAATTTACTTGTTTGTTGTGGAAAAATATTATATATAAAATATTATTTTACAACAATATTTTGATTTAGCCGAAGGGCAGCATTGCAAAATTCAATAAGGTCAAGTAGAAACACTATCATTATACAATTGTTGCCGAAAGGTAACATTGTATATCTGAGAACAATTGAAGTTAGACAAGGTGATAATCCAGCGCAAACTTGTAATTAAATCAGTACAACTTGTTAGAAAATCATGAATGAAATGTTGCTTATCCCAAATATTACCTGTAGAGATATAGTATTTACAGACAGATTTCAAGATAAAATTGTAGTGGTAATTTAGATGCTTCTGGAACTTATATATTTTAAGCACATTAAAAGAGCACTCATCAATTATAAACAATTTAGTTTTTTTACCTACTTGCTCTAATAAGAATAAAAAATAAATCAAATTTGAACTTAAACTTAAACTTGCGTGATGCTAGCCTTGGTCCAACATCTTCTGGACCTAAAAGCGCTGGCCCATTAATTGATTTTGTTGATCCTAAATCTCCAAATATGGAGCGCTTACAAAACATGTCCGCGTCTACAATTAACAATAATACCGGATTCTCTTCTTCATTTGCTTCAACAGTGCTGAACCACGGAAAACCTACTCCTGAAGCGAGTTCTAAGTTACCTAAGCGCAAAGCTCCAATAATCATCGGAAGTTCTACAACGGAGTTATCGTCATTTCGATCTGCAGAAAGAAGACATTGGCTTTATCTGGGTAGAGTTTTACCAGGAACAAAAGACACAGATATTCTCAAATACATGAGTGATGCTCTTGGCATTAATGATGCTAAATGTTTCCCACTTACCAACAATGAGGATACCTGTTCATTCAAGCTAGGTGTGAAAGAATCACTTATTCCTCGACTTCTAGACACTAATCAATGGCCGGTTGGCTTTGCTGTCAAGGAGTTTTTTCATACGAATCGGCACCCAAAACGCCACTTCCATCCGGACAGCAACTACCAGGGAACGCAGAAGTAGTAACTAACTCAAAATCCATTAATACTCTCACTGTTTACTATCAAAATGTGAGAGGTCTACGTACTAAGTTAGTTGATTTTTTCTGTTCGTGTTTGACGGAAGATTTTCATGTCTTGGCTCTTACTGAAACAGGGCTTCACCCTTCTATATCCGATAATGAATTTATTGATGACCGGTACATTGTTTATCGGATGGACAGAAATGTTAACACCAGCTCCAAAAGCAGTGGTGGCGGAGTCTTAATAGCGGTTAAGAAAAACTTAAAATCTACAGTCGTACCTTCGAATGATAACATTGAGATGGTTATTGTAAAAATTAGTTTTGAGCTATCTGAACTAATTGTTAACTGCAGTTATATACCTCACAGATCCCCTATGGATTTATACGCTGGCCATGTAGAAGTACTTGAAAATGCCATCTTGAAGTTTCCCGAAAGTCGAATAGTAGTCACCGGTGATTTCAATCTACCCAATATCAACTGGTTACCTGATGATGAAAACTTAGCTGGGTTAACTCCAACTAATATTTCATCTACGGTGGAAGCGTTTTTTTGTGATAGTGTCAGTGCTTTAGGTTTAAACCAGTTTAACTCTATACCCAATGATTTTAATACTATTTTAGATTTATGTCTTACCAATAGTGATACTATGCAAGTATCTAAATGCGCTTGTATTATTCCATGCGACAGATATCATCCTTCTCTTATTATTAGTGTTGTAATTAAAGAATGTGCTGCTATTGATGATGGAACTTACTTAAAATATAATTTTAAACGTGCTAACTACGTAGAAAATAATCAATTCTTAGCCCGTACTGATTGGTCTATTCTTAATATATGTGAATCTGTAAATGATGCGGTTGATATATTTTATGACGTTATTTATTTTGTAATCGATCTGTATGTACCTAAAACCACAGTTAGCAAACGTCGCTGCTTTCCACTTTGGTTTTCCAGAAAGCTAATTGATTTAGTTCTATCCAAGAAAGAAGCTCATAAAAAGTGGAAAACATCACTTTTAGCTTCCGACTATGCAGTTTTTACAAGATTGAGATCTAACTGCAAATCCGAGACCTTACTATGCTATAGGAAGTATTTGGATAATATTGAACAGTCTATACCCGATAATTTAAAACTTTTTTGGTTTTTTGTCCGGAGTAAAAATAAATCTTACTACATTCCCTCCTCAATGTGTTTACACAATAATAAGGCTACGAATGGAGCTGATATTGCCAATCTTTTTGCAAATTTTTTCTCATCGGTGTATAAACCTTCTACACACGTTCAATCAGCGTTTGTATCCAATACATCTGTAAACTTAACTAATATTTCAGTCAGTTTAGACTGTGTGCTGGAAGCATTGGCAAAACTGAAAGTTGATAGTAGTCCTGGACCTGATAACTTACCTTCCTTGTTTCTACGGAACTGTTGCCAAACGTTATCTTACCCACTCCACCAAATTTATTTGTTTTCATTGTTATCAGGAATTTTTCCCAATTTGTGGAAACAATCTTATATTGTACCAATCTTTAAATCCGGTTCCAAATCGAATGTAACTAATTACAGGCCAATAACAATCCTGTCGGTACTACCAAAAATTTTTGAAAAATTAATTTATGATCGCTTCTTTGGTGCTTTTAAAAATATAATTATTCATCAACAGCACGGTTTTTTTCCGAAAAGATCAACTCAAACAAACTTGTTCGTATTTACTAATTATATAATAAAAGCGTTGGAAAGTGGTGACGAGGTCCATGCAATCTACATGGACTTCAGTAAAGCCTTTGATTCTGTTAACCACGACCTGCTAATTAACAAATTGAGTGCATATGGTGTCGGTAATCCATTGATTAAATGGTTAAAGTCGTATTTAAGTGAACGAGTCCAGCAAGTTAAAATTAACACTTATCTATCTCATTCCATTAAGGCGACATCAGGTGTACCACAAGGGTCCCATTTGGGACCTGTCCTATTTTCAATTTTTATTAATGACATATCTGATATTTTAAACTGTCACCACTTGTTATTTGCAGATGATGTAAAGGTATATCGTAGAGTTAGCACTATTGCTGATTGTCTTACCATGCAAAGGGATTTACTAGCGGTCAATAAATGGTGTGTTCTTAACCACATGGATCTTAACATAAAAAAATGTCAGTATATATCATTTACAAGAAGCAAAAATCCTGTTAATTTCATCTATATTTTGAACGGTACCGGTTTAGAAAAAGTTGACTCAATCCGTGACTTAGGAGTCTTGCTTGATTCCAAACTATCATTTAATCTTCATTTAGATTTTGTTATTAATAAAGCTAACAAGATGCTCGGCTTTCTTAAAAGAGCTACTGCTGATTTTAGTAACATGCGGGCTCTTCTTATCTTGTACAATTCTCTGGTGAGATCACATCTAGAGTATTGTAGCGTAATATGGTCCCCATCCTACCAAACTTCTATTGACAGATTGGAGTCAGTTCAAAATAAATTTTACAAACTAGTATCATATAAACTCAGTCTTACTGGTGTGTATTTATCATCTGAAAATATCGGAATTTATTTGGGATTGTCTGCGTTGGAAAAACGAAGAAATTAAATGGACATGAAATTTTTGTTCAAAGTTCTGAGCGGGCTAATCTGCTGTCAGCAGATCCTGAATATGATAGATATTCATGTTCCCCAACGTGCGGTTAGGAATTGCCCTTTTTTGCATATGCCCTTTAGTAGGACTAACTATGGTCGGCACAGCTCACTGTCTCGTATTGCACGACACGCTAACTATGTATCAAATGACGTCGACTTTGTTGGTATTTCATACGAGAAGTTCATTGCTAACTTAAATAGATTACCGTAACACCTTAGCCAATGTGTAGGAATGTATGTATGTATTTATTCGTTTGTTTGTCATACTTGTAATCACTGTTTGTAAACAATTTTTATGTAACTTAACATGTAAATGCAGATGCGTTAATAAATTATTATTATTATTATTATTATCATATTTTCTGTACATTAGTTAGTTTACAAATAAACATATGTTATTATTATTATTATTTATTATTGCTACTTTAGTTATGGATATTCAACTGCAAGTATACAAGATTTCAAAAAAAATTTGACTGGAGTGTTGCTGGTCTATTTATAAAATAACTGGGTTTACGGAAAATTTACCGGCGGTTAATTATACAAATAATTTGTTTATTTTAATATAGTTATGCAAAGGGTTTTTCAATTAAAAGTTCAATTTTAATTATAAAAGAAATTTTTTGAGGAAATTTTGGCTCTATCTGTCGAATAACAGCTCGAGTATTGTCTTTAAGGGGTGGAATTGTTTGTGGGGCATTGGCGTAGACTCTTTCTTTCACGTAGCCCTAAAGAAAAAAAGTCTAGCGGAGTTAAATTGCACGATCTGGGAGGCCAATTTATGTTCGAGTTTTGCGAAATAATGCGCCCAGGGAATTTCTTGTGCAACACTGCAATTGTTTTACGGCTTGGGTGGCTTATAGCGCCATCCTGCTGAAGTTTTAAGTCGTATAGATTTTAATGACAATTGTCAAGGATTTAAAGCTTGAATAGCAAGATTAAATATGCTCTAAAATTTAAAATGGCACTTTTTATTTACATAAACTGGTTTTTACAGTGTCAGAATGACTTGATGTAATAGAGTAAATATATTATGACTAATTTGATAAATTGTTGTTTGAGAAAAACTATTGATTCCGATAGTCTCAATTTGTAATATACAGTTTTGATGTTGTTAATCTTTTTCAATAGTACCTACATATATTTTATTGAATATCTAAGAAATTGAATGTAGTTATAGTAAATGGTTTAAAGTTAATTAAGTTTGCACAATTTATTTATTTAATTATTTTTTTAAATTTATAGCGTCGACTACAAATGTTATAAGCTAAGTAAAAATAATAATAACCTCAGGTTAGATACCTGAGGAAACATTACAACACATTTTTAAATAAATATATAAATACTAAACCTAATACCACTAAAAACTAATATCACAGAATCTACTAACTAAGCTTAACCTACTATCACAGCTGACACCAAATCTATGCAATGCTTTAATGCCAGACCCCATAAACTAACTCAATTTAATATTACATATTGCACAAATTTTGTAAAGGACTAAGATGCTTTAAACGACGCAACAACACAAACTGATTAATAAAAACAAATAAATTAATTAACATCAAAATTGTTAAGAGACAACTCTAAAACTTGGTTACACCTGTTTGAGGAGTCCTTCGTTTTTTTTTTAATTGAACGCACGTTCTAATACACTTATCTTTGTTTGATAAAATAGACGCCATGTTGTTAGGGAGTTTGAGCCGATTAAGGTGGGGAAGGTAAGCTTGGCATTCCTCTAAAATGTGCTTCACCGTTAGATGGTTGTGGCGCGTTTGTTCAAATCCGGCTAAGCGGAATATTGAAATTTGTACGAGCTGAGCCAGATTGACCAAGTACACTCAGGATGGCACCTAGCGAATTGGAACCAAGTAGGAACGAGCTGTGAGATGTCGTCTCACAGTATAGCAGTACTTTATGTAATGCATTTAATTTTGCGGTGTATACAGAGATCTTTAGGTCTTTTTGGGGAGAGACCTTGAATGCGTCGAACCGTCTATAACGAAGGCATTTCCCACTTTTTTATCCGTTCTTGAACCGTCCGTATACAACCGCAAAGAGTTTGAGTATTTGGCAACGATTTCAAGAATTTTACTCTTTAAGAAGTTGTCGGGGCAATTTTCTTGTTTGCTCTGGGAGGTCAAATTGAAGCGAGCTTTTATCCACGGCATAAGCCAAGTCTGTTATTTATTTATTATTGGCATTTTTGTTAAGTCTGGCATTTATGGGCGATTGATTATTCAAAAATGTCCGCTTATAGATGCAGTTTGCTTGACAAAGACAAACACCGAAGTTGTAAAAGCTAACTAAACCTAGTATCATAAATTGCACCAACGTTGTAAAAAACTAAGGTGCTTTAAACGACTTAACAACACAAACTAACTAATAAAAGCAAATAAATAAATTAACATCAAAATCGTTAAAAGACAACACTAAAACTTGGTTACACCTGTTTGGGGAGGTGCTCGAGCCGATTACGGTGAGGAAGAGCCTATCTTTCTCACCGGCTTTTCTTCAAAATGTGTTTTACCGCTAGAGGGTTATGACATGTTTGACACTCGTGTTGTTTGTCGCCGGCCAGGAAATACAAAGATGTCAAGTTGGTATGTCCTACGCGTAAGCGTCATAGGGCAACCTTCTTTCTTTTGCTGAGATTTACCGGTGATTTTCATGCCGTCACGGAGAGATTGATTTTGTTTTAATTTGTTCTCGAAGCCGTTACATACTCTTTGCCAATCTCCATTGACCTTATCTTTGAGGTTATTTGGTTTTACGGGAATGTTGTCCGTAGGATTTGCGACTGCCTCCTGACTGGCGGTTTAATTGGCTAGCTTGTTGCCTTTGATACCCACATGACCCGGATAACTTTTTGTTCAAATCCGGTCAGGCGGAATATTGTACGAGTTGGGCCAGCGGATTGACCGAGTACGTAGACTGTATACTCAGGATGGCACATAGCGATCGGAACAAATGAAGAACCAGCTGTGAGATGAGGTCTCACAGTATAGCAGGGCTTTATGCAATGCATATAACTCTGCGGTTTATACGAAGACCTTTTTAGGAAGAGACAGTTTGTACCTTCTATAACGAAGGCATTTTCCACTCCCCGATCTGTTTTTAAACCGTCCGTATGCAACCGCAAACGTTTTTAAGAAACTTGCTCCTCAAGACGAAGTTTTTTGATTGCTTTGGGAGGTCAAATCGAGGCGAGCTTTTACTCCCGGCATACGCCAGGGTGTTTTATTTATTTATTATTGGCATTTTTGTTAAATTTAGCATTTATTGGCGTACGATTCATTATTTAGAAATGTCCGTTTATGTACGATTTTAGACTGGCGAATTACGTTCTCAGTTTGGGTGACAAACTGCAGTGTTTTATATAGAAATTTTCTTCTACTAGTGACAATTTTTTGTTGGAGGTACAAATTTGCAGGGTTCGAATTACTTACAAGATATTATTCTTTGATATTAGTTTAGTTTAGATTTTTGGATTGTTTTAGACTTAAATTGTTGGAAAGAACAAATATTTAGAGCAAATAACTAAAGTTTTATATGTATAGAGGATATAATTTTTGCTATTTAATTTTTAATATCTAAAAATTGGAACTAATTGTCAATGGCTTATAATACACCAAAAATTTGAAATAAAATCTATTAAAAAAAGTACAATACTAATACATTTGTGTGTTTTTGCGTTGCGTGGCTAATATTTTAGGGCTTACGCTTGTGTTGCTACCTCACAGCTGCCTTTGAATATGTACTTGGAATTATACAGAAATATATACTGTAATTATGATTACATGGACACTATTCATGTATAAGACTTATGTCCTGAGTTAATAAATGTTACAATTTCTTAAAATGCTTTGCCGGAGCTGAGGCTCAAACCTTCAACAATTTATGTGCCGATATTTGATTTGCCTATCCGCCATCTCTAAATTTTGGTCGGGTATTATCTTCAAATAGATCTGAAAACTTAGGAGAATAGACACATTTATAGTAGTGGCACGAGTATGCACAAATATATTTGCGTTGTGCCTATTTCTAATATTCTTTTACTTACCGGTATTAGCCTTGCGCTTCTTTCTATATTTTTTTTAGTCTTGTTGTGTTCCAATTAAAAGTGCTATTTGGTTAAGTTAATGAAAAAATTTAAAGAGAGCGGTTTAATACAAATTTACTAGAACACTAGAACGCCTTTGATCTTGACGTTCGAGAAAAATCATTGCCGTTACAGTTCATAAAGAACTAAAACACTTTAATTTAAGAACAATTCTCAACAAATGAACCACTTCAACTAAAAGTTTTTTTTCTACGCTCATATAAAGTTTAATTTTCAAATAAAAACAGTTTACGGATTGGGTTTTGGAGAACTTGAAGCTAATTTTTGTATTTTTTAATAACGCAATTTTATTTAAACGGTAAATGTTAAATAGCAAAATTATTGAATCTTTGTTTTTAAAAAGCTTTGTATCATTTAGGAATAGTTGATATATTCAAAACACGTGACAGGTTAGTGCAGATTTTGGTAGGCTGGTGTTATTGGATTGTAGTTCTTTAAAAGGGATTTAAACGGAGACGGATATACGAGTACTTTAAAGATGTAGAAAAGATTTTTGCAATGTGCAAAATTGGCGGCCAGTGGAGTGGGAGTTTTTATAAACGGCAAAATGCAAAACTATCCTCTGCTGCTTTTACTATTTAGATTAGAAGTAGTAGGTAAATCAACCATGCAATTTTATTGAAAGCATCGTTGTGATCTACTTTTTGGGCTACATACCCGTATCTTTATACTCTTGTTTCTATGAAGTAATCCACAAAATAAAAAATAAAAAAAATTGATTTCTCCGAATGTAACCGTTGAATTTTTTTACACGTAGATAATTTTTTTTTTTAAATCAATGATAAATTAAAAAGTATGTTGTTTTTATTATTTTTTAATTATCATTCCGGATAGAGAGGTTTTTCGGTTTTTACCATTCTCTTAAGAGTTATAGCCCAGTAGCTGGTATGTTATTTAAGCTTTGAATTAACTAACGGTTTACCCTCTTTATAACAATCAAACATTGTAGTTTTTTTTATAAAGTTTTATCTATATTAGCATTTTTTTTTACTAAAAAACCGATTTTTACCAGGGCCGGAGTTATTTTTCTAAAGTCAATTTTATTATTTTTGACAGCAGAAGGTCCGATGCACCGTTTCCTGTGATATCCGCGCTTTTCCGGGTCTCCTATTGGGAAAGTTGGGACTTCTTTGGCCGCCTCTTTGTCGGTCCGCATCTCCGGCTCACGCCGTCTTATTGCGAAGCGATTATCTTTTTCCACTAGAAAAGATGGCGGAATCCGAATCCGGGCTCCGCATCTCGACGGCGGCTTGCGCTCAGAACAGCTGCGCGCGCCAAACTTTTTCCGGTTTTTAGACGACGCGCGGACGACCCGGCGGCCAAAACTCTATTAATTTTTGGGGAAAATCGACCCCAGATTCGGCTCTGCCGGGTATCGGAGCATTTTCGAGATTTTTTTGGCTGCTGTTATCTCCCCGGTTTGCGAGCCGTCCGTTGATTAGGGGCCGGGGCACTCGGAAATTTTTCGAGGGCAAACAAGGGGTCGCATCGACAAGCGGTTTTTGGCGTAGGCTTCTTCGCGGCCGTCCTTTTGGATAAAAATTTGAAACATTTGTTTTGATCCCCAGCGACCGCCGTCATCAGGAAAAGTAGGTTTGGAGAGCCGTAACTTTTTTGTTGTTGAAGATGGGAAATTGGCGTTTGGATTTTTAAAACCGTCGTCTTTCCGCGCTTCTTCTGATGCACCTGCCGATTTTTCGAAACACCCGGGAGCGGCGCGGCAGTTTTTTGAAAAAAAAAAAACGGAAAATGAGGCGAAACTTTGCCGTTTTTGCACGGTGGCGGCGTATACGTCAAAATGTTCCTCTCAAAGAGCCATTTTCTACCCCGTCTCCATCGGGGAGTGGCAACACCCAAAAATATGCGTTTGAAGTCAAAAATTGCGTTTTTGCTGAGGTAAATATCGACCACCGTGCGACGCCTAGCGACAGTCCGACGCAAAAATACTTAACTAGTTTTTGAAAGAGGAAAGATCCGAAATTGCCAAGTGCTGAAGCGATTTTGGAGTTTGACCTTTGTTTTCCACCTGCCGCCTCCCGAAGGAGGCCTTTAAACATTTGCTTAGATGACCCGCTCCCGGTCTCTCCGGGCTTGCAGAAAATAGCAAGATCCGTCTTCGATCTTTTCATTACCCTTTTTACAGTTTTTTGATATCTCCGCGCTTTAAAAAAGCCTACTCTTCTCATAGTTTTTGAGATAAAGTTTTTGACATAGTTTTATTCGAAAGAGAAAAGGACGGAGCGGAACTCACTATATTAAATTTTTGAATTTTTATCTTTTTTTACAAATTTTCAAATTCGGCCGATGTTTTTTTTTATTTATCTTAAATTAAGTTACGCAAATACGGCTCAACTTATCAGAGTTTATCTTAAATTAGAAATTAAAAAAATATTACTTAATTTAAGATAAAATATCTTGAAGATGACTGAATAAGTCAAAACTAGTCAAAATGCAATGTGTATTGCTCAGTGTTGTGTTGTCACATGTTATTAATAGTTGTCAATAAGTTCTACAGAATGCCGTTTTTAATCGAACAAAGAGTGTTTATTGTTGAAACTTATTTCGGATGTAAATTGTTTGTAACATTAAATGAAAGGTTCACCACAAAATATCCACATACTGCTGCTCCTGCTAAAAATGTTGTCCAGAAAAGAATAAATTTAGAGCTACAGGTTCAGTTGCTAACGTCAATCGTAACCGTGTACATACGGATTGTTTGCCGGAAAATGTTCGACGTATTCACAAAACTATGCAAAGAAGTCCACGGAAATCAACCAGACGTCTATCCTTCCAACTAAACATTAAACGAACGTCATGCCAGAACATGTTGAAGCAGTTACATATGCGAGCGTACAAAGTAAGGGTGATGCAAACATTATAACCTACAGACTACGCAAAACGACAACACTATTGTGAATGGTTACTCACTCATGTCGCTGATGGTTATCTGGATTCAAATCTTTATTTTATAACAAACGAAGCATGGTTAAACCTTAGCGGGTACGTGAACTCTCAGAACACTTTCTATTTCCTAAAGAACATTTTGATGTGCCTCTACATCACGCAAAAATAGGCGTTTGGTGTGCAGTTTTAGCCCGACGGATTATAAGCTCTTTTTTTATAACACCGTGAACTCTGGAGTGTATGTAACGGAATTGTTTTAACCATTTTTAGCGCATCTTCCGCAATTCTTATTTGTGCGGTAATTTAAAGGGTTAAGTGTACTGCAACAATCTGCATACAATTGAAGAGTTGAAAATGAACATTTGCAATACGATTGCAAAAATCACACCAAATGAATTGGCAAAAGTTTTCCAAAACATGTTGAAGCGTGCTGATATGTGTATTGAAGTTAATGGTGAACACTATCAACACTTGCTCTAAACTATTGAATGTTTAGTATGTTGTTATTTGTAATATTCTGTATTTACTACTTTTAAATAAAAAATTATTAAGCTATTCACACGAGACTTTTTTTATCTTGGCCACTCTGTAGATGATAGGATTGAGTGTCTTTCAGTACTTCAGAGATTATAGTTTTTTGTCGATGTCCGTTACTTCTAGCAGCCTACAATACATGTTAAGTACGTCTTGGTCAGAGTATAATTTTTTTATCTTATTTTTATTCTAATCTTTCTAATATTAAATTTGGGAGATTTTCGGCACTACTTGCTTATTGAAGTGCTGCCCGAGACTAGAGGCCATTGTTTTGATTGTACTTGCCATAATGATTTTATTAAAGTTTTAATCTCTGTGTTATTTTGTTGGTGATATAAAATAATAGTTAGAGTTCTTTCCGAAACGTTCTTGACTAAAATATGGAAGAATTCTATCATGTTGTATACTCATTAGCGATTGCAATTCACTTTGAAAAAAGTCAGTGTAGACGTTTCTCAAAAAAGAAAAGCTCAATAAGTTGATTGTCAATTATACCACACATTACGTTGACCAAAGATCATCATTGAAAGTTAGTTTTGGTTGTACAATGTGGATCAGACAAAACATAGAAGTTGCGCAAATTATTCATATTGAGTAAACTGTGCCTTATTGGTAAATAAAATCTATCTAACTAGTTAAAGATTTGTTTAAAGCCGTTGGCAAAAATATAACCGTAAAGCACAGTTTGTAGGTTCTAGGTGCTGAACTTTTTGTTTGTGATAGGGATATAATAACTGGCCAGTTAATGTTTTCCATAATCTCCAATGAGGAACGCCTGTATATGCAGAAATTCTTTTGGTATTTAGATCTGTGCTACGTTTAATTAGCAATTTGCAAATGTGTTTTCCACAGATGTAAATACTATTAGGATACTTTTTATTTGAAAATTGTATGGGTATTTTTTATCGTAAGTTTGATAAATTTGCACAATTTTGAAAGGAGACCAAATCTACTTAATTTTTTACAGTTTTTGCATGTTGAAAACAAAAGTTGTGTTACGTAGATAATTTTTGCAAATTATATTAATGTTCTTATTACATTTTCTATTTAAAATGGCTTCAGGAACATATTTTTTGAGTTTGTAAGGTACTTTATGCAACTCTCTGTATAACATTGAAGTTGTAAAGTTAATCTGAAATAACTGAGAATAATATTTTTTATATTTAATATGTATATGTGTAGTTTATATTATTTATTTTATAAATCCAATTTGATAATTTAATCTTAAATGATATGAATTGAAATAAATAAAGCAAACCCCTAAAACTTACAAATTTAATTTGTAGGTACAAACTAAGCTGAATTTGTGTATATAATATGATTTTAATTAAATAGTATCGTCCGACCCTCTGGCTTCCAGACAGGGAAACCTTGAAACTGTTCAAAAGCGCTAAACCGACGGCCGATATAAGAATTAATTAATTTACTAAAGCTAAGCACTACAAGTTTAATATGTTTGGAATATTTCCTACTGAATATATAGCCAACTAAGATTACCTTCCTGCTTACAGGAAAAGAGAACATTTATTTAAATATACTGATAATGCGAACGGCTGACTAATGTTGCTGCTTGTCGCCAAACCCAACAAGTCCACACATTCAATTTTTTTTTTCTGCATTGGGTGCTCAATTCCCTAAAGTGGTTCGTTTTGTGTAGTGTCGTGACCAGCATTAATAACGTTGACATGATTTGACCTGGGTTAGCACATTTTAGTATATTATTAGAATTCTGAATTTATTACTATAAAAATTAAACATCAATAAATTGTTGGTGATAATATGTTCGTGCGCTATCATAAACTGTTAATATAATTTATTATTAATAAACCATTGTATGATTTACGAATTAATAAATTCAGTATATCGGATGTTAGAACAAGCGCGTTCGATTGGTTATAGTTTCCTTTATGATTTGACAATACACAGATTATACTCATATCAACTATCACACTAATAATATATTTATTATGGATGGAACTAAAATATTACAATTATTGAAATATTTGTATTGGAATTCAATGTTAAAGTAAAGTATTATAAATTTATTGAGATTTTTCCATTAGGTTTATAAAAACACAATTGTAATGGTGATTAGGATAGTTATTGGAATTGTTACAAATAATTTTATTTTCAAATTGTCTGTTTTTTGTATTAGTGTGACGTTTCTCGACTGTGGCGCCAATATGTGGAATCCACAAGTTTTTTGTTTTATTTACAAAAGTTGAAAGTTTCTTTCTTTATTTTATTATTTATTAAAAAACTATAACTGAAAAATGTGTTTTGCTTTTTTAAGAAACACATTTCTCACTGGACAAAAGATCATCTTAATTTTCATAGACTTATTTTTGCAGGTTAGTAAAAGTTTCTATTTTGTGTTACTTTTTGTTTTGTACCTAAAGTAAAATGCAGCATCAATAGTAATGACCATCATAAACAAAAAATATTAAAAGGGATGTAGTCGCAGCACAATATTTATAGCAAGGGTGACAACTTATGGAGTAATATATTTTTTTTTACTAATTTTATATTTTCAGTTCAACTGGATATATCCTTATACAATATTGCATCTGATATGTGTAACAATTCTTTTAAAGTTTTAATATTGAAAATTCATTTTTTATACTTTATTTTTCATCCAATGCTGCAGTTGGTTTTAAGATATGTTTAAATGTCTACACAAGTAAACTAAAGTTAAAAATATAGTCAAAGAATAATTATGTAATTAATGATGCTAGTTATACAGTTGGAAAATTTTGAATAACCATTCATTTTCAGTCAAATAATTCTCATAAAATTTATTTAATAAAAAAAATTATTATATATTATTTATTTTATTATAAAAACGGTTTATTGGCATAACACGAATAAAGATAAAAACAAAATGTTACAATTATTGAGAAGGATTCATAATTTTTAGTTAATTTTTTATTATCTTCTTCTTAATTATGGAAAATAGTTGTTCTAGCTTATAAGCGTATAAGATGTTGTCTCCTATATAATGTTGTAAAGCCGTTGTAATTAGTGCGGAGTGTGATGCAAAGGTAACAGAGTTTCTTATAGAATAATTTGATACATGATGTACATGTAATGGTATTAGAGTGAAAGTGTTTACTTTGTAATGTATAATATCATGGATAGTTTATACGTTTATACATTAGATATAGATTTCATAATAGAGTTTCGATATGGCGGATTTCTAAAAAAAAATAAATAAATTTTGAATTGAAATGCACGGTTTAGTTTGCTCTGTTTTGCATACGCTATTATTATTTTTTTTTTTTTTTAAGTTTTAATTGTTTTTAATTTGGTATAATTATAATAGTAATACTAGTAATAGTATCTTTTTATTTCTTGTTTATATAAAAAAAAATTGGCGAAGTTCAGCCTGTGGCTGTTCTTCCACTTAAACTTTTTTATAGATTCTTATTCTTTTTCTTGACATGCTTCATCTGCTTCGGATATTAGCGATCATCATTAAGGTCTTCTCATTGTTCACTGCACTGCGAAAAAGTTGCAGCGATGTCATGTCAAACCACTGGCGTAAAATATTTAAGCTATGAAATTTGGCGTCATTCCGGGCCTCTTCTTCTTATCATCTTTCCTTCCAGAATCAGTTGGAGTATTCTGTATTTATTACTATGCCTCATTAGATGCCCGAGATATTCCAATTTCCTAACCTTTACAGCTTTCAATACTTCCTATTCCTTGCCCATTTTCTGCAGAACCTTCTCATTACTAATGTGCTCTTTTCATGAGATATTTAGGATACGACGATATGTCCATAGTTTGAAGGTCTCTAGTTTTTTTTCTATATCCTTTGATATGGTCCAGGATTTGACGCCGTACATTAGTGTTGAGAAAACGTAGCAGAGCAACATTTTGATCTTAATTTGCAAGCTCAAGTCTGAGCTTTTCTTATTTGGATAAATGTCGTTCTTGCTTTTTCTATCCTGCATTTGATTTCTACTCAATGATCCCAGAGTTTATTTACGCATGTTTCTCGTTTTTCCACTTGGCCTATGGTTTTGTTCTCGAGAAGTATCATCTGCTGTGATGGATTATCTTTACTGACAAGCATATTTTTGGTCTTTTTGAAATTGAGATTAATTTCGTACTTCTTGCTGACTAATTTGATCTTATGTATCATTAGCTGAAGTTCTTGAGCTGTACTCGCCAATATAACAGAGTTGTCCGCATACCCTAAGTTGTTAATTATTTTGCCGTTGATCGATACTTCTTCCTCCACTCTATCTAGCGCCTCTTTAAATGTTTCTTCCGAGTATATGTTATACAAGGTTGGCAAAAGCACACAACTCTGCCTTACATCTCTGCGAATTTGGATATTTTTTGTGCTTTGGTCTTTAACTTGTACTTCTACCGTCTGTTTCCAGTAGAGGTTTGCTATTATGCGGATGTTTTTGTTGTTGGCTCCGGTGGTCTTGAGTATCTTGAGTAGCAATGCATCGTGTTTTACTCGATTGAACGCTGAAATCTATAAAACGCAAGTATACCTTACAGTTAACGTCTCTGCATCTCTGGATTAATACTTTAAGCGCAAATAGCGCCTTTCTGGTACTCAACGCATTCCTGAAACCAAATTGCGTTTCTTCAATATGTTCTTTGCATTGTTGGTATATACAGCGGTGTATAATTTTGAGAAATATCTTAAGGGAATGGCTCATTATGCTTATAGTACGATATTTGTCGCACTGTTTTGATGTTGTTTTTTTTTTGAAATAGTAATAAATGTGGATTTGAGACATTCTTCGGGTTTCTTTCCGGTATTATATACTGCATTATATAGTTGAGTAAGCGTTTTTATGGCATTTTTGTTAAAAAACATGATTATTTCTGTTGGGATTTTATCTGGGCCTACCGCTTTGCAATTTTTTGATGTGTTTTCTAACCTCCTTCTTTGTTATTTGAGATCCAGTGTAAGCGTTCTTCATACCATGATTCTCTGGACGAACATTTTCAAAAAGCTTGTAGATATAGTTTTTTTACATTGATTTTTTTTTTTGGTGTTCGTAATTTTATTTTCACTTTTGTCAACAAGTTTTCACTGTATACTTTTTTCCTTCTAATACCCGCGGCCTTTTTTATTTTTTGATGCATATTGTAGTGATCATGTTTCTTTTGTAGTCCTGCCTTAGCATTTTTGATTTTTTTTGTATTTGTTTATTTAGTTCTTTGTATTTTTTTTTTAGTTTTTTCCTACTTAGATCTCCTGTGTTTATTGTTTTGAAACTTTTGGTTATCGAGTTGGTTATAACTGTTCTGAGATTAACGTTTTTTCTCATCTTCCTTAAGTCATATATTGGGTCTTGTGATTGCTGATTTTTTAAATCTTTTTAAGTCTATTCTTAAATGACGCCACAAGAGGGTTGTGATCAGAGTTTGCATCTGTTTTTTCGAAATCTCTGGTTAATAGTTATATATAGTCAATTTGGTTTCTGACTACTTTTTGAGTTGTATTTGTTGATGATGTCCAAGTATATAGGCGTCTTTTGGGAAGTTTATAAAACGTATTTGTTATAATAAGTTCTTTTTTTACTACAGAATTGGACGAGTCGGTCTCCTCTATCATTCCGTGACCGAAGTTCATAAGGTCCGACTATATTGTATTTTTTTCCTTGTCCAACCTTAGCATTGAAATCTCCCATTACTAGTGTAACCTCGTTTTTCTTGTTGATTTTAGAACATGTTCTATCTGTTCATATAGTTCTTCTACCTCTGTGTCATCCTTGTCTGTAGTTGGAAAGTATACTTGTACAATGTTTATGTTAAATGGCTTTGCTTTCAGTTGAACCATTATGACTCTATCTGATGAAGTATTATATTTTTAACTGAGTTTTTGACATCTCTGGTTACTATGATGGCTACCTTATTTTGATGTTGTTTGTCATTGTTACCTGCAAAGTATATGCAATGGTCAAGTACTGTATTACATTCCGAGCCTTTCCAACATAATAATAAATCAACCAAATGTTTTAGACTGTATATGCAGGTCATAACTAGTTTGGATTTTATTACTCACGATTGCATTGCCGCTTAACTATTGAAAGTTATCAGTCAAGTTTAAGTCTTTTTTTAATCATGTCTCTGGCGCACCACTTGATGGCAGCGACCTCTGCCTGAAAAGTCGAGGCATATTTGCCTACAGGCAGCAAAGTTTGCTTTTCTTGGTGTTTGTCTTTGTAGATTTTAGCTGCGGTGTTTTTTTGGTTGTGCCTCATCTGTGTACTAGATAGTTTCTTTGAATGTTCCCACTGTTTTTGTTTATCAGTTTGTTTTGCTGTGGTGTTATTACATTAATTTTTTTACTGATGCCTTGGCTCTATGCAACGCGCTTGTTATATTAGGTTTGTGGGCTTCGAGGTTTACAATGTGTTTATTTATATTATGATCATATATTGTAATAGGTCTGTGGTGTTTTGCCGTCTTGTGAACGGTACAATTGTCATTTTGCTAGCGTTTACTGATTACCTTTCGTTTTTGCACTGTTCTTTTACAGTATTTAGTGTATTATGTTTGACACGGTTGCTCTAAACTTTCTGTGTGCAATGATAATGAGATCATCAGCGTAGCCTAGTACAAAGATATCTTCGTCGTTGAGTATCTGTAGTAAGTCATCCAAGTAGGGGTGAAAGTACGTCCTTTTGTGGGCACTTGTAGTTTTTTCATATAACACTATGGTTACAGTCCGGTTCTTGAGTATACAGTTGACTCATTGTTGTAAGATGGGCTATTCCTTGGCTTTCCATTGCACTCAAAGCTATATCTCTGCATTGGATAGTATTTTTACACTTGTAGTAGCTGGAGTATAGCTAGTTTGCAGGGTTTATTTGTTTGGTTGGAATATTGATGCTGGTGCAGTGTTTAGGCTTTTAGTCTTGTACATACCTGTCGACTATTGTTCAATCATTTTTGTTTAAATTATGTCAAGCTGTAGGATTTAGCTAGAGCATAAGGGGGTATCCCGGCTTTGGTATATATAACATTTTTATTGCTCTCCAGCTGCTAGGTATTTGTGAATGTGCTAAGCTTGTTTTGAGGATTTTGCATAGGGGTTCTTTTAGTACTTTTTTGGCTTCTGGTGACTTGAATGGTTCAAATGTGTTGATCCTTGTTTCAGGTTGCCCTGATTAATTAAAGTCTTTGTTTATTTTTTCAGTCTTTTTTTTTGTTGGTTTTCAAGTTTTCTTAATCAGGAACTTCTGTCAGCATAGAGCCCGGAAACTCTTTATGACTCTGACTATTTTCCGTTTTTGGTCAGTGGGGATTCAATGCTCTTAGTACGGTCTTTGTTTAAAGTTTTTTGAAAGCGGGAGCATGTTTTGAACTTCTTTCACAATTTTTTTCGGGTTTTCTATTTGGCTATGTTGAACTGTTTTCTAATATCCGCTCTTGCTCTATTAAGCTCAATGCTCTACCAAGTAATCTTGTTGGAGGTGTGCTTGGCAGTGCTATTGCAGCTCCTTTCAAAAACGGTTGTATATATTCCATTTTTTTTTTGGGGGGGGGGGATCTTAAACATAACAATAGATGTTTTATACTATGTCATTTTCTTAAAATATAATATACAGGGTGTTAGACAACATGCGGCAAAAATTCAAGGGATTATTTCTTGGCTTATTTTAAGAATATTTTGTCTTATTTCTGAAAAACTTTTTTGTTTTGATGATACAGGGTAAACAAAATTCACGACAACTGACTTCGATATTTGTTGAAATCATTAATGTAAATAAAAGTATGGCGTACGCTAATAAATACAAAAAATTAATGAGTTTATCAAGTACAAAAAATTTTTAACGATAACTTGGAACGGCCGTTTTATCTACTAATGTACAACTGGATTTTATTTGAATACGTTTTGTTATTTATCATCACATGTATTGGTCTCTGTCGTTTAGACTGAGTGCCGTTTGGTTGTTTGGCGTGTCTTTAATACTTAGTGAATTCTTTTACCATGAATCATTATACGAACGCCGAGATGACTGATATGTGCATGCTAGACGATTGTACATTGAATGGTTTCCTGGCCGTAATATCCCCAACCGAAAAATCTTTGAAAACATTCATCGACGTCTTTATGAAACAGGCGCATTGAAACAAAATAGAGAGACAGGAAGATCAATGACATTAAGAATGGTACAACTGGAACAGAATGTGCTGGACATGATCGAAAAATTGCCAATACTTTTAATGTAAGTCATTGGACATTTTGGATTTTTTTAAGGGCAATTTGTTGTATTCATACCACATTCAGCGTGTTCAGGCACTACTACCTGCTGATTTATCTTTACGTATTGCGTTATGTCAATGGTTTTTGCAAACATTAGTTCTAATCCTTCAATTTCTGACACATATTCTTTTCACCGATGAAGCTAGTTTCTCTAGAAATGCAACATACCAACCATGTGTGAGCAGATGAAAATCCGTGAAAATTGTTTTCAACATCAGTTCTCTTTAAATGTTTGGGTTGGAATGGTAGGCGACTGTCTTAACTGGACCAGTATTTCTAGCAGAAAGACCTACCGGCGAGGCGTATTGCAAATTTTTAGAACACATGCTACTTTAGTTTCTGGATGTGGTTTATGCACGATGGTGCACTACCACATTTCAGTTTGGTTGCCCGTGATTATTTAACAGCAACATACGGAGATTGCTGGATTGGTTGAGGTGGGCCACACGCATGGCTTGCTCGGTTCTCAGACTTAAATCGCCGGGATTATTTCTTATGAGGCTATCTGAAGTCATTCATCGCTACTTTAGTGGAGAATTTGGACGGCTTGCAAAATTGGATAACTGCTGGGTGTAACTCAATTAGAAACAACTCTGGTGTATTTCAAAAAGTATGGCACTCAATGAAGAGAAGATTGAGTGCTTGTATCTAAGGTAGTCATTTTGAACATTTATTGTAAATTTGGCAACTACTTTTGATAATAAAATGTTGTAATTGTCGCAAATTTTGTTTATCATGTATCTTCGAAACAAAGAGGTTTTTTATAAATTATCATAGGACAAAATATTCTTAGAATAGGCCTAGAAATACCTCTTTGAATGTTTTCCGCATATTTACCTAACACCCTGTAAATTAATCACGATTGTGAAAATACTGATTTTTTAATTTTAATACAATATTTTTTTTATTTGCTATTAGTAAAGAATTCTATCAAGACTAGAAATTGATGACACCTTTATCTATTGCTTGATTATATTACCGATCAACAATGAGATCTAACTTTTATAATTTAAATTAATAATAAAATAACACAATTACTAAGTATTTATCAAAAATTTGTGGTAAATATTAAGTAATTAATTAATTTATTTAGTATTGAAACTATTAATTTGTTATTAGCTTCCATTTTTTTTTCAAACCAAAAATTGAATTTTTTTGTATTTTTAGTTGTTACAAATTACAAAAGAAATCATTTTTGATAACACTTGACGACTACAAATGTGTTTTATTGATTAATCAAAACTTGTTAAAATAGATTGTAGCTTTAAAAAAAGCTTTTAATATTTACTGTAAATGTGCTACTTTGATGGACGGAAAAAACAGAAAACGAGATACATTTTATTATTATAGTAAATACTAAAAATGGTTGCAATAATATTGAATATTATTTAGTTGTGTTGGGTTAGGTTTCTAGTCACTTTTACAACGTAACGTTATAAACATTACAAAAAGTTATCTATATAATCTCACATTATAATGACAAAGTATGTAGAACTATACTAATATACTGTTAAAAAATGTGCAGAAAATAATAAATATTATTATTGTAATTAAAATTTAATAAAAAATATATTCTTCTTTAAAAAAATAACCGGGTTAAAATTCTATTTAAAAAAGCTCCGCAGGAAAAATAAAATTGAGTAATCACATTATATGTTTGAACCTGACGCAGTTTAAATAAATCTAATTACTAAGAATGAATATAAAATTCTTGTCACCTTTCAGCTACGCTAATCAGAGGTTGTGCGACATTATTCTATGGTACATTGTCCTAGTTTAAAACTTTTCAACTCTGACAATTGCATTCAAGCGACAAACATCTTAGAAACTTTCAGCGCATAGATTTATTTCTCTTTCTTTTCTCGAAAGTAAGATGTAAAATTAATCACATGGATTTGTTAACAAGGATAATTTAATGTGCTTGAATTAAATTTTAATATAATTCTAGAATTATAATATTAGTTATTGTGAAAAGAACACTATACAGATCAAATAAAATTAATAAATTATGTTAACATTATATAAAACATCGCATATAGTATAATGCTTTTCTTCTATGAATATTATATTTAAATACAGAACAGTCGCTTTAAAAATACATATATATTACTTACAAAAATAGTTAACTAGTGCATAAAAGTATTGTAGCATATTTTATATAAGCTAAGCATGCTCTAATTAATTATATTATTAATTAAAATACCTTAATTAGTTACTTAATACTAGAGCTTTGTTTTAATATTCTTTATTAATCAGAATTTTGCTCGTTACTTGAATATATTAATATAATAAATAATATAGAAAATAATTTAAATTTCAATTATCTTTTTAATTAATCGAAATAACAATAAATTATTTTATAAATATTTTGTATTTATATCGTTGAACATATCACATATATTTAATTAAACAATAATTTATAAAAGTATTCAATATACATGTATATATATAACGGTTATTGGTAATGTAATAGGAGTGAATGTAAAACTAGAAAACCCACAGGTAAACAAATATGCAATTAATTTTAAATTAGGGTAGTAATTATGTTATTGAATTTTAATTTCAATGAGTTTACAGTTTACTAAATTTTAATTAAATTAAATCAATCCAGTACATACCTACACTAAGACTTTTATAGCAAGGAGCGTTGTTTGGTTTTTTTATTGATATAATTAAATATTGAAAATTAAACAATTTATATTTATTGCAAAACAATTAAAAAAAAATTAATTGGAATTTTTTTATTTTTAAGCATTGAGTTATACATAATTACTTTATTTGTTTTGTTTGATTATTGAATTTTTTTGATACTTGTGTGTTAATTATGGAGTGCTGAAGATAATGCAAAAGTTGTAGGTCTTATACAAAATATACAAAATTAAAGTTATGTGTCCAGATTTTTCAATGTATGTTGTTCTACTGTACTTGTAAGCAAGGATTTGCCAAGAAAAAAAAAACATTGCACAAGACGACCATTTTATCGTATCAAAGACTTTAAGAAGTTGTTAATTAACAGCAGTAAAAAAAAAATGGAAAATTTGTAAGCGTATGGACAGTTAGGCGACGATTGATAGAAGATGGTTTGAAAGCTTTTAGACTAGCAAGTGCGTAAGTGAAATGGTTACTAGAATAATCTGTTTGAATTTTCCAGATACATTTTGCTATATATGTGGAAGTTTTACTGTGCCTAGTCAGAGGATGAATATTAGCAATTTTCTAAAGCAGGTATACTTTGCATACTTTAAAGTGCGACTTGCAGACCAAGACAAGTCTTGGGCTTTACATAAGGTATGTAAACCTTGAAATACAAATTTACGACAATGGAGCAAAGGAAAGCGAAAAAAACTGGCATTTGGCAATTCAATGATAGGGCGAGAGCCTAAGAATCACATAGATGATGGCTATATCTTTTTAACAAAAACTAGTGTAAAAAAACTATACAAAATATCACATACCCAAACCTAGAATCAGCAATGCGTCCAATACCTAATTCTGAAGAAGTACCTGGGCCAGTGTTTAAGGAATCTCTATTACTTGAAGACGCGGGAGGTTTTGCAGATGAAATTGACGAACAGGATACTGATATGGATTTTGAATGCGGTTCTTTTACACAATCTACACTTTATAGATTTAACCAAGCCAAAATAAATTATTTAGTAAGAAATTTAAAATTTTTTAAAAATGCATCAGAATTGCTAGCTTTCAGGCTTAATGAAAAAAATTTGCTTGAGCTAGGTACTAAAGTTACTAATTGTACCAGAGTTTTTACAATATTTTAAAGTGTACAGTAGTTTAGTTTATTGTCATAATGTGCCAGGTTTATTAAATTTTATGGATGTGACACTATATGACCCAAGTGAGTGGCGATTGTTTTTGGACAGTTTGAAGAGGAGCTTGAAGTGCGTTTTGATCCATAATGGAAATAAATACGGTTCAATTTCAATTGGGCATTTAGTATTTTTTAAAGAAGACTACAATACAATTAAAAAGGTGATGGAGCTAATTAAATATGAAGATCATAAGTGGATCATCTGCCTGGATCATTAAATGGTCAACTACTTACTTGGTCAACAAGAGGGATTTAGGAAGTGTACATGTTTCTTGTGTTTATAGGACAGCGGAGCCAGGGACAAGCATTGGATTCAGAAAGATTGGCTGGCAAGAAGTGGTATAAATGTTGGGGACCCAAATGTAATACACTAACTTTTAGTAGACCATTCAAAGATTATATTTCCTCGTCTTTACATAAAACTGGGTCTAATGAAGCAGTTTATTAGAACTTAAAAATTAGATGGTCAATGTTTTAAATACATATGCGATGAATTTCCCAAACTGAGCTTTGAAGATTTAAAAGCTGGCATTTTTGATGAGCCACAAATTAGAAAATTTGTCAACGATTTAATTTTTTTAAGTTCTATAAATGAGGTGGAAAAAATGCATGGAATTTTTTCTTAGCATTTTTCAACAAAATTTTAGACAATAAAAAAGCAGACAATTATGTTGATTTTCTTCAAAGATTTATAAAAAAAAAATATTGTCTGGGTTGCAACATGAGCATTTTGACAAATTTTCTAAATATCTAGGAGATGTAAGGGATGAGCAGGGTGACCGTTTTCACTAAAATTTAAAAGATATGGAGAGGTGATACTAAGGAAGGTGGGATACTTACATGATGGTTGACTACTGTTGAAACAATAAAAGAAATTGTTTGGGAATGGGGCACTACAATAAATTCTTCAAAACTAAAATTATTTTACTTTTTCACTTCGGACAACAAAAACGTATGGAAATTGTATCATTTTCTTTATATGACACTATTAATAAAATTTTATGAATATTTTTAATTTAATTAGTTCTATTGTTCCCCAAGTTTTTATCAATTAAGTTATTATAGCATTATTAGTATATTAAATTAAACGATAAAACCATAAAAAATTACTAAAAACGACGATATATTGTAGAACAAAACTTGATGTGATATGCAAAAACTGTTATCGTTTTTGAAATCAACACCTCAAAATTAGTTAAAAACAAATATCAGATCTTAGTCAGCAAACATTTTGTTTCGCAGGTATATTGCAGTTGGAGTCGTTGATATGAATTCTACGTAATTTTGTATGTACCCGAAGTTTTTGAATTTTTTGTATTGAGTTTTATTTTTTATTTTCAATGTTTATACTAGCTTCTGACATTCTGTTTTTGGATTGTTTTTAACAAGCTGCTAAGTAACATAATAGAGTACCACAGACTTATTGGTAATGTTTACGTCAGCGGTAGTTAATAGATTTATTTTGTTGTAGTCGATTCTTAAAAGTATTTTTTTGCAGTATCAGTATCAAAACCTGTCTTAAATTCGACCTGTTCTTGATTTAAATTTTGAGTTGAAGTACTTTGATATGATTTATGTTAATAATTAATGATGTAGAATATTTTAGTTGTCCAATTTGTATTGTACTTCCGTATGTTTTGAATCATTAAAATCGATATTTTCTTGTTTAGTTTTCTTAGTTTTTTAATTTTTGTATTGCATTCTTCTAACGTTTCTTCTGATGCAATTTTTGTCTTTTATGGTATTTTTAGCACTCTCTATTTGTCGTTTCTATTTATTGTTATTTTGGCCAAAATTTGACGGACTGCCGGAGACTACGGGCCTCAAGTATTGGTTGAGGTTTCTTTAACCGTACTCTACTATGCTAACCATTGCGGGTTAGTAGGTGTTGTGTGTTCTTAGCAGATTTGTTTTACCGCCATGATTTGGTCGCGAGAGCTTTGTTATTCTTCTAGCACCGACGCGACGTGCTTGCTGTTACCCTTTACTCATACATTTTGTTAATTGTAGACAAAACAGAAAAAATAGACTCTACCACTGCTAAACAGTTTAAAAAAAAAATCATAATTTTAATGAAAAAAAATTACCGACAAAGACAGTTCTACAACTAATCCAAAATCAATAACACTTTTTAAAGTGTGTCGTTTTCAATACTAAATGAGCAGATGATGCTGTGTACTTTAGGAACACCTTTAATTTATTACAATTGCAAACAGAGAACAGAGGAAAAAATCCCCGGATTAGATCAGGCTACCACAAGAGAAGAAAATTGCAAATAGTCACATATTACATCCGAACATTGACAACCGAAGAAAAATTACTAAAATTAGAGAAAGAACTTCTACACATTAAATGGGACGTAGTAGGTATTAATGAATTTAGGAGGAAAGGTGAAGGCCAAATGACACTAAAATCATGAGAAGATGAGTTTATCTTAAGAGGAGTTGGTTTTATCATTCACAAGAAACATGCCAAGAACATCACTGAAATTGGAAGCATAAGCTCAAAAGTTGCCTACTTAATACTTAAAAAAAAAAAAAAAAGTTTAATCTTAGAATTGTGCAACCATACGCTCCCACTACCAGCCACACAAACAAAGAAGTCGAGAGTTTCTATGAAGACGTTGCCACAGCTATGAGTTACTCCAAGGCCCAATTCACACTTCTAATTGGCAATTTTAATGCCAAAATTGGCAAAAAACAACAACAAGAAGAAATTTCCATTGTAAATTACGGACTTGGTCAAAGGATTGAATGGGGAAACCTACTATTGGAATTCCTACTACAGTATGGCCTCTATGCAATGAACACATTTCTTAAAAAAAGAACAACTTGGAAGTTGACATGGAGGAGTCCAGATGGAGTCACAAAAAATAATCTAGACTATATCATAAGTGACTGAAAGGACATAATACAAGATGTCACAGTACTAAACAAATGTTCAGTTGGTAGCGATCACCGTATGGTTTGGGCAAAGATAGTGTTAAACATAAAAAAAGAAAGATCTAACCTAACCAAAAAACAAGAAACTAAACCAGATACATAAACAAATAATACAAACAAACTTACAAGGATTAGCAAACATGAGGCTTGAAGAAGTAAATGATAAGTAAATGCAAATCTAAAGTGGAAAAGGAGATTGGAAAATTAAGTTTACACACAAAACAGCTTATGAAACAACAAAGAGACCAAAAAGATAAAGACTTACAAGAATATAGAAGTTTAAATAAAGAAATATCTAAAAAAACGAAGAAAGATTCAACACCAAAAAGATCTCCGAAGTTATAGAAAGGAACAGAAGTATGAGGGTAATGAACAGAGAACTAGCTATTGGAAGAAACGACATCCACAAATTAGCAGATGCAAATGGAAACATAACAACCAATAAAGACAAGATCACAGACATAGTTAAAAACTTCTACAGAGAACTATATAAATTAACAGATAACCACCATGTATACCCTAAAATATCCAAAATTTTAAACCAAAGATCTGAGGATATTAAGGACATCACAAGTGAGAAAATTAAAATGTCACTGAGAGGAATGAAAAATAATAAAGCCTTGGGTGAAGACGAAATCATGATTGAAGTCATAAAAGAATGCGGAGAAGAACTTATCCAAGCACTTCACACTCTGTTTAACTAGTGCCTATTGTCAAAATCCAACAGACCTTGCAAACTACCAGCCTATCAGCCTTCTTTCACACATTTATAAGCTGTTCATGAAGATCATAACTAAGCGATTAACATCTAAACTAGATTTTTACCAACCCATGGAGCAAGCAGGTTTTAGAGCAGTCTTTGGCACAAACGACCACCTACAGGTAGTCAAATTACTAGTTGAAAAATGTGTCGAATACAATAAGTCTTTAGTCGTCATATTTTTCGACTACGAAAAGGCGTTTGACTTCATACACCAACGAAAACTAATATAGTATAGACCACAGGTACTCCGCACTAATCATTAACATATACAAAAATGCAACTGCATGCGTGAGACTGCACGAAGACACCAACAAATTTGGCATAGAAAAAAGGGTACGGCAGGGAGACAACATCTTGCTCAAATTATTTACCACACTGCTTTAAAAAGATAGACTTTTAACATCTGGGGTCAACATCAACGGAAAGAAACTAAGCTATCTGAGCATGGCCGATGATATTGTGCTTATAGCAGACTGTGTTGACGAAGCTAGAAGAATGCTCGAGAAACTAAACTCTTCCTCACACCAAGTTGGCTTAAAGATCAACTACGCTAAAACACAAATTATGACCAACCTGGTGTTGAGCGAAACCATTTCAGTGGATATTGTAAAAATAGAACAGACTGTCTCATACAAATATCTTAGACACGAGATTTGAATCGGTAGAAATAACCAAACAAATGAGCTCTACAGGCGAGTAGGACTAACTTGAAGTCACAGATGCGGTAGAGAGGATTGCCAGCCTAAAGTGGAATTGGGCAGGCCACGTAGCACGAATGACAAGAAGCTTATATAAGTAGAGGTTGATCTCCTACGAGATGGAGCGATGATTTAAAACGTATCACATCCAACATACAAACAGCGCAACAACGGAAAGAATTGAAGAAACTAAGGGAGGCATATGTCCAGCAGTGAACGTTACAAACTGGTTGTTGATGATAATGATGAATTGCAAAGTATTGAAATTAGGAAAAGAACCAAACTTAATGATATAATAAAACGGATAACAATGTTAAAATAAAACTGAGGTGGCCAAGTTGCCCGAATGAACGATAGAAAATGAACTAATAAGATCCATGAATGGAGACCTCGGCTAGAACCTTAACGATGGACTGATGACATAAAACGTGTGACTAACTAACTGGATCTATAAAGCACAAATACTAACTAAATGGAAAACGTTGAGGAAGGTCTATGTTTAATAGTGGACTAGAACGGCCACAAGATGATAATGATAAACGATTTGTAATAAAATCGTCTATTGAAAATAATTTTATTTACATCTATTAGTTGACTATATACAGGGTGTCCGGAAAATACGTGTACAACGTTTGACGACAGACTCCTGACGTCAAAATAGGTTAATCTAAGCCGACTTAGTTATATCCAAAATTGTCTCGTTTAGCCGGTAGAGGGCGTCAAAAATTTGTAAATATTAAAAAGAAATTACCTGTAACAATAATTTTTTAAGTGACCTTGTTGCTATGGCGTTTAATAATTTGACAATTATTGACAAATTGTCACCAGTCTATGAAATTTAATCAAGTATACGATCAACATTCTTGAATTACAAGTTCATTTTACCATTAAAAATGGAAAATTATACAAACTCTCAGAAAGTTGACATTCTCCTGGTATACGGGGTTTGTCAAGGAAATGGGCGTCAGAGTGTTAGGGTTTACATGGAGAGGTTTCTTAACCGTCGAATACCAAACCACCAAACATTTGCCAATATTGAGCGTCATCTTCGGTAAACGGGCAGTTTTGAGAAAAAGTTTGAAGGCAGGGGTCGTATGCGAACAACTCGAACTGTGGAAACAGAAGAGATAATTCTGGAAAGAGTTGAAGAAGAACCAAGTACCAGTACCCGTCTCTTAGAACGTGAGTTAAATGTTCCTAAAACGATTGTCAATGAGGTTTTAAGAGAACAGTTGTTACATCCTTACCACATACAAAAAGTCCAGGAACTTTTACCGACTGATCCCCCCATGCGGCTTACATTTTGTCAATTTATTAGAAACAAAAGAATCCTTGTTCCAAATTTTTGTAGAAAAATTATGTTTACTGACGAGGCATGCTTTACAAGATCTGGGGTAACCAATCTGCACAACGAACATATTTATTCCGATGAAAATCCACATGCCATTAAAGTTGCACATCATCAGCATCAATTTAAAATTAATATTTGGGCAGGTATTATTGATCACTACCTTATTGGTCCCATTGTTATTCCAGACAGGTTAGATGGAAATATTTATTTAAATTTTTTGCAAGACACATTACCAATTCTTCTGGAGAATTTGCCCCTTTTACTTCGGAGGGAAATGTGGTATATGCATGATGGTGCCTCGCCTCATTTTTCCGTTGCCGTTCGGCAATACTTACATCATCAATATCCCAACCGATGGATTGGAAGAGGCAATGATGCACCAGTAAAATGGCCACCACGTTCTCCTGAGTTAAATATGTGTGACTTCTTTTTGTGGGGCGCTATTAAAACAGAAGTTTACAAGACTCCGGTAAACACACGCGATGATTTATTGCAGCGGATTTTAAATGCAGGCAACCATTTTAATAATCCCGAGACATTAGATAGGGTTCAATATCATTTTTTAAAGAGTGTTAATAAGTGTATTCAGCAAGATGGCGGTCATTTTACACATTTGCTTAAGTAATGTTTTTGTTTTACTTAGTTTCTTACAATAGATACTTTCAACTTTGTTATACTTTTGTTTTTTTTGACGCCCTCTACCGGCTAAACGAGACAATTTTGGATATAACTAAGTCGGCTTAGATCGACCTATTTTGACGTCAGGAGTCTGTCGTCAAACGTTGTACACGTATTTTCCGGACACCCTGTATATTGTGAAAGCCGTACCAGCTTATGTTACGCTTTACAATAATTTTTTTTATTGATTAACATAATGGGTGTAGCAAAAACTGTTGTTGCAGAAATTGTCAAGACACATTACATAAACCGAAATAGCTTTGTAAAATTTAAAAATAGCATATTAATTAGTTAACATTTGTATATAATTTATAAAAATAATCTTAAATGATTATTAAGAAATGCACAAATGCAAATACAAAAACAAAAACTAATATAAACTAATCAACGTAAGTAATTTTTAATGGTACACTGTGTGTTAATATATTTATTTCTCATATAAATACAAATTCTTTTTGTCCAATATATTATAAAGTTTATTACCAAATAACTTTAATTACTGCAGATATGAAATAATTTAGTCTTTTACATTAAGAATTTTATAGCACACCGTAGACTCATAACTATAAATTACATAACCTGAACTTCCTCTGTTGGCAATTTTATTTTACTACAAATGAGCCACAATTTGTTCTTTGTAATAACGCAATAATCACCAGGTAAATAATGAAGTAGCTACTAATTTATATCAGCCCGATTTTCACTGAAACAGAACAATTATTCAATTAGCGGGCAACAAACAAAACCGTCCACAGAAATGGTGAAGGTGCAAGGCACATTATAGAACAATACAACTATTGTTATTTTGGCTGCTTTATAAACTAGTAACTAAAATTAATTCTATCTTTGTCATCAAAGCTTAAAACGGGTTTAATAGATAATTAAGTCAGCTAATTTTCCGCCTGTCGAATCTTCTTAATTGGAAATTCTGGAATTAGTTCTTTTCTTACTTAAATATCCGTTTCATTAAAACATAGATTAATGAAATTCTTATATAATCTATCTTCATAGTTTTCTTTGTGTTAAATTATTTTAAAATCAAATCAGCGTATTAATTTAATTATTCATAATTAATTTGCTCCTTCATAAACTTGCACTGAAGTTTCACCTCGTAAGTTTCAAGGATGCACTTTAGCAAGCGCCAGAGAAAAAATAATAAAGCTGAATATGGTGGAGTTTTTAATTAAAGGTTTTGTGTTACTTTTTTTTTTCTCATCGTGATAATATATTTTAATCTATTGGAAAAAGATTAGGAATATAAAGTTACCTATAAGCTTGATAAGATTTAATAGACTTTGTTGTATTGATTATTTTGTTAGCGTTAGTTTTAAGTAGTTTGATATTTTAGGGACTGAAATGTTATTTTAATTTAAATCCTGTTAACTGATGGGGCAGCTTGCATTAAAGCTTAAGGAAATTGCAAACTTTATTGCAGTGTTTTCTGTAGATAATGGGACTTGAATATCAAAATTGCTGCATAAATGTAATTTATGAAAAATATTACATTGTTCTAATTCTTACGTAAGATTTTATATAATTTATTTAGTTGTACACATGTATATCTTAAGACCGTTGCTACATAAAATTGTTTGATTCTTTCTACATGTACTAACAATAAAAATTGATAAATAATTTAAATGTAGAAATATGAATAAATATTTTTTTTAATCAAAATCACAATCACCTTAATATAAACGTCTTCATAGATTGTCCTATTTTTTTTAGCACACAGTTAAAATGATGAAGAAACATACTGAAATTAAACAATTATAAAAATGATTTAAAAAAAACCATTAACAATGAAATAAAAATACAGTTTTATAATCACAATAAAATAATAAATAAAAGAAAAACTTAGTAAGTTAAAATTATTTTTATAGATAGAATAGTTGATGGAACAAAATACATTTACATGTTTGCACATAATATGATCTAAATTTAAATTGAGTCAAATATTTAAAATAAAATTGTTTATTTAAAATATAAGCAATGGTGTTTTTTGTAAAATTTGACGTTTTTGAGTTTTTATTTTTAACAAATTTGTAATATATAAATATGGATCATTTTGGTACACATTTTGGTATTATTTGCACAATTTATAAAATTGTTTTATTTTTGGTGCATTTTGTTATATGGAATAAGTCCGTCCGCTACCTTTATTTGTTGACTATAAGCGAAGGTTTACAAATTTGCATTTTGATGTGTTTATAGTTGGATTGGATTGGACTAAATAGTGTTTTTTAAGATGTTGAAGAACCCTGACCGCATTTTTTAGACCAAAGGGAAGAGTTTATAGTCTTTTACCTACAACAGTATTTTTTCTTTTATAGAATTTGCCAAAACTTTGATCTTAAGATAATTTGTATTTTTTACTTATTTAGAATGGATTCTAAATGTGGCAATGAGTTTACCAACGGTCATTTATTTGGCGTTGATTAAACTATTATTTTTGCTATTACATTTTGGTACAAGGGATGTGATTTAGTTTGTAGTCTATACGTTTGGTCATATAAGGTGGTATTGGCATTTTCTGGATTGGAGTATTTAACGATGTTTTGCGTAAATTTGCTGATGTTGTGAGCTGTTCATACAAGAGGGGACCCAAAAGTAACGGGAATTGCGCTGTGGCGGGTAGGGAGAATGGGGAAACCCATTGTCTGATTTGGTGTTCGTTTGCGACACGTTTCCTGAGTTAGTGTGCAAAATTCTGTTGCTGTGAGTGTATCAGTTTGTCTGTGGGAATTTTTTTAGTGAATCAACTTTTTTTTATTTTGCCGAAATCGTGATGGCCGATGTCGAGAGCAACGCGAGGCTGTGAAATTTTGTTTCCTGTTTTGGAAATTGGCCGCGGATACTATTGTAATGCTTAAAACTGCTTATGGGGATGCTGCCCTAAGTAAAACCAGAGTCTACTATTGGTTTTTACGTTTTAAAAATGGAAAAATGTTAATTGAAAACCAACCCCGTTCAGGACGCCCTTCAACGTCAAGAAGTGACAAACACGTTGACAAAATCAATGTTTTCGTTTGTGAAGATCGTCATTGATCAACTTGAGGGAGAGTATTCAGAAAAAAAGGGCAAATTTTTGGCGCACAAATAACTGGTTTTTCCTTCATGACAACGCGCTGGCCTACACCGTTCTCTTCGTAAAGCTGTTTTTAACCAAAAACGACATGACACCCATTGTACTTACCGGATCTAGCCCCCTGTGAATTTATTTTGTTCTCCTGGTTCAAAAGAGACATAAGAGGAAAACGTTTTGTTTTTGTGGAGGATGTAAAACAAAAATTGCTGGAAGGTCTAAAGAACATCCTAATAAGTGAATTTTAAAAATGTTTTTTGAACAATGGAAGGATTGTTTGCAGAAATGCGTAGTGGTCAAGGAAGTATACTTTAAAGGTGATCAAAATTTGGTGTAAAAATATTAAGAAATAAAAAAGTTATGATAAAATTTCCGTTTTTTTTTGGTCCCTTTTGTATATATTTTTTTACTTTAAATCATATTAGATACTTAGCTGTCTATACTCTTTTTCTTCTTCTTAGCCTTTATATGTCTACTGTTGGATATAGGCTTTTTTTATTTGTTTCTATGCGTTTTTGTTTTTAGCTGTCTTCATCTACTGTTTCCTTGCTATGGTTCTGATATCGTCAATCCATCTTGTTTGGAGTCTTTTAATATTTTGATTGGTTTTGCAGGAGTCTGATTTTATGGTTCCATTGATTCGTAATTTTTTTTTGTCACATGTTCTTGCAAAGATACCGGTTTTGCGCATTATATCTCTTAAAGTGATTAAGTTTTGCGGCTGATTTTTTAGTAATTGTTATTGTTTCTATTGTTTGAGGCAGGATGCAACTATTATAGATTTTGCGTTTCAAACACAACGGGACATTTTTATCTTTTAGTATGTAGCTGAGTTCTAGAAAAGCGCTTCGTGCCAGTTGAGTTTTGCGTTTGATTTTGGCAGTTTGGTTTTCTGTGCCAACTATGATTGTATGCCTTAGATATATATATTGCATTACTTTTTCTTTTGTTGTGTTATCTATAGCCACCACTTGCGGACTGCTGGTCATGATTTTGGTTTTATTTAAATTCATTGTTAAACCTTTTTTCTGGGACAGGTTGGTAGATGAAATTGAGCTCTTGCGTGTTGGTGCTTAGCAGTATTATGTTCACAAGTTGCAAAAACTATGAATAGATTAAAAATTTGTGTTTTGGCTACACATCGAAAGTAAGAATAGATGTTGTAAACCGCTTATTTCTACGTTGTTTTGCAAAACAGGAATACTGCTTTGTGTTACGGTCTAATTTTTGTGTGAGGCAGTTCTTTTGGTTTGTGCTATGCATGATCAGCTATTAGTAACAATAATGAGATTATTGCGATTTGGGCTTTGTTTTTGCTGGGAAATGCCTTTGAAAATGGAAGAATAACTCTCCAGGGTACCACCAGTTTTTGGTTGAGGTCGACGAAGATGTTTTCCCGAAATTACTGGAATTAAATTATCTAAGGCCCAGCGTGGCCGATAGCTCAATGGCGTGGATATACTGCTGGGTTTTGGTGGAGATTGTCGGAGTCATCTTGGTTCAGATGACTTAGCTCATTGCGGCCTTTATATGCATGCCTTTATTGCAACAGTTCTGGACCTTGATGACGCTTTGGTGATAGCAGAGTCGATGTTGAAGCTTGCGCTGGAACTGGCTGGCGAGTTTTGGCAGGACGGGGTTTTGTTAACGCGTAAGCCACGCTTCTTGCGGGCACGTGCTTACTACAATTCTGTTATTCTTGAGGGTTTTTGGAGAGTTTTTGCTTTTTAGAGTACGCACTATAGTTTTTGCATTTTTTCTTAGAAATAAGTAAAAAATGTTAATCTTTCTGGGGATGTACATCTAGGTTAAGTTTACGGTATGGCAAACTCAGTTTTTTTACTACTTTTTATTACACCATTGGGTGTTGTTATGTCAGATTGGTTGTAGATGATCTAGTAAGGTTTGCTAAGGTTTGCACATAGTCATTGATTCACTGACTTTAGAGGCTTGCGGATGCTGCGTCACTGAATTGGTGTGTTTGACTACTCTGTTCTGCTGCTTTGATTGCGACGTTTTTTGGTTTAGTTATCTTGCCTCACTTTTGGCATAGACATCTGAGTCTGGGGTAGGCCGAGGTCACCCTGGTGTTGCCCCATAAGTGTTACGATACCTTGTTCTAGGTCTTTGTCTATTAACAAAAGAACTATGTTAGTCACTGCTGATGGTTGACTTTAGTTGCGTTTCGGTTACAACGCGGGGATATTAGTGGTTTGGTCCAATATGCAACGTAATGTTTTTTTATGCCTTTGAGAATAACAAACGCAAACACCTTTTGGTTTTCTTCTCTGCGTAAGTCCTGCTGTTAATTTGTTCTTGTCATTGTCTCTAATATGGTACTAGTTTGAGTGGGTTGGTTTTGGCCTTGCGGAATTTACGCAGTCTGCTGCGGCATCACATGCTGTCTTTGGCCCATCTCTCCCAGTAGTATATTCTTTTGTTTTTATTTAGCTTCTTAGCTTAGTGCTCACTATTTGTTTTTGTCACTCAGGCATATTTTAATGATTGTAGATATTTTGTCTGCTTTGTTTTCCAATACCTTTTTTAGCGTTTTCCTAACCTTCTCCTACGCTTTGCTCTCTACTAGCGTATGTTCTGCGTTGTTATGCGTGTTTTCTTGACAAAATATACATTTTTCCTCTTTCTCTATCTTATTTATATTTTGTAAGTACTTTCCAAAGGCTCCATGTCTGATGAGTAGTTGTGTTGTATTATAACACGTCTTCGGTTTTTTCTCTACCCATTTTTTTTATTTTTGGTATTAGTTCCCTTGTCCATTCTCCCTTTTCTTCTTTTTTCAACTGTCTTTACCATTTTTCCATCATATTCTCTCTTGTTCGTCTCTTTGTTTCTTGCTTACTAGTTCTTTCATTTATCATTTTCTTTATACCTAATATTTTTTCACCATCATATCTGCAAGTTGTGTCTCCGTAACGTAAAGTGTTAGCTCGGTACATCTGGTAGACACTAGCGTGATATTTCTAGTTAGAACCTTTTTTGTTGATTTAAAACTCAGCGAGGAGGTGCTTGGCATGGTTAGCCAATCGCACTTTTTGATCGCTTGAAGGTAGGATTCTAAACTTTTCAGCTTCCTGATGTTGTTAGGGTTCCAGAAATTTCTATTTCAGATGTTTTTTTTTCTTCTCTGTTTAAAGTTTCGACTTCTTCTCACATGTTTTAATCGGGGTCCTTGGATGTCAAGTAAGCTATGGCTAGAAATTATCAATTATTTTGACAGCACCGACAGCACAAGTTATTGTTTTGCTGCAAGAATAATAGCATACATGTTGCAAAAATTTATGTAGGTTTTTTTGTTGATCAGGTTGTCAGTACAGGTCAATTTACACCTGATTCAAATGACAAACTAAGTTGAGACTTATGGTTACTTTTCCTAGTTTGTAGGGGTGACCGGAAGTTGTTTGGCTCCTTTGTTGGCTAGACATCACAGCTGAAAGATTTATGAACTATACACAATTTATACTTTAATGTAGTGTTAATAGGTTTTCGAAATTTTGAATACTTTTTTTGCAACCAATAAATGACAAATTAGGACCCAACTTCTTTATCTCTCAAATTGGTTATAAGTTACTCTGCCTTTCAAATTAGACAAAAAAATTACGTTTTAAATACAAATTTTCCACAGCTTAGCGACTTGTATACTTAGGTGTATTTAGACTGTCTGAAGATTATTTTCACCTAGCGCACGCATGAAAAGGGGTGGTTTTGGAGTAAAAGACATATTTATATCAGTTTTTGCGTTTTTAGCAAAAACTATGCGTTTTGGGCAAAAATTACTTCTATTAAAAGTTGTAGAGCGGAAAATTTCCAATTGATATGTTATTCGAATTTTCTTATAACTTTTCGTTTTTTTGCTAGAAGAGTCGTAGTATTTGTAAATGATTTGTCCTATTTTTTTTTTGAAACCTTGCTTGTTCTACCGGCTGGTAGCTATCTAGTTTGTTGACTAGCATTTCTTAATAGATGTTAAAAGTCTTTTTACTTTTGTTCAACGTTTGCTATTATATACAACTTATATTCGTCCTTGCAGTGAATATTGTTCCCAAGAATGGGAAGAACATCGGAAACTACACTATTTTTTCTAAACTCTATTCAGAAACTAGTTATTCGGATCATTGCCGATCCAAAATTGACTATTGACTTAGAATTCTAACAAGTATTTAGGTAGTATTTGTGATATCGCGTTTTTTATTTAAAATAATAACCGATTACATACAGTAACGACAATTAAAACATCATAATCATTTTTACCAAAAATGTATAGGTATCAAGTAAATATTAAAAAATTTTAACTTTTTTGTTTAATTTTTTTTAAATTTATCTTGATAATCCTATTATATGAGAGAGCGTGGCGCAGTGGTCTAGGCATCCGGCCGCTGTACCAAAGATCGTGGGTTCGATTCCCATATACCGTGATATACTTTTCACGTTCTATACGCTCTCCCACTCCCCAACCCGCCTTGCCAGCGTGGGGTTTTACGGCTAAAACCTTCTCTGAGGAGTGATAATTCTCTCCAGTGGTTCGGAATCCACTTAAAACTGTAGGTCCCTTGTAATGTAAGTTGTCAGCATTTACAAGCAGAGAAGAGGCTTATGTCCTGCAGTCATCTTATTATTGTCGTTTTTATTTAAAATGCAAAATAAATATCTTTAGATATAATTTAATTTATTTTATAATATAACTTGTACGTCTCTAACATATGCTACTCTGAATTAACCCTCATACATCGTAAGCAATCTGTCTCCTACAACTATCCTTTATGCCAACCTTAATCATATTTTTATTTTTATTACATTACAAACATGTTATAACAATTATTATTCAAGATTTTACTAATAATGAATTAATTTTATTTTCTACTGTTTTATTTTAATAAAAGTTTAACATATTATATTTGTTATAAGAATATAAATTAATTATGTTTTTATTTTTGTTTCAGTATTCCTGCGAAGCAATCCTGAATATCCAACTCAACACAAATTTAAGGATTTTCTATTATTAGTGGAGCATGAACCGTCTGAGAAAATACCCGGCGAAGTGTATAGTCCTTCAGTTGGATCTCTCCAATTGTATGGCGATATGCTTACCAAGTTCAGTGAAAAATGTAGAAATGCTGTAATGCAGACCAACTCACTTCCCAAGTCTGAAGTGCAGGTAAATATATTCACTATTATATATTCTCGGACTCTCGATTTGTATCTTTTTTATTCAAATTATATGGATCAAGAATTTTTTTATTAATTTTCAATTTATATTTTATTGAAGACGAGGGATATTTTGCATTATGCGTAAATATAAAAAAAATGTAAAAATGTGTACATTTGTGTGAACATAAATATTAGTTATATAAATTACACAACGTTGCTAATCAGTTACCGAATTTTTAGTACATTATGTTTAAAGTTATTTATTAACGCCTCCGTAAAAAGTATAGCACTAAATGTCTACTTTGATTTTATTTATTATTTGCTACTACTTGACTATACAATACGCAGATTATTTTTGCTACAATAGTGAAAATTACTACTTCTACTTTTTTGTTCTACAATAAAATATAGGTGAGGTTTTGATTCAAAAATTTACACATTTTTACAAAGTTTATGTGCTTTCATTATCTAAAGCCTAGCAAGAGATTGTTATTGTCCGCCTCCATATGGAATATCTGGAAGTGCAAACAGTTGCTCAGTTCAAAAGCGGCAACAACAGATGTCTACTTACTTTAGTAAAGAGGAAAGAATTTTACCATTCAAGTCTCAGTATATTATGTAGTATTGATTTTAGTTTTCACGCATGTGATAATCGAATCACTTACACTTATGAAATTCTTCAATGATTTTTGTAATATATTATTAAAAACTTATTTTTTGCGTCTGGCGTGTAAAGTCATGAATCATGATTATGTATGCACTAATTAAAAGTACATATTCACTTATTTAAACAGCAGTGTTTTTTGTAATTTAATTGATTACTAGAACATTTGATATTTGACTGTTAATAATTCTGGGAGTGCCGAGTATTAATAATTACATAATAATATAATCTAACTTAACCTACGGGAAACTAGCGTATTTATTTACTTTTCTACTAGGAGCCTAAGATTTACTTTTAGTTAGAGTTGTTTTAGAAAATGTTGCTATATGTTCTGAATTTTGGTGACTTTTACAATTTCTGGATTCTTGATTTTGTGTAGAGGGTGAATCAAAACAGTTTACTATGTTTAGGTTTCAATATGCTTTTTGTAATTTTTTTACTGATAACCTTACTTTGTTGATGTACTCTAGGACAGCGCTTGAAGAAATTTTTCTTATGTTGACTATGTTGAGACAACAATCTTTTAACATGGACTTTCTTGCATATGCCTAACATGCTCTATTATTTTCTTATTAATTTCATTTTTTTATAAGTTGACAAGACTTTTGTTATGATTTTTTGTAGAAGTCATAGATAGTAATTGGCCATTTAAGGGTTTAGGATATTTATTGACTCTATAGCTGCAGTTGGTGTATTATTTGTTTTGTTATGTGTGTTATTTAATTGCTTATTTGTTGTTTTTTTGTTTGTTTGTTGAGCAATTACTGTAGTTGCCATCTTAATTTCTAGCACTGTTGTTACCATAGTAATCATTTCCGCCATATCCACTTCCTTTGGAAAATTGTTGATGCGACAGGAAACCATCTTATCTGTTGCATTATTTTGCCGCCGAAGTTGCCACTACCGAATTGTCCACTTTTGCTTCTACAACCTAACTATCTACCGAGACCATAGGACGCGACACTCCACTAACCAAATTAAAATATCTTGCTTAGCATTGATCAACAAATCTACCATTTACGACAATTGAAGAATAATGTCAGGTGAGGTCAGCAGCGATACGCTTTGCAACTGATTTAGTTGGTTTGCAGAAGTTTTTTGGTTGGTTTTTGGTTACCGCACTAACATAAAAAACTTTACCTTTTTCTTTATTACCTTAAGGTGGTTTGCTTGCCTTTTGCACTGCGGTTTTGTTGGATCTGTTGTGCACATCTGATGTTCTACTCCTTAAGTAGTTTCATCTATTCGATGAAGTTCACTACTTTTATCCAATGGGTTGTTTTTAGCATATCTGCGGTTAAGTTATTGCAGGGCCTGCAATACCGCTTGACTGTTTGATATGATAGTTATTAATCTATCAGGTTTTAGTCTCTTTTCAATTATGTTCCTGGCGCACTGCTCGATGGCAGCCTAAAAAGTTGAGGCATATTTACCTAGAGGTAACGAAGTTTATTTTCCTTGGTGTGTGTCCTTCTAGATTCTACCTCGGTGCTTTATTGGTCTTTAGCTCATTTTGTGTAATATATAGTTCCTTTAACTGTTCCTAGGTATCAATTCTTTATTCATTTGTTTTATTCTGCTTTTTTTATTGTAGGAGAGCTGGAAAGATTATATTTTATCTTTTTTAGCTTTGTGTGGTGAGAAGTTTTGGATTGCCCAGGTTATACGCACTTTCTCTATAAAGTGGTGAAGGCCATGGAGTAGTTTTTATAGAAGTTTTCTAAGTCTGGACAACCTAATGTGTTTTTTGAATTTGTAACGTTTGACTTAAGTCCTTTGAGTTCCTTACAATCATCATAGTCTAGCAGGACGGATCTAAGTAGATAGAGTTTTTGTATGTCAAAATCTCCAACACAAGGAGATTTTGTCAACATTTCCAGGTTTAAGTAGAACAAACTAACTTACTTAACCTAACTTTTGCTTTTACAATAGGTTATCTTAAAAGGTAGTTGTCTGTCAGTCTATGGTTTAGGTAGAAACTGTGTTTTATTTTGTGTTTATGTTTGTTTTATAAATGAGAACAAGTCCAGTTTTGTATAATTTTATGGTTAAAAAATATTTTATTGTCTATATTGTTGATTTTTGGCACCTTCCTTTAGTTATTTTGTATTCAAAATCTTAGAGTCCTGTTACAAACTAATCTTGCACTGACTTTTTTGTGAAATACGAAAAAACAATGTTGTAGTTTTTTACTTTTTGGACATTTCTTGCGTTTTTTATATCGGCAATTTTGCAAGTTGGATTATTTTTTAGTTTTGTGTAACACGTAGCAACTTGCTTATGTGAACACACTTTTGAATATTAGGTGGGCGCTAAAGATGGCCCAGTCTTCTACCAATTGGATCCTCACACGTTTTCAATAAGTGATAAGTCCAGAAAACAAGAAGGCTATGGAAGTAACATTAGCTAGTTTTTGGAATTCCATAGTAACCCTAGCTGTATGCGGCTTTCCATTATTCTGTTGGAAACAGAGGATTATAACTTTCTCAGATTATGATTAATGTTGGATCTAGAACCGCGTTAATGTAGCGATTTTTGTTTAATGTTCTTGGAATTAACACTAAAGGAGACTTACTTCTAAAAGTGATTGGGGAGCAATACCATTACTTCGTGTGTAAGAGCAGTAAGTTACATGCACACTGTAAATTTCTTTGTTCTTTTTGTGCGTCTACCTTACGACCACTGTAGATATACAAACTAAATACTTTTTTCTATTCATCGACTTATTGTAGTTTTTTTATTGTACTATTTTAGACGGCATCTCTTATGGTGAGGAGTTAAGAGCAAACAAAGTAAAGGCCGGTACGAGGTAAGACTAAATGATTGATTTTTTTTGGTAAATTGATTGAACGGAGATGATTCTTTGGTAACTTAAGCTTTTCCAGACATCTTTAATTGCCCTTGTTGTTGAAAATTGGTGCTGGAAAACGAGATCTTTACGTTCTGTAGTGTGTTTAGAGCATCCAGGTTGTAATTTCTGCCGTTGTTTTTTTTCTTTAATCTATCTACGGTAACAACAACGGAGTTATTGCAGTGACACTTTTGTCAATTTGTTGGGCAATATGACGAATTGACAAATTTTTTTATTTGAGTCCGATTACTCTTCCGCGTTTGAAATTGCTTAATTGTTGAAAAACGTTTTTCTTGCAAACTCGGGGCATATTTTAATTTAAATGAGAAATTGATTTACACAATAAATTGTAATCTTACTATACAATCATGTTTTAAAAACCTGTGGAAAGTTTTTTTTTAACACTTGGCAGTTTTATATTAGCGGTTTTGTTCTTACTACTCGGAGCACTAATTGGCAAACGTATTAGCAAAAAGAACTCCGGATAAAACAATTATTAGATATTATGTTTTAAACGTTTGACTAACTCCTTGATGGGCTGTAAAAGTCAAAAGATTGCAGTTAGACAAAACGCCAGGCCAAGTTTTAAAGCAAAATTGGCAAGGACCTGCATAATACTGAGAAACTTAATAAAGTGCCGGTCTGGAACAAAACGGGAAGCTATCGGCCCAAATCAGATATATATATATATATAAACGTTTATTTCTTGCCTTTCGGCCTTGAAAATTCTACAACTTAACATAACATTTACCATATAAACTTAATTCATTTCTAATATAACATTTAATCTTAATTACCCTAATCCCTGTTTTAATTAATTATTTATTACTTCCGTTTCAATTTGTTTTCTTCTTTTTGTTACCGCCATCATCCATTTTATTCCTCTTCCGTCTTCTTTCAGTACTTCATTTCTCCTCATTTGCTTTTCTCTCATTTCATTGCATTTTAACATGTGTTCTATGTTTTCCCTCGCTTCTCCACACATTCTACACATTTTCTTTTCTTCATCCATCCAAAATTTGCACACTTTCTCCTCATTTCCGCATCTGAATCTTGCAATCATTCTTTTTTTCTATTTTTTCATACTTTATACTTTCTTGGTACTTTGGTAGTGCATCAGTTATAATATGTACATAATTTGAATTGTACCTAGATTTATTTATCCTTGTTCTACGCTCTTACACTTGTATATCTCTATCTCTTATCAAAATTTTATTCCACATACTTCTATCTATTCTCAATCTGTCTACTTCTTCACTAGCATATCCACTCTTGTTAAAATATTTTTTTCTGCAAGCTCCTATTTTTCCACATTTTCCTTTCATTTTCTCCTTCAGGCATTCTTGTAATATTTTACATTTATTTCTTTCTCTCACTCTTTCTTCATACCTCATTGCACGCTTTCCTGCTTCTACTCTTAATTTGTCTATTTTAACTTCTTCCATTACAATGTACGCTGGGGTTTCTTTGTTTACTCCTAATACCCATCTCCAGTATTTTGTTTGAATTGCCTCTAATTTCACCTGCTTTTTCCACCCCCAAATTTCCGCTCCGTACAATATCATACTTTTTACTAAACTTTCAAACATCATTCCTTTTATTCTCATACATTCAAATTTTCTTTCACCAATTCCCCATACTTGTCCTACCGCTTTATTAGCCTTTCTTGTCATATTATGTATGTGTTCATTTTCTTTGTTGTTTGTACAAAAAACATATCCTAGATATTTAAATGATTTTACTTCTTCAATTTCTGTGCCATCCCATTTCCAGTTTTCTACTCTGCGTCTTCCTCCCCCATTTCTAAAAATCATCATTTTTGTTTTATTTACATTTACTTCCAACTCTTTTTTTCTAAAATATTTATCCATACATCTAATCATTTCATTCATTTCATTTGCTTGTTTTGCAACAATCACCATGTCGTCTGCATAAGCCAGCGACCACACTTTTTCTCTGCCCACCATCACCCCACCTGTCTGCGCCCTACATAGCATTTCTTCTGCATCGGCAATGTATGCCGCAAACAAACTAGGGCTGAGTGGGCATCCCTGTCTCACACCTTTTGTAGTCCAAAATTTATCACTCATTTTGCTATTCATACATACCCTGCAAACTGTTTCCTCGTATACTTCTTCCATTCTTTTTACTAGACGCTCATTTATTCCTCTTTTTCTTAAATACATCCACAATTTCTCTCTACTCACACTGTCAAATGCCGCTTTTAGGTCCAAGAATAATGCATACACCTTTCCTCCCTTTTCTGCTATTTCTTTTTCTACTATATGGTGTAGTATGTATACATTATCCATGGTCCCTCTTTCTTTTCTAAACCCTGCCTGTCCATCTGGCAATATCCCATTCAAATCTAGTTCTTCACTCAGTTTTTCTTCTAGAACCATGGCGTAGATCTTGTATGCCGTACTTAGTAACGTTATACCTCTATAATTTTCTGCAAGCTCTTTATTTCCTTTTTTGTGTATTGGACATACAAGACCTACTCTCCACTGACTAGGAAACCCTTTTCCCTTCTATACTTCATTTATTATCTCACTCAGTCTCTCAATCAGATCTTCCGTACCATACATCCATGCTTCATTTTGTATTCCATCTACACCTGGCGCTTTTTGTTTTTTTAGTCTTTTTATTTGCTTCTATATCATTTATTTCGTTATATCATCTACATCTTGATTCATTTGTTGTGTTGTCCTTGGCGGTCTATCGGTTTTTTGTTCGATCCTTCATACAATTTTAAATTGCATCCTCCAGTTTTTCATTGAAATTTGTTTGTTTTCTATTCTTTTCTTTGTTTATGTATTTCCATGCTTCTTCTTCAGTACGTATTTCTTTTATCTCTAATTCCTCTTTTTTTTTATACATTGCCTTAACTTCTTTGCATTTTTCCTTGTATTCCTTTTGCGCCTTCTGATATTGTTGTTTAGTTGCTTTATTATTTTTCTAATATCGTAGTACTTTTCTAGCTTCTCTTTTTTTCTGTGTGCATTCTGTGTTCCACCATTTGCATTTTCCAAATGTTTCTTCTGTTTGTATAAACGTTTTTGTTACTGTTGCGTCTGCGATTGTGTTTTCTAATTCTGGCATTTGCTGTTCTACGCCTTTTTCTCGGAAATGTATCTTATTTAAATTTTGCTTGTACATTTCTATGCTTTCTTGTGTCCATACTGTTTTTGTTACTATTTCCTTTTCGTTTTTTGGTTTTCTGTTTATACTTCCATTTATATACACTTCTAGTGGCTGATGATCCGACTCTACTCTTTCTCCAATCTTAAATTTGTCTATCTCTTGCCACGCTTCATCATTAACCATTACGTAATCAATTACCGATTGTCCCTTTGTTCCTATGTATGTAAATTCTCCCTCTTCATCTCCTTCCATGTTTCCGTTTAATATGTCCCAGCCATTCTCTTCAATCATTTTCATCATTTCTTTTCCTTCTTTATTTTCTAGTTTATCTTTTGACTCTCTTTTGCTTTTCTGTCCGTTTTTCATTCTTTCATTTTTTTTATCCCTCTGCTGTACACCGTAACCATTTTGTATTTTGTTCCACTCAGTATAAAACTTTGTTGCACTAACCCTTCCATTTCCAATTTTACATCATCTTTTTGTAGTATTTCATTTCTTATTCCTGTTATGTTTTTTTTTCTTTAATAGCTGGCTGGCATTTCCAACTAAATTCTTTAGGCATTTGCTCCTCCATGTCTCTCTACCTCTTTTCATCTATCCACGTTTCCACCATTCCAATTAAATCAAGTTTTCTTATATACTTCCAAAAATCTTCATTTTTCTTGTTTAATCCTGCTACATTCCAAAATACTATATTTATTTTATTGCTGGTATCTTCTATTTTTGGTCCATCATTGTTAGCTTCCAATTTGTTAATTACTTTTTCTTCCCAATTTTTCTCATTAACGCAGTTTGGTTTAGTTCTTTGTTGTTTGTTTTTACTTCCTTCCCCCCGTTTATTGCTGCTACTAGTTTTTTGAGACTTCTATTCTGCCGTTTCTTTCGTTGTAACAGCGTTTCTCTCCATTTACCACAATCTTCATATATCCCACGATCGCCGTCTTGCCTTTTGTTTTTTCTTCTTTTGCTATATTTCTAAGTTCTTTTTGAATTACTCTTTCTTTTTTTGTGAGGTCATTATCAATAAATATATCGCTTCCCTTAATACACTTTTTTTCTTCATAATTTTTTGTTTATCTTCCCAATTATCTAACTGTACAAAGATACTTTCTACTTTACTATTGTTTTTCAATTTATATGCTTTTTCACATTTACACCTTCTTTTAATTTAGTTCTAGTCTAGTTTTCTACTTTATCTTTTAATGTCATTCCCTCCATTATACCTTCATTCATTCCCTGAATAATTACATTATTTTTTCTTTTATTCCTTCCTTGTTTTTCTAATTTCTGTTTTAGTTCGGCTAAATCATTTTGTAAACTATCTATTTTAGTTGTTTCTATTGCGTTGATCCTATTGTTTAGTTTTTCATTTTCTTCTCTCAATTTTTCTAATTCTTTCAGAATAACAGTTTGCGTTTCATTTATTAACTGTAATTGTTTCAAGATTGTTTCAGCTACTTTTTGATTTATTCCACTTCCGCTTGCTTCTTTGGTTTCCATCATTTCTCTACGTCGTTTATTTTTTCATCTTGTTTGGGTGTTCTCTCTGTTTTATTCCCTCTGTTGAAAACTGTATCGTCATCTGACGGCATTATTCTATTTTATTTAAATTTATTTTTATTATTTTTTTTAATAAAAATATTTTTCTCTGGCTCGAGCCTCGAACCGCCAACCTTTGCGTTTACAATCCACCTCTCTATCCACTCGGCTACCAAGCGCTCTGTTGTATTGTAAATATTCTTGTTTAATATAGATATAAATATTTATTTTCTCTTCAAATTCTCACAATTGATTTACATATGTTATGCTTGGAGGTTAGGTTGCTTTTATAATATTTCAATTAGGATTTTCTCTCCTACCTTGCCGTTTTGCGGCACACCGCTTTCTTCCCCTGAATCTCCTTCTTTGATTTTCTCACTTCTATATACACTATTAAATATTAGTTCACTTTTTTTTTCAACTTTTAATGATAATTCGTAAATGTCAACAACTCTTCTCTGCTCTCTATCTCACTTTTCCAAATCAGATACAAAAAGTTAAAACATTGTCAATACTAACTTAGGAAAAAGCACCTACCTTGGATATCCATTATAGAAGCACTGTTTGGCTCAGTGGCTAACTACAATTTTACCAAACTAAAATTTGAAATAACAACTTATAAAATCAGAAGCGACTTTTGGGGACCAAAATTATTTTGTTGCCCTATTGGTCACATTGAAACTTATAAAAGAATAAATATAAAGCATTTTTGGCTGACATTACACCACCTTAGACTATTTTTGATAATATCTACTATGACATTGATTGCCATTCTACCATATACTAGACACCTTGAAAAACGCTACCGGTTGCTGCATATGAGCTTATCTACTTAGCAAAACATTTTTTTTGCAAATTTCCGAAAGTGTTTATCAAAAAGTAGCAATTACATATATTCCCATGAAGCGGAGAGTGGGTCCGTTGAGGGAAGCGCTTAACTCAAAATTGTTGCAGGTTTAAGCTCCAACTCTGGCAGAGAATTTTAGGGCAGCAAAGGTTTTAAGTACAGATGGACTTTAAAAAAGACTAACGGACAAAATCTATGGAGTTATAGACCGTAGTTAATCGTCTCTCCCAAAACCTTACAATGAAAACCTCAAATTGCCCATAGAGTCCAGAATCATAATTTTTACTTTTAAACCGACAACTGCCTCGGAAATGCAGTCCAAGTTGCTTCCAGACTTCTAGCAACACTACCTATAGACAAACGCTTTGAAGGTGACCAACCTACTTATAGTAATCCGATGCACAGTATGGCACTCTTTGCTGTGGGGTCATTTTCCAAAGTTTGGGGAATTATACTCATCAGCAACACTATAAGACGTGCACATATCTGACTGCGTTTCAATGCCTAACCAGGTTGTACTGTCTTCTCTAGTCCATAGACACAATAGTTATAACAAATCTTATTATTCTATGAGATCAACAGTGGAAAAAATACAAATGTTTGTAATCTCAAGGGAGAACCAAACAAGAACATAATATGTGAGAAACTATAGTTCTATATCACATTTACATATTTACAACTAAAGGAGAGGCCACGCCACTCTTTTTGCAACAACCGACTCTTCCTTCTATTACTGTGCAGGATGGGAGCCGGCTGCAGCGTGTTATTTTTTATTGTTTTTTTTTTTGTATTACTATTCTCAGATATTTGAAGCTGTCTCAACATTTTTTTAATGTTTATCTTTTTGGTTGAGGGAATGTTTGGAGTAGGTGCAATAATGGATATTATTTGCAAACTTTTACTTATACAACCACTTAGATAAAAAGTGCTTACAATTTTATCAACTAATGTTATTTATTTAAGAAGGATTTAAAAATTATTTGAAATTACAGTAATATTTTAACTACCAGTAAATGACATGAAAGATTAAAAATAAATTATTGTAATTGTATTTTTAGATAAAAGTAACTTCATTAAGTTAAAATGGTTAACTAACTTTTATAGGAGAAGTAGTCGGAAGTTGATATCCATAGTTAGGTAGACTTAATATATTTTTTTTAGTTTTATAATATATAATTACATTTCCAAATGTTATTGAGATAATGAAACTAGTTGTGTAACAATAAATAAATTAATAAAACTAATTTAGTACAACATATGAAACATTAATGATTAAAAAATTATGTATATTCAAAAGTTTCATAGGATTAAAAAAGAAAATATTGAGAAGATATTTTGCCCAGCCTTTATTAATGTATTTTTTTACAATTATTTTGTAAATGTGAGAATTATTTTATTTTACATTTTATTGTTTTTGTTTGTTGGTCAAATATGTGTTATTTGTAAATGCTTTTCATTAATATAACAATATGTGACCATTATTATCCATTGTTATACAATGAATGGAAACTCTTTGTGTTAAAACTAGTGCATTTTTATTAATTAAAATATTTACTGTTGTTAAAATATTTTGTAAAAGCATCAAATAGTTTAAAGTATGCTTATTTCTGAGCATACTGTTTTTACTGTATTTAGTTATAATTTAGAACATTCATAATTTAGTTCAGCTTTAGTACAACCTCACGTACCTTCATTGTCTTCATAAAATAATAAATTGGCGTAAACTACACGAATAGGCAGTTTATAGTTAAACATAAATTTTGTAAATACAGGTTATATTTAATCTACTTCGTTTATTTTATTTAAATCAATTAAATAACAAAACGTTTTATATATATTATTGCATAGGCTTCAAAGGATTGGAGTGGATAAATCAAAGTGCCATTCAAGCAAAAATGAGACAGGGATAAATTATCGGATTCAATCACTCGCCCCTCAAGTCAATAGATGTCATTAGTGTGCGCCATTAAGTGAGAAATATACAAGATAAAAGAGTCAAAGGAAAATTTACAAAAAAAAACAATATCTAACCCACTTTATATAACAAAGCAAATTCTTAACTGGAGGGTAAAAAATACTTTATTCAATTAATGTTTGCTACTGGGACTTGTTTATATTATAATGTAACCAAAATAATATTTATTATCCAGCATGTAATATAAATTATAAAAGATAAAATTTTATTCAATTTTAAAACACGCAAGGCATTTTTCAACAATCTCTTCGTGCAATATAATTTATGTTTATTTCAATAATAACTCAACGTGCACGAAATATCTTAATAGTTATGAGCATGAATGGTAAGATTTTTTGCTACTTTTTTTATTTAAGGACGTACTTATTGTTTGGGAAATTCAATTTGTAAAGGTAATAATGCTGCGCTTCAACAATTTGCAGTAAAAGTTTATATGTTGCAACGCAAAAAGAGAGTAGCTATTTTCTTCTATTAAGCATATGGGAATTTCAGACAAATTGACTATGAGTTACAAATGTTTCAATTATGCTAAAATTGTTGTCAATAAATTTGTATATTTATTTCAATTTTTTTTAAATTTTATGTAAAGAAATGCAGTACTAAATACTAAATATATTCAATGCAAATTTATTAAAGCAATTTATGCACCGTGAATACTACACGAAATAAATTTAATTAGAAACATTTAATGAGTATCTCATTTACATTTTATAATTAATTAAGTTTTTGAGATTTTTCTTTTAATCTTTTTTTATTATTCATAAATTGTTGTTTCTATTCAGTCTTAAAGTTAAATAATTTGAAATGAAAACTGCTATTTATGTTTATTTATTGCAATAAATGAAAAGATATAAAAAGAATAACTCAGATATCGGGCTGAAATTTATTCTAGGTGTATTAAACATGTTACATTTAAGTATGGAATACGATCTTGTTTATATGACTAATCGATTCTTTGAAGCAAATTTTTCACCATTCTTTCACTCATATTGGCCGTACGTTGGTAATTTTGCGTTTGATATTCTTCCTCTTACGTTGTTGACTTGTTAGCATAAACCAACGGCTTAACGTGATACCATAATAAAAAAAATCTAACCGCGTTAGATTTTCCGAGCGAGGTGGCGATTTGACAGGACCATTTCTTGAGATTACACGATTACCGAACTTTTTCTTTATTAGATCAATTGTTTGAACAGCTGTGTGGCATGTGGCGCTATCTTGTTGGAACCACATATTATTGATGTCAAGTCTATTCATTTTTGGCCAAAAATAGTTTTGAAACATGGCATGATAGCCAATCACACCTCCGGCATGAAATCCACACCACACGGTCACTGTGGATGCAGTAGAGTTTCTTGAAGCACATATGATTTTGTTGCTGTCAAATAACGCATACTTTTTTATTGACAAAGCCATTAAGCCAAACATGAGCTTTATTGCTGAAGATGAAATTCAGTTTTTTTTTTAACTTTTGCACATCCCAATTAGAAAAGTTTTGGCGCTTTAAACGATTAAGAGGCTTTAGTTAATTTAATCTTGTAAGAGTGTAGGCAACGGTCTTTATGAAAAATTTGCCACAATGTAGGTTGAGAGATTTCTAATTCCTGTGAACGGCATCGTATCGACTGATTTGGTTCATTTTGAACTGAAGCACTTACGGTTGCGATATTTTTGGTACTTTGAATGGCAGGAACATTCAATAGTGAATATGTTGATTTGAATTTATTGACTATAAGACACACAGCTTGGCTGGTGCGACGATTATTACGACCATAAATTGTAGTAAGCACTCTTAAAGTTGCGAGCATAAAAATGTCATCTTAGTATTTGCATTTTTTTTTTTCAAAATACATACAGTGAGTATAAAAGTTTGGTTTTACAGTGCAAGCTAGCATCCGAGCTGGCCTAGTCAGTTACTTGCAGTGCAGCTACTCGCACCGTGTGACCCCATCATACAATAATGGCGAGGGACAGTAACTGCAGTCTGACTAGGCCAGCTCGGATGCTAGCTCGCAGTGTGTAACCAGGCCTTAAATTTAGAACATGGGATATCAATATTATTCTAAAATAAAACTTAATAAATAATAAAATTTATAATCTATCCCAACGATCTTCTATTTAGCTATATTTTTAATTAAAATATAATATTCAAGTAGAAATTAAATTAATTAATAGATATTAATAATGCTTTAATTAATAATTATATTATACATCAAAGATGTTAAATATAGTCTTAGTCTTGACATAATAAATTTTCTTGAGTTTTGTAAAGCTTCAAATTACTACCGCAACTTCTTAATGCTGATAGATACATTTGTCAAAGCAGCTTATCATGCTTTATTCACTTTGTTTAGAAAAAAAGAAACGTTTATACTTTTAAAACACATTTAAACTGCAGTAAAAGTGTTTTATGTCACAGTTAAATTTATATTACACATAAATTAAATATTAATCAATTCGTGTTGTTGATCGGTGTAATCATGTTACATAATATTAAATCTCTAAAAACACAATGTTTCACTTTAATCAATACGATTAAATAAAAAAAGATCATAAATCAAATGATGCCAATAGATTAAGCAAAAAGCTCATTATGTTTACAGATTTAAAGAATATTGCTAAATGGCACGGAATATCCTAAATTTATTTCACACTTTGTTCCCGGCTGGAATAATTAACAAATTTAACAATATGATAACCCGTTGATGATTAATGAGTCTCTAACCATATATTAAAATACAAAGTCAATTGTTATAAACTGATATGATTTATACATTCTGTTCCACAACTGACGTAAAAAGTTTTAATTAAAGTGCGTATAATATCTGTTTTCGTTTTGTGATAGATGGATTTAATATTTTTTTGTAGAATTATTTTTTACGGTACTCACAGTTGTTGATAGAAACAATAAGTTAATACTGAACAATTTTACGTTTTTTGATACAAAACAAAAAATAAGCCGTGTTTAAGATCTCAATGTTAACTTAACGAACACGTGCAATTAGTAATTGTATATAAGAAAGTATAAATCACACACTCAATGCAAGTAGAAAGTACATTGTTTAATAAAATAAATATGAAGATTTTAATAAACGATAGTAAATATGTTTAGTAAATGCTAAGTTTCAAAGATTTGAAAACCTTGATCCTGTAAAGGTAATTTTACGGAAATTTGGACAATCGTCCCCACATCGATATCTTCGATTTTGTTCAAATTTTGTACACTTATTTTTGGGGTACCAAAATATGTTGATTCCAAAAATTTTAGATTTCTAGGTGCAATACATTGTAAATGGCGGTTGTTTTAACTAATGAGGAATATTTTGTCTTCTTTCAGTTTTTGTGCTGCAAATAAGCAACAAATAGTCAAAAATCATATTCAAAAGGATGTATCTTATAGGAAATTTTTCGTAGAATACGATTCCGCTCTTGGTTTTCCAAAACTTTTGTGGAAAATAAGAAAATTACCATTTTATTAAAAAATTTATATCTTCGATTCCGCTACACCTGAAGACTTGAAATTTGAATACGATTCTCCTGAAACATAGTAATTTGATCGCAAAAATAAAAAAATTAGATTTGCTTGCTTTAGGGTAAAATATAACACATAATTGCTAAAAATGGGTTATCCTCGGATTTTCCGTAATTTTAATAATTTTCCGGTTTTTTTCAGGAGAATTTAAAAAAACGGACATAAAGATTGCGTTCTAGAATGAATTTTCTTTCAATTGCACTAATTCGATGTTTTTGTAGACATTTTTTTGCGAAATTATGAAAACTAAGAAATAATTATTTTTTATCATAATTTCTTTCGAAAAAGTATGATATATATACATATATGTAAATAATGTATATTATATGTATGATAAATATATATTTCTTTGTCCGTCTTTGGCCGCGTGATATTCATGTCTAAATCGTTCGTGCAGAATGTCTATTGTGGCATGTCTTGTTGGAACCTTATTTGCATAAACCTGCAATTTAACTTAGTCTCAAAGAAAGAAGTTTTAAGGCGTTAATTTGCACGATTTTGCTGGCTAGTTTACGTAGCCGCTTCGTGATATTCATGTCTATCGTGGCATGTCTTGTTGGAACCATAAATTGTTGGTATCTATATAATCTAGTTTTGGCCACAAGAAGTTGCTTATCATTGATCTGTAGCGCTTACCGTTGACTTTTAATCACAATACCAGTTTTGTTTTGGAAGAAGTACATACCGATGATTTTGGCAGACCAAAATCCGTACCAAACAGTAGAAAAAATTTGAAAGTAGTAGCATGCTGGTTTTTCTTCCAGAGTTGTGGTTTGACTTGACTGTAAAATATTGTTATTCACACTCTGGTTTTTAAGGTTTTGAAGTTTAAAGTTTGTGTTAACACCATAAGCATTGAAGACTTATACGTAACAACCGTAGAGAGCATGTTTTGTGCACTTAGATTTGAGTTTTTGGGACTACAAAAGATTGCCAAGCTTGCACTGGCCAGTTTCAAGGCACATTACATTTGTAAGGAGCAGTTATAAACACACTAGTATTGGAGTATACCTTGGGGTTGTATTAATTAATTGATTAGTAATATAGTATACTATGTGTTATTATTTTTATGTTAGCGAAAAATTTTATATTTGTTAACTGCACAGAATTTATTAATAATTATGTAGAGGTTTAATTTATAGAAAAGTAAGCGGGAACGATAGCAAACTTTAGCAATAGTGTGCTAATACAAGAAGACGAAATGAAGCGCAGTAGCATACTGCAAAATGAAGCGGAACAAAGAAAGAAGTCTCAGTAACTTTTCCGCAGTAAATTAATGCGATTGGATAAATTGAAATTAAATGATGATTTGCAAAGAATCCGTTTCAAAGTAAAATTAATGTTTAATAAACAACGTATACGCACGGTGTGGTGGATGGGAGGTTTAACGTTTGTTGCGTCCGGTATACAAAAAACAAAATTTTATAACGGCATAACATAGTGCAGAATATAAATAGTTGTGAAGTTTAATTTAAAAATGTGTACCGTAACAAATATGCGTAAGTTAAAAAAAATTAAAGCGTGAGACAGCACTCAGTTATTACTGAAAATGTTTTATCTTTTATGTATTAATCAGCTTTTGCATTTGTTAAGGAATTAAGTAGATTTGTGGTATTTTGTGATTGCAGCATTTCTAAAATTAGTTTAGCTTATAGAATGTTTTGAAGGTTTATAAAATTAAAAAAACGTAGATTAAATGAAGATTTGACAAGTACCCACCACCCTTGTGTGCTTTTACACGAGTTAGTTAGTTTTAAATTGTTTTTAACGCTAGCATCAGACGATTTGAAGAAAATGGTTGTTATTATATTGCTCCAACTGCATTATTAAATTGATTGTTTGCTGTTTTGTCGTTAGTCAACTATTCTTCTAACAGAACACCTTTTTTTGTACTTTGCAACTAAGTTGAAAAAATGTTTATTAATTTTTTTAACCATTGTCAGCTGGTATTTTTTACGATCGCATCATTGTTCTGCAAAAAAAAGAACGTTTACATTCCTTTTCGGTCAACCGCTTGATCTTTAATTTCAAGTTTAGCCAAAAACATTTTGTTTTTTTTTTTTTTAACGCGCGATTATAAAAAAATTATTAATTACAATACAAAAGGTTAATATAGAGTCTCATAAAACCAACAGGTTTTGATGCCACAATCACTTATTTAACACAATCGTACATTTCTTTTTATGTTTTCTTGTCTTGTGTTGCTTTGAACTATCTTCTTCCTGCTAATACCTTTATATTGTCCAGCTATCTTTTTATTGGTCTGCCTGTACTACGTTCTGCTTATCTTGGTCTCCATTATGTTATTTTTGATGTCTATCTGTCTTGGATTCTGCAACACGTGTTGTTATGTCAATGATTTAAGATAGTCGTTTGATTTTTTTTATTTTGTCTTGGAGGTTAAAACCCAACATAGCGCGTTTGCCCATTTTGTATAGTACTAAAATTCCCATAGTTTTTAGGCCAAAAGTAATATGCATGATTTAAAAATTTTTGATTGAGATTTATTGATATATCTCTATTTTTGAGTGTGTGCTTTAGTTAACCAAAAGCCGTCTAAGTTAGTTTATACGTATTTTTTTACATTTTCTACAATTTTGTTGTTTATGTTTAGTAGTGAATGGTAGATTGTTTAAAAAGGTTTTATTACATCAAGTTTTTATCTATTTTGACCTGAAATGTAGCGTTTTTATATACAGGGTGTCCGGAAAATACGTGTACAACGTTTGACGACAGACTCCTGACGTCAAAATAGGTCGATCTAAGCCGACTTAGTTATATCCAAAATTGTCTCGTTTAGCCGGTAGAGGGCGTCAAAAAAAACAAAAGTATAACAAAGTTGAAAGTATCTATTGTAAGAAACTAAGTAAAACAAAAACATTACTTAAGCAAATGTGTAAAATGACCGCCATCTTGCTGAATACACTTATTAACACTCTTTAAAAAGTGATATTGGACCCTATCTAATGTCTCGGGATTATAAAAATGGTTGCCTGCATTTAAAATCCGATGCAATAAATCATCGCGTGTGTTTACCGGAGTCTTGTAAACTTCTGTTTTAATAGCGCCCCACAAAAAGAAGTCACACATATTTAACTCAGGAGAACGTGGTGGCCATTTTACTGGTGCATCATTGCCTCTTCCAATCCATCGGTTGGGATATTGATGATGTAAGTATTGCCGAACGGCAACGGAAAAATGGGTCGGGGCACCATCATGCATATACCACATTTCCCTCCGAAGTAAAAGGGGCAAATTCTCCAGAAGAATTGGTAATGTGTCTTGCAAAAAATTTAAATAAATATTTCCATCTAACCTGTCTGAAATAACAATGGGACCAATAAGGTAGTGATTAATAATACCTGCCCAAATATTAATTTTAAATTGATGCTGATGATGTGCAACTTTAATGGCATGTGGATTTTCATCGGAATAAATATGTTCGTTGTGCAGATTGGTTACCCCAGATCTTGTAAAGCATGCCTCGTCAGTAAACATAATTTTTCTACAAAAATTTGGAACAAGGATTCTTTTGTTTCTAATAAATTGACAAAATGTAAGCCGCATGGGGGGATCAGTCGGTAAAAGTTCCTGGACTTTTTGTATGTGATAAGGATGTAACAACTGTTCTCTTAAAACCTCATTGACAATCGTTTTAGGAACATTTAACTTACGTTCTAAGAGACGGGTACTGGTACTTGGTTCTTCTTCAACTCTTTCCAGAATCATCTCTTCTGTTTCCACAGTTCGAATTGTTTGCATACGACCCCTGCATTCAAACTTTTTCTCAAAACTGCCCGTTTCCCGAAGATGACGCTCAATATTGGCAAATGTTTGGTGGTTTGGTATTCGACGGTTAGGAAACCTCTCCATGTAAACCCTAACACTTTGACGCCCATTTCCTTGACAAAACCCGTATACCAGGAGCATGTCAACTTTCTGAGAGTTTGTATAATTTTCCATTTTTAATGGTAAAATGAACTTGTAGTTCAAGAATGTTGATCGTATACTTGAGTAAATTTCATAGACTGGTGACAATTTGTCAATAATTGTCAATATATTAAGCGCCATAGCAACAAGGTCACTTAAAAAATTATTGTTACAGGTAATTTCTTTTTAATATTTACAAATTTTTGACGCCCTCTACCGGCTAAACGAGACAATTTTGGATATAACTAAGTCGGCTTAGATCGACCTATTTTGACGTCAGGAGTCTGTCGTCAAACGTTGTACACGTATTTTTCGGACACCCTGTATATGTGGAGTATTTTGAGTCAATTTTGGATTGGTCTGTTGCTTGTAAAAATGCTTAGGTTTCAACGCTGTCGAAAGCTTTATGAAATTTGTTTGTAGATGGTCGATTGTGCTGTATCCACTCTCAATTATCTTTGGATTATCTTCGGATTTTACATTTTGGTTAAGCGTTTCTGATGTTTTTGGATCTGGTTATGCTGAAGAGTAGAGTTGGGTATAGAAGTTTTCAATTTGCTTATCAATGTTCTTCTTGTTATTACATTTTGTTGATAGTTTTTATTGTTGTAATCTTATGTCGGTCTGTGGTGAGTTTTGATTTTAGGACTTTTATGTTGGAGTTGTTTTTTATAATGTTTTTGAATATTTTGGTGTTATGTGTTTATCTCTTCTAACTTTTTTGCTGATTTTTTTATTCAGTTTTTGGTATTTTAGCGTGTTTTTTGCCTTTTTCCTTTTTTGCTCTATAAGCTTTAATGTATCTGGTTGTAATTTGCAACTTCTAGAATAGAATGTTTGTTTTGATTTTTCTATTTAGTTTATTTATCTCTTTTGTACTTAAGGCGATGATTGGCCCTAATTTTTTTCTGATACTTTTTTTTATTTTGATCTACTTTTTTGAGGGTGGGAAACTTGTCTATGTGTATTAGTTTGTTTCTTTCATTCTTCAAATTGAGTGTAAGTGTAAAATTAACAATCTTTTGCAGTTGTTATGCAACCCTTAGGTTTTAAATGCCCTGCACTGAGCATAGCATTCTTGCAACAGCTTTTATATAAATGATGTCAATGCTAAATACGGTGTTAACACACAATTTTAAGGCTCAAAAGTTAGTATGTGAATAACGACGTTTTTGAAGAAAACAGAAAAACAGAAAAAAAAACGCGGATTTAATGAAGACATGACAAGTTTGTTACAATCTCTTAGTATTTTTACACGACTTAGTTAGTTGTAGGGTTATCATCTAGGTCTAAATACACCAGCAAATGGATTGTTTACTATTTTGCCGGTAGATGTTAAAATGGAATAAAACAAACTGTGTGTGAGGTATTAACAAAATTCTTTTTTTATTTGAAAGGCTTGTGTATGCCATTCAGTGTGGAATATGACAAAGTTTAAATGTCCGTCTTGGATTTTTATGGTGGCACGGATTTGAGTGGTTCAATTTTCAATTACTCTTCTGCATTGATTCGGCTGAATTTGAGCGATGGTCTATGTTATGTTTACCTTTTGGGCATCGGTCCATTGTGGTTTATTTGCATAGACCTGCGACTTCAAGAAACCCCACAAGAAAAAGTCTAGCGTCAAATTGCATTACCTTAGTGGCCATTCACATCACCCCTGCGAGAGATAACTTTTCTTTGAAAACGTTTATGCAGAATGTCAGTTGTGGCGTCCGATGAATGGCACGTGGCGCCATCCTGCTGGAACCACATGTCGGCTAGGTCCATATATTTTAATTTGGGCTATAAGAAATTGGTTATCATTGTTATGTAGAGTTTGCCATTGACGGTGACCGCCTCACCAACGTCGTTTTCGAAAAAGAACGAACAAATGATGCCGCCTGCCCAAAATCCACAACAAACGATAATTTTTGAGGATGCATTATCACCTTGTGTGGGTTGGTGTTGTCCCATATACGGCAAATTTGCTTGTTAACGTAGCCATTTATTTAAAAATGTGTCTTGTTGCTAAAGATGATTTTTTTGCCAAAATTGGGGTTTTCTTCTAAACGATTTGAAGCCAAGTCAGCAAACAAACAACATTGTCTATGGTCATGAACTTTGGGTTTCTGGGTCAATTGGATCTTATACGGGTGTAGGCCTAAATTCCGACAAAAAAATTGTCAAATTATAGTCTGCGAAAGCCTGAGTTCTTGTGCACGGCGAGGAATCGACTGCTTTGGGTTCTGCTGTACATTTTCACCGACCGAAGCTATGTTCTCCGCCAATCTTGCGTTCCTTGAACGTACGGGTGTTGGCTGATTATTTACCGAACGAAAGAGTAGACTGTAAAGGGCCACCACGTCCACCGTAAAATGGGCACAATGCGCGCAAGGTTTGCACTAACGAAGACTCATTTTGATCATAAAGTTTTATCATGAACGTGCTGTTCAATCGAGCAACTTGCCATGGTGATTTGGCATAAGTAACTGAGTAATAAACAAAAGATTAAACGTCACCAAAACAAAATGGCCGCCACGGGCCGTCAAAATCTAAACTGATCATTTCTTATTTTGTTTTAAAGAGTAAAAAGGGTTTTTAAATTTATGGAAAAAAGTTATAGTTTTTTGTATGCGTCATTTGAAACATTTCTTGAAATAAAAAGTTTGTTAGATGCAATAATCAACAAAAGACCAACCAATAAATTTGAAAATTATTAAACCAAAAAACAGACAGAAAGGGTGATCATTAGACCATCCGCGGACAATAAGAACCGTGTTAGAAAAAGCCACATAATACTATCAGAGTACAAAACTTTTATAGACTACAAAAAAGCATTTCATAAAAGGGCAGTCAAAACGACACTCCTAACAGCAGGACAGATTATAATAGATATATAACACTACTGCATAATATATATATATACAAAGACGCAACTATAAAAATCAAACTAGAAGAGGAAACAGAGCCAATATCAATTAACAGAGTAGGGAGACAGGGGACACTATTTTCCTATACTATTTATAACAGCTATGGGAGACATATTTAAAAAACCTGACTAGGAGAACAGATGAATTAATATTGCAATATTTGCTGAATCAAGAGAAGAACTGAGGCAAATGATTAAAGAACTAGAAACAGGATTGCTTGCTTTTTTTAACAGTTTTTTATTTTCAGGGTATAAGTCTCCTTTAAGTTTTTTTATTTGTCTCTGTTCTAGGCCACTTAGTACCAATTGAGTGTCCTGTCGTACGTTTTATGTTGTCGCTTCATTTCATCTGCGGACGTCTCGCGCTTCTACTGTTTTTCGATGGTTTCCATCTAATTATTTTTCTACTCTATTTAATCTGGTTTTTGTCACGTGTCCGGTTTAGTTCCATTTTATGTTGCCGATATGTTCTATTACGTCTTTTATTCCCGTCTTCTTTCTTATCCAGGCGTTTGTTTTTTGTTTTTAGGGATAGGCCCAATATCCTTTTTTTTCATTGCTCTTTGTTAATTCTCAGCTTTCCAATTATTGGTTTTGTGAGTACCCAAGTTTGTGATCCATAGGTGGTCACTTGTAAAATACATTGGTTGTATAGTTCTGTTTTTAGAGTTAGGGAGACGTATATAGCTAAAATGTCTTTTATCTTTCTGTATGCTGCTCATGTTTGTCTTATTTTTTTGTTTATTTTTATTACTTGGTTTGCTTACCTTAGCCTATTGTTATGGTTTCTTCTAGATACTTTTATCTGGTTACTTTCTCGATGTTATTTATTTCTAGAGTTATTTCTTGTTTGTCTTTTTTGCTTGTTGTTATATACTTAGTTTTGTCAAAATTAATTTCAAGGCCTATGTGCTTGGTTACCTTGTATACGTCTTTGGTTTGTATGTCTAAGTCTTCTCTGGATTTGGCTATTAATATTATGTTGTTGGCGAACATTAAGTGGTTTAGTCTTTTGCCGTTTATATTAATGTCTTTATTTTGCTAATCTATGGTTTTTAAAGCATCTTCTAGGGCAAGCGTGAACAGCTTGGGTGACATTGTGTCACACTAGCGTATTCCTTTGTTTATTTTAACCTTATCTCCTAACCTAACCTTATCCGATGTTTTAGCAGTTGTATTTGTAGGATAGCGTTTCTGTAGATGTTATTGATTAGGTTTGCATATCTGTGGTTAACTATTTTGTCTTTTTTAGGGCTTGTTGGAGCGCTTATACTTCTATAGTGTCAAAAGCTTTTTGGTAGTCAACAAATGCCATCCATAAGTTTTTTTTATACTCTACTGCTTTTTCTACCAGCCCTCTTTCTGTTTGTAGATGTTTTGTGGTGCTAAATCTCTGACTGAGCCTTGCCTGTTTTTTTGGCTGGTAAATGTCCAATTTTGGAGTCAACCTTTTGAATAGTTTGTAGATTTGTGATAGAAAACTGATTGGTCTGTAGGTTTTTAAATTTTTGGTATCTCCCTTTTTGTTTATGATTATTACAAGAGCATTTGTCGAATCCTGGGATATGTCCTCCTTTTTTAGGCATTTGTTGAGTAGTATTCTTAATTGCTTTATCAGTAAATAAAAATGAACAAGTAAATATGCTTTTGGAACTGGTGGACTAATACATATACTTAAGTCAAAACATTATACCAAATAAAGACCATCATCAGGAGACCAAAATACAATAAAAAACCAAACAAGGATGGAAAACATTCGGGAGTATAAGTTTAGTACTGAGGAGTAAAAACATACCGCAACACCTAAAAACTAAAGTGTTTGACCAATGCGTATTATTAAAGGCAACTTACGTAGGTTATCAGTAACACAAAGAGCAATGTAACAAATAATTGAATTAGCCAAAATAGCTCTTGGAGTGACATTTTTGCGTTGGTTCTGCATAGCAAACGTTGTTTCATAAAAAACAATATGATTTGTTGACGATAACCAGTATTTCTACTAAGAGACAATAGAAACAAGTGGTGCGAGACGAATAATTGATAACTTTTTTATTCTTGTTTTAAACATGAAATTAAAATGCTTTATTTTTTGTTTTTTATTTTGCTGCAGTCTCTATACAGCCACTAGACAGCGTTGATATTGATACATTGAAGCTAGAGCTCATTATAACATATAATTTATAAATTGGTTAAATCATTTCTAGCCAAGATTGAAAGAAATTAGTGAATCAATACGTTGATCTCCAGAAGTTTAAAATTACCAAATCTATTTTATTTGTATTTTTTAAGAAATTAAAAAAAAACATATGTTTAAACTTTTTTACATCTTTATAAAGCTGTACGTTTGCCTTAATGCCCAACGATACTTATTTGATCATAATTATTAAAATTATTCCATTGTTTTTTATGTAATATTATAATATATTCAATAAAATTAGTACAGAAATCAATATGAAATATAACAACTTTCAATATTTTTGATTACATTCAGCTTACTGATTCGATTCTTGGGAGGACAAGCGTTACTTTTGTAACACGTATGTATTATTTAATTTATACTATTCATAATCACCATTTAAGTTGTACATAACACATTCTAAAGTAAAACATCACTTTACATGCAAACTGATTAAGATGCAATCAAATATTATTTTTCTTTATTTTATCAACTCAAGAGATCAATTATGTGATGATTGTACTATATCATATGTCATAAACTTGTGCTCATATTACATTCTCCAACGAGAAAAAATAATAGATTGTAAGCCTGACTCTGATGGGGTGTTATATTTAAGAGGCTGTCTAATTATACTTCCCAAATTGATATCTTGAGGCAATAATGATGTCAGTATCATCAATTTTCTCTGATATAGATATTAAAATCATTGTGATTCTAGACAACATTCAATATTTAATAACACGTTTGAATATATAATTTTATTAGAATGATGATCAAAGAACATGTTAACGAAATGTCTATAAAACTAGAGCAGAATTATGATTTAATTAAAGATTGTATTAGATTAAAAATTACTTTATCAAATTACCCGTTACAACTTTGTATGTGATGTTATGATTAAATACAAAATGTTATTATTCTATAGAGTTTAATAAATAGCCATCGTAAATTTACGTTAGGTCGAATGACACCGTAATGGATTAATACGGTTAATATTAATAATCCTGAAACAGTATACAATACCTACATAGTTGAACATTGTCTGCTTATATTTGCCCCCCAATATTGTCTTTAAGGCCCATTTGCATAAAATTTGTTGTCAGGATATATTACCATCAAAATCCGGCGTATTTGCCGACTTATGATGAAAATTAGTTTCAACACAATTTCACTTTGACAATAAATGTTACGCTCATCACAGTAACTCAATGCAAAATTACATTTGACATACTCAAAAGGGATGATTTAGTTGATTAAAATCTACATAACAATGTGTTAGGAATAATAAAATATACTCAAAAGCCACTTCTAAAATCTTCACAGTGCAAAGTTTTAATTACCGTGATTGCAACGATATACGTTAGATCGATATTTAATAGAGATGTGGAAATTGAAACGTATCGGCGGAGCAACTTGTTGTTATCTGCGATACGATCCCAGTTCAATTCAATTATGAGAATTGAGAGGAAATGATAAACCTCGATGATTGGACACGATTAAAAACTTATATAACTACCAGAGTTACCCAACTCACTAAAAAAGGGTTGTGAGTTTTTAATTATCTTTCTGCAAACTTTATTAAAATCGAAACAATTTTATTTTTAATGTGCTCCAATAAATAAACATCTGCAGTGTACATTAAACTTCATTTTCCATGCATAAATTAATTCAAATTTACGAAGCAATTTTACTTTTAAAATCGTTATGAAGTTTGTTATTGTAAAAATAGTTTAACAATTTTCACATAAGAAGAACTTGTCTTGAATGGAGTTTAATAGTAACTCAAGGAGAAGTTTTGCGAGAAGCTTATACTTTTAGAAGTCTAGTAGGGAAAGTTATATATTATACTTTGGAGAAACTTTATAATCTTAGATAATAGATTTGTGACATTAAATGTTTTAGCTTTTATATCACATTGTTTCAATAAAATTGTATTAACACGAATTGAAGTAGCGAAGCTCTTAGGAGTGCTTTATAATGAGACTGAGGTCCTCGTGAGATATTTTGTGAATTATTTACATAATGATAGACATTATGTTAGTTATAATAATACATTAAAGTGTTATAATTAGAAAAAGATTTGTGTTAATGAAAAACTTAAATAAAGTACTGGTACAAAACTAATTTCTCACGGTTTAATTAATAGTAGAATGGACTTTCTCAGTTAAAGAACACATTTTACACAAGATGTAATAATATACAATATATTAAAAATCTTCATAATATTAATTGTTGATATACTAGTACTGGTAGAGCATCATATTCGAAGAAAATAATTGTTTTATTTTCTTTATTGAACTGAAATGAACAACATGGTATTGTAGATGGATTTTACTATATGGTACAATGCCAACTAATTATTTGAAGTGAAATAATATATTTTTATAAAAAAATAAGTTTAATATTTTACGCGTTGTTTGCTTCTATAGAACGTTTTTGATTGCACAGGCAATTTTACGGTATTAGGAAATAATCACCAATAGGTGAAATGTTTCAAACCAACCACACTAACCCACATTAAACTTAGATCTCAAATTAATTAAATTGTTTCTCCAACTATATAAGAAAGGTTTTAGATTTTTGTGATTTCAAATAAATTATCAGGCGTCAAAAAAAATGCTTGATGACATTTTCTTCTGCAGTTTTGTTTATGTCTTCTGTGATATTGTTTTGACTATTAAGCTTGGGTGATGCAACCAAAGTTGTTTGGACTGTTGTTGGCGATTTGTCGAGACCTTGTTAACATAAACATTTCTACTATTATAAGACAGAAACCCTATATTGTTTAATAATCATATATTATTTTGGTATGATAAGCGGCAGTTTTTAAACATAAACCTAAACTATCTGTCAATTTATGCAACTATCTATTGACTGGAAGATATTTATTTATTAGAACATGTTACTATTGAACTAGTAATCTATAAGTTTTTTTTGAAACGGAGAAGTTGTTATTGTAGTTTACTTGTTGGTGGGAAGACTACTACTTTGTTCTTTTGGATTCACTTTGCCTTCTTTTATCATTTTTAAAATCTATACTTTGTTTAATTTTCATTCAAATATTTTGACTATTTCTTTTTTCTAATTAAAATATAAACACTTTTCTAGAATGGTTTCATGTTTCTATTCTAATTCTACAAGTCTAAAGCGGCTCCTAGACGTTCAATATTATGGCTAATATATTGCACAATAATTGATATTATACAATAAATAATATATTGAAAGATTGCACAATATATTGAGTCAATTAGAAAGAGTTTGATTTTTATTGACATCTAAAAGTATTTATTTCTTTTTTTGAACCATTCCTTTATCTATCTACGCTTTTTTCTGTTTCTTTTTTAAAAGCAATGGTTACACAACTTGCTTTATTTTATTCCAAACGTAAACTGCAAAAGTGTACGTAATAATAAAAAGTTTGCGCAATTATATTGCAACGTGTAGGTGGTCCTAGCAATATATTGTGCAATAGATTGTTCAATATTATCGATGCTAATATTGATCGTCAAGGGGCACCTTTACACTTTTTATACTTGTTATTATTATTATCTATTTAAAATGATAAATAATAATAATAAACAAACCATGTTTAAATGGAATACAAACCTTTGAACTAATGTAGATGGAATACATACTGTTGTTGGTAACATTCTAATAAATAGACGAATTTTTCAAGGTGGTTCTGTCTGTGTTTAAATCCACTATCTAAACAACTGAACAAATTGAAAGGGTACAAACTAGAAGACCTAAATGTTACTCACCTTTTGTACATAGATGATCTAAAACTATATGCAAATTCAAAGATAGAATTGGATAAACTGCTAAAGTGGACAGACAAATTTAGTAAAGACCTAGGAATGAAATTTAGTTTTGACAAACACTTGACACACAGAACAAAAGATAACCAGAGAATTGAAGGGATGGACGAGGATATGTTCTACAAATATCTAGGCTACTTCTAATCGAGGGGTATTGACCAAAACGTAGCAAAAAAAGAACTACAAAACAAATTTAAAAAACGGTTAGACCTTGTCCTAAAAACGGAACTAACATCTAAACACAAAATTAAGGCACTCAACACGTATGCTATCCCTATACTCACATACAGTTTTGGCATTATTAATTGGACACATACAGAGTTGCAAGCACTAGACCGTGTAGTTAGAACAAAATTAACTAAGAACAAAATGCACCATCCAAGGAGTATTATGGAGCGCCTATACTTACCGAGATCTAAAGGAGGGCGTGGTCTAACTCACATTCTAAACATGCATTACAAGCAACATACGTCACTATTTCTGTCAAAACGGAACTACCAGCGATATTCATAACGCTACTGTGAAATGTGACCGAAAATGTGCATTACTAGCCACCACGGAATACACAAGAAGACATGATAATGTTGCAAAAATACTGCACCAACAACTATGCAAGTAGATTGATCCTAAAGTTGAAAAATACCCCTACTACAAATACAACCCCGCAAATGTTACTGAAAATGAACTTTTTAAAAACTACTGGAATCGTGATATAATAACAGACAAAACTATGCCGAACAACAGGCCAGATACAGTTTTAACTGACAAAACAAAGAAACATACTTACCTAATTGATATCTCCATTCCCAATGCCGCAAACCTTCAAGTTAAAAATAAAGGAAAACTGGAAAAGTACTTACCTCTATCAAATGAAGTACGATTGATGTGGCACCAGGATAAGATAATGGTGATTCCCATTGTAGTTGGGTCAACAGAGGAGATACCAAAAGTTCTCTTTGAAAACTTGAAACTTATAGAAGTACCCGCAAGGTTCTGAACGACGACACTTAAAAATAAAATAATGTTTACTAGTAGACTACAATTAACAGAACAACAAAAACACTTACCTTGCAATAAACAGCCGAGGTGCGCGCTACTTACCAGCTAAGCTGAGGAAACCTGAAATAATAATAATAGCTATTTTTATTCTTTTTTTTTTTACACATAAGTTGCAAGATTATTTGTTAGTCATCTTTTTGTTGTTTTTCTGCAAACTGCAACTGGCAAACTACCATATTCGTACTTAGCATTATATCTGCTGCTATAAGTCTGTCCTTGTTCTTTTGCAGTTTTATCTCTTTTGATCTGTTTATTATTTATCTTTTTTTTCTTTTTTCATTTTCAAAATTAGACACGCACATACTTGCTTAAGGTGCAGTAGACTGATTGGCCTGTAGTTTAGGGAAAATTCTTGGTCTCCAGGATTTGGTATATTTATGACAAGCGAGATTTTTCATTTTCTATTGGTTAGGGTCATAATTACTTTGTGCGAGAATGATTTTAAAGCTTTGTTGGTGACTTTTTGTTGAACCTTTTTGACGTGCAATTCCGTGTCCTTTGTTATAGAGTAAGAAGGATTGGAGTTAGAGGTTGTCAAAAAGTGCTTTGGTTTTTTCCTCAGTTGTATATTAAACTTTATTCTTGCTGTGGATAGCTGGAGATTTGTATATATACAAAGTATTTTTTTAGCATTAGTTTTAGTTTAATCTTATAGCCATTTTAACATCTCTGTGAAGTAAGTTTTAGAACTCACAATTTCTGGGGTTGCGATGTCTTTGCCATTGATGTATTGTGGCATTTCTGTAACCAGCCGAGCTGTAATGCGTAGGTTTATTTGAACCCAATACTTAAAAATCTTTTTGCTTAACATTATCAAATAATTACCAATCTTAGGCATTGCTTTTTAAACTATTCCACGCTGGGTGCTTTGAGATAAAGTCCCCAGCAGTTATAATGGGAAGAAGGTTTGTAAGGATGGTATTAAAATCCGCCATTTTGATAAGCTTTACCGGATTTATGTGAGCAGATGCGATTTCACCACAATAGTATTTGTTTTTAGCGTAAGCGTATCGGGGGTATCTACTTTAAAGTGGTCAAAAGATATATTTGCAAAGATCAGTGTTGCACGTTTTTAACTTTCCCAAGTGCGTGAGGGTATGATTTTGATGTTCTGTTCGAAGAAGAATTTTTTCACTTTGCCTATTTTGTTTGTAATGCCGTTGGCTACTTTGATTTTTTGGATCTACAGTTTCCTGGCTCAGGGGATGATGAACAAAGGAGGCAGCTTTACTAGACATACGGTGAACAAAGATTGGCCCTCAAAAAGCCAAACCATGTGCAGAGGTGGACAAGAAATTATGGGTCACTGGAAATAAAATAATAACTGGAAAATTTGGAACACTATATTTGATAGCCCTGTTGGAAGACAAACAAAGAAGCCCGGTTTGCGAGCTTTTTCTACAATATGACAAAACTGAATAGCCGGAGAAAACTATAAACGCGGCTGAAATACCTCCGTGCACCTGCGACGAGGTAAAGCAAGCAGGTAAGTAACTGAAACGAGTAAAAGTTGCAGACCCTGTTGGAATACCGTAGCAATTTTTTGATAAAAAAGCAAAGTTCTGCGAACTGATAAAGAAAGACTTCTTTCTCGAAGAGTGGAAGTTGGCATCGGTGCAGCAGCCTACAGACTGCTATGCAGCTAGGGGTAATTCTTTGAGTTGATCCTAAACAAGAGACTGCAGGAAGAGATACTGAGAGCCGGCGGACTGTCCCATGTGCAGTTTTTACGGAGGGCAAGTCAACGGTAGACGCCATCCAAAGGGTCAAAGGCATAGCGGAGGAAGCTGGATGTCAAAATTGCTTTTAACTCGGCTCCGTGGAAAGGAATTATTATGAAACTGGAGAGGAGGTATCTTGTCAAACAAATTTGCGACTACCTCCACAACAGGGTAATTCAGGTTGACGTACCACAGGGTTCAGTTCTTGGCCTAACGTTATGGAAGACCTTTTACGACGAGGTGCTCAGAGAAACAATGCTGGAGGATACAACTTTACTAGGGTATGCGGATAATCTTGCGATGGTTCTATGCGGACTTAACGGTGATTCCACAGTGACTTAGGTTAGTCTAGGGAGGGTTTTTTTTAATCGGTAGGTGTCTGGCGGTTGTATACAATACAGCGTTTCAGATGACTCCGGCACAAAGTTTTTGGAAAAAATTTCCCCTCTTTCCATAAAAAAAGAGCTTTGGTGTTGGTGTTGCTGTAGGAGTTGCCTAGAGATCATTGGAAAGTGAACACATTTGTTTCTCATTCTATGAATGTTGGTTGAAGCAAATTTATAAATTCAAGAGCTTGTGCAACATCTGTCTATGTTAGGTGTTCCGAAGCGTTTCGGATTACCTGCGTTCTTCCGTGGTGAAAGTTGGCTTTTTTGGATTAAAAAAAAATAGTTGCTATTACACTTGTAAGCATTTCAAGCGGAAAATATAACGATTTTGTTATCACTGAAATACGCCTGATAATTTATCTTTGTTTGACAAAACAAATGCTGGGGGACGGGACTTTGAAGTCTTTAGGAGATTGGGTCGTGTTAAAAACATCGTTGTTTTAAATATTTGTTTTACTAGTTTTTTATCATTCATACCTTAATTTTCCCACCAGTTAACTTTGTTACAGTTCGGTTTTTGCAGAACTATGTAGCTTGGTGTTGATGACTTTACTTGCAATGCTTGTCTTAGAAAATAAAACTGCAACTTTCTATCATTTGTTCTTTTTTTTACCCTCCAAACGTCTATTCCATATAATATAGCACTTCTGATGTATGCTTTTCAAAGTTTTTACTTTAAAATAGTGATTGAGCTTTTTTTATAAATACCTATAATTTTGTTGGCTACTAGCCATGCTTTTTAGCTTACATATTTTTACTAGATCTGATACTGACAAACATAAAACTTAAATATTTAAATATGTTAGTTGCTCAATCATTTGTCGATTTATCAAACAGAATGAGTTTATGTTTGTTTTTTTTTCTGAACAGCATCTATTTGGTTTCTATGTATTTATTCCAATTAAAAAAAAAACTTTTCTGATAATTTCTTTTACGTTTCCACTTGTAAGTACTATATAATGATCTGCCAATCTGGGAATATGTCAAATAAGTGAATTTTTTATCTTGCTTGAAGAAAAGTTTCTGGCTATTATTTTAAAATGTTTTAAACGTGCATTTTTTTAATCAAATGCTGAATCCACTTAAAGAAACAAAAAACTAGAAAATAGTTTCTCATTTTTTGTAGCCATTCGCTTGTCAAATTTTAATTTAGGTTGAATTTTTTTGTGTTGCGAGTGATGTATCTTGACGTTGCACCGAGTGTAGAATATTTGGCGAATACTAGTTTTAATAAACAGTGAATTGTTTCTTAATACTAGCCAGCTCATACTGATAGATTCAGCAAAATGCACTGAAAAGTAAAACAAACCAAATATTATTTTATTTGTAATAATTAATAATAATTAAACAAATCGGCAAATAATAACTCAATTGTTAATCTAAATAATTACACTATTTTTGCAGTTTTAATATTCATCAATGTGTATGAAGTTGTTTTTGCGATACAATAAACTTTATTATATTTTTATGTGTAAGGTAATATAAAATTTGTACATACACGATTAACAATAGCAAGCATGAAACATTCGCGCATAGTGCATTTAAATTGTTATTTACAAATGTACAATGAAAACTACAGTACTAACATTGCAAAACAATAGATATATTAAGCGGTAAACTATAAACACTTTTATGTACAAATTTGATATAAATTGATTTGTCTTTTAAACAATATATAAAGGACATAATTTTGGGCTTAATTAGCTAAAACTTTGAAATGTAGTTTTAATTTGATATTTGCATGTTTAAAAATTTAACATGGCCGCTATAATAAAGTTTAACTATTATAACTTTTTTAGTATTGTAGAAGTGTAAGAAATGTCAAAACAAATACATTTTTTTGACATTATAGATTTTCGCGGTCAAAGAAAATATTAGAAGTAGCTCCTACCTTGCGGAAATCTGCCTATAGCAGTATGAATGTTTTGATTAAAAATTACAATACCGTTTAAAAAAAATAACATATTTAAAAATCGTTGTATATATAATACAATCTCCCTTTGAAAACAAGTCAATGAAATGGAAAATGTAAATTAATCAGAAAGGAAAACAATTTAATTTCCATAATGGTATTCCTGTCTAACGAAGCACAAATATACAAACAGTGATTTTACTTTTAAAATATTTCTCTTGGTTACCCAGTTATATTAAACAAACAACTATGTATACTCATTAATGTACGTATTCAGTCCAGGCAATTTATTGCTATATTAAATAGCTCCCAAGTAATAGTAAGAGCACGTACAAGAATCTATATGTATCTTATATATATATTTACATGCAAGCACATTTGTTTGCATACGAAATTCAGGCAACGGAATATTAATAACTGAAAGTAAGCATGTAAGGAATTTTTAATATTGAGGATGGATTTAGAATGAAAATAAAATTAAGTAGTTTTAATATGTTCACAGGTAAATGTAGCGGCATCAAAATTTTATAATGTAATATAAATTTACGCGCTCATTATATAAATTATAGCTAATAATATTTAATAGCATCCGCGCAGACCTTATATAATGATCAATTTTTTTGTTTTAAAAAGGGGGTAAACGTGTGCTATACAATATAAACGATATTAAATTGCCAACACTTTGAATGGGGTTTTAGAACATAGTGACGTTGTTAAAAATTGCATTAGCGTTTGTCCCTCGTCTATTTAAACATGATTGATGGATTATTGTTGTTTTGAGTTATTAAACAATATTTATACAAACTCGAGAGAATAGACATTGATAAATTGTATTTTGCCTGTGAGTGCACTTTGCTTACTGTGTTTGTATTTGCGTAGGTGTTGTGGTTGGCGCCTCCGGCTGGAAGTGGTTGCATTGCAATAAGAGCAACGGTGATTGAATCCAGAGATGTATGGTACTCAGATGATGGGCCTTTGTCGAAGATATTGTGTGAGGAGATGCAAGAGAGTGAAGATATGCAGCCAAATGTTTTGCGGCATTGTTGTGCATGTGATGAAGCAAAGTACGAGGTAAGTGTTTGTGATGGAATATGTAGGTCTTAACATCTTGGATCTCTTTCAAGATCCTTTTGTGAATGGAATATTTTTATCTTTTCTTATATATTTTTTTCAATATATATTTAGACGTATAAATTGACCCCTTGAAATATGAAAATCAAATATATAGGTTAAATCTATTATATTTATATAGAATATGTAATAATATTCAAATGATTATAGCAATTATTTATAAGAATTATAAATATTATACACTTTGTTTTTTTTAATTCTATTTTATTATAATTGATGTATTTAAAAGTAAGCTATTACAATATCAAAATAATTGTTTTCGGACGCCATTATTTCAATATTCTATAGTTCGTTCTATATTACCAGATAGTATGACGTATTACGACGTAATTTTATTAGTATAATTAAACCTTTAAAAACGTTAGCATTACTTTTCAAAGTTTTAGTATTCTTTATTCTTAATATAAATGTCAGAAGTGATGTTAATTTATGGTTATGTTAGGATTTCTTTTGGGTATTTTATAATAAGTAAATACGAGTGGATACTTAATGAAATTGATGAGATATAACGTAAATTGCGATTTTAAAATATCTTTGATGTCGGATATTATAATCACATTAATTACAGTAGTGTGAAACGAACCGGATGCAAAATTTATTTTAAAAATGATTTAAAAAATTGATAGTTGACAATTAACCAGCTATTTTATGTAGTCTTTGATACTATGAAATGCTTTATATTGTTTTTCTTATGAAATAAGTATTTGTTTTTGTTCTTTGAGATGAAATCAGATCATTTTTTTTTTAATTTATGTATGTCATGGTAAAATCTAAATTGTATTTACACTTTAATTTTATTAATAATTAAATTAAATTTCTGAGACATTTAAAACTAGATTTCTAACAACATTAGACATAATAAAGATTGCCTGAAAAGATGCAATGAGACAAGATAGGTATTTGAAAAAATATCAAATTGTTTTTAGTATTAATTAACGTGTTAGTTTTTTTTTTTAATTTTTAATAAATTTATTGACTTATTGTGGTATATATTTAATGAGATTAAGAAAGTTGTAACTTATTAAGTGCAGTAGTTTTCTACTAAGTTTTATTAAGTCAAGATTAGAAGTACTACAAGTACAACAAGTTGTAAAGGAGACAATAATTGCTCTAAATTTCAAAACGTCCAACTACTACTTAAGACACGTACCATGTACGCAAGAGTCCATGTTAGAGAATTGCTGGCTTGACATGGCTAGCATAAGAGAAAACACTGCAAACAATGTCTTAGCATACTTCAACTACATAAGTTGGCTATGTGTTGTGATGGAGGAGTAAGGTTTACTACTGGAGGAGCTACAAAGGGTCTAATGAGGTCTAAGTGCAGTAAAAATGGTTTTCACCTTCCCAATTAAATCCAGAAGATTGATGCCGTTTGATGAAAAAAAAAAATTCTGGTCACCTGATGACGGAGATTGTATTGTTAGGACATTGAGTCTTCAGCCTATAACCATAATCTTTATTTATGTGACGCTGACTAAGTAGTTTCTGATAAACAATAAAGATAATTTATTTGTTTGATGCATAATTAAGTTTTACAGAATCAGAGATAACACAATTTATATAACAATGCCTTCTAAGCAGTTTGTTGTGGGTTCTTGAAAAATAGCTTTGCTATAATAAAAAACACACAAATTCCACGTAGAGTTCTACTAATTTTATTCGGTCATTTTTTGTCAACGTTGACTCATTATTGAAACGTTTATATTAAACAATGTGTATCTAGTGTTTATCCCATTCTTCAAACTCAGTTCATTATTACTAGATTCAAAATCTATAAATTATAGATTGAGTACGAACTCGACAAAGCCTCTCAAACTGTGGGATTGCAAATGAACATGAACAAAACAAAAATTATGAGCCGGAGTAACAAAATGGTCATCATCAAGAATCACACTCTAGAAAAAGTCGAGTAGTATGTATACTTGGGGCGTAGCATCAAATTAGGAAAGTCCAACCAAACAACAGAGATCACCAGGCGCATCGGATTGGCAAATTAAGATACATCCTACAAGAACCTAAAATTTTAATTAATCTAAAAAGGAAAGTTTATACTACATGTATCTTACTACATACCGGTTAGAAACTATGGTCATCACAAGGAACAGCGCAAATAGACTTTTAGTTTACCAACGAATAATGGAGTAGGCAATGTTAGGATTAAGCTTACGAGATAAATTCCGAACAAGGAACTAAGGCGAAGAACTCGAATCACAGATGTTATAAAAAATGGCAAATGGTCCAAGACAATATTACAGTGGAGACCTCGAGTATCTAGGAGAAGCGTTGGCCGCTTCCAAATGAGATGGAAGGACAATATACAGAGACACGCGGACAGGAACTGGATACAGACTGCTCAACAAAAATCAACATGAAAGCGTATGAAAGAGGCTTATGTTAAAGAGTGGACGAAATCAGGCTAAAGAAGAAGTGTTAATTATAAAAAACACTTGTTATAATTAATCAAGACATCTATCGGTTTTTTATTGATAACTTTTAGGAGTTGTACGAGTATTAAAATGCTGTTTGTTCAAAAATTTATTAAAACAATACCAAATATTGGTTAGACAAAGCGAAAAAGTGGCAGAAAAAAATCACAACATATAAATATAAACACAGTAACACAACTAATATGTTGAATTAGAAAAAAATGATTAGCAAAAAATAAAACCAAGAAAAATAAATTTTAAAAAAATTGTGAAATAATTTGCTTAAACCAAATCTATCTTGATGATTTAATGAAAGAAGAACACTACCAATTTTTGATATACTAAAAAGATATAGAAATGCAAAAACATAATTGAAAATTATAAAATTAGACTGCGAAATAGTAATAGGAAATTATATATTTGGGTACTGTTTATCAATTCTGGGCCTTGACCGTTTAACGGTTGTTGGCGAGCATATTTGCGACTATACTGGCTATTATCACTTTGTCTACAGATGCTCGAAAAAGCTGTACTGTTGTTTCAGATTTTTTAACGAATTGCGTCTTTTTCCTATGCATCAGTCTGCTATCTACTTTTCTCGGTATAATAAGATGTAGTATACCATATGTCTTGTGATGTCTCATAAGATGACTAAAGTATTCTAGTTTTTGTTTTTTTATTAACTTTGCTTTTTTATTTAATTTCAAATGCATTTAGACGTTTTAACATTGCTTTTAGTATCCAGGCTTTCATACCGTACAAAAGAACTGGGAAGACGTACTCGGAGACTTAACGTAAAATCGTGATTACAAAGGATTTTTCTCATGAGTAAGAATGAAGCTTTGGCGTTTTTTATTTGAATCATAATATCTACTGACGGATCCCAATTTTTGTTAATTTGGCTTACAAGGTAGATTGTTTTTGACATTCTCTTTAATCTGGTTTTACTCACGGTTATGTTGCTGTTTTTTTTTTAATTATTATCTTTGCTTATTATGATATATTTTGTTTTGCTAGTACGAGGCAAATCAAATATATACGGGATTTTGTTATTATTTTAAATTCGTTTATTAAAAAAAATATAAAGTATAATAATTTATTTTTCTACATAGTTTTCAGCTTTAGAAATACATTTTTTTTCAGTATTGTGCCAATTGCGCACGAATCCCTTTACAGGCGTAGAGCGTTGTCGCTTTCAAATTGTTGCCTTCCTAGAGCTTCTTTAAGCGGCCCAAGTAAATGAAAATTGCAGGGTGATAGGTCTGAGCTGTACGGAGGATGGTCAAGTAGACTCCAGTACATTTTCTTTACTTTTGAGACCGTTTGAGCTGCAGTATGGAGCCTGGCGTTGTCATGGAGGAGGATGACTTCTCGAATCAATTGGCCTCGTCTTTTGCAGCGATATGTAGTCTTTGTTTTGTTCAATAGCTTGCAGTAGTAAGCAGCATTGATTGTGCGTTGCTTATGCAAAAACCGCTGAAATGTTTTTGCTCGTAATGTTAGTCCAAGGACGGCGATTGTGTTTCTGATTTTTTACTCGTTTTTGTCTTTTTTTTTAACTCTTTATGCCAGGCAAACACACGAGTTTTTGACATTGTTTGGTCCGCAAACTGTGCAGTTAATCTGTTAAAATTGTTTGTCGCTTTGACTTCTTTAAGAGTGAGAAATTGTATAATTAAGGAGTGCACCTGTTGCTATGACATCATGAGTGTTATTGACGAAATGGTTTAGAGTGTGGAATAGCCGGCAGTCTCTACTCCTAATGACCTTACCCAAACATACTAGATGCGCGGATCCAATCCTAGTAATCATTGTGACATAGGAAGAAAAATCCTGTTTATATTTGATTTACCCTCGTATTTATTTTTAATCCAAAATTATTGCAAACGTTAGCTCATCTGTTCATTAATATTTAGAGATCTTAACTTGATGTTGTTTATATTATCATACGCATACATTATGTTGTTTATATTTATTTTTTTCTTAATTCTTATTTCTTGGTCTTTGATTGTCTTTTCAAATATTTGTTTGGAATACAGGTTGTAGCTGTGAGAGTATACATTTTTGGTGAACGGACCAAAACTTTTTGATGCCAATATAGATATTTGTTCTTATGCGAATGTTTATATTATCTATTTTTGTTCCTTATTGCCTGCATAATTTTAATTTTTTTAAGGGAAACGTTATCAAAAGTTTTCTCGCAATTTCCTACAGCCTAGGATATATTTCGGGTATTTCTGCTTGCAGCTAAAATGTTTGATAGTCTTTTTTTTAGTTTTACTTTTAACTCCTCATCAGTGCTAAACTCGAATAGTTTTTCTTGTAATACCACACTCGCTACTTCCGTTTCATTAAATGGATTTCAACGCTGTTTAGACATGAACCAAGATCTATTTGTATGCTTCATTCATTTTCAAAAGGCTTTTGATAGGGTTAAGCACGACATATTACAACAATTGATACTTAAAAAGGACTCGGACAAGAAGAATGTCAGAATAAACACCAACTTATACTAGGGTCAATCTGCAAGTGCGAAGGTCAAGAATGAGCTGACAGAGGAGATTGAAATTTGCCGGGGAGTCAGGCAGGGCTGCATACTGTCTCCGCTCTTGTTTAACATATATACTGAGGCCATATTTTATGAGGCTTTGTCTGGGAAACCCATGGCTATAATCATAAATGGAAAAATATATAAAGAAGAGACGCAATGTCCTCAAATGAGACAGTTGTGGTGGTGAACAATGTTGACGAAGTAAGTTAAATATCAATTATTAAGTTTAAATAAATAAAGCCATACTGATGAGAGGTAAACCTCGAAACGCGTCTATGGATGATTTTAGTTTAGAATATTTTTTCATAAATTTAATTTTTTAATGTTATAAATGGAAAAGTACTAAACAACATCAGATATGCGGATACAGTGTTACTGGCAAGTAGTATAACAGAACTTCAGCTCATGATGGAAAGAGTGAACGATAAATGTAATGACTACAGATAAACCTAACAAAAACTAAATATATGATAATTTTGAAAACACATATCCAACAGGTTCAACTGAAAGTTAGTGACACTGTAATAGAAAGGGTTGATTTGTATAAGTATCTTGGAACTGTGTTTTGTGCGACGGGTAATCAGGAGAGTGAGATTAGGAGAAGAGTGGAGATAGCAAGAGCGGATTTCATGAAGATGAGGAAGTTTTTGTGTTGGAGAAATGGCAGTATAGAACTCAGAACAAGAGTGCTGCGCAGTTTTTCTCTGCTGTACGGAGTTGAAGCCTGGACTCAAAAACAACTAAAGCTAAAGAAAGTCTTTTGAGATGTGGTGGTATCGTAAAATGAGGCGAATTTCCTGGACACATAGAGAATTACCAACATCAAAGTCTTTTGTAAGATGAAAAAAGACTGCAAAGTTGTGTTATCTCTGAAGAAAAAAAAACTTGAATATCTAAGTTACGTCATGATAGGCTCCAGATATGAACTTTCAAAGCTTATTATGCAGGGAAAGGCCAAGGGAAAGCGCAGTATTAGTAGGCGTCGGGTCTCCTGCCTAAAGAACTTGCGTGATTGGTTTACCTGCAGCAGTGTTGAGTTGTTCATCGCTGCAGAAAACAAGATCATAATTGTTATGATGGTGTCTAACCTCCGACAGGAAAAGGATGAGAAGAAGAAGAAATGGATTTATGATCCATGGTGGTATTTCCATTGTCAGAATATCTTCAAATCTATTTTTGAAGTTATTATGCAGGGCATTTAAATGTTGAACGTATGTCTGAATATCTTTATCAAAACATTCTGTCTGTGTCAAGTTTGGAAACTAAGAGAATTTGCGCCAACTAATATGTTGCTTCATAAATTTAAATTTTTTTAGAAAAGCCGAAATTATACCCTCTGTATTTATTAAATTTGTAACTGCAAGTTTTGAGTCATTAAATTTTTTTAACAAATCTGTCAAATTTGCGATGTCTTTCAATTTGATCAGGTTTTCTTTTAAATCTGGATCTTTACTTTCCAGAAACTCTAAAACCAATTCAAAAAGTGTGTAAAATTTTGTTAAACTAGCAACTTTTCACAAACTGCTTACTTCAGCATGTAAGAGCAATCGTTTGAAGTTTTCATCATTTTTGTAGCACAATTATGCACATAAACGGGTATTCAATGCATTGCTTCTTTTTTAAATAGGCTATCTGATATAATATTATCTGCCAAGCCAACATTTTTGTTTTTTACTATCGAAACCAGATACATTTTTATGGACCTCCACTTACAACTCGTGAACCCCCATTTTTTTCTTACGCTAACGTAGACCCCCGTCGAGTCTCCCGTGGACTCTTGGAGGTCTACCTGGACCACTTTGGGAATCACTGGTCTAGTGGTATTACTTGTCTTATATATAATATTAAAGAGGGCAGACAGCAACAGATGTAAACGCAGTAAGTTGCTGCAATATAAACAGTGATCATCGAATTGTTAGAGCCAAAATCATTCAGAACACAAGAATCGATAGAGCAAAAGTACATAAACACAAAAAACACATTAAAATAGATAGGAAGCTCATAGAAAAAAACACCAACAGAAATAATAAAGTTTTGCGAAGAGAAATAGCAAAAATAGAGGAAACTCTGGAGAGAAAAAAACATAGACGACAGCAAGAACAATAGTGACAAAGAATGGCGCAAAGAAGGAGAAAGTAAGCTCTAAAACAAAGATAAAGATTGAGAAAAAGAGTTAAATGTTCAGAAGAGGAAAGTTTGGCGAGTTTAGAGACTAAGTTAAAAAAAAAACAACAAAAATTATAAGACAAGACCTAAATAAGTATCATCAATGCGAGTTCTAGAAATTATTAGAGAAAAACAATAAAAACGGACTGTGAAAACAAGTAATAACGTTTATAGATCACTTAGGAAATAAAAAGCAAAATCAAGAGGCCATACTAAATACAGCAGAAACATTCTATAAGAATTTAAATAGTTTTATTACAAGTACAAAAATGCAAAACCGATAAGAGCACTAGAACCATTAGAAACGTATGTATGGAAGAAATCAGAGAAATTACTGAAAACGAGATAGAACACGCACTGAGTTTAATGAAAAACAACAAAGCTTCAGTAGATGATAAAATCTTAACGGAAATATTAAAAAATGAAAGAAATATGATATTAAAACAACTCAAGAATAAATTAGACGATATATTAACAATAAGGATATTGATGGAAAAATCGATGCAATACAAACCTAATTGAAGCTTTTGTAGACTTCAAAAAATCTTTTGATACCGATGAACACTGGGCGTTATTTGAATCATTCAATGCAAGGCTAGATGAGACATACGGCTAAGAGCTACAAGAAATGTATCAGAAATTGGAAGAAAATATGGAAAAAATAGTTTACAAATAAAATCTATGTGTAGAGAGATCCCCCAAATTGTCATTGGCTTTCCGGTACCAACGTACTGAACCCAAACCAGGACAATCACAAACAAATCATGGATAGGCTTAAGAACTTAAATGAAATTATTCCGGTTACGTAGCTAGATATCAGGATTACAGATAGACAAAATATATTACAGTGGAGACCATATCAAGGAAAAAGATTTATAGAAAGACTTTTCATGCAATGGATGGATGACATCAAACGCAGTGCAGGCTTATCGTGGCTGAGGACTAAATAAGGCCATAAAAAAATTGGTTACAAAAACATATCAAAAACAGAGCAAAAACAAAAATTAAAAAAAGATTTGAAAATAACAAATTAACATTTGACTTTGAGTTTTATGTAAATTAACCAATAAATAAACATTAAGTCACATACTGTAGTGTTTGAGGATATGAACATTTTATCAGTGTGGAAAGATAATTTGCACAAACTTGCATTGGTTTTCTATAGATTAAATGTCTAAATCAATTCAAGTAGATAAATAGTTAGAACTAAACACGTATGAGTGTATTTCTTATCGGTAAACATATTTCCGTTACTGTATAATTGTGAATTAGCGATTAGCTTGTTTATAAAATGACGGTGAAATAGCTCAGTTATAGAGCGTTAACGTAAGACGAAATATGACTAAAATACTAAGTTGATTTGGAAGTCACCTGATAAGGCATTAGCCCTATCAATTTCCTTTAAAAAAAACAGTAAGATTTCTGTAAAATAGATGTAAAACGCACAATAATAATAATAATAAATATGAGAAAAGTTTTTTTATTTTTTATTGTTAGTTATAAGCAACAGACTTTTAATTTGTATTTGTATTATATTTTAGCTAAAAGGTATAGAAATTGAGTAAATTTTAGTATTCACAACAAATAAAAAATATTTTGTATTTTTTTTTTTATATTTTCTGTTTCAGAAGAAACATCTAACGTACATACTACATAGTTTATGGTAGTTTACATTATTCATCAAGTATTTATGCAGTGGGCCACACAATAATTTTCCGGGTTGTAAAATAGGTTGCTGTTTATGACATTGTGGCATAAGGGTAAAATTGGGTTAAGATTGTCTATAAACTAATGAACATAAAACATATACACAATGTATATTGCTTTAACAAATTTATTGTTATAAAAAACAATGCTTGAAAAATAAAATTAAAATATTATACAATAAATTTGAAAGCTGGTGTTCATGATTATTATACATTATGGTGTTTACTATTAATATTTTATGTTATTCTGGATAATAAGTGCATTGGAAAATATTGTGCGTTTCTGGCATTTATTTTTAAATATAAATATTCTCATTTTAGAAAATAATTTGCGAATTTTGATAAACAAGACTAATACTACTACTAGAATTTTTTATTAATGTTAAAATGCTAAATACTAATTGTATTTATTATTATTATTATCAATCCTTTCTACCACGTACTAATGTTGGGTTAATTATTATTAAAAAAGAAAGTTATCAACTGTTGAATAATTAAAGGTATATACTATTTATTTTGTAATAATAATAGTATTTATTCTCCATTACAAAAAAACTGAAAAAAAAATCACTGGCAGAAGCGACCAAAATGAGCAAAAAAAAACTTTGTTTAACCCTGTTGCAACCTAATCAGAAAACAAGGTGCCTATTCAAATCTCTAAATAATAGCAAACAGAGATTAGGTTTTTTTTCTTTTGCACACGCAATTCGCGATACAAATTTGCCATGACAAAAAAAGGAATACAATAAGTACTTTGCAAAAAGAAAACAAGTGGCTCATTGAAAATAAGTTTTGCTCAACTAATACGTCATAAGAGATTTTTGTTATTGAGTTTGATTTCAACAAACAACTTTATTTTTGAAATCCCAAAAGTTTATGGTGTACTTCACACATATGCTGGTAAAATCAGAATCTAATACTATATTGTTCAATAATCGGGTAATTGTATTTGTTAATCACGAAGCTGACGTTTACGATGCGAGCCGGAGTAATGTAACTTCCGTAGTGAATAAACAATTACACGCGAGTTAAACACTGCACTTTATTTAAGACTATTTCATAATAATATTTTATTTCTTAATAGATTGTAATAATGCACAAAGAAAATTGTCCTACAAAACTACAAATAGCAGGTGACTTTTATTGGTAAAGCGAAATGATAATTGGCTGCCCTTGCATTACTCTATTGATTTCAAACATGTGTTGATGGAGTAATGCAACAGCAACGTAAATTAAACATAGCATTACTCAATTTTAAATGGTTATTTGAAATATCAAATAAATAAATATATTTACTATTATTTTTGTTTATTTATTCTATGATAATTAATGAGATAAAATTTTAGCTTTAACCTATAATAGATTGCATAATAAATTCTATAAATTGATTATGCTAGTTTATATATTAAAATATTTATGATTAAATATTCCATTCACAAACTCCTTTCTGTATAAACATTAAATATATAGCAACCATTTCATTTGATTACTTTTTGATTAAAACTCTTTATTGATTTCCACTAATTGGGTTATTTAATTTAGGTGACTTTTGAAGGATTATGGTCCAGGAACACACACCCCAAAGATTTTCCATCGAACGGATGGCTGACCAGATTTAGCGATATCATCGGAGCATCGCACACAGTCGATTACACTTTTTGGAATTACGCTGAATTCGCAAGCGAAGGTTTACGACAATTAGCAGAGAACGGAAATACACGGATGCTGGAAAGCGAACTCAAAGCGAAAGTAAGTAATTCGTTTTTAACTCAATCAAATAGTACCAGTAGAGAATTTTCACGCGCAAATACTATATAAATCTAGGAACTAAGACGAAGCGGTCTTTGTATTCCTTTGGATGTCTCGAGAAAAGTAAATATTTAATGAATTTGCTCTAATGTTATTTATAGATGTAATTTATTTGAGTGGGAAAACGACGATTTTCAAGATAAATTACTAACGTTATTACTTTGATATCACGTAATGTTATTTTTACATAACTAATGATAAAGTTTTCTCAAATAATCAATTTTTTTTATAGAATATAATTCATTAATAATGATTATAGAAATAGCAAATAGTACATTGTCGTTTGATTCATAAACATTTTAAAATAAAATATAAGCTTTATCTTGACCTCACAAATCTTTCGTAGAAGGCTGGATGTTCTTCGAACTAAAGTTAGATTGTTCAGTTACTTTGTTGTAAATAGACACAAAGTTCTTGAGCATAGAACTTATATTATAAGGATGTAAATGTAAGTATATGTTCCTGGGAGATTTTCAAGTTTTATACTGGAATAGAATTAAATGTTGAATAATAGTTTTCTTTTGTTAAATTCTACATATGCATAAGTACATAGAAAATTTGTATACATTGTATTGTAAATCGGATAATCATTATAAATGTTAAATTGTTCTGTTTATTTAATCGATGTTAATTGGCAATTCGGATGCAATTTATTCTATGTTAATTTTATTTGGTACGGAAAATAGCAGCAACTAGGAACGATTATATAAACCTTTATTACTTTTTTATTAGTTTTGAAACAAAAATTAATGAAATTTTATAAAAACGGAACAAAAATATTTAAAATACACTAAGTGAGAAATATAAATATTAATTTACGTATTCTTTTCTTGTCTATTATATGAGTGAATTGATTTACATTATTGTTAATAATTGGAAAATAATTAAATCTCTGCTAATCTCCGATCAAGTGAGACTCCTTACATTAAATGGTTGTCCGTTTTACATCTGTCTCCGTTAATCTTCGGAGACAAACATTGGCCCCCGCACCGATGAAGACCATACCTAAAAGTTTTGGCGAGACACTTGTACGATCATGCGCACCGTCTATTTTTACATTGAAAGTTCCTTTATTTGTAAGTTTAATTCTTAATTAAATAATTAATAAATAAATAATTTATTTAATGGAACATGTTTTAAATTCTATTATGATATTTTATTTTATTTGATAGCAATTATGTTTTTTTTTATTTTCATTTAATATTAAATTATAACAAACTGGCTAAGCAGAACAATAATATATTTTTGAAATTAAAAAAAAATTACAATAGAATTGGTTAAGCTATATTTCAGTGAAAATTTGATACATATAATTCAACAATACAAATAAATCAGTATTTTTGCTAGTTATTTTGATACTTTTAACTCATTCAGGTGTTTGGTTTATGCATGTTAATACTCCGAGGCAGCCAGCTATCTGTGAAATTTTATCTGAGTAGAGCCAGAGCTAACAATTTGCAATTCAATTGCTATGCAATTGGCATGGCGGAGTGTCGGCTTTAGACGTAAAACGAACACAGCTATAAAAAAAATTAACAGGTTACAGTTATGAATTGAACAATATTTGACGGGACAACATTTTTTTACAGTTTTTGTGATAATTTTTGTATCTTGATTAAATAAAAAATTAAGACAATGTGTTAAAAATAAGCGTCTAAAAATAATCGAATGATTGCTAGCATCTCGTTTTTAGCTGTTGACTTTGAGGAATTGGTTTTCTACTATAACGACTGTACATTCTATTATTAAATATTTTCATAGTGACCACATATTGGCTTATAACGTACTGCAAAAAATTGGTGACAACATTTAGACCAGAATAATAAAAAAAATGCTGAATTAACACAGAGTGTTATTTAGAGATGCATTCCGATTCTGCTTTTCTTTGTAGAGCATGTGTTGGACATTTGAGGTAAAAAATTTCCAAAGTACCTGGTGACTAAAATGGTTTGAACGTGTTGATTTTCCATTCTCATCTTGATCTTGTTTAATTAAGGTGTTTGTTTTATTGCAGTTTTTTTGTATTTTTTGTATGTTAAATTTTTTTTTTAATCAGAAGTTTCAATTAACGTATAGTGTGGATAGAATCTGCAGTAGTGATGGGTTGCTAAATAGCTGATTGCTATTTTTAACTGCTGTGTATAATTCAAACAGTTTTTTTGGATTGATTTTTTATTGCATGAGCAGAATATTTAATGCCTCTGGCTGCCTCGTTACGTATGATTGCATTCTCATTACAGTAGTATGTACTAGTTTTTTTTTTTAATATCTCTAAAGCGGCCCTTAGACGTTCATTATTATAGTCAATATATTGCACAATAATTGATATTATGCAATAATATATATTATTGATGATAATATTGATCGTTTAGGGACAGCTTTAAGCTGTGGCATTTTGAATGTGTTGCATCCAGTTGATGTGGCGTATCTTTTGGTAGCTCTACATCTTGAATGCCTTTAGTTTGTTTAGGTTCTTTATACATAAGGAACGAGAACGTAGCACTTAAACATTATCATTTGCAGGCCTAGATGCAAATGTCCACAAAGCACCGTATCTCTGTTAAGTGATTACAATTATCGCTTAAGATGCACTCGAGGTATTTTATTTTTTTGGTATATTCAAGAGAAACACCATTGACCTAAATGTTATGGTTTCCTGTTGGTTTATTGCTTATACTTATAATTACGTACTTAGTTTTATTTATGAACATATTTTGCAGTATCTTCCTTTTATTTTGAGTATTCTGTTGATAATTTTTTGTAGTGCTGTTAGACTCGCAATGAGTACTGTGTCATTAGCGTATCTCAGGTTATTTATTGGAGTCCATTTATGGATAGGTTTTCTACTCTTCTGTCTTTAAATTTTTTTGTGATTATTTGCTTGGCATAGATGTTAAATATTAGTGGAGATTGACAAGGGTCCCCTTTTTTACGTCAACTTTTTCTGTCTCATACTTTGACGCTTACTGTTGTCTATACCAGTGTTTCTTAATATTTATAGCATTTTGTTTGAATTGTATAGTTTATTTAATGTTCATGGTTGATAAAGCACCACAATACTTTCTAGTTTACATTTTTGCATCTTTGTGTTAAGACTTATAGGCTAAATAACGCTTTTCTTGTACAAAAGTCTTTGCGGAATTAAAACTCTGTTTTTCCTATATGTTTTTATATTTTTCTGTATATTTTTTTATGTATAATGCGTAAGAAAATCTTTAAAATGTTGTTTATCAGATAGGTTGTACGTTGGTTGCTACATTCTTCTGCTTTATTATTTTTTGGTATTACTACTAAGTTTGATTTGAGCCACTTTTTTGGAATTTATTCCGTATCATATACTACATTAAACAACTGTATTAAGGTGTAGAAACTGTTTGGGGATTTTATCTGGCACTAGGGCTTTTTTGTTTTTTACGTTTTTGATTGTTTTTATTTCTTAGTTTTTGGTGGGAGTATTTTGTGTATTTTTTGATGGTATGCGTTTGTTTTTCAACAATTTTTTATGTATTTTTTTTATTGAATTAGTTTGGTTTTGATGACCAGGATCAACTTGCCATTCGGTCTCAACATTTGTTTTAGCTTGTTTTTGTATAAAGTCTACTGCTTTTTTAACTTTGTGTAGTTGGAGCACGTTGTGCTTTTTGTTGTACTCTTTTATTTTGAGCGTTTTTGGAAGGATTCGTCTCGTCTTATTTTTTTTTTCAATTATCTATTTATCTTTTTGTATATAGTCCGTTTTTTTTTATTTTTGTGTTTTCTCTTTCATAAAATCTAAGATCTTGTTCCTTATTTATTTTTTTTGTTCGTGCGTTTGTTCTATGATTTTGTTCTTTGTTATTTTAAAGTTTTGCTTTGTATGTGCATTTTTGAATACTTTTTTCTAATTTGTTCCAAGTACAGTTTTTGTTTGTTTGTGGTTTTTGGTGTTGATTTTAGTCAAACTTAGATTTGCGCTACTAGATAATTATAATTTTAATTGACGTTTAATTACGTTTTTGTATCTATTTGTTATTGTGATGTAGTCGGTTTGGTATTAAATTATGGAGTTATGAGATTTGGCAGGAGCTTTTCAAGTGCAGAGGTTGCGTTTTAGGACATTATAGAATTCGTTTGTAATATTTGGGTCAATCTTTGTAGAGAATTCTACAAATCTATTTTCTCTGTTGATTCTTGTCCTTACTTCAAATTTGCTGACAACGTTTTGATCACATCTAACTTCTACTTTTGTGTTCAAATCCTCCATTATAATTGTTATATGTTTGTCTGAGTAGTTGTTCTATTTTCTTTCAGAAATTTTCAATCGTTTCTTCTTGCTGTTGCGCATTATGATTCTGCCTGACATTGGGATAAAGTTTGTGACAGCTTTATTCATTTTTTTTGTTGATTATAATTGCGACTCTATTGCGGTGGTTTATCAGCATAGTATACGGTATGTTCATCAAGTATGTGCTATAGTATGGTTATGTTCAGTTTTGCTATTTCTTTGATAGCGTTGTTGAACTTCTCTGTTTTATACATACTTTGCACGTTCTAAGTTTTTATTCTCTTAGTATATTTTTGTTTATTTCGATTGCTGGCCAGGAAGTTTTTTGCACTTCTGTCGCATTAAAGAGACGCCTTTGCTTAAGTTTGTACCTTTTTTATTTTTTTTTATTGTCTTAGGGAACTTAAATGCAGTGGTTTTTTTTTTACTTATTAGCCTTTAAAAACAATTTTTTGTTCTTAGTAAAAAGCGTTTGTCAGCAAGAGGGCTTTATTTAGTTTGGTAGATAATTGGTCTACAGAGTCTCGTTAGTTCTTTAGCAAAGTGCACCGCGTGCAAGAGAGGTATTGCCATGCGCAAATAATTAATCTCAAATGCCACTTGCAGAAGCCAAAATTGCACTACGTTCTAAAAAAAATGTAAGATGATGAAGTTTACAAAAAAAACATTGGCAAATAGTTAAAAAAAAACTTTTGCTGTGTGATAATGTAAAATCAATGAATTTACCGAGAAGAATACCCATTTAAACGACGTAGTTTTTATGGATAGTTACAGAATGAAGTTTCAATGCAGTTTTTGCAGACTGCTGTTATATGCTATAAACACATATGCTTTCTACAGTTGAAACAAGAAAACCTTGTTTTTTGGTTTTTTGTTCTATCACAATAAAACCATCTTTTAATAATAATATTTTGTTGAAGAAATTGAGTTTGAGTTTTGCACACTTTTTGTAACCTAAATAAACGGCTTTGTGGAAGATTGAACAAACTTGCTCTAATTTGCATGTGTGGTTGCAGTAAGCCGTTTGCTAAATCCATCAAAACAGTTTATCTTAAAATCCTAATTTCTGGGTTATTTTGCAGAATATATAGTTGACGAATTAATTCTATGTTCAACATAGAATAAAAAATCACTATCGGCCATCTCCGTGTGTTTCTGGCACAATCATAACTGGCGCATAGCTTGTCAACGGTGTCAACGCCTCCCTTGGTTTTATTATAGTCAATAATAATTGTCGGTTTTCGCAGAGTTTTACTATCTATATCAATTTCATCATTATGATGTAAAGTAGACACCAGAAGTACATTTTTTTCTTTTTTTTTTGGTATATATGAAACCAAAGTAATGTCATTGGAATACCCAAACATGCTGGCACGAGCTGGTCGAGGGGAAGATTTTGAAAAATTTAAAGACAGTTCCTTTTTATTTTTTCTGATGGTGCCAATGACAGTGAGTTTATGTTCCTGCAGTAGACTTTGAACCAGAGGCACTGATGTGAACTAATTGTTCATGGTGACATTTCTGTTTTAACCAGAAATATGCTTAAAGAGTCTATGAACCACATCAAATGCACTATTGGAAATCTTTATGGCTTGACCGGTTGCTCTCTAGCATATATCTCCAATTTGCTAGTATAAAACATTTTAGCATCGCATAATGCTTGTATTTTCAAACCATATATGTTGGGTTTGGATGGTATATATACTCTAAAGCTGCATCTTCCTTTAAATGGTGCTAACATTTTATCTATTGTAGCAAATTTCGTAATGTGGTAGCAATACTGGAAATTTATATTGAAAATATTAAATATTTCGTGAATCGGAGCAAGTTTGTCTATTTTTTTTTCACTTTGAGTTTCAATGTCATTAAAACAAATACATCTTAATAAGAATCAAAATTTTTGAAGCCACATGGTAAGATAAAATATTTCAATGCCATAGCCGTCAATTCTCCACAAATCTTCAAGATTTTGACGATTGACAAATTGCAGCCATATACAATAGTCCAAAGAGAGCACGAAGCTCAATATAATTAGTTGGATATACATTTCAGAAGTTGGCATAATTTTTGGCAACTTTTGCGATATATTTATTAGTACAATTGCAGTAATTATTCAATCATTAATAATATAATTTCATATTTTTGTAATATTTTTCATTGACTTAGTAGCTTGAGAAGGACCAGGAAGACGTTTTATAATATTTTTTTGTCTAATTTTAAATGTTCTGCTTAGTCTTGTCATGTTTTTCCAATAGGTTTTATTGCCTTTTCCAATAAAAGACAAACTAGAACTGTTATTTATGTCATTTTCATCATCATCAAAAATTTCTTGTTCAGAATCGCTTTCATGTAACACACGTTCCTCTTCAACGATTTCTGAATTATCAGACACATAATTTTTTGTTCTATCAACCTCATCATCCGTTAAAATTTCGTCCATTATTTTCTGCAAGCGGGCCATTTCCGCCTCATAGGACTCCATAACGTACAAAAAACTTTAATTGTAATAAAACTGTTCCTTCTCACAATTACGGTACTGTATTTTAAAACAAAATTCAAAACTTGCCAAAGCAAAGATAAAATTAAAAGATGAAAGACTGAATTTAATATAAATTATTCTGATATTTATATCAATGCATATTGGTGGTATTTAGAAATTTCTAGAAAGGGTTTACCAGGAATATAGAGATTAGGAATAAACCAATAATATAAAACATAAAATTAAAAGATTATTATAAAGCTTAACATTAATTACAACCAATTAACATCCGGTAGACCGAATTTTGAGAATAATGTAATTTAATTTTAACAAAAGGTAAATTCATAGAAACATATTTCCTCAGCTTAATGTAATTATTAATTAAATTAAAAAATAAATAAATAAATAAATTTCAAGCACACCGAACTTGAAGAGGAGTAGTAACGGCGGTGTCCGGCACAATAATTTCTACTAGACGCAACGATTAATATATCGCAATCAAATTTAAACTACATTTGCAAACACATCAGAAGTGCAAACTCCTAAAATATCAAGACTCAACTCCTTCTAGGTTAAGAAAAAACTCAAATAACAATTGGCGCGGTGTCACACACCGGGCGTTACCACTGGAAGGTTAACAACATACATTGTATGTTTCAAAAACTTAGTTTTAAGCATCAATTTTATATGATGTTGATTTAGAGTTTGGAGAGAGGAGGGCGGGGAATAATATTTTTACAAATTATTAATAAGTTTTATTGTATCTCTACTGTAAATTATTTTTTTATTAGTATTTAATATAACAATAATCATGTGCAATATGCGTAACTATTATACGATTAAGGCCGCCTGGTACAGTTTACAGTACAGCATAGGATTTAATTAAAAACACAAAACTCGTATTTAAATCTAATGCACCACACGCATCTGGAATTTATTGCGTCTGTAAATAAAACTGATTGTGATAATAGGAATACAAATATGAAATCCCAATATTTATTTACACAAATTTTCATTGTATATAATTAACTAATTGTATAAAAAAATATAAATTTATTTTTTGTTATTGGGCAATATTAATACATATAAAACCCAGTATCACAATATTTATTTTATAAAGGAATCGCCACACTATAAAAAAATTGGAATTCCTTATGCTAAATTAAATAGACTATAGCCTTTAATTAATCTTTATTATTTTTATTCATTGAATTCTTAATAATAATACTATAAGTACATCTTGTATATGTTATGAGTGTAATCGTTTTGTGGTAGAATATTGCATTATAATTTAAAAAAATATTGTTTAATGGTCTGAACAGAGTGATAGCTGTTAAACATCAGACTCAGACTAGCATTAAGACTTGTATTTTTAACACGAGCGGTAATGGACTATACTAAAAACTGGTTCATAGGATAAATTCATTTAGTTGATAAGAAAGAATTGTTTTACCGACTTAAATTCAAAAGAAAAACTGTATAGAAATAAATGTAATTTTATTTGTGACTTGAATACAAAAGCTTATTCTTACATATATGCTCAAGCAACAATTGTTTTTAATTAACAGACAGAGGACACGTAACGTTAAATAATTCCTTAGTACATCAGCTACTGGACAGTGTCCATTCATTTGAAAATTGTATGAAATAACGTTGAATAATTAAATTCTACGTAAAGAGTTTTGTCGAAATAATAAACAGCAATCGAAAATATAATTCTAAATAATATAATATAAGCTATGATACTTTTTTTGATGTATATTTATGAGAATTCTTTTATCGTAAGTAATAATCCAAAATTAATTGCTCTCTGCATATTTCATTTGTTTCTAAATGGAAGAAATAGGATATTAGTCTTAGTATACAAATGCCTCAATGGTTGAAACTCAAATCAAGCTTACGTTAGTTTAACGAACTTTATAAAACATATAAAATTATTGACACTGTAATTGTGGCTAATTGATTTATCTCGTATCCCTCCTGGTGCTATGGTGAGTGTATTTTAATCTTATCTGCATTACTCAATTTTCCATAAGAATTTCATTTAAGCTTTTACCAAAGTTTGTTCTAAAGCATTTTAATCAATATATTAAATCAACTAAACTAATTGGCTGCAACTGAAAACAAAAATATTACAGAACATTTTAAAAATTGTAGAAAAGATTAAAGAATAGAAAGAAAATTTGAAAGAAAAAAATAAAACTTTAATTCTACCTTATAAAAATTTAAGTTTAATTGACACAGCAAATGTAACTATTTTGTTGTTTATGTGATATCATGACTAGATAAATTATTCTATAAATTCAAAATTATTTGTAATGTAAAATAAACTTGACAAAATTACACGACAACAAACAAGTTGGAACTCGAATTTGCATAAATATTTAATATATTGATTAATATAATTTTACACGTTAATTATTAATATTGATTAATTAATTGGTTCAACTATTTGGTTAATTAAAATGTAGGAACGTTGAAGCAAAAATGGACAGACGACATCGTACAAATAATAAGTTTTTGAATATGTTTGCGTATATACACAAAACATTCCAAGGCATACAAACCCCAGAAGGAAGTGTGAATACTTTTTATGTAATAAAATAGTTACGACAATCCGCAGTGTAGGAAACAAAGTCTATTATTGTTATTGCACAACGTTACAATCTAAACAGCGTAATTAGAAAACTATAATCGCACTAAAAAGCTTTTGCATACTTTAATAAAAGTTGTCTCTTCATTTTTTGTCACGTTAGTTTACCATCTAAGTGTATGCTTAAAAATCTAGCATTGCTTACTTCGGAGTTAAGTTTAGTGAAAACATTCCATTTATTTTTACAGCCGTTATCTGTTAATTAAGTAGTTGCTTTGTCAGTAAATCTATTGTTATCAAAAATTGCAGAAAAGCTAGTGATTACTTTACAGTTGAAATTAGGGAGGTCGTTAATGTATAAAATGAAAAAAGTAGGCATAAGATCCTTATGCGAATTATTGGTACTTTAGTGTAAACTCTATGATTCAGTCGGCAAATTACAGTTATTAAACTAGCTGAAGTTATTTTTAATAGAATTGTTTTTAACAGCAGTTGATAATGGTAGATGTTGGTTTGAGTTGTATCTAGTTTTAGACTGTAATTCTTAAGTTAAGGTTGCTTTAGACCTCTATTTTTACCACTATTGGGATTTTGTATAATTACCATAAAGTAAACTTGCTGTTGAGTGATAGCTGCCTAGTCACTTCCCTAGGTTTTTTGTTATTATTATTCACATAGCAGAACCCTAACTCTCACCGCTTATCAAACCAAACATTGCCAACTACAACTGAAATAACAATAATATGTGTTCAAAATACTAAATTAACTTCACAATTAATTAGATCACACCTGAATGATTTACTTGTGAAACTCTATCAATATTATTAAAAAACGGACATGCAACAAGTGACACCTAACGCGTTGGACAAGACCTTTTGCGTAAAGTGTATAGTGGGAAAAAAGAACTAGTTGAGCGCTTTATAGAAACATGGCGTCAAATACGGAATAACGTTTCTTTATTGTTGTGAACGATTGATTTCTGTTGGTGTACTCCTCTTATGTTTTGTAATTGAAAAATTAGATGTTTTTACTTTTGAGATTTTTGTCGCTTTTACGTATGAAAAAAGGAATGTCATTAAAATACAGGAAAAGGTTCAGACCAATTTTTGAACTCCTGGCCGAAGTACTTACTTTATAATTTTAGGCATTTCTATTAGTGTACATCTTATTTAACTGTTTGTAATTAAGAAATTAGATGTTATTCCTACTGTTGAAACTCTTCCAAGAGTTTGTAGTATTCAAAAATTGAATGTTAATTTGATATACATATACGAGGAGCACTGCTAAAATTTGCGGAATTAAGTACTGTATTGCCAGCGTTCTGCGATTGTCATATTCGTAAAATTTGACGTTTTTTTCCCTTCAATTCAGTTGACAGTTCAGTTTCAAACTGCTCGGTTTTGTTTCAACAAAATTTACCGAAAGTAATAATTGTGTGAAAAATGGAAATTTCGTATCGTCACTTTCGAGTGATGATTTTTTATAATTTTTGATACGGTTTAACGTCGCAGCAATGTGTGGAAAAACTTAGTTTGTTGTTTGGGGATGAAGCACCATCCAAAGCTATGGTTTACAAATGGTTTGCAGAAGCGTGGAAGACCAACGTTTGATGACTATTTTTGCGAAGGTTGTCCATGCACCTCTATTGTTGCGAAAAATATTGATACTGTGCGTGAAATGATTTTGTCAGATCGGCATGTGACCTATAGTGAGATAAAGGCATTCTTAGGCATTGCAGCGAAACAAATACATACGATTTTGCACGATCATTTGCATGTCAGGAAGCTTAGCAGTCGTTGAATTCCACACAAATTGAAAGAAGAACAAAAACAGGCAGGTGTCAAGTGGCGCAAAGAAATGCTAAAGAAATTTGAAGGGGGTTGTTCAAATTCGGTAAATAACATCGTAACAGGAGACAAATCTTGGATATATTCATATGAGCCAGAAATTAAACAACAATCGACTGTATGGGTGCTTCAAAATGAACCTAAACCCACAAAAGTGGTGCGTTTACAAAACAAGAATTATTGCTTTTTTTTTTGGAAAAACGAATCATGTTGCAACTGTTGCATTAGAGGATCAAAGGACAATTAATGCTGACTGGTATATTTCAATTTGTTTGCCGGAAGTTATTGCTGAAATCAGATGGAACAACATAAACCGGCGAGTCATTGTTCATCATGACAATGCAAGCGCTCACACAGCACGACGAACTGTAGAGTTTTTGACCAGCAACAACATCCAGTTAATGACTCATTGCTCATATTCTCTTGATTTATTACACAATATCTTTTTATTTCGACATTTCAAAAATAAAATGCGTGGCGAGCGTTTTTCATCGCCTGAAAAAGCCGTTGAAGCATTTAAATTATTTGTTTTGTAGGTGCCTTGCTCAGAGTGGCAACATTGTTTTGAAAATTGGTTTCATCGGATGCAAAAGTGTATAGATTTTAAAGGAGAATATTTTGAGAAGCAATAAAGCGATTTACATAACCTAATTTGTGTTTTGCTTTACATTTTTTGCAAACTTTGGCAGTGTCCCTCGTACTACTTTAGACAAATCTTGCAATATTTTTAGACATTTTTAAAGCATTTGATAGAGTATGGCATCCTAATCTTATTAAAAGTTAAGTTTAAAACTTATATATATCCAAGTACGGGGGGAGCATTTGAAACTTTACCATCTCTTTTAAATTTTATTCATAAACGAGTTATTCGAATCATTACCAATTCAAAATTTACTATTAACTTAGAACCTAATGATGTGCTAATTTTTAAGTTTGTTGGTTTTTTTTTGTGATTTTTCTCGGCTACTGATAAGGATGATAAGTGATGGAAGATATCTTGTTTACATCCGTACATCCACGTACGGTGTCAATCCAAAAATATATAATAATCTGTACTGGTTTGGTGGTAGAATGGAATGACCAACTCATTTTAGGTGCAAATTTGGCACTGAATCTTTTTGAGGCGTTGCTGAGGTGATGACTGGCGATCTATACTTTATCTTCAATACTATATCTTAGATAGATTATTGCTTTAGATTTATATACTTCTGATTTTGGATCTGCTTTTCATTTTGAGGTTTTTTTTTGCAAGAAGCAACACATTTGCAAATTCTTTAAGCCTCGGGGTTGTTTTGAGTATAATTTTTTTTTTATAATTTATTATTGCACTAAGTTTGTTGGTTACACTGGTTGATGTTTAGTATGGTATTTATTGCAAATCAAATAGAAGTTAACGATGCTGGCCACATAGGGGAATTTTTTGCAACAACGATAGCTATTAGTGCTTTTAAATTACAAATCTTTTGTTCTACGGGGTTGGATTCTAATTGAGACATAGGAATGATGAATACATAGGTTATTCTTAAGCAGTATGTGAGCTGTTGGTTAATAGCTAAACAAACTGTGTTTCTTTGTTGCTAATGATAAGTCGTAGTATGCCATTTCTAGAAATACTTTATTTAATAGGGTGCCCGCACATTTTTTGGCAGTAGCTTTGCTTAGGTTAGATAGATAGATAGATAGATGTTTATTAATCTAATATGCAACTACATAAGTCGATAGGACATGTCATTAAAATAAGGTTCAATACAAGAATTACAAATAAACATTACAAAATTAAAAATATAAACAGTATAAGCACAAGGTATATAAAACTTAAAAATATAATAAATAAATATAAAAACACACGCATACACTTATTTATGATTACAAAACTCTTCAATTGTATAAAAACACTGTTCAATTGAGATGTTATTTTTAAATATTTTTATGTTAGTGAAGTTTTTTAGTGGGTCGTTTAATAAATTATAAAAATGTGCCCCTGCATACTTTGGCGACTTTTTAAAACTTGTGGTTCGAGTTTTGTCAGTTCGTAGCTTGCTGCAATACCTTGTATCATAATGATGTTCATCTTTGGCTGACATAAATGTATTCCTATTAGTAAAAACGTAACACAGAAGTTTGAACAAATAAATTGAAGTAACAGTTAAAAGGCGGTTAGTTTTAAATGTGTTGCGACAAGATTCAGTAGGTTTTAGATTGAACATCAGTCGGATCACGTTTTTGTTGGATAAACACTCTATTAATGTCTGAAGCAAGACCCCACATTATAATATTATAACTGATTATAGAGTATGTATATGTATAATAATAAACATTGATAATAGCTTCAGTTGGAAGTGAGCTTATTAGGTTTTTAATGGCAAAATAAGAGCTACTGATTTTATAACACACAGTTTCAATATGTGATGACCAGTTTAAGTGTGAGTCTGAGGTTTCATCTAGAAATTTGGCTTCAGATTGAATGGATAATTTGTTATTTAAAAAACTGTAACTTTTTGATAGAGGTGTAGCATTATAGTTTCTAAAATTAACAATAATAATTACTGTCTTGTTTATGTTTATTAAAAGATTGTTACAACTGCACCAATCTGAAAATTCCATTAATACACTTCTAACTAGGTGGTTTACTTTTTCAACTGAATCCGCGGATACTAAAAAAGATGTATCATCTGCATAGAGAAAACATTGTCCGCTTTTAATAAAATGTGGTAAATCATTTATGAACATTAAAAATATTAATGGTCCGGTTTACAAGAAGCGGTCAGAATTCTTTTGAACAAATGCATAGAACTAGGGAAAATCTCCGATACTTGGAAAAATGCAGAAGTCATAATGCTCTTCAAAAAGGGAGATGTTACAAATATAGAAAACTATCGGCCAATAAGCTTATTGTCTCATCTCTACAAACTTCTAACGAAAATTCTGACAAATCGTTTATCAAAGAAGTTAGATTTTTATCAACCAGTTGAGCAAGCTGGATTTCGCGCAGGCTTTAGTACCACCGACCACCTACAAGTAATACACACCCTAATTGAAAAGAGCACGGAATATAACATCCCCCTTCACTTGGCCTTTGTGGATTATCAGAAGGCGTTCGATTCCATCGAGACATGGGCAATCTTAGCAGCTATGGACGGAGCTAGAATCGACTCTAGATACACCAACCTCATTAAATATATATATGACCACGCAACACTCCAAGTGAGTATCGACGAGGACTTAAATACAGATAAGATCCCAATAAAAGAGGCGTACGGTAGGGTGACACGATCTCTCCAAGGCTGTTCACATTGGCCCTGGAAAACATATTTAAGAGACTGTCGTGGGAAGGAAAGGGTATAAATGTCAACGGAACATACCTTAACCACTTACGTTTTGCTGACGATATTGTACTAATCAGCAGTGACCCAAGTCAGCTGAAAGATATGCTACAACAGCTAAATGATGTATCGAAACTAGCCGGACTGAAAATGAACCTCAACAAAACAAAAATTATGAGCTCAGATGAGTTGGAGATCACCGTAGACCAACACACATTCCATACGGTGAAAGAATATGTATATCTCGGCCACACCATCAAGCTTGGAAAGGAGAATCAGACTGCTGAAATTAATAGAAGAATTCGGCTGAGTTGGGCGGCATTCGGAAACCTGGGTTACGTGCTTAAGAATAACAATATTCCTATAAATCTAAAAAGGAAGGTCTACGATACATGTGTACTGCCAGTATCTACATATGGCCTAGAAACTGCCACGTTAACGCAAAGAAGTGCCCAAAGACTAAGTGTTATGCAAAGAGCGATGGAGAGATCCATGCTTGGAATAAGCTTGAGAAATAAAGTACGTAACGAAGAAATCCTATTAAGAACTAAGGTGACAGACGTTATAAAACGTATTGCGCAACTAAAGTGGAGATGGGCAGGACATGTGGCTAGACAAGACCCCAATAAGTGGACTATCAGGATAATGAAATGGCGCCCAAGAACAACAAAAAGAAATACGGGGAGACCCCAGAAGAGATGGGCAGACGACATTAGGAGTATAGCGGGATATAACTGGTTCCAAGTTGCTCAGAACCAAACTACGTGGAAAAATCTGGAAGAGGCCTACATTCAGGAGTGAATGAGCAAAGGCTGAAGAAGAAGAAGAAGAATGGTCCGGTGACACTACCTTGAGGCACTTCCATATTCACGTGATACTGGTCTGAAGTAACGTCATTGACTTGAACACAAACTTTTTGGTTTTCTAAGTAATTTTTTAGAACCTCTAGCATACTTCCTCGTATGCCTAATCTGGACATTTTATACGCGACAAACTGTAAATTCAGACTATCAAATGCACTTGTTAAGTCAAAAAATATACCTAGAACAATTTTCTTTGCATTTAGGTTGTCCATTATATGTTGAACAAAATCAATTGTTGCTGTTTCGGTGGATTTGTTCTTCCTAAACCCATACTGTTCTTTTGCAAATAGTTTATGTTTTTCCATAAAATCAACCAAACGCTGATTTAAGGCGGTTTCTATTATTTTGGAAATGACTTAGAAGCGCAATTGGACGGTAATTGTTCATGTTTTGTTTATCACCTTTTTTATAAATGGGTACAACTTTGCTTTGTTTGAGTATATCAGGAAATATACCTAATAATACTGATTTATTAATAATGAAGCATAAATCACTCGACAATATGTCTACAGCAAATTTAACAAGTTTTATAGGAATTTTGTCGAGTCCACTTGAACTTTTGTTCTTTAGAGATAAAATAATTTTTGTAATTTCATATGGCGTTGTTTCATAAAAATAGAAAAAATCTTGAAACGATTCGGCGGTATTGCATAAGCTATTTGTAAACAAGTTTTTGATTTTATTAGAAACAGTTGTAGCATAGTGATTAGCCAATACATTGGATAAGACTTTGTTATCAATTATTAAGTTGGCGTTAACCTTAATTACAATGTTGCTTTTGAGTTTTGTTCGTCCAATTTGGTTATTGACCAAAGTCCAGATTGTTTTGTTTTTGTTTGCAGAATTATAAATTTTGTTTATGTTACATTGTTGTTTTCTTTTAATAATATTGTCATTATAATTTAATTTTTCCTTTTTGTATATGATATCCATGATTGGATTGTTTGTACTTTTTTCAAATAGTGCGTTTTCTTTTAATGTTTCACCTTGATTTCGTAAATCGTCTGTGATCCAATGATTATAACGTTGTGTAATTAATTGTTTTTTATTTGGACATGTTGCATTAAATGATCTAACAAGTGTGCCGTAGAAAGCATCTATATATTCATTAATGCTGTTGCTTGTAATTGTAGTCAAATCAGTGCGATATTCGTTAAAATCTTTGACAAAGTTAGTCATGGTATTATTATTCAAAATAATTTTATTAATTATTTTTTTGGGAGTTGAAACAACCTTTTCAGAAAATGAGCATTCTAAAAACTGCGATATGTGGTCAGAGAATCCGGCTTCTATTACAGTGCTTTTGAAACTATGGCTATTCTGCAAGTTCACATTGATATAATCAACTGCCGTAGCTGATGTTTTTGTTATTCTAGTTGGACTAGTGATGGTCGATGTAAGATTAAAACTGTTTAATATGTCATTAAGCTGCCGGGTATTATTTGAATTCTCAAGTGCGTTTATGTTGAAATCACCACATAAAATAACGTTTTCATATTTAGTAGATTTTTTGTTCAGAATTGTGCAAAGATTCAAAAAGAAAATAATAATATCACTATGAGGTGACCTATATACGTTTATTACACACAATTTATTTTTTAAAGATACCGCGGAACACTCAAAACTTTTTTCGATACAGTAGTTTTTTAACCATAGTATTTCACGGTACTCTTCAGTTGCATGCGTTTTAACAAATATTGCTACTCCACCGTGAATATATATGTTTCGGCAGAAACTGGTTATTAATTTGAAATTATTTATTTACAACATTTAAGATGATCGATTGATGTAATGTGATGTTCACTTATACAAAGAACGTCGCATTTCAATTTATCTAAAAATATGTCTAGCATATCAATTTTGTTGCTAAGTGATTGTACATTGAAATGAAGGAGTTTAAAATCAGTGTTTACATTTAAATTTAAACTTATAATCTGACTGGTAGTTTTATCCTTAATTTTTGTTGTCAATTCCTTAGAGTTGCACTTTCTAAAAAAATGTGGTTGTTGATATTTTCCGGGATTGATAGTTGTTCGATAATAGGTGGTGATGAGACATTTTCAGTTTACATATTTTGTAGAATGTGGCACGCAGTCCCGCTCTGTAAAATAATTTTACCCAACAGCAAGCAGTGTTTTTTATTATAAAGATTTTCCGTTTTTTGTTTGTTTTAATTTTGGTAGGGATCCAAACAAATCAATGGAAAGAACTTTAAATCTGTAGTTTGAAGTAGACTAGATTGGTTGCCTTGTAACGTTTTTATTTAAACATTTAGATACGTATATATTTTAAAATTATATACGATACGTGTTTGATGATGTAATATATCATTTTATCCCAGTAATACCTTGATGAGATTTGGTGCATAGTTAGATTGAAGCACTAAGACAGTTTTGGGTGCATCATAGTAAATTTGCAGTGTTTGTGTCAGTTTTTGTTTTGGTATGATCATTCTTTCTTTTGTATTATTTTGATCAGGGGTGTATCGATACAGTACATCATTGTTGAAGATATAACTTTCATTACGGTATTGTAGATTTTTCTCTTCATTTAGTGAATTTTGATAATCAGGGTTTTTACACTGTGCGCTGCAACTGGCGTATTTGATGGGGTGTTTTTTCTTGACTTCTCCTTGGATTAGAACTGCTTCAAGAGCGTAACCACTGGTCTGTTTTCAGGAGATATGGTAAATGTTTGTCTGCTTAAAGCAATAGAAATAGTGGTGAGAAATTTTTTTAGTTTTTTTTAATCAGTTTTCTTGTATAGATTTTATGTTGCATTATTTTTTATAGGATTTGTCTGTGATTCTGCAACATCAACAAAATGCTGTATAAATTGTCTATACCATAAACATGTCTGCATTAAAAATATTAAACCTTTTAAGTTATTACACTGATTTTATCTGGATCTATATGGATTCCTTGTCTAGAGATTGTATGTTCTAAGTAACTACTTTCAGAAAGCTTGCTTTTGAAACCGAAAAAAACTATTTAATTTAAATTATGTGCGCAATTATGTTGCCCAATTACAACCAGACACGAATAGTATGGCCTCTATAATAGGCAACTTAGTATACACAAAAATTATGTTAAATGTTAATTTATTTTTTTAAATATGGATAAAAACGTGTTTTTATATGTGCAAAAGATACCCTGAAAATTTCAGGAAGTGCCGTGCACTACGCTTCGAGATATCTTACAATGTATCCACAGAAATACTTGAAAATAGCGAAAAAGGCTTAAATTTTAAATTTACTTTTTTTGATCGTTTGTAACTTCTTAGGATTGCATTTTTAAGAAAAAAATAACAAATTTTTTTCTTCAAAATTGTCTAAAGAATAAGTTTTTACAAACAAAATTTATTTTTCTTTAAATTTTGAGAATTTTGAAAAACTTTAAGTAACAGTTTTTCTTAAAAAAAAGATTATAGGTATTTTAATTTTTTCTCAAATATGGATAAAATGATGCATTACATATAAAAACACGTTTTAATTCATATTTAAAAAAATAAAAAATTTCAAGAAAAACTGTCATTAAAGTTTAAAGTGAAAACTTATTTTTTTCGACAAATTTGAAGAAAAAAGTCCGTTATAATTTTTTTCTAAAAAAAACCTTTATTTAAACATTTACTTGTTGGGCAATTTTTCTTGTACTACTTCCTGAATCTTTGCCAATAGTTTGAAGAACTTGATTTCGGATTTTGATAGTCTGTGGTTTGACTAAAGAAAACATTTTTTTTTAAATTGAATGACAAATCACACACAATAATATTTTAAAATAACTGCAAAGTCAATGAAAAAAAGTTAAAAGTAACATTGCACATTTTTACAAACAGTATTTTTTTTTTATGCAATGTGGTTTTCCGCTAGGATAAATCTTTCACGGGGATTTTGTAACAATTTTATATAAAATATTTTGCAATTTTTTTTTAAAACCATAAAATTAAACAATAAAGTTTTTTTATTCAAAATCAATACCTACTATTGCTGAAATGAAGTGAAAAAGTACTTTTTCTGCTTCATTTCAATATTAATAAAAAAAAGTCTGCAGTTATATTAAATATAATGTTGACATTTCAATATAGAATTGAAAAATACCATTTATATACACACTGAATGGCTTCTGGCAATGGATTTAAAGCTGTAACCATTTCACAATATATTGAATGTAAATAAGCAATTTTTATAAAAATAAGATATTGTATATGCATTATTGTCTTTTCATTATATCTAATTTAAATATTTACAATTTTTTTAAAGATAAATTAAAATATTAAAATATGGAAATTCGTTTCTTATTTACAATATTTATAATTGTTTCAGTAAGTCAAATTATTTATTGCTACTAAAGCTAATCTTTATAAGTACCCAACCCAACTCACGTACAGGATACAATTGAATATAACCCTTATCAATGAGAAGTAACATTATGCAGACAATTAGCTTTACGTCATGCTTCATTTTACCATAATTACAATGCAATTACTTACACTTTAAAGAGATGTCTTTCTCTGCTAACGATAGCTTCATCGTTTCATTAAATTTACAAATTAATTGCAGCTCATTTTAAAATTCTGTCACTAGCAAATGTTTCCGAAGGATAATAATAACGAGTTTAATAATAATGAAGACTTAAACAAAGGACATTGAGTAATTTTAGATTTTAAACGATAATGTAAAGTAATATAGAAAATATATAGGTTCTTTTAAGAGTCAATGTGATTTATATAAGATTTTTTTATTCTATTTCAGAGCGAACATATCCGGACCATAATAAAGGCAAGGGGTATAAGCTATCCTAATATAACTGGCAAAACCTTCGCCGTCTTTCGAGTGGACAGCCGCCATCATTTAATGTCTCTTGTGTCCATGATTGATCCTTCACCAGATTGGATAGTCGGCGTATCCAGCTTAGAATTATGCCTAAGAAATTGTTCTTGGGTAGAATCACGGGTGCTGAATTTGTACCCATTCGATGCGGGCACCGATGATGGACCAACTTATATAGTAAGTAAATTATTAATTACTCACCCTAAACACTTGAATAGTGTATCTAATTAATTATACAATATTACAAGCTCAGCAATGAACTTCCGGAGTATTGATAGTTTGTCTATGTTTAAACTTAAATGAGATTAGTTATTACTGCTCATATTTCATTCCAATCTTTGTAATTCCTTTTATTAATTGTTATTGGTGTAATTTATTAAACGTTAATACTATACAAATATCATGCTAAAAAGATAAATTTTATATCACATATCATGTTACTTTAAATATTATGTGTATATAATGGAGGTTTTTTGAATTTGCAACTGCATTTCTGTTTAAACTCGGGCTTTTTTTTAAAGTTAGAAGATTTTTAATTGGAAAGAGATTAATTTTAATAATTATTATTATTAAAACTATTATTGCATTATAAAACTGACTAATTTTTTTTTTATTGAAAAGCATTTGTACTTCAATTTAATAAAGTGGACTCAGTTGGTGAACTTGCTATGAATTTTTACTTCTTGGGCCCAGGCATTTGTAGGAGTTTACTTCTCGCAAATTGTTGATTGTTAATAAAAATTTAATTTAATGAGACAGATTCTAGCTATTTTTTTTGTTAAGGTTTTCGGTATAGGATCAATAAAAAAAAATCGGTTTAGTTCCGGTTTTTGTTCCGCCTAAAATAACTATTTTTTTTTAGTTTTTTTCCGGTTTTTGGTTGGGTTCCGGTTCGAAGCCCTGCATTTGAGATGCAATCACAATATAAACAATTGGCATTATTTATATCAAAAAGTATATCTATTTACGTCATAATTGATACTATATTTTTATTTTAAATGAACTTATTAATGATTTTTTTAACCGCTCAGGTAGTGTAGTGGTTGGCGTACTCGACTCAGGTCAGTTTTTCTGGTTAAGAAAAAGTGTCATGAGTACGCCTGCTTTCGGATAAGAAGATAAACTTTAGTAGGTCCCGTGAACTGCCTTGATGTTGCGTGCTCGTTAAAGAACCCAATAATTTAGGTTGGAATTTCTAAAATTGTGGCAAAATTGTATAGGTAGTTGGTGAAAATGTTGACAGAGCGTAACGGGAGCATCAAGGGTTTCAAATTTTTGTAAACGCAAGGTTTTTTCTTATGATCATTTTAGTAGGGTACCGTTGTTTTTTCTATAAAGGTTAGAAACGAACGTGTTTTTTTCTCGTGTTGATAACAAAAACACGAGCAACGGATCAATGTGAAATTTCTTGTTAAGTTAACAAAAAAACGGCTGAATGCTATAAGTTGTTGAAAAAGGCCCATGGTAAGAATTCTCTATCTTGTGCGAGGGTTTTCCAATGGTATAAACGGTTTTCTGAAGGCCGAGAAAGATGACCAACGTCCAGGTCCACCTATCCCTGTTTCAACTCCGCAAACAGTGACTAAAATTAATGAAATTGTGCGTGGAGATCGTCGTATGAGCATTTGGATGATTGTTTAGACTGTAAACGCTAAAAAGAAAGTGTCAGAAAAACTTTACACGACGAATTGAACATAAATAAAGTCTGGGCAAAGTTGGTTTAAAAAAATTTGATTTTTGGTCAAAGCTCGTACGTCAACAGATTTGCTCAGATTTTTTTGAGAGGTTAGATAAAAAGCCTGAATTTCAATACGTTGTTGAAATTAAGTGACAATCCAAAAACTTTTTGCATTGCCAAGAATTAAAAAAGCAAGGCTGTCGATATCAAAATTCTTCTTGATGACTGAATGGGTTTCAGAGGGCCAAACTGTAAACCAAACGTACTATTTGAAAGTTTTGGCAACACTGCAAAAGCAAGTTCGTACAAAAACGGCCGGAATTGTAGAAAAACAAGTTGTGGATTTTGCACCAGGACAACGCACCTGCTCGTAACGCTCTATCCGTGAACCGTTATTTAGCCGCTAGAGGCACTTCAGTGCTCGAACAAGCGCTATACTTGCCTGATTTAGCACTCTGTAACTTTTTTCTGTTTCCGAAGATTAAGTCTGCCTTAAACGAAACCTGGTTGTAGTTGATAGCAGAGGTGAAGCAAAAATTGGCGGAGCTCCTAAATGCTCTTACACATAGGGTGTCCATACGTCCCGGTTTTGCGGGATTTGTCCCGGTTTTTACTATCTCGTCCCGGTGTCTCGACAATTCTTTTTGGGGCAGTTAATTGTTCCGGTTTTAATTTTTTTGTCCCGGTGGTGTCTCCACAATTGTTTTCGGAATAGTTAATTGTCCCAGTTAACTAAAAAACTTTTCCACAAATAATTAAAAAATCACAATAATAGAAGTTAAGCAATCATGAATGAAACTATTAGAACTATAAAAATATAAAAAATAGAATTCATAACAAATTTCTACCTATAACAATTTTTGTGTGGATTCTACAACAACTTATTCTATATTATATATATTAAAGATATCATTTTTCCGTTTTTTTTTTTGGTTGTGTATTCCGGTTGGGTCCTGACCAAATGTGGACACCCTACTTACACAAGAAGAACAGTGTGTGGAGAGGGAAGGATATTACATTGATGGCGTTTATGTGGTTTGAGAATCACAAATGTTAGGAAAAGTTACTTCTTGTGGCAAAAGTGCCCAGTAATGCCTTTTTTGTGTCAGATTAATGGCAAAATTTGATTGTCGCCGGAATTTAAAGGCATTGGTTGCTAGCTAGGTTAACACAAGGTGTTTTTGGGGTTGGTTTCTTAAACCTCTTAGCGCTTTTTCTACTAGGCGGATATCCATACTAGCCTATTTATTTTTACGGTTTTTAGTATATTTATTTTCCGTCTTCAGCTTTGGTTCAAATTTTGTTGGTCTATCGGTCAAACCAGAGCCTCTTCTTTTTTTTCTTCTTTTTCTTGGTGCCGGCTTACGTGTTCCTACTTTACGATGCTCCTTGAGGACTTCTGTTTGTCAAGGGACGCTGGTGTTGGATTATCGAATTGGTTTAGTGGGGGATGGATAATCTTTTACTTTTTCTTATGAATTTTTATTTCATTGGTCTGCTGGAAACAGTTAAGGTTTTTTTTTTAATTTGTCTTTTGGTTATCAGTATTCAAGCATTTGTTAGAGCTTGGTTTTTGAGTTTACTTTGTTAATGACGCAGAAACATTCTTCATTGAAATGGTTTTGTGTTTTTCTGTTCATCTATCGAGTCATCTAGAAGATTATCTAGTGGTCTCTGCATAAATCTTGGCATCTGCTGGCTGGGAGTTGCTTCTGCTTCTTGGCAGCTGTCTTTGTGTTGATTTTTTGTTTCTCGTTCTTGATCGGTTTAATTGCTAAATGGTAAGATTCTTAAGATTTAACTTCTTCTTTGGAGTTGTTTATGGTTTCTTTTTGGTGCTACCACTTCTACTGGTTTTAGTTTTTTATTCTGAGGGCTTGCGTGGCAATAAGGAGAACGTTTGCAGCGGATGACGTGGTTGCGGCAATTGGCTTGTTGGCGGCGGCAAACTTTGTGGCAGGGTTGGTTTCTATTTAAGTTTTTTGTCGTCGTCTGAGGCGTAGTTTGTTCTTATTGGCTAGGCGTCGTATTTGTTATGTTTGCAGCTGTGATTAGGTCGTTCATTGAGGGTAAGTCTAAACCCATTATTCTGTGCCGAGTGTAGGTTTCGAAGCACTTGTGCGGGTAGTGATTTTTAAGGCTAATTTTAAGGCTGCGTGATTCAGCAGGAGCTTTTTAGTTCAGTTTCTTGTAGTATTCCATGATTATTTTTTTTTGAGATGATATGATTATGTAGTCTTGCTGGGTTTTTCATTTCAATTTTTTTTACAGCTTTTGCAAATTTCTTCTTTGGGAGAGAAGCGATAGTGCTTTTACATAGCGGTTGCTTGGGTAACCAATACTCTTGAAATCCGAGACAAAGTTGGTTTAAAGATCAACGCAGCTATACAGTCACTGAACCTCGAGAACATGCCAGACACTGAGGAAGCATGGGAAAAGGTAATAAAGAGGAAAGAAACAAAGAAGGTCAAAACAACTATGCCTGCCAAGCAATGGAAGATGAACAGAGAGACAAGAGAAGAACATATACTGAAACAATAGTACTAACAGAAAGGAAAGGAAAACAAGTTGACGCGATTTACTAAACAATTTCTAAACGGAAGATACGCCATCTTGAGGTTGACGGAAAATGCAACTTTGGAAATGGTCAGAGTATATCTGGCAACCAGGGGACACGAAGAACTATTCCCAAATGGAGATTCAAGAATCTCACTAGAAGTTAAACTGGCAAATGTAGGACTACCAAAAGGGATGCACTTAATGGAGCTGCACAAAATATTTATAAAAGAAAAAGGATACCAGGATGAAGAAGTTAATTTCGATATAGAAAAACTAAGAAGATACCTAAGAACAATGGAAATATCTAGGTTAAATATCACAAGAATGGAAAAAATAAGAGGAGAATGCCAGTGTAAACAAAAAATAGGGTATAAGGAGAGATTGGCCAGGGACAGCATGTGTTGCCGCAGCAGACTGTGTGAATTCCGCGAGGCCGAAACCAGCCCACCTCAAACTAGTACCACATTAGAGACAATGACTAGGACAAATTAACAGCAGGACTTACGCAGAGAATAAAACCGAAAGGTATTGCCAAGCGTTAGTTATTCTCAAGGGCCACTTGTCAAGGCCAACACCTTACTACGTCTTAGAAAAAAAGGAAACATGTATTGGAGTGAAAACAACTATCGTGAGTATCAGCAAAACAGAACAGTCAAGAAAGAGCATGGCAAAAGCTTGGATGACAAACAAGATCTTAGATCTGATGGAATTACGTCGGAATCAGAAGAATGATAAACCCAAATATTTAGACCTTAACAAACGATTAGAAGGGAAATAAAACAGGCAAGGTAAAGCTGTTTTTCTAAAAAATGTGACAAAATTGAGAGCCTAAATGCAAAATCTACACAAAAAATTCAAAGATGCTGCTGGAATTAAAAAATGTAATCGGAACGCGGCACTTTTGCTAAACAGGATGGCAACTTTATTTTAGACCTGAACAAAAAACTAGAAAAGTGGAAGAAGTATGTCGAGGAACTTTTTGCTAGCGACCTTTAGCAGGTGAACATTTGCGACAATCTCTATGAGGGGTCCGAAATAACACACGCGGAGATGGTTTACGCAATTGAGGCAGCTAAAGCTGGAAAGTCCGCCGGACCAGACGACGTCTATTCGGAAGTACTCATGCTTTGCAACGACCAATCTTCAGAGAAATTCTGCATTTTCAACGCTATCTATGTTTCTGGAAAAATACCAAGTGAATGGCTTTGTCACACTACCTAAAATAATACATGCTCGACTATTGCAAGCGCAATATAAAGCGGACATTTGGTTACGGTTATTTTTGACTTACCTAAATCAGGTTGGTAGGGTAGAGTATAAAAAAGTCAATTTTATTGCAAACAGTTTTTCTAACGTTACTAAGTTTTAAGAAGAGTGGTGTATAGGAAAGGTATAATTGTGATTTAGTAAATTATTTCTCTGATCAGTGAGATGTTTGGCACACTGATAGAGGGTGCATACCCGCATACTCTGAAATACTAGTGAATGTGTTTTACAATTTAAATTTAAATTTTTATAAAATGATATTTAGTTTCTGTTACAACATTTATATTAGGCGTTGTAATCTAATCTATTCTGCATCATAAGTTAACATCTTTAGAAGATTTTTTTAAATTTTATGTTATTTTTCTTATTTAAGTGACGTTTTTGCTGTAAAGTTTGGCAATCATCATTGCTATTCTTATTTTTGAACAATTGAATAGATGTGCACTGGAACCATTCTCTGAGATTTTGTAGTCAAGATTTACGTTAGTGGCTAGTACTCTCATAACGTTGCCTAAGTATTTTTGTTTTTTATGGTTATTAAGATTTCTTCTTGTTTATCCATCTTTTGAAGATTTCATTATTAGTAACTTTGTCTATCCATGATATCTCAAGTATTGTTTGATACATCATATACATTAGTTTTGTTTTATTATTATATTATTCTATCCTAACTGATTTTTTTGACATGGCCAAACCAACGTAGAATAATACGTCCGTACTGGTCTTTCTGTTACTGTTACGTTCAAACCACGTTTGTTCATTGCCCACTAATTTTTGATTTATTAGTACTCCTATTATTTAATGTTTGTTTCTATACTACTACTACCGAAAATGCATGTTATGCTTACGAATGTAGCACGGACTTTTTCAATTTAAATTCTTATTTTTTGAGTTATTGACGTTTATTCCCAAGTTGTTATATTTGTGGACACGATCAACGGAAATGAATGTAAATATTTTTGTGTTTTTGAGAATTATGGGTTGCGTTTTTTTTTTTAATGTCAGACTTTTTTCTTCATTAGCTGTTACTACATTGTTTAGAATCTGTTGTAAGTTTTTTATAGTTTTTGCTATTAGAATCGTATCATTGGCACATCTTTATCTTTTGTCTTCTTTTTTTAACACATCCTAGCTTAACTCTTCTTTTAATTTTGATTTTATCGGGCGTGTCGCTTTCTATTCAAACTATTGTTTTTTGCCCATTTCTGAAGATTTGATATTATTCTAATATCTTGCGTATCTAGTTGTTTTGTTTTTAATATCTTAACAAGTTTAACTTTTATAGGTATTAAAAGCAAACAATGCTTTCCGGGTTCGATATTTATTTTGAAATATAGGTATCCAGGAAGTAGGAACGAATTTGAATTTTGCGCCATTTTGTTCTGTGGCGGTTGGCAGCCGTAAGTTTTTCATGTTTGTTATCTGATAATCTTTCGATTAGTAGCTGATTGCTTTTGTTTTGTGAGCGTTGTTGTTTGATGTTTATTTTTGTCATGGAGCAGATGTCAACTGAGCAACGTATCCAAGTGATAAGAAGTTATTACAAAAATAGTAAGTTATACGGCAAACATTTGTGAATTGAGTGTGATACTCTGACATAACGTTGCTTCAACCAAATCCACAGTGTATAAGTTAATCCAAAAGTTTGAGACTACGGGTTCTGCTTCAAATGTTAAAAAGACGGGACAACCGCGTTCTGTTTGAACACAAGAAAACATTGCTGTCGTGCGTGATAATGTCCCGTAAGCCCCAGAAAATCGGTTCGCCGACGAGCCCAACAATTGAATTTATCACTAAGTTCACTGCCTGTAATTTTTTCAAAAAATCTGAAAATGCATGCGTACAAGATTTAACTTACATAAGAGTTGAAGCCTGCAGATCATGGAAAGAGCCATCGATTAGCTCAGTGCGTCTTGGCTTGACAAGCGGAGAACAATAACTTCACGAAAAGAATAATTTCACAGATGAAGCGCACTATCACTTCAGTGGATTTGTCAATAAGCAGAACTGCAGAATATGGGGTACCGACAATCCGCGAGTGACTGTGGAAAATGATATGCATCTACAACGCACTACTGTGTGGTGTGGGTTCTGGGCAGGAAGAGTGATGGACCCGTACGTTTTTGAAAATGATGAAGGAGCTGCCGCCACTGTGAACGGCGACCGTTACAAAAACATGCTTTTTGATTGGTTTTTACCAGTTGTGGATGAAAATGACGACTTTTGGTTTCAACAAGATGGTGCGACATGTCACACATCCCGTGAAACGTTTGCTCTGCTAAATGAAAAGTTTCTTCAAAAAATTATCTCTTTGCGTGGCAACCAGAAATGGCCTGCCAGATCATGATATCTTACTCCTTGTGACTTTTTTTTGTGGGGATTTGTGAAATTAAAAGTGTACGTGAACAAACCACAAACAATATACCAATTGAAGGAAGAAATTTAAAGGGTTATTAGCAGCATCCCACCAGATGTTTATGAACGCGCCATCGAAAACTTTAATGAATGCATTGCTCATTGCCGTGCGGCCTTGGGTGGTTACTTAATATGTTTGTAAAAACATTTAAATTTTCAATAAATTTTGTAAGTTTTATAGCACTTTAATATTCGTTCCTACTTTCTGGACACCTTTTACAAAATTGAATTTTATCATTATTACTTATTAAAATTAATTTTGGAATTTGAAACATGCAAAGCATGAGCAGTATTTTTTTCCTAAGTCATTATTTACATAAATTGGATGAAAATAGTTGGTTATTTTGTTTTGTTTTGAGCAAATATTTTTTATTCTTTTTACAATGACCGACAAAAAAAAACCAACTACACCGAAATTTTTGAGAAAAGCACTTAATTCAACTAAACAACAGACAAACTATTTATTGGTGATACGGGATGCAAATATTAGAAAAAAAAAGACAAATTAACATAGAACTTGGTAATTTAATCAAAGAAAATATCCGAACACGACAATACTTGTTTTTTGTGTAAAGAACTGTTATAGTTTTTTAAATGGAACTTTTGCTTACTGTTGTTACTGTGCATGTCTTTCTCGAGCTTAAATCGTTTGGAATTAGAATTTAGTTCAATTTTGAGGATTTTGTTTATTTCTTTTAAGGGTAACTTAAATAGTTTTTTTGTACGACGAGAGATGTTTTATAAGATTAAGATTTGGGTTATATACTAGCCAATCAGGTCTACGAATGCCAACCTCATCTAGATTATTTAGTCAACACTTGTGCAATGTGTAGTCTGGCGTTGCCATTCATTAAATCAAAGTCGTCTTTAATAGAATGATGTGACGACAGCTTCTTGAAGAATCTTTTACATATCTGTGGGCGTTTAAAATAACATTTTCTAAAAATAATAGGTCCGTGTGTACTTTTATGGAAATTCCTGTTTACATCATAACAGATCCCGTTAAAATGAGATGGTGCAGTCGAAATATTGTTAGTAAAAAGAACTTCAGTCTATTGCTGAAGGTTTTAATTTGCATGTAACTGTGCAAACTGCAGACTTTGTTTCTACTTTTCTTTCTGGCATTATTAGAAGACGAAACATGTTTGATGTTATTTTTACTGTTGCGTAAAATTGCAGCAAAAGCTGATGTATTACTTTAAGGTTTTGTTGAGGTGATTGCTGATATAGTTAATAATCCGTTGGAGCTTCTGTCTTCGGTTTTAAATATTAGTTTTTGGAATTTGCTTCTTATTGAGGTTTTTTAACTTTACAGAAAGTTATTGTTGTTATAAGTTCGTGTTTTACGTTTAATAGGAAATAAAGACAAATAAATAAATTTTATAGATTTTTTCTTCTTCTTCTTTGTTCTTCTTTTTCTTTTTAAATAAATAGATTGAAATCCGAATGAACCTAATAACTTTTAACAATTTTTAAATTTTCTAACTCTAATACTTATTTTCTTGCTCAGTTACAATTACATATACAGGGTTATTATAAAAGTTTGGGATTATGTAAACATCTAATGTACGTTTGTGCCACTGTACAGAAATAAAATTCTAGTTTGGTGTGCGTAAATACAGTTGAAGTTGAACTGTCAATACAAAGTAAATCATTTGGTGCACAATTTTAAAAAGGCGGCAAAGTGATTACATAATTCCAGACATTTATAAAGACCCTGTACGATACGCTTCGTACTTCTTGTGAGTTTTTTTAATGGATATTTGCATAGTTAACTTACTCATTACTCTATCAAGTTTACTCCCTTATTCTTAGCAGTTTTATTTAATTTGTCAACTACTGTTTTATCATGATTTTATAAATTGTTTTAGTTTACCGACAATTAAGATGTTTCTGTCTGCATTCTTTAAACGTTTTAATTATTTTTTTAATGGCTTTTGTTCTTTCTCATAAATTTTACGATTACTGCTTATTTTTTTTGGATTATTTTTTCTATGCACATTTTTTTTCTATTTTTAATTCTGATTTGTGTTTAATCTTAGATATATTTCTACTACATTAAAAAAATGTTTATTTTTGATATTTTGTATATACGATATTCTAATTTCATTAAGCATTTCTGTCATATTATACGTATTCTATGTTTCTACTGAATTGCATAAATTTATTAAATTTTATTATTTTAAATTCTTTAATCTATAAAATCGTTAAAAAATAATCGCTTTATGTTTTCTCATCTACACGTCATAATTAAATCATTTGCTTAGCCTATTAAAAATTTTATTTGCGAGTGACAATTATGATATCAGTTTTACACATAAATTTAATTGCAGTCTCCCAATCAGCCATCCAGTCCTCGACAGACTATAAAGAGAATTAAATCGAACAGCCCCAACGATCCCCGATCACCATTTTACGATCCAACGGGTGCTGAAATGAAACCTCTTGCTCGGCTCTATTTATCTCGCCAACGATTGTACGAGAAAAATTGTGATCCATCACAAATGGAAAACAACGAAGAGTTTGATTCCAACAACAATGAAAATTGTGAAGTTGACGAATGGAGCGAGTGGTCTCCGTGCTCTGCTACTTGCGGTAAAGGGGTTAAGTACAAGCAGAGGGGTTACAAAAATGAGGAAAGTAAATATCATTGCACTAGAGTGCTAACAAAGCGAGCTCCGTGTGTTGCTATTCAACGACATTGTAGGAATCAAGTGCACAATCCTGAAAACGATCCCCACTGTGCTTTGACCGATTGGGGAGAATGGTCCAGCTGTAGCGTGTCTTGTGGAAAGGGTTGGAAAACGAGAAGTAGGCGCTATAAAAACAGGAATGCTGCGAAAAGGTGTCCCGTTGGAAATGAAAATCCGCTTGCAATTGAACAAAATCTGCAATGTTTTGAACAGGACTGTTACAATGGAGAAGACGAGGTAATATTTTTTAATTATTTTATAGTATTAAATAGTAGAGACTTTAAAGAGTTCAATTATTATATTTGATCAGTAATTTTTATTAATAATAATTTTTTATTTATATAGTATTTGAAGGGAGTTTATAAATATACAATTGAATTGATGTCCAATATCCAGAAGTTGACAAAATAGGTCGAAACATATTGCTAATACATCATAAATAAATAAACTAACTTAACACTCATACAATAGTATATTTATAAACGTCTTTATTTATTACATACTTAGTTGTGACTAATGAGTGAATTACAAAAATAACAATGGAAAGATTTCATGGAATTTTGGGTTTAAATTCGAGAGTTATGAAGTATACAAATTATTGTACGATAAGATATAAATGTACAAGTTTTGCGTCTAAAATAAATGTGCTCTTTTATTAGCATAAAATGAATGTCCAACAGTAAAACTACACTTAAGGTTATCAATTACCTTAAAAATGTCAAACATCCTAATTAAAATTTTTAAATGAATTACGTTGTTTATAAACTCAAACAATAAACTATTAAAAACAATTATTTTTCAAATTTTTTTTAGATTAGTTCAAATTTATTCTTAATTTGTAAAATATATTGCTTGTGTAGATGTGCACAGAGATTTTTGCACGTAGTACAAATTGATTGGAATTCATTATAATTCGACAATAGTTTTAAAGATTCAAACGTTAATGTACTGTTTGCTTCAGTTTGGTAAGTGAAATCAATTATTTGCTACACCGGAAAATTGTTTATGCGTTACAGTTTTTTAGAGAGAAAGCCTGGTTTTAGTAAGGAAAATCACATTATAATCTGACACAGGCCAGATTTTTAAATTTTAGTTTTTATTACTGCGACGTTCTGGATGCAAAAACCGCAATTATTTCTGAAAGTAGGTCTAGACTGTTGACAGGATTTAAGCTACGAATATCTATTGGAGATGAAACATAATGTGAACGGTTATAACAAATCTTCTGACAGCAATGTTAGGTGGACAAAAGTTTTTGAAAGAATTGTTTGGTCAGTTGGAACCGAGACTTTAAAATGACTGTATCTACAAGGTTGTACAGCCACAGCGTTGATTGAAATACTGGATTTATTAGTTTTGCACTTAAGTTTTGACATATTTATATAAGTAAAACCTGTTTGGTAATGAAAAAAATGTGCGGAAAGAAGATTTTACCGCAGACTGATTACGCATAGACGTAGATGAATATACACATATCTCCGAAACCGTTGCTATGACAATCATGTTTATTAATACTTTTAGTTTGTTGTGGTTCGTACTACCACCCCCTTAAATATTTTACATTTTTTTTGAACATCCTGTATGTTATTCAAAATAAAAAAGGAACAAAATGGTTAAAGTGAAATTAGCGTTTTTATACTCTATCGACCTCGCCAACCTGGTTCTAGCAGGCCGAAGGTCCTTCCGAATATGAGTGATGAAATGAGTCGAGATGATTATTATTTGTAAATTTGTTTACTCAGGACTGGGGGTCAGCATGAGAGGCAAGCATCTACGCAACTAACCCACGCTGCCACTCAAAATGGTTAATTGAATCAAACATTTACAAAACAAATTGAAAAGTATATTTTTATTTTGCATGAAAATGTTCTTCTTACGAGTAAGATCAATTATTTGACTATTAATAATGCCGTTTTTTTTAGAAATTTATTTTTATTTTTTAAGAGTATTAGCTAAAGTTTACTTAGCTATTGTGCTATGAGTAGACAGTACTCATTGTGTGAATGTTTTGCAATTTTTTTTTCTAAAATACTGACTGTTAAATGGATACCAGATAGACGTTGGCTAGAGTTGATACTTAAGGATTGACTCCGTTGTTACGTTTTAAAAACAGAATAGTTGCTACTAATATTGTAGATAACTTTCAGGTCTCTATTATGCTAGACTCTAGCTGTTTGTTGTTTGACGCTTGATTGAAACAGTTTTATTTTTTATTTGGCTAAAACTTTTTATATTGGGTGTGTAAAAGAGATTGAGATTAATTAAAATTGACTGTGGGAATAAGAAGACATATGTTTTGGTGAATCCAGCTATTTTTTATTAATTTTTTTGGTCAAGCAAATTGGGTTGTGAAAAGCCTGAGTTGAACTTTTGAATATGAATTATGGTTCTATACACTACGTTATACTTGACATCTTCCAGTTTTATATAAACTATTAGTAAGATGGGTTGATCCAAAATTATATAATATTTTTTTTATTTTTTTGACCATATGCGATTATCATCAGTATATTTTTGCTAATCAAAAACAAGTTTGAATTAGTGAGTAACGTAGGGTTTTTATTTATTGCTTGCGATAAGCAAAGTAACAGCTGATCTTTAGCTGATAGAAGAGGGGTGCTAGACGCCGATCTTGCTTTCTGTGCAAAGGATTTCTTCTTGCTTGCGTAGGGACCACTCCAAGGAGGAGCATTAAACATGAGACATGAGCAGGTGACTTGCCGGTAGCCTGGCTGTTGCGGCTATTCTTTAGTTTGTGGCAGCTTTTATAACTTGCCGTGTGGGCCCCACCACACGCGACGCATTTAGCTAAATGGCTGCTCTATTTAATAAGAGTACAACTGCTTCAGCGCACTTGACGCACTTTGGTATGACCGCTGACTTGCTTGGTGGAACCTTGTTGCAGGTTTTTATAGGGGCTTCTGCAATGGTGGTCGAAGCTGATTGGTTTGACTTGGGCGTCTTGCTTGGACACCTTTTCGTCTGGCATTTCATCATTGTTATGAGTTGGGATTCTAGCGTTTGTAATTATAGTGTTTCCATATATCGTGTATGCACTAATATTGTTATTACTATTATAATCTATTTTGTCAGTATATTGTACCATTTAAGTTACTTTCCATTATAATTTTTGGAAATCGGTTCTTATCCATCCGAGTTACATTACTGTATTATTGTTCTTTGCGCTGGCTTCCTCATCTTACTATATTTTGTACATTGCTATTTGATGTCTGCGTTTCTCACACTGTTTTTTTTGTTTTTCCACAATTTTTTCAGTGTTTTTATTTTGTCCACCCTTAACACGTTTTTTGTCTTGTTTGTATTTAATGCAGAATCTACTTTTGTTGTTTTATTAATTTGTCATCTCAGATTTGCATCTGATTGGATCTTTTGCTTTTTGTTTTATTGGTAGAGATGTTGAGGTTGAGTTGATGACTTACTTGAAAGAATTGGAATTGTCTCTGTAAATTGTTTTTTGATTTGGCAATAATTGCTGCGTTGACTGCGAAGCTTGTCATTCTATTTTTTTTATTGCCTATTCTATGTTTGAAATTGTAAAGATGTTTTTAGTTAATTGGTTTCCTGTTTTCATCTTTATTATGTTGTTGATGTTTAGTTCATGGATTATTTTTGTTATGTTAGCCGGTGTCTTATTTTCTGTTTAGAATACTTCCTAGGCGGATTCTGTCAAATGTTTTGGTCAGATTAATGAAGCAGATATACATAAGCATGTTGAACTCTGTTGCTTTTAGTATTTTTGATTAAAATTGCTTTATTGATTTTAGTCTTACGACCGATTACGTTTCAAATTTTCAATGTTTGCGTTTTTGCAACATACGGAAACTTTTTCTTCTTTTTGTGCCTTATCCGCTGTGGATATTGGCGATCATCATGGTTATCTTCACGGACGGATCTTCTAAACAGTTGGATTGAGGTCACTCCAAACTACTGGCGCAGATTTTTAAGCCAGGATATTCTTCTTCTCTTCTTCTTCTGGATCTTTTTTTTTTCAGCACTTTTCCTTTCAGAATAAATTGGAGTATTTTATACCTTTCTCATAATTTGTCTAAAGTATTTTAGTTTTCTGGCTTTCACGGTCATCATTATTTCAACTTTCCGAAGAACCCCCTCATTCGTCACTCGATTCATCCATGTAATCTTCAGTATATGCCTGTACGTCCACAACTCGAAAGCTTCTAGTTTGCTTTTTGAATCCTTTGTTAGTGTCCAGGATTCTGCGCCGTACAACAGAGTGAAGAAAACATAGCATTGTATCATTCTGATTTTAAGTTGCAGAGTCAGATATGAAGTGGGGAGTATTTTATTCATTTGTGTGAATGCAGCTTTTGCTCTTTTGCATTTTAATTCTCTAAAATAGTCTTATTGTTGATTTATGCAGGTACCTTGGTAGAGGTATTTGTCATCATTAGAGCTAGGACTTATATGCGTAAAAAACTGCAAAATAAGCTCATAAATAAGAATTAAAAATCATCAAAATAAGCATAAAAATAAGCATAAAAAAATTATTTCTTATATAAAACGCATTAAAAAATAATAACTTTTAATATAATAATAATAAACACAACAAAAAAAAACAAAAGTAAAATTCAATAAATAATAATAATAGTTTGACAATAATAATAATAGTTTGACAATAATAATAATTAACATAATTTATTTTTAAAAGAATTAATAATAAAATGTTTTTTCAAATTTTTTATTAAAAAGAACTTTCTTCTGCCAAAAAAGTCGGGCAATAATCGCTTATGCTCGAGTGAGTAGCATGAATCATACATGACCATGACTATTTTAAAACGTTCGCATATATACATTATTTTTAATATTTTATAACTCTTAAATTTTTATGAAATCTAAAATTGCTTAAAATTAGCAGAAATATGCACAAAAATGCCGAAATAGGCAAAAAAATAATGAAAAACAAATAAAAATTCTTAAAATATGCATTAAATATGCATAAAAACTAAAATATGCATAAAACGAAAAATAGGCAAAATAAGCCAAAATAAGAAGGTGCCATTTGCTTTACTTTCTTATAATTTGTGGAGATATACATTCAAAATTAATATGCATATAATATTGGTAAAAATCATAACGCATATAAATCCTAGCTTTAGTCATCATGTTTGATAGGTATGTTGTGGAGGGTCAGGTTTACCGGTGGTGGATTGTTTTTGGTGACTACCATGCGTTTGGTCTTTTTTTATATTTAAACAGATAGTGGATTTGATCTTTTTAATTATAAGTTGGAGTTCTTCGGCACTACTGGCCATTATGACGGAGTTGTCTGCATATCTGATGTTATTGAGGACTTTACCGTTGACTATGATTCCCTCCTTCACTCCACCCAGTGCTTCTTAGAAAATCTTTTCCGAGTATATATTAAACAGCAAAGGCGAGAGCACACATCCCTGCCGCACACCTTTACATATTTTTATTTTTTTTGTTTAATGGTTTTCTACTCTTACTTCTGCTGTTTGTTGCCAGTATAGTTTTGCTAAAATGCAAATGTTTTTGTCGTCAGCTCTTGTTTTCCTGATCAGTTCTTTGTGTTTTATTCTGTCAAATGCTTTGCTGAAGTCAATAAAACATAAGTATACATTGCAGTTGTCGTCTCTACATTGCTGAATCAAAACGTTTAATGCAAAAAGTGCTTCCCTGGTACCTACGGCATTGCGGAACCCAAACTGTGTTTCTTCGATGTGTGCTTCACATTGTTGGTATATTCTATTATGTATAATTTTTAGAAATATCTTGAGTGTATGACTCATTATACTTATGGTCCGATATTTTTTGCATAGTTTTGCTGTTAGTTTTTTTGGAATAGTGACAAAAGTGGAGTGGAGCCAATTTGTGGGTATTTCTCTCGTATCATACACCACATTATATAGGCGGGTAAGAGTGTTTATACGGGGTGCGTCATCTGTTGCGATAGCATTTGAAACTTGAATAGTTCCGTCAGTTTTTGACGTATTGACATATACAGTGGCTTGTTCGACGCGTCATTTCAGTCTATTTTGTGCCATGAATTAACTAACACCGATACAACGAGCAGAAATTGTCAAATTGCATTTTGAAAATGGGTCCTCTATTGTCAAATTGCAACGTGCCTACAAACGGCTATATCCGCGTGAAACACGGCTTTCACACACCACAATTCGCAATTTGGTGCAAAAATATATGGCCACCGGCAGTTGTGCGAGCAATTGGCAACCCGGAAGAACGAGACCAAGGCACTCAAACGAAAATATTGCTGCCGTAGAAGCCGATGTTCGTGAAAACCCAAACACATCGTATCGACGCCATGCATTGCAGTTGGGCTTGGCTGCAACGACATTGCGGCGCATTTTGAAGGACGATTTGCATCTTTTCCCTTACAAAGTGCAAATTACACAACGTCTGTTGCCGCAAGACAAGCCGCGACGTATTGCGTACGCTAATTTCGTCGAAAACATGCTCCATGGTGATGGTAAGTTTTGGTTCAAAATCATCATGAGCGATGAAGCTCATTTCACATTGAATGGCGCGGTTAATAGGCAAAACTGCCGCTTTTGGGCCGACGAAAATCCTTGTGAGATATTCGAGGACCCTCTCCATGATCAAAAAGTTACCGTTTGGTGCGGCGTATCGGCCAAAAAGATCATCGGGCCGTATTTTTTCGATGCTGCGTGACTTTGTGTTTCCGGAAATGACTGAAAATGACATGGCTCACTTCTGGTTCCAACAGAACGGAGCCACACCACACACTAGCCGCGATTCAATGACTCTACTCTGCACGATGTTCGACCGACGCGTCATATCGAAAAACGGCAATTTCGACTGGCCGCTGCACTCACCCGATTTGACGCAGCCGGACTTCTTTTTGTGGGGGTATTTGAAGAGCAAAGTTTACATCGACAAGCAGCAGTCACCGAGTCATTTGTTGGATATTATATTCAAAACATGATGGAAATAAAATAGAAAGGAACAAATAAAGATTGTGTAAAAAAAAATTAAAAAAATCCACATCAAAAGTTATTCAAGTTTCAAATGCTATTGCAACAGATGGCGCACCTAGTGCTAAATAATTTAAGTATTTCTGCTGCTATTTTATCTGGATCTACTGCCTTTCTAGTCTTTGCTGTGTTTTTAGCTTTTTGAATCTCTTCCTTTGTAATATGAGGTCCGGTATCTGTGTTATTTATGCCGTGATGTTCTGGGCAATCGTCTGCGAATAACTTTTTAATATATTCTTCTCAGGTTGAGTAGTTTTTCTTCGATCTCTGTAATCTCATTTCCGGTTGCGTCTTATCAATCTACCGCTTTGCTTCTTTTTATATGTGCCTGCAGTTTTCTTTATTTTGCGGTGCATATTGAACAGGTCATACTTTTTCTGCAGGTTTTCTATTTCAAGACATTTGGCTTTCATTCCTTCTTCTTTAGCTTTTCTTACGCTCTTATTTGTCTTTGCAGATCAGTATATCTGTCTTGATTATTTCCTTTCATTTTTCTTCTTTTGTCCATTCTAAGAATATCATATTCATTATTCATTCTTTGTGTTTTTCTTTTTCCTTTAGTGGTACGTTTGCTTCAAGTTCTTCTTGTAAGCTTTTCCAGTCTTTTTCTGCTCTTGAGCTTTTACTTGAGTTTGAAATTTGGATACTGTTTTTCTGAAAGTGCTGTCTTCTTTTGTTTGTCTTATATTGTATCCGGGGGTTTAGCTTTTTTTTTACTTTCTTAAGTTTTGTCTGAAGTACCCAGATATGGAGGTTATGATCAGAGCCTATGTCGGCCCCAGGATAAGTTTTTGCAGATGTTATGCTGTTACGAAAACGATGATTAATTACTATGTAATTAATCTGATTTCTGATTATTCTTCCCACAGTATGTGCCGGCGATGTTTATGTGTATATTTATCGAGGTGGAAGTTTAAAAAATGTTTTCAAAATTGCCATTTCTTTTTTTCTGCAAACCTGGACGAATCTGTCTCCTCGTATGTTTCTCGGTCTAAGGCCGTATTGCCCCACTATGCTTTCTTCTTTGCCTTGTTCAATTTTTGCATTGAAATTTCCCATTACGATTGTGACTTTGTTGTTTTTAGTAGGTTTTAAGGTTTTTGCCAATTTCATATACCTCTTCTATCTCTGTATCATCTATCATCCTTATCCGCAGTTGGGTGTATACCTGAACGATGTTAATGTTAAATGGTATTGCTTCTACTTGTACCATTATAATTTTATCTGAGTGGTGGGTTATTACATTTTTTATCGATTTATTAATTTGTTTGTTACTACGATGGCTACCCCATTTCGATGGTGGTTGTCGTCGTCATTTTCAGAGTAGTATACTAAATGATCTAATATTTTGCTGTATCCTGAGCCCTTCCATTGCATCTCACTTATCTCCATTATTCCTACTTTCAGTCTGTTCATTTCTGGTATGATGTTATGGATTTTCCCGTCTTTGAACGCACTTCTAGCGTCCCATGTACATATTCTTAATGGTGTTGTATTCTTCATTTTAGACTCGGAGATTTTTCACACCCCTGTCCCGATACTCGGGGCCATTCTTTTGTTTGTCTGTCATGATGATTGTACTAGGGAGTTGTATGAAGTGATTTTCCCTTGCCTTCCTCACGCAGTACCGACACCGGGAGAACTATTATTTAGTCGTCGCTGCCGATATTCTAGTGTTAAGCCGTACCAAAGCCTTTCTTCTTTGCCTTAACCTAATACAAACGATACTGCTGCTCATCGTCCGAGGATATGCTTATTTACTGGCGGCAATATTCGTCATGTCACAACACCGTCACTGGGTTTCTGAAATATTTAATAGGCTAGCAACCCAAGAGTTAGTTCTTCCATCCTGATAGTGTTGCCGCTATTTGGTCGGGGACTGCTTATTCAATATATTTGCAGCTGCCCTTTATATTTGGGGGGTCGTTCACTATAGCTCCGGAAACTATATTATTGTAACAATGTTTTGACTTTTACAGTTTTATTTTGATTGGCAATATATTGTGCTAAAAAGTAATCATTTTGATACAAGTTATCTTACTTTCTGTTTTATAACCGATTATAAAGATTTTTTTACATTGAATATTTGGTGCTTTCACTTACCAATTCAATTAAAATTGCTGGTGAACAAAACAATTGATTAAATACTAATTTTTACACAATTTGTTACATTTTTATTTTACCACTAATGTACTATTTATTAAGTATACAATATCATTCTTGCTGAAGTTTACTATAACATTTACAATATGTTTTGTTAACATCGTCGGTATGCGCGCTGTTCGCAAGTTCAGATTTTCAATCCTTAACCCTGGAAGAAGGTTGGTCAATGCACCACTACACTGGCTTGATTTTTGTTTTACAAGCTTCTAGTTTTCGACTCAGTGGCTCTTGCAATTCATTGTTTGTGCAAATAGCTACCGATACCGATATATACTCTGTCACAATCGAAAGTACTAAAGGCGATTGAAGAACTTTAGCAATTGTACCGTAGGTAAACGACCTTGAAAACACATAGCGTAGAAACGCTTTTAAAAGGTGGCCCCAGCGATGCATCATCTTGTGTATACTAATGCAAAATAAACACTCAGCCTGTCGAATGTGCACAATGAACTTTTCAGAAGCGTTACAACACGTTTTTTTTGCATAATTTTTATATAATTCCGGCATCGTACGAAAGAGAAAGTTTGTAATAGCAAACAAATATTATGCGCGTGTACATATGAAAAGCGCATGATTTTTGGCTAACCGCAGCTGCGTTTGTCATTCAACTAATTAAATATCACATTTTGTAATTTAAAAAAAAAATTGTGGAGTATTATATTATATTTCAAGTACCAGGAGTAATTTATAATTATTTTGATATACAAATTGATTACCATTTCTTGCTGCATATATGGAAAGTAATAATGGTCCAATAGACGATTATAAATTGATTTTAATAATGGATTTAAACTAACTAATTAAATTATTTTGGAATGTTTGATTAACTTTAATTACATAGCATCGCTTCTATCTGTCAGAAAGTAAATACTACTCGTATTTACTTAAAGCTTTTTTAAATACAAATGAGAATATTTCATTACCATAAAAAAATATTAATTAATATAATTTTTATATTATAAATTCAATATTTGCAACTATCAATATCCTTGAATGGCAAATACCTTTATGGATATTCGTCTATTTTCTTAAATCAGAAGATGTTCTAATTGGAGTGTATGCAAATGACCTTTATACACTATCGTAATTTTAAACAGTGTTTTTGTAAAATTTTGTTTAGATAAGAATTAATTTAATCAGCTATGTAACTACTTAAGATTTATCAATAGAAACGAGATAGTCTAAACAAATTATGATATATCCAATTGATTAAATACACAAAAAATAAATTAGAAAGATAGTAAGCATGAAACTATTTTGTTGATTTGTTCAATGTATTATTTCCATACGAGTAAAAGTGTAATAATGGAAAAACAATTTTAACTATATGAATCATTTAATTGAAATTGGTTTTCGTATAATACAGAGTTGAGAATTGAAAACGGGTGAGTGAAATACATCAGCTATTTGATTTGTAGAATCAGTGAGTTGTGGTTAACCCAACATGTAACAATGTTTTATTAAACTATAATTACAATAGATATGTGCATCACATTTGTCTATTATGGATTGATTCAATTTTTTTTAATTGATTTTATATAACTATAATTAGTTAGATTTTTTTACTGAGTACATTTGGCAAATATAAATAGATTTTAACATACAAAGAATCGAATAAAAGTAAAAAAAAAAAACATGTTAATGTTTACTCTATCGACACAAGATTTCTTTTTTTTCATACGTGTAATATAAATATATTTTTAATTGCAAATTTATGTTATAATGTTACAAATTAATTAAATAGTTTTAGATACAAATATATTTAACCGTATTCTTTCAGGAACTCAAAGAGTGTGATGGCAGAGGCTGGAGTTCATGGTCCCCATGCTCATCAACATGCGGAAAGGGTATCAAAATACGCCGAAGACTATCTATTGAAGCTAGCAAACACAGTTCTTCACGAAACCACAGAACATTAACATATCGCGAAGAAGAAGAGGAGGAGGAAGAAGAGGAAGAGGAAGAGGGTAGTGAAAATGGAGAAGATCCTTGCTCCAATCAAGAAGAAAAAGTAGAATGCGTTAATGATGATGTTCCTGTATGCGATGAAAGTGAAAATCAAGACACTGGTAAGTAATAATTATTTTCGTACCAAGTTATATAAACTAACCAAATAATAAGCCCTTGCATGCAGCATACCAAAGGACGAAGGCGGTTGCAAAAGTAACGTTGACCGTTGGTTTTTCGATGTTATTAAAGGCAGTTGCGACATTTTTAGTTACAGTGGATGTATGGGAAATAAGAATAATTTCAAAACACTGGAACGTTGTGAACGCGTTTGTAATGAATATAAAAGTAAAAAATTGTCTCATTTTATTAAGATTGTATTTTAAATTATTCAATTTGCATGCTGCACAGAGGAATTGATTGCGAACAGAACCGCACAGAAACGGCAATTTGGTGTTACCGTTTCTGGTGTATTGGCATATAATATGCAATTACAAAATGATGACGCAGAACGTGAAAATTGCGGTATATAATTTTAATAATATTACTAATAATGTAGTTAATTATGAGAATTGTTTATTATACATGTGCGTTATGGGCTTTCAGTAACTGAGAATTCTTTTGGTGGAATAGAACCAGGCAGTCAGACAATTGAGAAGCACAAGCAATATTTTGAAGATAATGTTATTGAAGAGGCTACTGGCAGAGTTGTCGATTGTCAGATGTCGCCTTGGTCGAAATGGACTGCATGTAATGTTACATGTGGAAAAGGATATGTAACAAGACATCGTGTTATTAAGGTAACATACTTTATATTTAAATATTATTTAGAACTAAATTTATATTTTTCTCCCATTACATCGCTTTAAAGAAATTTTATATTTGTTATTTATTTTTGCTTTAAGATCATTTGCGATTGTTGTCATATACTGTATTCTTTTCAATACCGCAAAGAACAAGTGTTTGAACGTTAGACTGTGTTATTTTGCCGACCAATTGACCTTACCTTGAAATGAGCTAGCATGTTTAGAAACGTTAGCAAGTTTAGTAATTAGTTTTATTGATTATGGTTTTTTATAGTTAGTTGGATTATTATTACAAAAAAATTATTAGATGCCACCGGTTATTTCTAACACAAATGAAAGGTTTTTGTTGTCGTGTGTTACTATAAGAAGCATTTGAAATGTGGCTCTGGATTTAATGGGCATTAAGTGGTCAGACAAGATCCGGAATGAAGAAGTGTTGAGAAAAGCAGGTGAAGAAATCGCCTTAGTCGTGAAAAGAAAGAAAGAATGAAGAGGCCATGCATCGAGAAGACTGAAGGACTTGATCGAAAGAATGATGAATGCAAATCCGAAAAAAGGAAAGAGAAGATGCATGAAAGAAAAATGGACCGAGAAAAACTGGAGGACAAGAACCTAGAACCTGCGAGAAGCAGAACACTAATGGTGATAATGTCTTGTGGTATGCGATAATACGCAACATACAGGACTTACTATTTAACGTGGAATTCTAACTACACGGCTATATGCTGGTTTGCCATATCAGTGTAAAGACGACCACATCGAAATATATTTTTCTGGGACAAATAAAGTCCAAAATTATACCCAACTTTCACAACTTACATTTTACACTTACGAAAAGACTCAAGAACATATTTTTATCATCAAATTCAGCGGACAATTTTGCCCAAACTTTTATCTAATACTTCTAGCACTTATAACGAAGGTAAACCGTTTGTTTTCTCACATGCACAGCGTTGTATTGCACATGCAGAAAAGCTCGCTTTAAAGCAGATGCACCAACGACGCCGCTTAGCAAAGTTCTTTTGCACTTGTTTCGTTCACTGAGAAATAGGACATCCAAAACTATGCTAAATAAATGGAGATGCAATCTTTAAAACGTTGAACGACAGAACTTTATAATTTTTTTAAATGAATTTTGGGTTTGTGATGAGAGATCTTTTTTACAAACTCTCAAAGGAAATGCAAGTGAAGTGGAGTTTGTTGCATTCATAGTCGTGTATAGACATATTGCAAGGTAATTGGTTGATTATGAATGGAGCAACTGCTCAATGAAATTGAACTTTTGGAACAGTATTGACTATCTAGTTTTATTTTTGATTACGTTTTAAATTTTTAGCTGTCCATGTGACCATGCAGTCCAGTTTTTTTGAGTGATAACAGTGTTGGAGCTTTAATGGTTCCAACTTGGCGTTATCGTAAAAACTGACGTCATCAATCCTTTTCTACTGTACAGGACTGCTTTATAGAGTGTTACAACTGTCAGTTTAAAGCATATTATGTAGTATAAAGTGATTTATCATTTGATTTTTTCTTTCGCAAAATTTGTTATCTATTAAACTCAAGTCCAATACAAAAATTTCTTTATTAACGTCAGATGTTGTTCAAGTCTGGTTTTCTCTGACCCATTGCTAGATTGTTTAGATCTGGAAGGTCTGATATAGATTGGTACGTCGTTTTATCTTGGGCGGCAAATATGGTAATATGTTTGTGGGTTTTCTTTATTGGAGTTTTTAAGCCCTTGACTACGCCTATCATACAGTTATAGGTGGTGCTCTGTTGTACTTTTTTGGTTACTGGCATCTCTAGTCTAAAGCTTTCATATTAGTTTTTATACGTCTTATTACCGCAAGCAAAAAAAACAGAGTTGCGTGTACGGTCCGCCGCATCGTTACCATTAGTTTAAATTACGCATGTTTGCAAAAGACCTAATATGCGTTGTATAAAGGTTTGCATCTTTGCAAGCTCGATCTTGAGTTTCAGCATCTGACTAAAATGTTGAATGCATATCAGTGTAAAACTGTTTCCTTGAGATTTACTTCCGCTAGTAAGAAGTAATCACTCTTATTTCCTTTTATTCTTGAGTTCAATAGTTAAAAATACTATAATTTAATCATAACCTTGAATGATGATTAATATTATAAGAAAAAACGACTTAATGATATGAATACATACAGTAAATCATGAAAATTGAGAAAAGTCATCAAATAACGACGAAATCGTAAAACGACTGTTCTGTTTCACTTTTTTATCAACTTTCTGCAAAAAAATTTTGTAATGACAGAAGGTCGCCCAATTTGTCTCTAGTCATGAATATTTGTGCGGCCATCTTTAAAAGTTTTAACTTATTTCCATACCATTCTATTGCTCAAGTGAATCACAGGGCGTATTTCACTGTCGTCGGCATTTTCAATCTGAGGAGGCATTTTAAATACTCAAAAAAAAAAAAATTTGTTGTGGCCAAAACACAAAACGATACTTACTTTAAAAACACGTTTTGTATATACTGTAAATGTGGGCAGGAGAATAAGTATAAATGATAAAATGAGTTATAGAAGAAAAGCTAAGACTAGCATAACATATACAGCTGTTGTAGGTAAAGAGAATGGAAAGTTGCTAGCATACACAGATAAGATGGTGATTGTGGCAAAAGAAATGAATAAATTAGATAATTGGAAAAAAATAGTGAATATTGAAAACAAAAATTAAGATGTTCAGAGAAGGTAGAGCAAGATATAAAAAAAAATGAAAAATGGAGTAACAAGAGTAAATCCATTTAAGTATCTTGGGTTTTGTGCTCAGTGCGAATAACTTTGAGAATGGCAACATACAAGATTTAGCGCATAAACCAAACAAAGTAATAGGACAGATGTTGGGAAAAGGGGCAATGTTTGATAGCTTAGTTAGAAGCATGATAACTTATGGGATATATGGAGTTATAAAAAACATGATAAACTAAAAGCTGTACTGATCAAGTACTGGAGATGTGTATGGTAAATAGACGAACACCACTAATTTGTGGTGGTGGAAGTAAAAAATATGGTAAAGTAAGAGCGAAAGCAGCAAAGTATGAATAAAAGACGGAAGAAAAATAGTATGGATGAAAAGCGTCATTAACGCTAGAGAATTTCCGGATTTAGTTGCCGCGTTTTGATGGGATGCTGCCATTTGTATTGTTATGGAAAGATATTATTAGCGAACATTACATACTGAAATCTTATTACATCTACGAGAAGATTGGTGAACCTTTTGTTGACACGTACAGCTCTGATTTTTAAATTAACATTGGTTTTTATGGGAGAAATTTTCTGACAACTTTACGTTTAAACGATAAGTTCTTCAATCAACTGTTATTTTAAAATATAAAGTGCATACAACTGTCTATACATTAATACTTTTGAGCAAAGATTTAAAGTTATATTTAACTTGCAAATAAATAATTAAATCTAACGAAAATTCTAGTTTTTTAAAAATTAATTACATTAAAACTAATTCTCATAGAAAAATTTAAAAAAGTATTAATGTATAGCAGAAACGTTCCTCTATAACGTTTCAAAATTTGGATTAATAATTTTCAGCCGTTTTCTCGGTGGACTGTATTTAGCGCAGCGCTATAAAAGTCATAATTTTTTTTATACTAAAAAAAATACTTAAAAGTGACGCGCGTGCTCTTGAAACTCGATTCAGTAAGCTAAATCAAAAATTAAAAGTAAACATTTTTGTAATTGTCACTTGTTAACGAGTTACTAAGAAAACAAGAAAACATTTAACATAAGAACATTTATTTTTTACAAAAACTAATTAATGTACACATTAAAAATTGAATTCAAATAGATTGCCTTCTACCATCATGTTGGTACCAATTATTTATTCTGTCTGCTAACTGAAGTTTATCGAGAAGGGGTAGTGGTAAATTTTGTTAAAAATAGAAGGTACAACACTGAGTTAAGTCGAATAGGTAGAAGTTGTGGACCAATTACACAATTATTTAATAACCCACACCATTTGCAATTGTTGATATGCACATCTACTGATTGTATAAAAAGTTTCTTAATTCCATTCATGAAGATTATGACTATTAATGGTGCCCACCTTTGTCAAAGTGGATTCATCACTCTACAGAATACTATCAATAAAATTAGAGCCATTGTTAGCAATGTTCAACAGCCATCGGCAAAAATTGACTGCGGCATATGGTTCATGTAAAGTTTGTACTTTTTGAGTTCTGAACGGGTAGAAGCCATTTCTTCTTAAACACCTGTGAATTGTATCTTTTTGAAAATGAGGCGAGGCTGGCCTGAAATATTTCGAACGTTTGTATATGCACTCACTTTAATATATGCCGTATCCGCTGTCAATATTATACTGTATTCTTCTAAAGTTAAATGCTTTCTTGTTTTCTTAGTGACAATTGGAAAACTGAATCAAATTTCAAGAGCACGGGCGTCACTTTTGAAAGACCCTTTATATTGATTTGATTTAGTTTTATATGATTCTATCTGTGGAAAAAAAATAGTTTGTAGTTAAATGTTAAAAACTCTAAAAAAAATTATAAAATCTAAAAAATAGCTAAACTTTGCTTTAAAATGTCCGGCAAAAACTGTAGAAAAGTTTAAAATCCGGCTATGAAATTTTAAAGAATTGTCAGGCAGCACCAAAATCCGATTATAAACTCTAAAAATAGCAAAATCCAGCTATGAAATACAAAAAATATTATTATAAAGAACCAAAATCTATCAAAAGTGCCAAACTCTATTCACCCAATGTCAAAAATCCGGCCTCAGGTTTTGAAATGGACTCCCCCTTCTGTGCTTGTGGACCCGTCCGCATTGCAGACCCTTGCTTACAGATAACTACGCCACTGTATTACTCATATCGTACCCTAAAAATAAATGTTTCTAAGATTTATTATTAAAGCGCAACTTCATTTCTTTTTTAATTATCTTAAAAATAATGCGCCTAACTCGAATCTCGGTGTATAAATTGTCGCAGGTTCGAGCCCCAGCCTCGGTAGACCATTTTTAAGAAATTATGGCGTGTATTAATTCAGGGCATTAGTCTAATACTTGATTAGTGTCCATGTAACCATAATTACATTTAATACGAGAGTGTGGATGAACCAGATACTAGGCCTCGTCTGTATTTATATCGCTTCCATTCTCTCAATTAACGAGTTCGGTAATATAAATTATGTAATTAATTTACAGGTATATATTTAATGGCAGCTTGTGAGTATTACAAGCATAAGACCTAAAATATCGGCTCTTGTACCTAAAAAAATGTTATAAATTTTATCAATTAATACAACAAAACTTATATTAATTTATCATTTTAGATTCATCCAGCAAATGGTGGAAAAAGATGCCCAAATAAATTACTAAAGAAGAAAAAATGTAAAGTTCCTTGCCCTGGTGACGAGGAAGAAACTCCATCAGGTATTTTTATAATTATATTCTTATGGAATTTATTTTACATTTTTATTTGATTTACAGATAGCAGAGAATTGATGCCAACATGGGGACCCACAGGTTCATTAGAATCCATTAAAGTGGATTGTGTAATGTCAAGATGGTCAAAATGGTCCCCATGTAGCAGATCATGTGGACCAAATGGTGTCCAGCAACGAACTAGGAGTATTGTAATTTCTGCTAGTGGCAGAGGTGAACCATGTCTCCACCGCACAGAAGAACGCCTTTGCAAATTACTTGCATGCCCAGAATAAATAAAACATGTCATAGAATGTAAGAATATTAAATGTATGTGATACGATTAAAAACAAAACCTAATTCACATGGAAACGAATTGTAAATTATATTTTATAAAATTTCTTCTTATTAATGTACAGTGACTAGGATGTAGAGTAATTAGTATTAGATATAGTATGTAAATAAATTTATTAATCTAGTCTATATAACACGTAGCATATTTAATTTAAACATTATTTGTATATATAACATAGGTTATTTTATCATTGATGACAATAAATTTGTATATAAGGCAAAGAAAAAAATGCATCAATTAGATTTAATCAGCTCTGTTATTTTGTTTTTGCTCTTTTACATATTTTTTGTATGCAGTAACAATAATAAAATATTTCATAATTAAAAATGCAGAACAGAATGTAGTTATTGCTAGTCATGATTTTGGTTTTTCTTCATCCTTTTTAACTGGTAGAATTTGGAATTTAATATCATTTCCCTTTTGACGCTTCTGCAAAACTTTACCTACTTCTTTCGTATTAGATTCTAAAAATGAGTAGATATGTTCCTGTAAATAAATATATTTAGTAAACATAATGTTTTCAATTAAATTGATAACATTAGTAAAAACAAACCTTGAAACTAAAATAAAAAACCTTGAAAAGTTAAACAACATGTCAACAGATTGTCTTACCGCTTTATCCATATTTGAGCTATCACCATTGATAACAACACGAACTTCATAACGTTTATTCATCCATTTAGTTATCTTATTAATATGAGTCATCAAATCATGTTCCGTTATATTGGAACCTAGAATGATGACCTTTTCACCTTTTAAAGCAGTACTGCTCTGCCGTTCCTTCTTCCTCTCTTCTCTCTGCTTTAAATCTTCAGCATGGTATTCAGAACCTGTCATAAGTTTATAAATAGGACGTTGAGTTTTCGTATCTAGATCCAACATCTTTACCAACTTCAAATCTCTGCGTTTTGCTAGCTTTTGTGCTTCTTCCACTGTAGTAACTGAGACATTTTCTGATGCAATTAAAGTAATTCTAGGGATATAAGCCTTTTTAGGCTTCTTAGTAGTTACATCTTGATCAGTTACTGATATTGATAATTTTGTTGAAATTATTTTTATTGCATTATTTTGTTTAATTAATAATGGCTTTAATCTGTTTATTGCTTGCAACATATTTATTTCACATTTGCACTAGGACCAAAAGTTTGTTTTTAAAAATATATTGAAGGTTATTTTGATTAATATAGGTTATGGTTAGACCATTTGAACTACTTAACTCAACTGAAGTTGTGTGCATTGTAAGTTATGACTTATGGTTAACTTCATACAGTATACAGGGTGTTTCATCATTCAAAGTAATAAAATATACAGTATGTTCAACTTTCAAATAATTGCACCAATACGCTTTTCACACTAGTCACTATTGATTTACAAATTTACTTTACGTATTTTTCAAATCACAAACCACTACCAGCCTGTAGTTTGGTTAATCTAGCATTAACACAATAAATATAATATTTACCGTAATTTGGATTAAAAAATGAACAATGTTTTATGAATATTGTAAAGTTTATTTTGTTTTTGTTATTTTGATATAATATAACAATAAATGATTTAAAAGGCATATTGATACGCTATTCTTGTTGAGAGGTTTTGTAAGTAAAATGACGCTAACTAACTTTTGTTTGTTTTGAATACATATATTTTAAGCCTTACTTTTGTATTACTACGTCACAGCTATTTTTGAATATGTACCTGAAAACACAAATATATACTACCAAACTCGCAAGTTGAGAAAATGGAAACGCTATAAAACAACGCCAAATATTAGTCAACCCGCACTTTTATATTAAATATAACTATTGTTACATGAACACTAATTATGTATTATACCAAAGTCCTAAATTAATTTAAAAAAAAGTTTAAACTTGTTACAATGCTGCGTCGTAATTTGAGTTAAACTATAACTTACCTAAATGCCTGTTAACAACAATGCTCTCCAACCAACTTGTCTAAAGTTACTTGATGCATTTGCCTATTAGAACTTCAGTTTGTAGGCAAGTAGCGGTAATTAAGCATAAAACAAATTATCCCTTTTTGGCAACCGATGCTATTAGGTATTAAAGGCTAGTGAGCCAAACATTTTTTTTTTCTTTATTTTTTTTTTTTCTTTATTTTTTTTTTCTGGACAAAACTTAACACCGACCAAAGAACTAACTATCAGAGTGCACGGCTGCCAGTAGCCGGAGGATATATCTTATAAGCTATTCAGAAGCCGTAAAAGAATGAAAACTTAACATGAAAAAACACAAAACAATGCCGGTAGGGTGTCTCCTTCCGGTGAAGATTTTTAGGCCCAATCAAATTGAAACTAACTGGAGAAATGAGAATGGTAACCAAGTGCAAAGAAAAAACTGAGTGAAAACGTCTTAAAAGATTCTCAGAAAAAGATAGAGATTTTAAACAAATTGATAGGGGTCTAACTAGAGTCAGTAGAAAAATTAAGTGCGCTAGTAGAGACAAATTTCAACACAATAAAGGAAATCAAAATAGTCGCAATTATTCTAGAGAACTTGGTCAATAGATTCATAAAGAAGAGGGGACTAACCTTTGTGGGAGACTTGATAGAATTTTAGAGATTTTAAGCTACAATGCGGGCCCTAGAAAAAGAACCTGACCACATCCGAAAAAGAGATGAAGACTACCAAAACTACGCCTCAAGACAAAATTGCTCTGCTGCAAAAAATTGAGCAGACAATAAATAGAAAGTTGGACGCCGAACAGAGTGCGGTTATATATTACAGCAGGTGGTTGGAAGAGACGGGAAGTATATTGGACAATAAATTGGACAACCTACTTATAATGTTGATCGTGAGAAAGCAGATGAAGCAATATTCTCAACTAGAGGAAGCGCTGGAAAAAGGTAAATTTGTACCTGGCGATATGATATGCAGCATTACAAAAAGCGGCTGCGTATCAAATAAAGAAAAAATTAGCCAAAGCGATAGATAGACAGAGAAAGAAGACCAGCAGGTACAGTTTATCATCGACATGCACAAATTGCTTGAACGAGTAAAGGACACTGCCGGAGAGAACAGAAAGAAGAAGCTGGTGTGCGTTGTAACAAGAGGCGCATACACTCCGGCGCACAGGAACGTACTGGAAAAAGTTTTTAGGCAGGCAGAACTGCAGGTAAACCTACACTCAAAGCCCAAAAAGCAGAACCAAAAGTAAAGCGGCACAGGTAGCGCCAAGCTTAACAAAGAAAGAAGGAAAGTAAAAAACATTATTCTTAAGTCCAAGGACGGCGTGACATACGCCAAAGTCATCAAGAACATGTAGATCCAGGTAGCCGTAAAAAAAGTTTTGTTGAACAGCAACACCAAGACAGAAGATAGCAGCGTACAGCTAAAGATCAAAGGCAAATATCTACAGAGACCTTAAGCACTGTCGGGTAAAACAAATAGAAAGGGGATGAAGCGTGCCTATGTTACGCTAGACCCAGAATGTGCCAAAAATTTTGTCATTTTGAAAAACAACAAACAGACAAACAAAAAATGAGAATGCTTTAGAGTAACTTAAGAAAAGGCAAAGCGGCAATAAACTTTTTGTTCAGAACTTTGGTTGAGAATAAAATGGTTATAATAATATAAACCAATAGAAGTAGGAGATTACGTCATCTACTGATGCTATTTCTTACCCAACAAGCCACCAAAAGACTTTGACAAGTTTTTGCACAAACTAAGCTACAGTATCAGAGTACATGGACGCAAGCACGTAATTGTAACCGGAGATTTAAACTCCGAAACCATGATGTGGGGCGCCAACAACAATGACAGCAAGGGCAAAATGATTCTAGATTGGATGGCAGGAGCACATAGCGGCAAACGTCGGGAATGAGCCAACCTTTGTATGGAATGAGTCTCGGTTACATATTGACGTGACACTCTGTAGCAGACATACGGCATAATGCATCTCCAAGTGGAGGGTAAGTGACAAAGTGAACCTCAGAAAACACAGCCATTGACAAGAAAATGAAGAATAACAGAGATCCCAAAATTCTGTGAGAGGGTACGGATGGAACTAAAAAAATGCCCAACTTAAAAGTCAAAAGCCTGATAAAAGCCATCAAAAGGGCAATGGACTTAATTAATCCATCTAAGCACCTAACCACGCTCAAAACGGAGTGCAACAACGCAAACAATAATAAAGACTTGGGCCAACAGGAAGAAAATTAACCAGCAGCAAATGAATTAATTGAGCAAAATCCTGGAGGATAAAACATCGGAGTTTAAAAAGACAATAATGTTGGCAAAAAAAAAAATTTGAAAAAAGCTGCTAGATAAGGTGGAAAACAACGTGTGGGTGTTAGGTATAAAATTGTGGCCAAATAGCTGTTCCTAAAACCGTTGGTGAGATGGCTAGCAGTTGTGGAAAAAAAGGTGACTGCACCTTTTACACTGCAAGAACTACAAGATGCGTCCGCAAAGCTCAAGGACAAGAAAGCGCCGGGATTAGGCCAGATATCTTTCAAGACCGCAAAAAAAATGGTAAAAACCGCACCTAATATTATCCTAAGAGTTATGAACTAAGACTTTCAAAATGGTAAGTTTTCCAGGGTACAAAAGCAGTCAAAACTGGTGCTGTTTGGAAAACAGCAGAAAGGGACAAAATATAGGCCGATCTGCTTAATAAATTCTTTGAAAAAAAAAAAATTCAAACAACTAATCGCAAATCATCATCATCATCATCATCAATCAGCCCTGTGCGTCCACTGCTGGACATAGGCCTCCCCAATTTCAGCCCATTTCCTCTTATCCTGAGCCTCTCGCATCCAGGCTCCTCTTGTTCTCTTTATATCGTCTGTCCATCTTGTGGGGGGCCTCCCCCTGCTTCGTATATCTGCTCTTGGCCTCCACTCCAGTAGTCTCTTGGTCCATCATCCATCTGACATTTGGGCCACGTGTCCAGCCCAGTTCCACTTTAGCCTCGCCATACGCACAACCACATCTGTGACACCTGTTGTTCGGCGTAGGTCTACGTTTGTGATATGGTCTCGTAGCGACACGCCGAGCATCGATCTTTTCATCTTTCGTTGTGCAATTTGGAGCTTTTTTGCGGTTGCGACGGTAAGTGTTGCGGTTTCAGTGCCGTAGGTCATAACTGGCAATACACATTGATCAAACACTTTCCTTTTCAAGCAGACTGGCAGATCGCTTTTGAATACGTCCCGAAGTTTTCCATATGCGGCCCAAGAGAGGATTATTCTTTTTTTAAATTGGCATGTTTGGTTGTCTCTGGTTATGCGTATTTCGTGACCTAAATAGGTGTATTTGTCTACGAAATCAATATCTCTATCGCCTACATCTATCTGTCTGCTCGGGACCAAGTTTGTCATACATTTTGTTTTGGAATAGTTTATTCTTAGGCCTACGGTATTACATGCTTCCTGGAGTTCTAATAGCATTGTTTTTATATCGTTAAGATCGTCAGCAAGCAGCACTATGTCATCTGCAAATCGCAGATTTGATAGATTTTTGCCATCTATGGTTAAGCCTTTTCTTTCCCAGTTGAGCTTTTTGAAGGCGAGTTCCAAAACCGCGGTGAACAATTTAGGCGATATCGTATCCCCCTGTCTCACGCCTCTACCAATTGGAATGGGTTTGGTGTTTTCGTGGAGTTGAACCGTCATACTGGCGTTTTTGTAGATGTTGTAAATGGTTCTCGTGTAGCGATGGTCGACACGGCATTCCTGTAGTGCTTCCATAACTGCATCTAACTCGACGGTGTCAAATGCTTTATGGAAATCTATGAAGGCCAGTACGAGTGGTCTGTTTTGTTCAATACTTTTCTCGACTATTGTTTTAACACTTTGTAGATGGTCATTGGTTCCGTATCTTGTGCGGAATCCTGCCTGTTCCACTGGTTGGTAGAAGTCCAGTTTATTTTCAAGTCTATTTGTTATTATTTTTGTAAATAGTTTGTAGAGATGACTTAGAAGGCTTATCGGCCTATAGTTTTCTAGGTCAGCTATATCTCCTTTTTTGTGCAGTAAGATCACAATAGCGTTGTTCCATTCATTTGGTACTGTAATCGCAAATAGATTGAGGAAAAAAGTGGAAAATCACATATCCGACAACCAGTTTAGGTTCCGGAAAAAAAAGTCTACCATTGCTGCCATGAAGACGCTGATAGACACGGTAGAGAAAATAAAAAAGAAAATCTGTAAAAACAAGAAAATGTGCATGTTTATCACGGTCGATATTAAAAACGCCTTTGGTACTGTTCCGTGGGACAGAGTGGTATACTCTAATCAGTATGGGAGTGAGTAAAAAGCTCATCAAACTAACCTATAGTTAGCTCTATACCAAAGATCTGCTGATAAGATAAAGAAGGCAAAAAATGCTGATTATGTGTCTTTTACTGTGGACCATATACTACAACAGCGTACTGGGACTGGTCATGCCGAAGGGAACTGCGCTGCTGTGCTTTGCGATCGACACCGGCATTATCACAACGGCAAACGGGAAAGAGGAACTGGTTATGTTGACTATTACGGCTGTGGAGAAAACACCAGAATGACCGTCCGCATAGGCAAGACGGTAGAAAAGGTGGAGAAAACGGTAAAAGCATTAACGATTCTGATGCCCAACATCTGAGGACCTTCAGAAGAGAAGAGGAGGATACTGGCAAGCGTGACGCACTCGAAAATGCTGTACGGTGCCCATGTGTGGAGAAAAACAATGAGATACGGTAAATACAAAGACACGCTGTTAACGCAGCAAAAAAGATTGGCGCTGAGAATAATCGGCGGGTACAGAACTATATCTACGGAAGCTAAACCTTGTGATTGTCTCGGTAATGTCGATTTATTTACAGGTCAGACTGAGAGAGAAGGGATATAAAGCAAATCAGCTCACTAAAAGAGAACTTAAAAAGCTACATAACCAGTTGAAGCGATGATTAACAACAAGGGTTTTTTAACTTTTTTCAAAACGTAGTAAGTTTATTTTAGAACTGTTTTGTAGCTAAAATATATTAATAATAAAAACACTATTTAAGTTTTTTACCACAAATACTTTATTGATATAAATATAATGTTTTATTTTATTATTATTATTATGGATGACCACATAGTAAAGCTCTCAACCATCCTTTATATTAAAATATATTAACAAAAGTAATACAATAAATTGTGTTGTGTTGTGTTGACCGAACAAATCGTACAACACTTATCATAAGATACCTTTACAACGGTTGAACTAAGAAAATTGAAAATTACTGAGACATGCTCAATATTGTTTATTAGAAAAATAAAAATCAACAGAAATACTTTTTTAATCCGTTACTCAATCTAAGTAAAGCAGAAGAACGACTCTCTTGTTCACCACACTTTATATACTTTTTTTAAAATTTATTTAAATTAATATTTTTATTTTGTGCAGCATTTAAATGCTTTTATATTTAGACATTCAACTAATAACTGAAATAAACAAGATTAATTTCATAAAAAGCAGTTTAAATACAGTATAAAATTTATTAATGGTGCTTACAGTACTTTGAGTAAATAAACAATAATACATAGTATGTGCAATCTAATAAGAAACAATGGTCATTGTAAAATATTATTTCTTTACAATAGATTAAACAATTACAAACATAGTATTATCGGTGTAAATAAGAATATTACATATTCATGAATTCATTTAAAAAATGTTAATAGTCAAATATTTTAATCACAATAAGTTGATCAATAACAAACATTATATCATCGATTTAAATACGCATAATATTCATTTAAACCATTTGAAAAATATTTTGAGAGTAATAGTCGGACTCTTTGGTTTCGTCGATTCAATTGCTTCCTACGATACGGAAATCTTCGAAATCGGACATCTGGGTACAGCTTTATTCGCAGTAAAAAGTTCATATTCATCATGATTAACCAGTGATGCGATTGTTGGAATTCTGAAGTAAAAAACTATATTTAACGGGAATATGAATCATGTTGATTAAATTGCATACATATTATGTACGTATCAGTTTTTACTTGTTTTACCTTGAAATGATATGTAACTACTGAAATCAAAATGATAATAGTATATTGTTTTCAAACTCATTTTTTTATATACAAGAATAACTTGAATTATTAGAGAAGGGGTTTTGAAAATCCAGAATTTTATTTGCAAAACTAGATTATAAAAATAGGCTTAAAGGGGTTAATATAGATTAATAAAGTTTCTGAAAACTGAAATGGATTATCGTTATGGTAATGCAGGCAAAACATGCATAGGTCGGTAAACCTTAATAATCTCTATATTGGTTACTTCAATGCCGGATTTTAATAATCGTATTATGTATACTCCCGGTTGTTGAATATTCTTTATAACAAATTTTACAAAATGTAAAAGTAAAGGTTTATTTACCTGATCTCATTGATATCAATCTCAAACTATTGGTTGGTTTATGTTTCTTGAATATCGCTCCAATATTCAAATCTATGTAATTTTAATATATTAAGTGGTTTTATTATATTTTGTATGGGTTTGATTTATATTATACAAATGTAAACACAGTAAATAACTACTTATTGTCGATGAATGCTGATCAATATAATTAAATTGTTTCTAGTACACCAAACGTGTTCATAATGTTCATTTGTTTTGGCATTTTCCCGTTAAATAAGATAAGATACGTAAAAATGCGTATAAATAGTAGTGATTAATATATATTATTTTGTTATCTATTGATTGTATATGTAAAAAAACGCTGAAATAAAAAGTATGAGTAAGTTGTTTCTCATTTAGATTATTTCAATTCTTAATATTTGTGAGTTTGCCAATTCTCACAATTTATTATTGTTAGAAATGCAATGGGAACTGGTAAAATTAACTTACTCTTGTAAAACAATTTAATTTTAATTTGAAAAAAAAAACATTGGGCAAACAACATAACGTTGCCAATGCAAGATATTATATTTGATTCAAGAACTTATTATAATACGCTGTAAATTTAATATTAAACATAGATGACTTTTTCATGATGTTCAACAAAATATATTATGCAACAACAATGCTTGTACAATTTAGCAATTTTTTTTATTAACACCACAAAGTTCTGAACGGCAAAAATAACAACTAGATAACAAAACAACTATATTTAGACAAAATTGATCTGTAATAAAATTAAACTTTAAAAACTAATTGCTATATTTTTGGCAGTAGAAATTATAGCTAAGACAAAGAACTTTGGCTAAATAAGATAAGTAATTTCTGGTAGAAAAAAATACTTGCACTTACAAGCATATAGCTAACATTAGTTTAACATAAATTACACTAAGATGATCAGTTAAATGTAAAAAAAAGCAAAAAAGAAGATTTTTAAAAACTAAAAAATTATAGATCAATTACCTGCTTCAAAGCTTTTTGAAGAATACCTACCTCAATACTGCACAAAAGCATACTAAAGTAAATTGAACCAATAAATATATATATATATATATATATATATATATATATATATATATATATATATATGGGTAACTCCATTACTTTTCGACCAATTTGAAAAAGTCATCCTCTTTGATTTTGCTCAAATTTTCAGGGATCAAAATATGAAAAAAAAAAAAAATTAGATTTTCAAAATTTTAGACCTTAGAATATCGCCTGTTCAAAATAACACACATTTGAAGCTCAGAAATTTTACAATAAAACGTCTTTTTTAGCTTATTTTGTATCTCAATTTTTGGGCTTTTGGAAAAAGATAAAAAGGTTTGCAATGGCTTAAACTATTCCTTATTACATGTACTTTAAAACCCATATAAAGACAGAAGATGGTTAACGATAACTGGTTTTTGCAGGGTACCCAGTTCCCACTTATTTCTCCAAGTTGCCACACCGCGGTAAACTGTATTAACCTACAAGCCAAACTAACTGAAGGTAGCCAAATATGGCAAACACGCAGCGTCTGAACCCAGAGGGTTGGCTGCAAACGGCGTTTGCATCCTGAGGATTGGCCAAAATCTAAAACTTGTCAACACGCACGTTTTAACTGGCAAAACCTTTCAAAATACTATGCAATATAACATATGAAATGTCGAAATACAATACAAAAATACCCCAGGTGAGTAGAACACAAAATTCTAAATCTCACTCCGGCAAAAAATCGGACAGCCTCATGGATTCTGGGGGAGGCAAAAAATCGACTATCATTATTCAACACAAACCAAAATACATACACAAAATCTATATAGCAACATACAACATACGGACTATGAAAAAAGAAAACTACCTGGAAGAACTCGAACAAGAGCTGGAAGCTATAAAATTGGATATTATAAGAATATGCAAGACAAGACTCAAAAGAGAGAAGAAGACCACCCTAAAATCGGAACACGTCTTATATGAAAATAACTGAGAAATAAACCAGGGAATTGGGGGTGTAATATTTATCGTGAACCGTAAAATAAAACATCAAGTAGTCAAGTACTACGCAATATCAGAAAGAGTTATATATTTTGTACTAAAGTTAAATAACAAATATCAAATCTAGGTGATACACTGCTATGCATCAACTAGCAGCGCAGACAACAAAGCTATTAAAGAAGTATACAAAGACATCACCAGCACTAAAAACATTAAAAAAACTACTACACAGTTATTACCGGAGATTTTAACGCCAAAATAGGCAAAAGACATTCACAGGATACCGAATACGAAGATAATTTTAGCCTGGGGAAAAAGAACGACAGAGGAAAAACATTAATTAACTATCTCAACATCAAAAAACTATTTTGTCTAAACACATTATTAAAAAAACAAAACCAAAAAAAGATGGACTTGGAAGAGCGCAGATGGCAGAACAAAAAATGGAATAGATGTCATACTTTCTAACAATAAAAACATATGCAAAGATATTTCAGTATTAAACACAGGAAGTGACCACAGATTGGTCCGCGCTAAGATCCTCATAAACACAAAAACTGAAAGAAAGAAGTTGGTAAACAAAAAGATATTTCCAACTGCCAAGCTTCTGACTCTCAACAAAAACGAATACAAAAACAAAATTAAAAAGATAATAAAACTACCAAAAAGTCTACAAGAAATAAATATAGATGATATTACAACAAGCATAACAGATGACATTCTTCAAACAGTCACAAAGAAGATCTGTAGCAAGATAAGAAACAAAAAAGAAACCAGACTATCAGTAGAAACAAAACCACTAATAAAGGAGAAAAGATAAACCTGTCGTAACTCACCCAATTACAACACCATAAATAAAAAAGTTAAAAAAAAGATATACGCACAGATATCAAAGCTCATAAAAACCAAAAAATCATCGAACCAGAGAAGCAAACAAAAACACGATAGTACTTAAGTGAAAGCTCTCCAATGGAAAACAAGATATTGTTTGATTAAAAGACTTCTACTGTAATATCTTCATCAATAAAACAGACATCGTCGCGGACATCGTTCAAAGATTCTACGCCAGCCTTTACACATCATCCATACCGAACCCAACGACATCCTCAAAAACTATTACAAATATAGGATTAGAAGAACTGCCAGAAATAACGATAGTTAAAATTACACATGCGTTAAAACAAATGAAGAACCGGAAAACCCCAGGAGAAGACCAGATAACATCAAAAATGCTAAAAATGGGAGGCGGAACCCTACTAGAAGCTCTGCGGGCACTAACAAACAAATGCTTGTAAAACAAAAAAATACCAAAATAAATGGAAGAACAAGAAGTCATCATCTTGCACAAAAAAGAAGACACCACAAACATAATAAACTACCAATAAGCTTGTTATCACACCTATATAGGCTTATGATGCAAATGATTACAAAACGACTCACAAAGAAACTAGATTTCTACCGACCAGTGGAACAGGCAGGTTTTTGAAAAGGTTTTGGCACAGCAGACCATCTACAAACAATCTAAACACTTATTAAGAAGACAACAGAATACAGTATCCCAACACATATAGCGTTCATAGACTACCACAAAGCGTTCAACAGTGTTGCAACTTGGGTTTTCCTGTCGACAATGAACGACGAAAGAATATACTCGAGATATACCGCTCTAATGGAAGTCATCTACAAAAAGGCCACTTTTCACGTAAAAATAAACGATGACCTACACACGGGAAAAACAAATCTCAACATAAGGGTACGGCAAGCGAACCCGATCTTTCCCAAATTATTTACCGCATACCTAAGTTAAGATTTGCGGACGACATAATTCTAACATACATCAACATCAATTTAAAAACTATGGTAGAAGAACTAAACAATCTGTCTAAGCAAATAGAGTTTAAAATTAATCTAAAAAAAAAAAAACAAAAACTATAACTAATAATAGAAAAAGTAGAGCAATATACATATCTAGATAAATTAAGACGTCTCAATATACCTAAAACGTAAGGTCAACAACAGTTGCATCCTCTTCGTTGCTACCTATGACCTGGAAACAATAATTATCACTCAAAAAACAATAGAACGTGCGATGCTGGGAATTACTTCAAAAACAAAGTGCGCATCACAGATATCCGAACAAAAACAAAAATAATAGACGTCATAGAGATAACAGTGGAACTCAAATGGCAATGGGCAGGACACGTGGCCAGAAAAAATACAAAAGAATGGAACAACAAGATTACCTTTTGGAGTCCCCGGGAAACAAAAAGAAGCACGGGAAGACCCCAAGCAAGATGAATCAATAACATAAAGACGATAGCAGGAAACAGTGAATGAGAACATTAAACGACAAAGGAACATGGAAAAGAATAAAAGAGGCCTACATCCAACAATAAAGGCTAATAAGAAAAGGAAGACGACATAGGGACTAACATTTAATAGAACCAGTTGGTTATATACGGTGGTGGTAAGACCAATCATTACATATGGAGCGCTTGTATGAAAAAAATACCATTTTCAAAAGTGCCGTAACTAAGTAAAGTTTAGAAGCTAGCATGTCTACCTATAACAGGAGCAATAAGCACAAAGTCCACAGCAGCTATAAAAATACTACTATTGTTACCACCACTTTACTTAATTGTAGTAGTTGAGGCAAGACACGCGGCATACAGACTACAGATAAATAAACACATTAAAAACCTTGGCACCTACAAACCGAGTTTAACAAACGTGGTACATCAGAATAAAACTTTAATGAGGTCAGATGTTATGAAAGATCATTGCATTAAAAATACATTTAATGTTATAATACCACAGTAAAACATATAGTCAAACAAATGATACCTAGGCACCGTCAAAGAAACTATTTAGTACACAAATAAAAAAAGAATTAAATATCAGAATAGCATTGGAACTAAAATTCATTATGATAAAACTAAGAGTAGCAAACATGCCACCGGTTTTTAGGCAAAAGTAACTACCATTAAATTGGGCGCCAGAGACATGATTGGGGCAGGACTATTCTACCAACAGACCGGTTACCATAATGTCAAACAGTCAAGCGGCATTGCAAGCATTACAGTTTCCAGCAATAAAACCTAGACTGGTTTATGCTTGCATAAACAGTTTGAAACTATTGGCCACAATCCGCAAAGTTTACTTGGTATGCAAGGAGAAATGAAGTCATTTACTAAACTGTAATCTATTTTTGGGATCCCATATACAAGACCAGAAAAAATAATATTAGTAAACTTAATCCGAAACACAGCAGAAACTATAAGAAAACAACACACTCAAGACTATTCCTAACAGAACCATCACATAATTTTAATACTTTGGTACAACAATAAGTCAAATTAAGCTGCAAATACTTGCAGAATAGATAACTAAACAATATGCTTTTTACAAACACATACATAGAATGGGAATAAAGATAAAAAAAAAAGTACTTTGTACACTTTCTGAATGTAAATGCTTATAATCTGCAACAAATATAACCTAAAAAAAGTAAATCCTTAATAAAACATTTTGCACTTTATCGAAAATACACAGCTGTTAAATGAGTTAGACGTAAAAGATGCACAATAGCACCAGCAAGACCGCAGTGCAAGAAACGCCAAGCAAACTGCCTTGCAGAAAGGAAGAATAATATTAGATATTTTTAGTCAGTAAAAATTTGACACTATTGGACTTAGTGCTCCAGTGTTTTTAAAATATTTTTTTTCCACGCAATAAAAAAGTTAAAAGACTACTGCAGTTAGAAAAAGTGTGCAACTAGTAGTCAATACTTAACAATTTTACAATATCATATGCAACAACAGACTTTGAGTTTACGGAACTGTTTGAAAAAAATAAAACTAAATTTACAAATATGTTTGCTGCTTCAATACTGATTTTTACTTTTGACGCAGTTTGATGAACAAAAAACAAAAACATGCAACATTGAATATAAAAACACAAAAGATTTTAAATTTAAGCAAAAGTTTGCACTGTAGACGTTCAGTATAGAGAGTTTATTAAAGACTGAGTATTAAAACAATACATGATCACATAGTATTAAAAACTACATGTGCAATTTGTAATAAGCAACAATCTATAGCTTTTGTATAGTCTCAAAATTAGAAACAATAAAAACATTTATTGCAAATCTATGCAAGCCAAGCCCCTAAAGATAGAAAAAAATATTGTGAATATAAAAAGAATTGAAGACACAAGTTGCCAGACAAGTCAACTACCTCCCATCCCAAAACTCTCTACTAAAATTATGCTGCACTTAAAGTGTTTTACTACTATTTATATATATAAGACACAAACAACAAATAAATAAATAAAACATCTACTTTAACTTACATGTTGTTAAATACTGTCACAGTGGCGAAAACCGATCAGAATAAAATATGTTGGAACAACTCGTTTTACACAACAAAACAGCTACAAGCAAACAAACCAGATGTATTGCTAATTGACTCTTTTATACTTTACTATACTTTCATGATCGTCTATACTACTTGAGTTTGGCAAAAACTGCATTCCAACTACCGGATGTGGTCTAACTTCAAAAATTATATTGGCGTGTAGAGTTCAACATGATATACTTTTTGGTCTTATGTTTACCGTTTTTATTTAAAAAGTTATTAAACTTTACTTTGGACTAATAAATGCCACATCTCAAAACTGACACAATACATTTTTGCAAAATTTTTACTGGAGGTAAAGAATTTTGTTTTAAAATTTTAAGCAGTTGAAAATTTGTTGTCGATTTTCTTTTAGAGATATAACATGTATACAAGAGAGGTTTTTTCAATGTGCAGATTTGTTTTTTAGTAAACGGCAAAACGTAAAATAATCTTCCGCTATTTTTTTATGAAGTACTCATAGAATAATATCATGTTTTTTTAATTAAAATTTTAATTATTTTTTAGTGTGAATAATTTACAAAATATCTGATATTTTTATAAAAATTAAGCTGTTCAAAATGTTTAGTTAAAACTTAGTTATTTGTAACTATATACATATTTAATACATGTTTTTGAAAAAATTTAATTGTATTTTTTTTTTGTTTGATTGTAAATTCTTTATAGTGGTAGTATGAAGAAACATAACTGATAATTAAATTTAATATTACTTGCATTCTAAAATTAGTCACAAGTTAATTAATACAAATATTATCAATGCGTGTAAGTTGTGTTATTAAATAAATTAATCGAACAATTATGATTGATACAATTTATGTTAAAACTTCTACATAAATTGTGTTTTTTTTTAATATAACTGTTAAAAATACATTTATGTTTCTATCTGGACAGCATAATACAATTTTATTTATTTTAATTGCAGCACTACTTAACATCCTAATCTACACAAACTTATATTTAACATACTTTCATATATGTAGGATGCTGGATAATACCAAAATAGTAACTGTGTCATGTAATTCTATTCAATAATATGCAGTCGCTAAATTGCCAGTATTTATATTATTCTCTTCAATAAAATGTTTACTCGCACCATCACAAATTGAACTTTTTTAATTAAAAAATAGTTTTTTTTTTATTTGTTTCATGGCCGATAAAAAGTACTGTTGAATGAATACTTTTTATAATAAAATAATTTTATTTTGTTTTATTTTTACTGCTTTACACAATGCATTAAATAATAATTTAGTAGTTAAATCCTGATCGAACACAATTTTTGTAAAACACTGCGCGAGATGCAGCACCAGAATAAAGCAGCTTGTTACCACAGAATATCCAATATAAGAAGTGAACCTTACATGTTATTGGCTAGAATCGAAAATAGTTCTCCATCGTTAATTATGAGGCGCTTTTCATCAAAATAGCTATAGAAGTTCTCAAAAGATGGCGCCACATCACCTCAAAATTATTGGCTTGAAACTAATCTATTTAAATATTATACTATATTTTCTGAATTTTCATAAATAATATTATAATGAATACATTATTTATGACATAACCTTAATATCAAAATAACCAAAACTAAATAATAAAAAGCTTTTATTTTAAAACATATTTATTGACAATAAAATTTATATAAATCACAAATAAATATTATAAATACACATTCACTATTTTGGTTGTAGATTGAATTCGTGACCAATAACATGAAACAAAAAATAAAACAACAATGAAATATGATTTATGTATGTATAAATAAATAATCACTTTTATTTTTATAAGTAAGAAAACTTACCGAGGCGGTGGAAGTCTGTTAAGATGGATGGACGATGAAATGAATACATGAAACAAAATAAACAAATTGTTAATAGTACATATACAGATTTGGAAAGCGCAAACATATTTCACACTCCATTATATTTATCATACAACATAGAATAAGTTCTACAAAAAATTGCAACTAACCTAAAAAACCAAAGTTCAAAATAACATACTCTGTTGTGTTGTTATCCAACATATATATAGTTTTGATTGAATTAAACAGTTTTGACATATTTAAGTTATATTTAGAGTTGTATTAATAATAATTTTAATGTGCTAGCATAAAAAATAATAATAAAGATGAAGAAACATAGCTCTTAATAAAGCACTAATTTAATTTTGTAGAAGACATTTTAAGTAATATAAGTGTTTGTTGCTAAATTTATTTTAATTAAATTAATTGAATTTGGCTGCACTTATATATGTGATACAAATAATAGATGTTTTATAATAATTAACAGAATACTTACTTTTTAGTATTTATACACTAAACACAATTTACACATTAATAACATGTCGATGATGTTGATCATTTAGGTTAGAGAGAAACGCTAGCACAGGTTAGAACCTTATTAAAATCAGCTGATCTGTGGTGGAGTCAAGTTTGCTGCTGCAATTGGTTGATGCAATCACGTGATCTCCATCGACTTTACAGATTCCTTTGAATTCTTGCTACGTTCAGGCGGGCTTTACGGTACCCCCCATGCTTGTTACTAGCGATTCGGAAATGCCACATCAAAATGTAATTTGATTTCACGTTGCCGAAATAGATGCGGTCTTGTTTTTAACCTATTTTTGATGATTTTATTAACATATTTTATAGTTTCTAGATGAATACGAAGCAAGGTTTAATATGATCACTGTCAATCAAACTCAGGACTAGTGTACCAAACTAACGCTTTCTGTGTTCAGGTACTTGTTGCACTGGAAATTGTAAGATTGTACAATCCGGCAAATAATACAATATGTATAAAAAAAAATGATTTTTTCCAATGTAGCATTTTTAGGTTTTCTCTTTAGAAAAAAACTTTTTTAGTCATCAACTATTAAAAAAAAAAGATGTATTTTATGTAAATTGCTTTTCTACTCGGTGTGAGACACATAATAATGTTGTTTCAAGGTATGCACCGTTTATTAGTGTGATTTTTTCTTTGTGTCAAATTTACTTTTTAAAATTATAAATGCGCTTACAGATTTCTATCTGAAAGTGCCTCATCGGTGGCATTTTTTAGTCATTAGTCAATGCAAACTTTGTAAGCATTAATTTTGAGTGGTGGTGGTTGAAGAGTCACTAGTTTTCCTTATACAGCAAACATGTTGATTGGTGGTTTGTATTTTAAAATTTGGTTGTTTTGTTAAGCAAAAAAGAGAAGATCTAAATAATTAAAAATTTTATTAAAAAAATCCGCTAAGACTAACATGTGATCTCTGATAAAATCAAGTTTTGTATCAGCTCTAAGTAGGGTATTACAAATGTACAACGGCGTTTTAAGGTTTTTTTTTACAGTCTTATTTTGAAATGATTCTATCCAATTAATATAGGAAAAAGCAACCATATCATAAATTGGACATACCTATGTCAATGTTAAGCAAATGATTTTTTTGAATAGTTGCAACTTCTTGCTAGTACTCATACTGCTGTCTTTAAGTTAAAAGATTGCTTGCACAGTAACGTATTGTCAGCGTACTAAGCAGTTTTGACAACAAGTTTAATGCATGGTATATTTGATACATTTGAGCAATCTGATGCGTATAACCAGATTACTATTTTGTCGTAAGATTTGTATATGTAAAACACAAACCTTAAAAAATTAGCAATTAAAAAAACGTAATTTAAGTGTAACGACTCAAGTAGATTCTTTATTTATTTGCATGAGTGTGAGCACACTCATTACTTGATTTATGTATAGATCAAAACTAACGTCAACATCTATTTTCCTGCTGTATTACTTTAAGATAAAAGTAGTCAAGTACTGTAACCCTAACCCCATCAATGGCCTTTTGATGCTCATAAAATTGTAAAGGAAGCATTACTTTGGCAATTAAAAATTTTGTATTACACTGGATGGCAACTTTCCAGTTGTTTTGCAATAGGAAAGATATCACCTGGCAAAACATTAAAAAAAGTAAAAATGATATTTATATTAACATTAGGGCATAGTAAATACATCCAGGCATTACCCAATAAACCTTACCTTTTTTCTTTCAAAAACACATAAGCCAAAGAGTTGCTCATTTGGGTTAAACGCTTAACTAAAATATTAGCGCATAATTTGTTTGAGCCCCAGCTTCGGCAAAAAAAAATTAATTAATTATGACATTTATTAATTCAGAACGTTAGTCTATTATATGGTTGGTGTTCATTTAACCATAATTACATTTAATATTAGATTGTAAGTAAATCAAATACTAAGCTTTTTCAGTATCTACAGCGTTTCCATTTTCTCAATTAATGGGTGTAATCTGTGCAATAGTATATATTTGTCTTTTTAGGTACATAATCAAAAGAAGTTTGTGTGGTAGTACTATAAGTAAAAGCCTTAAAAATATCGGTTCTTAGAAATTAAAAAAAAACAAAAAATGTGCAAAAGATTAGTTCCAAAAACGGCACTAATAACCACGTCAACATACTCAAACCAACATGCATACACTCAAAAAAGATTTATCAAATTGACTCTAGATCTTGTGGCAGATTAAAATGAGAAGTTGTTACAAGACAAAATGTCTACTCTGAGAGTATTTATAGACATAAAAAAAGCGTTGCAGGTCAATTTTGTATTTAAAAAAAAGAAGTGTGTCAAAAAGTATTTTTTAATTTGTTACCATAGTACTCATTAGAGAATTAATTTAAAAAAATCATTAAACTTGTACCAATTTTCTCAAACTTATTTTACTTAAATATATAAAATAAAATGTACTGTAATGGATATTTATACACTTGCGGATCACCATCCTACGCATACGTTCCCGTTTCCTAATATGTTTTCTGCCCAGCTACGACTCCAGTCACAACAACAGTATCGTATGAAAAGCCTTTCGTTAGTACAGGGTCATTATAAAAGTTTGTATGTACGATTGTGCCATTCTAGTAAAATAGTGAATTCACATTAGGTGTGCGTAAATACAGCTGAAGTTGAACTGTCAAAACAATGTAAATAGTTTAGTGTACATTTTAAATTTTAAAAAGGCGACATATTTAAAGTGATTATCCAGGGATCATATTGCTGCTAAAAAAAAAATAAGAAGAATTTATAATGTAAAAGGATCAACAGTATAATAAAGAAAAATTTATAATGTAATAGAATCAATAGTACAATAAAAAATGCAGTCCATTATTTATCATACAGAGACAATGCTGTATTTGACACTACTGGACATCAACGTTGAGGAGATAGCGACAACAACAACGTAGTGCGTAAATGCAAATGGACTTTGATACATTGAAGGGAGGACTGGCAGGCATTGTATTCTTATAGAAAATCCTGTCAAAAACATTTTTGTTAAAAGTGCAAACAGATACAAAGCCACTCTGTTTTGTATTTTCATAACCCGACAATGTACAAACGCAGCAACAACAAAAACAAACGTAGATAAAGATAAACTTCTACAAAAATCTACAAATATTAACGGACAGCAAAGTAGCTTTTTTAGCTGTATTTATAATGTCATTCTGTTCTCATTCTGGCAGCACTTAAAAAAAACATTGAGCTACAGTAGGTAAAAAGACACTCTAATACAGTAAAGGCGCGCAAAAAGTCAACTACCAAAATGTGTGTAGTTTATAAACTGCTGCACTTTTTAAAAGTTTTACTACTCTATTAAAAGCAAACACGTACTCCGCACTGAAAGTACAGTAGTAAAATACCCCACTGTAGACAGATATAAGAGGCAATTAATCCACAAACCTTAAAATAGCCGACTATTAAGTACGACTCTTAAAATAAATTGGAAATTGAAAATAACTTACTATGTATGTAAAAAATGCAAAATTGATGTATTATACATACAAACTATTGGCTATCTAAGTTGTAGTAAAGTTGCCAGTGGACAAAGTACAAAAAACCTATTAAAGCCTAACTGCAGTAAAGTTTGTTTTAGATTCCATGCAAAATCCAAAAGATACCGGTTATTTTTATTTTTACATATTACTAAACAAAGTATAATAAAATAAGTATTCAAAGACGTAAAAATATAAACCATACAAAAAACATCAAACCACTAAAACAACGTAAAAATGCTAAACAATCAAAGCACTTAAAATAGCAAAGTTTCTAAAGATACATTCCAGCAAAAGAAATGTTTAATCAAGAAACGTTTGGTACAAGTGCTTTGCAATTAATCGATACTAAAAACGTAAATGTATGTTGTTTAAACTACTCAATAATAGTATTTTACTTGTCATTAGTAATATAAATATTTACTTTAACTAGCTGCTACACAAAATATTAACTATTATGACAACCAAACATAGTGCTTGTTACAAAAATGTTTCTAGTTCCATCCAGCCTTGAAATTTTTTGTAGTTTTATTTGTAAAATTTGAAACTAAAAATTTTACTTCAAATTGTTTTTGCCAATTACATTTTATTTATTGAGTTGGTGTGTTTTTGATAGATGTTGAGACCTAACTTTTTGCAATCTTTTTTTGTCGGTTTCTAGTCTTTATCAATTTTAATTAATCTGTTGTCTCCGGTTCTGGTAATGTATGGTTGTTCTATTTTTTTAAATTTTATAATGTCCATAACATTGCACTCAACATTTTTCATTTTGTCTGTTTGTAGTTTTCTATTATTGTTCTAAGCGTGTGGTTTTGTTTTTTTCCTTGCGTTTCTGTTGAATAGGTCATTACTGGCCACAAATTGTTTTGTATGTTATTATTTTACTTTTCTTTTTAATGTAATTATATTTTCAGGTAACGTCTCTAATGGTGAGGACACGACGGCAATCCTCGCTCCGATCATAGCATTGTACCTTGGTACATCAAACAGTGCTTTGACCCTAGAAAAAGAATTTATTTTAAGCTCGGAGCCTTGCTCATTGCTCTGATTCTGGTATTTATATTAAAGTAAAACTTTTTTAGCAATGTGCTTGTAAAATTATTAATGTACACTAATTTTGTCACAAATTTATCTTGTATTCTTAATTTTAAAGTAATTTTATTCTCGATAAAACAATAAAAGAGTGTCAAATCAATATATAAGTACAAAAATCAGAGCAATAAACAATAGTCCAAACTTAGAACAAATTTTAGTGTTTCAGGGTCAAAGCGCTGTTTCATGTGCAAAGGTACGATGCTATGATCGAAGCAAGGATTGCCGTTGTGTCCGTTTATTTAAATACCCCAATATACGTTCAGTTAGTTTAAAGATATCTATAGTTTTTTTCTTTGTGCTTTTCAACTTTTAAAGAATATTATTTTTTTGTAAGTTATAGTCTGTAGATATAATTGTCTTACTACTTGAGTTAATTTTTAATTATAATTAGTTTTCTAGTACGTTTTAAAGACGTATGGCGCTTTTTACATTTGCTAGCTCGCCTAACCTAACCTAACAAGTGTCTGTATCAGGACAAAGTTGATAAAAATTATAATAGAACAAAATATGGTTTATTTGACATTAAAAAAAATATTCTGTCAAATTATTGCAGTTTTGCTGATTAAGTCTATAGCAATATCAAGCTTTTAAATATTATTATTCTCATTTTTAAGATAACTAACAAATATTGCAGCCGCATACTCTATCTCTACAGCATAAAATAATTATAATCTTAAGCCATAGACTTAACTTAATATTGCAATTGACACTAAAGCTGCAAAGAGCTGCCATATCTAATATATAACAAGAAAGTTATACTTTTGTTTAAACATAAACCTACTCTAAGATCACAAGTGACACTGAAGTTGTAAAATGTTTTGCTAAAATAAATTTAACCTAATACTGAGTATTTCAAAAAGAATGGTACATCCTGTAAAATGTTTATTATCGTTCATTTAAAAAAAATGTATATAAAAAGCACTAATTCTTAATAGTTGCTGAGATTCAGTTGCCGTAAAACAAATTAGTTGTTGTTTTACGTGTTTATTCAATTTGTTAAACATGCCGTATATGTTTACTGCCGCTGAATATGCTAACATTATATTTTGTTACAGGTATTGCAATAGAAGTGCTTGTGCTGCTTGTAGATAAGATGAAAAACAATTTTCTACTTAAGTATTGTTAAACTCAAAAGCATTTACTTGAACTTTTAACAATCTGCAAAACACTAATTTTGTTCTAAGCACAGACTATACAATAGAAGATAATTTAATTTCCTGTAAATATTTTCTCACAAATTGCTGTGCTATTTTTTGGTTTCTGGGTGCAAACATTAATATTGCAAAATTTTTGTAAGTGACGCTAAGTTAGTGCTGCGCAAATGAATGTGTTTTTTAAAACTTGCTATTTTTTTGCTTCTTTATTTTCAGTCTTGGGATCAACTAGAAATTTTTTTTTTTTTTAAATAAAACACTACTTTTTTTATGTATATTAGACGGCGGCAGTATAGCAAACCCAGTATCAAAATATAAGTGCAAAAATACAACTTATTTTAATAACTATTATCAGTTATTATTTTGATTTTTTGGTTATATTATTTTATTATGTTTTGATTAATGTAATTTGGAAATACTATAAATAAAATTTAAAAAAAAACTAGCGTATGCTAATAATTTATTGCCGACGTTATCTTCTACTGGGCTTTAATGTCAGCTATACTTGCCATTACTTAAAAATTTGATATCTTCATTAAATTTACAACAAAACACTTTTTCAAAGGTATAGCTGAGTATAGCTCTAAGGAAGACAACAAAGTTATTGAAACGTCGGCAATAAATTATTAGCATATGCTAGTTTTTATTTATTTTATTTCTAAATTACATTAATCAAAAAATATACATTATTGCAAAATGCACTTTACATTTATAATTATAAAAACATAAATTACCTAATGACAACTATTTAGAGCCAGTCAGATTATTCTTGTATTAAAATTAAGCAATTAATAACAATTAAAACTACATCTCAAACGCAAAAAACATGAAATTATGCGTTTTAATAAACAACTGTTTGACAAAAAAAAACATTTGAGTCCTGAGTACTAGTGCAGTTTCTAAATTACGTGTGACCATAGTTGCTACACCTATTAATAACCTAGGTAAGGTGCACTTAAGCAAAACTTGAATGTAACCTAACACATTTTTCAATTGGTAAAACGCAGTCTATCTACAAGTACAATAAGGTTTTCTGCACGTATTGGTGTTTCTCATGTAAAAGTATAACAAACTTTGCTTGCGCAATGTTTGTATCTATATTTCGTCTAACAAATGCAACACTTTGAATTAAACGATCATGACAGAAGATAACTATTTTGCAAATGGATAAATACCGGTTGTCGATTAGTTTTCTGGTATAATTTATTAATGCGGCCACTTGCTTTTAGTAGAATTAATAATACGCGCAATGTTCTTCGATGTAGTCACTCACATGTTAATGTAAAATTATATTTTCAGATAATATTCTGTGTGAATGTATGATGCAAAATGATTGACAACAACTTGATTAAACCGTTTGTATTACCAAAACGTATAATAGGGTTTTGAAGATAATGCAACATAAACTTCCAATATTGTTAGACTATCCCTTACTCGCAAAAGTCAAATAATATTCTAACATGATAGCGATCTCGCTCATTGCAGCAGAACGGTCGATCGGCTGTAGTAGTCCCATCAATTAGCAAGCAGTCTTCGGACTTAACATCATTAAATTATTGGTATGAATAAAAGTTAATGTTTATTGAAAAAGCTTCTATTATAACTAGTACTGCACAAACAGCTACAAAACACAATAAACAACATTTTAACTAGAATAGCAAATAGTGTGGAGCTTGAAATTTCTGAACCATTAAATAAACTGGTTTTTAATTAATAACAGACAACAACAAATTTAATAATCTTTGGTGTTTTAGGCTTTCTTTAATTTCTGATAACTAGGAACAATTATTCTGAGACACACTGTATATAGAAATGTTAAGTTCCATAATTAAAACAGCTTACTTCATTCCAGTGGTTTATATGAACTATATTTACTGCCATAACTTTATAACCTCAATTTCAATCATGATAACCTAATAAAATGATTATTTTTAGAATTATCAATAAGTGCACCACTTACAAACAATTCTATGCATTAAGAAATAATAAAATGTATTTATATATATTCATATACATTAATCAACATTAATTATATTATTTTAGATCGCAAAATATATTTCGTAGAAATTATTGCTCAAAGAAATCAGTTATTGATTATACTGAAATTCCATTAGAAAGAATAAGAAACTTTAGTATAATAGCACATGTTGACCATGGTAAAAGTACATTAGCTGATCGTTTACTTGAATATACCGGTACTATTAAACATGTCAGTGGACAAAATCAAGTTCTTGATAAATTACAAGTGGAACGAGAAAGAGGCATCACTGTTAAAGCACAAAGTGCATCCTTACTTTATACTTATGAGGGTGAAGAATATTTATTGAATTTAATTGATACTCCTGGGCATGTCGATTTTTCTAATGAGGTTGGAAAATTATTTATCATTAATATTGTATTTATAAATTATATTTTTTAGGTTTCAAGATCATTATCATCTTGTCAAGGTGTAATTCTGTTGGTTGATGCCAATGACGGAGTTCAAGCTCAAACTGTTGCTAATTTTTATCTGGCCTTTTCAAATGATTTAATTATAATTCCAGTTTTAAATAAAATAGATTTAAAAAATGCTGATCCTGAACGTGTTTGCAAGCAATTGAATACGTTGTTTGATGTTGAACCGGATGAAGTCTTAAAGGTTTGATTATAATATACAATATGAATTAGGTACTAATCTTAGTAATGTTTATTAGATATCAGCAAAATTGGGAACTAATATTGATAAAGTATTAGAAGCAATTATTAAAAGACTGCCGAGTCCAAATGTTAATAGAAATGGTATCTTCAGGGCCTTACTATATGATAGCTGGTATGATAAATATCGTGGAGCATTATCTTTGCTGTATATAACAGATGGGTCAATTCGTGTTGGTGATAATATTTCATCTTGTCATACTAAGAAGAATTATGAGGTTAGGTCGCTATCAGTTTTAAGACCACATGAAGAGAAAGTAGACAAATTGTAAGATGTAATCAATTATAAATTAATTAATACTAATATTAGTATTCAAGAGTTGCAGGACAAATTGGACTTTTAGGTTGTAATATGAGAACAAGTAAGGAATCATGTATTGGTGATACTTTGTATAAGCAAGGGGAAACTGTTGAGCCATTGCCGGGTTTTAAACCACCTCAACCTATGGTTTTTGCTGGTATATACCCATTTGATCAATCGCAACATGTAAATCTAAGAAGTGCAATTGAGAAACTGGCTTTGAATGATTCTGCTGTTTCAGTTTCTATTGATACCAGGTAAGAATGTTTATGGATAAGTGACAAGATGGAAAAAAGTATTTTTTGAGTTAAAAAAATGCTTTGATACAAATGTTTTGAAAATTTTCTTAGAATTACAAAAGAAAATATTGAATACAAGTTTTTTACTTGTCGATAATATTAAAAAGAAAAATGTTGAGTGTTAATTTATTTGTAAATTGTATAATACCGTACATATATATATATTTATTTACACAATTATAAAATAGTTACATTGTAAATCTGTTTTAAATCACTAAATGATTAAACTGCTCCTTCATACTGCATCGATATAAATGATATCTGTCCTCTGCTGGGTCTCCACAGAATTTACACACACATTCACTGGAACATACCGTACATATCAAACTTGGAAAACATACAGGGTGTTCAATAAATGAAGAGTCTTTTATTCTTCACTTATTGGCCAATTATTAGTAGTTAGAAAAATCTTTTCATATAAGAGTTTTTTATTTGGTAAATAATACAACCTAACAATATTTTGATTTATTTATTTATACAAAATTTGTTATTGTAATATAATTTTAGTCCAGCTTTGGGTCAAGGTTGGAGATTGGGATTTTTGGGGCTGCTACATTTAGAAGTATTTTCACAGAGATTGCAACAGGAATATGGAGCTGAACCCATTTTAACAGCACCATCTGTTACTTATAAAATTAAATTAAGACCAACAAACAAAATTATTAAAGAAGGAAACGATACTCAGTTTATAAATAATCCAGCTTTGTTTCCAGAACATTTAAATATATTGGAAAGTTATGAACCAATGGTTACTGGTAAGTGAATTTACTTAATTCTTATAATTTCTTAATTGGTCAAAATTTTGATTAAATAATAATTTTATTAGGTACAATTATAACACCAGATAAATATCTTGGAGCAGTAATATCCCTCTGTATTGAACGTAGAGGTGTACAAAGAACAGCACAAAATATCGATAATGAACGAGTAATGCTAACTTATGATCTTCCATTGTGTGAAGTGGTAATTGATTTCCATGACACCTTAAAAACAATCTCTTCAGGTTATGCTAGTTTTGATTATGAAGACAATGGCTATCAACTTAGCTCATTAGTTAAAGTAAGTCAATTGAAGCAAAGCAATACTAAAACTAAAATCATTTTTATTTCAGATGTGTGTTTTATTGAATGGTGTAGAAGTTGACGAATTAAGTACAATAATTCATATAAGTCGGGTTAAAACTATAGGAAAAAAGTTGGTTGCTAAATTAAAGGACATTATACCCAGGCAATTAGTTCAAATTGCAATTCAAGCTACTGTAAATAATAAAGTGATTGCTCGTGAAACGTTAAAGGCTTACAGAAAAGATGTAACAGCTAAATTGGTAAGAGTCTTTTTTTATGTTAGTTCCATATTAATAGTATTGATTTTATAGTATGGTGGTGATATCACTAGAAGGATGAAACTATTGGCTAATCAAGCTGCAGGAAAGAAGAAGATGCGAATGGTTGCAAATATTTCTCTACCTCGTGAAACTTTTATTAATGTCTTAAAGAAATAATTTTGTAAATAAGCAATCTGTTGTAAAATAAATTTTTGATAGTATTTTATTATTTATTTAATAACACATAAGTTTGCGCGTGCAAAATATATTGCAAAAATTGGCTCGTGTGAACGCAGCTTTACGACATTGCTAGCATTCTTTTCTAAAATAATGTATGCAACTATTGAGATTGTTTCATCGATTGATGGTGTTAGGAATTTTGAAAAATTCACGAAGCATTTTCATTTTGCCGGTTTTTTCGACTGGCGGTTACCACATTTAATCTTCCCTATCAATTTTGTATAAGAAAATAGCAGTTCTGGGACGTACATGCTATGACTTAAAATATGGAAATATTTGATACTCTAAATCTAAATAGCTGAACTGCATACCAGTTTTTCTTTTAAAATGGACTTGTAATGTAAGAAGAGGAAAAAAGTTTAATTAATAATGAAGTTTAAGAAATGTGCTTCTAACAAATGTGATTAGCAACGTGATATGGAAAGCTCTTGGACATGTAAAATATTTAAACAAGTCGTTTTGGTTGTCTAGGAAACATCGATGGTGATTTCAATTCATTTTAAAAATTAAAGGTATTTGGGCTTAATTCCTGCTGCTGCATTTTCATGGCCCAAACAGACACTTAATAGTCTAAGAAGACGAGTTTGGCGTTTGCTACAGTAGTTGCTGAGATGTCGGAAAAAATGCTTTCTGGTTTGCCGGTCACAGCCATGCCATTTTGGCACTTTTTTTAATTTTTGGTCGGCGGCAAGGCATGTAGATGAGGCTCCTCAAAGTGATACTTTGGAATGCCTCAAGACGATCGAGATGACAGCGCGAAGTCGTGCCCCAGATCGGGGATGCGTATGTCAGCATAGGCCTCATAGTAGAAGTGTAGAGCCGGGTTTTGTTCCGAATCGACATGCCGCTGTTTCGACGCAACATCGGAACAAGAAGATTTTTTGCCGTTTTGGTTTTATCGAGAATTGACTGCACTTGTAGTTTATACGTGAGTCCCTTGTCTAAGATAATCCCAAGATACTTAGCCGTCGTTAAGACTGACGTTCTCATCGGGTGTGATTTTCCGGCGTGTGAAGAGAACAGCCTTGCTTATCTCTGGATTTACTTTGACTCGCCATTTGTCCAACCATTCATCCAGGTCGTCTGTGGCTTTTTGTAATCTTGAAATAATCACATCGGGTGATTTAGAAGAATAGAGAAGAGCTGTGTCATCAGCAAACTGTGCCATTTGAACCCCGTGCGTCAATTCCAAAAGCATATCGGCAAAGTATAAGTTAAACAAACGGTGATAAAATAGACCCCTGAGACACCCCTGCTTCTATATGTCGAGAAGTAGATATATGGTCAGAAATTCTGACTGCCAGTGTTCTGCGGTTTAGATATGAAGCAATCAGTCTCACAAGACGCAGAGGGAATTTATTCCTGTACAATTTAAAAAAAGGCCTTTGTGCCAAACCTTATCGAAGGCTTTTTTGACGTCAAAAAAGACCACTTCTGTGATCTTCCTCAGTCTGAAACCTCCAATAGTTTGGTCCGTCACGCGGTTTAATTGATGGACAGTTGAATGGCCTCATCTGAACCCATGTTGGTGGGGGGGGGGGGGAGAAAAAATTGTTAACTTCCGTGTGATCCTGTAATCTGTCCAAGATTACCCTTTTTATGACCTTACTTAAGGTACATAGTAAACTGATGGACCGGAAATTTTGTGGTAATGTCCGGTCTTTCCCAGGTTTGGGGATAGTTATCACCAGTGAGCTTTTCCAATGTGAAGGAAAGTGCCCAGTTTGAAGAGTCGCATTTGCAATATTGGTGAGTGCCATTTCTTTCTAGCGGTTCGTTGTCGTCCTCGGCGTTCAGGAAGTTTTTGACAGCCCTGTGGACCCGATCGATATGATCCAAATTAGTGTCCCTTGTGAATACCTTGGAACATTAGAGTTCGAAGCAGTCGGCAAATGCCTCAGTTTTTCCCTCATTATAATAGCTGGAATGGGAACTTGCCTGTTGCGTAAGGTTTTCAAGATACTTCACATTAAATGATTATCCTCTGTGAAAGATTCCATGGTATTTTGTCAGCACAAATTTTTGTGCAACTTTATTGCTTCTCTCATCTTGCTGTGGAGCACATTCATAATTTTGCGATCTCTGGGGTCGCAATGCCTCTGCCATTGACATTTGGCGGCATTTCTGCGTCTTATCAATGCTTTTGTGACGCGAGATAGTCCTAGAGGATTATCGACGCGGACCTGATATGTCTTAAAAGCCTTCTCCGTGGCTTCGCAAATTTGTACCGTAAAAGTTTTGACGGCTCTTTCCATATCATTGACTGTTCTTATTGGTGCAAGCTTGCTTACCCTCTCCTGTCTCCCTTCCGTAGAGTTCCAGTATTACTGGTCGTGATCGGAGCTCATTGCATTGACAACGCGTAAATCGTATGCTAAGTTGACGTTTTTGAACATTGCTATGTCAAGAACGTTCCCTATGTGACCTGCATTGCTGTAGAAGATGGGTTTATCTAGGCCCACCACTTGCAAATCGTTTTCCTGCGCGTAATCGAACAACTTTCGACCTTTGCAGTTCACCCTTAAGCTATTCCACGCCGGGTGCTTTGAGTTGAAATCCCCAGCGATTATTGTGGGGTGAGGACTGTCAAGAATCGCATCAAAATCTTCCATTTCAATCCAATTTTGCGGCCTGATGTAGGCGGACGCGATTTTGAGTGTGCCTAACCCAGGCACAGTCACCACTATCGCGTTTGATTCCAGCGAGAGAGTGTCTGGGGTATCCACTTTGGAGTGGTCCAATGATCTCCTTGTTAAGATCAATGTACCCTTCCCCATGGGTACCGCCGACGTTCCCAAGTACGTGAAAGTATTTGGGATTCTCAGATTGGGTCTGTAAACAGACTCTGATACCAACATGATATTGATGTTCTCGTCAAAGAAGAACTCTTCCACATTGCCCATTTTATTTTGAATGGTATTAGCATTCCAAAAACAAATGCGGAGTAATACATCGGGCGTATTATCCATTATTGTTTAGCGAGACTTGATAAAAAGGAAGACATTAGCTCTCCTTGCGCCTCTAAGAAAGCGGCAACCTGATCCGCGACAGCTTGCTGTGCCGGAGGAGCAACAGCAGAAGCAAACGATTTGTTCGCAATTACGTTGGCAGGTTTGTGAGGACCTGCAGGCTGAGCGGAAGCTTGAGCCCTTGAAGGAACTTGGGCCGGCGCGGGTTGTGCTGCCGGTCCAAGTTTCTTGCCGTTCGAGGTCATCATCCTGATGTAGGCTTTGCAACCCTTAAAATTAGCTGGATGCGGGCCATTACAATTAGTGCACCTGGCTGTGGAGCCATTGGGGTAGGCCGCTGACTAGTGAGGCCCTGCGCAAATACGACACACTAGTGTCCTAACAAAACAGCGATTTGCTGTGTGGCCGTGCCTTTGGCACTTGTAGCATTGAGGAATGCGGCCACTGCGCTTTTTGCGCTCGACGTTGACCTTAAAGCCGCACGATACGTCGAGATCCATTATCTCAGCGCTTTTAAAACATTTCGGAAGTTGAACCGAAACCATATGGAAACGAATAAATTCATTTCCCATACGATGAACGTTTGACGAGCTATATCCTGCGGATTCCAGAGCCCACGTCTTCCTTAGTAAGAAACTCAGGAACATGCTTAATAACATATTCAGTCGCCCACGTGTAAAAGCCGTCGTGTTTCGCGTTAAGGACATCGGTTGCCCCTCTATGATCGGCGCCGGTGGCCGGAGAAATGCGGATACCATCGCGGATATTACGTGCAGTTAAAATATTAATATTCTTCTCGCGGAAGACTTCTTTTTTTTTAAGCAACATTGTCTAAAATGAAAAAAAATGACCTTGGAATCTTGCTACAATACGTCGTTGACAAGATATTTTCAATAACAGCATTGTTACATAATACAAAGTGAGCCGTGGTATGTTTTTAATGAAGAGTTTAATGGAAGGAGCTGGTTGGGAGGTATGTGTTTTTTACTTTGAAATTCTTTTGCGAGCATCTTTTATTCGGATTACAATTTTAAAAGCAGAGATCATTGAAAGTTACTTTTTAACACAATTTGCCTTTTTCTTGTGCGGTGAGGCCTGGCATTATTGTCCAAAAAAGTGTCAATCTTTGTGCTTCTGAGTTTATTAAATACGGGCAGTTATGTGTCGACGGAATAGCCTAGGTACTTTTATAAAACTACAAATTAGCAGCGTTAAGTCTTTTTTGAATGGTGATTGCATAAACAGTTTATATGTTACAGCAGTAAACATACCGTTATCTTTCTATTTTGACGTGTAAAATTCGTTACATAACGGCTGCGTACAAATCTGCTAGTTTGTTGTTATCAATGTACAATTCAAATAACTGAACCACGGGCAATCTCTAGTGTATTTGAAATTTTAAATTCAATAGCTTTGACATGCTAATGGTGGAATTCATGAAAGCTGATTAACGTTAATCAGCGTTAAATGTGACAACATAACCTCAACTGTCAAAATTAATTTTATTAATTCAATATAAATACTTGATATTTACTTTGCGATAGTTGCAAATATTATTTTCTTTTTATTTCTGATAGTTATATATTGAGTCAAACTTGCCTTTGTGGTAGCATTACTATAAATAGTTTTGCGGTTGTCAAATTTAATCAACCGTTACTTTAACTGGCTTTCATGAATTTCAGCATAAGTATGTAATGCAACTATTCTAGGTCTGTTAAATACAGATATTTGTAGCATTTTTAAAATTTATTTATTGCAATTGACTTTACCAGTTCACGTTAAATACTGACCACCAAAAAATTGTTTACTAAACTATTAAAATTGCTTGGTTACAAAACCTGTAGTCAGATATAGAACGTCAACAAATCTAAGACTATACTGCTTGTTTGCAAGCAAATTGAAGGCGTGCAATGCGATCATGTTTGAGCAATTTATAGCAATTTGAAAACACAGACGAATCTATGGGCCTTCAAAAGCCCTTCTGCAAGTGTTTATGTACATATACTTATAATAACTTGTCACTTCTTAAAGACGCTGTTGTGCTTTAACTTCAGTAATTTTGGGATTTTGTAAAAGTGTGCTTATAAGAAAGCAATCATTACAAAATGAAGTGGCTTTTGGACGACCTGAACCTGGTTTTTTGGTATATTTCTGACTTTCAAAAAACTGCTAAACAGCTCTGTATACTGTTGCGAGAGAATAATCTATTATTGCGGCCATTATTAACAAGTTTGCGTAATAATTTTTGTACTTCATCAAATTATGGTAATTGCTGCTAGTATAAGGTTCTCCAATAACAGGATTCATTTTGATATTAAAAAAAACGAGTATTTTTTAAGAGAAATCAATAAATGTTTATTTCATTGTAAAGAGGAAGGTATGCCATCAACACTTGAAAACGATATTAGTCAAAGAGCCGCCACGGTTACGGTTGCATTACCACATTCTTTTCATGAAATTTTTCATGACCAATTTGCACACTTGCGTCTGTATGTCCTCGATAACTTTACGAATTCCATCTTTAAGATCTTGTATTGATTGTAGAGCATTGACATAGACCATTTGCGTAGCCCAAAAAAAAGGTGTTAAATCACAAGATCTCGGTGGTCAATTGTGATCACCTTTTCGAGAAATAACACGGTCAGGAAACTTTTCTTGCAAAATTGCGATTGTTTTAATGCTTGTGTGGCACGTAGCGCCGTCTTGCTGAAAATAAACGTCGTCCACATCAATATCTTCCAATTCCGGTCATAAAAACCGTAACAGTTGCACCAGCCTTATTTTTGAAAAAGTATGGTCCAATCACACAGCCAGCCCAAAAACCGCACCAAACAGTGACACGTTGAGGATGCAGACTTTTCAACAATCATTCTTGAATTTTTTGAGCCCCAAATGCAACAATTCTGCTTATTAACGTAGTCTCCGAGGTGACAATAGGCTTCATTACTGAAGATGATTTTTTTGATAAAACTCCGGATTATTTTGATGCATTTAAAGGTCCCAATCAGCAAAGATACGACGTTTATGATGATCGACCGGCTTGAGTTCTTGTGTTAACTGAACTTTAAAAGTCTTAAAACTTATGTCTTTATGCAAAATTCGATGTAATGTCGTTTGTGGAATGTCTAATTCCAAAGATCGACAAAGAATCGACAAACTTGGGTTTTCTTCAACACTACGGGCTACATCAGCAATATTCTCATGTGTTCTTGAGCGATGCACATGGTTTTGATTCTTTACATCACAAACAGCTCAAAATTTTCCACCAGGTTTACTATTGCCGGCCGAGAAGGTGCTTTACGACGACCAAAAAGTGCTTTAGTTTTGCGAGCTGTGACTGAAAAATGTTCACCATTTTTGTAGTGAATTTTAATCATTTCAATGCGTTGTTAAAGCGTGTATCGTTCCATTTTTAATAATGGCGTAGTTTTTACTTGTCAAATGTCAAAAGATAATAGCTTTAAAATTGACATCTGCCCAAAAAGCCTGCTATTCAAAATGATTTAATTCTTATTGGAAAACCCTTTATAATAAACCAACCGTGTAGCAGTTACCAATTTAGAACGTTTTAAGCTTTATTCAAAGTATCTATGACAATAACCAAAGCAATATCTAAAGAGGGGTTTTGAGGTTCAACAAAGCCATTTGTCTCAAAATTTTTTCAAACAAACTAATTTACAATTAATATTGTTTAAATGACCGATGACCTAAAAAAGATTGCAAACAACTGGATTCACAAAACTCAAGGCAGAAGACGATGGAGTGCTATGGAGGAAGCCTATGTAATGATGATGATGATGATAAAATAACCAATTAAACCTCTAAATTGCTAATTTTTTAAATTTAAAGAAATTTGGCTTAAGTTGTTGCAGATACATTTTTTTTTTAATTTCTTTAAAGAAATAAATAATTTCTTTTATATAAAATTATTTTAAAAAACAATTTTACATATGAACCCACTTATTAGAATTGTCTAAATAATCAACTCAACTTCCAAACTAAAGAATTAGATATTTTTTATCTCTGCAAACGTAGTAGTTACTATATCACAAGAAGAAGAAGTGTTATTTAATCTCTTGATGACACTTAACTGGATAAGCAGAAACTACTTTTTGTAATTATATTCTGGGGTTCCTGCATACCCGTCCGAGTGTTTGCTATCAAGAAATTAGATTTTTTACTTTTTTGCTAGCATTAAAGGTCTCTTAGTTCAAGAAAGAAGAAGTAATACACTTTTTAATAACCAACGCATAGGCAAAAAGGTGGATTACTCCAGATTATGATTATCAGCAAGTAGTTTGAACTGGAATACCCACCCACTTGCCCGGCTGTTAGTTATAAAAAAAAAATAGAAATTTTTCTTCTTTGCAAGCGTTATAAGTATCTTAGTCAGAAGAAGAGGAGGTGATATCCAATATCTTGATGACTTGAGTGGGTGGGTGTGTCACTGCAAATTATGATTATCATTGAGTAGTTTATACTGGACTGCTTACCCACCTGCCTAAAAATTTGATATAAAAAAATTAAAAGTTTGTCTTTTTTGCAAATATTAAAACTTTTTGTCCAAAAAAAAGGAAGTGATGTCCAATCTTTTGATTACCAACACTTGGCTGGGTGGTTGGGTCACTCCAACTTATGATTACCAACCAGTAGTTTAACCTGGAGTAAAAAAATCAAACAAAATATAATTCAATTATTGCCTATCATTTGAAAATTTCCACATCATGATCAGCATTTTCTTTTTCTTCAACATTTTTGTCTTCCTGTCGTCCATCAGAAGCCACCGGTATTGTCTTCATTCGTAATTTCCTTCAAAACACGTATAGCTTCCAAAACTTCTTCACTAAAATCACTGCTAGTGGTAATACCAGTATTTATTTCGATAACAAAAACCATCGTTGCTTTTCATGAAGCAAATTTCGAAGTTCTTACAAAATGCGGATTTAATGTCTCACAATAATTGGAAAAATGTTTAAACAAACGTTGCGTTTGTTAAAACTCAGAACCCGGATCGTTAAGTGCGAATACTAATTGATATCAGGATAAATTTTTGATTTTTCTGAGCTAGTAATGAAGAATTGCAAAATTTGGAGATGTATTTGTGTAGTAAATTTTTTTGCCAGCTAGAGAATCTGATATGATTGCTTTATTCCGGTTGAAGATGATGTAGATTAGTACATAATTATTTGGTAGTGTCACTTATCGTAATTAAAATTGATTGCTCAATGGTAGAGCACTTGCATATCATGCGAGCAGTCCGCGGTTCGATCCCCGAAATATGACTGAAATGATAACTTGCTCTTTATCCACCAGCGTGGTTCGGAAGTCACGTATTAAGCTGTTGGTCCCATCAAACCACTTTAAACAAGTCGTAGACTTACTGTGGCGATGTAAAATAGCCGTAAAAAGCATAAAAGCATAAATAAAGTGGGATTTTTTTGTCCTGCTAAATGCTTTAAAAAATACATTTTCTTGTGAAATATAAAATACTTGTATGCATCACGAACTAGATGATAATAGAGACTGGAACATGTTGTCCTCTGAGCATTATCATCACAACACACGCACTTACTTGGTGCCTAAATAACATTTCCTATTTATTTACTTACCATAAAATTAATATAATAAGATATTTCGATACATTTTTAATTAATATTACCTTTATATTTATGCAATTTTTAATCAATAATATGTTTTGCTTGTTAAACAATAACCATTATGTATTCCAGCGATATAAATTTCCCTATGAAAAGAAAGACAATAAAATGCATAAATATGACATAATAATTTACGACCTCCTCCAGATTTACGACACGTATTTGTTGACTTTTAATACAACGTTGCCAGCATGTGACACACTTTCAAAATAAAATAATTAAATTCATTAATTTAAATCGATATTACATTTAATATTAAGTGAAATTTAAGTATCTAATATGTTCTAAGCACAACGGTATTTAATTTAAATGCAATTTCATTCATAATTTTGAAGACGTTGCAATCGTGTTCGTGTAATTGTTGTCTGGCAACAAAGCATAGCTGACTTACACGTTGACATTAAATAAGCCGGGCTGTGTTTTCCTCTATACAAACATGAAAATATTAATATTAAGTTTTATTGTGATATCTTCAATATTATTTTATAATGTCGACGGACAAGCACGAAAAGGGGTACAGTGATTTTGATTGTGATGTGTTGATTGTGTTGAATGATTACTATTGTTTTTTTTAGGGGATGACAATGGCTGAAAGGGTACAACAACTTAGTGAATTGTCTACTAAGAGAGCAGTACTAAGATTTAATGCAAACAAATTTAGGGACTATGTTAAATCCACACCAAGAAATTATTCGGTTATAGTTATGTTCACAGCAATGGCACCTCAACGACAGTGTATGGTTTGCAAACATGCAAATGATGAGTTTACAATTGTCGCTAATTCATTTAGGTATTCACAAGCGTATTCTAATAAATTATTCTTTGCTGTTGTTGATTTTGATGAAGGATCGGAAGTTTTTCAAATGGTAAATATATTGATTATTATGTAAATTAGTATGATTGTGAATTTATAGCTAGATTCTATTGAATTGACAGGTTCCTCTAATATAGTAATGCTTCACATCAATTTACAATAGTAGTTTGAGTAGAAAATTAGAGTATATAATGTTAATAATACTAGATCCAATTGGGATTTCTGTAAATCTAATGTTATATTTACTTTTTTTGAAATATGAGATGTATGGGGAGCGTTATATTAATTTTCTTTTTTGTTTTATAGATGAGATTGAACACAGCCCCAGTCTTTATTCATTTCCCACCAAAGGGCAAACCAAAACATACCGATACTATGGATATACAGAGGATTGGTTTCTCTGCTGAGACCATTGCAAAATGGATTGGCGAAAGGACTGATATTCAGGTAATTTAGTAAATTGTATATTTATAAGTATTATAACGGGAAAATAATGTAGTTTTAGTGCACATAATGTAGTAAATAATTTTAATAATTCTGGTTTGCGTTTTCAGCTAAGTGAAATATGGGTTAGAGCAAATCTTATTTCTAATAGATGAATATTTAACTTATTTTGGTAGATTACAAAAAAGAATAAACTTTAAATAATTACATACTATATATCACCGCACCTTGCTACATTACTATACTTAATACCATTAACATACATAGCTCTTTTTGCCTCTTGATTTTCATCATAACTTAATTTTTTTAGATTATGTTATTTCACAATAATTAATGTCAAATTTAGTTATTAATATCACTAAAATTTAGTTATACTCTGTTCAAGATGGTTTTAATATCGGAGCTAGTGTGTTTATTTTTTGTTGGGGACTAAAGAAATTAATTATCTGATTTTTAGTTATTTCAATTAATCAATAACAAATAATATAAGTGAAGTGAAATCTGTTGATGTTTAATTTTTGTCTAATTAGATACTTATTGATTTTTTATCTCTACTGGGCAAATGAGTGGAAACACTCATTTTTTGACTGCATTTCTAGTTTATTTCAAAAATGAGTTTATTAAAAGTTTTTGTAGATTTTTAATTTATATAGTGAAGTAATTTGCCATCAGCTTTTTTTACACCCTGTATTTTAATTTTATTTTTAGAAAGAGAATTTTTCAACAATTACAATAATATAAGGTTTTATAGGTCTGTAACTTGCGGTTTTTGGAATATTCATTAAAATAATAAAATAAAATGACGGGAAACTATGGCAAACTATAAATCTAGAACCTAAAAAACATTATAATCTAGGAAGTTGATAGCAACATTTTTTATGGGCTAATTAATAAGGTAGATAAATGACAAAATAATAGAACAAAATGGAATTTAAATGCCAAAAACTCTATTTTGGTTTATTTTATAATTTAAAATCTTATTCTTATAAAACTAGTGATCAGGTTGACCAGAAGTAAAAAAAAGAGATTTTTAACCCTTCTATCTTTAAATCCTTAACTCTTCTATACCAAATTAGTTTCAGAAAAACTGCATTCCAACAACTGACTAACTATATCGGCTTTGTACTTTTTGGTCCTAGATCCGCATCATTATTTATAATGCCAGATCTTGAGATTATTCTGAAGTTACTAACAGAAAGTAGAGAATTTACTTTTAAAGTCTTACCAAAATAAATGTTTTAAAGTTTTTCAAAAAACGTCGATGGCATTAATTTTTCAGATGATATCAGGAGCGGTATTCTGGCGTTAGCAATATATTGCCCTTGCTATTTTATTTGACAAGGGCATGTGTTGACAAATATTTTCATGACGTAACATATTGATACGCCTTATTCTGTTGTCATTGTAAAGTATTGCTATAGAAAGGCAGGCGCCATCTATTAAACTAAACGTAAGATAGTTTGTTATTATTTTTGAGCGCATGTGTATAAAATAATTATTTATATGGAGTGCATTCTATATTATTAAAACTACTAATCTAATAATTTATATTTTTAAATAATTATGTGTCAATATAAAAAAAATAATATTAAAGTAATAAATTATATCCTAAAAATTATCTAATGAATATTTCTAGTTACAGTTATTGGATTAATAAATTTGATGAATGATGAATGAAAAAATATCATTGTATGAATATTTTGCATTAGTTTTGTTAGTTTAAATTTCAACAGATAATAGTTGTTATGCTAATTAGTAATAAAATATATATTTATGTTTATGGTATAGTATGCCCATAGATAGTGTCTTTACTACAGTGGCTTGAATTATCTCAGCGGATTACTTCATTACTAATTGCCTTGGAGAGACAATTATGTTTGTATTATTATTAACACCTCGATGTTCAAGGGTGAAAATATTATATAAATATACAATATTTTCACCGTTGAATACTGCTTCGGGTTTGAGGTATATAATACAATCATAATTGGTTGCTAATGAAATAATCCGTTAAGGCCATGTCGTAAAGACACTATATGTATGGGCATACTATATATTAGATGTTGAATATGAAAATAAATTTGAAAACTGGATTGACGATATAATAATTTCGTCAAACACATTATGTTTACTATAAACAAAATGTAATAAACATATTAATGTGTTCATTACATTTATAACTAATTCAGTTTCACTTAAGGTAAATAAATTAAGTTTATAATTAAATCATTCAGTTTATTTTACAAAAAATACATATATAATATAAATTCCTCCGAGCAAGACTCAGTCCTAGATATTTCTTCTACGCTCTTTCGAATGTCCCAACTAGCACAAACTAGCTAAAATCTAAAAAAAATATTATTAATTGTAATTATGTATAAATAAATTAAAAAAATATATTATATTCAATTAATATAACTCTACATATAAAATGTTTGGTAATTGCACGATACATTAGCACCATTAAAAATTGTAGTTGCAGGATATTATATTAAACGCTTGATAAAATATTTAATTTTAAATAATTTATTATGTTGGAAGCCAAATTTATATATCAAACATTTTGTTTGTACTTTTAATATAATAAATTATATGAAATAACCTTAAAAATATTTTTAAAATATACTTATTATATATGCAAATAACATAAATTAATATAAAATAATATATCTTAACTTAATATAAAATTTGCATATAAAATATAAACAAACTGTAGAGTGAAGGCTGCTATAAACACTGAAAACACTCAGGCGCTATTGACAAACGACTGGGCAACACCTCCCGAGGTGGTGAAAGGAATAGCAATGCCTTGAACGATCGATGACGTCAACTGCCCTAGCCTGTGGTCCTAGCTATACATCGCCAGAATACCGCTATCAATACCTACTCCGTTTTTAGCAACAGCTGTCACGTATATCCACGTGGATATGAGCGCCAGAATACCGCTCCTGTCAAAATGATCTAAGATGTGAATGTGAATTTTGCACTTTTTTAACAGTTTTTAGTGTTTTTTTGTGTTCTGACAATATTTTTATACTTCATTAGCTAGATTTTGCTATTTTTGACATTTTATGAATATAATTTAGCACTTTTCAACAGTTTATAATTCATCATGAATCTCTCTAACAATATTTTGATGTTTTATGGCCAGAATTTCCTATTTTTGAAATTTTGGATTTTGATTTTATTAAACGTTGATTTATATGATAGAAATTTACACTTTTCAACAGTTAATAACAAAATTTTGTTGCTTTTTGACAATATTTTCATACTTACTGGTCGGATTTTACTATTTTTGACATTCTATGAAAAGAATTTTGCAATTTTCAACAGTTTATGACCAGATTTTGGTGTTTGTGGTTCTTTTTAACTTTATGTTGAATTTTTTTATTTCTAACAATATCTATACTATAGATATTTTGCTATTTTTAAAATTTCATGAAATTTATACTCTTTTTTAATAGTTTATGGCCGGATTTTGAAATTTTTAGGATGGATATAGTTATTTTTGACATTCAATGAATAAAATTTTAACCTGTTTTGGTTTTTTTAAATATTTTAATATTTTGCCATTTTTGACTTTTTATAAATAGAATGCAATTTTCAATGTTTATTCTAAAATTCAGTACTTTTTGATAATATTTTCATACTAGAGTTTTGTACTTTTGACAGTTTTTTTATCGGATTTTGATTCTTTTTGCCGGATTTTCTTATTTTTGGGATTTTATGAAATTTGTTTACTTGTTTAACAGCTTATGGCTGGAATTTGGTGCTTTCCAACAATATTTTGATGTTTTATGGCCAAAATTTGCTATCTGAAAATATTTTAATGTTTTATGGCCGATTTTAGCTTTTTTTATGATAGAATTTAGCATTTTTTAACAAGTAACGACTAAATTTTTGACATTCCAGGATAAAAATTTTGTTGTTTATGTGCATTTTTCTATATAGCCGATTGTACAAATTGACCTTGAGTATTTTCTATATATTATAATTGCGTATACAGTTAATATTTTCCTGTATGATACTATGCAGTTTATTGTAGCAAAAATGAATGAAAGACAGCATTCTATTGGCTGTTTTCTGCGGCGCGCGTCAGTTGTTCGAGATTGTTATGTTTATTTACCTATTTACGTCAACCTCGCTTTTAACCTTACAAAACAACCTTAATTTTGGTTATTGTTGTGGATGGTTTTTAAGTTTCTTCTAATATTTGTTCTAATGCCTCATTCTTAGCCTGCTTATTTTTATATTTAGAAGAATTAATAATTAAAATTAAAATTAGCTGACTACATGCGCTGCCATTATTGTTTACATAATATGTGAATTTGTATTCTGCGCATAAACTCGCGCAGAAACTATACAATAAAATGATTTTTCCTAATATTTCTGTATAACCAGCTACACTAGAAAATTGTATTCGTGTATGACACTGTACCTTTTTAGATTGTACAGTCGACTATATAGAAAGTAATACAGAAAAATGCACAGTGTTAGACGGGCATAACAATACTTGGAGCTATGAATAGAATTTTGCACTTTTGAACAGTTTACGGCAAAATTTTGCTGTTTTAACAATATTTTGATATTTTATAGCTATTTTTAAGGTTTTATGATTTTTTAACAGTTTTTATCCGGATTTTGGTGTTTTCTGACAATATTTTTATGTTTCAAGACTGAATTTTGTTATTTTTGACTTTTTATGAATAGAATGTTGCACTTTTTAAGAGTTAATGACAGAAAAAAAATGACAAAATTGTGTACGTTTTTTTATAAAACCGTCTTTCTTAACGGCGCACAGGTAATCCTAATTGATATTAAAAATGTTTCTAACCAATTAGTCAATTGAAACAAAGACAGACACTTCACTTTTTTTCTACCTCAACTAACTACGCAGGGACAGGCAAAAAAACACTGTTCAAAACTTGAATATTTGACGAACTATTTATTGACACTATAATCAACTGCATTAACAGTTCGACAGTAGATTAGACGCGTTGCAGTTAGATTTTTATTGTTGAAGACCTTATTTTAAAATCCTGATTTACAGATAAAGGCTGCAGTTAGTCGGATTAAGAATTTTGCTGTTAAATTTAACATTTTGATGATCAGTTTTATAGTTTGTATGCAGGAATGACAGTTAGGCAGTTAAGTTTACATTTTAAAGACCGGATTTACTTTTTAAACACATTATTTAAAGGCTGGATTTGTAATTTAATGGCCGGATTATCAGTTTAAGGCCTGTAATATCCAACTCCTAATAAAGCACCTAATAAACTATTAGCTGAATAACCTAACTTTTTTCAAACTTTAATTTGATTTATTTTTGTTACACCTTTGAGCGACTAATAAATTATATGCCTAATGTTTTTATTTGTTATAAATATATATGTTAAGCGTATATTTAATTGGCTGTTCATAGGTTTTAATAAAATAAACAAAATTAAAAGTTAGGTTATTCAGCTAATAGTTTATTAGGTGCTTTATTAGGAGTTGGATATTACAGGCCTAAGGGCCCTTAGGCCTGTAATATCCAACTCCTAATATCCTGTAATATCCAACTCCTAATAAAGCACCTAATAAACTATTAGCTGAATAACCTAACTTTTTTGGATATTACAGCCCTTAGGCCTGTAATATCCAACTCCTAATAAAGCACCTAATAAACTATTAGCTGAATAACCTAACTTTTTTCAAACTTTAATTTGATTTATTTTTGTTACACCTTTGAGCGACTAATAAATTATATGCCTAATGTTTTTATTTGTTATAAATATATATGTTAAGCGTATATTTAATTGGCTGTTCATAGGTTTTAATAAAATAAACAAAATTAAAAGTTAGGTTATTCAGCTAATAGTTTATTAGGTGCTTTATTAGGAGTTGGATATTACAGGCCTAAGGGCCCTTAGGCCTGTAATATCCAACTCCTAATATCCTGTAATATCCAACTCCTAATAAAGCACCTAATAAACTATTAGCTGAATAACCTAACTTTTTTGGATATTACAGCCCTTAGGCCTGTAATATCCAACTCCTAATAAAGCACCTAATAAACTATTAGCTGAATAACCTAACTTTTTTCAAACTTTAATTTGATTTATTTTTGTTACACCTTTGAGCGGCTAATAAATTATATGCCTAATGGTTTATTATGAGTTGGATATTACAGCCCTAATAGTAAAATTTAACACTTTAAAAACTGGATTTACTGTTTTGAAGACCGGATTAACAATTTAGCAGTAAAACTTAAAGAGCGGATTAAAATTTTATTGGCCGGATTTAAACTTTTTAAAAGGGAATATACAATTTTAAAGGCAGGATTTATAATTTGAAAGATAAATTTAACACTTTATTTAAAAACTGGATTTACCCTTTAAAAAGCCGGATTTTAAATTTAAAGACTGAATTTACACTATTAAATCCAAATTTACAGTTTTAAAAGCAGGATTTGGAATTTAAAAGGCTGGATTTATATTGAATCCGGATTTGATAGCCAAATTGAAACTTTGCACTTTTAATTGCCGGATTTACAGTTTATAAATTTATAATTTAGCAGCCAGATTAACAGTTTGTTATTAGAGTTAAACAGAACTTTTTGGTTAAACACGTTAGTTTTTATTTTTGAAAGCCGCAATTACACTTTTTAAATGGTGTAATAGCTCAATGGTAGAGCACTTGCATATCATGCGAGCAGTCCGGAGTTCGATCCCCGAAATATGACTGAAATGATAACTTGCTCTTTATCCACCAGCGTGGTTCGGAAGTCACGTATTAAGCTGTTGGTCCCATCAAACCACTTTAAACAAGTCGTAGACTTACTGTGGCGATGTAAAATAGCCGTAAAAAGCATATAATAATAATAATAATAATAATAAAGTCAGGTTTACAGAATCTCAGTAACGCACAGATGGCGTTTTTTTTTTTGTGATATCCGAAGCGCCGAAGAGGAGTGGGTGAAGAACTCTGAAAATTGCCGGTGCTTTTATGTTAGTTTTTTGTTATATACATAAAAAAAATAAGTTTTTGTTCAAACAATTGGTATTATTAAGACTCAATTAATAAAAAGTATATTTTTTGGAATTATGAATTAAGAAGAGTAAACAGTAATCTAACTTCAAAAAGAGTATATGTTACTAAAAAAGAGTGTTTGGTCAGCATGACATTGATTCAATTGGTATTAAAATACGTTATCGCATTTGTAAGATAATAAAAGCATGCATTTTAGAATCATGAGTAGGCCGCAAAAAAAGCAAGAGAAAAAGTGATATGTCTTTGTCGGTTGATAATCAGTAGATCATGTTTGATTTTGGGTCGTGCAATCTCGGAAGTTTTTGGAAGCAACAGCGCGTACTGTATAAGGTTTACTAGTCGAGCAAATTTTCTAAATTTAGGATATAATATTCAAACATCTAAATAGATTTAAAATTTAAGTAAGTTTTTCTATCATCTCTTCTTCCTAAATCTTATTATATAAAAAAAAAATAATGAATAAATTTGTCCATTTATTGACTAAGAAAGAAATTCTCCAGCGTTAATATTTTTTTTAAACCATATTTATTTGGTTTTTAATTTTTATGAACAGGATTTATTTGACTTTAAAATCGCCAAGAGTATTTTTGAAACAAGATAAAAAATTTATATACGAAAACAAAATGTTTATTCAATTTATTGTAATCTTACCCGGCCTAATCAAATTATACTTATTTCTTCTTCTTCTTGTTTCTTCCATTCTAGGCTACTAGCCTGTTTTTCATCGGTTTCGCAACGGTCATAAATTGTCACTCCATCTCTTCTTCGGTCTTCCTATGCTACGCTTCCCTATTGGCGACTTGTCTCTTGCGATTTTCACGGTTTGGTCCTCGTCCATTCTGCTTATATGCTCATCCCATAGTCTTTTGCGTTGTGTCACCCAATCATTTACGTTATCTACCTCACATGATCTTCTTAGATCGTCGCTTCGTTCCCTATCCCAAAGTGTTTTTCCTGCAATTCTGCGTATGATTTTCATTTCAGTCGTTTCCATTAGCTGTTTCGTTTTCGATGTTTCTGCCTTTGTTTCCGACGTATATGTCATTGGTCTAATGACTGTTTTGTAGATGCGTGATTTTGTTTTCTGCTGGAGGTATTTGTTGCGCCATATTAAGTCATTTAGACAACCTGCTACCTTATTAGCTTTAGCTACCTGTTGCCTAACTTCGCCCTCTGCATCACCGTAACTGGTCATATCAACTCCCAGGTACTTGAGCCTTAGTTCTTGTTCGATTACTCGGCCATCCAGTTCTAGTTTGCATCTTAGAGGATATTTTGATGTTGTCATGCATTTAGTTTTTTCAGCAGAGGTCCTCATGTTAAATTGTTTGGCGGTTGTGTCAATAGTCGCTGGAGATCGTCTTTATTCTCAGCGCATATCACTGCGTCGTCTGCGTAACATAGGATTTTAATTTCTTTGTTTCCCAATTTATATCCTTTGCCGTTCTTTACCTTTTTAATGATTTCGTTCATTATTAAGTTGAACAATAATGGACTTAATGAATCTCCTTGTCTGATTCCTATTTCGACTGGAATGGGTTTCAGGAGTTGGCCGTTAACGCGTGCAGTGATTTCGTTCTTTGAGTAGATGTCTTTTCTCGTATGTATGAGGTTGGTCGGTACATTTCTGTCGTTGAGTTATACTTATTTGATCTTACTAAATGAAACTAAACTTAGTCTAATCTGGAGTAACTAAATTTAAATTTGACCCAACCAAACAAACATCTTTTTTAACTAATCATTTTTTGAAGGTTATAAAGAGGAAAATCTTCTAAAAGATGGATGGTTTTTGACGGGGTACTCTCAGATTTTTAATTAATTTTAATAATCTTTCCACTTTAGTACACCACACAATGCTTTGTGTATTACTTCAGTATGGCATCCACATTTTGCATTTTGTTTTTCGTGTTAACACAGCGAACGTTTTGGGCCATCGCGTTTCTTCCGTCTCTATCATCAGTACTACTAGTCGTTCTGATGAAGACGGTTTGTCAAGTTTTATTTTCTAGTTGCTTTGGGGCAGTACGTGCACTGTCTCCTGGTTTATCAAGTTTTATTTTCTAGTTGCTTTGTGGCAGTACGTGCACTGTCTCCTGGTTAGTTGGTGCAATTCAATGCACTGGGGCTTTCCTACGCACACTCTGATAGGCGTGAGCTCTTCTTATTCACGTTTTTTTAACTCAACGATGCCAGTTTGGTATTGTAGTAGCTGCTTCTTAACCACACCCAGTTTTGTTCCTCAACTAATAAATCTCTGGGGATGGAGCATGCTAAAATCTATACAGCGTTTCTGGTGACATCACTTTTAAGGCCGGCACATACTTGGCCAGTGTAGAGTATCCGCGACTTTGCGACGCTAGCCAACGTTGGGTGTAATGAAGTATTTTAGACTTTGCTGCGTTTTTGGTGGTGCAGCGACTTGCAGGCTGTGTCAGGTGATGGTTTCCATTACAACACTTAAGAGTTTTCCGCATTGATTGTTTGATTTTCTACTAGAATAGTTTAGGAGCCATTTTTACACCTTTTTGTATGCTAGCCAACACTTAATAGTTTATGCTCGTTTCTTATCTAACCTAACAGGACATAATGTAACCTTAATGACTTCAAGAACAGGGTATTGGCGTTGTTTTTTTATTGGCAACTCTCTCTCAAAACAGCGACTTTGTAGGAAAATCACAACGTTTCTCTTTTTCATTAGTGTCACATATCATAGTTTAATCCTTTCTAAACATACTGGTAAAAAAATAAATCGATTATCAAATTATTTGTTGAAGCCAAAGTTGCCGTTTTTGTTAAAATACTACAAATCAAAGTAGCGGTATGATGTTAATAGTTTAATAAAATAAACCACAACTTTATATCATTGACGTTAAATTGTAAAAACGCACTGACAAATGTGTTTGTAAATAATTATTAAGAAATGAAATTTAGGAATTGCACAGTATTTTGGCTGGGCATGTTCAACTAAAATAATTACGATCGAAATATAGGCAATTACCCAAAAGTAACAATACAATTTTGTTGCGCGTCGTACACACAGAGATTTATCTGCGGATTTGAACCGAGACAGACATAACGTCGATTTTGTTTCATCATATATAATTGTTAATTTTAGTTGAAAAAACAACAGTTCAAAGTACTCTGCACCTAATTGTGGTATTATGATGCTTATCATTCTATTGCAATATTTCATATAAAGTACATACAGATCTGAAACATTAAACATTATAATGTTCATAAATGTGCAATAAACTTTGGAACATGAGTATAACTCTTAAAGTTTAAGCAAATATTTCAACAACAAAATTACAATTTAATAAACAATTGAAGATTTTGGATTTTTATATATTTCATTAGATTGTAAATTTCATTCTCTACACGTTGCAAAATACCGATTTTAAAAAGGAGCTAAATTACGTGAGTTGTGCTCGTAGTTTTATGACACTCATCAAACTGCCCCCTTAATTGCTAATCATCATTAAGTAAATTTTATTAGATAGTGAGTTTTTGATGATCTTATATTAAATAATCATTGCTTGGGTCAACATTTTAAGTAAACTACATTCATATTTAATTTGATTTAAAGTTTTACTAGATGTATGCTTAATTATTTGACTTTTTTTTCTGAATTGTTAATATAATTTTTAAAAAATATTAATTACTGCAATTTAATGACGAAATCCGTCGCAATAGACTTTTATTATCACTAACATAGTAATATTGTACTAATCGTTTTATATGTTTATTTTACAGATTCGCGTGTTCCGTCCACCAAATTATTCAGGTACATTAGCGTTAGTGTTTCTATTTGCATTCTGCGCCGGTTTATTGTACTTACGAAGAAATAATTTAGAATTTTTGTACAATAAGAACTTATGGGCTGTATGTGCCTTATTTTTCACATTTATGATGGTATCTGGACAAATGTGGAATCATATTAGAGGACCACCACTTTTCCACAAAGGTCAGAATGGGCAAATTTCGTATATACATGGATCATCACAAGGACAATTAGTCTTAGAAACTTATATAGTTATGGTTATAAGTATCCTTTTTATTATCATATTTAAAACTAAACTAAAATTATTTTTGTTGTTTCATGAATTATTTTTCTTAATAAAATTTAGATGCTGCAATCGTGTTGGGTATGATATTACTAACAGAATCTGCAAATAAGAAAGGAGATCCAAAGAAGAAGAAAATTTATGCAATTGCAGGATTAATTCTAGTTTCTGTATTCTTTTCAGTAATCCTTTCAATCTTTAGGTCTAAAACTCAGGGATATCCATATAGGTAATACATTATATAAATTGTACTTACTTATTAATTAATTTTTGTTTCTGTTTCAGCTTTTTATTTAAATAAATCAAAAAATTACTATTTTCACGTGTGTGCAATTTAGAGTGTTTGTTATCATTCTATATCAATTTGTTTAAATAAAACCAATAAAAATACATCTGCGTTTTTATTTTGTCACAAAATAATTATATATTTATTTTATTATATACATAGTGAACAGTCATATATCTATACATATACTAATAAAATATATTTAATTTTATTCTATAAAAAAAAAAAATTGGATAAAAAAATACAAATTATTAATATAATGTCATATTTATGGTAAAACCATCTTATATTTCATTACAAATGTTTTTTTGTGTATAAAGAAGGGTTTTTTGTTTCTCTAACATCTAAAACAACTAATGCGGTACATTTGCTATTTATTTGTGGTTATATTTATCATTAAGAGTATCAAAAGTAGGTTTGTCGGGGTTGTTGAAACTACAATTTAATAAAAGTATATACGTAAGTAAGGTAAGAATGCAAATACAACGGTAATACATTATATATATGTAGGAAATTAATTTATTACATAACAAATTAATTGATTGTTCCATGGTATTAATTATCAATTAATTAACGTAATTGTAACAATATCAATTAGATTGCTAAATATTCAAATTGATTGGTTAACTTAGTTTATGCAAATTATGTTTTAGTTAATATAAAGGGTGGTACAGGTAAGAGTGAACGAAATCTTATAAAAATGAAACAATTTGTATTTGATGTTGGGGACTTGGCCATGCAATAAAAATATCAATATTGTTAATTGGTGCTGATGGTGTCGTCTTAAAGTCAATTTTGCAGGATACAATTATCAATATTCTATTTTTGGAGATGTCTTACCTGGAGCTAATCCTGTTCTCTTACAAATTTGTCATTGTTATGTTGGGGTATAATCTAACAGAATCAGTAGTCAGTTATCTACTTTTCATTCTAGACCGTTTGCTCTTCAGTTGAGATAATTTGGCTTAACAGGTGACAGGATTTATATACCCGACGTACCCTTCAACTATACTGGTATGTCCGGCTTATGCTGGTCGCCCACGAGACCATAGCTAGGTAGCTTACGCTCTCACGCAAGAGTTTTACCGTTTAGAGATCTTTCTTGCTCACACAGACACTAGTGACTATCCGCCATCTCCGAATTTCTGGGATTATTTGGAATTGTTCAGATTTAGGGGTGGCAGAAAGCTTGTGTGTGAGCATGACGGTGACACTTATACTTTGCATACACGAACGCACTTAGTTCCCACTATCCTCTCTAGTTTTTTTGGTCCTACGTCCTTTTTACTGGACCTTTCTCATTTCTTTAAAACATCAGTCATCTTGCATTTTCTTCTACCTCTTTTTGGATTTGCATTTATCATTCCTTTGATAACGTCCTTCAATAAACAATCCCTTAATGCATGCAACATTAATTCTTTCATTCTTTTTATGATTGTACCTGCTAGCGCTTTTTTCTCCTCTGCTCTTCTTAACACTTCTTTATTCCGATCTTGTCTGACCAGTTAATGCGTTTTCTCCTAACGTCTAAGTTTTACATCTGTATAGAAACATACTCTATACAAAACTTTTTTTGCAGATTTATATCTAACTTGCTACTTTCTTCTAAAAGCTTTTTTTGCTAAGCTATGCATATTTCTCTCTTGCTTTTTCAATTCTTTGAAACTACAGTACCAAAGTACTTATTCCTTTCCACTTGCTCCTTTTTATCTCCGTTTACGGACACGTCCATTTTTTTAGACTCTCATAACCTTTGTCTTGTTTTTGATAATACTCGATCCATAACATCAATTCCATTTATTCAAGCTCTTTAACTAGCACCTTCAGTTCTTTTGTGCATGATTATTTCATCGGTAAATTGAATAGATTTGGTTTTTTTTTCTCTTATGTTCACTTTCTTATCTTCTTTCTATCACTCTACCACCATATTTTCAGCATACATATTGAACAACGTTAATGATAAACAATAGCTTTGTCTTACTTTTTTTCCAATTTTTAAACCACTAGGCACTTTTGTTTAAACTCTATTTTTTGTCTCATATACAAATTACCTATCAGTCTTCTATCTTACCAAACTACTTCTTTTACTTTCAAAATTTTCATCAGTTTGTTTTATAAATAAACACTTCTGGAAATTTACGACCTGGAATGGATCACGTAAGTTTAGTTCTGGTTAAATACATTAATGTCATGTTCGAGAGTTATTTTTGATATTGTCATTATTGGGTGATCGTAGTTTTACTATAGCTCGCACTTGGTTCACAGCTACTATGTCTTGGAGCATCTCGGGCGTCTGGTTTGTGTATTGCGCTTGGGTTTACGTTTTGGGAGCAGCGTTGTGTGAGTCGGTGTTTACGACTGCTCGGTTTTGACTTGGTCTTTGCTGACAACGTGGTTCTTTCTAGACATTAGCACTTGGGCAAGGTAAGGTTGTCTTGGTGCTGTCCCATAGTGTTCTAGGTCCACGTTCATTAGTAAGGAAATTATGTTGGCCAGTAATGGTGGTTGACTTCAGCTAAGTTTGGGTTCAGTTTCCTCTGGAGATGTAATGTCGGAGCGGTTTTATACAAAGCTGATGGAAGTACAATTTTTGTAGGTATAGATTTTTTTTTTTTTGAGGTTTGTCTTAGGTTGGGCGCTAATGGTTGAGGTCTACCTTTGTCGGAGATGGTGGCATCGATATTTCTAAGCTAGCTTGGATGCCTGAAAAGGTAGGTTTTTATGTGGGGTTGTGTTTGGCTTACGGCTCTTGTTTTTGCCACAAGGAGTGGAATAATAAACCGAGGAGAAGTAAGTACTCTCAGAAATTTTTGCTCGGCTACTGTTGCTCATTTCAACTAGCATCACGTCTAGCAACACAAAACAAATTTGTTCTTTAATTAGGCCCGTACAACGTGCTTTCTATAAAACCAGCACTTGATTGAAGGCGTCTACCTCACCTAACACCTGTCGCCGACCCTAGTTCTACTATATGTTGGGCGTTAATTCTTGCAGGTCTGTTTGTTGCTGATTTAACGACAGGGTCCTGGTGATGAACATTGACAATGTACAGTATTGCTTGGGTGCAATAACAATTTTAACTATGTCTCAAACCGCTGCGGTTAGAATGATCCGGGAGTGGTGACTCAATGTTTTAAAGATTTGCAGTGTTACTATTTCTAGTCTATTGTGCTTTGTGCAGCTATTTTATATTGATTCAGAAGTCTTACAACTGAAGGGTCTTGATGGGACGGCTTATAAGGTAATTTCCGAATCACCGGTGGCTAAAGAACAAGTTTTTATTTAGAAATGTTTTAAAGATTCAACTCCGGACTGCTAGTTTGCTAAGCTAACGCTTTACCACTGAGCAGTCTCACCGTTACCGCATTATTTTAACGTGAAATCTAGTTGACAAGAATCGGATCATAAGCAGTACAACTCAAAGTACGCTTTTTGCTAAAGCCAAGTTAAATGACGTTTTGTTTCATTTTTTTCATCTTGGCTTCTTGGAGGAATGCCGCTTCTGCGCTTGAAACTATTTTTCTTACTTATGCAACAGATCCTTATGGTACGTATATAGTTATAATTTGAGCTGTTTTTTTCCTTTTCTTTTAATACTACAGTGTTTTGATTGGTGGAGTAAAATTATTCTGAAGGATTTTCACCTTGGCCGCCGTCGGGTACGGTGGTTTTGGCACTGGTGTTGTCTTAGCTGCCGGTAGCAGCTTGTTTGTTGTTTTGACGTCAACTAGGATTTGGTTGACGATATTGCTGTATTATGGTGCTGGGTTGCTCCAATCTTTTCTTGATTTACCAAAATTGCCGGTGCAATGCAGTAACCGTTTGCGGTGCTATGATACCTTTATCAGGGTTCTGCAAGTTGTCAACTTGATTGAGCCAATCTTTCTTTTTTTTTCTTTACCGGGTGCTGATGGGTTCAAGGTTTTTGCCAAGTTAGGTGAAGTCGAGTTTTGTCTTATTTTTTTAAATATTCGGGTTTTAAGTTTGCTTGTTTCATTATTTTCTGCAAACATTTTGTAGAGCTATCTGCTCCTTCTTTGTTTTTGATTGGTGGTTTTCTAGTCTTTTGCTGGTTGTCGACTGTGGTGCCAGATCGCGCTTGGTAAAAATCTTTATTTCTGCTGTGGCATAAAATTTTGTTGCAAAGTTTTTATCTAGTTATGTATTATGCACAACTATATAATGAACCGCCACAAAATATTTGTATTTACTTAAATACATTAGTACATTCAGAAATGAATTGTAAAGTGTAAGTGCTAAAAATGCTTTTAACATGTTGCAATTTATAGTAAGTTGCTATTTGGTACTTGTTTAATTTACGTAACAAGGCATTACTGCGCTTTGTAAACAAATTTGGTTGTCATAAACTGATTTTTCTGTTCAGTGAAGCGTGGTTTGACTGCTTGATCGTACAAAAAGCACTAAATTGTTTGGTCTTTTCATAATATATAATTAGAACCATTTATTACAAATAGTACTTTATCTGCATTCTTACTTAACTTTTAAATCCTGTAATTTCCTTCAATTAGCCTAATGGACGTACTGTTACTAATAAGCTTTAATCTATTACCCAAGAAAAATAAATAATAATTGAACTGATATGGATCGGATATGGAATAAACACTTGTACACATATCCCCAAATTAAGCAACATTTAGTTGACGTATTCGTTCCGATCTAGACAAATACGAATACCAATAAAATATATTTATTGCTAGGAACAATAAAGGAAAAACAACGCGAGATGCTCGATCTATTTTTGACACGGAATTGAAACGGGGTGTGCGTCTCTTCTTTCTTCTTCGTATTCTTGGACCTTGGAAAGAAAGCCTTTGACCACTGATTGATGCTACAGTTGTGGGTATAAATGTTGGCTTTTCTTCTGGTGGGCATCCTAAGCAAGGTATGCTACTCCAAGGTTGTGACGATCTGCGATTTCCTGCTAATGGAATTGCACATGCCGATAAAGGGATGACTTCAACTAGATGCGAATCTGCGCCGTTGAATGTTTGGAAATTAGTTCGTCTTGAAGTCTCAGCAGAGTTTTTTCGTTGAGTTGCTCCCTAAATAAAAATAAATTGTAATCATAAAAGTTTTTAACATTGTAGTCGACATTGGTTTTCATTTATTATTAGTAGTCATAGTTTAAAATCATCAAGGAAAAATTATTTTATTTAAAGAGTCAAGTAAAGAATAAAAAAACAATGTGTTGGAAAAGAGAATGCAAAGAAATAAAAAAAAAAACTGGTATTGAAGAAAACATTTTGAAGGTTTAGTAAAAAGTAGTAGATAGTAGTTTTTAGAAAACAAAAAGAATTATTAAGAAAATAATTTGAGTTTAGTTTGTATTTAAATCAAAATTGAATCAAGTTTGGCTCTACTTAGGAATTTTGAGTCAAAAGAATAAATCCTTACAATCTTCATGAAGGCAATTAAGATTCGCGCCTTGTAAATTTTAAATAAATAAGAAAACCATCATAACTATAAATATCTCTATTCTAAACCAATTACAAATGAACATGATACATTCTGATACCATTTGCAATGCTTGTTTTTGCTGTACTAAAAAAAATCAAAATAAGAACACAGGAATTACAGGAAATTGTTAATTACTACACCCAGAAAATGTTCCAATATATTATATTTTATAAAAGCATTATTAAAACACGAATTGGAACAATTATTTGATTAGTTTTTGATGGGATAACATTTCTAAGTCATACAAAACTTGATAGTTAAAAAACAGTTAAATTAATAACAATAGATTTTATATTTACAAAATACATATTTGTTTTTTTATTATAAATATGCTGTAAAGAATTAAAAAAAGCCTGTAAAATTTAACCCACTTTTTATAAGTTTTGCTTGTTAATTATAAAAGGAAACTAGTTTGCATTAGAATAATATTTGCAGTGGCTTTATCAGATTGTAATTTGCATAGGTAGTTTATAAATAACTAATAAATAAAGCCAAACCAAAATGTTTGATATTTAATAAAAATATAGACTATTATTGTTTCATTATAGAATTTAATATTTTAAGTTTCAAAACTATATTAATTAATTAAAAATATAAAAAATTATTAAAATTAATTTCTAAAATATAATTTTCTTTCCATTATTATAACCAACTTATAAATTTAAGAGATAAACAAATCTGCTTTAGGAATTAATATTTTGCTTTAATTATTTTATCAAAGCACACATCTTACTCACATTACTTGTAGATGTATCCGATGTGCGTTTCCTAACTTCCGGTTTCCAGTCTTCGTCATCACTACTGGACTCCTCACTCAAATCAGAGCTAAAATAGCACTCCCCCGATCCGTATTTCGTAAAATAATGGACCACTGCGAACTGTAAAGTTTTCCAATTAGAGATAACGATTTTGAACGTATTTATGTCAAGTATTACTTGTATTATGGTTGCGAAAATAAATGCGAAGGACAGGAAAACGAAGAAGTCAAGTGCTGTAGGGTATGGGACTTTCGGAAGATCCGTGCGTGCCTCCAAACCAAGGAAAGTCATTGTCAAAACTGTCGTTATTCCTGCAAGATAAGGCTTTATAGATAGGGGCTATTATTTTTTAAAGAAGTTTCATTACACTTTAAATACTTGTGAGAAAATTTATTGTCGCTTGGAGAAATTTATGAATATCCACTTAAAAAATAATGTCACAAGGTTATTCATGTCGTCTACAAATAAGTATTGTACATATAGGGTATAAATTTAAATACCAAAAAAATCTCTACTAATTGTATTATTTATTTATTTGACAAAATTTAGTTTTGAAAGCCATACACCGAAAGGCATATGTTTAAATAAATAAAATAAAATGATAAAATTTCAGTTTATAAAAATATGTAATTCATCAACATATTCGTATAAATATACTAAAAAAAGTAAATTAATTTTAATTAACAAAAATTCAAAAATTGTTGCATAAACAAGGTTTAATATTGAAAGTAAATCAGTGTACTGGATGTTTATGGCATTTTTTTAAAATATGATGGAGAAATGTATTCCACACTAACTCAATTGTATAAATTATTAAAAAAGTTTGTGTTTATACAATACAAACAAACACTCATAAATAACAAGTGTAAACGTGTTTTGAGCAAACGTTGCTATTGTGATCCAGAAACATTTTGCATTTAATTACTTAGGTGCTTTTCTCTCATACTGTGGGTACTAAGTTCAAATCCTACTCTGCCGTATATTATTTGTGAATTTGTTCAACGCTTTAACCGCTTTAAGATTCATGGTTTTAGGGACAACCAAATTTACAAACATCAATCATTTTGCTTTACCTTATCACTCATACTCGGAATGACCTTTGGTTTTCCAGAACCAGATTGGAGAGGTTGATAGAGTATTTGATTTGATATAAGAATTAGATAATGGTAAACATGTAGCAGGTGTTTTTTTCGATCTCTCTCAGGCTTTTGATTGCCTTAACCTAGATTTTATTATTTAAAAACTCGAATGTTACGGTTTCCGCGGTGTAACGCTTCAATTAATAAAATCGTTCTTAAGTGATAGGAAATTCTGTGTAAAGGCAAATGGAAAATATTCTACATATTTTGAAAGCAAAGAAGGGGTGCCGCTAGGCTCAGTGCTAGGTCCTCTCATATTTTTATTGTTTATTAATGACCTATTAAGTTACATCTTACCAATTACTAATATTATAATATATGCTGATGATACATCATTTTTAATATCTGCTGATAGTTTGGATGAACTTCGTATTAATGTTGAAAATACAGCTGCTCAGTTTCAACAATGGTGCGAAAAAAATATGTTAATGGCAAACATCAGCAAAACAGTTTGTATATATTTTCGTAACTCAAATAGCAACATTGGATTAACATTTGCAATGAACAATCTAAATATCTCATCGGAAAATAAAACTAAGTTTTTAGGTTTAGTAGTGGACAATCTCTTAAACTGGAACTACCACTTGGAACATGTATGTAAAAAAATTAACACAGGTTACTCTGCAATATCTCAGTTGAAATCATCAGTAGACTTAACGGGTCTTCTTAATGCATATTATTCATTTATATATAGTCATCCAGCATATAACGTCGTTCTTTGGGGAGCAGCATCTAACTGGCAAAGAGTCTTTATTGGACAAAAAAGAATTATTTGCTTCATTTTTAATGTAAACCATCGAGATTCATGTCGATCATTTTTTATTAAATATAACATTTTAAGTCTGCCATCGATTTACATTTATAGAACACTGTTAATGGTCAAGCAAAATATCTCAACATTTTCCAAAAATTCCGATTTTCACAAGTATCATACACGCCATGCTACGTCACTGCTAATAGTACCTCATAACTCTTCTAAATTTGAAAAATCGCCATATTTCATGGGAGTTCTACTGTACAACAAACTACCTCTTCAGGCACAACATATGAATCTCAAGGATTTTAAGACTTTTATAAAATCTTTTTTACTAAAAAAATGTTTTTACTCTGTTCAGGACTATTTTAATGATTAATATTATATATTCTTGTGTTCTCTTTTAGCTGATTTTATCTTGTGACATTTTTTGTAACTTTTGTATTATATATTTTGTAAATTTTAAACATTATGTATCTATGACATGTATATCCATTTTTAAAATGTCCTAATACCAAATAAATTATTATTATTAGTATTATTATTATTACAGTAAACTGGAATTTATTAACAACGGCATTGCATAGGTACATTCTTAAATTCAGAGAACTACGTTTTTTTGTACATTGAATTTTTTATTTTTTAATAATACTATGTATACCATGTAATCCCAAAGCCAGCTAATACTGCGTAGCTGAACCAAATAGAACACATACAATACTAGTCCGGTATTATAAAATGAGACATTATTAACGACTAATCTATTTGTCCCCACTTTGATACGATGTGAGCTATTATTTGTTTAGTTATAATTACGTTAGGTTAAATTAACGGTAATATGTGGTAATCAGCATAGAACAGACAAGGTGATAAAACTGTTGACTTACAACTTATTCTCAAGCAAACCTAAGATATTTTTTTGTTAGTTTACTTAGGCTTTTGCAATACTTATAAAAGGAAAGTAACCAAACGAGACAAATTAACTAAAGAACTTACTTATAATATTACTGTAAGAAGCATAATCTAATGCAGAATTAGAGATTGAACCTATAAAACAAGAAAGTTTCTGCTGTTAGAAATAGGGCTACTAACTTTAAAACTTTGGTCAACTATGTGGCTACAATGAGCATTACTTCAAAAACTGCTTTATATATACCATGTATTTTTAAGTAACAAATAACTGCAGAAAATGTAATCCAGTGGTGTAACAGTAAAGCAAATGGTTGGGAAAAACCATAAAGAAATCTTGTAGCTGATAATGATGCGTTAAACTGCCGCACAGTTACACAGAAGAATTGAAAGTAGTAATAATATTTTTAACCAAGTAACTTGTACTTGCCAGTAATAGATTGACAGGCTCTGCTTGATCTAAACAAAGGCTTGCTTTCTAAAAAAAAATACTTTAGAACGTGTTGGCCTCAGCAAGTGGCTCTTGAGAATAACTAACGCAGGGCAATACCTTTCGGTTTTCTTCTCTACGTTAATTCTGTTGTCATTTTGTCCTTATCATGTCTGTTTCTAGTCTATTATTAGTTTGAGATGAGCTGGTTTCGGCCTTGTGGGATTCACACAGATTGCTGCGGCAACACATGCTGTCCCCGGCTCATCTCTCCCTATACTCTATATGTTGTCTGTCATATACTGACGTTCATCTCTCCTTTCTGCCATTCTATTGTTATTCAGCCTAGTTGATTGATTTGTCCTTAGATGTCTTCTTAGTTTCTCTAAGTCTTCATTCACTTCTTTGTCGGCGTATGCTCTCTCTTTCATGAATATTTTGTGGAGCTCCATTAGGTGTACCCCCTTTGGTAATCCTAGATTTGCCAATTTAACTTCTAAGGAGTTTCCATTTGGAATTATTTCTTTGTGTCCCCTGGTTGCCAAATATACTCTGACCATTTCAAAGGTTACATTGTCAGTCAACCTCGAAATGGCGTATCTACCGTTTGGAAATTCTCTGGTCAGTTCCGTCAGTGTGCTTTCTTTGAGCAGCTCTTTTCTTTTTTTCCTTATTTCTGCAATTTCGGTTGGTACTAATGTTTCATTGTATATTTTTTTCTTGTCTGCTTTCTCCTCTTTCATTCCTTGGTAGGCATAGTTGTCTTGACCTTCTTTGTATTTTTTCTCTTCATTGCTTTTTTCTATGTTCTTTTGCTTCCACTTAGCTTCTCTTTCCTCTTTCCTTTGTCTTCTGTGGCTTTTGATGTGTGTGTTTACTTTCATTTTCGTTTATCTAGATCTTGAGTTTTCAAACTCCTCTATATTTTTTCTTATTACTGCCGTTGCATAGTTTCTTAATGCTTTCCATTTGTTTTTGTCATTCAGGCAAATAATAATTATTGAAGATTTATCAATTTTGTTTTCCAATACATTCTTTAACTTTCTCCCACGCTTCGCACTCTATTAGCGTATGTTCTGCGTCTTCATACGTGTCTTCTTGGCAGAATATACATTTCTCTTCTTTCTCCATTTTATTTATATTTTGTAAATACTTTCCAAAGACTCCATGTCCGGTGAGTAGTTGTGTTGTATAGTAACACGTCTCAGGTTTATTCTTTACCCATTTTTTTATTTTTGGTATTAACTTTCTTGTCCATTCACCTTTTTCTCCGTCTTTCCACTGTGTTTGCTATTTTATTATTGTATTATCTCTTGCTTGTCTCTTTGCTTCTTGTTTACTATTTCCTTCATTTACCAGTTTCTTTATGTTAAATCTTTCTTCTACCATCAAGTCTGCGGGTAGTGTAGCCGCGATTAACTCTAGCGCTTCTTGCAACACCGTTCTGTAAGCCCTACATATCCTTAACGAGCTTGCTCTAGTGGGTCCTCTTATTTCTTTTCTGTTTTTTTTGTCTTTAAGGCATCTCCCCATGTTTCTGCGGCGTACAATAGTTTACTTTTGGCCGCCGATGCTATTAGCCTTTTTGCCTCTTGTCCTGGTTCTCTCTTGGTTGGCATAAGCCTACTACGCATTCCTTCCATTTTCTTTGTTCTTCTTACCGCTTCCTTAATCTGTTCGTTCCATCCTTTTGCTTCCAATGTAACTCCAAGGTATTTAATCTTCTTTCCTATGGTTATTATTTGTTCACCTACCTGTATTTTTCCGGTTCCTCTATTTGTCCTCTTTGTCGATAACCATGCCGCTTCCGTTTTCTGCGGTGCTAATTCTAGCCCTTTACTTTTCATCCGTCTCTTTATCATACTAATTGCCAACTCTAGCTTTTCCTTTCGTACTTCTATGTCTGCATCTCTACCTACTAAAGCTAAGTCGTCAGCAAATGCCGTTATGGTCACCCCGTCTGGCAGCCGCATTCCGAGAAGCTCATTATATACTAAGTTCCATAATTTGGGTCCTAGTGCTGAGCCTTGTGGTACCTCTCTGGTTAGTCTAAATTTACTCTTCTTGGTCACTAAGTTTTTTCCTTGTAGATAACTCCATATTATCTTGATCGTTTTTTTTGTCAATTCTTTCTTTTTTGCTCCTTCTATAATTGCTTCCCATAGTACGCTATTAAATGCGTTTTGTATATCCAACGCTATTATGATGCAATGCTGTCTTTTCCTATGTGGGCCGCTGTTTGCTTCTTTTGCTACCGCTTTTACCTTCTCGATAGCTCCTAGCGTCGATCTCCCTTTGGTAAATCCGTATTGTTCACTGTTCCATCCACCCCTTTCTTCTATTTCTTTCTCTATTCTTCTCACAATAACTTTTCCATTATCTTTGCTAATGTATTGATTAAACAAATCGGTCTATACGTCTTTGATTTACCTGCTTCTTTCTTCTTCTCAATCAGCACTAAGTTTGCCTCTTTTCAACATTTCGGGAATGTTCCTTCATTTATACATCTGTTTATTATTTGTGTTAGTTCTATTCCGTTTCCTTCTAACGCTGCTTTCACTATCTCCGCTGTTATCTCGTCCGGACCTGGTGCCTTATTGTTAGGTAGTTCTCTTATGATATGTTTCATCTCCTCCACTGTTGTCATATCTGCTTCCTTTTCTTCACTTGTCTCTGTTGGTTCTTTTACCGCTCCTCCTTTGGGGAACAATTTCTCAATTATTTTTTCTTCCCCTTCCTCCTCCTTTAAGCACACTCCCTTTGATCTTCCTCCCAGTTTATTCATGGCAATTTTGTACGGCTTTCCCCAGGAGTCCCTATCTATGGAATCTATCATTTCTTTCCAGCAAACAAAGTTTAGAGAAGCATATAACCTAAGGCTGCCCATATATTACCAAAAATCAAACTGATTACTTTAGATTGGTACTGTTAACAGCAAAAGTAGTATCGGGAATCATTTTTATAAAGAAATGATAAAAAGTTTGTACAGCAACTGGAGATCAAAATAAAAAGCTAATAACTAGAGCCAAAGCTAGGGGTTTGTTTCTTTGGCAATTGGCAAACCATTCAGAAGACGATAGGGAGCAGTAATAGACCAAGGTAATGCCTCTGAATGTATTTGATACAAGCGTTGGCGGACTGCATTTGCAGAAAATAAATAAAACAGAGTATGAAACCTGTCATAACAAAAACAAAAGATAATGCTTAAAAAGGAACACAGTGAGCTAAGAACTAGATGTGCGTCTTTAAAATAAATATGGTAAATATAATACAAAAATGAAACATTAGAGCATTATTTATAATTACTTTAGATCATTTTCAGGCAGTGTTGTGTTTATTTATTTTAAATCAGATACTAATTGAAGTTCTAGTACTTATGTAGTACACCAAATTGACACAAGTAAAAGATGGAAGAGATGTTGTTCTTTGTTAGGGATGGGTGCTAAATCCAATCTTGAGTGTAATGTGCCTTTCCGGAATATTCAAATTACTTAGATAGTTGTTAGCAGTTGCTTATTTAATAAAATAAATTAATTTTGATCAGATTACTAATAAATAAAATATTTTAATTAAACTGCTGAATATTTTAGAACAGGTGAGGAGCGACAAATCTGCAAAGCACCGAAGCTTTACCAAAATATTTATATATCAAACTAAGTAATACAATTTTTTATATTAAAAACTTTAGTTTTATACTTAAAAAATGGCACAAAATCTGTTATAAACAATAAACACGTGACATTGACCGACCACACTCAATATTTATTAATTTGTTATTAACAGTTTTGCTGTTAGCAATAATGAATGCATAGTTTTTTTTTATGAAAGGCATTGCTTACTTGTTGATGATGAAATAACCATTTGCATAAATGCAATGATAGCCAAACAGGAAAAGTATGAGTTTGCAACAACTACAGTAAACATGCGAAGATAGGATAAAGTTAAATTGCCTTGAACAGCCATAAGTGCCAAACATAAATGTCAAAGTCTTAATATACAGAAACCCGCCAAAAAAGCAAAAAATCTTAGCTATTCTATTCATTGTACATAACAATAAAAGAAACAACCAAATAAATAGGTAGAATAGGTTTTAGTTTTAGAATGCAACCAACCGTAAGTAGCATTGCACATGCTTTTTGTAATAGCTCAAAACTTGAGAGTGCAGCTAAGAAATACTGTTTTGTTTAGTGATAAATTGTTAAAATTTGGTCAGCAAGGCAGTATCTCTCACCCAATGTTCAAAAAGGAAGCAAAAACAAAACTTGTTGCAGTAAACGATACTCAACTACCACACAATTAAAAACAGAAATTTCAAGTTTCTAATGAAAGTTGAAAGGCATGGTTAAACTTTGACCAACATGTTTGCTTAACTTATCGTGCTTGTATGCATAAGCATAATAAAAAATCTGCGTTGCAAATTCTAAAACAAATAAAATCACTAAAAACTTGTAGTCTAAGAGCTTGTTGAAGAAGATGTATGCGAAATACATTACTTTAATATCTGGATATGCAAATAATCTAAAAAAAAAAATGATCTAAATTGCCAGACTATTTTTACTGATAATGTAAGAAAAAAGTAAACTTAAAGATAAAGATGCTAGACAACGACAACTTCCAACAAGACGTTGCTTGCAACAGGAAGTAATAGATTAATTTTCAGTCGAGCATAAAGACTGGACGTTTGAAACAGTCTGGTTACTAAAGAATACACAAAGACGACGTTTCCAGTAATAAATTGGGACGGTTTTACTATAAAGAAAAAAGGGTATTATGCTTGTTTTAGTCTCTTAGTTTAACCCCGCCAATTTTTTGGTGCATTGACCGTTATGTATAGTTGACTAGTGACTAGATTTTGTTCATTATGATGTACAGTATTTGCTTTAATAGTAACTGATGCAATTGTATCAACAACATATGCCATAAATTTCATATCCGCAATATATTCTGTGACGGACAATAAGATCGTGTGCCCTATTATCTATGAATGTTCGTATACCAATAAGAAACAACGATTGACTGTAAACTTGATTTGGTTGGCCAAAATAAGAGTAACCAAAACAACAAAATTTCCTTCATAGATTCAAGAAGAACAAGACAAAGTCTAAAATGTAATCAAGTAGCAATGTTTGCCTTGTAGACGAATGTCACACCGCATTGGAGAAAATATACATAAACGACGTAAACAGAAGGTATTTGTTATAAATTTGTTACAACCTAAAGAAAAATTAAGATGCTACTGATTTTCCAAAACGATATAGTAGACGTAAGTTGAATAACTTTTTCTTGAAGCAAAATGATAAAAACTGCATACGTGATGTGATACAAATTAAAAAAAATGACAAAAGTAAAGACTCAGTAACGTGCCTGCAAACTGACCTTTAGCTTGTTAAAGATTACCAGTCTTATAGCGTAAGTAAATTGATGGTAATTGGTGATGTGTACGCTTTTGTTAGTATTGCGTTAAATATATATTTTTTGGATCGGAAAGTAGTGCTTTGCTGCCTTAGAGCAATAAAAACTTTTGTAGCGGCTCTATAGCGGAAAAGTTTTTCAAGCTTGCTAAAAAACATAAACTATCAATTTTTTTTTAATATAAAATTTTGTTTCATTTTTTTTATCTTAGTTTACGCAGAACAGACAAAAAAGTCATTTATATTTCGTATAATATTAAAAAAAAAATATAATTACTGATATCAAGTCGTTTTGCTAGTATAGAAAACTACATTTGATTATAAATTAGGAAACATTACAGCCGAACAGCTGGTGAAGGTTTAGAGAATATAGTTTTTTTTTGTCAGAATTTTTAGTTGCTTCATGTTTGGCCTGTTAAGTAAACTTTTGATAACAAAGTCTCATTTTTTGTATAGTTCAAACTATTTATTACTACTTAATCACCAGTTTTTAAACTAAGTACAATGTTAAACAAAAAAGATACAATTTTGGCAAGTTGCACACCAGAGATACAAATTTAATCACCACATTTGTATTGCCACATTTTTAAAGAAACAGTTAACGCTTGCATATATTTACTTCCATTAGAACGCGCACAAACAAATGTGGCGGCATAAGTTTTATTAAAAATAAAAGAAAATATTGATTTCTGCATATTCTTTATTAGAAAAGTTGAACAAAACGTTGTACATTAGATGATAAGAATAAACCTTTTCTTTATCATGCTTCAATTCTTTTAAAACTTTGAAATTTCCAAAACTACAGGGTCCGACACTGAAATCTTTTTTTTATGAGACGTGAGGACGCTACTGGAGATAATTGCGGCGCGGCAGTGCTCTTAACGAAGAACGTTGAAAGGGAGATTTATTCCGCACCATCGTCAGTCGTTAAAATGCTTTGGGCAAGAGAGCAACGCGTGTTTGCAGTAGAAACGTTCTTTTCACAAGGCCGCTCAATAGTGGCGGTGAAGCGTGCGTTCCGTTTACGGTACAACGTTCCCCCTCAAGGAGCTGTTCCTGCCCGAAGATCCATCTTATCCTGGGTGGAGGCTTTTAGAACAGTTGGAAATGTGTTCCGCAGGAGACCAGGAGCAACACGAACCGTTAGAACACCCGTAAACATCGAGGCAGTCCGAGAGTCGGTTTTGCGATCTCCTAGGCGCTCTGCTTTAAAACATGCAGCTGCCCTGCGGTTGTCGGAGCGTTCAACTCGCCGAATTCTTCATAACGATCTTCACCTTTATCCCTACAAAATGGTAGTCTCACAAGAACTTTCCGAACGTGATTTTGTTTCACAACAAGGGGCATGCGAAACGCTCATTGATAATTTGCCCCCTGAAGCAGTTGTGTTTTTTAGCGATGAGGCACACTTCCATCTCTCAGGTTGTGTTAATAAACAAAATATGCGTTATTGGAGCAATATTAATCCTAGGTAAGTTCATCAAAGGCCTCTTCATTCGGATCGGGTCACAGTTTGGGCTGCGATATCAAGCGTGGGAATCATTGGGTCATATTTTTTTGAGAAGAGCAATAGCACGGTTACAGTAAACTCTGAGCGTTATGTGGCACTGATTAACAACTTCTTTCTGCCAGCTCTTGAAAATATGGCTATAGGCGAAGTATGGTTTCAGCAAGATGGAGCTACGGCCCACACATCACAAATTTCGATGGCTGTTTTGCAGGAAAATTTTCCAGGGCGACTTATCTCCAACAGGAGTGACATATCGTGGCCAGCACGCTTGCCAGATTTAGCCCCATGTGATTTTTTTCTATGGGGCTACCTTAAATCTAAAGTCTACAACAACCGTCCTGCAATTGTGGAAGAATTGAAAAACAATATTCGTCACAAGATAGCTAATATACCGGTTGCAATGCTCGAAAGAATCCAGATCAACTTCAGAAATTGACTACAACAATGCATCGACAGCAACGGCGGACACTTGTCAAATATGCTTTTTAAGACATCTTAATTTAAAACTTCCTATGTTAATGCTTAATACTAATAATAAAAAAAATAAAATGTACAAATTATACTTTTATTTTTTACCTTTAAAAAATGAAAGTTTCAATGCCGGACCTTGTATTACAACGATCATTATAAGGATAAAACCAGTAACGTATTTTTTTAAATTAATTGCTACGTTAATCAATTGTCTTCGTTGGATGATGATGACATTATTGAGTGAAAACCGCGCAACAAATGTGGTGCCAGTGTCAGTATTATCGTCACAAATGTGTCTCCACATTTGTGGTAATATAAATTTGTGGTATGCAAATATGGCAAGTACATGTATCTCTGGTATGTGGTCTACTTTAGATAATACAAATGAAACAGAAAGTTTAAAAACAAAATATTTATGCTGTCTAATGTTCATATCTATTCAAATATAGCAAATTTTAAATTTTGTTTATTTATTGTAACCCGTATAGTAATAAGTTTGATTGAAACCAGAGTATTATAAACGTGCGTTATGCATTATAATGCACTTTCATAATGCACCGATTAACTTGTTTATATATTCCATAACCAAGATGTTATTAACAAATAACTGGTAAGTGTTAATGTTTTGCATGAATTTTAGTCAATGTTTTAAATAAGGTTTATTTATGCTACTTATAGATATGATTTGTATATACATAGAATCCTATTAGATATTATACGCGGGCGTTATAAATAATAACGCCCCGATTGTTATAGACTTATTTATATATTCCATATCTGAAATGTTATTAACATATTATAGGCAAATGCAAATGTGTTGTAAAAATTTTAAATAAATGTTTGACATACCTAGTGATACTCTATCTGCAGTAGCTTCCCGATTCAACCAAAACGAAACCCAGGACAAAACAACTAGGAGCACACATGGTCCATATACTTGTATAAGAAAATTACCCATATGTCTTTGCAGATGGAAACTAACTAGTAGCATGGAATATTCCGCTAAAACAAACAAACAAACAAACAAATTCGCATATGAATAGAAATAGTATTTATGTGCGTTATTTTTATGTTACTACTACCCTAAGGAATAAACTGCAAATTAAATTAAAATCACATTAAAAACTTTATTTCATATTACTTCGAAAACAAACTTTGAAGCTTCTTCATTGTAACTGTGTTTATTATAATCGTTAAAAATGATATAATGATCCATAGAAATATTAAATCTATTTGTATTTGTCATATAAAAGCTTTGAAGTCTCTTTATAACATCCCACTAAAAGCAATTAACGCTTTATAAACTTGTATTCAGACAATAATGTCATTTCATAAACTACTGGTGAAAATTGGAATTTGTATTCACCCATGCACCCTTTTTACAATACGAATTGCTCTGAGGTACGCACGAAAGGTACATATTGATATCGTTCTTCAAAGGAATATATCAAATATCTGGAAGGCATTTAACTTTATAAGATGGATTTATAGATATCCATTCCATTATTCACAGTTTTCTCTCTGTTTACAACAGACAAATATTTGATTTAACTTTTTATGGTATTGAATTATAATGAATCGGTTGCAAATCTAAATAATATATATTTTTAAAATAAAATTAAAAAAATCTTACTGATATACATGTTGCTTATACTTCTGACACCTGATTGCTTATCGCCAATCATGACTGTGTCTGTGTGATTTGCAGCTGGGGTCGCGATTAAATCAAATTGTGATAGCTTCATATCCTCCGCAATGGCAACCTGTCGTTTCGCATTCCATCGATATAATACGTCTTTCGAAGTGTAGCCGACTGAAAATCACAATCATATAAATATAAGATAAATCAATATTTTAAAAGATTAATAAAATAAAGTTTATATCATAAATATATAATAGATTTATAAAGATCTATATTTATGGTATAAATGCGTAGGTGAAATAGCAGAGATCTCTATTCCCATTTATTTTAGTCTTGACAAATGGCCACAATAAGGAGTTGAAATACAGTAATATCAAACCTTTGGCACACATAGCAGATAGAGATATAAAGAAGACAATACTGAAAACCTACGTGGTCAGATCTCACCATAAACGATTTATCTTCAGAGATATTTCAGAATAGAACGATTGCATCTATAAATTATTGCTTGATATATGAATCATTAATAATTCTTTTATTTAATAAATGAACTGACAAATAAACAAATTTTCTTTTAAAATTCATTGAATTAAAATAAATAATTTATTATGATACGTACACGATCCAAATTTTAATGGACATCGTTGAATATCCATAGGGAAATCTTCCAGATTCATAGGACATCCAGCTTTAATAGTTAATCTAAAATTAAAAATACATTGTTAAATATAAAAAATAAGAACTATACAATATAAACATTTTTTTGTAGGGCTGAAGAAGTTGATTCCGAAACATTGGCCCCAATTTCAATATAAATAATTAAATGAAAATAAATCAGTCCCACAACAGTCGTTTTTTATCATTTTATTTTACAATATTAATCCCAAACAATTTAATATATAAATAAGGACGAATAAATATATCTAACCAAATAATAACTCATGTTCGGCTATAGATTTTAATATCTAAAAAAAGAGCACAAACAAATACGCTTAAAATTCTTTACAAATAAATAATTGCCTAATAACCCAACCTTTATGCTTTTGGTCTTTTTAGAAATGAATTTAACTAAATTATTGAAAGTACAAGAATTTACTTTACTACAGTTTACTTATTTAAAATAAGAATATAGAAAATTGACGCGAAGTAGAGATATCTAGTTTTGCACGTTCTATTCCGTTATATACAGGGTGGTTTAAAATATAAAACTTGAAGAGCTAATTACTATCATTAATACAAAAGTTTAGACATACTTACTACGTTCATATAAACTTTGTTAACTAAAATTATTCCAAAAATCAGTTCTTGACATTTTTCGTTCTAGCCCAGCTCGTCGTAGTGTACGTATGTAGTACGCAGTGTCACCATACAATCTTTTGTTTTAATCTATTTGCTCAGAGCTTCTTTATCAGATTTAGCAGAATTCTAACTTCCAAACTGAGTTATATGCATATTTTACCAAAAAATGTGTGTAATTATATTCTACAACACCTTAAACTAACCTTTGAGATTTTTGTCAGTACGATGCTCTCTGTTATGGTCGGTTTTCATGCTCAAGTAATTTGCGCAAATCAATTTGTGCAAATTACTTGAGCGTGAAAACCGACCATTAGATTTGATGCGTCTTTAAGCAGTATATTATATTTTAAATAATTATCTCGGCTTCTTCCACTCCCAGATATAAATCTTCTTTATATTCTCTCTTTTTTATCAGCTTTTTATTATCCACTTCTGGACATAAACTTCAAATTTTTTTCCATTAGTCTCTGTGTTGGGCTTTCTAAAACCATTCTTTTACTGCTATCTGATTAATGTCGTCAATCCATCTTTTTTGCGGTCTTAATATTTTTGTGGTCCATCTGTCTTTGTGTTGTCTTGCGACTTGGCCTACCTAATGCTATTTCAGCTTTGCCACACGTGCTATAATGTCAGTGACTTTAGTTAGTTTTCTGATCTCTTTATTGCGTAGAGACACACCTTGACTGAGTATAATTCCCAACATTGCTTGCTCCATTGCGCTTTGTGTTGTTTTTAGTTTATTTGTAAGTGATAATGTCTCTATCTATATTTAGCTACTGGTAAGATACAGGTTCCTAAAACTTTTCTATTCAGGTTGATTAAGTTTGTCCGGTCTTTTAGTATGCGTTTTAAGTTTTCAAATGCAGCCCAATGTCCACTTTGTGATTTCTATAGTTTGGTTATTATTCCTTAGCACAATGTTGTGTCCGAGGTAGACATATTTGTCAACTTATTTGATTATTTGGTGATCTACTAAAACCTTTGTTTTGCTGCCTTAAAGCCTAGTTAGACGGTGCCCTCCCTCACCATTATCGTATGATGAAATCACACGGTGCGTGTAGCTGTACTGCAGACCACTGACCAGGCATGCTTGGATGCTAGCTTGCCTTTAGATGAACTATTTAGTTGTATAAACATTGTTTTTAGTTTTGTATATACCTGTAAGCTATTATATTGTTACGGTTACAATCCTGTTTATTTGACTAGCGGTAGAAACAATGTTTGAAGTGAAAGTAGTAACAATGAATACAAATATTTTGTGTTCAGAGTTATCAAAAAAACGTAAAACTAATAACGACAAAAGCTACAATAAAGTATCTTTTTTAGGTAGTGCTCCAGGAAGTAGAGCAATTGTAGCTGCGACATCGCTTTCTGTATAATAAATGCTAAACGGTATTTGCTAAAACGGTAGATACAAAAATTCAGCAGTAAAAAGTAAGCTAACTTAGGGTTCTCTTTTGGTTCTTTTTAAAATTTGGTGAGTTTCTGCCACCACTGCAGTGCATCATTTAAAACCACCGCTCTGGAATTATAAACCAAGTACCAGATCACCTACCCAAATGTTAGTAATTATATAAATAGATATTGCAACTAAGAGTTTTTCAGTTGGCGAGTAAATTTTGGCGGTCATTTTGTTTTTGTGACATTTATCAATTCTTTTGTTTATTATTCAGTTACTTATGCCAAATCACCATGGCAAGTTACACGATTGAACAGCACTTTCAAATGATAAAACTTTATTATTAAAATGAGTGTTTGTTAGTGCAAACGTTGCGCCCATTTTACGGTAGACTTTGTGGCCCTTCACAGTCGACTCTTTGGATGAATGGCTATGTTAACAAGCAAACTTGCCGTATATGGAACGACTCCAACCTACACAAGGTTCACCAAACAAAAATGCATTTATAAAAAGTTACCGTTTGGTGTGAATTATGGGCCGGCGACGACATTGATCCGTATTTTTTTTTGAAAACAACGTTGGTAAGACGGTCACCGTCAACGGCGAGCGCTACAAAACAATAATAACCAATTTCTTATGGTCCAAATTGAACCATATGAACCTTGACGACATGTGGTTCCAGAAGGACGACGCTACGTGCCATTCGGCGGACGGTACAATTGATATTCTGCATGAAGGTTTTGAAGGTAAGATTATCTCTCGCAGGGGTGATGTGAATTGGCCACCAAAGTCATGCGATTTGACTCCGCTAAACTTGTTCATGTGGTGTTTCTTGAAGTCGCAGTTCTATGCAAATAAACCACAAACCACCGATGCCCTAAAGGTAAACATAACACAGGCCATTGCTGAAATTCAGCCGGATCTGCGCAAAAGAGTTATTGAAAATTAAACCACTCGAATCCGTGCCACCATAAGAAGCCGAGGCGGGCATTTGAACAATATCATATTTCACACTTAATGGCATACATAGGTCTTTCAAGTAAAAAAAGAATTTTGTTAATACCGTTACCCTTTACTTCTGACGTATTATTATAATACTGATAAATGTCATTTATTTTTTATTATCAAATTTAGCTTGAGCATGGACAAAGTACATTTTTCTAAACCACTCTTCCGTAATTTTTAAATTAGGTGCCTACACGCCCGTTTACGTATTGGTAATCAAAATACTAATATTGCACCTACCTCTGACGTATTAGTGACAATTGGCATACATTTTGTCATATTTAAAGTTAGTAGAAATACAACAAGTGTGAGAAAGCTCCAAAATCATGATTACTGACACTGGAACGGGTGAAAGTTTTTTTTTGGTTTTGGTTGCCTTACAAGTCTTGTTTATAATTTGTTTTGGAAAGATCTTAAAACTACAAATAAAAACCGTAAAGTTGGAGTTGTCTTATCTTCAGTTACCTTCACATATTAGGCGCTAATTGCCTTATTATTTAAGCGCCAATTATTACAATTTTTTTAGAGTTTTTTAAAAAAGTAAGTGGAGCAGTTTTGTTGTGGAGGCAATGTTGGGCGCCAATTACTTCAGCCTTGTTTTTGGTTTTAATTGCTTTACAGTTCCTAACTACAATTTGTCTTTCAGGTACAGGTAGAGTCGTGCGACTAATGGTTTGTTTTTAGTTGTTCCTCACATGTTGGACGCTAATTGGCTTTTTTTAAATCAACAAAATTTTTACTTGTGATGCTATACAATTTGTTTTAGAAAAGTTTTCAAGGTAATAAAATTTGTTTTGCTTTTAGTTGCCTGGCACGCTAAACATCAATTTTTGTAAGTTTGTTTCTGCGTTTGGTTGCCTTACACCTTCTGGCTACAAATGTTTCTAAAGAAAAATTTTAAGGTAGAGCCGTAAAATTAATTTGTTTTTAGTTGCCAACTAAGTTTGCAAGCTTATTTCTGAAAATAATCAAACAAGTTTTTGAACTTGTAATTCTGAAATTGGTTGTCCCAAGTAGCAATTTTCAAAACTTTTTTGATGTTGGTTTTTTTTTTAATTTTTGTTACTTTGTAGTTTCTGGCTAGTTTCTGTCTACAATATATATTTTTTAAAGTGGTCTTTAAAGTGCAAATTTGTTTCTGGAATAATAAAATAGAGTTTCTAATCTTTTGCTGATTAGTTCGGCGTTGCATCTGTCGTGGTGATGACAGCCCAAAACTCACGGGGTTGTCTTGTGACAAGCTAGCATCTCCTTTTCAAACATCTCCGGGTAAAAATAATGTCGCTAAATCTAAAAACACTAAACTACGTGCAAACTTTCCTCTTTATGTTGGTTTTTTTGAAATCTGTGCAGCAGTTAGGTTAAGTTAGGTTAGACCTGCAGCAGTTATGTCCAGTGTCGTGCGTTTGCATCTATTGTCGGACACTGGAGATGCTTTCCGCTGAGGAAAACCCAAGACAAGTTTAGGCTCTTTTTTAACTTAGTTGAAGCTTATTATGTCCTGGTGTCCGAACGTTGTGGCTCAAGGGCAGAGCGCAGTGATTTAAGCTCGTTGAGCTCCTACCTCTTTTGAGTTAATAGAAATAAGTCGATTTTTAAAAAATAAGTTACAATATAAGATGGCAATACAAGATTTAAAAAGAAAATTTATAAAAAAAAAAACTATTCAGGTTTAAGGTGAATGTCGTTAGTATTGTGGAAACCACAATCTCCGGTTTTAGTTTTATGGTTTTTGTCTATACGTGGGATATTGGGATATAAAGTTTAATGCCAAAATGCATTCCTCCAACAACAAGAAAATCATGCAGCACCTTGCTGTAGTAAATCTAAAGCCTAATTGTTTGTTTTTTATTTATTTATTTACTAGTCTACGGAAAAACATAAACACCTTATGTTAAAAATGAAACTAAAATAGTTTCAAAAAAATAAATATAGGTGACGTGTGCACGTCGTAGGGTTATAAAATAATCTTTAAAAAATACGCTTTAACTTTCTTGGCATGTTGCAAACTACGTGTAGTGTTATTAATTAAAATTCAAGCTGGCACATTTGAGTAATACTTGAGATGGGGGCGTACTAGAGCATTGTAATGAATAATTAGAGTACAAGGATCACAAAACTCCTTAGAGTTACGCTATACAAATCCTAAAAGTTGATAAACTATTTGTAGTGTAAATGATAGGCTTGAATCAAACGTAATGCCTAAATTACAAATAGTGTTGTAATGTTGTTGTGTTGTAATTATAAAATAAAAGCAAAAGCAAATCTAAAAATCAGACTAGAAGCAAATGAAGAAATCAATTAGTAAAACTAAAAATAAAAGCAATTAATTGAACGCCGTCGTAGGGCAGCATCAATCACCCAAAGAAACAATGAAGATACTAATCAGTTCAGCATCCCTTTTTAAAAATTATTTGTAGACCAGTGGCAAGATTGACACTATGCTTAATCCAAAGAAAAACTTAATCTAAACCGACAAAAACGTATGTTAATTTTTTTTTTAATAATATAAGTAAGACATAATACAGTCATCTGGACCTGGTCAGTAAATACTTTTAATTTAACATATCTAGCAATTGGTTCTAGCACGTGTTGTTTTTAATGGAGCATGTGCAAAATATACTCAAAAAGGTGTTATTTTTCATCAAATAACGCAAAAACTTTAATTTAAATATCATTAAAAAGCTTGTATTGTATCACAGTAAAAAGTTTTTTGCAACACCTACAATTACTTTAAAATATTGCATTTCATTTGGTAAGCAATCAAACCTAGATTATTTGCAAATTAAATAGAAGATAAAATACTTCTAACCATCTTTAATGATCCCGCTTTTAGATTATTCTGACAGCAACACCTATGATTTATCCAATACACCATTGAGAAGAGTGTCATTTCCTCTAGAAATATTAAAAATTTCTTAAAAAACAACTGTTAAAACACCTTTTATCACTTGGCTTGTTCAACTTGGGTTGTTTGCAACAAAAACAAAAACAAAAACAAAAACTAAATTCCGAGTCTTTATAATGGATGATTCATTTAGATGTACTTTTTTCAGTAGTAGTTTTATGTTAGATAAAGCGTGCGTTGAGTCAAACTGTTATAGTATTTTTGTTCAGTAATATTTGCCATTTCATCATGGAAAGAATTAGCCCGGCACAGCGTCTACAAATTATTAAGCTGCATTACAAAAATCAGCGCTCTATGAGGAAAGTGTTTTGTAGGCGTAGAGCAAAATATTTACATAATCGGCCTACCAAACGCATAATTTGCTGTACCATTGAAACAATAATTATTATTAGATAATACGCGACCAAATAGATGACATCCAGCACGCAATAAAGAAAATATAGCGGCGGTAGCTGAGAGTGTACGCGATGACCGTGATGAATCAATGTTGCGTCATTATTAACAGTTTGGCTTGTTGTATAGAACAATTTGGCGTATTTTCCGTATTTATTGAAGCCTTCCAAATCTTAAAAAGCTTCAAGAAAATCTACATTTTTCAACCAAAATTTTGTTCAGCGATGTTGTCCATTTCTAGCTTAACGGCTACGTCAATATCCAAATTGCCGTATTTGAGTTGAAGAGTAACCAGAACAGATTTAAGAGCAGCCATTACATTCATACAAAATAATTTGGGGTATTTTACGTATTTATTGCAGCCTTCCAAATCTTAAAAAGCTTCAAGAAGATCTACTTTTTTCAACCAAATTTTTTATCAGCGATGTGGCTCATTTCAAGCTTAACGGCTACGTCAAGAGCCAAATTGCCGTATTTGAGTTGAAGAGTAATCAGAATAGATTTAAGAGCTGCCATTACATTCAAACAAAATAACGGTTTGGTGTGGTTTTTGAGTTGGTTTAACATTTCTTTAAAAATATGGCCGGCCGGCCGGAACGTAACTGTAAATGACGTCCGTTATTGCACAATGATAATAGACCTTTTGCTGCCTAAAACTGAAACCTGTAATCTTGACAACATTTGGTTTTAATAAAACGGCGCTACTTGACACATAACCCGAGAAACCATGGCTTTATTGCGAGAACGATTCGGTAAACACTTAATTTCACGCCTCGAACCGGAAAATTGGCCGCCTAGATTATGTAATACTGCACTTCTAGACTTTTTCTTTTGAGACTACGTGTAGTCCAAAGTCTACATAGATAAGTCTACTACAATTGGGAAATTGGAGACCAATATTACTTTTGTCATTCGCCAAATACCACTCAAAATGCTTGAACAAGTTATGAAAAATTGAATGTTAAACGTAGTTACAAGCAACATTTGAAAAAAAATGTACAAAACGGTTCTTTTGTATGATCATAAAGATAACTCGATAAAAATTTTTGTTTTGTTTTTTTTTTTAATTTTTTCAAAAATTATTTTTAAATGAATTACCTTCACCAACTGAGTAATTTCTAATTTTTATTAGATTTTAAACAATGTAATCTTATTATTCACTATTGAGGAGCTTGCTTGTCACACTTGCGCTTCTAGTAAATGCTGCTAACGCCTAGATATGGGCCATTTTATATATAATTCTGACGGCTAGTGTCTGTCTACACATTGCTTGCACTACCCTTGCAGCAGTGCTGACTTTAGAAACGTAAGAAAAAAATTCTCTGTGAATATGCAAAGCTCCCATATGCAAATTAAACATGAGTTTAAAAAACAACTCCGTTTACTAGCACGGGTCATTTACAAAAAACTTTTTGTGCACCACTAATTTAAATTGTGTAGTTCGCTCCAACTAGTGTTTTACCGTTGAATGAAGGAATATTAGTAAAAGACGCGACAAAAATATGTTTTTGCGTACTCTTGTATGCTAAATATAATTGTATTTGTCCTGTTATCTCCAAATCTTGGCAACCATTTCAAAATGTCCTTGAGATTTGGAGATAGAGGACTATCTGATAGCTTGTGTGTGAGTGGGACAGTTACATTAATTTATAGAAGCGGCGTAATAATATAAATCAACGGTTTTATATCTGCGTGTCCTCCTTCGTACATTGATTTGGGTAGTTCCTTTAAACTTTTATAATTTTTATTTTATTTAAATTTATCTGCGAGCATTTTAAGAAAAAATAGAATGCTGTTTAATTTCTCAATACTTTGATTGGGTATTAATTAATTTATATATTATTTAATTGTAATTAAACGTTAAATCTAATTTATACGTTATGTTTGCTGTTTACTAAATTATTCCAACAGTAATTGAAGCAAATACACAATTATTGGCACGTAAATGAGGGTCAATTTTAAAATGAGTCTATTCAATTCATACAATAACTGCCACCCGATTACAAATTAATAATCAAGTAAGCTTATAATTACAGAGTAAAATAAATTGTAAAATCAGTTAATTGCACAATTCAAATTTAACTTGAACAGTTTCATTAAAACCAGTTGTTCACTTATTTAATATTTTTTAAATTACATTTCTAATGATAGAAACTAGATATTACCAATATCAAAGTACTAGTTCAATAATACTATAAATCAACACTCCAATAAGTCATATGAAACGATTTGCTGATTACATGAGGTTTAATTTGTATATCGGTATCTGGTTCATTAGTAAGCAAATATCGGTATCTAATATTAGCAATAATTAGTTTTATATAAATAATGAAATAAATATTGTAGTATATGTATTATATGTTCTAAATAAATAATTATAATTTCATTTGGGTATAAATATAAAGATAATAAAATAACTGTGACTAAGTATTTAGCACAAAAAATGTATTGATAAATATATATATATATATATAGCTAAACAATATACAGGGTGTTCAAAAAATAATGTAAAATATTTAAGGGGGTGGTAGTACAAACCATAACAAAGAAAAAGTCTTAATAAACATAGGTTGTCATGGCAACGGTTTCGGAGATTTGGAATATTATTTATTTTTATATATTTTTACAAAAAAACAGAGTTATAGAAAATGTCTGAAGGACATTCGTACTCTTTCTAAAACCCCCTTATTGGCTCGGATTTCTTGGCACTTTTCGTTAATTATTAACTGCAGCTCCTCGAGGTTATTTACAGAAGTAGCATACACTAATAAATTCAAATATTCTCAAAGAAAAAATCAAGGCCATAAAACTGGTCCACTTCTTTCTACCCACCTATGTAGAAAAGTTTGGTCTAAATGCTCTCTAACGGCAATAAAAAAATGAGCTGGAAAACCATCATACTGGAACCACATTTGTTGCCTGTGCAGCTGTGGGCTAAAGGAATGTCATCCAAAAGATCATACATTGTGTTCTGCAAAAAGTTGAGGTAAGTATCGCCTGTTAATCTGTTTGGTAAAACAACAGGACCTAGAAACCTGTCCCTACAATACCCATCCAAATGTTTAATGAAAAATTTGCCCGATGTCTACATTCAATTACAGCATGGGGATTTTTTTATAAAAATTAACAATTCCATTTTGTGAGTCTTCAGCATCTTTGCGTAGAAACTACCAACAAACAACCAATCGAACCTAATGATCAGTTAAATTCAAAGCCTGTACTCGTTGTACATGGTATAGGTAGAGCAGCTGCTCGTGGAGGGTTCTTAAAACAAGAGTAACATCAATTCCTACTTTGGCTGATATTCTCCGCACACTCGTCTCTACATTATGCTCTATCCGTGCTATAATTTTGTGTTCTGCTCTAGGAGTAGATACCGACGTTGGTCTATCGGAAAGATTGCACTGTTTTTGAAGTGAACCGGTATCTCTCAATCTCTGGTGAATTCTTCCAAACATACGATGTGAAGAAATCTGTCGATTTGGATAAGCTTCTACATAAAGACGTCACGTTTTAGTGGCAAACCTATTAACACAACCATACATGAAATGCATGTCGGCTAGTTCTGCATTAGAGTAATAAGCCATAGCAATAAAAACTTGTGCACTAACAACAACTATAAAACACTGAATGTTTATTTCACAAAACATCAGCCAACTATGATAAGAAATGCACGTTTTTGCAAAATAAAAAACAGAGAAAAAAAGAATAATAAAAATAAATAATGTTCCATATCTTTGAAACCGTTGCTATGACAACCCATGTTTATTAAGACTTTTTTGTTTGTTGTGGTTCGTACTACTTACCTCTTAAACATTTTACAATTTTTTTGAAGACTTTGTTATATCAATTCAAAAAGAATTCACTAACCACATAGCAAAAGCCTCAACCATCCTTTCTATAACCTAAAGATGTTTTAACCATTCGTTTATTACTTTTTATAATGTGTATAATATCAGAAAATTTGTTTGGTCAGTACTCAAAACACATTTATAAAATGTTGTAAAAACGTGACAATATTGTTGCAAGATTTTGCTGATATAGAAAACAATTTGCAAATTTCAAACTATTTTCAAAATATTTAAATCCACCTTTGAATTAATAATAATAATAATAATAATAATAAATCTTTATTCACATGCTGCACAGTTTAAAATACAGGTACAAAAAGTCACTTAAAAATAATACAAAACAAGTCATATAAACTATACAAAACAAATATAAAAATCACATTTAAAAACTACAATTTAAAAATATTATTATTATTCAACTAATACTAATAATGTATATACATAATTTAGTTTAAAAGATATTCGTTTACATTATAGTATACTTTTTGAATAAGAAATTCTTTGAAACGTACTTTAAAAACATTATACACAGTTATTTCTCGAATATGTTTCGGCAATTTATTGTAAAATGTTATTCTTGCGTATTCTGGCGATTTTTCGTACTTACACAACTTATGAGCTTGTGGACGGATAACATTTTTGTTTCTTATGTTATGCGAGTGTACATCTTTAGATTTTGTAAATAATTCTAGGTTTTTTTTTATAAAATTAACCGACTTGTATATATAGATGCATGGAACAGTAAGCAAATTTTTTATTTGAAATACGGTTTTGCAAGTCTCACGAGATTTTGTATTAAAAATAAGTCTCAACACTCTCTTTTGAAAAACAAAAATTCTATTAATATAAGACGCATTTCCCCATGTACATATATTAAAATTAATATGCGAATATACTAACGCATAATACATATTCAACAGAGCACTCTCATCCACAAAGGGTTTTAACTGCAAGATGGCAAAATAGCTTTTATTTAATTTTTTGCAAGTTTGGTCAATATGTAGACTCCAGTTTAAGTTTTCATCCAAAATTGTGCCAAGAAATTTTACAGAGCGACTAAGTTTGTGTTCTACATTATTATAGAACACAGAGTAACTTTGTAAGCATTTTCGAAAATGAAAGTTTATCATTACAGTTTTCTCGGAATTTGCTATTAGCCGGTTTTTACTACACCATTTGTAAAACTCATCAAGTACGACTATTGTTTTGTTTTTAATACATTCAACACTTTTGGATGAAATTACAATAGAAATATCGTCAGCAAACATAATAACTTTACCTTGTGTTATAAACGAAGGCAAATCATTAATAAATAAAAGAAAGATCAGAGGGCCTAGAACAGACCCTTGTGGCACACCTAGTTTTAATTCACGTTCTTTAGTTGTTTTATCTCCCATTTTTACAACCAATTTACGCTCCAAAAGATAGGATTGGATCCATTTTGAGACTATCCCTCGAATACCTAGTGCATCTAGTTTACTCATAATAAAATCTAAGTCTACTACATCGATTGCCTTTGACAGATCAAAAAACAAACCGATTACATAATTACTAGAATCTAATTTTTCATAAATACAATTCAAAAATTCGTTCGATGCAGTTTCTACCGAATGACTAGCTCTAAAACCATGTTGGTTTTTGCAAATAATATTATGTTTATTTAAAAATGACATTATTTTGCTATATACAATCTTTTCAAAAACCTTTGATACTGTACTTAAGATAGTAATTGGACGATAATTTTCTATGAGATGAACATCATCTTTTTTGAACACAGGAGTCACTTGACCTGTTTTTAAGATTTTTGGAAATTCGCCAATCTCCAAAGATTCATTAAATAAATAAATAAGTGGGTTTAGAATAACTGTTGTTATTGATTTTAAGATTTGTGAAGTTATGTCATCAGTTCCTGACGAGTTTTTATTGCTTAGATTATTAATAGTATTTAATAGTTCAGTTTTGTCTACAGGTTCCAAATACATGCTATGTTTTATGTGCAACATCAAAGTGCAACCAGCACTATATTTTGATTTAGGGCCATATTTTACATTAATTTTATCAAAAGCAACAATAGAAAAATAATCTGCAAATAATTCGGCAACTTCAGCCTGTTTACTTATAAGTTGATTATCACTTTTTAGTTCGATGTTATTAGTTTTATTTATAGACCTTCCTGAATTATAATTTATTTGTTTCCATATTTCTTTTGGCTTATTATTTGAAGATACTATTTTATTTTGTATATAGTTCCTTTTTGCTTGTTTAATTTTTAGATTATGTTTTCGTTTGTCTTCCTTGTATTTATTTTTAATTAATATATTATTCGAATTTTTGACTACCCAGTACATATTCTGTAAATTTCTAGAGTTTACTTTAATTTCATTTGTAATCCAGTTTTTGTGATGATTTAAAATATGTTTATTTATTTGAATAGGGCAAGCAATATCCAAATAAAAGATTATGGTGTTCATAAAGTCTGCAAACCGAGAATTTAGTGAACTATTCTTACATAAAATATTTTCCCATTCTACTGTTTCCAGTAGTTCATTCAAAAGAAGTAAACTATTTGAATTTATTTTTCTAGTTTTAATATATGTATTTTTGACGATATTTAGTTTATGTAAATTGTTATACGTAAGAATTTGTGCTAAATGATCTGCTATAAGGACATCTTTGTTTTTTACTACAATAGTATCATTTGAAATGTTAGTTATCATGTAGTCTATAGCACTTTCAGAAGTGTCTCCATTTACATTAGTAAAGACTCTAGTTGGTTCGTTGTTGTTCACATTAAGCTCAAAAGATTCAAACAAGTCGATTAATATGTTTTTAGATTCAGTGTTTTTTAAAAAATCAATATTCATGTCTCCACATAGGACTATAAATCTGTCTCTATTATATATATGAAGAAGCGCAGCTTGTAGAGCATTTACAAAAGATACACAATCGCCTGAAGGGGATTTATAAACACAAATTGCCATAATTTTAATAGAATTAAAAACAAAAGAAATTCCACATATTTCCATTTGACCTTCTTGCGAAAAATGTTTTATACTCAGACACTTAGCAGGTAGATCAATTTTTGTATATATTGCTACACCTCCGTGAATAAGATTAACTCTACAAAAATATGATGTTAGTTTGTAATTAGGAATACATAAACATATTAAATCTGCTTCTCGTTGAAAATGTTCAGAAATACATACTATATCAAGATCTTCGTTATTACAAAATAGTTCAATGTTACTAATTTTGTTTCTTAGGCCCTGCATGTTTACATGACCAATTTTAAGCGTGGTTGCAGATTTTTTTGTTTGTCTAAAAAAGTAACATTGGCAGTACTGTCTCCTGAATTGTGATAACTCGTTGATGTAAGAGTTGTAAAAGATAAAATTTCCTGTGTTCTCTGTGTAGTTGCTTCTGAGCTGTGCTGACTTGAAAGTTTAGGAGTTGTGGAAGTGATAGTTTTCTGTGTTTTATGTTGCAAGATGTTTGTTAAAGGAGAGCGTGGCGTTTGCCATGTATTTTCGTGTGTGTTTTTAGTAATAAAGTCACTGACAGTTTTCATAATAACTCTTTTTGCCGCATCATTTAGTTTTACAAAATCATTTTTAAAATGGTTTAATAATTTAGAGTTACTGTCTAAATACACTACATTTTTTAAGTTTACTTTCTTTACTGCAGAATGCATACTTAAATTAATTTTATATATAAAATTATTTAATATTAACCTATTTCTATAATAAGGACAACCAATTAATATAACATTAGTGTGCGAAAGGTTTTGAAGGCTAAGTGCTCGATATTTATATTATGGCCTCTGTGAGCATCACTAGTTCCTGCCATTATTATTACATAGTCGCGTTTTGTAAAAGTTTGGGCACTAGTTGCACTTGACATCACATTATCAAGGTTGGCATTTGGCTTAAAAATGTTTGTGACTGTATGATTTTTCATGTAGGTACTTAATAAATGTTGTCCATTTTTACCATTATTATCAGCAAGTAGGAGAACTTTTTTTCTGGTTTTATGTTCAATGTCTTGAGTTGTTTCAGAATTTAATATATCGTCGATTTTAAAGTCATCAGTTTGAATTAATACATCATTATGTTTTTTTGTTTTGCTTATGCTTGTTTGTGTTAACGCATTTGTCAGTTTTTTTTCTTGGTGACTTTTTAAAACTAATTTAAGAGTATCAATTTCGTTATTTTTTTTTTGAATTTCAGTCCGTAGCATGATAATTTCTTCACTTAATTTAAGGTTTTCATAATTTAATCGATTATTTTCTTCTTCATTCTTTACATATGTGGTTTCTAGTTCCGATGCTAATATCTCATATTCATTTATATCATCATCGGTATTGATTGTGTTATGTAGAGTCTGATTTAAGATGTCAAGATTATCTAATGCTAGAGATTTTAGTTTTTGTCGAGTTACTGGACCTGTAGCCATATTAGAGTAGAATGTTTAATTAGAAATATTTTAATATTGATAGTATATGATGATGAACAATAGGTAGGAGGTTAGACAGGGACACAATTCTTCACACTAAAGTGCCCGTTTTAGTGACTTACGTAACACATCATTAGAACTAGGCAACGGTAAGGTAACATAGTAAACACAAAGGAAGCGAGATTTAATAAATATACCTAGTATACTATTTCTACACGTAACAAATTAAAATGTTAATAATAAGAATAATTTAATGATAAAAATAATTTAAAACTTGAATTATAAATTACAGACTGAGATGACTAGATTTTAAAAAATAACATTTAACAAAAATAATATAGAAATATTTTTTAACGACTGAGCTCAGGATTTGAACCACAGACCCTTGATTTACGAGCCGGGTCTCTCACGCAGTGCGTTACGGTGGTGAGTACAAGAGATTGTTTTATGACTCTCGCAATGACAAATCTATTAAACACATTGTTATTGTTGTGAATAATAACTGTGCATATTTTAGGTTATATATAAAATTACTCAATTAATTCTAAATTGTGGCCTGCAGATTAAATACTGTGTTCTGCATACATTAGTAAATAAACAATAAATACAATACAGAACGAATACAATGTCACTAATATAATATATACTTGCAGTGATTATAATATAACACACTCAAATAATTACACCGTTCACCACCATCAATTCGATATGTAATTCAATGAAATGAATTAATGAAAGCCGGTTTCAAATCAATAAAGTTCGGCATTGAAATACATAAAGTTGACTGCTAATGCTAAAATTAGCTAAAATGTTAAAATCTAACTTTGGATTAATAAAATCCAACTTCAAATTAATAAAATTTGCTTATAAAATATTATAATTTTATTTAAAACACATTGGACCGGGTTTTAGCAATTTAAAACAGGTTTACAGACTTTTTGAGTAAACTTCTTTAATTTTTAGCCGGTTTTTGTAATTTGTATTTTTTTATATTTTAAGAATTTACAATTGAAACATTTTGGAGTTTTATTATTCATATCATAGCATTTCAGGTTAGATTTTAATATTTTATTATGATCAAAATAAACTTTTGAATTATATTTTTAATTTTTAAATTAAGTACGGGTGGCTGGCCAGGCACTTACTTTATTGAATGTGGGCCAGTGGTTTCAATTGGAGTGAGCAAGTAATTTCAATTTTGGTGATAGTGATAGAAATTGGATATTTTTCTTCTTTGTAAACGAGTTTTGTCATTTAATTGGAAAAGATGTAATAAAATATAACTTCTTAATAAAAAAATATATTTTTAAAGTCCCCACTTCGCTTTTCTATTTTATCCTATTTTAATAATATCCATTTTCTTCGACTATAACACAATGCACGTGCTATCCCGCTCATCAGCTTACCCGCTCATTGGCTGTTTTGTCGAAATGAGGGTTATTAGGAGAATACATTAAACGCATGGAAGTGCAGCGTAGAAGTACCGCCACCTACGGCAAAATAAAACTTTACGAAAAAGTCTCCCCATCCTTAATTGCAAAAATTTGTATTTGTTGTTTTGGAAGATGTGCCCAAAGTATCCTGCTTTACTGTATTTCACAGTCTTGAGCAGTTCTGTATCTGTCTATTTGCTTGATAACTATGTTGTTTGTTACTTAATAATAACACCACATTTTGAAGGCTTTGGATTTATTCATGAATGATAATTTTAATGTCCATTCTTCGACTCTATATAATAAAATCAAAAAGACAAAACATTTAATGGTTTTTCACCTAATTTTTATTGAGAGGTTTCTGTTACTTACTAAAGATTTTTTTAAAAAATTCTTTAGCTACTTCAGTTAGTGCTTTAATGTCACAAATTGTTAAACCAACTGCCCAGATACTTGAATCTTTCACTGTTAATAATTAATGCGGCATTTTTGCGACGTTGTTCTTGTAATCTAATAATCATTAATTTAGTTTTTGCAATGTTTATATTAAGTCCATATTTCAAGCTAACTTGGTGCACTTGATCAATGAGGTGTTGCAAGCCTTCAATAGTGTTAGCTAAGATCACAGAATCATCTGCGTATCTGATGTTATTCACTGATCTTTTGTTTTATTCCTTGTATGTATTCATCTAGGGCAGTCCGTAATATGTTTCTGGAATATAGATTGAACAGAATTAATGACAGAATGCATTCTTGTTGAACCCCTTTTAGTATTTAAATCTCCTCGGTTTGATCTTAATCGACCTTAACTTGCGCTGTTTGGTTTCGGTATAAATTCGTGATAATGCGAATGTCTTTATTGTTATGTTAGTTCTTTTAAAGTATTTCAACTAATTTTTTATGTTTAGCATTGTCAAATGCCTTTTCATAATCTATAAAACAAGTTTGGACCGTGAGTTAAAACTTAGAAAACAGTGCTTCTTTTGTAAATTTGTTCCTGAAATCAAACTAAGTGTTTTCCTTTTCTCATCTGAGATGGTTAGTTGATTTGCATACACACATAACTTCTAACTAAGAACCATCAATCTAGTGTATTTTGTGCAACTTATAAATAAATATTACAATATTTTGCGTTTTCTTTTTTCAAAAAAGGTCCCACAGAAGCGTACTATTGTATTTTGTTTGGGATAGTTTTTTCAACTTAAAAAACAATTCCTCTATTATACCGTGCTGTCTGTATATTCCTGATACATCGTTCTAACAAAGGGTGTCCCAAAATTAACACAAGATTTGAATTTGCCGTCATTTGTGCAGTAAACTGTTGGCAACCCTGAAAAACAGTTGACAGCTGAGAATTCAGGGTTTTATGTACTATTAGACTTCTTTTAATGGGGTTATTTGAAGTCAAAGGTCTATGTCAACAAGCCTACAACCTTCCGTGCATTACTGAAGAAAATTAAATGCTGCATCAACAAAATTTAACCACGTTTATGCAGAATGGTCATAGAAAATTTCGACAAAAGAGTGCGTATGTGCAAGCAAAGCCGTGGAGGCTATTTGCCCGATGTGTTATTCCATAAATAACTCTATCCTATGTACTTTATAATTCAATAAAAAACTAACAATCTAAAGACTAAAAACTGTGTTTTCTATTTAATTCAAATTTTGCGTTAGTTTTAGAACACTCTTTATAACCTGACCTAACCTAACCATATAGTAGTTTAGGTCAAATCTCTGCGCATAATTTTGTTGCAGGTTTGCTGGCAGTTAATAATTTATAATATTAATCTAATACATGATTAGTGTTTATGTAACTATAATTATTACATTTAACATAAAAGTGTAGGTAGACCAAATACCAAGCCTCGTCAATATTTACATTCTCCTAATTAATAATAATAATAATGATAATAATAATCTTTATTATTCCTTTTTACCATTTACATGGATAGGATACGTCAAAAATACACAAAAATATTACATAATTAATTAAATTAACAAAACAAATTTGAATACAGATAATAAATACATAAAGTTTAATTTCTTTCAATGTATTTTTTAATTGAATAAAAGCAACCATCAACCAAAACAAAATTTAAATTCTTCTTAAACCGTTCGAGAGTTTTGTTATTTTTTATATAAAGCAGCATAAGATGGCGATTTTTTGTATGCCATGAGCTTGATTTGTGGCAAATGTATATTGTTTTTATTGCGAGTTTTGTGGTTATGTATCTTATTATTTAATTGATAATTGCTTTTGTTTTTGAACACATAATACAATAATTTATACAAATAAGTAGACGGAACTGTTAAAATGTTTTCAGACTTGAAGGTGTTACATTAATCTAATTATCCTTTTTTTTATAATAAAAACTCTATTTATATCGCTTGATTGTCCCCAAACTATAATATTGTAATTTATCCTAGAATAAGCCATAGAATATAACACATTTTTTAACGCAGTTTGATCTAAAGTATTTTTTAATTTGCGCAATGCAAAACAGCACTTGTTTAAGTTTGCTGCAAGATCAATTATCTGACTGCGCCAATTTAGTTTTTCATCTACTACTGTTCCCAAAAAACGTACAGATTCGCTAAGTGTAATTGCTGCTCCATTTAAATTATACTCATTAGCAATCATTCTTTCATTTTGTACACCATGAAAGTTAACTATTACGGTTTTCGCAGCATTTATTATAAGGTTGTTATTAATGCACCATTTGTCAAATTGATTTATTACATCTCTTACGTTGCTATTTATTTCTGATGTTGTCTTGCCACTTACTACAATACTGGTATCATCAGCAAACATAAATACTCTTTTATTAAGTATATGTTTGGGCAAATCGTTAATAAAAATTAAAAACAATAGTGGTCCAGCCACGCTTTCTTGAGGAACCCCAAAATCAATATTAAATTCATCGGATGTAACTCCCATAGCCGATACTACCAATTTCCTTTTATGTAGATAGCTTTTAATCCAGTCGTTCATTAACCCACGGATGCCAATATTATATAATTTTGACAAGATGAACTCAAATTTTAAAGAATCAAAAGCTTTACTAAGATCAAAGAAGATGCCGGTTACAAGTTCTTTATTATTCAATTTATCATAAACATGTTGTACTAATTGAACCGTTGCTGTTTCAGTAGACTTTGATTTTCTAAAACCATGTTGTTCATCCGCCAATAAATGTTTCTGATTTAAAAACATTGCAATTCTTTTAATGACACAGCTTTCAATTATCTTAGAAAATATACTGAGCAACGAGATTGGTCGAAAGTTATCCACAACAGTAAGATTTCCTTTCTTGTGTATAGGAATTATTTGTGCCAGTTTTAAGATATCTGGGAATTGTCCTAGTTCTACAGATTTGTTTATTATATAAGTTGTATTGGGATATTGTCTGCTCCTGTAGCGTTTGTGTTGCGCATAGAGTTAATAATTTCTATGACTTCCGCATTTGTTGTTTGTTCAAAATAAAACGTTTTGACAGACATATCCATTAGTGTACAAAAATTGTTACCTTTTATTAGTTTTATTTTATTAGTTGTGTCGTTAGCAAAATGATCAGCACTAACTACTAGTTTTTTATCATTTAAAAGCTTATTATTTAACGATATATTAATTGATTTTCCTATATTTTTTGGTTTGCCTATTTCCAATTTTCCAAATAGCTTTATTTTGATTACTTGAATTATTAATCATGTTAATAAACGTTTTTTTTTAGAAGATACGATTAAGTTATTATATGACCTTTTAAATATATTGTAATTTTTTTTTACAGTTGGGTCTCCGGTTGTCTTTTTTAACCAATTCAATTTTCTTAGTTCATCTCGTTGCTTAATTATGTTTATAGTTATCCACTTTGTGTTTTGAGTAAAAACTATTTTTTTTGTCTTATATGGACACAAAACTTCATAGCACCATTTAAAGGTATCAAAGAAATCTTTGAAATATATATTTATCTCTAAACTCGCTAATAGCTCTAATCTTGGATAAAACTGGCAAAATAAAAATTGAAATTCCTTCATAGTGGATTCGTTAATAAGTCTTCTTGATACTATCTCTTTCTTTGCTAGTTTTGCATCATTAGGCATGTTGCATGTTAATAACTGCGCAGTATGGTCACCAAACCCAGGTTTAAATATAACATGATTACTAAAAAGTGTCGCATTTGTGATAAGATAATCTATTGTAGTAGCACTGACTCTATTATTTGATGGGTTTTTATGTATTCGAGTTAGTTCTTTTATAAGTGATGTTAGGTTATATGAACTAATTAAATCTTTAAATCTTTTTGTTTGTGCGTTATTTATGTCTAATAAATTGATATTTAAATCCCCAGTTATAATATTATATTTGTATCTTTTTGTTACAATATCTAGTAATTTAGACAACTGAGCATAAAAAATGTCTAAGTCACCTTGAGTGGATCTGTATATACAAACAACGCATATTGTGTTGCTGATTTTGATAGCACTACATTCAAAATTTAATTCAATTGGTAACTCTACTAAATTAAAAAGAATTAACAAGTTTGATAATATATATTTGTATTTGCAGATACATATTCAAAGGTATCTGTGAGCTGGTAACACAAACGTAAGCCCTAATAGCATTCAAGAACAGATCTTCTGATATATGTTAGTCACAAACAAAATAATGTTTTAGGCAAACATGGAAAACATTTACAGTAACTCTAAGCATTTGATAGGTTATAGCATTCTAATCTGATTATTAAATTCCAATATAAAGGTCTTAATAACAAATCTGTAAGTTAAATTATCATGTTCTGGAGTAACCTAAACGTTTTTTATCAAGGAATTGAACGTCATTTGACATTGAGACTTTTAACGCTTGCAGAGAGAAAAAAGACTTTTTCTTAATGAAAAACACTTTGGTATGTGAGCGGGAACTTTAGTTTAATCTACACGTATGTAATCAAACTTTGGAACGCACCAATTTGTTTGTCATCAAGGAATTGAATATCACCATCACCTCTTTTGGCGTAGAGACTTTTAACTTTTGCAGAGAGAAGAACCTTTTAATTTCTTGTTAACTAACATCTGGACGGGTTGGCGGAAACTCCAGTTTAAACCATCTGTCCGTACTCTTGTTCTGGAGTGACTCACCTACCAGCAAGTCTTTGTCATCAAAAGATTGGATATCACTTCTTCTTCTTTTTTGACATAGATACTTTTAACGCTTGCAAAGAAGAGACATTTCTAATTTCTTAATAACTAACACTTGAGCGGGAACTTTAAAAGTTTAAATTATCCGTCCGTAATTATGTTATGGAGTAACACACCCACTCGCCCAAGTATTTGTTATTAAAGAATTGGAAACCAGCATCACCTTTTTTGATATAAAGATTTTTAACGCTTGCGAAAAAAGAAAGTTTAAATTTCTTGATAATTAACATTTGGGTGGGAACCCCAGTTCAAACTATACGTTCGAATTGATGGTTTTAACTCATGACTCCAAAATTGTAAGTCTTAGTGTTCCTAAAGGTTTTACTATTTTGCAAATTCTACTTTTGATTTACATAAATAAACTTTTTTAAATAACCAAAAGTCTTATACATAGTTTTGCAGATGATAGTATCTTTCATACTTCATATTTTCCAAAAACCTAATTAACAAAAATACGACCGAACGTCTTGAAATTTCTAGGTTAGAATCTGTAGCATCAATAAAAAAAACAAAAAAACATTTTAATCCTGAGTTAACTAACCTAATTATAGATGAACTTAAATATACACTTGTTTTCAAAAAAACTTTGAAGTACATTCAATGTAAGGTGGTTGATAAAATATACGATATGTTTCCATCTATTCCAACACATAAAATAAATCTCAAAAAATAAAACAAAACATGATATTTGTTAAAGAAATCCAATACCAATTAAATGGATACACATGTTTGGATGTCGGAACAAAGCTGATAAAGCCATCGATGTCATTATAATCAGCCACAGTGAAATTTGTATACTGTTTCCAATTCAGATAATCCAGTAATTCTTGTGGGGAAAATGTATTGCAATGACACTTACGACATATATTTTTTGTCAGTTGTAGGATATATATATATATATGATAGGAATAATCAATTAACTATAATTAAATGAAATGTTAATATTGTAATTTAGTGTACACTTACTTCGAATACAATAACTGAACAATATTATAATAATTGTTTAATATTGTAAATTTTAATTAATTTTGTTATATAAAATTTGTTGAAATGTTAAACAATATGGTAAACAATTAAGTAATCTTAAAAGTTTTAATAAACGTGTGGTAGAACGGGAATGCAACCTAACATTTACATAATGAAACCACATGCTGCATTAAAACTTCTGCATAATTAAAATCATTAAATTTAAATATCTCTCTCTAGAATTTCAACTTGTTATTTGATTAGTTGGAATGTTTGAGGAATTAAAAAAAAGTGGACGTAAATCATCTATTCAAACATAATGAGTGAATAATACTTCTGTGACGCAATTTGTGGTGTCTCTTAAAACTATGTACTACCATGAATTGAGGTAAAATTGCCAACGCGCTCCGAGTTGATTAAAGTTTGTTGAGAGTGCTGCAGATGAAATCGTATCAAAATACGTATAAATGAATCCGTGTAACGTGCGGATTGTTAATTTCAACCAATCAGTACGTGAACTGAATCGCAATCATTAAACACACTTTCTAATCTCGTTTGATAGCGCTTCCAATTATTTAGTTATTTACACCAATTTTAGTTCGACAACCGTTTTAATCTGTTCAGATTTCAGTTAAATTATATTTTTTAGATGAAAATCAATACAAACATTATACAGTGGAGTTTGATACACGATTCATAGTAAAATAAGGTCTTGAATTAAATGAAGTAATATGACGTTCTGAGAAGATATCTTTCTCTTCACTTAAAAATAGAGTTTTTGAGGGCACAAAGCGAAGCAAGTAATTGATTCCATTTGGCGGAAGAAATTGCATTTATATAATCATTATTCCTGTTCGCTCTTGTAAATTTACCTGCGCCCCATTTATTTTCAATACGTGTCGTATTTGCGAAATATGTGAAAATCTACATGATAGTCGACATGGCTTAAAGTATAGTAAAATTACGTAAATATTTATAAAAATTACATATACACTGCACAACATTTGAACTGGTACAGTTATACAACATGCAGTAAAAGTAACAATAATAAAGGTTGTTTTGGAATGCAAACAAATGCCTATCAAATAACATTTTCGAAACAATTGTTGTTTATCTGTCATCAGTGCGGTTACTGAGCTTGCGGAAGCTTATACTTATCAAGTTTAAGAGAATTTTTGCGAATATCTTAAATAAGTTTTAATTCAGAGTGGTTGACTTTATTTTAAAGATGCCATTAAGGAGTTTATGTGTTGAAGAGATGAGCCAAGCGAGCCACAATGTGATCAGAAGAGTTCCAATGCGTTTTAATGACACTGAAACTGTCCAACATAGCCACGGCAAAGGGCAAAACCGCAGTACAACAGTCAGGGAAGACTAAGGAATAGATTTCCTACTGCAAGAACACTCCAAGTTTATTTATTGAATGCAATAGGTACTTAAGTATCCACTCAAACGGTAAGAAGAAGGCTCCATACAGTAAATTTAAGGTCCAGATTTTCTAAAAATTGTTTATTTTGACCAGAGCCCACAAAAAAGAAGAAGTGGACACATCAACATGCAAATTAGAGTGCTGAAATTTGGGGTTGTTGTTTATTCAGTGACAAAACCAAAGTGCGTCTCCATAGCTCCTATAGAAGAGTAAAAGTTTGTAGAAGCAGAGGAGAACGCTATATTGAGAACTACGCGACTTACTATAAAGCTTATGGAGGCGGTTCAATAACCGTTTGGGAAGGTTTTTCTGCGATTCGTTGTACTGAATTGGTTATGCTTGGAAATGCTACAATGAATAGTATCAGGTATCTTAATGAGATATTAGAACCTGTAGTGTTGACATTTGCTAATGAAATAGACAATGATTTTGTGTTTGTTGATAATAATGAGCGTCCTCATAGAACAAAGCAAATCAATGCATTTTTTGAAGAAAACAATATTACGAACATGGATTGGCTTGCAAATTCTCCAGATCTTAATCCTATAGAGAACTGATAGGATTACCTAAAAAAGTTGATAAAGTCACAAAAAGTGAATTTAAACAATCACTATCAACTGCCGTTTTGCAAGAATGGCTAAATATTCCTTAGCATTACATTCGGGCATTCAGCATTTCCAAAACGTTGCCAAGGGTTCATAAAAGCTAGAGGAGATCCCACGGTTGTTATTTCTTTCCAAAATAAGCTTTTCTGTAATACCAAAAAAAAAAAGATTTTGTTAATTTTTCTATTAAAACATTTGAAATTATTGTTATTTAAGTTTTATTCTTTTAATTCTTTGCCCTAAAAATGTTTTTAGAATCATATACTATCAATTAAGCAAAAAGGCGTTCCTCAAAAAGTAGTCATTTGTTTTTTATATATGTTTTTGTAAATATACCAGTTCAAATGTTGAGCAGTGTATATTGTACACTTACCTAACTTAAATATAAAATAAAAATAAAAAATATTTTTTGTGTTTATTTTTTTGTTGATAAACTATGTGTAACGCTTTCTGTTAGGTTTTGCCGCAACGTTGTTGTTGTAAGGGTGTAATACGATAAAAATTTGTTGCAAGCAAATACGTTCAAAAAGGCAGCAAGTGATAGCAAACCAAGCTTTTCCATTATTAAAAATTCTTGTGCAAATTGTATATAATAACACGGATCAAATTGTTGTCACTGATTTGAAACTTTTGGTAAAGCAATAAAGCACTGTAATCAATGACCAAGAAATTTGTTTCAACCTAAAAGTAGTATGTTGGATCCGAAGTGTAAAACCTGATAATCCAACTTTTCATAAAACTCCAGGTTGAACATTAAAACACTATTCTATTGGTCGACCATAAAAAAATAGCATTCTAAGCCTAAGTTTGGACATCAACGCCTATAGTCGAAATAAAATAATAAACCAGTTTCATTTATATTGCCACAAACAGTTGCAACTCAATTTGCTAAAATTTCTTTTGAGATTATAAAAGATGTCATATTAGCTCATAAGTGGCAGGACAACAAATTTAAAGTCATTTCTCTTTTTTTTTTCTTTAAACCTTTAAGGCCTTTTAAAAACGGTTAAATCCAAAAATAAACAAATTGTTGGAAAAGTGGTAGAAAACTAACACAAATTAAAACACACTTTACTGCAAAATTATCTACCTAGGAAACGTCTCCAGATGTCAACATATTTTTTGTAAATCTTGAATAAAATTTAAGCCAAGTTTCAAATAAACCGTTGCAACTACCATGATTAACAAGAAAAAAAAAATTACATAAATTTGTTACTGTAAGCAAGAACCATCACAGCAAAAAAACTCAATCAAGTAGAAAAAATAAATGTCTGGCTGATGAAAAAAATAATAACAAACTGCAAACAACATTTTTTTTGCAACAAAATATAAATTACTGTAAACCAGTCCGCCAAGGACTATCATCTATGTGAATCAACTGACCGGATCAACTTAGAAACCGTCAACACGGACGGAAAAGTTGCCAAAAAAAAAGGTTTCCAAACCAGTTGTTGACTAGCAAGCAGTTTGTCAAAAATTAATAGCCACATGTAACAGCAGTCAAACCAACCCTACAACAAAACAGCTAACTACAATTCAAAGTTGCGCTTATGGTGGTCAAGCATGACAAACAACTACCATTATTTTTAAACTTAAGACATGAAGACCTGAAAGAGTTGTTCAAGGCTCTTTAGAGTTTAAAATCTGCTGCTTGCCAAAGCATTCCAAAGTGCAAAGATTTGTAAGAGTAAACAAATCGCTATACCGACAATTAGATTGTAAAGGCGTGGGAACAAGCCATGGCAAACCAATTAATAAATTTGGTAAATTCCTAGATTTAAAGTATGACTAGGATCACTAAATTTATAAACCTAAGACATCTTAGTATAACTGCAACCAAACAAGGAAACCACAAAGCCAATACTTTTGCTAAGACTACTAACTCCCAAAAATAGTTTTGCTCGTCTAAGGGTTACCCAAAACAGCTCTGACCAATAACGGAGCAATTTATAATTTTAACTACCTTGCTCTCAAGGATTTAGAACTTACCAAACAAGCCGACTACAACCACAAAGTCTAAGTCATCGGAGAAATAACTGTGGCTGGCTCACAGTTGGAAGATACAAACAAGAATTGTTATTCCTACATGCACCTTTACTAAGTAAAGAAATTATTTTGGGGCACCCATAGCTGATAGAAAACTAGGTGACCTTAGCCTGCACATAAACTAATTCACTTTGGCCAGAACAACAGAGCAGTTGTGAAAGCAGTATTAAAAGCAAGCAAACCAAGAAAAACAAACCATTGTAGAAGAAGTACAATTTTTCTCCCGACCATCACCCAAAAAGCAACTTTAAAGCTTTTTGAAAGTTTGCACTTGATTAGGGATTACGACCCAAAGTTTGCAAAAACCACCACATCACTCACCAATCTTTAAGAAAAGAAGAACCCTTTAAGTAGGACAGCTAGGTAGAGTAGGTTTTTCAAACAGTAAAACAGACCGATCCAGACCCGGACTTCAGTTTGTGTAGCAAACTGATGCGGGCAACGTGCAAATCAAACATTGGTTTGGTTCAAAAATGTCACCAATGCGAAAGCAAAATTTATGGTCATTGTTATTCACCGAGTTTAATTACAGGATAGAACACATTTTAAACAAACAAAAAAACTGCCTAGATTGCCGGATTCAAAGGAATCAGGAGAAGAAATAAAAATCTAGTACCTTCCAATGTGCTTGCCCGACCTATAAGCGTAACCTGACTTTGCTATTGCTTGTCACGGCAAAACTAATGGCAAGCCTTTGGTCGCAGCAGCAAAACAAAACCAATTTACACAATAGCTGCATCTGGTGTACCCATCAAAACTCTGATATTTATTTTTACCAAAAATTGATTTTAAATTGTAAAAAATAGTACCAATATATAATCCATAATCCAGTTTTTTTAGTTAAATTTTTGATAATTCGTATCGGAGCTATGCGCACATAAGATAGAATAGTCATTCTATTATATTGGAGTATTAGTAGCGCGACGTGTTAACCTGCAAGCACAATTTCATCATAATTAACTACAAGAAACGGCAGCAGAAGCCGACGCTTCCGAGGAAGCAAACCAATAATCGAATCGGAAAAAACAAAGAATTAATCCGTACAAGCGCTGAATGGGACCAGTTAGTAGTCCCACCGGCAATACAAGTTTCTTGTCATAAAAATCTATTATGACACCTACGCTAAAGGACATCCAAGGTCAGGACAAAACCACCCGAGTCAGACTAAAGGGATATTATTGGCCAGGAATTTGACAAGCAGTCAAGAACTACAAAAGTGCTTACGTGTAACATGATAAAAAAAGCCTAAAATACCGACAAACTACAGTCTCATCCCAACGGACAACTTTGGAAAAATTCTCAGTTGAGTTCATCGGCTCACCAGACACTACTCCTGCTAGAAACAGGTTGATCCTCATCATCATAAATTAAAGCTTTTGTACTAGCAACAGTACAAGTAAAGCCACCATCGACATCTTAGAAAAGCAAATCTTGATCTTTTACGTATAACTACCCAAAAATTGTATTCTGCAACCACAATATGTTAGCAAACGATTTTAAAACGCCATTTTTAGGTGGAAATGTAACCACCATACTACGACCTCATACCACCCTCAAGTTTACCCTGTAAAAAACGCCACATAGTACTAAACGCAGCTAATGTTCATCAACCAGTAAAAGTTTATTTGGTTAACTTGCAGCCAGAACCAAATTAAGTCGGACCAAAATAAATAGAGATACAAAAAAGAGAATTTGGAAAACTTCACATACCAGTTATGACACACCAATCGTGACAGAAGATAAAAGAGATATGAAAAAGAAAAAAGAAAAGAGCTGACGCGCAATTGTAAAAGTAAAAAGAGAAGGATTTTTGCAAAAAAACTTATTGCAATTTGAAATGCAACATTTTTTGGCGGAAATAATTGTTATTTTATCATGCCACCCGCACTCAGCTTTGTTCAGTCGACGGTCCGCGCACGCTTTCTTAGTCAACCTCTAGTCAGTCTACCCCCGAGGTCGCGTGACTTTGCTTCATGGCAAAGTTTGGAATGCTATAAGGTTGCACAAATTTTGTGCTGGCAAACCATCCTGCAATCGACCGCAGACAATGAAAATCTTATGTGGATGATCTCCAAAGCGTTACAGAGCAGACAAAGCCCCATTCCAGTCATTCACGGCAAATATGGGCTTCAATTTGATATCGTGGGAAAGGCCGAGGCATTTGCCGACAGCTTGGAATACTGCCCCGGATACAAAACACGTAAAAAAAGTCGAACAAGTGGTTGAGGATTTGTTGGAGGACTCTGACAACGACAAGCTGCTGGAAAGCGTGCGACCTTTTTGCATCAAAAAAATCATTAATCGTTTTAAATCTCGCATGGCCCCTGGCCCTGACAATATCTCTAACAAGACTCTTAAAACGTCGCATAAAGCAATAATGGCGCTCACTAACATTGCTAATGCAATTTTTAGAACTGGGTATTTTTCTACAGATTGGAAAAGCTATCTATTAATTAATAATAATAATAATAAAGTTTTCTCAAAACTATCAGCCCATTAGTTTTTTCCGCACGTTAAGCAAGGTCATTGACAGAATTGATTAACATTCTCCCCCATCACCAGCACGGGTTTAGATAGGGGCACTTGTCAGTTTAGTAACTAAACCGCGTAATGAACCTTATGTAGTCGAACGTTTAAGAGTTAAAAAGATCATAGGAGTGGTCTTTTTTGTCGTCGAAAAAGCTTTTGACAAGGTCTGGCACAAAAGACTTATTTTCAAATTGTATAGAGCTAACTATGCTCTTTGACTTGTAAGGCTGATAGCCTCATTTCTAGACAGCAAAACTTTAGAACTTTGAAAGTAAAGCTCAAAAATTACATATATACCCCTCGGGAGATAACGGCAGAAGTTCTTCAAGGCTCCATTCTCTCTCCGCTGCTATTCAACCTATACGTAGCCAACATGCCTTTGGGATGTAAGCACTGGGTCACTATTAACCCAGAAAAAAAGCAAAGCTGTACTTTTTACAAGGTGACGAATCACACCAGATTAGAACGTTTTTCTTAATGACGTGTTCCCATACCAATTGTGCCAAGTATCTGTGGGTTACTCCAAGTGCAGTCTATTCTCAATAAAGCCCAAATAGCAGAAAATGTTCTCATTCAGATGATGCGTTGGAATAGCGGTCTGCCGACCCAAAATAGAACTCGGCTCTACACGTCTATCATTAGACCCATTCTCACTTACGTGTTTCCAGTATGAGGAACAGCAGTTACCTGTCATCTTAACAAGCTAGAGGTCGTTTAAAATAAATCTCTGAGGTAGTTCCACAGGGCCTCATGGTTTGTTCAAAACAGAAAAATTCTTGCAGACTTAAGATTACTCCCGATACGTCAACACACCAAAACTTTGGCCACAAAGTATTTTGAGAACCTCGCAAATCATTCCAACCCTGATCTGGCCCGTCTCGCTGAACCAGACAGAGAGAACTTTTTCTATAAACCCTCGGTGAACCAAGTAGCCGCACCCTAACTTACTAACCAACTAACCAACAAAATCAACACCGCACAAGCCTATAAGGCTTAGTCTAAAAGAAAGGTACATAAGCCGTAACGTCTCAAACTTCCGTAAGCACTCATTATTAGGCGGTTTTTAGTCGGTAAGCATTTCAATCTGAGAGGAAATGAATCCGACACTTGCCAGTCTTGTAGAAAATTTTAATACATTTCCCAAAAAAAAAAAATCTAGTCAATCTACCATGAGCCATACGCAGGGCGCATTATTTTAAGACAATCATTTACCAAAAAATAAATCAAAAGTTTTCATCAGAGATATCGACAGCCAATCGCAGCAAACTACTAATACATGGACAAACTTTTAGCGGGCAATCTCACCCAGCATCATCATCTGGTCAGTTGCTAGAGCACTAGTTACTCTTCTGCACATACGGAGTTACCCCGCTAATCATTCTGATTCCTCAACAATCACAAAACAATAAGATATAACATCACTAGATAGTTTTCAGCAGCTGCAGATTCGTGAAGCGAGCGTATGTGTGAGCATCACTTTTTGCAAGACTAGCCTAAAAAGCCGTGTAGCACAAGATGTACCTCTTTAGCACCAAATTTGGCATAAAAAACGTCAAACGTCGCGCATGTGTTAGTAATGTAATGTAATTAATATTTGTGACAATACTATTTGGATTTCTATTTATCGTCGGTGTGTATGAAATATAATATAAATATATAACTAAAAAAAATCAATATGAAAAATCAATATAGTTCACATCCCAAATATTATCTTGATATTTTCTGTTAACTTTTTACTGGAAATATTCCAATATTTCATATAAATTCTTCTCTCGTATATGTTGATTAACACGACGCTACTACAATATTAAGAAATTAAATTGAAGTATATAGTCATTAATTAAATGGGACAAACAAACTTGATGAGAAACTGTAAACAGGATAACTTGATTAAAAGTAAAATTACCTTCGAGTTTTCAATTGCACAAGCGCGGGGTATAAATTAGGTGTGATTCTGTGAATAGGTGTTTATAAATAAACGTGTGGACAAAACAAATAAACAAATTGAATGAATTAATAAGGTTTCGCATTCACACAATTAATATTGAATTATTGACATGCTTTAAGATTTCAAACTTATTTCTCATTTTACGAAATATATTCTGTTCCAAATAAATCAGTTGATTAAGCATAAGATATCTTTTTGTTAGAACTGAACATAATTCAGCAGAATTATCAAATCCTGTGATGTCTAGATAGTGCCCCAATAAAAAAAACTTCCAAGGATAAAATGCCGCTATTTGTATGAAGTGAAAATGTATCGTATATAACATATTTATTTAAGCGTCGGCCCTAAATCAAATGAAAAAATCCTATAAATATTTTCGCTTTCTTTTTATATAAAATAAATAAAACAACAGAATAAACACTGTGCTTAATAAAGCATTGCAATATATGGCTTTATAAACACATCACTTATATTTCACAAATCCACACCACAATTCGGAAGAGCATCTGTGGATTTTATGAACGTGAGTTGAATACGATGCGCCCTTCTGCTCGGTATTAGCATTAATAGTCAAATGTTTGCCAGAGGTTTCATTGTAATTGTCATATAAATAGATAAACTCTAACAATTCCCACAAAATCTATTTGTAATGGGACGCATTGTTCGTGCTCTTTCATATGTATATTTCACGCTTAGATTAAGACTAAATGTAATTCAATTAACGTATGCAAGATATCAATGAAAATGTACTTACCGTGATGAATACAGCACTCGACCGTTTTTATAGAGACGGACGAATTTATTCGGTGTTGTTATAGTATGCAAATACGATTGTTTTCCGTTATAAAAGTAAGTGTCTGGCTTCCAAATCTTTGCTAACATGGATATACTTAATGCCAGTGTATCCTTATCGTCTCCAGGGAATGCTAAACGTCGATCCACCCAGGACTGACGAAAATAACAATCCATCGAATATGTCTGAAACAAAGAGTGATGGTTATGACAAGAAAGTTAATTAAATAAAACTATATCGATAAAGTTTTATTGAAACTTTAAACTTGATTTTTGCATTGTTCTAAAAAATATCTAAAGCTATTTTTAATGTGTAAGATAACTAAAACCTTTTGAACCTATTGAAGTCTATATTGTAATAAAAATAATTTTATTTACAATGCAATATAGCATCGGTACTGAATTTTACATCATTTTTTTTAGGATAGTAATTGAACACATCTTGTTACCAAAGTTGAATTATTAATTTACGCATTTTTCTATTCACTAAGGTTCAATTTATTTATGCAAAGATTTTATTGAACGTGTTTATAAGACAATATAATTTCATGCAAATTATCATCCCAATAGGAGAGATGTATAAATTTATACATAAATTGGACTATCTCTGTAAGTTTAAAAAATTATTAACAAACATATACATAAAAAATCTTATTGTTTTTTTTTGTATTTTATAAAATATGTAAACAAATGTATTTCTAGCCTATTTAGACTAGGTCGTCTTTATATTTTACCAATAAAGATAGAAAGTTAAAAGAACATTAACGGCCACGTTAACCATTGCCCAGAAAATCTATCATTTTATTCCTTTTTAAACTGTCGTCCGCCCTTAGATAACTCTTTGGTCTACTTTTGACCATCTTTTTAATTCCCGATGCTATTACGTATCGAGTGCTAAAGAATCAAAACAGCTATAACCATAAGCGTTTACAACACTTTTTTTTTTTCAAATTTGGAAACCCAATTAACAACTTTAGCACACATCAAACAGACACGATACTGCCGACCTGTAAAAAAAAAAATGAAAAATTTTCCTTTGTTTCAGGAGATTGCTGTTAGGGTTCTAGAAGAAGCAATCAACGCAGACGACCCGACAAAGACAAACAGAAAACACAAAGACGACAACATGACCGCTATGACAGTAGTACACAAACAGACATGGCTGAAGACGCCACAAGAACAGAAGGAACTGTAACGCCAAGATCCTCTAGAGAATAAAAAAGAAAATGTGTTATGGGACCCCGCCCTCACAAAAAACGTTACAAGGGGAACACCAGGAAAGAAAAAGAAGACAATATAAAAGTCACCAGCAAAAACAAAATCAGAGAAGTAATTAGTGAAGTAACTGAATTATTTAGACCTCAGAAAATGCAATAAAGCTAAACAAGGTAATCCAAAAATTGTACAAATCTAAGACAAAACTAATAGAAACAACCATATGCTAAAAATTAAAAGAAAAACTAAAGTAAATAAAATCACATACTGGCTTGACGTAATAACAAGAAGCTCCCACTCATAAATAGAGGAAACATTGCGCCGCAAGAATAAAAAACTTAAGCGTAAAATATATTTTTTATTAGTTTTATATAACAGAACAACATCAGTTGCAGCTGCGGAATATGAAAAAACACAAAAGAGAGCAACCAGGAGGAAGATAGTATCTAGACTTACAAGTTTTGATACCTACCAGTAAATAACTGAAAAAGACTAGAAAGTTTTTCCAAAAATTAAAAAAACATCAGGGCTACATTTAGAACGCTTCTGCAGAACATGATCTTATACTTCTCAGCAATAAAAATATAAAGATTAGCAACAAACTCTTATAAAAAGCCATAGAAAAATTTAGTGGCATAAAAGGTCTGCAGGCGCAAAAAAGCAAAGAGGAGATTTTGCCACAATGACTTACACATTAGGCTTCCCCGATAAAGACACTATGGTAAAGAACATCAAAAGAAAACTAGCAGTCTCAGACAATAAAGGAATCATCGAAAATATATTTCATACAATACTAGAATATGTATTCGCTGAGAAGAAAAATAGCAAAAACTAATACAACTATATTAATAGGTATGAAGAATGTGTTTCAAAAACTCAGCAATCTCTAGCAAAGCAAAAATAAAGAAAATCAAGATGACAAAAAATATAAAACATTGGTCTAAAATGGTCTTAAAAAACCGGAAGCTTTGAAAAGCAAAATCATAGAGAAACTTCTAGAGGCAAAATCATTTTGCCTTATCAACAAAAGACCACTACATATAAAAGACCTTGAGAAAGTATCAACTAAATAAGGTATAAAACACGCCATATCCAAGTTATTAGAAATCAAACCGGATACATTTTGAGATTTAAGCATTCAAACCAGCTTATGGACCAGATAAGAACGTTAAAATACTAGTGCCAGAGTTAGACTCTAGAAAACTTGTGCAGATGAGGTAAGCCAAGATTGACAATATTAAAAACAACAAAAATTATAACTGCCTCAACGAACAATTAAACAATACTTTTCAACACATATACACATTTCTTAAACCACATAAAAATACATAAGCCGATAACCCCTAACACATACAATAGTAACTTTAACTACCAACTATGCAACCAGACACACATCATAGTAACTTCAACCACCAAATATACAACCTTGACTAATTCCTCCCATCATTCATTTTGTATTCATAACATCACATTTAGGTAATTCACAATTTGTAAGTCTTTTTATTTTTTATATTTATATTTATATTTATATAATATATAATTTCCTTTTTTGTAGTACACCGACGTTGGCCTAACAGTCGAAACCGGTCTGTACAATAAACAACTTACAGCATATAAAAGTATTTTAATACACCTACATAACCTATAAGCCAAGATTTGTTGCATAAAATATAGAACTATAGAAAGAGTAAAAGAAGTAAACTGCTTTAAATGTTGGCAATATGAGCATAAAAAAGCTTACTGCAAAGGGCCTAAATTATAAATAAAATGTGACAAAAAAGACCACAAAACAGCAGAGTGCCATAAACCTAAATGCAGGAATCATAGCAATATGCGAATCCAACAAAAACGCTATCAAGAACAGAAAAAAACTAGGCATTTGACAAACGACTAGACATTGTAATAAAAGCGGTTAAAAAGTCTTTGGGATATGGTTTTTGTACATCAAAACTGCCATTTTTACAAAGTTTAGCTGTTACGCTTCCCCAAACAAGGAGATAGAAAATGTAAAAATACTTCAAAATTGGAAAAAAAAAGAAAGAGCAAAGACAAAGCTATAGTTGCTGAAATTTTGAAGAAGAGAAGTTGTAACTGAATGGATAGCAAAAAACAATGTTATCTGCGTAAATGAAAGCAACATTCCTAAAAAAGAGGTTTTTCTTGGTACTAGATTTTGTTCGATATTCAGTAAATGAGAACACAAGGAGATTATGAAAATAAATGTTTATTACTGACTTTTACATGTGCAACTGACTACAGCCAACTACAGCGTTACTGATACATATATGGAGTCATAGAGTTCTATATTAATTCTAACACTCTTCCTCGATTTGAAGTTTTTCTTTATGAACAAACTTCGCAATCGCTAAACAATTCAAATATGAAATATAATGTAAATAAAATAACAAGTTTTGTTTTCATACTCATTACTCATAGAATGTTTAACATTTTTCTCAGCATTAAAAATCGTACGTTGGTCAGGCCTTTAGTGAGAACATCTGCAATATTAATTTTTGTATCGACATGTATCAATATGATCTTTTTATTTATTACAAGGTCTTTAATGTGATGGTACTTAATGTCGATGTGCTTTGTTCGTTTTGAATTTTCATAAGACTGTGAAATATCTATTGCCCCCTGATTATCAACTAAAAGTTTTCCGGTTAATTCAACATCCAAATCTTTACACAATCCCTGCAAGTTGATTAGGTCACATGCGCTAAGAGCCGCAGCTATATATTCCGCTTCAGCGGTGGACAATGATACACAATTTTGTTTTCTCGAAAACCATGCAATTACACAATTCGAATACAAAGTGACTGACCCGCTTACACTCTTCCTGTTTTGTTTGTCGCCTGCCCAATCGGCATCTGAGAATGTTTGTAAACTTTTTATTGCACTTTTCTTATAAACTAGACCTAAATCTTTCGTTTCCTTAAGATATTGTAAAATTCTTTTTCCTTCCATCCAACAACTTTTATTTGGTTTTTCTACCCATTGAGCTAAATAACTAGCAGCATAGGCAATTTCAGGTCTTGATACAACACTCACATACATAATACTTCCGATTAATTCTCGGTAAGGTACATTTATCATTTCTTCTCTTTCTTCAACTTGAAAACCCTTGTTTATTGGAGACTTGGCTCCTTTTGCTTCAGTGAAGTAAAAATTTTCCAAAATTTTTTGTATTTGTTTGCTTTGAGTAATTTTTAAGCCATTCTGATCTCTCTCAATCTCCATTCCCAAGAAGCGTTTTACTTCGCCCAAATATTTGGCGCTGAATTCTTTCTTTAACAATGTTATTAACTTATTGGCTTCTTCTTCGTTTCCAACTATTAAAATATCATCAACAAACACAGTTAACCATACATTCTTTCCTGTGTATAAACAATAATCGTATGAAGATCTCTTTAAATTGATAAAACCCATATACTCGTTAAATCTATTGTTCCAATACTTTGGACTACCCTTTAGCCCGTAAAGTCCTCTATTTAACTTTAATACTTTATTATTATTTTCTTTCTTTAATCCATCTGGAATTTTTACATATAACTCTTTATCTAGTTTACTATTTAGGAATGCAGTTGGTACATCAAGTTGGTGTATTTTATAATCACATTGAACTGCATGTGCCATCAACAATCGGATCGTACTCAATCTTGCTACTGGAGCATAGTTATTTTCAAAGTTTTCTTTCTCTTGAAATCCTTTAGCAACCAAACGTGCTTTTTTAGTACCGTCTTCTTTAATTTTGAATACCCATTTAACATCAATCGGGTGTTTTCCATCCGGTAGCTCAGTTACAGTCCAAGAGTTGATAGCATCATGTGCGCTTAGTTCAGCATTAATTGCTTTGCACCATTCTTTATTTTTATTAGCCTCTTCAAAATTATCTGGCACTTGTTCATTATTTGAGACAAGACAAAATGCGGTATGCAATTCGTAGTCATTTAAATAGTTTGGTAACTTGTTACTTCTCTTTGGTCTATTTTCATTTTCGGCTTTGTCGTCATCCAAACTCTGATTTGATTCTTGTTCACTATCTTGATTTCTATCTTCTACATCAGATTCATTATTTACATCATTATTTTCTTTTTCATTACTTTTAAATGTAATTAGTTGATTTTCATTTCCAGTCTTATTTTTATTAAATACAAAATTAGTCTCATCAAACTTTACATCTCTTGAAATTATTATCTTTTTGGTCACTGGTTCCCACAATCTATATCCGTTAGCAGCATATCCGACCATACGCTCTTCTTGCGCCCTATCATTAAATTTAGCTGGTTTTAGCAAAATGACAAACCACGCTTTTGCGCCAAAAACTCTTAACTTGCTCAAATCTACATTTCCGGTATAAATGTGCATAGGTATTTGATTATTAATAGCTGCTGAGGGACATCTATTCAATTGATACGCAGCACACATAACTGCTTTGCCCCACAAATACCTTGGAAAGCCCGTCTCTGTTAACATGGTTCTGGCTTTATCATACAAAGCTCTATTCATTCGCTCTGCAACGCCGTTTTGTTGCGGAGAATATGGTCTGGTATATTCCATTTTTATCCCTTCATTTTGACAAAATACTTTAAAATGATTTGATACAAATTCTCCCCCATTGTCAAATCTAATTCTCTTGACTTTAACGTTTAATTGAGTATTTATTTCCCTCACATAATTTTGTAAATTTAATTCCGCTTCCGATTTATTCTTAAGTAAATAGACTTTAATATAATGCGAAAAATCTTCAGTGATTGTCTGAAAATAATTAAATCCGTCTTTTGATGCTGGATTAATTGGACCCGCTAGGTCTGTATGCAAAAGCTCACCTATTGCACTACTTCTTGGTTTGTTTACAGTCATAAATGGCAACCTAGTTGCTTTACCTTTTATACATGGCTCACATATTTTATCGGACGTTGGTAGTTGCATTCTTGCTAATCCTTTCCTGTTCAGGTGTCCTAGGCGTTGGTGCCACAAGTTGTCTTCGTTACCGTTTTTGTAAACAGTAAGAGCCGCTTCCTCGCTGTCATTGTGTGCGTTGTTCCTCGGTATGTTGTTTTCCTTGTTGTCGAGATGCTTTCCTTTCATGATAAAGAGTCCATTTTCCTCTTTACATTGCCAAGACTGTATTCCATTGCTTATTTCTGCACCGAATTCGTTGAATATTATAACATAGCGTTTTTCCACTAGTTGTTTTACCGATAAAATGTTTTCAAAAAGTCCAGGCACTATCAAACCGTTAATTTTAATTTTCTTGTTGTCACTTAGCACTGTTATTTCACCTCTGTTTTCAGCTTTTAATAATTCTCCGTTTGCTATTTTAATTTTTGTTGTGACCGGCAGTTTGTTTACTTTTTGAATTGCTGTTAAATCTGCTCTTAACAGGTGTTCAGACACCCCTGAGTCGACGATGAAGTTGACCTCATTCGGATTTGTATGGTGCGTTGCACTTAAACACTCCGCGCTAACCATACTGGCTACAAACACATACGCTGACGACTCGTCGTTTTGCGTTACATGCGTCTGTTGTTGAGAAGATGCACTACTACTTGCACCGGCAGCACCGCGTTGGCTTTGACTGTGATAGTAACCACGTCTGTATCCTCTACCGCTCGCTCGGCCTCGCTTGTTCGACGACCGGCATTCGTACGCTTTGTGGCCTTTCTTATGGCACTTGAAACATTCGATTTCTTTGTGTGTAGCGAATGCTGCTTCCTCTCTCGCTGTGTCTCTCACTGGTCCTTTTTCAGCTTGTGTCAATTCTGCATCTAGCAAGCATGATTTTATTTTCTCTAATGTAGGTGTACTACTCATACTCATCGCTTCTATAGACGATACCACGTGTTGATATTTCTCCGGCATTGTGATTAGTAGATGGCATATTTTGTCGGTGTCTTCCATTTTGGATCCCGCAGCTTCAATGTTGTTTATCAACGTGTCGAATTTCAGAAAATGATCTACTAGTTTATCATTATTTGAACACTTTAACTTTAGCAGTTGCTTTTTCAAGTTTAATTTGTTAAACGTACTGTTTCTCTCGAATACTTCTTCTAGCGCTGTCATCATCTGCTTTGCCGTTTCTTTCTTCCTCACATACTCAATGTACTTGTCGCTCAGACATTGCATTGCATGATTGCTTTTGCTTTGCAACCCCTTTTCTTGTTCGCTTCTGTTACACTTTCTATTTCTAGGACATCCGATACTTCTTTCATTTCAAGTATTAATTTTAAGCGAAACTTCCAATTTGCAAAGTTCGTTCCGTCTTTGAGTTGCGGCAACGTGATCGATTCCATTGAAGCCATTTTTTTTGCTTTGTTCTTTGTTCCTTAATCTCACTACGATTTTTCTCGTAATTTTCAAAACTCCCGTTATCTCAACTCTGGGCCCATAACCTGTTCGATATTCAGTAAATGAGAACACAAGGAGATTATGAAAATAAATGTTTAGTACTGACTTTTACATGTGCAACTGACTACAGCCAACTACAGCGTTACTGATACATATATGGAGTCATAGAGTTCTATATTAATTCTAACAGATTTAACCCTGTAGAAACTGAGTAACAACAAAATCCTTAAGAACCACAACAACATTATTTTTGAGGTTTGAAGTAGAAGACAAACAACAACAAAAAACTATTTATTCAAAATAAGGGATGGCAGGTTAAAATAATAGACAAACAAAAACTGCAACGAGCATTGATTGATACAGACATGGCATATGAAGAAAATGCATCACCTACAAATAATATTACAAAAAAATATAATGCATATTTGCAATAAAACCCTGCCAAATAGAAAACATCACAAGATTGCAACCAAAAAAATTGCCAATCTGCGTAAGAAATACAAAAAAATAAGGAAATACAAAAAAGCGCAAAAAAATTCTTTCCGCAGTAAATAAGTACCTGCAAGAAGAATATAAAAACAGCAAAAAAATACTGCAGGACAGCATTAAAGCGGCAAAGAAAACATGCAGGATAGCTTTTCTCCAAAACCCCAAATGACAATGCCATTGATGACATTGTCAAACACTTTTTACCAGAATACAAACCAGTAAACTTTAACTGTGACAAAATAAGACACCTGGTTTTAGAAACATTCTCGTGGAAATCTTAAGAGAAGTTGTACATACATAGCAAAATATGTACAATAAGCTAGCAGACCAAAGTACATTTTACAACAACTAGACACAAGCAAAGCTTGTGTTGCCTAGAAAAGGTAACAAATTGGACTACTCGGCAGCATAAAAGCCCAAATGCCTCCTCGACGTGAAATGTATAAACTAATCCTGATAAAACTTAAGAAGGAACTAGAACACACCGAATACCTAGCAAATAAACAGTTTGGCTTTATTAAAGGTGCGTGATTCATTGCAAATGCAAATTGTCTACTCTTTAAACTATAAAAAAGGTAGCTAGTATCTAAAGGCTAATAACAATCAGGATATGCAGTGCTTACAGGACAATCTTGACAGAAGCAGTAGGCGTAATTGTTGGCGTCTTGGGAATGGAACTGCTGATACTAGAGGGAACCTCAAAATATTATAGCATCATTAGAACACCAAAAAAAAAAAAACGTCAGCTCTAACTAACAAAAAATATAGAAATACGATGAACCTACAAACTGATACCAAACATGCAAGTTTGGATAAAACAACCATACGGAGAAGTTTGAATTTTATTTGAAGCAGACTTTTTTGGGGCTGTTGTTTCAAGCAACTATTGTAACAGGACTTACAACGTCAAACATACTCTATTTAAAGTGAAAAAAAATACCAATCAGACTAGGGTACAATTCTACGTGGAAAATATGATAGCCGGTCTTAAAATGCTCTGCCGGAGTTGGAGCCCAAACCTGCAACAATGTATGCGCCGAGATTCAAGTTAAGCGTTTCACCCAATTCTTATGCATTTATCAAGCATTCTGAGCATGCTAAAAATTAGATAAACCATCTGCATCACAATTCAACTTGTCCTACGTTATCTTCTAACGCAATGTTTTGTCATATCATATCTCAGACAGATTGTATAGGGTTTAAAGTGGGTGGTCTTTTTTTTATAGTATTGGATAGATAAAAATAGAAAGGGGTTTAAAACTGTATCAATGCAACAAAATAAATATTAAAAAAAACTCCTACGTAGCATATTGCCCCAAATCGTTTAATCAAAAGTTAATAAAGTTTAACAATGTTAACTTTTAATCCGTCAGAATACCATTAACAAAATTTTGATTTGTCGCCAATTTTTGTCTTATCATAAATCCAATCTTGTCTGTCTTGACACCAGCGACATTACTGCAGCCTGTTGAATTGTTAAAGAAAAAAGAAAATAAAAACAATAAAAACGCAGTAATGCTCATAAAGACTATGAACAATTGCTCTTTTTATGTAATTTTATTAGTTAGCTGGGCACTAGATTAGTTATTAGATTGGTCTTTGAATAATGTTGTGTTGTTGTTACATCCTTCAGCTGTTGAATCATCTTTCTGGAGTTTTTTAGGTTGTCTGCTTAAAGATAATGTTGTCTGCAAATCTGAGATGATTGATCATTTTGCCATCAATGCTTATGCTCGTTGTTTTATCTTGACTTTTTGAATGCATGCTTCATGTGTTGCCCAATATAACATTACGGCCCAAAACTAAAACCGACAAGTAGAAATGAGTTGAGCACACAGCCCACACAACAAACAACTGGTAAACAAAACAAAATACTAGAGTGGTGACTACCAAAAAAACAAGAGAAACAGGAGCAAATTACCTACTAAATAAAGCAACGACAAAAAAAAATAGTGAGAAACTAGATCAACATTGTTCAAAACCAAAACCAGCAACAAAATCTATATAAGCCTATGTTCAGTAGTGAGCAAGAATGGCTGACAATTGATAAAGATAAATATCTCTTTGCCTACCGGTTTATTTGATTATTGCTCTTGCGTTAGCGTTTTTGTAGTTGTTTCTAATAATTTTGGTTTATTTATGGTTAGTCCGGCGTTTTTTTAGCGTCTTTGTGATTGTATCAATTGCCATATTACCAATAGTCTGTTGTATTCTACCGTCTTTTCTATTAAAGTTTTGAGATATTGAAGGAAGTCGATTTTGCTGAAACCACAGCAAAAACCGGATTACTCTCTAAACTGGTGTATGTCAAATTTTGCCTAAAGTCTTGTAGATGTTATCCTGTTGTACAATTTATACAAATGGTTGAGAAGACTGATTAGTCTGTAGTTTGCTTTTTTAGTGTGGTAAAATTGTGAGTGAGCTGTTCCATTCAGTAGAGATGTTCTGGCTATGTAGGCGTAGGACCCGAATCTTGTTTATTAACGTTTGTTCTTAGATTTTTAAAGCTTCTATGATTATTCTATCTTTTCCGGGTGCTTTGTTGTGGTTTTCATCAAAACATGGTGTGTTTTGCTGTTTGAAATGTCCAAAATGTCTTTTGACCTTACGTTTTGTATTTTTTTCCGTAGGTTAGGTTAGGTTAGGTTAGGTTTGGTTTGCGGGTGTCGAATCAAATCGACGACCGACGATTTACTTGGAGCTGGTGTACTTGTTGACGGCCTTGGTATCTTCACTGACTGCGTGCTTGGCCAACTCACCGGGCAACAAGAGACGGACGGCGGTCTGAATCTCGCGACTTGTGATCGTCGAACGCTTGTTGTAGTGAGCGAGATGGGACGCTTCGGAGGCGATGCGCTCAAAGATGTCGTTGACGAAGCTGTTCATGATGCTCATCGCTTTCTTGTTTTTTTTAGTTGTAAAATCTTTGTTCTCTCATTTGCTATTTTTTTCTTAATTCTTTTTTGCTTTTGTTACTTTCAATTGTTTGTATAGTATTGTTTTATTTAAATTTCCTATGTTTCTTTTGATGGCTTTATAGATTTCTTTATTCATTTGTTTTATTTTTTCCGGATCAAGATATTCTCTGTTTTTAACATTATTTTCTTTTGCATTTTTATTTTAGTTTTTTTGTTATTTTTTATTATATACTAACTATTTAATAATAATTCAATAAACGTAAGAGTTCTACATTAACTTCTTCAAAGTGATTCTAGTTTTTTTCAAATATAAAATATAAACAAGTAAAAATTTAAACTGGGTAATTTGTGTAGAACTTATTGTTTATTTTCTGTATCTTGTTTTTGCTTTTATATATATAATAGAGATGCAGTAATCCTTTACCAGGAATGAGTTGTGACATACTTCTATCAGATTCTTTTTGGTTTTGAATTATAATAAGATTGTTTGATTAATACGTTGTTTAACCCCTGGAATACGGTTATTTTTTGGCAGCACATTCATATACACTACAACTTTCACAGATCTAAAGAACCAGCAAAACTATTTTAGAATTAAAAGCTTTTAAAGTAAAAAAAAAGCACAAGGAATTAGGGTCAAAGTGAAAAAAACATAAATAAACCACTTCCTTAAAAGCATCTCAACCGCTACTTTGTTTTCTAGTATTGTAACTAAAACAGCAACTTTGGCGTTTTTCAACAGTTAAGCGATTTTGGCGCGGTAGAATAATCGGGCTCAGTTAAAAAAGTTTGTCAATTTGTAATATTGCTCAACAAATTGGCAAAAGTGTCAATATAATAGCTTAATGTTGGCGTAGATAGAGCGAAGGAAAGAGCGCCCTAGAAACACTATAGAACGTAAAGATCGGGCTCTTTGGCTCATCGCTCTCCGGAACCAAGTTTCAACAACAAGAACAATTGGAGATGTCTGAACAGGCCTGACTAACCAATGTACTAATTAAACTAACAAAAATTTTCAGGAATTTTAGCCACCTCCACTCACTTTACCTGATGTTCTGATGCATATTTAGGAAGCTTGGGCTGAAATTGACAATTTAATTTCTAGCATGCCTAGGCAATTTGCTGAGTGCTCCAGAAATGGTAGTGTTCAAATTTTAATTATGTGTAAATAATTTACATATGTATTATCTTAATTTTTTATAAAAATTGAGCTACAGGTTCTTGATGTTCTTTTGCTTTTGGCGGCCGGTATATGTTTTATCAAAGTCATTTACTTAAATAATATTTGCAAATAGTGTTAAAATGTATTCAAAAGTAGCTAAAAACGCATTTATTTCTATATTTGTATAATTTTCGGCTATTTTCAACTATAATTTTACTAAATATAATGGGAAAAAAATAAATTTATTATCAAATCATTTGTAGAACTAGCAATGTCTCCAAAGTTGCTGTTTTTGTTATAATACTACAAATCAAGGTAGCGGTCGGAATGGTCTAAGACTAACTTTTACACCTGTCAAGCTTAAGGTTAACTATTACCGGTACTTTACTGTCTAACGAGACAGTTTCTACAACAGCGACTAGCAATAGTATTTTATCGTTCCATTACAAATTATATAAAACATACAAATGTTCATTTTCAATATAGTTTGATGTGCAAACCTGGACATTTTGTTGATAGCGTATCTTATAATAAATAAGTTTGACATATATTACATGCAATTTGTTCACCTATTCATAAAAAAAGTCGAATACTTTTGTTAAGACTATATACTTACAGTGTGAATAAAAATTTGTAATTTATAAAGATTAATTTTAATTGACAATTAAATTTGAAATATCCATTTTATTTAATATTCTCATTATAAATAATTAAAAAAACATCTTTACTCTTAAGAAGATTGATTTGGTTTTAATATAAGTTATAAATTCTAATTGTAAATCCGCTATTAATTAAAATTTGCAATTAAGTATTCATATAACAATACATGAAAGAATTGGATGAACGTAGCAACTATTTTATTCTACAAGCAACTTATCTGGCTTTTGTTCATACTCTCTAATCAGTTCAATTCAAATTACACAATTTATGTTAATTAGTAAGTTCAAAATATCAATTAAATTACGTTTTAATTGTATTACCTTCAGTCAATTCAAACCAGCATGATATATCAACGTGACACCCGTCAATTGCAAGACACGTATTAATTGATTATTCATTTGTAAATATCTAAATTTATTATAGCACTGACAAAATCAGTGTACCCTTATATAATTTTGTTATATCAAATAATATGTTATCTAAACTAAAATAATTTAAATAGAATTCAGAAATTAAACCACTTCGATAAATTATTCAATGTTTATTGGACCCTTATAAATTTCCAAAGAATTTAGCAATTCAAATTTTATTGGATTTTTTACGAGACTATGCATTTGCTTAACTAAAAAGCGAGCCGATTGTGTCGGCAGTAGTAAATTTAATAAGAACAAGCTTTTGCATAATGAAATCATTTATGAATGAATTTTTCATAGATAACAAAAATAATTTGTAGTTTATGATTATGTTGAATAATATATTAAGTACTAACGTTTTTGCTAAATTGTATCGATTTTATGCATAATTACGAAGCAAACAATTAGATAATATTAAATTGTTATAATTAGTGTTACGCTTTGTAGAGTTAATGTATTACTCAGTCTAATTAAGTGGTTCTTGGAATCACTAGTTCATTAATTATAAATAGTGTATATAGGAATCTTAGTTAACAAAGTACATATGCAATAGATGCAATTACACTAGAGTCAAGTTTATAAGTTGTAAATAAAGTAAATTAATAAATAAATAAATAGTAAATTAAAACCTCTAGAAACTTTGTATGTTATTTCAACAGTTGATGTTATTTTATACCTAATGGATTCAAGTTTAAAATAGAAGAAGTTCAGATTATTACATGATCAATGTTAATTGCTAGGTAATATTTACAATATTTTTTATTAAACTTTGATTACACGAATAAATAAAATCATTATAAACTTAGTACCAAATAAACAAAATGAGTATGATTAATTGATTTATGTTTGGAGTAGTAATTGTATTTGTTGAGGACAGTAACAGCACAAGGAACTCCCAGCAATGTATACTGTGGGATAGTATTATTGTATAAGACTATACAATAGTGTAAGTATAATATATAAAATGTTTTATTAAAACTCAATAGAAAATTTTAATTAAAAAAAAAATTCTATATTATTACTATTTGCTAATGTTGGTATTAACGTCAATAATGTATTAAGGCTCCAAAATAAGATTATTTAGTTTTTAGTTAAAAAAATAGTTAGTAGTGTTTAAAAATTATTTATATAAAATTAATAGACCATTACATTGTATACAGGGTGTTTTCAATATATTATGAAATATTTTAATTTAACATTCAATTTTATGACATGCCTGATAAGTTCTGTCGTTATTGAGATACAGGATGTTTATTTAATTTTTATATTGTAATAAAAGTAATAACATTTAAATTTGTAAATAGTAAATTAAAAGTAGTACATATTCGAGCAGATGTTCAAAATCTACACCTTCTGCCAAAATACAAACTTCTAAACAACGCCTAATTGATTGCCAAACATTCAAAAATAATAGTATTGTAAATAACATTACAACCTTCTATAATGCAATTTTAAAAATGTTCTAAATTTTTAATTGGATATCTCTACATACAAAAATTTAGAGGATTCTGTTCAGATAACCGAGAACCAAAAATGTAAAAGTTGTTCAAACGGATAACAAAGCAGCAAAGCTAATATTACAATGTCACTCTTCTCTCACTCTAGCAGCACGGTAAAATAACATCTAGCTGTGTTGTGTAAATGGACACTCAAATACAATAGAAAATACTAAGACTAATAGGCTGGCGTACACAGAGTTAACTACTAATGTGAACCTAAACCATAGACCGTTCCACTTTTTAAAAGCTTTACCACTCTACTAATAGCAAACACGTACTACGCACTAAAAATACGGTGGTACAATACACCAGGCTGTAATACCACAAACCCAAAGACTATTACCTACAACTCTATAGACAGAACCTGCAAACATTAATGAAGGTCTTGACATGGCATTGTCAACTTAGGAAAGAGTGTTTTTTTAGAGGCGGCAAACTTTAAATTGGGAACATTGTCACAGCTGATTTAACAGTTGTCAGATGTTTTGAGGTTAGTTTTGTTTAGCAATTTATTATGAATAAAGTCACGCCGAAGCAACGATTGCAAGTTGTTCAAATTTATTTTGAAAAACATGGTTCAGTTTGAGAAACTCCTCGGGCATTACGTGCATTGTTTGGTGCTCATAATCGTCTATCAGAGCGGTTAATCCAAAAAACTATGCATTGTTTTTGCAATACGTTTAATCTAAACAAAAATATGCATCCAGTACGACATCGTACAGTGAGCACACAAGAAGCAATTGATAGTGTGCAGCGTAATGTTAATGATGATCCAAATGTGTCAATTTGTCATCATGCTCAACTATTAAACTTGTGTCCATCGACTTAATAGAAAATTTTGCAAAAAATCTTGGTTTACGAGCTTACAAGATTCAAGTTGTACAAAAATTGAAGCCACACAATCATCGTTCGCATTGTACATTTGGTAAACGGGCCAAGGAAAGCATTGCTATTGATCCACAATTTTATTTGAAAATTTTGCTCAGTGATTCAGCACACTTTTGTTTAAATGGCTATAGTGGAATCATTGGTTCATATGTATTCAAAAATGGTGATGGTCGGAACGTTACAGTCAACGGTGTGCGCTACAGAAACTTGATTGCCAACTTTTTTGTGCCTCAATTGGACAGAATTAGTGTTGCAGACATAAGTATATTTAAAACATTTTTCTGTGTATTATTTCAGTTTAAAATTTCCCACCTTTAAAAAAAAACACCCTTTACATGCCCTGCTCTCTCCTACGCAAGGGACTTCATGTTAAGGGGACATAACCAGCATAAAGGACACTCCTTCAAGCATTGTTCAGGTATAAATCAACCGTATAGCAACAAAGTGAGGTTTCTACTAAAATAAGAACAAAAAAACTATTGAGGCCTAAGTTCAACGAAATTTGTTTCACCCTTTTTGTTATAATAAAATAAAACAAAAATGACAAATAACCCACAACAATATTTCAGATTATTTAGCTATTTATTGATGTTATTATAACAAATTTTGATGATGTTAAGCAAAAAATTGCTTTTTAATACAAATGTAACGGTGTGTTGTACTAAGTTTTTATTTAGAAATAAACTTACCATATCTACTTCTGAAATTGGTCCCATACTCCTTACCATAATATCTACTTCAACAACGGCTGGAGGTCCTAGAACAAAATAAAATCAAATATTTATTGTGATGTAGTTTAATTACATAATTTTGCATGTTTTGTTCTTCTCTTTAATGCATAAACTGATTAAATTTTAATATTTTTATGATACGTTTTAATATTAATTAAATGATAACTTTGCGGCAGTTTTGATCTGTTGAATATCAAGTCTTGAATCGTTGATTTTGTCAAATTATACGATTTAAAAAATAGTATAATACACAAAAAACAGGTATGAATCACCTTCCCACAAAACCCAAATCTAACCGTAAAATTTAAGCAAAACTTTAAGTGCAGCTGATGCAAGAATTGAAGCCGATTGATTGTAAACAACAACAACAAATATTTTTGGTTATTGGGTGCTGGAAATGCAAACAAAGAATATTGACTATTTAAAAAAAATATCTTTAGCGACAAACACCTTTTCTATCTCAGTAGGTTTGTCAATAGGCAGAACTGCCGCATTTGGAGTTCCAAAGAGTGGAACAATGCAATACGAAAAGAAACAAAAAGAAAAAGGACAAAGTGGGAAGAGGTAAAACGAATAACCTATTACAGAAAGAAATGGAAAAACTTTTACAAAATAAAACCTGATTAAAAATAAAAATGTACGCTTTACACTGTAACGGTAGATAGGCTTAGGATTAGATAAATTTAAAAAAATAAACTTTTACAAACTATAAAAAAGAATAACAAAAAATGACTTGATAGTTCCAATAGTGTCTAGGGTGTAAAATATCCTAAACACTGTTGGGTTTTACAATACACAAACATAAATTAATCACAATAAATAAACAATAATTTCTATATACCCAATCTACTCTGCCAAACAAGTTTGAGCAGACAATCTACATCAGCAATCTAATCGTTTTGTTTCAAAAACTAAGAAAACAAAGAGTTAATAGAACAATACGGATAGCATGTGAGTCCATTGACGGTGACCGATGCAAAGCTGCGTAAAGACAACCTCTTCTCTGCATAAGGAACTCCTCGATATTATAACGTTTTTTGTACATTGCAGCTTGTTGTCTTGATTAGAAATTAATATTTAAAAACTATTTACAATTTACAAATTTAGTTATTGAATAAATATCCACGTGACTAGAAATCCAGATAAAGTAAACAGTGACATTTATTTCAGCAAAATTGAATAAATTTGCTTCAGCAAGTAATGATCAAGATATTGGTCATCTATGGCGTTTAATGCACTCAACGAGTCTAGGTATATATAGCATAATTTGTACCTGCGCTTAATGTTGATGCTATGTAGTGTAAATTGTCAAAACCATTATTATGTACAACGGAAAACGTCGGTTGCATGTGTTTAGCTTTTGTGGCGTACTTAACAGTCAAGATCTTACACTTAAAACAAAGTGATGGTTAAGCTGCCTTGCTCAAAACACTAGCAATAAGGTTAGTGCAAAATGTGCCAACAAATTTGTGTATAGTAGACAGGATCTACAATACGTAATGTAAATGGAGTTGCGGAGGCATAAATTATGAAACTATAATTCAATTTTGAGCGATGCAAAAATAGCATTGTTTTTGATCTGCTCTTCATAACTTTCCATAACAACAAGTTTATTGCCAGAACACATCTTGATTTCAGTTTTAATAAATAAGGATGCCAAGTCAAAGCAAGGTCAAATGTGACTCTAAGAAAAGGAATAAGTTCTCTTTCAAGATATAATGTGTTTTACAAAAATAGATAAGCAGCATTTTGCTAGTAGAAAAAGTAAATCCATTGCTATTAGCCCAGTTTATAATGCAGTTGATAACTAATTAAAGTTGATGTTGTCATGTTTCTTGAGACACAATATACATACATTCGCTCACCGGATGCTTAATGACTCATGTCGTTAATAACTATCATAAATAGCCTCAAGCTTAAAATGGATTTTTGAGGAATACCATTTTACTGTGCACGTATGCCCAAAATGCTATTAGCAACCCATACCTTAAATGAACAAAAAGTTAAAAAACTTTGAATAAACAATGTCATTATTTCGCAAATACTCTACAAATAAAGCGTACAATTAACATTGTACTTCTACGTCATGTCACATGCTTTAGCAATATCATCGACACAATGTTCATTTTATACAACGTCATTTTTAATTGCTGTGTCCAGCCAAATAAGGTGAGTTGTAGAATGTTTTGAACCACATTGTATATCAGCAATTAGACCTCTTAAGTTTAATCTTCTTTTCTTCTTCTTCAACCTTTCAAAGTTCACTGCTGGACATAGGCCTCCTCTATCTCCACTGTGTAACTCTATTTGTCCAACGGTCTGAGTCTTGCCTTGCGACGTGCCCTACCCAGCTCTACTCGGGGTATTACTTCTGTTACGCTTTTTCTAGTGTGCACCACTTTATTTTTGACATTGTCCCTCAAGCATATTCCAAGCATTGCACGTTCCATGGCTCGTTGGGTTGTTTTTAGTTTCTCGGCGCTCTTTTCTGTCAAGTTTCTAGCCCGTACGTCATTACAGGCAGTATATATACATTAAACACTTTGGTCTTTAAGCACATTGGGACATTCTTGTTTTTTAAAATGTGTTTTAGTTTTCCGAAGGCAGCCCAACTTCATCTTACTTGCCTGAAAATCTCGGTGGTTTGATTTTATTTGACTAGTTTAATTTGAAAGCTTAAGTATATGTATTGTTCGACAATTTCTATGATATTACCATCAATAGATATCTGTTGGTTAGTGTTGCTCATTACCTTTGTTTTGTTCAGATTCATATTTAATACAACTTTTTTGGAAGTTTGATTAAGTTTTTGTAGCTTGTAGGTAGTATGTTTATTTTCTTCTTTTCTTTCAAAATATTTATTACAGACTGTATCACATAATTGTTGCAAGGTTTCATTTCAAGTATCTCGACGTCTGGTTTGAAATGGATTTGGGTTCATTCTATTAGCAAGGTAAACTGATTGTTTTGTAGGATCTAATTTAATATTATCTGTGTTAGATGGAAACTTCAGTATATCTTCATGCCGCTCAGTCTTTAAATTTTTTGTTTGTCGTTTAGCTAATCGTATTTTTTCTTCAATCATATTAGCAACTTGATGTTTAACATTTACTAATTTTTCAGTTTGTCTGTTTTTACTGCTATCCCGTCGTTTCTTGTATAAATTTTTTTCACTATTAGATTCGCATATTTTTTCTTGTGAATCTAAGCGATAACACTGTTTTACACGTTCTGGTTCTTTATATGTTCTACGTTTTTGCTCAAATGATTGACCTGTTTTACTATACTGAGTAGCTATATTAATTCCTTGCCTTATTCTACTAGTTTTAAGTTTGTTGATTTTATTACTATATTGCGTCAACAATTTATGAATTACAAATTTGAAATAATCTTTTCAAACAGTTTTTTCTTCATGGTCGCTTAATCTGGATTCAAGTGATGTAATTTTATGACTTAATTCTCGGAGCAGGATTAAATTGGTTTCAGATTTTGATTTGCTACGTAAATCAATTATGCGTTTTCTTGCCTGTGATGATTTAGGCATTGATGCTTTTGGATTTGGTTGATGAGGAATTGCAGGTCGTTTTTGGGATTCTACTAACACACCAACCATTCCGCAATGCTGACAAAGACACGGCGTGCCTGGTTTATCATCAGTATGGGAACGTAGACATGGTAGTTTTTTATGGAGTTCATCAAACGTATTATAAAGGGTTGTATATACGGCTTGTTCTTTAATTAAATCAAGCATATATGTATTTCTTCAATGCTATTACCCATAAAGACAATATCATCTGCAAATCGTAGGTGTGTCAAGTTTTTGCTTTTTATGTTAGTACCCCTTTTGTTCCAATTTAGTTCTATAAAGATATTTTCAAGTGCCAGAGTAAATAGTTTAGGGGACATTGTGTCAGCCTGCCGAACGCCTTTTTTAATTTTTATTTGGTTAATTTTAATATCTTCATCTAACTTGACACAAAAGATCGCATTTTCATATATGTTTTTGATTAGATTTGTATATCTTGAATCAATTCTTGCATCGGATATTGCGCTCAGTATTGCTCATAATTCTACCAAGTCGAAAGATTTTTTGTAGTCAATGAATGCCAGGTGGAGTGGTACATAATATTCTACGCTTTTATTAACGTTTGGATTGTCTGCAAGTGATCAGTCGTGCTATAGCCTTTTCTGAATCCTGCCTGTTCGGCCGATTGGTAAAAGTCTAATTTGTTTGTTAGTTGATTTGTAGTAATTTGTCAGTAATTTATAGAGATGCAATAACAGACTAATAGAACAGTAGTTTTCAATTCCTTGATATTTTCTTAAGCATCAATTCAGCAGAATACAAATCGCCTCTAACAAGTTTGCACCTCCAAACTTTGTCTGGCATTTTTTCTTTGTTGATATTACAGAGAGTTTGTTTAGTGTCTTTTATTGTTTCTCTGGGGCATTTGGAGGAGTAAAGTTTTGTATAGAAATTTTACGACTGCTACGATCTTTGCAGTATCTGTAACAATAACTCTTTGTTTCGTTTTTATTCTGCCATTTTGTAACTTGGACTTCAAAACTTTCATACTTATATTCCGTTCAATTGTCTCTGTGATCTGTTTGGTGTTATAAGTCCTGACATCTTTTTTAACTGCTTTATTTATGATCTCATTTAAGCATTTGTAAATGATGTAGTCTATTTTGTTTTTGACTGTCTAATTTGGACTTATCTATGTTCATTTTTTTTGCATTGGCTTTTCAAAGGAGGTGTTCACACAGAAAAGGTTTTCCTGTTGCATATAATTCAACAATTTTTATCCCCGTTCGATTCCAAGTCTTAATCCAAAGTTTCTGATGTTTTCAATATTATCCTTGTCCTTTTTGCCCAACTTAGCATTTAGATCGCCAATTATTAAGGAGAACTGTGTTTTTTTCGATTGTCTTGCTTTGGAGATGTCTTCATAGAATCCGGATTTGCATCTCTATTTGAGGTATTATTTAAAATTTCATTTCGGAGGCAATATCAGTTGAAACTCCTTACATGCCGAGCGTGTTGGCGAGTCCTGTTCTCAGGTAGCCGCCCACTCTGGGTCAGACGCTGCCCTTGTGGGTTAACTTATCTCCTACCAGGAGCATTTGATCCCGCTGGCATCGCTCTTCGGATCATTGAAAATACTGAGCCCTTCTCACCACGTCAAGGTTGAATTACATTTTCTTAATTCTTACTTTAATGGTTATACCGCCATGACTGGGTTGCCAGAAGGGCGTTAATTATCTAGCAGCGGGCACCGCGTGCAGGAGAGGTTGACATTTGGGTCGGTCTTACTTGGTGGTTCTTGCCGTCACCCTTTACCCACCCAAGTAAAACGCTTATTAATAACCTGATCATTCTTCTCAACTTGCACAAGCAGCTAGTTAAGAAGATAGGTCTATAGTTAGTCAAAAAAATTTAATCTTTACCAGGTTCAAGTACTAGTATTATGATAGCCAGTTTCTACGGCTCAGGACAGTACACTGCTGACCATGCTTAATTATAGAGTGCTAATAGTTAAAGTTTGGCAGAGTGATTTTAATGCATTGCAAATCAATACCTGGAGCAGTATTGTGCGCTTCAGGCAATAGAATAAAACATCCAATAAATGACAGCTACAACTCTGCCGGTAAACAATTTCTTTTAGAGAAAGAAATTGCTTCAATTTTTTATACTAACCACTGTCAAAACAGAAACATAAATAATTCAATGTGATGTTACCATCATCTGGAAGCTAAACTGACTTCAAAAATATACTTTTTCAAATTGAAAAAGTGACTTACGTTGTGAGGGTGTTTTGAATACTAATATCCTGATAAATTAACTACAAAAAATAATAAATTGGTCTTATTTTGTATAACCTCAAAACAATGAAAAAAAATTCATGCTACAGATGTAGCTAGAAAAATGTTTTCGATTTGATTATGCCATATCCAATCATTTATTTGATGTTACATTTTCAAAATATTCAAAAAAATAATTTCATATACTACTTAGTAGGAAACTGCGGTTTCAAAGTGTTTTGAAATAAGTAAGCGGTTTATCCCTAATCTCATTTGCAGCTTTAGCTTTGTCTACTTTTTTTTTAATTATGTAAATAGTTACTATGTTTCTGTTATATTGAATATATTACATTAATTTTAATAGTTATAATAGTGAGAAAACAAACTTTCTTTTTCAATCAATTATTGATATAAAATATAGACGTTTTATTAATCAATTAATTGTTTCTAACAAAATATAATAATATTTAATTTAATCATTGAAAGATTTCATTTTAATGCGTTTACTTAGTAATTGTCAAGATTATATGTAATATAGTTTAAAATTTATTTAAAAAAACTTACCGCCAAAGTCTGGACGTATGCTATTATCATATCCTCTAAGCAAATTGTCGAGTAAATTAGAAATATTCTGATGATCATTCTTCTGCGGTGGAGCTGGTGTTTTTGTAAGCGACATCATATAGCAAATGTCCAACTGCAGATATATGAAACCAGCGACAGCTACGTGGAATAGCGGCATATTTCGCCTGTAACAAATTTCATTTACATGTAAATAGACAATTTTTTTATGTATACAAATTTAAAGACATTTTACACATCCCTTTTAAAGCCGTTGACGTAAATAAGTTTAATATATAATTCCGCTTGACAAAGTTTTCTCTAGACATACGCATTCGCGAATGTTTTGATAAACCTCAAACGTTTCCTAACACATGGTTTAATACATCAAGAAATTTTGTTCAAGAACTACAGGTAGAAACGTTGTGTCTGTGAAATTTACTGAGAAACGCGATAACGGATTCTAATATATTAAATTCCTGTATTAAAATTGTCATTATTTACTCTAGCGTGAAGTTTCTGAAACGAGCGGAACTGTATTTGTGTACTGATTTCATTAATGCGATTGCAATTCAAAATCATATTTGTATATCTATATGTTTTTAATTTGAATTTGAAAATAAAATATGATTGAAATGATATTGTTTTGTTTCAGTATATAATATAATAAAGGAAATTTATTAAATTATTTTTTGTTAGTTGTCTATGCTATTACCACTTCATATATAAAACAATACCACTCGCTATAAATAATACACTTGAGCACATAATTTATTACATTTATATACACCAGACTCATAAATTTGTATGACTTTCATGAAAATATTATAAAGAAAAATATGTATTCACGTCGACCATTCATAATAAAGAAATGTTATAAATGTGGCTTTATTTTATATGTAGTTATAACTTTCACTTGTAGCAAATTATATTATTATGCATTTGAAAATAATTGAACATATTATTTATTAATTTTTTTTAAATTAATAAACACATTTTGTTACATACACAAATATACAGAATTAACGACAAAAGTTACATTTAAGTTTTGTTTAATTTAACAATCCAATTTTCAAATTGCTTTCAAAATTTGGTACTTATTTGAAAATCTTTTTTTTTTCTACAGTTGTTTTTAAAATGAAGTTTTGATATTAAGCGTTGTTGCAATACTTCATCCTACTTAACAATTTACTGTTAACTTTTACTACAAGATTTTTTTTACTATAATGGATATAACTTTTTAAAAGTTTTGGGTATTTAAACTTCTCTCAGACAATTTTATAAAAAAAACAAGTTTATAAAAGCAATAAATTTTAGATTCAGTGTAGACTTATTCTAAACTGCAAAAAAATTATCGGACGTTGCTCCCACGTTTGGACTTTTCTTGTGTATAAAATATTTGTACGTATTACCATACTATGTGTGTATTTTCTACCGTTACTGTTTCTAAATGACTAGTCCACATGCCCATAATAGAAGTGTGGTGTTTCTCAAAGTATTGCATATCAAAAAGAACTGTAGATTACGGTTATTCATTTTAGGCAACCTCCACATTATGCCAGCCTTGACAAACATGGTAAATACAGTACTTTTTTTTGTTACTAGTACTTTTGCAAACCTTTTTTATTAACTTCTTTAAAATATTGCTGTTCCCATTTAGAAAGCAGAAAATACGCATTTGGCTTAAACGACAGTTTTGCAGTAATTAGTGTTAGAACAAATGTCACTCTTTTCAATCTTCTTTTATATATAAACTTAATAATTTTAAAAACTTTGTTTAAGATGATGCCCAAACCCAAAGTTTGTTTACTGTTTTCTGACTTTTTTACTTTGCAAAGAGTCAAACATTTTTAAAGCAAATCACATTTTGGATCAATTTTGGCCAGAAAATCTTGTTTTATAATTTTCTACACTTCCCTTTTTTAAAACTACAACTAGTTTAACAAAATCTTATAGCCTATGTTGTATTTTAGTGTTTTAGAAAATTTACAGTTGTAAAAAACGCTGTGAATCAAGTATTTAATTGTTGAACTCTCTATAAATCTTTTTTGAACACAACTTTCAGTTTTTAATCATATTGTACTATGTAAAACTTTTTCCTTAGATTTTTCTTATTATTGCGGGTTGAAAACTCAAAAACCAACAGTTTTTTAAGACTTTATTGTTAGATTGATGATGGGTTTCTGGATTTTAAGTTTAAGTTAAATAAAAGAATAATTTCTACTGCACATTGACCTCTATAGGCCTTTTGTTTTTTCTTAAGTGGTAACTTTGTTGTCCCAACACACATTCATCTTATGTAGTTGTATGTAAAAAGATGTTTAGCCATGTCAATCCAGAAATCTTTTAACATAATTTTTGTTTGTTTTTCTGTAAAAGAGGACTGGGCTGCTTTTAGTTGAGAGACGTTATAATTTACATATTCTTTCAATAAAGTTGCAAATAATAGTTTGCTGTTTTTAAATTTTGGACAAACATTGCGTCGTTTGCTTGTTTACAACTTAAATTATTGAACTGTCAAACATTGTGCGGAATATGCTTACACATTCTGAAAGTTAATCACCAAGCCATCAAGTTTTGTTTGACCCTGCTCAATGTAGTTCAGGTAAACTGCCAAAGTGAGGACATAATGACATTTTGATATGCTTAGATAATATTTTGTTGTTATTTATAGCAAAAGTGGTTACTTACTGCCAGTTACTATTTGGACAATTTTACCAAATGTTATCTAGAATAGTCGTGTTTATCTATAAAAGAAAAGCTATCTAAAGATCTAAATTTTGTTGCAATGCAAGTTGTTTACACTTTTGTTGCGCAAAAAAACCTTTTGAAATAAAAATTTAATTTCTAAAAAGTTTCTTTTTGTTCAGAATTTGCTTTTGTTCTTTACATATGTGTACGGTAAAGTTTTTGAATCATAAAGTATAAAAGTTTAAAACTTGTTTGAGCTCTCAGTAAACTTATTTTCTTAATAAACTCTTCTAACTAACTTTTCTTTTCTTCAACATATGCTTTACCTATCTTCTGACTGCAGGGCTAAGACAATATCTCAAAAAATGGTTTCTAATTTAATAAAGGTGATTTTCCGTAAAAACTCAAACAATTTTTTAATTGAGTCTATTACAAGGTGTAAGGCCAAGTTAATCAAAAATTTCTTGGATATATGCGTATTGGTTTGGGTATTTGGAAGTGCCGTTTTCCAAATTGATATCATTGATATAAATGGAAAGTTTTTCAAAATAACAAATGTGAGATATATTGGCCGTAAACTTGTAGATTGAGGTTAAAGTTAAATAAATTTGTTAAATATATTTCAATCAAATTTAATTAAAGTAGAATAAAATGGCTTGTGGAGTAAAACACTCCCGTAATATATGGTAGAGAAACTCAAAAGCAACGGAAACTATTGCACAAACATTTTCCAAAATAATCGTGATAGCAAATACATACACATAAACGGCTACCAACTCGAACCTGAATAAGAATAAACTTGCAAAGAACGCAAATCGATAATATCTTAGGAATAAGTGAAGTACAGTGGCTTTAGACCTAGTATGTTCCTCACACATCTTAGAACAAGTAGTATTTTTCCAACTGCAAACCACCATAAAAAAATAATATAGTACAAGCCTATGCACCAACCGCCAACAAAAAAAATATTTTAGTAAAAGGATTCTAGTCAACACGATGAGGCTCTTGCACTTCTCAAACCCAGGAACCTCACCATCATCATGAGTAATTTTAACGCCAAGATAGACCAAAGCAAAGCAAATGTAGGTAATACAAACTAAGCATAAGAAATAAGCGTTGAAACAGGTTGCTGCAATTATGCACATGTAGATCTCGTAAAGACAGCAAGGATAGTGCAGCATCAGTAGTATAATCCAGTAGTAATAAAGCTAAAGGTAAGACTGCATGCAAGAAAACAGACAAGACCTACAATCAAAAACATAGACTTGTAAGGCTGCGTAAACCGGATATACCACAACAAACACAGTAACTAAAAAAATTAAAAATGTATGTATGTATAAAACAACTTTAAAAATGTTTTTTATACAACCCTATACAAAGTTGTTACAACAATTGGTCAGGTAAAAAAAAAAAATTGATGACCACAGAAATGTATACTTTAATAAAAAACAACAAACATATAAAAACAAGACTATTAAGACATTCAATAAGTCATAAAAAAGAAAATACTCTAAGCTAAAAAACAACAGTTGATAACACAATGTAACAAAATCAAAGATCTATAGAACAAGTATGGCAGCATTAAATCTACACAAAAATTGTGAAATAGTAGGTACTAACAACAAACAAAGTACTACTATACTAAAAAACTCAAATAAACAGATAATATTGGATCTGCAGGATAAGCTACAACGTATTTCATCTAGACACGGTCCATAAAGCACATCACAATAATTATAATGTGAGAGTACAAAGCTGTTGCATAAAAATTTCTTTGTATTTTTGTTGAGAATTCGTTTGTTTTTGTAAATTGACTTAAGTGCACAAAATGTATTTTGATATTTGTTTGCAAAACCTCAAATATGAATCCAAAATTATGCCAAGAATGTTTGCTTCATTTGATATATTTAATTTGTTATTTTGCACAAATATATTTAAGCCGCATTTTGCTTTGGGAGTTACCCTTTTTTCCAAAGATCACAAAATTTATTAACATTAAATATTAAACCATGTTTATCAGAAGCATTTACCAAGTTTTAATTATCCAAATTTATTTTGACTTTAAGTGATTCTATGTTTTCAATGAATTCTGACCAATAGAGTTGCGTATCATCTGAATAATAATAAATTTTGCAGTGTTTTATGTAGTCATTAAGAACTGATGTATACATATATTAAATTAACTAAAAGTCTAAGAATTGAACCTTGAGCAACTTCTTTAAATAGTCTAATATCTGGCTACTTATTTTAACGGCCTGTGTTCTATTTGTTATAAAACCGTGTAAAAGTTTAATACTTTTCGTTTCTATACCAACATAATAAAGAAAGGCTAATAGTATGTTATGGTCCATAGAATCAAAAGCTTTGCTATAGTCTAAAGCACTAGTGCTGTGATTTTTTCAATTATATTGTCTACAATTGATGTCATAGCCGTTGTACAACTATAGCCGGCCTAAATCCTGATTGGTTGTTAAAAAGAATTTTATTGTACTCAAGAAGTTCCCTGAGTTGAATATCCAAAAGTTTTTCTGATACTTTTGACAAACATGGCAATATACTAATTGGTCTAAGATCTTATGAACTCAATATATACAACCGAAATCATACCACAAAAATAGCTAACATTTACGTTTATTTCGCTGCTAAAGAAACAGCATGTAGCAGATTGCAACATTAAGTTTGAAGAGTTATACACTCAAAGTGTTTTTTAAAATCATTTAGGGAAGCACTGCAGGTGTTTGGTGTACTTGTTACGCTGTTAGGATGATAAAAAGAACAAGTATGCATGCTATGCTAATTTTACCAAAGCTTTTGATAATGTAAAGTTGAATAACTCATAAAGATCATATAGACATAGAAATTGACTATTGAGACATCAAAATAATGTCATTTTTTTATTGTGACCAGACATCCATTAAGATTAATAACAAACTATCTGGTGATATCAATATACAAAATTGTGTCAAGCAAGGGTGTGTTCTTTTCTTACTGATATTTAATATCTATTTTTACGCCATATTTAGAGAATCACTCTCAAAAACTATGCGGAAATCGTTGTAAATGGCAGAACAGTCAATAATATCCGATATGCAGACAGCAAGATCGTGCTTGCATACAGCATCTAATACGCATGATTGGTAGTTTAAAGGCAAAAAGCAAAAAATAGAGCTTCAAAATAAACTTAACAAAAACAAAAACAAAAACCATAGTAATTTTAAAAACCAAACAACAAATCTAACTGAAAATAAATGGAAAGCACATCAAACAAGTCTCTAAATATACAAATTTCAAAACTTGTGTAAATGACAAATGAATATACTGCTAAGAAATTCTAGCCCGCATAAAACAGATTAAAGCAGGATTTGTCAAAATAAAATAAATACTGACTTATCCAGGTCTAAGCCTAAATCTAAGGCTAAGAATAGTTTAATACTATATTTTTCCGATACTTTTATACAAGATGAAAAACTGGACTTTGAACCAGAAAACAACCAAATTGGTGGAGGGTTTTGACCGCATTTTACGCACAAAACGTCCAAGTGCTTTGGAGGATAAACAGAAAAACTGAAATACTCTTCAGGGTTAAGAAACTTAACCTAGAATATTTTGACCACATCTCTTGAAATCACAATTACAGGTTACTACAGCTTAAAACTCAAAAAAAAAATTAAAAAAAAAAAAACGTGTAAGAAAACAACGTATATCCTGGCTGCAAATCCTACGGAATAGTTCAAGGTGTTTTCAGTGAAGGTATTTTGTTTTGTTATTTTGAAAGTAAAAATTTCCACAATAGTCTGCAACCTCCAACAAAAAAAGTTGAATCAAGATAAAGAAGATGAACAATGTAGACACTTAAATTCAATAATTTGGAAGTAAAAAATGATGAAAACCCCATTCCAGACGCGTCACTATCACACAATTAGACAATAAACATTTTTTTCACTTATTTCCTTTGTAAACTGTTGATATTCTTTGATCAAACTAAGGCAACAAAGCTAAAAAACTAAAAATGTATAAACTATTTTTACAAACTAAAAACCTGTCAAGAACTAAAAGATTTTTTTTTAATTTAACAATTTTTGTAGGTAACATTAATAGTGCAAAATTTTAATCCTGTTAAAAGCTAAGAAAACCAAGCAAATCTTAACGATAAAAACAACACTCAAAACCATAAACTACAGGCAAGACTAAGAAACTTATCCTGCAGCAGTAACTCTGCATTGCAAATACAACCAACAAAGAGAAACAAAATATCTTTAAAAACACATTTAGAAGATTTGCATTAGCAATAATACCAAAAGAGTTTTTTAATGCTCTTTCAATGCCAAAAAAATAAATTTTATTAAATTCTTCATCCTTGATAGGATTGATAAATTAAATAATAAACGCACATTACGGTTTCTGAATTTCTTAAAATTCTAAATGCACATTTTCCATCCAAGTGGCTAAATTTGCTAAAAAAAATGCTTTTTGAAGACAAAATCCATAAATATATGGTTTTTAAAAACTGCTAGATCAAAAAAGTATAAAAGCATAAAAGCACTTTAACTTGGTAAATAGTAATCTAGAAATTAAACTCTAAAAGAATTTAACATGTTCTACTTATAAACAAGGGTGCTTAGGAGATGATAAAAATCATAGAGAGCAAACTGCTTTTCTAGAATAAGACACCGAACTAAACAGGATATTAACCAATCGGAACCCCGCAAAAAAAAGAAAAGTATCCTAAAAAACCGAATGATAGGCAAAAATGTTGTACAATGTACAAATCAATGTGCATCACTACAGGACTATAATTATTTATAATTTAACTTATAAATTATAAAGTATCAAACGGTTTTAAGTGTAAAGAATATTGGGAAGAAGAGCAACAACAATACATTTTTGCGTACTCTATATGCTACTACTATTGATGTATCTATCTAGCAACTATTTGTCATATTCGAATCTTGGGTCAATGATGAAAACGGTCATATATTAATAGTCTCATAAACCAAAGAAAAATAACTGGCTAGAAAAGTGTTAGGAGAAGAACAGTGTAGTTACGCAATCTACAAGATTGGTTCCGATGCACCTCAAACCAACTATTTAAGACCATACCGACCGCTACCTTGATTTGTAGTATTTTAACAAAAACGGCTACTTCCCCTTCATCGCTCTGTCTACAAATAATTTGATAATCGATTTATTTTTTTACCAGTACATTTAGAAAGGATTAAACTATGATATGTCGAAGTCTTTTTTGTGAAATTGAAATACTTGACTTATTATAGATCTATAGCATACTTGAATATTTATAAACTATTGCGTACAAGTCTTAAAATTAATAAACTAGTTTGTATACACTAAAACAAATGAGTTTTAATAAATTCTCTATAGTAGAAAAATATATGCTATCAGAGTAAACAGTTAATAAATTAATACTTCCAATAATATTAATCACGATAAATTAAAAAATATATACGCTATAAAATCACAATTGATTAATAGTAAATAGAGCCGAGCGCCAAATAAATAATAATATAAATCGTTAATGAAATTGCGTTACGGCCCGCTATAGAATGAACTAAGTGGATTATACTGATTTTCACATTTCAATTACCTATTTGCAGCATAGTGCACACCGTAATTAAAACGTAATTCTTACTGACAACGATATACATTTTTTTCGCAGTTTTTTCTGATACGTAATCAAATTACGAATTGAAATGGAATATAATGGTGGGTGCGGAATGAACTCGACAAAAGCCTTCCCTAATCGGATTTTACATTTGATATATTAAATCAAATATTTATAATTGTATTATATATGTTGTAAACAATTTATTATAAAATAATCTTGTAAAAAGTTAACAAACTTTTGTATTGTTAATAAATGAGTAAGTATACTTTGTAAGAATTCTAAGATTTATGAAATTATACAATATTATTATTAATGCCAAATGCATAATATAAAGTTTCAGAAAACTAGTTCAAAAAGCTATTGTATAGTTTACTATTGTATCAACTTAACTGAAAAGTTTTCTAAAACAGCTCGTAAATTAAAATATATTTATTCAAATTTAAATTTATTATTCTTTTTATAGAAATAATATATATTTTATAAAATGTAAATGGTAACTATCAGCTATTCTAAAAATTAACGAAAGTATTGCTGAATCATAAATAATCAAACGAAAGACTGGTTTGCCATCTAGTTGCAATTTTTAATACTAAAATGTCCGCATTAATCAATTAATTTATCTAAATAGTAAGCGTAGCCAAAGGCAAAATCCTTTATATCAGTAACTGCAGTAGGTCAACGTGGCCTACACTAAAAGCTACTCATAACATAGACAAATCCTGGCTAAAATTGAATCATAGATGCTGCAAGAAAATGCACTCCATTTCAAAGAACAAGCAGGCAAAAACACTGGATGTCAGATACCACCGTCCAAAAAATAAATCAAAGGAAGAATCTAAAAATGTAAGCATTGAACAAAAAAACAAGTGAGATAAAACAACTAAATCGAGAAATACAACTAACTTGCAGATACGACAAAAATAAACAGATTAAGGACATTTGTTTGAAGGTAGAGCACCATGCTGTGCACAATGAGTCGCATGAATTATTAAAAAAATCCAATATCTAGTAAAAGAGTTTAAACTAAAAACTCAAATAATAAAAAATGAAAGAAGAGAGATCATGCCATGTTTTTTTTTAACATCAACCAAACATCAAACAGCACATCATTTATTCTCTAAAAAAAGAAGCCATCTATTTTAAAATCAGAAGTGGAAAAGGCAATTAAAAGGTTAAACTACCGAAAAGCTGCTAGTACTGATAATATAACGACAGAAATTATTGAGTCAATGGGAAAGGTAGGAATTGAGGCAATTCACTCATTATGCAACGCAGTCTAGAACTCAAGCTTGCAGTCCCACAAAATGTAGTAACTATAGGACGGATGCACTAATATCACACGCCAGTAAAATCATGCTCACCATAATCATCAAAAGATTAAAGCTTTTTCTTCTGCAACAAATATCAGATAAACAGAGTGGATTTGTTCCAGAAAAGGACACAAAGAAACAAATACTGAATATACGCCAGATCATAGAGAAAACGCCCAAATTTAATGTCACTATGTTTATGTGCTTCGTTAATTACTCGAAAGCGTTCAATTCCATCAAATGGGAAGCTCTATGGCAAATTCTAAAGCAAATAAAAACGCCTCCCATTCTGATACAGCTTATACGAAATCTATACAAACACAGCATAGCCATGGTCAGCGTAGACCAAATGTACTCAGGCAATTTCAATGTCAGATCTGAGGAGAGACAAAGCTGTATCTTATTGCCAATTTTTTTAAATATATACAGCGAGTACGTTATGCAAAAGATGCTGGACGAGTTTTTTTTTATTGAGGGGGGAAAATGCCTTATGCACTTACCCACTAAAATCGTAGAACCTCTAAGCCCTCCAAGCCTTGCGGGATTACCGTTGTAGTATTACTTTACAAAATCTGGACACCTTCTATTTATCTTACTATTCTCGGCTTCCTGTTCTTGCTTTCTCCTTTTCCTCTATTGTTGCCATTATTCTCCGTATGTCAATGGCCTTTCAGTTGTTTGCACTTTCAAGCATAAGTGGGGTCAGGTTGTTTACGGTTATCTCTTTACCGACTTTCCTGCCTGAACTAGTTATCATGACAAAGCTGGGCAACATCAGCAAAGACTATGGCCTAGAATTAAATATAGGTAAAACAAAAGTCATGATAGTTGACCGGAAAACAAACAACCCCCAACATATCCAGCAGGTAGCCGGTTTGAGGTGGTAGATAAATTTATATATCTTGGGTCACTAATCACCAATAATGGAGGCAGCGAGGATGAGATAAGGCGCCGGCTAACAATAGCAAGAACAGCCACAACCAAACTAACGCGGATATTGAAGGATACGGCATTTAGAAGAACAACAAAGCTAAGGCTGGTCTCTACGTTAATTTTCCCAATCGCAACATATGCATCTAAAACCTGGATCATTAAACAAACAGAGCGTAGAAAAACAGAGGCATTTAAGTGGGTGTATTGGCAAAAGCTCCGAATCTCGTGGACGGAGCACCGTGCTAATGCATATTAGAAGATTTGAAAATCAAAGACCGGTTCTCTAAAGAATGAACCGGAACATTCTGCGTTATTTCGGCCACGTATCTAGAAGATCGGATATTTAAAAAAAAATAATGGTCCAGAGAAAAGTTGATGGACAAAGACCACGAAGAAGATCGCCAACTTGATGGACAGACGGTGTTACCAGGCTGGTTTGCCATACAATGCATGAGGCTTCAGAAATGACCCAAGACAGAAAAGCATGGAAAGTCGCTGTTGATATGATTCCTTAATAGTGCCACCAAATCTTTGCGAAGAGTACAATGATCGAGAAGAAGGCAGTAGGTTGTCAATGACAAGACACTACAGTAGAGATTATAACACATTGCTTTGTACACATACGCCAGCCACTTTTGCTCTTACAGTAAACATTGTAAAGTCCTTTTAGTTAAGAGCTTTTGCCAACGTAGAGCCTAGCAATAATGTCTGGAGTAGAAGCTACATAGTCCAATATTTACGGTGCAATCTTTGCTTAGCACCTTTTGAAATAAAAAACGTGTCACTTTGTCTTAAATTTTTTACAATATTTTTCTGGAAAGTGTTTTCTAGGTTAAGAGCTGATTAGTCCATAACTGAGATTTGGTGTTTTCCAAAAGTGTCATGTTTGATTTGCTACGTGTATACCTCTAAAAGCTCTAGCGTGTACCGCATGATTTGTGAGCAGCCAGCAGCAGCGACCAATTTGATTGCTATAAGCACCTCTAGAAATCACCACATCTGACTGCAACAGCAAACCAGAGGATAACAGCAATTTTTATTGCAAGCGAGCCATGAAGACTAATTGAGCTAACTACTCAATCAATTATCAAAACATTATTTTGAACTTTATTTTAGTATAGACCTCGACAAGAACTTGAAGAACTCCAAGATCTTGAGTATGATGTACCGCCAACTCGAGAAAACCAAAAAAACTTATCAACTAGCTTCTTAAAACTTTCCTTATGGCCAACCAACCCATCAGCATCTATAGAGGGTACTGGCACAACTCACCCATTGATCATTATTATTCTGGACAAACCCGTCTACAAAGACGTTTAAATCTATGAACGTTACCATTGACCGCGCAGTGAACGTGGTTGATAGAATCCGCATGTACCCTCTTTTGCATGAGGATTTCCGTACAGTGATTGAACATTCTAAATTCAATAGTGTCTTTACTACTCATTTTAAATAAAAAGATAAAGTACGTTATCAGGAATGTGGCCGACAGTATCAAGGCTTATGTGGTGCGGGCTAAGCTCATTGCTTAGGGGTACAATCAAACCTCAATATAACGCATAGGAAGGGACAGAAAACTATGTCTCTTACTGAAATATGCGGGCTTTGCGTTACTGAGAAGTACAAGCATAAAACCGCAAGAATTGCACAACTCCACCGTTTCAACAATACTGCCGGTCAAACGGCATCCCAGTGCAACGCTCTGTATGCGTGCATTAAATGCGCTGCAACACGTTCAAGTTCTACTAAACTTATTTTTTCATGAAGGACCGCTAGTTACAAAGGCTGCCCAGTTTATCAAAAACTGAGAGCAAGCCGCAACACGCCAGGCCCAAGGTAAAACAACGTTTGCAGGAAGCAATTTTATGTTAAAAATCAGCTGTTATTCTTCTTATCCCAAGTGTTTAGATAGACCAGGTTGCAAACTCATTTCAAAATGGTAATTGCAATATAATTACGTTAGCGGTACGCAATGATCTGTAAAACACAGCACACACTTTGATACGCATTAACTTTGGCTGCTAAACAAACAGAACACTCAACAACTAGTAGATATATGGTCAATTCAATATTTTAAAGAAGTGGGATGTTATATGTTTATATACTAGCGAGTGTCTCTCATACTCCAATGTACCGATTACGGGTTAACTGTGGCTTCCGGACTGACCTCTTATATTGTTTTCTCGCAATCATTTTTTTATGGTTTCCTTACAAACTTGAATTCCACTACCTTTTTTGAAATAATTTTTGTATAGATCTACAACGCACATCTACTGCTATATATATAAGTAGATGTGCGTCGTCAAAGTGTACAATTGCACAAAATTTGTCTTGTTGTTACTGGCCAGCTCGTTTACCATAACTTTTAGATATAACAAAAAGGCTTCTATAAAGTTGTCAATCAAGATCACAATACTTGTGCTCTTATGCAGTTAATGTTACGGCTTTTGCAACTCCAACTTCGTTTAGATGCTTCATTTTACCGTCATATACTCTAATAACAATATAAACAACAGAAGAACACTCAATATACGATTTATTATCATGCTCTGTTTTTTATGCAATTATTTTTTGTTGAATGTAAAGGCAAATTGTTCATATTTACTTATCTTAAAAAAAAATAATAAAATTAATATTAAGTTTCAATGTTTTTTGAATGTATAAAAAGTAAATACAACTATTTTATTTAGTTTTTTGCTAATTGATTGGAGCAGTGTATTAGTCAATAAAATCTAAATTTAAATTTCAGTTGTTTCATTGTTACAATTCAACTTACAAAGACAGAAAGTGCAAGTTGTTTGATAAACGTAAGGAGTAAAATAATTTCTTTATTTTTTATAATCCATTGAAACATGTTGAACACCGGTTTCTTCTCTACGTATGAAGTATTTATTGTCTGCTTGATTGAAATCCTTCTCAAGCACCCGTAGATAAGATTCAATACAATTTAAATCGAAACGAGTTTATACCAGCATAGTATACATTTAACGGGTATTGATTTTTAATAAAAGATGCGTTTGATTACTTGATTTGTTAAGCTATTAATAATTTAATATCTTTTGTATATTCTTGACAAATTGGCAATGAAATGTTCTTTTATTTATGTATATTTGTTTTATTTTTATTTTGTCTCTACTTGACTAGGGTGTGAATGGAACAGAAAAAAAATTGTCTCTTACTAATAAACAGTGATTTAAGAATAAGTTATATTTCTTATTTAATAGTATTAGCTGCTATTACAAAAAGAGCTCAAATTCCTTTTTCTTCATGTTTACCTGCAGCTATAGCTGCTCCTACTCCGGTATTTTTAGTTATAAATATTTCACTAGGTATATTATTAACTTTTTGATTATTTATGTTGCAGTTTTTGTTAGTTTATACAGTGGTTTTAATTTTAAGATAACTATGATAATAATTATAATTACGCATAAATTAAATTTTTTTCCAAAAAACGTGCATCATTATAGATAATTTAGTTTCCACAAGAACAATTAGCACAAAGTCAACAAAAGCGTATCATAGGTAATTAAGCAAAAAAGTTGGCCACCCATGTGCTATATAATCAAGAGTAATAAACTTCTAATATGAAATCTGGTAACTCATTAAATTTTCATCTCACCTAATATAAACTTAATTAACAATTAATAAAATGTCTGCGATGTCCTTTAAATAAGTATAGCTAAATAGGAACTATTTTATTAAATAAAAAATGTACCTTGAAATTCTATTAGTAACGCAGACAATCTTGTAAACTTTATTAAATTAAGGTTGGATATTAAAAATGCAATATTAAGTTTAAGAAACTGGAATGAAATTACATTCTTATTATAGTAATTTGAATTTAATTGCTACATTTATATTGTAGTTTAATAATAAAATTATATAAAAATAATGCTTTTTATATTAATTAAATTATAATTCAGTTGTATTTGATGCGATTCAGAAGTTAAGATCCTTAATCGACGTTTTTCTTAGAAATGTCAGGTGTTATTATAAGTTTCCATTGTGCCATCCTAAACTTTAATTATATTTTTTTTCTTGTCAATCTAAAGTTTACCCTCGTTCTGAAATATCCGAAAATTCTAAACAGGGGTTTTATATATTATATAAAATTTAATGCAATTTACGACGTAGTAATTTTATGTGACAGATAAATTTCAATTAATTCATAAAGTTTTTGGCTTAGATTTATAATACCTAATACTGTTAATAACTTTATAAGTTGATACTGTAGTTTTTAATAAGCTTTATATTTACTGTATACATATTAATATGTTTTATTTCTTGTAATGTGTGCTTTGATGACACGTCGAAACTGTGAAATAACATAATTATGGTCGTTAATACGACTAAAAGAGATTCCCACACATGTTTATAAAAATTCTCAAAACTGGCGAACTTGTTTATTATTGTCTTCATTAAATGTTTTATATTAAATCGTTTGTAGGGGAAAAAGGTAAAATCTCTATATTTATTTGTTTGCACAACGTGACTAAAGTATTATGAGATTCCTGTAGCCGTAGGATATAGAACTCAAATAAATCCTGTATACTGATTACAAGTGAGAGCCATATAAATTTAAATGTGTTATTTAATCCAAATTATTAAATCTTATAATATAAAATAACATAGTTTGTTTAAAAGCTTCATGCCGTAAATATATTTCCCTGTGAAATTTCAATATAATATTGTTCAAACTAAGACGACATTTAAGCACCGCACAAATTGCATCCCTTAGCTCAAGTAACCGGTTTGATATATACCAATCATCCCATAACATCATCCTAATCATCCTAAATCACGTTCCGTTTTCATACCACATCTTCGTCCCTGCCGATAGGATAAACTTCGCATGTCTCAAATAAGATGCTAGAGTGGAGTTATAATCTCACCACAAATTATTTTAGCGAAACTGTAGTGTAACATTGTTTAAGTAAATAACCAATTTCTCTACGTTATTACACAATACTGGAGGTGATATTAAATGTTTTACGTTCATGACGTTGTTAGATTTAAATATTTTAAATAAAGTTTTATAGATTTATAGCATTTTATAAATATTTTGTTGAATTTAATAAATATATTTGTATACTACTACTTCGTAAGATCTTGAATAATTGATGTATGTTTTATCGATCCTTATAAAATTTGAAATTTAAATATATTTGAATCTAAAATTTTAATAAAATTAAAATTAGTCCTTTCAAGTTAGACAAAAAATTGACGTTTCAGAAAATTTAACCTCAGTTTACCGACTTGTATACTTAGGTGTAATTGGACTGTTTGAAGACTATTTTCACATGGCGCACGCATAAAAAAGAGTGGTTTTTTACAAAACTGTTAGTACTGTTCAAAACTTTTAGTTGTAGACATATGTATAAGTATTATAAAGGGTTTTTCAATAAGGGCGGATAGATGTTGAAATGGAATAAAACAATTTTCAATAACTCTTCCGCAAAGATCCGGCTGAATGGCTTGTGTTATGTTTACTTTTAGGGCATTGGTCGATTGTGGTTTATTTGCATAGACCTGCAACTTCAAGAAACCTCACAAGAAAAAGTCTAGCAAACGTTCATGCAAAATGTCAATGGACGGCGTCCGCTGTGTGGCACACAGCGGACGCCGTCCTGCTAAAACCATATGTGGTTTGGCTCATATGGTTCAATTTGGGCCATAAGAAATCGGTTATCATTGTTCTGTCGCGCTCGCCGTTGACGGTGACCGCCTCATCAACGTCGTTTTTGGAAAAGTACAGACCAATGACGCCGCCGTGCCAAAATCCACACCAAACGGTAACTTTTTGAGGATGCATTATTACCTGGTGCATCTTGTGTGGGTAAGTGTCGCCCCATATACGGCAATTTTGCTTGTTAACATAGCCATTCATACAAAAACGCGCCTAGTCGTTAAAGATAATTTTTTTGCCAAAATTGGGGTCTTCTTCCAAACAATACGAAGCCCAGTCAGCAAACAAACAGCGTTGTTTATGGTCATAAATTTTGAACTCTTGGGTCAATTGGATCTTGTACGGGTGTAGATCTAAGTCTTGAAGCAAAATTTGCCAAATTGAAGTTTGCAAAAGCCCAAGTGCACGGCAAGAAATCGACTGTCTCGGGTTCTGCTGTACACTTTCACGGACCGCGTCGTGTTCTCCGCCGATCTTGCAAACCCATTGTCTCAAATTTGGCTACCAAACGTTGAAGAGTCGACTGTGAAGGGCCACCACGTCTACCGTAAAATGGGCGCAATGTGCGCAACGTTTGCACTAACAAACGTTCAATAGTGTAACTTGTCATAGTGATTTGGTATAAGTAACTGAATAACAAACAAAAGATTTGATAGATGTCACAAAAACAAAATGGCCGCCAAAATTTATCCGCGCCAACTGAAAATCCCTTATAAGTTATAAGTGTAGCAATTGCAACTGGTCAACTATTAAAGTGAAAAAAGTATTTCCAAATATAAATTTTTAAAACAAAATTTTAATAACATAGAAATGCCTGTTCCACTTTAGTAAAATACACGTTTTTGTATCATAATAAAATAAATACTCTTTTTTGCATAGAAAGAAATACAAGAAATGTATTATAATTTGTTTGTTTTAAAGCTGAAACAGCAAGTTTATGCCAAAAAGTGATAATTAAATAGTAATGTTAACCGGGCACTATTCAAACAACAACTACCAATTCATTGCTTAATTGCTGTCTTAATCTTTCTTTTAGAGTTCTGCAGAGTGGTTCTATGCACTTTTTTCTAAGGTTTCCAGCTTTATGTTGTTTTTTTATTTATTTCTTGAACAGTTTCCTTTAATTTCTGTTTGTTTTTTGCCTCTATTTAAATGTCGTTCTAGAAATTTTAGTTTTTTTTTTAATTCAAAAAAGCTTTTTTGTATTTTCTTTTCTTTTTGTGTTTTCAATTCATTTTCACTTCTTTCTATTAATTATGGTTTGTGTTAATTCTGTTGTTAAAGATATGTAAAGGTTTTTGTAAGAAATGGTTTCAGGATAATATATTTTAAGAAAACTTCTCAGACACTTATTTGTAAATGTTTGAATCATTCTAATTTTTTTTGAGGTTGTAGATTAAGTTTCAGAAGCCTACAGCAGTATGTTTTTACAATACTATTAAATTTTTTTATTTTTATTTTTATTTTATTGGATTTCTTTAACATTTACAGAATATTGAACGTTTCTTTTGATTAACACAATTAAGAAAGATTGTGTTCCTTATATCTATCTCACTTCTTCCATTTTTACTTATTTTGCTTTTTACGTAGCAAAATTGATGAATTGTTTGTTTGTTTGTTTTTTTTTTGTAGATATTTTATTACAATAAGGAAACGTATAAGAAAAATGATGCATTTTTGTCTTACCCCTGTTTCAAACACTATTTCCTAGAGAGAGTACGCCGTTTACATCCACGTTTGCTGTGTAGTTTTTAATAGTTTTACAACTTTGTTGGGTATACTGTAATTATCTTATATATCCACATTATTTATTCTGTCCAATCTATATTATCCGTGCACGATTGTTTGAGCCTGAAGCCTGAATTGTTAATTTTTAATAATTTAATCATGATGATGTTTTTTGTTTTTTGATTAAAGACCAATATTTTAGGGATTACGCTTGTACACAAATATATACTATCAACCTCGCTACTTGAGAGAATGAAGTGACTGTAGATACTGTCAAGGCCTAGTATCTGGTCTACTCACACTCCTATTAAATGTAATTATGGTTACATAGACACTAATCATGTATTAAAGTAATGTTTTGAAGAATGCTCTGCCGGAGCTAAGGCTCGAACTTGCGACAATGTATGCGCCGAGTTATGCAAAGTATGTTTTGGCTTGAGTTAGTAGTCTTGCAGTTTTTACTTCTTGTTTTCTCTTTGTATTTGTTTAATTTTTTTTTTTTTAATTATTTAGCAACAATTTTTGTTTGTTTTATTTCCATTCTCTTATTATATTTTTGCATTTGTGACACCTTAAAACTCCTCGATATGAATGTCTTTTAATAACTTTGTAACATGCTTTTGAATGTTTTCCAATGACTCCTAATGCTTTCCTTTCAGCTCTTTCTTCAGTTGGGAAAACAAAACAAAAAGTCGCTCGGAGCCAAGTCGAAACTGTAAGAAGGCTGGAGGACCACCAAGGTGTTGCTTTGGGCCAGGAAGTTAGTAACGATGAAGACCGTGTGACGGGGGGCATTGTCATGGTAAAGTTGACCGTGTCGTTGATATCAGCCTCAACGCGCGCAATCCGGCGTTTCAATATTTTAAACACCTCAAGCCTTTTTCGCTGAACTGACAGTTTCCCTTTGCGGTACAAACTCAAATAAAATAAAATAAACAACAAAAAACAAATTCAATTATGGTCGTAATCCAGTTACAATAACAAAACCAAAAACAGTACACAATAATTAAACACTTAAAAACATCATGAAATAATTTGTTAGCATTTTGACTCATGTGCATGTCCGGTGACTTAAGTAATATATTTGTATTAGATGTAGGTATAAAGAAGGTGTCCGTGAAACGAGACGACAAACGAGGAACATTAAAACGAAAACGGAATAATAATTCTGGTAAATCAGTTAAGTTATTTACTAATTTATAGGCAAAAAAGCGCTGCAGTTCTCTCTATGCTCAGATAGTGATGAGAAATTATGTTTAATTAATAGGCTATAGTCGTAAGATCTGTCTGGATACGTACCATCAATTTTAAATGTTAAAAATTTCAGAAACCGTTTTTGGACGCGTTTAACTCTTAATGAAACATTTATGTAATATGGGTAACATATTACAGAAGCATATTCTAACTTACTACGAACAAGAGCAAAATACAACGTTTTTAACAAATTAAGATCGATGAAATATTTTGATGTGCGCATGAAAATGCTTAATAACTTAAAAGCAGCAGCAGATAAACTATTAATATGGTTTGTAAAAGTGAGCTAAGAATCAAACAGAACTCCAAGATATTTAACTTCAGATTAAAAATTTCATTGATAAAATAATTGTGAATCAACGGAAAATGTTTACGAGTAAACGTGACAACATTACATTTATTTACGTTTAAACTTAATTGCATCAACATTGTGTTGCAGTATAAAACAATCATTAAATGTACCGATTATAAAATATAATTTAATGTCATCTGCATAAGCTAAGACAGGACACGAAGTAGACGTTATTAAATCATTATTAAACAGGTTAAAAAATATAATAATAATAATAATAATAATAATAATAATAATAATAATAATATACTTTATTTCTATTATATACAAATCATATAAATAGAAAAAGGCGAAGTTCAGACTGGGTCTGCTCTCCCACATAACCTTTTTAATTTTTACAATACTAATTTTGGTCTAAATCGGCTTTAAACTTCTTTTTCTTCTATCTCCTTTTCTGTGCTCCATTCAATACATGATTTAATCATACATTTACGACTGTAGGTGTTGTAGGCACTCAAATTACTTTATAATTTTAACAGCAAAAAATTGTCAACTTGACATTATTTCTGACATTTTTATAAATCGGACTTAAATTTGAACCTTGAGGAACACCAGAGTTTGATATAAATTTCATAGATTTAAAACCATTGTAGTTGACATAATTAACTCTATTATTAAGGTAGGACAATACAAACTTAAACATGTTATTAATGAAGCCAAATGAACTTAGTTTATGAAGTAATATGTGATGATGGATTGAATCAAAAGCATGCAAAAAATTAGTGTAAATGACATCGCTTTGGTTTTGACTATCTAAAAATTCGCTTAAATGCTGCGTAATGATAGCTAAATTTGTGGTTGTTGATCGACCTGACAAAAAAACCGTGTTGATGAGGAGAAATACAAACGTGCGTATGGTTATAAATTATAAAATAAATTGTTTAATAAGATTGAGATAAATCGATAATTCTGTAAATAAGACAAGTCATCTTTTTTAAAAACTGGGCCGATTGTAGCACGTTTCCACACCTCAGGAAAAGTGGAAGTATGAATTGGTAAGTTATAAATGCTGGTCAATGGTTTTGAGAAAAAATATTTGCAGTCTTTAAGCAAAAAACTAGAAATGCGATCGTCACCAGTAATTGCAGAATTTTTTAAACGGTTAACACTAATAACAACATCCAAGTCAGTAATAGTAGGCATGAAAAGCATTTTACGGTTGTTATATGATTCGTTTATTATTGTACGATTTTTGGGGAAGTACACGCTAGAGACATTGTCTTCAATGGCGTTAACTATTTCTTGCAATGAAGAATAGCTAATATTGTTTCAATGTAGCTGACCAAGAATTCTGGTAGTACCTTTCCTTTGGCAAACAAAATTCCATAGACCTTTAAATTGCTTTTAAGATTAGCTTCTATGTTATTCATATATGCTTTATAAGCCTCAAAAATTTGATGTTATGTTAAGGATCTCATTTTTTTTGAATCAATATAAAAAAACTGAAAAGACGTCAATTTCCACTTTAGTGTTTTAGGGTCACAGCACTAAGTGATGAGTAAAAGTACAATGCTATTGTCGAAACAAGAGTCCCTCATAGTCTCCGCAGCCTTAGAAAAAGTCACAAACCTGTCACGTACTTATTGTACGACTTAGAAGAAAAACACGCGGCCACCTAAATAACCACTGATTATCGTCACGATTACTTGGATCAACTATATAGTCCATCATAATTGAGCACACAACGTCAGCATCAGTGCCGCCGCTAGATGATTTGGCGCCGTTGTGCAAGCACAACTTTTGCGCCTCTGCCAAAGCAAAAGCTTAGTTAGGTTATACAGATTTTTTATAAATGTCTGTGATTATGTAACAACATTAAATATGTCACTTTTAAATAAAAAGTTTATTTAAAATTGCACTTTTCTTCTTTTTCTTTTTTTTTTTGGTTGCAAATTCTTTGATCAGGTCTTTCATTGGTAAATTATCCAATATTTAATTTTTAATTGTTATTATTGATAATGATCTCAACCTGTCCTGTTACATTGTTAAACTTAGGTAATTTTTAATAATTTTTAGTTCAGAATAGCACCTTTCTTCTGTTGCTACTGACACCGGTAAAATTAGATATATTCTAATAGCTATTGATAAATTTGGAAATTAGGCAATCAACTCATTTTCAAATAGATATTGAATAATGCTCTGGGTTCAAATTTATTGTTGGGCTTTTCTGATGAAATTTATTGTAAACTTAAATTTATAGCTTTTAACATATTGAAAAGATTAATACCATTATCAACTTCTCCTATGCTATTGTCTCTTAAATTCATAAAAATTCAACTAAAAAGCCAAAAACATCATCAAACGTAGTTAACTCTTCAAATATATTTTGCAAAGATGTTAATGTTTGCTTCAAACTTAGATAGAAGAAATTAACTTTATAATGTGTTTTTGGGTCTAGTGAAGCGCCTTCATCACTATGTTCATGTCCTACATTTTTAGTTTTTTTTTTGGGCAAATTGACTGAATTGGTAAAAAATTACAATCAACATTAACTTCAAAAAACTCTGTAATTAAATTTTTAAGATTATTTACACAAAATGTTAATAAACGTAGTTGGATTTTGCATCATTTTACTCAATGTGTTAATTTTGTTTAAAATTTTAAACCACAAAATAGTAGAACAAATAAATTTATAATTTTGAATGATTAATTCCAATGAAATAACTTTGCGAGTTGTTGTTTTATTCGAAATTAAAGAATCATTAGCAATTTCCAGAAAGGCATTAAAGGTTTTGTCCATATTATACCTTTTTAACTCAGCTTGACCAGCCAGACCAGACTTTAAAGGCTTTAAATTAAGATTAGGTACATGTTTTTTAATAATAGCCCATATTTTGGTAGATTTTGAAAAAATATATAAACTTCCTAAACCATATTAAAAAAATTGGCTGTTTCATGGCTGATATTGGCGGCATTATTAACGACCAAATTCAAGCTTTGAGCAAAAAATGCACAGAAGTTAAGTTCTAAATTTTAAATGTTTTTGATAAATTTGCGCCCCCCTGCCATAGCGCTGTCGTGCAACGCACGCCTTGCACACCCGCTTACGTCGGCCCTGGTCAGCATACTTCTAATGCATGGCTTTTCAGCCCCGGCCGCACTCTAATTTGCAGCTAATTTATCCACAAATATTTCGACTACCTTTCCAAAAACTGCTGCAACAACAACAAAAAATAGAACAAATAACAGACACCTTAAAGACATTTACGGCCTACAATAAATTTAATCAGAAAACCACAATCCGTATTAAAGTTAAAATGAATTAGTTACATTTTTGACAAATTTGTACTAACTAAAACAAGTCTGCTTAATATTTAACAAAATCTAATGTAGTTTACAGCAAATCCATTCAACAACATTTTTCAAATAGCCTCACCGCAAATAGTAGACATCTTTAGCTAAAACTAAGTTACTTGCCACCAATTTAAAAGAAAAGTATTCCGCATTTACTACAGCAAACTTCAACCAAAAACCTTATAGTGTTTTTGAAATTTTTACGGAAAGTTCTACAGAAAACCAAAAGTTTTATTAAAACGTGTCATCAAATCCGTCAATGTTCTCTATACCTGAAAAGTTTTCTTAACAGAATTCCCGCAAACTAAAACAAATTTATGACAATTTGGCGCCTAACGTTGGGATATTCTGACCAAAGACGATTTAATCCTAGACAGTGTCTGACTGCACGCAATGTAGTTTATTCCCGTATAAATTTCTGCAACATAAATAAGTTTATGACAAATTGGAGCTGAAATAAGACCCTAAAACAAAACGCCTCAACCCCAAATAAAGTATGACTGCCTCAACCCTAAACAAAGTCTGACTGCAAGCAATGTTGTTTTACAGCAAATTCATCCAACAAAATTAAACTATTCTACCTCATCTAATAGTCATCTTTAAACAAATTTGAATTAACCACCACACTAGTTCACAGACTTTTACAATAAACTTTAACCTTACCTAAAAGAGTAAATTTAAACAAAAAATTGACCACAATTTAACTCCCGGATCTTCTTTTGTTGTGGTTTAAATAAAAATTTGAAACTCAACAACAATCGTTTATTTTTTGACTTTCGGTCTTAAAACATTAACATATGGACATGTATAAGTTAAGTGTACGAAATGAAAATTTGTTTTTGCTCAAACCACTGAAAATGCTTTCCTCAACTTATTATGTTAGTTTTTTCAGATTTTTTCAGTAAGCTATTTCCGAGTAATAAGCAATCAAAATTTGAAAAAATTGAGACCTTTAAGTTTTTTTACATTTTTTGATCATTTGTAACTTTTCAGGGTTGCATTTTTAAAATTTCAATTATTTCTTTTCATAATAATTGTCTACTCTCTTTTATTTGTGCCGCTTTGTTTACATTTATGTCCGTTTGTATTGTTTTTTCTTTCTGTTTACTTCTATTTTGTCATACATTTCACTTTACTGCTATTTTTCATATTATTTTGTATATTTTTGCTTTTTCTAGCATAATATACGCTGGAGCCTTATTTTCAGTACTTTGCTTATATTTTTAATTTTTTTCACTTTAACTTTCAAATTTTTTTTTACCTGTTTCTTTACTACCTTATTTTTCTTCTGCGCTAAATCTTTTATTTGTTCATTTTCAGCATTGTTTGTTTGCAAATAATATTTACTCTATGCAATATTTAATAAAAATTACTTTTATTATTGTTTTGTTTAATCATTTTTGAAAAGGTTGTGGTTAATTTGACGTAAAAATTGATTGTTAACAACAAACAAATTTTAGTCCTGATGATGAGGTAAATAAAATACCTCAAAACCGGATAAAAATTAAAAAAAAAATATATAAAAAAGACATCAGTTCTTCTTTTACATATCTCATCCTTTTACTTTTCTAAACTTTTCAATTTTTTTTTCTACAATCACATTTAATTATTTTTTTCTGAAATATCTTATAAATATACTTTTCTTGCAATAACCACAATGTCGGCATATGTTAACATCATGGCCTCCCTGCGTTAATATTTATCTTTTGTTCTTTGTCTGCAATATATATGACAACAAACTGCGGTTAAGTGGACATTATGCCATTTTTTTAGACACGTCCACAGTTTTTTCAGTCCAAACTTTTAAAGGCTGTTGCTTTACATGGAAGTACAAAAGCTAGTTAATGACGGTTGCAGTAGACACTTTACAACAAATGATTTAAATTAATTAAAATATTATACTATGGTACAATTTGTGTGATACATGGTTTGAATAATATAGACCGTTTATTATTTTTTGAATTAAAATAGTAAGTTCTTCATAATTTTGTTTTAAACTTTCGATTTTCTAAAAATGTTATTTATTTAAATATAAAATAAATATTAACCGGAAACATGGTAATACTTTTATTTACACAAAAAATATTTTATTTTAAATTGTAAAAAATGGTTATTATATTTTATTACGTATACGTATTCAACAAAATGTACAAATTAATTTGCCTTGAAACTTTTTAATTATGTCACCACCACCGACTAAATAAATAAAGTTTCAGATATATTCCCCAATGCGTGTATTTTGCGTCCTTTGATCAAGGGGTTTTTGATGACAAGTAGAGTGGCCGGTGGTTTTGATGTCACGTCTTCAATTTCAGTTATGTATTTGTATGCGCATAGGAAGTAGAAATAAATTGCATTCATTAATGTCACTGGTTCATTCAATACGTTTCGATATAAATATAATTGTATATTTAAAAAATCTAATACGTACAAAATAGAGTAATTTAACTTTAAAAGCATTCAAATATTTGCGCATATTTTTAATCTTGTTAATCTCAAACAAAATGTAATCTTTTAGATCAAATAATTTTCTAAAATAGATAGATAAAGTCGGAAATACCATTATGTTAGCTTTTGCGCGCATTTTAAAAGTATTAAAACAATGTAACTGCATCATTACGGTTCGTGCTTTGTGAATTTACTAATTAAAATGATATTAATTACTAGCGTGGTACTTTTTAATATTTAAACTTGAATGTAATAAATATAGAATATCCATATTGAAATTGATTATATATCCTTTGAACTTAATTATTGTCCTGAGAAATAGCGATGACTACATCACTAATGTGTTAATTGACGCTTAATTTGGTTCTGTTGTTTAATTTGCGTTCATTTGACCGATATTGAAGTGAACCCTCAACGAACTTGCTATGCTATACACATATAGAACTAACACGGACAAATAACTGACTGATTATTACACACTAAAGAGGTTTACTATATAAACTCAAAGTAAACTATTTGTATTAAACTTATAACTAAACTCATATTTATAGTATGTATATGAATTATGAATCATATTATGTTTCTGGAACTAAATGAGAGTAGAAAATATTGATATTTTAGAAAGTATTATTATCTATGTATTATGTACATTTTAGCTGTTACTTCAAGGCCATAAGTTTTATTTTTACCGGAAATAAGATATTTTATTCTATTTTATTACAATTAATACTAATAATAGTTTTTTAAACCTAACAATAATTTTTTGTTGTTGATTTAACGTATCACTTTCTTTATATTGTTGTTTTAGTAAAGAAACAAATAAATTATGCAGAATGGAACAAAAGTATACAAAACTTGTTTTATATATGTATGTTTAAACATGTAGAAGAAAATTAATTTTTTTGGTTTATAAGTTAAACGCAATAAACATTTTATAAAACTGGTTTTTGAATGTTATTTCTAATGTTTAGTATAAAATCATTAATCGCTATTGAGTATCGTCATGTTTGAATTTGGATCCATGCAGTAAAAATAAGTTTTAATTTTTTTTTAATATTTGCTGTATTTTTAATTTTAGAAAAAAAAAATTTCCAACTAATTTACATTGAAATAATGCAACTTTGGAGGTTAAACAAAATACAAAAATGCTTCTTTTTTACAGATCACTGAGTCAAAAAAATTGTTTGTTTTTATAAATTTTGCGGCGTATAAACAGAGTATAAACTTAATATAGCCCCAGAATTAGATTTTACAGAAAATTTCTGATTTTACTAGTAAATTTTTTTGCATTAAAATTGCAACCTTTTAACGTAAAATGCAATAAAAAAAAAATTTTAGACATTTTTTAAGAGTTTTCTACCTTTATGAACCAATAAATGAACTAAATGGAATTGCCCTTACTTGACTGACAGTTTTATTTTTTATTAATTATTATATAACGAATTACAGCACAATTCAACATTCTTTGACAAAATTGACATTAAAACTATGCAGCAATTGCATATTCAATGATCCTAATTTATGTAAACCAACTCATTTTGAAAGGTAGCTCAGTGTACAGATTTTGTGGCCTCTATTTTCTCCATTAACGAGGAATAGTCTATACAGTGTGTCTGCTTAAGTTTGCATCATATGGAAAACTTTTTTTTAATTAATTTCACAAAAACAAATTATTCTTTATAAAAAGTTCTGCATGGTTTAAAACCTAAAATGCAACCATCAAATATTAATTTTTTTCAGTCGTATACGCGGTTTCGTAAAAAATATGAATTTGGCTCAACAGTAAATTAAAAGAAAATGAAGAAAAATTGTTTGACAGCAATCGTCAAATAAAATTTGTTAACATGCCGGTGATATTTAGTGTAGAAGAAAAAGTAGAAATTGTGTTAATCGTTGGTAAAAATTATAAAACTTATCGTGATGCAGCTGAAGTATTTAACAACAGACATCCAGAGAAAAATATACACCATACATCAGTAATGCAAATTATAGAAAAATTCAAATCATGTGGAGATGTTAATAATAAATTCACAAACAAACGTCGAAAATCTGTTGCAAGTGAGGAGATGAAGTTAATTGTAATATTATCTGCAGTGGAAAACCTTAAATTGTCTCTGCAAAAAAAACTTCCAGCTTCCAGATAAAATTGGTAAAGATACAATATCAAATTTTTTTAAAAAGAAGATGTTTCATCTATATAAACTACAATATATCCATACTTTGAAACCTGAAGACTACGACAAACGACTAAAATTTTGTTTTCTTATCCAAGGAAAGCTTTTTGCTAGAATTTGTTTTTTTCTGACGCGTCTACATTTAACTCTAATGGAACAGTGTTATTACAAAATTGTCGATGGTAGACTCCAATCTTCACTTTACGATAAAAACTCGCGATCAATATTATTTTAAAACTAACGTTTGGTGCAGCATTTACAAGGATAAATTAATTTGCCATTTTTTTACAATCTATGACTTCTCAACTACATCTAATTTTTTTACAAAATCAGTTGCATGATTTGCTTTGTGATCTTTTAAGACATTAACGGCAACAGGTATGGTACTAGCGCAACATGTCTTAGTACGATAGAAGTAAGACAATCCAGATTTAACCCCGTTAGATTTTTTTTTTATGAAGTTACTTAAAAGAAAAGATATATCAACACAGGCTACTCACAAACGTAAAACATTTAGAATCAATTATTACGGAAACAATTCAGGTTGTAACTCCAAATGTAATTAGAAATGTATTGAGGGAATTTTCTTCTATTGAATTGATGATAAACTATTACAAGTTTTTTACGCAATTAACATTATTAGCACAGTATTTATGTAGTTGATAATTATTGTAAAATAAATTATTTTGTTATGTACCATTTATTTTAATGCATCATCAAAATAATGCAACCTAGACGTTAAGAGATGTAAAGGTTATCAAATGTTTAACAAATATTGAGAAAACAGATAAAAATTTCCGATGTTTTCAAAAATAAATTTACCTTACTGTTGGACAAAATTAATATTTTCTGACAAACTTTGTATGCACTGAAAAAATTTGATATCTGATGATTGTATTTTAGATTTTAGAACATGCAAAATTTTTTATGAAAAATAACTTTTTTTCGTAAAATTAATAATAAAAAGCCCTAAAAAAAGTTAAAATTAGTCTAAATCTTGTATTTTATTATGGCGGAGGCGCCGGGCACCATAAATTTTAAACGTTTTAATTGCAAAGTAAAAAATTGTGCAGAAATTAAAACCTGAAAACACAAAAAGTTCAATGTAATTTGCTTACTAATTGTTAAATAAGCAAATTGAATAATTTGTGTTATTTCAAAAACACCGTTTTTATTTTTGATTAGTTCATCATTCATATCAATTGCATAATTAAATATAATTTGAACTTTCAATTTACAATAAAAAATATAGAAATTATTGATAAATTAATTAACAATTTTTTTTTATTAAACGCAACATCATTCAATACGTTAAATATGTGATCAATTTATATTTGATTGGTTTTTGATATTTGATTTTACTTTGATCTTTAATGTAATAAACCAAATTTAAAGTATCAAAATAGATATATCTGATACAATAGCTAATAAATGTTTACTTATCAAATTGTTGAAATTGATACTATCAACAACTGTTTGTATTAATCTGTATACTTAGAAAAATTTGTTGCACCTAATTTAATAGATTGTGAATGAACAGTTTCAAAGCATGGTAATAATTTTACATTATCTTTATTTAATAATCTCCTGTATAATTAAAAATAATATTAGATGCACTAGTAAACCTACGCAAGTAAGATTTTTCACTCTCATAAAAGTTTGAATGTTTACAAACTTTGTACACAATATTAGACTTTGACATTTTTTTGTTTTTTACTCAAAAACTTTTAAATGGGTCTTTAAAAGCCAAGATAAACACGTGAATCTACATTAGATTTTGTATCTTTTGACAATAGTTTTATTGGATTAAAACAATATTTGACTTCCAAACGAAAATGACAAACACAAAACTTGCTACAAAAATGCAATTTTCTAAAGTTTATTTAGATTTTACTTAAAAACTTTAAACTAAACCTTTATTAAAGCAGGAAATCAGTATTTCTAGCATATATCATAGTAGTTAATAAAAAAATAAGTATTTAAATAGAGCCAAAAACGTTAATATACGAACGGTATTACTAAGTAATAACAGCTTACTGGTAAGTAGTATTATTAATAAAAATGTTAGGACTAACATAAAATTCAAAGTTTGAATATAAACAATACTTTAAAACAATTTTTATGTTTATACAAAGAGGCGCGCGGCAGACGCATAGGTTTTAAAAGTCATTGCTACCTTACTAACGGTCATAGAATATTGAAAGTAGGACGATTTAAAAAAAAGAGCATGGGAAGTTTATGTTTCACGCGGTTTTAGACGCAATAATAGAGTGGTCCGATTAAAAACGTGTTTTTTGTGTGCAGTATTTGTCGAACGCCCGCTCGATTGTCCGTTTAAAGTTTAATATTGCTCTTCGCGGCAGAATTCCCAATTGAAATTACCGTTACTACCCAGAAAGCATCGAGAGGGTTCAAAGTTGCAATTCAACAATCTCCAAGGCGTATAATTTGCAAACAAGCAGGTGTTCCTAACAGGATGAGTCAATACTCAGAACATGCGCTGTTTAAGTGATACAAATCCCAGAAAGCTCCAGCAGCGGATCCTGCACTCCGGCAGGGTGACAGCCCTTCTGCATCTTAACAAAATCCAGGGTTTTTTCTTGCTTCAATTGGAAAAGATGGAACTGGAAAACGTCTGGTTTTAGCAAGGTGGGCCCCACACAGGGATATGCATGATTTTTTTGCGCCACAGGTTCTTAAGGCGCCTCATTTTCTTGAAAGGCAATTTGAACTGGCCGTGCATAATATTTGCTCAAAACTATTTCTTCTTTTTCTAAACACATTTGCGCCCACCGAAGCCATGTTGCGCTACATGCACGTTGAAGTTTCGGTGGTTGCCGAATTGTGTCAGCGGCAGCTAGTATGCGATGTTGCAACTCTCCAACACTGTGAATTTTGGTAGCGTATACCAGATGTTTCATATGCCTCCAAATATAAAAGTCTAGGAGATTTAAATCAGGAGGCCAGGCAGTTGGACCTCCTCGACCAAACCACTTCCTCGGGAACACATTGTTCAAATATTGTCGCACATCTATTGCAAAGTGTGGTAGAGCTCCGTCTCCGTGGTGCTGTCTAACATTAATTGGAACTTCTTCTGGTAGTGCTGGTAGGGTCTCTTGTAAAAAATTTAAATAAACAGCGCCCGTTACACGATTTGGCAACAAAAACGGTCCAATAAAATGGCCGCTTACAATTCCAGCTCATTCATTCACCGAAAATCTGTGTTGAAAGTTTGTACGCCGGGTAATGTGGAGATTTTCAACTGCCCAATAATGCAAATTGTAAAAATTGTGCACTAAAATGTTAGTAGAAAAATTTGGGTTCACATCATGCTGACGAAAAATCCATTCGCAAAATACTACCCTAAGAGGAAAATCTGTTGGTAACAGGGCATGTACACGCTGCACATAGTAAGGATACAGTAATTCATATTTTAATATGCACCATGCAGTTGACTGCGATACCCCAGTTTGATCGGCAATTATCCGGGTACTAATGTCAGGACGACGATTAAAAATATGCCTGGGTCTAGATCGTCTCCCATATTGTCCAGGTCTGGGCTGCAAGTGCCCAGTTTCTCTTGCACGCTGTACCAAACGTACAAACAATTCACGAACCGGATGACACCTATGAGGGAATCTCTTGAAATAAAGGCGTGCTGCAGCCACTGAATTTTGATGAACTTTTCTATTCACCAATATCATATCCACAAATTCTGCATTAGTCATGTTATGTTGCGCCATAATTTAATTTTATTACATACTGACAGGCGCCACCTAGTTTTTTTTGCAATTTTTTGACAACAACAACCGGGACTTTAACGTGCATTATTTTAATTTTGGCATGACACACCGATTTTTTTCAAGTAATAAATTTTAATTTTCCAAAACCTTTACAATTCATTATCTTGCTTATTATAAAACGTTTACTACATTTTTTTAACATTTATCAATAATATTGATTGTAAACTATAATTCTTCAAGTTTATGCGCATAGGTTAAGAATCACTCTGTATAAATTGTTCATCGTGTTCGCTTTGGTGATGCAATTTTTGCATCAAAAGATAAAAGTACATTTTTTGTATTATCTGCTAATTCTGGATATTTTGAACAGCATTAAAAATTCTCTGTGTTAACTATTTGACTGTATTAATTTTAACAGCATACACCAAATCCTTTATATATCTTTACAGATAAAATCTAATTTAAATTGGGGGACCTTGAAAATAATGAAGATGGACCGTGATGACAAATCCATCTACTATAAATTTTTTTATTGAACCAGAAAATGTCTGTTGCTCTAAAACCCATTTACAAAAACCAAGTTATTTTGCTTGGTTGCCTAATTACAAGTGCTAGACTGATTGATAATAAAATTAATGCCTTTCTTTCCATTGTGGCGTCGTAACGATCTCCAGTCCAAGCTTTTCAAAATTCTTAAGTATGTGGAAATTTGTCTAATACCTGCTTCATTCATGACACAATCCACTAATTTATTGTCTGCATCAACATAATGGTGCACACGTGAACCAACCATATTTGCACCAACACCATAGTGTCAAAACCTCTGGTAGGACCAAGAAAACATATTTTTTTTATTTTTCAAAATTTGATGTAGAATTTGTTTTTCTTGTTTTAAACTACCTTGTATAAAGAATGTGAAATGAACGACAAGAAGACTTACTATTCACCTGCCAGGCGTTCTTCTACGCAAGAAAGCGTTAAAGAAATACTAGATTGGCATGGCCAGCATAAGAAAAATCATTCTAAAAAACAAAGGAATGAGATTTACCACTTTATTTATTTCCGCGTAGCATATTATTTTAACCGTTGCTGTGTCCATGCGGTACCTATTGCCTACGACTCTTATCTTTGCTATTATTTTATCTATCAAGAAGTTGAATCAAAGTCAAAGAAACTCACATATGCTGGTTTATTGAGTTTTAAAATTTTTTTCGTTAGTTGTTTAATGATATAGATAGCATCCGTCGTGGAGCGGATTCTCCAAAATCCCTGCTGTTTTTTATTGATTGGTATTATGTCGTTTATAGCGGCTGCCAGCAGATGCGTGAATAGTTTTGCAAGTGAACTGAGATGTGTGATGCTTCTATAGTTGTCCGAGTACTTCTTCTCTCCTATTTTAAAGATTGGTATGGTCACGCTCGTTTTCCAGTTGTTTGGAATGGTTTTGTTGTCTAAGATCTTTTTGAATAGCAGGGTTATCTCTTTTACTAAAGGTGCACTTCCGTACTTAATGAATTCATTGAGTATCCCATCCGCTCCTGGGGCTTTTCTGTTTTTAAGCCCTTGACTGTTTGTTGCACTTGGTGCTTGTCGATCGTTCCTAAATGGTCATTTTTTTCTACTGTTGTATTTAGGTCTCGGTCTTCTTCTTGAAGAAAATGAAATAAAATAAAATGTTGTCGAGAGTAAACATTATTTGTGATTTAGGCATTACGTTTGATTCAATATTTATTTTATATACTTTAAATATCGATACTGTTGTGGCTAAAACTTATCAGCTTTTAGAATTGATCAAACGTACTCTAAGGAGTTGTGTGACCATTTTGAGAATTGCTCAAATGTGTGGTTTCCATACACGGCCGTCAGTAAAAGCAAAATTGAACAAGTTAAAAATGAAGTAATTTGAAGTAACATAACTACTAGACAAAAATTTAAAAAAATTTAAAAAATATAACTTGGAAAATTGAAATACTAAACAAGAAATGTTTTGAAGGGAGCAATGCAGTAACAAAAATTCAAAAATCGGATTTACATTCAAGTCCAAAAAAAAAACAAAAATTTTTAAAACTTAAACAGACTGGCAAGAATGTAGTGCAAAAAAAAATAATAAAGTTAGACAAAAATCATCACAACAATCTAGAAAATATCATAGATATAAAATAACTAGAAAAAAGCTACAAAGTTTTATTTATCATTGTCAACTATACTGCAAGCAACAATAATAAAATGATAAAACTGCTTATAGAACAAATCCAAGCGTTAAAAAATCTGATAGAGAAAGAAAAAATAGAAGGATGCAGCAAAATCCACACGGAAATAACAAACAAAAATAGAAAAGTGGCCAAAGATGTAGTAAAATTTATGCTATATCTATAGAAATAACAAACATCTTGGTAAAACTCCAATACTATATAGTGTATCAAGGGCCAAAAATCTGCATAGTATCATAAAACTGTTGATTTTTTAACTTATTATTTTTCTTTATAAGACCTTAAACTTAATAATACACTTAGGTTCCTGATACCAGATTAACTAACTGGTATCAAAAACCCACAAATCCTAAACGAACCATTAATTTTAAATACAATCATACTTCAATAACAAAACTAATTTGATTTAAGTTATAATTCACTAGTATTGTTTAAATATTTACTTAATTTTATTATTTCTATGAATACTTTTAAATAAAAAATATAAATATAATTTTCTTAGAATTGAATTTGGAACTACTGTTTTTGTGGTCAGCAATAAAGTGACCACAAAACAAGTGGATAAATTCTTTACACTCAACGTGCGTCACCATGTCGCTTTTACTATTAGGTTGATGCATCTGCCATTGTTCGGTTTTACTCATTTATCTAAATAGCCATGTGGTTGTTTGAAAACTCATAATGCACACATTCGGACAATTTCCACACCTTGCCGTGTTTCTGAGATGACAATCGTAGACTGATTTTTGTTGAAGTTCTCAGTCATTGTCCTGGTGCAACTTTTGTCTTTTTCCACAACCGCCAGAAGGGCCTTGTTAACAAAATCCAAAGTCGACCTTTTTTGACTTGTCGTTAATATTGATCACCATCTTTTAAACAAACTACTCTAAGCATGCTTATTTGCTGATCGTTCTTTTGCCTAAAAGATCAAAAATGACTCGGCAACTTTCCACTTTTTCTCAAAATGGTGTAACATAAATATGTGTATTAAAAAATTATTAATTATTAATATTATTATAACAAATGCCAATAAAAGCCAAATTCAAACAACAAAACAATTTAATGTTAAATCTAATGCTTCTTATAGTTCGTCATTTAGCATACCGGCCTCAATTTGATTTGATTGTTACAACAATTAAAAAGAGTAGTTGTGCTTGCTCTTTTTACTTTACTAATATAAACATTGCAACTTGCTGTTGTGTAGACCTTTTACTAAGGCTTTATGCGTATACTTTAGCATCGTCTTTATTTGGCAGTTTTATGTTAGCGGCTGCTTTTTATAATAATAATATAATTTAATATATCTTGCAATTTACTCTGTAAGCGTTTAAATTTAAAATTATTATAAATACTAACAAATACAATGTTAACTTGTTATTGAAGATATTAATGAAAACATAATTTAATCAATCAATCAAGTTATTTGTGTAAAAAAGGTTGTTAGTAGCAATCTTTAATTCTTGCTATTCAAAATACAAAATACAAAGTCAGTAATGCGTATTCATGGTTTGGTCGTTTATCAACATCTTTGTATGTTTTCCTTTTATAATAACTAAATAAATATTTAATTATTTCAAGAACTATAATATTCTAATTTTATTTTTTATTTTTGTTGTAAGTACATATATTATTGAATAATATTAATAAAATTATATTATTACATCTAATTTTGTAGCAATAATAAAACTAATTTTCTATAGCCCCACAATGAGTATTTCAATACTCATAAAATAAAACTTTTAGGTGCCGTAAAAACTTTACCACATACAAACAAACAAATAATATCAATAATATAATATTAAAAAAACAACCCATATAAAAAGAATATTGTTTGTAAGATTATTATTTTTTTGCGGATATGTGTATTACAACTTTGCAAAGTCGCATCATTTATTTCTTGAAACCACAAATCTACCACACGCAAATAAAAAATGATTGCAAAAGAACAATTCCCACAACTATCAAATGAAACATAACACAATCCATCAATCTATTTAGAATAGAATAGATGGAGAACAATTACAAGTATAAGTGTGTTCAGTTTTTTTTCAAACCTTAATCTAGCTTTCGAGTTTTCTCGTCTCCCTTTCGAATCACTTCTTGTTTACACATCTATACCCACTCCATATAGCGCCTTTGTCTACTGCAGTGCTGTTCGTTATATTTTTTTCTACATGTCATGGAAAGTTATAAATATTAAAATTCATGCAAAAGAGCATAGTTTTATATCCTATAATTTTTTTATGAATGTATGGCGAATACATGCATATAAAAACACATGCTGGGGAATGTTATTAAGTATGGTTTTTATAGGAAACGATGACATCAGATTTCTTGCCCATTCGTTATCAGTTCCGCTAAATATAATAGAGAAAAAAACGATCATAACAGTTTTGCTGTTTTGGGCACATCATCAATTTCTAACTTTACAATACAAGCCATGTCTGTTATAAAGTACTCTCTGTGGGACTTTATTTCAGTTTGTGTAGCTGCATTGTGCCACCTCTCCGGATAAAAAAAAAATGAAACGATTTACGGTTAAAATTCGTAACTTTAATACAATTGTCAATGATAAATGGTATAGTTATCTCTAGTTGCAGCACTAAATAGTTAAAACTAATAATTAATTAGTATGTAATAAGGCATTTAAATATCAACATTATTAAACAAAGAATTAAAAAGGTTTGTTTAAATTTTTATTGTTGTCAAGTTTATTCAAGATAGATTCTATATTCTTTATAATATTTATTATTTTCTGTGTTTTACATGTTTAGTAATGCCTTTCTATATATGCCAAAAGCTCATAGATATAATATTTATCGGTATAGCCTCGTTGGCTATAGTTTTGATTTTAGTATAAAAGTCGAATTACTATTAAAGTTTTGTTTACGGTCGATACCACTATACGACAATAATAAAAATACAATTATCTCATCACATTTCAATCTCAAATTTAATCATTTTTAAAAACACTGCAACAGCAATAATTGTCAGATGCATAAGTATAATAAAGTTTTAATTTTAGTAAAATGAAAAAAATCCATTATGATAGTTTTGTAAAAAAAAAACACAATGTAGTAATAAGAAGATTTAAGAATTTATCGCTCCTATTAGTCTGATAACTGCTGTTACATACTCTGGTAGTGAGTAGTATGACGCGATTGTATATTATGGTAGCCAAGATACAGTGGCTGGCCGTACTATACTGAACGACTTGCATGTGCATATACATTTAAAAACAATAATACTGCAATTTAATATTTATATTAAATAATTCGTAGTACATATAATATATTTATCAAATGCTTAATTTTTGTCACTCAAGTAATTCCAGAATACTTAACAATTTCACAGAGTTTAAGACCTTTGTTAAACTTTCAGCAAAGTAAGATTATGAGTATTATTGTTGTAAAGCCTATTGTAACTGTTATACATATTTACGTTTCGATTGTAATACTTTGATGTTATTAGTATTTATTAATTTATATTATTTACAGCTACTATTAATAAAATATCTACATCAATAGTCAAATAGAATATTTTCTTTTCTATTATTCAGCATTTTATACGCTTTAATTGAGGCTGATCGGAATAAATATTATATTCAGCAGTTTAACACTTGCGGTTCAATACAAAGCTTTTGTTTACGAAGTCGATATATTGTGATAAATACAAATAAAAGTCGAGCAAATTTAGGACAATGGAACTAAATAGAGCACAAAGCAGTGTTATGAAAACGGTTGCAAGATTTCCCATAAGGTTCTATTATACTAGCAATACAATAAGGATTAATTCTTCTGTACTATAATAATTCATATATACGTAGATAATGCTTGAAACTTTAATAATAAAAATTTAACATTAAAGCTTAAAAAAATAATCCATTCCTATAAAATATAAATTTAGTAAGTTATTTAGAATAGTTGAAAATAACACCTTTAAATGCATAAAGATTTAATGGCAATTTACATTTATTATACAAACACTTTGAAATATTTTACATTGCTGTCACGTCAAGTGGGATAATTCGTTCATTTATATTAATTTCGAAAGTTTCATTGCGGCTTCAAGTTTTTTTCTTGGCTGGGATGTATGCAAATCTCGATTTTTCACAAATTATATATACATGGCTAGAAAAACGGACATTTGCATTTTAAATTTGCTCATATACACATCCAAATCATTTTACTAAATTATACCACAAATCAAAAAATTGGTATTCAGTCTACGTGTAAAAATTTACATCTAATTTTGTCTCTAAAGCAAATAGGCAGAAATGAATCTTTTAATATAAATATTACAATTTAGTTATGTATTTATAAAGTTTTAATAAAATTGTGTTTAAATAATTATGATATTATGTTTATTGATAGTTTAAATATAGCATATTTATATGAAGCAACTAAAAAGATGTAATAAATAAAATCAAGATATTGAAAACAACTCAACAGGTTTTACATATTTATTAGGTTGTCTTGACGGCTAATGTGTTTGAATTTTATTCTGAACGTGTATGGTTAATGTCCTGAATTAATAATGCCAAATTACACGATCTTTTCAAAAGCTTTTAATACCGTTGACCACATTATATTATTATAAAGCTGCCCTGCATTGAAGTTGATAGGATCTAATAGATTTTAATATTCTACCGCATTGGTCAGTGTGTTCCACGTGATATTGATGTTACGTAAAAATCTCATTTGCTGTTTAACTTCATAATTTTACACACACTGGTGTTCATTTTTCAAATCAAATGTGTTGTTTTGAGTGCTACAATATAAAAACTTTTTAAAGATTTTGAATATGCCGCACTACTTACTAAAAAGTGTAGAAAAAAGTTAAACAAATTTAAAAAAGTTTTTCAAAAAATAATTACATTATAAGTAACTATAATGTTTATAAAATAATGCACATTAGTAAATATTGTAAATCAAAAATATTTTATTTTAATAAAGTAGCATCGAGTGTAAGTAATGTAATAATTTAAAATTGCATTTAGTTAAAAACTAATTTAATAAGACAGCTAAATTTCTCCGTGAAACTTTTTTCAATTTTACCAAAATTTTTTAAATCAAAGTTAAAAAAATAAAACAAAATGTAGCATTTTTGCAATAGAAAAGTTATACACTTTAACATCTAATGAATAAGAAAAATGACAAAGATTTTTGTTTTCAATAAAATGTGTTTTTTTCAAGTCTTTATGTCTGCAGTTGTCCGTCTTCCATACTTCTGATGATGCCGTTAATTGTTTCTTAAGATAAACTGTTTTTTAATTAAAATTACTTTCACTTGTAATGCAATTGCCATGCGGACGGGCATAGTCTTGCATTAAAATAAAACAAAATTCCAATATGTGTTGCAAAAGATACCACATGGTCTTGCAAAATATGCATTTAAATTACAACTATGTGCGTTTACTAATAGAAACTGTTAAGATTTTATAAAAACAGATGTGTGTAGTTAAAAGTAATAATTCCATATAATTACTGTTATTAATAAACATTAATTAAATAACAGATTGTACAATATTGTTGTTTTTCTGCTGCTACAGCTTTTGTCAAGCTATCTGCTATCATATCCTCTGTTGGGATGCGTTGATCTTTATATTTAGTTTGCTCATTGGAGAATTCAGTTTTTTGTTAAGTTGTTTCAACCACATTGCTTTTTCTGTGGTAAACGCTAAGACCATATATTCTGCCTCAGTTGTGGATAAAGCTACGGTTGGTTGTGGCTTAGAACTTGATATGGCTTCATTTGAGAACTTAAACACATATCTGATACATAATTGCTTATTGTCTATATTAGATGCTCAGTCAACATCACAGTAACCTATTAGATTCTCAGATTTTGAGTAATGCAACTTGTACCCACTTGTGCCTTTCAAGTAACGGAAAATACGTTTAACTGCTGTCTAATGAACTTCTTCATGGTTGATGTTGAATCTGCGTACATTATTTACAGTAAAGGTTATATCCGGCCGTGTACGCTGGGCTAAATATATTAAGCTGCCTATTGCCTCTTGATATGGTATCTTACCAGTTGTTTGTTTGAGCCATTTCAATTGATAATTTATGGTTAGGATCACTTGATCTGGCAACTAGTTTGCAATTCTCTACAGCAAATCTTGCCAAAATTTCATTTAAGTACTTGATTTGATTTAATGATATTTCATCAGGTTGATGTTGATGTTTAAAATATTCTTTGCGGTTCCTAGATCTTTTATCTTAAACTCGCTACTTAGTTCTAGTTTCAACTTGTCTTGAATTTTGTCATCGTTCCAAAATATTAGAAAGTCATCTACGTATATAGCCATAATCAATTTACTATCTTCACTTTTAAATATGCGTGGATCAGTTTTGATTTTCTTTTAACCAATTGAGTTTAGAAAATTACATAGTTTCAAATTCCATTTTCTTCCACTTTGTTTTAATTCATAAATTGCTTTATTTAGCTTGATTACTTTATTACTTTTGTCATTGTACACATCAGGTTGTTTTATATATATTTCTTCTCATAATTTACCTTGTAAGAACGCAGTTACTGCATCCATTTGGTCAATTCTTTGGTCGTGTTTTGCTGCTAATGCCAACAAATACCAAATTGAAGTATATTGATCTACGAGTGAGTACTTTTCTGTATAATCTATTCCATGCTTTTGGAAGCACCCTTTTGCAACCAGTCTTGCCTTGTATGTCAAAATTACACCTTCTTCATTGGTTTTTTGTTTGAAATTTCACTATGCTCCAGGTCTGGATGTACTCCTGTACCCATCTTTTGAATGCTTTCATAGTTAATATGTCCCAATCGACTATGCCACTTTTTCGCTTTGACTTTGGTGACTGCTAGCTTAAAAATTGCTGAGTCATCTGCAATCTTGTACGCACCTGAGCTACATTTTGTGTGTATTGATGATATCATTGTCTTTATTGTAGATGCTACAACTATCCTTGTTAAATATTACCGTATTGTCTTTTTTTTCGCAACCGACAGTAAATTCACAGTTACTTTTAGAACTATTAATACATTGTCAACATTAATCCCACAATCATTTGTGTTTATAGAAATAATGAGTCATTTATCGATAGATAGATAGATTTCTTCAGCTTACTTTAATCGTGGACCACACACGGGGTGTTTATGCACTCATCTAATCCATGAAGTTCTAACAATGTTTTTATCGCATATTTCCATGTGTGATAATTTTTGCTTTCTTTAATTTTAAGTTCTAATATCTGACTTCACAACAAATGCCCAAACCCAGAAAATTAACTTCACACTTCCTATCCTCGTTTTTTCTTTAAATTTTCAGTTTTATTATGTATTCGCTACACTGAGCCCATAACCTGTTGGAACTTTATAAGGACAACTGTGTGTAGTTTAAAGTAATTATTCAATATAATGACTTATTAATAAACTTTACTTGAATGACAGATTGTAAAATATGAGAGTGTGGATGGACAAGATACTAGACCTTGTCCAGTAACTACAGCACCTTTATTCTCTTAATTAATAAATTTAATAGCATATATTTGTGTATGCAGATGTCACTTATAAGGTTGTAGCATAAGCATATAAACTTAAATAATTGGTTTTGTAAAACAAAAAAAGTATTAACAAAAATGCTGTAGTCCACCTAAATTAACATGCTATAAAAATTGTTATTTTCTTTTACCGCCATTAAATTTCATTTGTAATCTTTTGCCTTTTATAATTATAAAGCCCCGTTTCGTTAAAATACCTTCAGAGAACAAATTTCATCGTAAACCTGTCAATTTCACCATCATACCTTTGTACATCAAGCCATTTTTAAATGTCAAAATTTCTAATTTCTTTCACAGAGAGATGTACATGGTTGTCTAGTTTTACGTATAGATCACTGATTTCTTTGTACGTTACAAAACCTTCTGTGTTGCTGCATATGTGCTGAGTGGCATACACCATTTTTTTTGCAGTTAGACCTTCAAAATCACTGTCAACTTGTTGAATGCATTACCACTTCTTTTTAAATTGTCTGCAGTATTTTCAGTTTTTATGTATATACTTTTTTTTGGAGTTAGACATTTCTTTGACATGTGTTTTTTTATATTACAATTGTAGCACTATTTTTAAAACTTAAATGATTTTGTTCTTACAACATATAAACTAGTTGACATTAATTCAGTTTTCATTATAACATTACTGTTTAAATTCTTTGTCAACAAATCTTGCAGTTAAGTTAGCAGCAACTGTTTATTTTATAAAATGTATATAGTTTGTCCAAAATACTCTTAGAAATTTCACAATTTTCAATTAATAAAATCTGCTACACTTCCATACAGAATATCAATGCATCTTGTGTGTTTTGTTGTTATATACCTTCTGCTCTCAGTGTACACTTTATTTAAAACCATTGATTAAAGCCATTGATAAAAATAACTCAGAAAAGCAAAGTTTAGATTTGTATTTTTCCATTTTTTTTAGAAATGCCAACGTATTCTAAGTGTAATACGATAACAATGTTGTGCAAGCAAATATGTAAAGCATGCAGCAATCACAACTGTAATTGACTATTAAATCACAGCTCCTCCAAAAATCTATGTGAGTAACGTTTTGGTAACAAATTGTATATTTTAAACTAATTACACCAGACTGTCAACTTTTTACTAACGCTCCAACCTATACAGTTGTTGTAATTCTATTGGAGCAGAATACCAGACCAGGAGCCTGAAAGTAATCTTAAAACTTTAGTTTGGAGATCAAAACTCTACAATCCATTATCTAAAACTGAACATCAACCGACCAGACCGCTATCTAGTCAAAATAAAAAATAATAAACATATTCAATTGGCAATATCACAAACCATTTATTACAGTTGTTACTCATTTTGGTAAAATTATTTCTGAGATTATAAAAGTTGTCAACTAGCTCTTAAGTAAGTTGCAACTAAACAAATTCAAAATCACTTACTCCAAGTCTATTACAAAGAGCAAAATTCTCTAAACTTTTTTAGAACACTTTAAAACCTTTTAAAAATAACGTTAAATCCAGTCATAAACAAACTGTTCGAAAGTAGCAAAACACTAATACAAATTCAAACACGTTTTACTGCAAAATTGTGCAAATCCAGACAATGCTGATTTATTGAAAGTTACAGTGACTAGAGAAGAGCAAAAAACCTGCCAAAGCCTTTAAAGAAAAAAATCTAAACTAGTCAAAGAAGCAAAACGTTCTGTACTGTTAAAAATAAGCTACAGTAGTCTTGTTTAATAGCAAAGCTAGTTAGAAATTAACTTTCTGTTCTTGCTAAACTGTATAAAAAACAAAATGTTTGGTTTCAAATCAGACCGTTGATTTAGCACAAAACAATCTAAGTATTAACATAACAAACTACAAAATGTTGTAGAAAACTATCAATTTTTAGAGAAAACCTATTTACCCTCTATTATACACGGTGATTCAAATTGCAAGGCAATACTTTAAGAACTTGTTATTTGAGTCAAAATAAAAATAAAAATGTATTTCTTCAAATATATTGTTACTGAAATATTGATTGTTAAGTTATATTGTTTTAAATCCAAATTGCCATTATCAAATTCTAAATTCAATAAAAATGACTTGAATGCACTTTAAATATATTTATTCATTTCTTCAGTCATCAATCATATGACATTGGACCTGTAAAAAGCAAAACACCAATGATGATAAAAATTAAAAAAAAAGACTTAAAAGATATTTTTACATTTGTCAAAATGAAATTTATAAAATACCTAGGGATGAGAACAGGAAAAAACTGGAACATGGGTCCCCACATAACTGAGGTCAAACAAAAAGCAGAAAAACTAGTAATGGCTCTGACGCAAATCATGCCAAATGTAGAAGATCCGAGAGCGGAGAAACGCAAAGTAATGGGAGCAACTGTGGACTCAATACTGCTATACGCTACGCTTATATGAAAAGAAAGCTGCAAGATTAAAAAGCACAGATTAATCATAGAAAAGGCCAGAAGAAAAATGGCAATTAGAATAGCAAATGCGTACAGAACAATCTCAACTAAGACTATACAGGCAATAACAAGAACAATCCCCATACACCTTTTTGTTCAAGAGCAAGACAACAACATAGGAAAACAACTAAAAAAACAAAAAAAAACAATAGAATAAAAACGATGGAAAAATAGGAAAAAGAATGGCAGAGCAAGGAAGATGTAGCCAAATAGACGCAGATTCTTATACCCGTGATGACACCTTGAGTAAACAAGAAACACAAAAATCTAAACTACCATCTCACACAGATCTTAACAGAACACGGATGTTTTAGGTCGTAAAGAAAATGTGTCTTGCGGTGCATGACGGCTGTCCCTACTGTGGAGAAATAATCCAGAGCACACACTCGTGAAGTGCCTTTGCTGAAAGGACATCAGAATAAAGTAGAAAAAAAGATAACTAACCCCACTTTTAGTGGAAAAAGCAAGCAACTGGAAGTCTATTAATGAAGGAATTAAAAAAATAATGGCAACAAAAAAAAAAGAGAAAAGGATAAGACTTGGAAGACAAAAATAGAAAGTGTTTTGAACTTGTGAAGTAATACCACAACGGTGATTTTGCAAACTCCGGAGGATAAAGAGGTCAGGGTTTTAGTAAGTATACGAAAAAAAAAATGAAACAATAAAACATCCTGCACAGCAGAGATTTGCATTTAACTCCAAAAACAAAAAGTTAGTAAAACAATCAATGTTTCATAGTCCAAATCAATTGGTGAGCCAACATACAACAGAAAAATTTTGGACAATTTTTTTTTTGAGACGTTTTTATAGTTAAAAAATCAGATTTTGCACAATATCATTTTATTACTACTTTACACAACATGGTCAATAAATAGAACTTATTGGGAAACAGAAAACTCATGTCAAATTTATGAAAGGCCATTACGTTCACCAATAGTGACTGATTGGTGGTGTGCTGCGTCATCATCAATAACCATCGGTCCGCAATTTCTGTATACATTCTGAACGGTATACACATGTGCTCCATACATTTTTTACTCCGCAACTTTAAGAAGAAGAAGAAGAAATAAAACAATGGCACCTGTCATACTGCAAGACAAATAATAGAAATCCTGCGCAACATTTTTCCAAACAAACTTATTTGTAAAAATGGTGATTTGTAGTAGCCCGCAAGATCTCCTAACATGGTTGGTTTTGACTCTTTTCTTTAGAGTTATTTAAATAGTTTTTATGAGTAAACAGCCTGTTTTTTTTGCAAGAATACGTGGATAATGTATAAATCTCATGTTAAGGATTTTATATTTTTTTTTAAATATGTTAAGTATTGCATGAGTTACCGCTTATTAAAAATGAACAAACCATTCTAGTTCTTACTGCATGTACTCAGTTTTTGTAAAAAAATTTCTTAAACCATATTAAAAGCTACGCTTAGTATCAGCTTGCTTCTGTTGTTTTTTATAATTGTACTTTTTAAGTAACAAAAATTTGTTATTTTTGTTGTCATTGTCTTGTTTCTTATTTTAACATTTAATGTTAGCTTCTGTTTTTTGTCACATTTTATGATATTGAATTTGTTTTTATTTATTTTCATGTTATAATCATTTATTAAGACAGTTTTCTTATTATTTAATACCTTTTCCAATTGCTTGTCTTATCTGCTAATGCTGTTATATTGTTCACAGACTCAAGTCATTGTTCTCTATAGATTTTTATCCATTTACTATAGTTTTCTTTGATTCTATTTATTGTATCTTCTTTATAAGTTAAATAGTAACGGTGATAATGTACACTTTTGCTTTTTGCGGGTTGTACAATATACTCTTTCTAACAACTGCAATACATAAAAAAAATAACTATTTATTAATGGTATATTGTGCAATAAGCACGGTATATTACCCATTGCACGAGTAAAAACGTTGCATTTATCACTTTTATTTATTTTTACTGTTATCACTACTTTTTGTATTGACTATATTATCACTTTAAGATTAATCGAGTTTATTTTATTATTACAGTAGGTAAAACAATGTATTATCAAACTCTTCTTTTCCTAATCTATTTAGAGAACAGAATTTAATTAATAATCATTATGTATTTTTTATTGTGAATTTATTCGTAAATTGGAGTTGAAATTATATTAAGTTTAATTTAGCAATTTAAATAAAGCACAAAAAGGTGAATTAAATCAATCCCTGTATAAAATTGTACATTCGATTTAATCCTTCAATTTTAAGGTTCACTTCAGATTCTTTGTGGCCTTGCTTACGGCTGGTAAAGGAAAATAGATCACGTTGAGAGTTTATTATACATCGCAGTTTTAAATTTAGCTATGAAATATTGTAATTTTGATTGATTTGTATATAATGAAAATTAAAATGTCAATCAGTGCTGTAAATCTCATTAAAAAATAAGTTTGAGCAATTAAATATAAATTAATCATGGAATAATTAATTTTGTATATGCTTTATTAATTACGTATGAAGCAGTAGAACCATTTAATTTTTTTTTAAATTTATAATTCAAATTTAATTTATCCGTTTAAGAAATATAGCTAATATAAATATCATTCAATAAAAAAATGATTGTTTTGCAAAATCTTCGAGAATGTGCATCCATGTATTGAAGAGGCTATTAGGATTATTGAATGGCATTCAATAATAATGTGGAACAATCGAGAACGCCATAATTAAATTATGTGGGTTATTACGTCTAGTGCACTTCAACTAAACTGGAGGCGCTTAAATTTCAGAACAACTATGTACTAGTTTATTGTTATTTTTTATATATATTAAAACTTTATTATGCAATACCATTAAAAAGTATTGTTTTATGCATTAATGATGTCTATAAATTTTCAGCAATCCGTATTGGGTTGTTTCTGTCAATAATTTAAAAGAGTTAAAATTTCCCAAAGGTAATAGAATCAATGGTGAAGGGTATATGTATGTAAATCCGAAAACTACTTATTCGATCGATATAGTTTATAAATTTTTGCAGACGGTAAAGAATCCTTTTTTTTGTTAATTTGATGATGTTTTGTGTTATTTAGGATTGAGATGCTGAAAATCAATTCATATTCTCATAATTAATTATTCAATGTTGAAAACAGGTCAATTAATAATTAATAATTATATAATTATGTTGTTTATGATTTGGCAATTTAAATTGAATTGTAATTAATTGCTTTAAAATGAGTTATTTACAATAATATAATAATTTAGTTAATCATTAAATTTAAATAGTTTTCACATTTGTTAAAACTATTTTTATACACAAATATTATCAAAGAATATAGATTGGTATTCACCGTCTTTTGTTAAAATAGATACTAACTAACGATGTTTTTGGATAACAATACTAGCTGCACTTAGTGCAACTTTATTCAAATATAATTTTGCCTACTTTGGTCGACCCTCAACTCCACCATACCAAAGTCACACAAAAAACCCTTCAACAAAGCAAAAATACGATTTCTTAGGAAGAGAAATCGTTGAAATAGATAACATCATTCATAAAAGTTTAAGGGAAAAGATTAAAAAGACAAAGAAAACATACATGGAACAAAAAATCAAAGAAATAAAAAAAATTCAAAAAGTATGATAAGTTTAATATACACAAAAAATAAAATAAGTTACTGGAATAGGCAAAAAGAAAAAACAAAAACTTCTTAAGAATAAAAATAGAAATATGTATGTATTATACCAAGAATTGCTTCAATCCACTTTTATAGCAATTCCAAAAAAAAGCAAGGAAAAGTATAGAACATTGAACACTGAGATTTATAAACCACACGCTAAAAGTATTCCTCAAAATAATACACAATGGGATATTTAAGCAACTAGAAAAATTAGCAAAACTCAATTTAGATTTTGCAATGATATAAAAACTTGAGAAGAGCTCTTTGCAATTTACATTCTAATACAACAATGCCTAGACGTAAATTTTGGCCTACATTTATTTTTTATACACTATATTATATATTCTCTATACTAAAGAGCAAGGCCATATAAATCAAAATTATAAATGTAATTAAGACGATATACTGGAACTTGAAAGCCATAGTATGGATAGAAAAAGAATATTCAGAGAAAATAAAAATCTGCAGAGGAGTGAGACAGGGAAGGAGTGTGCTATCCCCAATATTGTTTAATATATGTTCTGAAAGATGTTACAACTGGAGTAGTGGTAAGCAGATAATACAGTAATCACAGTAACCAGCACAAATACCCTGCAAACGACAATAGAACGTATCAACATTGAATCAACACAAAATACATGTACATTACCAAAGTACAAGATAAGAACCTACATATACTAACAATTGACAACACAATAATAGAATAAATCCAAAGATAGCAATACTTAGTTACAATAATAAATAAGGATAACAATTATACAACAAAAATAAACAAAAAAATTGAAATCGCAAGATCTGCGTTTGTAAAAAAGAAATTACTTTTAACACAAAATAAATTAGATCTAAAATTAAAAATACGCACTGCGCGCTGTTATATTCTACTAATACTACTGTATAAAACAAAGACGCTAAAAAAAAAAACAAAGAAAAGTAAAGCTTTTGAAATGTGGATGCGTCTGATTTTCAAATCCCGTGGGCAGTCAAAATCACTAACAAAAACAAAAAAGTAATACAGATAATTGGAAACAAAATAAACTTATCTTTACTATTCAGAAACAACACTTAGACTACTTGGGACACGTTATGAAAGCAGTAAAATATGGGATTTTAGAACTAATAATCTAGGGAAAATCAATATAAAACGCTCAAAAGAAAGAAAAAGAAAAAAAATGCATTGCTTCTGAGATTGCACGTCAATAGATCTGTTCAATGCAGCAACATCCAAAATTGCCTAGACAATAGCCAACCTCCGAAAAGAGACGGCACTCTAAGAAAAAAAGTAAAATAGGCGACATGTAACCAACACCAATTGTAACTATGAATGGAGTGTTGTGCTTGCCACTCTTTGACAGCATTACGTTTACAAGCAACTGGACTTTCGTATACTGCAAGAAGGACTGTGAGACACTATTCCCTCTTAAAAAATGCTGTTAAAAACATTTTTTCTAAGAGTACAAACAAACACAATGCCAATGTATTTTGTAGATTTTATCTGGCAAAATAGTGCAAATAAACAAATAAACAAACCAAAGATGTAATTAAAGCTAATACTAAATTGTCCCGCTGTCCTCATTATAGTAGCACGTAAAACTAACATCGAGTTCTGCTGCTAAAATTACACTTAATAAAATTACAATTTTGACTTTAAAACATTGTAAAGTTGAGTTTTTTTTAT